>CM057449.1:236317500-237567500 GCA_016271365.2 Neoceratodus forsteri | reverse complement strand
TGCATGTTCAGGTCACTCAGATGTTAATCATATGTTTTGTTGTACAGTCCTTGTATCATTTTATCATTTTTGTAGCTCTCCTTTGCACTATCTCTAGTCTGTGGATATCCTTTTTAAGGTGCGCTGTCCAAAACTGGACACCGTATTCCAGGTGCGGCCTTACCAGTGATCTATGTAGTGGCAGGATGACCTTTCTTTTTCTGTTAGAAATCCCCCTACCTATGCAGCCCAGCATACCATTTGCCTTTTGTGCTGCTTTCTCACTTTTTCTGAACATCTTCAGGTCATCCATTACAATTATTCCCAGATTCCTTTCTTTGTTTCTTGGTGGATTCCAGTTTTACTCCTCCTAGGTAGTATTCCTCTCCTGGGTTACCTCTTCCAAGGTGCACGATCATGCAGTTTTTTGCATTTAAATTTAGTTGCCACATCTTTGACCATAGTTCCAGAGTTCTTATGTCAGCTTTCATCTTTTCCACCCTCTCCTGGAGCATCCAACCTGTTGCATAATTTTGTGTCATGTGCAAATAGACTCACCTTTCCTTCCAGTCCATCAGATCTGTCACTAATAAAAATGATAAATAGGATTGACCCTAGTAACAACCCCTGTGGTATGCCACTAGTTACCTCTCTCTTTTCTGATAGGGAGCTGAACTGAAAGCTGACCTATGAGAGAAACTGGAAATATGAATGGAGATATAATGAAGGATCTAACAGAAATTCTTGATTAGGTCTTGCAGCATGTCCAAACAACTTTTGGAGAACTGGCACCTTAGCCTGACAGTTGGGAAACTTTCCTTTCCTTTCCTCTTTGGACATTCGTGAAGTACAAGAGGAAACACTGGATGGGTTGCAGAACTCCATCCAGTCAGAAGAAGTTAGGAAAGCTATTGTCTCACTGTCCACAGTTACAGCTCTGGGAAAAGATGGGCTTCAGGGAACTGTGAAAATATTTACGGGAAACAAATTACTGTTCAGTTGACAAGAGGTTTTTCAGTATATATTGTCTACTGGTAATAGTGGAACAAGTATGCAAATATTTTTTCATTTATCTTCATAAGAAAGGTGAGAGGAGTGACTTAGATAATTGGAGACGGAGTAGTCTGCTGAATACAGATTTAAAAATGTAATCCAAAATGTTTGCATCTAGATTGATAAGTGCTGCATTCATAGGAACTGCCCCCTCTCAGTATTGCTGTCTACCAAGGTGGTTCATACATGGTAATGTAGTACTGTTAAGGGAAGTAGTGGAAAAAGCAAAGTTTGGATCTTCTAAAGGATTCCTCCTCTCCCTCGATCACAAGAAGGCCTTTGATTTGGGCTCACACAGGTTTCTATTTTCAGTACTTAGGAAATATACCAGACTGGTTTGTCTCCTGCGTGATGTGTTTGTATAACACTGCCACTGACACCTGTCAATTAATTGGTGGTTGGATACAGTATGCCAGGTCCACAGTGGGGGTCCATCAGACCTGTCCCTTCAGCCATATTTTATATCTTTTCTTTTTGGATCCAGTCCTTTGACATGTCAACTCAGATACTAGAGTTCATCCTACACTTACAAAAGATGGGCAGGTTCACACTGTGGTCCTGGCATATGCAGATGATGTATGCATACTGGTGAATGATGTGGCAGCTGGGAAAGTAGCATTTTCTATTTTTCAAAACTTCAGTTTCTGGATCAAGCTTAAACATTTCTAAGAGTAGTGCTTTTGCACTGGGGGACCATGGTATTTATGTTCTAGATTTTTGGTTAAGTATAAAAGGTTACTAGTGAAATTATTCAGACCCTGGGCATTAAATTCAGTAACATAGACATGGTGACTCTTAACTAGGCTGAAAAGTTAGACTAAGCAGAAAAATCAATAGCCATGTGGAATAAATGGCCCATGCCATAAATAGAAATGTGTCTATAGGATTAAAATGTTTTTAGCACCAATGTTTTTGTATGTTAGCTATGTGTTCCCTTTCCCTGTGCATTTAGAAGCACATCTCTACTGGATCTTTTTTAAACTCTCATGGGGTAGCCATTTGAGTCCTGTCAAAAGGGCTTACTTACACATACAGAGATTATAAAGCAGGAGGGCTCAGGACACTGAACCCAAAAGTGTTCTTTTTCAGCATTTCTGTTTTTTGTAACTTGCGTATGTTTATCCTAAAATAATGTGGTTCTCTTTGCTCCTCCACTTCTGCCCATCTGTTAACTTCATGGATGGAAGGCTCCCTGAAAGTAGCGAGGAAACTTTACTAGCTTACCCCTGAATACATACTGGATGTCTTTTGCAAAATGACAAGATGGAAAATATCTTTTCAACAGGTTATATTGGGTTCTAGGAAACAGTTATACCTGTCCATCCTGCACTCTGTGTTCTTTGCTCTTCCTTGAGCCTATGTATACACCTGGTACTCAGATCCCAATTAACAGGATCACAGAACAACTGGTGGATGATAGAATACCCCCCAACATGTGGCATGTAACCGGGTTATCCACTCATGGTAGGCTTCAAGTTATGGGAAAGGGAAATAAGACAGTATCTGATAGGTTGTGCTCAAGATCAGAATGTATAGCCCAATAAGAAACTATGGCCCATTTATTTTTTCAATGTACGTGTATAAATGGCTTTTGAGGCAAGTTAGGGAACAGATAGGAGGAACACGTTTTATGTTACATGACATATGATGCTATGGTTCTGGGACAAACAGCCAGTCTGAAAGCTTGAGGTCATAAGAGTAATCTGCTTGTTACTAACATACTAAAATGCTAGCAGAATAGGCCTAATGGTCTTTCGTGTCTGCTTATTTGGTCAGCTCCCACCCTGGGAGCTGACCTTGCTGCCCCCCTCGCCTTCTCCGGCTTCTCCCTTCCCAGTTCCGGCTATTCTCGCTGCACTGGATTTTGCTTCCAGAACCCTTCCCCTGTATCTGTCCCACCTCCTCTTGAACCCCTCCACCCCTGGGCAGCGCATTCCATGGCTCCACACCCTCTCAGTGAAGTATCACCTCCTCCTTTCTCCCCTGAATCTTCCCCCCTCCAGCTTCCACCCATGCCCTCTAGTTGCCCCCTCCTCTGAAGCACCCTGACTGCTCCTCCCATATTTACCCCCTTCATGTACCTGAAGACCTCTATCATGTCCCCCCTGGTCCCTTCTCTCTTCCAATGTGTACATATTTAGCTCTTCAAGCCTCTCCCCATAGGTCCTGTCCCCCAAGCGCCAAATCATTTTGGTTGCCCTCCTCTGGACCCTCTCCAGGAGTTTAATGTCCCTCTTTAAGTGTGGCCTCCAAAACTGCATGCAGTACTCGAGGTGTGGCCTCACCAAGCAGTCATATAGAGGGAGTATCACTTCCCTCCTTCTGGAGGTGATCCCCCTAGCGATGCATCCCAGCATCCTGTTGGCCTTGGCTGCTGCCCTTCTACAAGTCTCTGAGTTGTTCATCTTGACATCCACCACCATCACCCCCAGGTCCCTCTCAGCCATCGAGACTTGTAGCATTCCCCCCCCCCAGGGTGTATACTTGGCCCAGGTTTCTGGCCCCCAGGTGCAGTACCTTGCATTTCCCTGCATTGAACTTTAGCTTCCACTTTCTAGACCATCTTTCCAGAGCCTCTAGATCCCCCTGTAGGGCCACCCTCCCCTCCTCCCCATCCAGTACCACCCCCAGTTTTGAGTCATCCGCAAAGAGACTCATCTCACTTCTGGTACCTGTCCTTATGTCAGAGACATAAGCGTTGAACAGGAGGGGCCCAAGGACTGATCCCTGTGGGACCCCACTAATAACCCTCCTTGGGGATGAGACTATCCCGCCAACTACGACCCTCTGGGTCCAGTCCTGGAGCCAATTGTTCATCCATCTGATCATCTGGCTCCCCACCCCCATTTCTCCTAGCTTATCCAATAGGCCCTCGTGAGGAACAGAGTCAAATGCCTTGCTGAAGTCTAGAAAGAGGACATCCACTGGTCTACCCAGGTCCAGGGCATTCGTCACCCAGTCATAGAACTCCACAAGTTGTCAAATGGTCAGTTTGGCAGATAAGATGCCGATAGGTGATGCAACAAAAAAGAAGACCCTTATGGGCTTTGTGTAATAAGGTTGCTAATGAATTAAACATAATAAGAGACCAGGAGTGTCAAAAACTACCTAAGAAAAATTTTTTATCATTATGGTCTGGTGCTACGTGGAAATGATCGAGTATGGACAAGCTTGAAAGAGGATATAGGGGGTTTCGATTATTAGTCATAGCTTGTTCTTATTTTTCTTCTTTTATAACCCTGTTACTATAGATACTTTCTTTCAGACCTGAGTTCATATGACCCGTAGCATTGTAAACTGCTGTGTAGCTTTCTTTTATATTTGTTTTGGAATTTGCTCTGTATTTGCTTTTGTTTTTTCTTTTGATCTACTTCAGTAAATAATTCCCGTACTTTTCATTACTTCAAGTTCAGTGCACCCATTTATCAATTGTTTTGCAGGTAGAAAATGCACTTTGTGAATACAGGAAATGGAAAAGACCCCACTTGCTGTAAATTAGTATAATCGTTTCTGGAAGTTGATATTTTGGTTACATTAACTTGTTATTAAAATAGTTTCCTTTATGTTTGTTTTTGATAGTGCTACTGGATTAACACTTCATGTTTTTCTTTATTATTCTGTTTAGATCATGGATTGAGCAATGTCTTAGCTGTAGGAGAGTTTATGATTGTTTTTTCCTTTCTTTTGGGCTGTGGATGCTTAACACTTGACATTAACTTTGCTCATGTCTGATTTGGCGGATTTCTCCCCCTTAATTTTTGTCCATCATATCTTTTTAAATTAGAGAGTTTTTGATAATTTCGCTTTTCGGTTTTACTTTTGGTGCTCTTTTTTGGTTCAGCTCTGTCTATATGTGTCTGTCTGATTTTTTTTTTTAGTTTAATAAATTCCACTACTCTTCACTGAAAAAATGCCATGGGATCTTTTACTTCCAGCTGGTCAGTGACCAGAGATGGGTAGAAGGGACATCAGTTGTACTTCTCATCAGAAGGATGGCAACTCATCAGTGCAGTACTCCATTCATACTACACTACAGTGTCAGTTATGGGTATTGACCCAAGTACTTGGTGTGGGGCTAGAACCCAGGACCTAGTGATCTTCTGGCCCAGAGGTGAGCACACTACCTAATGAGGCACTGACACTGCTAACCTTATTAGTTAACTGCTAACCACAACATCTACCCCTACCAACACTAGTGGTAGGAAGGAGAAGGTAATCTGCAGTTCATATAGAATCTGGAGTTTATACAGTAGGTAGGGAAATGAGCAGACCAGGTGGGCCAAGTAGTCCTTATCTGCCGTCAAATTCTATGTTTGTATAGGGCAAGATTATTTAAGTTAGGCAGTCTAGTAGCCATGCAAATGAAAGAGCAAGATAGCAGCACATCACAAAATGAGATGTGGGCTTGCAGGATTGGGTAGCTAGCCCAGCAAGTACAGAAAAAAGCAAAGAACTGCACTCATGCAACAAAGTAAATCAGGAACCTTGACACAGTATCAAAATAAAGGAGTTTATTCACTCAGGGTAGAGGACCCACTTACCCCTAGTGTCTCCACCTATGCAGGTCTTAAACAGAGGCCCAGACTTTCTTCCAGACTCAAAAGATGCAAATGGCAAACTGCTTTGCACCCCTGAGTTAGATGGTGTTGATGGAAAGGGCAATACAGTGACATCTGGGGGGGGCAAAGGTGACATATAGATGGTGGTAGGCAGAGGGGGTAAGGGGAAGTGGGTGGTCAGATTCCTGCCTGATAAATCAGCTATTTGGAATTGGGTGAGGACAGAAAGCAGAAGATGGTGGTAAATGGGGTCCAATCCGAGGAATGCGGTGGCCAGTGGGATACCTCAGGGATCACTCCTGGGGCCAGTTCTTTTTAATGTCTTCATTAGCAACATTGCTGAAGGACTGGAAGGGAAAGTTTGTCTATTTGTGGATGATACCAAGATCTGCAATTGGGTAGACACTCCAGAAGGGGTAGAGAAAATGAGGAAGGCCTCTGGGAAGCTAGAAAAATGATATGAGTTGTGGCAACTAAGATTCAATGCAAAGAAGTACAAAACCATGCACCTGGGGTGCAAAAACCCTAAGGAGAGTTACAGGATGGGGGGAGGGAGGAGTTACTGATGGTCACAAAGGAAGAAAGGGACCTGGGATTAATCATCTCAGAGGACCCAAAGGTGGCCAAGCAGTGTACAAAGACAGTGGGGAGGGCCAGTGGTATGTTAGGGTGCATAGGAAGGGGTATCACTAGCAGAAGAAGGGAGGTAGAGATGCTACCTCCCTTCTTCTGCTAGTGAGGGAGGTGGAGATGCCACTGTACAAATCATTGGTGAGACCTCATCCGGAATACTGTGTTCAGTTCTGGAGGCTGCATCTCTGGAAGGACATAGACAGGGTGGAGGTGGTTCAGAGAAGGGCAACTAAGATGGTGCAGGGCTTATAACAGAAGGGATATGAGGAGAGATAAGACCTCAATATATATACACTCTGGAGGAGAGGCGAGAAGAGGGATATGATTGAAGCCTTCAGGTACCTTATGGGCATCAACAAGGTGCAAGTGGGAAACATCCTTCAGTTTTGGAGATGTACAAGATCAAGGGGGCATATAGGAGATTGGAGGGGGCAGGATAAGGGGGAATAGGAGGATGTTTTTCTTCAGGGATAGGGTGGTGGATACATAGGACAGCCTACCCCAGGAGGTGGTGGGAGCAAACACAGTGGTGAGATTCAAAAATGCATGGGGTAGGCAAAAGGGAACCCTAGAGGTGGGAAAGAGAGGCTAAAGTCAATGACCAAGCAGGGTCAGTGGCCACTTAGCAGTGTCAGTGGCTCAGTAGGTAGCACACTCGCCTGCGAGGCCAGGAGATCAGAGGGCTGTGGGTTCAGTTCCCACATCTGGCACTTGGGTTAATATCCCAGTACTGACACTGTAGTGCAGCACGAGAGGGGTGCTGCACTTCTGAGGTGCCGTCTTTTGGATGAGATGTTAAACCGAGGTCCCATCTGACTGGATTGGTGGTAGTTCAGGTGGATGTTAAAGATCCCATGGCACTTATCGAAAAGAGTAGGGGAATTTCCCCGGTGTCCTGGCCAAATTTCCATCATTCACTAAAAATACCACCAACAGCTTAATCTGGTTCAAGGTCAGTTGGCATTCATATGTGTCCCCCTTCCCCAGGTCGTGCCTGAAAATAGGCCGGATTTGTCTAGTGCACTTACCCGGTCAACAAAAAATTAAAAATAAATAAATAAACTGATACAGGTAGGGAAAATGGGCAGGCTGGATGGGCCTAACAGTCCTTATCTGCCATCAAACCATATGTTTCTATGATACAGAGGATAGTGGAGGAGGAGGAGGGAAGCAGGGAGTGCTGGTACACATAGGTATCAACAATATGGTGAACCTGCCTGTGGAAACAGTGAAGTGGGACTTCAAGAGGTTGGAGGACAGGCTGAAGAAGCACTTTGCTTCATTGGCCTTTTCTGATATCCTCCCTGTTTGGGGTAGGGAGAATGGAGAGGATAGAGCGACGAAGAAGAAGACTGAGGAGTTCAATGAATGGCTGAAGGGGTGGTGTCAGGAACAGGGGTACCATTTTGCAGTGGACAGGGGGGCTTCTGGGACAGGAGGACCTTCAAAGGCAATGGCCTCCATATGACAAGACATTGGGCTAGTGTGTTAGGGCAGAAGTTTGACATATTCATTAGCAGACAGTTAAATTAACTTGGGGGAAGACTGGAGCCAGAGATTCCACTGTAGAGGGTGGAGAACTGAAGAACCTAGCCAGGACTCCCTCTGGGATGGGGCAAGATGTTAAGGAAGTAGTAGCTGAGTGGAACGAGGGGCAGGGAGTCTAGACCTAATAAACCAGTAAAGCATGGGCAGAGATTGCGCACCTCAATTTGCATATTCAAGAGGAAATATATTATAAGAACCATTCGCCATTTCCCCAACATCCAACAGAAGCACCTCGACCGCAGAGGGTAGTTGGTCCGGGAGGTTGGCAGGTGGTTAGGAGGGGCCAATCGGGTGTCCCATCACTCGGTGTTCTCCAACATATCACCTCCACAAACCATATAAAAACTACAAACAGGGATCTACCTCTGTCTCTGAAATCAAACAAAGGGGCAGAGGACACTGCAGATCAGGACACTACAGTACAGGAGCTGGCACAACAAAACTCAACCAACATAGGAACTAAAAAAAAGCAAAAATTAAATCCAAAAAACTTCTGATCATAGGAGACTCCATGATTTGGGGAGTTGATAACAATCTCCTGCCAGAGGTAATGGTCGTATGTCTCCCAGGTACATCGGCGTGGAGAGACACTGACCACATTGCTAAAACTGTTCAGGAAGCAGGAGAAAACATTGACGTCCTGGCACATATAGGGACTAACGATCTCACCAGCTGGGCAGTTGTGGAGACCAAGGAACACCTGACTAGGCCAGGTGACAAACTATCATCCATTTTGTCCGGTATCTCCTTCTCTGAGATCCTGCCAGTCTGGAAGAGGGGTGCAGATGGATGGAAGGTCAGAGAAGGGGAGATAGGGGAGCTAAACATGTGGCTCAAGGGCTGGTGCCAGGAAAAAGGATACTGATTTGTAGGGAACTGGTAACAGTTTTGGGAGTGAAAGTTCTTTAAATTTGATGGACTGCATCTGACTAAGGAGGGAGTCAGTGCATTGGGGCAGAAGTTTGACGTCTTTGCAGACTATTTAAACTAGCAAATGGGGAAAGGGGTGCAGCACCCCATACCTCGTATTGGAAGAACACCCCTCCCCCCTCAGCTAATGGTAAAACAGGAGTTCAGCATCTTTGTAGTTCATTTGCATCACCAGATAAGGAAAAAGGTCCAGCTCCCCATACAACGCACAGGGGTAATGCCAGACCTTGCCCAACAACTAACATACCGAAATCTGGCCAATGGAAAATCATGTACACAAATGCTCACAGTCTGGGAAACAAGATCCCAGACCAGCTGAAACATAGAAACATAGAATTTGATGGCAGATAAGGACCGCTTGGCCCACCTAGTCTGCCCATTTTCCTACCTAACAGATAAGCTGCAAATCCTAGTTAACCAACAGCTTACTTCCTCCTACCCCCACTAAGACTGCCTTATGCCTGTCCCATGCATTCTTGAAGTCCCCCACTGTTCTTGACTCAACAACCTCCTCAGGGAGGCTGTTCCATGCATCCACAACCCTCTCAGTGAAAAAATACTTCCTCACATTACCTCTGAGCCATCCCCCCTCTATCTTCAAATTGTGCCCCCTTGTTCTTGCACATCTCTTTTTCTGGAAGATGCTACCCTCTTGGACTTTGTTAATTCCCTTGAGGTACTTGAGGAAACAGGAAATGGGACAGCCATAAGAACTGGGGTTGTCTACAGGCCCCCAGACCAGAGGGAGGACATAGACACATTACTGTTAGAAGATATACAAAACATGACAGCTAAAGGGGAAGGTCTGATAATGGGAGACTTCAACATGCCAGATACAGATTGGTCAATACCAGCAGGAACATCTGCCAGAACTAGACTCATAGTGGATTCCTGCAGGGAGGGCCTCAAACAACTGGTACAGCAACCCACAAGAGACAGGGCTATCCTAGATCTAGTACTGACTAACAAAGAAGGATCACAGATCTCAGGTAGAAGAAGGTCACCTGGGGCAGTGACCATCACATGGTATGGTTCAATTTGGCTACTACATCTAAATCATCCCATTCCAAGGCAAAATATGGGACTTCAGAGGAGCAGACTTTGATAAGATGGCCAACAGAGTTAACCTAGCCTTGGCAAAAAGAAATACAGGTGAGGGGGTACAGGCAAAGAGGGCAAGCATTAAGGATGCAATACTTGAAGCAACATCCCATTGTGTTAGACAGAAAAGGAAGTGCAAAAGAAGAAGGAAACCACTTTGGTTCTCAAATACAGTAGCAAAAAGGTCAGAGCCGAAAGGCTGGCCTTCAGGAAATATAAGGGAACACAGCGGGATGAAGATAGGGAGGCATACCAAACTGCCCTAAGGGAAGCAGGTAAGGCAGTAAGGCAGGCAAAGTCCCAAACTGAGAAAACACTAGCACGAACAGTAAAAGAAGGTGACAAGACTTTCTATAGATACATTAGTGAAAGGAGAAAGTCCAGAGGGGGTATTGCTAAGCTTAATGGAGAAAAGGGAGCATGTGAGGAGGAGGACCCTGTAAAGGCATCTATCCTAAATAGATACTTTTGCTCAGTATTACTGAAAAGAAGGTAGGGCAGGGCCCACAGCTCAGCATCATGGACACAGGGGGAGGGAGGTGAGCACTACTCCTCACAAAGAAAGGGTCCTACAAGAGCTTGCTAAGCTCAGGGTGGATAAGGCAATGGGACCTGATGGCATACATCCCAGGGTACTGAAGGAGCTAAGGAGGAACTAGCAGAGCCATTAGCAGAATTGTTTAGTGAGTCTCTGAGCACAGGAGGGTCCCAGAGACTGGAGAAGGGCTCATGTGATCCCGCCTCCACAAGAGTGGTAGCAGGGAGGAGGCGGGAACTACAGACCGGTCAGTCTTACCTCAGTAGTGGGCAAGATTATGGAGGCACTCCTTAAGGAAAGGATAGTGCAACACCTGGAATCCATAGGGGCACAGGATCCAAGACAGCATGGGTTTACAAAGGAAGGTCCTGTCAAACTAATCTCATAGATTTCTTTGACTGGGTAACCAGAGTGGTGGACCAAGGGGGAGCAGTTGATGTCGCCTACCTTGACTTCAGCAAAGCTTTTGACACTGTTCCATATAGAAGATTGATAAATAAGCTGGGTAGGCTCGGGGTGGGTCAGAAGTTGGTCAACTGGGTGGCAAACTGGTTGACTGGCAGAAAACAGAGAGTGGTGGTAAATGGTATACAGTCAGAAGAGATGCAAGTCACAAGTGGGGTACCTCAGGGATCAGTCCTGGGGCCAGTCCTATTCAACATCTTCATTAGTGACCTTGCAGATGGACTAGAGTGTAAGGCTTGTCTGTTTGCAGATGACACCAAGATCTGCAACAGAGTAGATGAGCCAGATGGGGTGGGCAGAATGAGAAGAGATCTGGATAAACTAACAGAATGGTCAGAAGAGTGACAACTGGGATTTAATGCAAAGAAGTGCAAAATCATGCACATAAGGAAGAGAAACCCTGAAGCCACTTATAGGCTGGGAGGGGAGTTGCTAGCAGTCACAAAGGAAGAAAGAGACTTGGGCATCATCATCACTGATGACCTACAATCATCCAAGCAGACCTCTAAAGCAGTAGGTAAGGCTAGGGGGTGTTGGGTGTATTAGTAGAGGTATCACAAGTCGTAAGAGGGGGTAATAATCCCTCTGTACAAGACATGTGGTTAGGCCCCATCTGGAGTACTGCGTGCAGTATTGGAGGCCACATCTTCACAAGGACATTAACTCAAATTGAGGCAGTCCAGGAGAAGGGCAACCAAAATGGTGCAGGGACTGCATCAGAAGACATATGAGGACAGATTAACGGAGCTCAATGTATACCCTTGAGCAAAGGAGGGAGAGAGGTGATATGATCGAGGCATTCAAACACCTTAAGGGCATAAACAAGGTGAAAGAGTCTAACATGTTTAAATATAAGAAAATAGCAGGACAAGAGGACACAGCATGAGATTAGAGGAGGCGATTAAGGGGAATGTGAGAATTCTTTTTCACAGAAAGGGTGGTGGATGCATGGAATGGCTTACCACAAGAAGTGGTGGCTATGAATACAGTGCAGGGCTTCAAACAGGCATGGGAGAGGCATAAGGGAGCAATACAAATGACTATGAATAGATAGGTCACTGACAGAGCAAAGGCCGATGGCACATTTATAAGGTAGAAAAAGAAATGGGCAGACTGGATGGGCCTTGCGGTCCTTATCTGCCGTCAACTTCTATGTTTCTATGTTTCTATTACTTGAAAGTTTCTATCATGTCCCCTCTTTCCCTTCTTTCCTCAAGGGTATACATATTAAGCTCCTTTAGTCTTTCTTCGTATGTCTTCTGGTGCAGACCCTGCACCATTTTGGTTGCCCTCCTCTGGACAGCCTCCACTCTGTCTATGTCTTTGTGGAAATGGGGTCTCCAGAACTGCACACAGTACTCCAGATGGGGTCTCACCAACTGTCTGTACAGAGGGATAACAACTTCCTGTTTTCTACTATTGATGCCTCTTCCTATGCATCTCAGTATCCCCCCAGCCTTCCTTACTGCCTTCTCACATTGCTTGCCCACCTTTAGGTCATCTGATATAATTACCCCCAGGTCCCTTTCTATTTTTACTGTTGTCAGTATCTCACCCCCCATTGTGTACGCTTCCCCTGGGTTTTTGTTTCCCATGTGCATTACCTTGCACTCTTTTGCATTGAATCTGAGCTGTCACATTTGACCATTCCTCCAACCTTGCCAAGTCCCTTCTCATCCTTTTCCACTCCATCTTGTGTATCAACCCTGTTGCAGATCTTTGTGTCATCTGCAAAGAGACATACTTTTCCTTGCAGTTCCTCTGCAATGTCACTTATAAAGTCATTAAAAAGGACCGTCCCAGTACTGAACCTCATGTACCCGCTAGTAAACCTCCTTTCTTCACTGTGTACTCCATTTACTACTACTCTTTGCGCCCTGTTGTCTAGCCAATTTTTATCCAGGCTACCACCTTGGGACCCACTCCAAGGCTGGCTATCTTGTGTATTAATCTCTTGTGTGGACTGCATCAAATGCCTTGCTAAAATCTAGGTAGGCCATGTCCACAGCCCCTCCCTGGTCTACTACTTTGGTCACCCAGTCAAGAAATCTATTAGATTCGCCTGACACCTACCTTCCCATCGTGAATCCATGCTGCCTTGGGTCCTGTGCCCCACTGGCCTCTAGGTACTCAACAATTCTTTCCTTCAGAAGTGATTCCATCATTTTCCCTACCACTGAGGTCAAACTAACTGGTCTATAGTTTCCTGCCTCTGTCATGCTCCCACTTTTGTGAAGATCACATCTGCCCTCCTCCAGTCCTCGGGTACCACCCCATCCTCCCATGATTTGTTAAAGAGAGTAGTCAGCGGTGTCACTAGTTCTACCCTTAGTTCTTTTAGAATTCTTGGATGAATCCCATCAGGCCCCATTGCTTTGTCCACCTTCAATTTTATTAGTTCTTTCAGAACCCTTTCTTCTGTAAATGGGCTGGTATCGACCCCATCTTCAGAGTGTTTTCTTGTTTGGTTTAGATAACTCCCCTCCTCTTCCTTTTGAATACTGAGCAGAAATATTCATTCAGTATCCCTGCTTTTTCACTGTCACCCTCTACCCACATTCCCTCCCCTTTATTAAGCTTCAGTATCCCTCCTTTGGTCTTTCTTCGCTCCCTAATGTACCTATAAAAGGTCTTATCCCCCTTCTTAACAGAATTGGCTATTCTTTCCTCGGTTTGGGCCTTTGCTATTCTGACTGCCTTCCCAGCCTCTTTCTGCTTTAACTGATAAAGTTCTCAGTCCTGCTCCTTCTGTGTTTCCTTATATTTCCTGAATGCTGTCCTTTTCTCCATAACCTTCCCTGCCACCTCTTTTGAGAACCATAGCGTTTTTTCCCTTTGTTGTGTTTTATTGATTTGCTTTACACAAAGGCATGTTGCCTCTGTGATGGCTGTTTTGATCACTCCCCATTGTTCTTCCACCCCTCCTTCTTGCCTGTTTGCTAGTGCTTTTCTGAGGCACTCTCTCATTTTCCCAAAGTCAGCCCTCCTAAAGTCCAGTACTCTTGCTTTTGTATGGCTTGATTGTATGGCTGTGTTTATCGTGAACCACACTGTTTGGTGGTCGCTTGTTTCCAGATGGCTACTCTGAGATTCTTTCTCCATCCCCATTTGAGAGTACCAGGTCTAAGATTGCTCCCTCCCGAGTGGGTTCCAATACTAGCTGTCTGAGGCATGCCCCCTGTAGGGCATCAAGAATGACCCTGCTCTTGGATGTGCCTGCAGCAAAGGTGCTCCAGTTAACATCTGGCATATTCAGGTCCCCCATCAACAATATCTCCCCTTTTTCTGCCATTCTAAGAAAGCCTTCTATCATTTTCTTGGCAAGACAATAATGACAGAGGCAAAACTGGACATAGTAGCCATTAGAGAGACATGGTTTACCAGTAACCACACTTGGGAGACTTCAGCACCTGGCTATGTACTGTTCAGAAGAGACCGAGGTGCAAAAAAGGGGGAGTGGTGGGGTGGCCCTTTATGTCAATGAAAATATCAAAGCTACAGAAATTCAGAATACACATAAGGAGTCAGAAGAACTGTGGGCCACCCTGGAAACAGGAAATGGGACAGCCATACGAACTGGTTTTGTGTACAAACCTCCAGACCAGGGGGAGGACATAGACACTTTACTGTTAGAAGATGCAAAAACATGACAGCTAAAGGGGAGGTTCTGATAATGGGAGACTTCAACATGCCAAATACAGACTGGTCAATACCAGCAGGAACATCTGCCAGAACTAGACACATGGTAGATTCCTTGCAGGGGGAGGGCCTCAAACAACTGGTACAACAACCCACAAGAGACAGGGCTATCCTAGATCTAGTACTGACTAACAGGGAAAGGGTCACAGATCTCCAGGTAGATGGTTGCCTGAGGGCCAGTGACCATCACATGGAATGGTTCAATTTGGCCGCTAGAACTAAATCATCCTATTCCAAGGCAAAAATATGGGCTTCAGAGGAGCTGACTTTGATAAGATGGCCAACAGAGTTAAGCTAGTCCTGGCAAGAAGAAATACAGGTGAGAGGGTACAGGCAAAGTGGGCAAGCATTAAGGATGCAGTACTTGAAGTAACATCCCATTGTGTTAGAGAGAAAAGGAAGTGCAAAAGAAGAAGGAAACCACTTTGGTTCTCAAAAGCAGTAGCAGAAAAGATCACAGCCAAAAGTCTGGCCTTCAGGAAATATAAGGAAACACAGCAGGATGAAGATAGGGAGGCATACCAAACTTCCCTAAGGGAAGCACGGAAGGCAGTAAGGCAAGCAAATGTCCAAACTGAGGAAACACTAGCACGAACAATAAAAGGTGACTTTCTATAGATACATTCATGAAAGGAGAAAGTCCAGAGGGGGTATTGCTAAGATCAAAGGGGATAAGGGGGCATATGAGGAGGAGGAGGACCATGTAGAAAGCATCTATCCTAAATAGATACTTCTGCTTAGTATTTGCTGAAGAGAAGGTAGGGCAGGGCCCACAGCTCAGCATCATGGACACAGTGGGGAGGGAGGTGTGCACTAGTCCCTTCACAAAAGAAAGGGTCCTACAAGAGCTCGATAAGCTCAGATGTGAGAGGGGGATATGCCAGAGACCTTCAAGTTCCTGAAAGGAAATAACAAGGTAAACCATGATGAGCTATTCACCAGAACCAGAGAAATTAGGATGTGGGGTTTCAACTGGAGGTTATTGGAGGGAAGGTTCAAGAAAAATGTGTGTGAATTTTTTTTTTTTTAAAAAAAGTGGTTGAGTCATGGAATAGTCTGCTGGCAGAGATGGTAGGTGCCAAATCCATAATCTGGGCAGACTAGATGGACCACTGGTCTTTTTGTGCCATCATTGCCTATGTTCCTTTGTTTATAAGGTTCTACAATGCTTGTAAATATTTAAAGAAAATTCAATAAATTGTTTACTTGTAGGTTTTCCATGTCATTTGCCTAGGTCATGACCCCAAGTCTGGACAGGAGAACAATGACACTTTCAGTGTGCAAGTTGAGGCCTTGTGTAGAGGATGCAATGTTCTCAGCTTGCCTAATGCAGCCTAAAGGTAACTAAAGGCAACTGCTTTACTCCCTAGTAATAATTCACCACTGGATTACTTCAGTTCTTATATTTCATTTTCTTCTTGTGTCCATAAAACACAGAAACATAGAATGCATGGCAAAAAAAGGCATACTGGCCCATCCAGTTTGCCCAACCTCACCTGTTACTCATGTGATGGACCTAGTGATCATCGTCCTCCTTTTTTACCCTCCCCCTTTACTTTTCACCTGTGCTCATCAGGTCCTTGTGCCCGTCTCACCCATTTTTGAATCCACTCACTGCTTGGCACAGATCATCTCCTCTGGCAGTCCATTCCACTAGTTCACCACTCTTTTTGTGAAAAAGCACGTACAGACATCACTCCTGAACCTTCCTCTAACCAGCTTCACTGGAGTACCTTTGTGTTTAGACCTATGATGAATCATTTATTGTATTTTACCATGTTGATCTCATGGAGATACAGTATTTCATACTTTTATCATGTCCCCTCTAAGTCTTCTTTCCTTTAGGGTATACATGTTAAGGTTCCTCAGCCTTTTTCCATATACTTTCTTCCCCAGCACCTGAATGTCCATTTATGATTGATATTTTACACGTTGCAATTGTTTTGCTATATGCTGTACTGTACACATCTTATGACATAGGAGTTCAAATGTAAATATTATTGTTTCACAAAGTTCAGTTAAAATTTTTTTTAGGATTTCATATTTATTACATTTTAGTAGAAAAATAAGCTAATACAGACATACGACAAACACAGAACACATCAACAAACAAGTTTCTATTGGCAACAAAACCAATATGTGAGGCTGCAATAGTCACAATGAGACAAACTCATACAGAGCTCAGAATTAAAAGAACATGGGCAGAACTCATCGTAGCATGATGTATAAGATAACTAAATAAGTTTATATATAATTCAGTCCTAAAAGAAAAAAAAAAGTTGTGTAAAGGCATAGCTTTTACAATATTTTAAAAAGAATCATGGGATAAAAGAGGGCCTCTTTGGTACTATGAATAGGACCCATCTCCGCCAAAGCAGCTCAGATTTAGGGTATGTATGATCTAATTGTGCAGTGAGCTTTTCCAGATAATACATTTTTATCATTTGATCTCTCCATGATTCTATAGTGGGAGGTGTAGGAGTACACCAAAGGTTTGTTGCAGTCTTCTTGGCAACCACCATGGAGAGATTAAATAGCTATTGTGAATCAGCCACCCTTAAGCCCATCAAGGCATCCAATAGTAATAATGCCTGTCTGGTGAGCTGACAATTTCCTCCCAGAAATTTGGTTAAATCTTTTTTGTAGATCTTGAAAAAAGGGTTGAAGAACTGGACAATGCCAGAAAACGTCTCCCAGAGAGGTCTGGGGCTCATTGCATCCCCAACAAGCCGCGCTGGTGGAGTCACTGATTTTGTGCTGCCTATGAGGCGAGATGAAAAATCTTAGAATGGTCTTCCATGAAAATTCACACCATATATGAGAAAAAGTAACTCTATGTGTGTTTTTTTAAAGCAGACTCCCATTGCTGGGTTGTAATTGTCTGTCCCAAATCTCCCTCCGAAGCCTGTCTCATATTCTCTGTATCATAGGGTTGTTGGAGCAACAATGCCCAATAAATGCGGGAGATATAATGTTTCATAGCATCTTGACCCATGACCACTGTCATTATTAGTTGCAGAAAGGGGAAGGGTAAAGATCGGGCCTTCCCTCCATTGTATCTGGCAAAGAGAGGTGTGGAGGAAATCCTGAGCCTGTAGATATTGAAAAAAGTGAGATCTCACAAGCACATGGGTTGTTTGTAATTCCTCAAAATATCTTATCTCAGTGTCCCCAAGGAGCTGAAAAAAAAATGTTAAGCCATGGCAGGACCATGCACCATAGCTTGCATCCAATGCCGCTAGTGGGAATAATAGGATCTGTCAGAGATGCTACAAGAAATCTTTCCTGGGCTAAAGTTTTACGATTAATTATATAAGACCAGGGTTTTAATGTTTGCTTAGTTTAGGGATTCTGTTTCTGTCCAATTAAAGCCGCCAGGTTGAAAGTAGAGAGGTAGTGTTTACTAAATCTCATTCAATGAGCTCAATTGATTTCCAGTGGGCCTGGTAAACTTGTGTGAGCCAGTATAAGGCAGTCCAGAGTTGAGCTGCTAGGTAGTATAGTGATAAATTAGATGGTGACAGACCTGCCCTCACCTTAGGAAGATAAAGTATAGTAATAAAAATGCGAGGCCGCTTTCATTGCCACAGAAAATTTAAGATTTGTTTATACTAAAGTTTAAAGTAAAGATTTGGAGGGATAATTGGGAGTATCTGAACTAGATATAGAAGTCATGACACACTCTATCCTTTGGATAAGAGAGAGGGGGAGATGGGACCAAATTTCTGTGTCTTTATGCAATTCTTGTGTAAGTTTGTCATAGTTACATTTCATTGTTTTCTGGGGATCCACTGTGATATATACTCCCAAATACTTAAGGGAAGACATATCCCATTTAAAGGGAAAGTGCTCACGAGTATTCAAAGACAGCACATAATGTACTTGAAGCACCTTGGTCTTTGTATCATTTAATGTATAATTGTCTAGGTTCCCAAATTTTTGAAGTACAGTCCACAAGCACTGGAGAGAAGCCTCCAGGTTAGTTAAGTAGATCAACAAGTCGTCGGCATAAAGTGACAATTTGTACTTCTTCCCCCTAATGTTATTCCTGTAATGTTGGTATCTTGGTGAATAACCTGGGTTAGTGGCTCCAGATAGAGAGTGAAGAGCAGGGGTGATAATGAGCAGCCCTACTGGGTTCCCCTGCCCAGCGAAAGCAGGGATGATACCCTTCCGTTTACTTTGACAAATGCCAGCAGAGAGTTATATAGTTTTGCTATCCTGGTAACAAATTGTGCTGGAATACCAAAATGGCAAAGCACCTCAAACAGTAATGGTCATGCCACCCGGTCAAAGGCCTTCTACGCATCCAAACTAAGGAGTGAAAAAAGAGGCATACAACTGGCTGACATGATACAGTATATGGAGTGTCTGTTTGATATTGTCTTGAGTCTGATGCATGGATATAAACTGCGTTTGGTCTGGGTTAACCAATATGAGAAGCACCTTCTTGAGAGGCCTCGCTAGCATTGAAGTAAAAATGTTATAATCGATGTTAAGAACTGATATTGGTTGATAAGACAAACAGTCCTGTCCTTCCCCAGTTTCAGGATAGCTGGTATCATAGCTTGTCACTAGGTAGGAGGGTCTTGCTCTCCCTGAAGCAGACAGACAGTCTTAAGAATAGTGGGGAAATGTTATCCTAAAAAGCTTTTAAAAATTCACCGGTATAGCGATCTGGCCCAGCACCTTTATTGTTTTTAAGTTGTTGTATGGCATGGGATAATTCCTCCTGAGAAAAGCACTGTATTAAGTGCCATTTCCACTCCTCTGAGAGGGTGGAAAACCAAAGAGGGGCTAAATAAGCCTGTATTTCTTCTGGGAAGGGGTTGGCCTTCGTAGTATAGAATCAGGAATAATAGGCCCAAAAAGCTGCCAGTATGTTATCTGGAATAATTTCCTGCCTGTGCGTATCTGGATTTTTAACCACTGTAATAGAAACATAGAGGTTGACAGCAGATAAGGACCGCAAGGCCCATCCAGTCTGCCCATTTCTTTTTCTACCTTATAAATGTGCCATCGGCCTTTGCTCTGTCAGTGGCCTATCTATTCATAATCATATGTTGAACTTTTTTTCTGTCTGAGCCTGTAACCCAGCACCCTAAAAGCTCTTGCTCCTCCCTCATAGAATTTTTGTTGCAAATATCTGAGGGCCATCTCTATTTTTAGGTTCAGGATTTCCTGAATTTGTTGTCTCACTCACTGCAATTGGTCGAAAATCGAGCGATCTCCCAACATATGATGCTGTTGTAAGATTTTCAAGTTATCTTGTCATTTCTGCAGCAGTGGCTCCCTCGGTTTCTTTAGCATTGAGACGTAAGCAATAATGTCCCCTCTCAGGACTACCTTTACAGTGTCCCAGAAGGACTGAGGGATGGATCTCAGCAATATCATTCCCTTCTATTATCTACGCTGTCTTATTCTTTATGTATTCCTGAAAATCAGGAAGATTCAACAATGAGTTATTGAACTTCTAGAGGGTGGAGCCTGGTTTCGTATTTAGTTCTAGCTCTATTTGCAATGAAGCATGATCAGACAACAGAATAGGCTATATATTACTGACAGAGATAAGATGCATGTGTTCTGTAGAGAGCAGAATATGGTCAATTCTAGTATAGATTTGGTGAGGGGAGGTATAATGCATGTGCTGACAGGCCTCAGGGTATTGGTGCCGCCAGACATCCTCCCATGCCATTTGCTTAAAGAAAGACCTGCTTGGTCTCTGTATTGGTTTATCTCTGGGTTGTCTGGGGTTTGTGGAGTTCTGAGGTGATAGAACAAAATTAACATCTCTGCCTATCAGGATGATCCCCTCCTTGAAATCTGCTATGCAGCGATAAAGCTGTTTAGTGAGATCAGCATGTGAGCCAGGTGGGAGGTATAGGCTCACTAAGGTTGCCATCTGGTTTTCACAAAAACCCTTCACCATGGGCAAGCATCTCTGTTTATCTGAGAAGGAGTTCTGGATCCTAAACCCAACGTGCCTAAGGATGAGCATCGCTACCCCTCATTTGTTGCCACCCCAGAAGACAGAGGCCAGCACCTGGGAATACTCAACTTTACTTAATTTATTACATTTAACTTACATAGACTTAGGCAGCAGAAAACCAGGTGTCTCCAATAACAGTTCCCTGCTGCTAGCTTTTGGCAGACAACAGTCTTGCTTTCAGAGCAAGGAAAGCCGACTAAAGAGCTAGAACTTTTCTTACTAATTGCCCTCCTTCCCTTAGCCAATTCCACTTTTATAGGCACTGGATTTGACTGACAACAGGAACTTCCTGTTTTGCAGTAGAAAGGGAAGGATCACTGAAATACATAAGCTTCTCCATCCTTGAAGGAAAAGAGTAGCTCTCCCACTAGCCGCTGGAGGTCTGACTCTGAGCAAGGAAGAAGGAGACTACCGAAGAATACAGGAAGTTCCTGTTCCAGAACAGGAGGGGTAAGGGCTGTAAGGGTACATAGGCAGTAGGTATGTAGGTGGAAAAATAAATTGAGGGAGGAGAGAGTAAGCATACAAAGCAACAGGAGAGGGGTCACAAAATAAGACATGATGGGAGTGGTGCAGTGCAGTGGCTGCTGGGAAGCAGTCTTCCGGAAGACTTTCTGGAGGCTGTGATGCTGCCCTAGTTGCAGGCACCTTTCTGGTCTGAGGGAGGAGGTTGCCCATCTCCAGGCCAACCTGGCTAGGATTCGTGAAACCTCATCCATTGCTGAGGGACCACCAGGGCCACCACCGCTGCCTCAGAGGTTGCGAAGAAAGAGGAGTGGTTGGATCAAGGTGGGCTCAGAGAGGAGGAGGGTGGTGGAACAGAGGTGCATTCCTCCAGTTGTACCTCTCTACAATTCATACGCTGTTCTGGTGGAGAGTGGTTCCTCTATTGAGGCACCTGCAGTGGAGACCAAGGAGGATGCTGGGAATCTCCAAAAAGGAGACCCTCAGGAGGGTGGCATGGGACCTCACAGAGGAAGGAAACAACTCCTGATGGGGGACTCAATCATTAGGGGGTAGAACTGGGGGAGGGAGGGAGGTGAGAGAGAGGTAAGGTGCCTGTCTGGCACCATAGTTTGTAAGGATAGGCTTGTATGGGATGCATCGTAAGGGGGATCACCTCTAGGAGCAAGGAAGTGATTCTGCCACTGTACAATGGACTGGTTAGACCACACCTTGAGTACTGTGTACAGTACTGGAGACCACACTTGAAGAGGGACATACAGCTCCTGGAGAGGGTACAGAGGAGGGCAACTAAGATGATACGAGGGCTAGGGATTTGATGTATGAGGACAGACCTGAGGAGCTCTGCCTGTTTTCATTGGAGGAGAGGAGAGACAGGGGGACATGATTGGGGTCTTCAAGTACCTCAAGGGAATAAATAGGGTAAACATGGAGGATCTTTAGACTAAAAGCAGGGAGTATCACCAGAGGGCATGGTTTGAAGTTGGAAGGTGGGAAGGGTGAGGGAGGAAAAGAGGAGGAGGTTTTCACTGAGAGGGTGATGGACCCTTGGAATGCACTGCCTGGCGAGCTGGTTCAGAGATCCACAGTGGAGGGCTTCAAGAGAGGTTGGGACAGACATAGAAAGTGGATGTATCAGATGATGGCCTGTCCCAGGGAGGTGGGGATTGATGATAGGGGTTTCTGGAACACAAGGGGGGGGCCTCGGCACTCAACTAGGGATCTGAGGTTCGAGCAGACTCGATAGACCATAAGGCCTAATCTGCTGGCAAATAGTATGTTAGTATGTTAGATAGGGAGCAAATCCTTAGGATTATGGGGGCAGCTGCATGGAGGAGGGAGCTGTATATCATTGTCCACCTAGGGACAAATTACCTGGCTGGGAACGGGATCAGAGCAGTGCAAGAGGAGTTTGTGGAGTTTGGAAGCGGCCTTAGACAAGCAACACATACGGTAACCTTCTCAGAGGTGCTGCCTGTCTATGGCATGGGTGAGGCTAGGGTACTGTGCACCATGGGATTCAATGAATGGTTGAAAAGCTGGTGTGGAGTTCAGGGTTTTGACTTCATTGGGGACTGGGGGTCCACCTGGAGGGATATAGGCCTATACCGTTGTGATGGTCTGCATCTCTCCAGGAGGGGAACCAGGATCCTAGGTGATATGTTTAAATGCTTTATTGGCAAGCATTTAAACTAGCCAAGGGGGGAGGCACTGAAAAGGAGCAGGGAAATCCCAGCCTCCACAAAACAGGGTAGTTAGTGAGGTAAACACCAAGACAGAAAAGTCAATAGGGAGCAGGACAGGGGTAAATGGAGAAAAAGGCAAAAGCATTAAGGACAGGGGTGGGGTAAAAAGGGGTAAGGCCATTAAAAAAAATGGAGGGTGAGGAGTACCAATGCCCATAGTCTGGGTAACAAGCTCCTTGAACTAGTGGCCTTGTTGGAAGAGGGATGTCTGGATGTCGTGGCAGTCGCAGAAACATGGTACATAGAGAACCATGACTGGGATGTCAACATACTAGGGTACACAATCTACAGGAGCGACAGGGCGGGTAAAAGAAAAGGAGGAGTAGCTCTGTACATAAGGGAAGGGATCTAAGCAATGGAACTAAAGGGTAAACACAAAGGAGAGAAGGCACTGTGGGTCACCCTGGAGACAGGAAATGGCACCACAATCTGCACGGGGGTTCCCATCTCAGGGGGAGGCACTGGACAAGGAAATGATAGAAGGCATCCTTAGAATGGCAGAAAAATGGGAGATGTTGATGGAGGAACTGAAAATGCTAGGTATTAACTGGAGCACCTTTGCTGCAGCCACATCTAAGAGCAGTGTCATTCTTGATGCCCTACAGGAGGCATGTCTCAGACAGCTAGTGTTGGATCCCACTTGGGAGGGAGCAATCTTAGACCTGGTACTCTCAAATAGGGACAGAGAGAGGATCTCTGATCTTGAAGTGGGTAGCCATCTGGGAACAAGCAACCACCAGACAGTGTGGTTCACAATAAATGCAGCTATAGAGCCAAGCTATACAAAAGCATGGGTTTTGGACTTTAGGAGGGTTGACTTGGGAAAATGGGAGAGTGCCTCAGTAAAGCACTAGCAAATGAGCAAGAAGGAGGGTGGAGGAACAATGGGGAAAAATCAAAAATGCCATCACAGAGTCAACAAGTCTTTATGTGAAGCAAATCAAAACAAAATGAAGGAAAAAACACTATGGTTCTCAAAAGAGGTGGCGGGGAAGGTTAGGGAGAAAACAGTAGCATTCAGGAAGTTTAAGGAAACACAGAAGGAGCAGGACAGGGAACTGTACTAGTTAAAGCAGAAGGAAGTGGGAAAGGCAGTCAGAATAGCAAAGGCCCAAACTGAGGAAAAGATAGCCAACTCAGTTAAGAATGGAGATAAAACCTTTTATAGATACATTAGGGAGTGAAGAAAGACCAAGGAAGGGATAGTGAGGCTTAATAAAGGGAAGGAGAGAGCTAGAGGGTGACAGTGAAAAAGCAGGGATACTGAACGAATACTTCTGCTCAGTATTCACAAAAGAAGAGGAGGGGGAGGTACCTAAACCAAATAATAGAAGGACTCTGGATGGGGGGTCAATACCAGTCCATTCACAGAAGAAAGAGTCCTGAAAGAACTCCTAAAACTGAAGGTGGACAAAGCAATGGGACCTGATGGAGTCACCCAGAATTCTAAAAGAACTAAGGGGAGAACTAGTGACACCACTGACTCCCCTTTTTAACAAATCATGGGTGGATGGTGTGGTACCTGAGGACTGGAGGAGGGTGGATGTGATCCCCTTCACAAAAGTGGGAGCAAGACAGAGGCAGGAAACTACAGACCTGTTAGTTTTACCTCAGTGGTAGGGAAAATGATGGAATCACTTCTGAAGGAAAGAATTGTTGAGTATCTAGAGGCCAGTGGGGCACAGGACCCAAGGCAGCCTTGATTGACAGTGGATGGTCGTGTCAGGCAAATCTAATCGATTTCTTTGACTGGGTGACCAAAGTCGTAGACCAGGGAGGGGCTGTAGACATGACCTGCCTAGACTTTAGCAAGGCATTTGACACAGTCTCACACAAAAGATTAATTGATGGATGAGGGCTGGCTGAAGTTAAATTGATGGAGCAAGAAACCACTCCCCACTCCCCCAACCAGGCCTTAAAATGCCCTCCTCCGGGCCAGTCCTCATTTGTTTTCTTTGTTGCAGCTGGAGGTGCCACCACATCTCGCTCCAAACTGTTGTACTGTATGTACCGTGCCTCCGGCTGCTGGTCCTCTCCCATCTGCCACTCATTCTGTGGCTTCCCTCATTCTTCCTTGTCTTCTTCCTCTTGGCCTGGTTTGTCTTTCTTGGTGCTTCTCCCACCCACTCCTTCTTTGGCCTCTGGCTCCATCGCTTCTCTCCATCACTTCCATTTCTCCCCTTCTCCTGTCTGCTTCTGCCCCTTCCCTGCCGCCACCATGGCAGTGCTGTTTCCTGGGGTCTGGATGCCTGCCCCACCTCATTGGGCTATCCTGTCCCATACCTGTTCCTCCTGGGATGCCTCTGGTGCTCTTATCTTGGGTGTCCCTTCCTGCTAGTCGCCTCTGTCCTTTACTGATGTTCATGAGGCACAGGGAGCTGCACAGCCTGCTGCTCCACTGTTTCTGGCATGTCCGGGGTGTGTCATCCCCGCTGTCCTCTGACTCCACTCTCCTTCCTCCGGTTGATCTTTTGGGCCCTCCCTTTCTGGATTCCACTGCTGTTCCTTGTTCTCACTGGTGCTCCATGCTTGCTCCTGCCTTGCTTGTCTGGGGTTGCTGTTCTGGGAATGTTCCTGGGGGCTGGAGTGTCAGCCTGGGGCAGTACATCACATTCCTCTCACCTGCTATGGCTGTCGCCTAGTGCTCTGCTTTTTGCACTCACATTTCCCTTGCTTAGCATCGGTTTTCTATATTCCTTATAATGTTACAGCTATTCCTAGACACCTCACTCTCTTAATTCATTGCACCTCATTGATTTAAAAAAGTTAAAATATACGAGGGATGAGAATGACTATTTGAACGGTCACACCGTAATAATTTTCGGAATAGGAAGGGACAACAACAAAATACACAAACCAATACAAGCGTGCACTTTGAGCCAAAGTCCATATTAAGGAATACCCAATCTGCTATCTCCGCCATGACTTCAGATGGATCTGCAGCAGCAAGTGCATCAAAAACAAATGGAAACAGTGGGAATAATGACTCTGACCAGTCTGATGTTTTTTTTTTTTAGCCAGGAACAAACATTTCAGATGAGGCAAAAAAAAAAAGGGATGCAACCAAATACACAATGAACAAGAAGAGGAAGAAGAAGGTTAAGGGGTCATGGAGGTCAAGTGCATAAATGGAGATATCAACAGGAGTAGTGGAAGAAAATCCGGAGGACACTAAAGGTAATAATATCATTAACCTTTCAGACTAACGTTCTAAAAGACAGTGAAATAAGTGTCCTGAACAAAGGACTGTCTTTCATACCAACTATGGATCTGGGCTTTTTTGAAATTACTGTTGATTTGTTCCGTTTATGTAGAGTTCTCAGTCTTAGGTGTTATTTCTATAACAGTAATGAAATGGGGAGGACAGAGGGGGATAAGGGTGGGAAAGGTACAGTTGCTAAATGGTGCAGAAGATTTGAATATTATACCCACTCAGGAGAATGGTACAGTTGCTAAATGATGCAGAAGAATTTAATATGCCCACTCAGGATGTTTTGCAAGCTCTCACAGCATCTGAGAATAATGAACCAAGTAGTGATACAGGGGTTCCAGATGCTGTTCCAACACAGGAGGTGCTACAGTCACTAATAGAATTTGAAAGAGGTGAAACTGAATTTCCTAAAAATAGGGAGACAAATATAGGCACTTCCAAAACACAGCTGAGTACCTTCTGCCCCCCAACCCCATGCTGTGAAAACCTTCCAGAAGTTATGTGAAAGGGATTTAGAGCTGATGAGACGGGAGGATTTTGTGCCAAAGTTCAGCAATATAACAACTGGTGAAAGGGAGGCTATTAAATCACTCAGGGAAACTAACATTTGCATCAATCTGCAGATAAGGGTGACAGTGTGATGGTTCTGAATAAAACTGAATATTTAAAAGAAATAGACAGTTGGGAAACAGGGGGCACCATGCAGTAAAAAGTTCAGACCACACACACACACACACACACACACACACACACACACACACACACACACACACCTTCAAAAGACAGGTAGATGATTTCATCCAATGAGCATTTAGTGAGGGTTTAGTAAATGAGAAGGAAAATAATTTTCTGACAACCAATTCCCTATTGAAGGCACAGTTTTATATGCTACCAAAAGTGCATAAAACATTAATTGACCCCCCCAGGACGAACCATTATTTCAAGCATAGGTACAGTCACCAAACCACTGGCCAGGATGATAGATGATAACATTAAGAATTTGGTGTACACCCTTCCCTCATAC
The DNA here is from genome assembly GCA_016271365.2 of Neoceratodus forsteri. Lineage (NCBI taxonomy): Eukaryota > Metazoa > Chordata > Ceratodontiformes > Ceratodontidae > Neoceratodus > Neoceratodus forsteri. The sequence goes on along the minus strand of CM057449.1, from coordinate 237,540,561 downwards.
TTAAAAGACGTAAGTAATGTTATCAGAGTCCTCGAGAATATACAGTGGGAAGAAAATAGCTTGTTGGTCACATTAGATATTACATCACTTTATATTAACATACCCCACAAGGGGGCCTGAGGGCACTCAGATATTATCTGGAAAAACAAGGTGAGGATGTAAGACCTGAAACTGATTTCTTTATTGAATTAGTTGGAATAATATTGGAGGGAGACTATTTTAGCTTTAAGAACACTCACTACCACCGGCCCATCGGCGCAGTGGTTGGATTTCCTCATGCGACGCCGGCGAGCCGGGTTCGGGAATGGACCAGGGTCACTGGATGGCCGGCCGGCGGGAGAAGGATGGAGCATCCTAGGGACTGCTCTCTCCTTCTCCAGGGAGGAGGTGGGGAATGTGCCCGGAGCATTGATGACCCTGGCGGGAGGCCAGGAGTCACCATAACCTGGCACTAGCTTGTATAGGAGGCGGGGGCAGATGCAGGCGTCATTGCACGACCCCGCCTCCTGGAAAAATGGGAAAAAGTCAGCTGCCAGCCGCCGCTAATGAAGCTTGCCACGGCTCAATTTGCTCCCCAGGCCAGCCCTCTGACTAGTTCAAGCCTGCGTCATCTTGAGGGTCACAGCCCGCCCGTGGGGGTAAGCCATAGGTATTGGAGGGCCCAAGACCGATTTGGGAAGCGAAGCCCATGGCCCGTGACCGGGCTGAAAAAATACATCAGGCGGCAGGCAGCTCAGGGCTGAATAAAGAATAAATAGAAAAAAAAAAATAAATTCACTACCACCAACAAAAAGGGACAGCCATGGGGGCAAGCTTTGCTCCAAATTATACCAACCTATATCTAGGTTTTTGGGAAGAGGGATGATCTGGGATGCAAACACAAATCCATACCTGTCAAATATATCCCTATGGAGACGCTTTATTGATGACATCCTGTTGGTGTGGCAGGGGGACACAAGTGAACTAGAGGATTTTGTAAAATACCTACATGGAACAAATCCTAACCTTAAATTTATTTATAGTGCAAGTGAAGAAGAGATCCCATTCCTTGACTTCAGCATCCAAGTGAAACAAGAGGGGCTGGCAACTACACTGTATAGGAAGCCAACCAACCGCAATACAATGCTATTGGCTAGCAGTTGTTGCCCCCTCCACACCAGTCACAATATCCCGAAGAGTCTATTCTTTAGGATAAAAAGGAACTGTAGTGAGACAGATCTACAGAGAGAGCTGGGGTTATTGGAGGACCATTTTAGAGCCAGGGGCTATGCTGAGCGAATAATTGAGAAAGCAAGAGAAGCATATGACAGGAGGGAGAGAACATCTTTAGTGTATGGGGGATAAAAAAAGAAAACAGGACCAAAATGCCCAGAACCAAATCAATTTCGTAACCACTTACAATGTAAGATCGAGTAAAGTAAAAGAAATCATTTACAAAAATTGGAATGTATTGGGAGCTGATCAAAAACTGAAATAAATGGTGGTGTTTTAACAATTTCTCTTAAATTTATTGTTAGACTATTATAATCATCCACAATACATACAGCACTGTCAAACACGTACACACACATAATCACATTAGCATTTTTTTTAAAGAACACAAACATAACACTTAACATTTATATTAGTATACTCTATATTAAAAACACGAAAGCTAAAACGTAATTTGTCTATACACTGCCTTATTCTAATTTTTAATGTTTCAGTCTATTGCACATTTCTAAATCTTAATTTTCTTATTGTTTATTACTATGAAGTACTTAACCATTGTTTCAATAGTCCAGGTATCAACTGTGTGAATAAGGATGTTCATCATTATTTTTGGGTCTAAGTCAAATTGTGAGTTTAGAAAACGTTTGAGCCAATATGCCTGTTCTTTAGTACGCCATATACATTTCCACATGACATGACGGAGATCTTCTACTCCTCCCTCTGAACATGAACAATTTTCTGTCCCTATGTCTGTTTTTTCCTGATGGTATTTTAACAGATTGCTAGAGAATCTTTCAAATTTAATGTACTAAATAGTTTCCTTAACTTGCGGTCTGTTAGAATGTCCAAATATGGTTTCATCCCTATGTAGTGATTGTTTTTTTGTGAACCATTTTGAGTAAGCTGTATCACTAATATATCCTAAGTCATTACTTTCTTAAACACGTATTATCTTTTTTGAAATACACTTTATATTTATCACTAATCACAATTTCTTTCTTAACATATTCAGTAAGCATAAGCAATTTGTTTTTTCAAGTATGTCAATATATTGTTATACCAAAGCCCAGTGTAAATGTCCATAGTATACCTGTCTTACTTTTCCTTTAAGCATAGATTTGATATTCTACTTAAGTCTTGCTTTGAGATTCTCATCCAGAAATTTACCTCCCTTGTTTCAATTTTGGCATTTATAGTTTTTAAGCCAAGTTCTGCTCTTAGATACTGCGCTGGGCATGAAGGGCCTAGTCCCATAATATTTCATAACATCTTGTTTAACGGAATGCTTAATCATTCTTTGTTTGTAATGACCCAGATCTCTGAGCCATATAATAATTGTGCTTCATATTTTGCATTAATTGCCTGTACTAAAGGTCTAATACTTAGTCCACCATATTCATAGTCGAATATAGTTAGAACTACAAAAGTACCTCTGAGCAAATGCCTTGAGGCATGGGTTATCCTGAAGGATATTGACCATATAGCCAAGTTTTAAAGGAAACACAATTGTACATACCTCAATAATGCAAAGCATCATGGGAAACATATGCAAAGTCCCATGAGAGAATTTGGACTGGCTCTACTTAAGAATTGTATGGTGCCAGAAGGCCTCACAGTGCAATCAGCAAAGGCTAATCTAGTCAGGCCTATTACAGTTTTTTTTTCAGAGTTTCTATCAGTTTTATATAATGGTCATTCCACATAGTTTTGACACTAAATTCTATTCCTAGATACACACAGGATTTAACAATTCCCACCATTTCCTTCCCTAGTATCCATTTCCCCCTTTTTCTGTTTACTTAAGTTGTTTTGTCCAAATATTACTATCTTTGTTTTTACTAAATTAATTTTCAGTCTCAGTTTCTCTGATTCATTATTTATTTAGTTTTTGTTAACTGGGTTAGGTGCGCTAGCCAAAGTTGACTATTTTCAGGCACGACCCAGGAGAATACATACATAAAATGAGATGAGTTTATACAATACATGGCATATAGTACAGGTACATAGTATATAGTACAGGTAGGTTAGAATACAGATCAAGTCAGACAGTACTCAAGAGAATACATATAGCTATGCAGAGATGACAAAAGTGACATTAGTGCATGCAAATAACAACTGAAACTGGGCCAAGTGGCAGCTATAAAGACATTTTATAGTAAAGCTTGTTTAGAAGTGCAGCAGTGTCTTGGGCGAAATAGGGTGGTTAGCTGTGAGGCATTAAGTGGGATCAAAGCATGTGCAGGGGTCCCGGGATAGGTAGCAATATAGTTCTTTTTTGAAGATTGGGTGGGAGTTAGCCTGCCTCAGGGCAGGAGGGAGGGAGTTCCAGCTAGCCAGGGTGGTGCAGTGAAATGCTCCAGAGCCTTCTGAAGTAAGACACCTGGGTATGGTAAGTAGAAATTTGTTTGCGAGCATAGTCCACGGGCAGGTGTCTGTGGTACAAGTAGAGCTGCAAGGGAGGAGGAGGTTTGGTTTTGGATTACAGAGTCTGTAAGGGTCCCTAGGGAATATAGTCGGTAGGCAGTTGGGGAGAGCCAGCCTAGGTCGCTATACAGTGTGCAGTGGTGCTCGAGGCGATGGGAAGAGGAGGCATACCGGCATATGTTGTTATGTGTAACATTCCATTTATGGAGAACAGTCTTATGGGCATTAGCAAAAGTGGAGACACCATATGTCAGCACTGGAAGCAGAATACCCTTGGCAATTGCCAATTTGGCAGATGGTGTTAGCAGATGACAAGTCTTATAGGCGATTCCAAGTTTGGCATTTGTTGCTTTACAGGTTGACTGGATGTGCAGACTGAAATCAAGGGATTTATCAAGGAGGACTCCCAGGTATTTGAAGAATGTGAGACAGTCAATGAGACCCCCCCAGAGTCATGGACTAGGAGGGGTTCCTTACAGGCTCTGAGTTTGGGGGCAGTGCCAAATAGCATGGCTTGGGTCTTTTTTGTGTTGAGGATGAGCTTATTAGCATTTAGCCATGTTTGCACATTCCAGAAATCCGAGGAGAGGTTTTTGTTAATGATGTTAACTTTGTCAGCACTGGAGTAGAGGACGAGATCATCAGCGTATAGAATAGCTGAGCAGGAGAGTATGGCATAATCTATGTTGTTGATGTATAGCAAGAAAAGAAGGGGTCCCAGGATGGAGCCCTTGGGTACTTCGATGTCAGTGCTGGTCACATCCAAGAGAGCGGAGTTGAATTTAACAAGTTGTAATCTGTTTGATAGGTAGTTGTTAAACCAGTCAACTACTGAGGATGAGAAGTTAAGTCTATGCAGGGTTGAGAGAAGCAGAGGGTGATCAACAAGATGGAAAGCTTTGGTAAGATTGATAAATATTGCTCCAGTGAGTAGGCCTTTATGCATGAAGTCTAGTTTATTTGGAAGGCCGCTTTGTGTCACAGAAAAAAGGACTAGATCATCCGCATATGTCAGTATTGCACAACTGTTCTGTTTGATCTTTGGAGAGTCTGAATCGAGTTGGGTTATGTCTTTTAACATCTGGTTGATGTAGAGACTGAACAATATGGGGGCCAGTATACATCCCTGTCTGACTTCTTTATTTATATCAAATGTAGAGGACAAATTCCCCCCCATCTCCAAATGAATTTTTGCCCAATTCTTAGAATAGAATTTGTATATGGTATATACCAAGGACCTATCTATTCCCTTCTTTAATAACTATGTTCATAATAAACTTCTATCAATTGAGTCAAATGCTGTTGAATAGTCAACAGTGCATATAGTTTTTGTTTTTGTATTTTTACATACCTTTCAATTAGGCTATGTAAGATAAATACATTATCTACTGTGGAGAATTTTACTCTAAACCCAGCTTGAAAGGAGGAAAAGCCCCCCTTTTGATTTATTTGGTCATTTAATTTTTTCAACAGTACTTTCACAAAAAAAAAAATTTGAATTTACATCCAGCAGACTTATTGGATGATACTGGCTGGATTGGATCTAGCAACCTTTTTATGTGCTGTAATGGAATTATATTCACTTCCTTCCATGACTGAGGGCAGGTAATTTCTTTAATGCACTTATTATAAAATATTGTTAAAGTTCTATACCACTGGCCTATATAACAGAAATAGGCCTCCGCAGATACAGGATTAGGACCAGGAGCTTTACATAGTTTCAAAGAGTTTATTGCCCTATATACTTCCTCTGTACTAATAAATGCAATGGTGTAGTCTTCATCTTCTCTTAGGGGAAAGGCTTCTTCTGCTCCTTGTTCAAAAAATATCTGCTTAAAATAATTTATCCAAATATATTCAGAAATGTATGATTCCACTGTAGTACTATAATTATTTGTCCTTTTGGCTATTAATTGCCAAAACTCCTTGCTGTTTTTTTGTTTTGACAGCTCTCACCACTTTCTCCCAATTTTTTTATGACATAATATCTTTTTCTATTTTATTAATATTGTATACTCCTTTCTTTTAATACAGATTTATTTTATCAAATGTTTATTAGTGTTTAATTTTTTTTTGTAAAGCTTTCTTAATTCCCTTTTAAAATTCCTACGGTCCTTATCCAACTACGTGTCCTTATTTTTAAATTTAAGAGTTTATGTATTCTGAGTCTTTATTCTTTATTTTTTCAAACAATATTGTAAAATTAGTTAGAAACATAGAAGTTGACAGCAGATAAGGGCCACAAGGCCCATCCAGTCTGTCCATCTTTCTACCTTATGAATGTGCCATAGGCCTTTACTCTGTCAATGGCCTATCTATTCATACTCATTTGTATTGCTCCCTTATGCATATCCCATACCTGTTTGAAACCCTCCACTGTATTCAATTCCACCACTTCCTGAGGTAGGCCATTCCATGCATCCACCACCCTTTCTGTGAAAAATAACTACCTCACATTACCCCTTAATTTGCCTCCCTCTAATCTCATGCTGTGTCCTCTTGTCCTGCTATTTTTCTTATATTGAAATATTAGACTCTTTCACCTTGTTAATGCCCTTAAGATGTTTGAATGTTTTGATCATATCACCTCACTCCCTCCTTTGCACTAGGGTATACATATTGATCTCCATTAATCTGTCCTCATATGTTTTCTGATGCAGTCCCTTCACCATTTTGGTTGTTCTTCTCTGGACTGCCTCCATTTTGTTAATGTCCTTGTGCAGGTGCAGCCTCCAGTACTGCACACAGTACTCCAGATGGGGCCTAACCTGTGTCTTGTAAAACGGGATTATTACCTCCCTCTTACAACTTGTGATACCCCTATTAATACATCCCAACATCCCCCTAGCCATATCTACTGCTTTAGTGGTTCACTTGGATGATTTCAGGTAGTCTGTGATGACAATGCCCAAGTCTCTTTATTCCCTTACGATTGCCAGCAACTCCTCTCCCAACCTATAGGTGGCTTCAGGGTTTCTCTTCCCCATGTGCATGATCTTGCACTTCTTTGCATTAAACCCCAGTTGCCACTCTTCTGACCATTTTGCCAGTTTATCCAGATCTCTTCTCATTCTGCTCACCCCAATGGGATCATCTACTCTGTTGCAGATCTTCATGTCATCTGCAAACAGGCAAACCTTACCCTCCAGTCCATCTGCAATGTCACTGATGAAGATATTGAAGAGGACTGGCCTCAGGACTGATACCTGAGGCATCCCACTTGTGACTTGCATCTCTTCTGACTGTATACCATTTACCACCACTCTCTGTGTTCTGCCCACCAACCAGTTTGCCACCCAGTTGATCAACTTCTGACCCACCCTGAGCCTACCCAGCTTATTAATCAATGTGGAACAGTATTGTAAGCTTTGCTGAAGTCAAGGTAGGTGACATCAACTGCACCCCCTTAGTCCACCACTTTGGTTACCTAGTCAAAGAAATCTACGAGATTAGTTTGTCAGGACTTTCATGTTGTAAACCCATGCTGTCTTGGATCCTGTGCTCCTATGGATTCCAGGTGTTGCACTATCCTTTCCTTAAATTTTGCCCACTACTGAGGTAAGACTGACTGGTCTGTGGTTCCCCATCTCCTCCCTTCTACCACTCTTGTGGAGTGGGATCACATGATCCCTTCTCCAGTCTTCTGGGACTTCTGTGCTCAGAGACTCACTAAACAGTTCTGACAATGGCTCTGTTAGTTCCACCCTTAGCTCCTTTAGTACCCTGGGATGTATGCCATCTGGTCCCATTATCTTGTCCACCCTGAGCTTAACAAGCTTTTGTAGGACCCTTTCTTTTGTGAAGGGACTTGTGCACATCTCCCCACTGTGTCCATTGTGCTGAGCTGTGGGCCCTGCCCTACCTTCTCCTCAGTTAATACTGAGCAGAAGTATCTATTTAGGATAGATGCTTTTTCTTGGTCCTCCTCCACACACTCCCCTTATCCCCTTTGAGCTTAGTAATACCCACCTCTGGACTTTCTCCTTTCACTAATGTATCTATAGAAAATCTTGTCCCCTTCTTTTACTGTTCATGCTAGTATTTCCTCAGTTTAGGCCTTTGCCTGCCTTACTGCCTTTCTTGCTTCCCTTAGTGAAGTTTGGCATGCCTCCCTATCTTTATCCCGCTGTGTTCCCTTATACTGTATAGCAGTTAATATTAGTGCCTGATGTATTTAGCGTGACGACTCCAGTTGTACATATTAGTGCCTGATATATTTAGCGCTCAGTGCTTACTGCTGGAGTACAGTTAGCATGGCAGATTATATTAGCGGTCTGTTTATATTAGCGGTTCTTTGCTTTCAGCTAATATAGCTAATATAAACAGAAAGCTAATATAATCTGCTATACAGTATTTCCCAAAGGCAAATCTTTTGGCTCTGACCTTTTCTGCTACTGTTTTTGAAAACCAAAGTGGTTTCCTTCTTCTTTTGCTCTTGCTTTTCTCCTTAACACAGTGGGATGTTGCTTCAAGTATTACAACCTTAATGCTTGCCCACTTTGCCTGTACCCCCTCAACTTGTATTACTTCTTGCCAGGGCTAGCCTAACTCTGTTGGCCATCTTATCAAAGTCAGCTCCTTTGAAGTCACATATTTTTGCCTTAGAATGGGATGATTTAGTTCTAGTGACCAAATTGAACCATACCATGTGATGGTCACTGGGCCCCAGGTGACCTATCTGGATATCGGTGATCCTTTCCCTATTAGTCAGTGCTAGATCTAGGATAGCCCTGTCTCTTGTAGGTTGTTGTACCAGTTGTTTGAGGCCCTTCCCCTGTAGGGAATCCATTATGTGTCTAGTTCTGGCGGATGTTCCTGCTGGTATTGACCAATCTGTATCTGGCATGTTGAAGTCTCCCATTATCAGAACCTCCCCTTTAGCTGTCCTGTTTTGTATATCTTCTAACAGTAATGTGTCTATGGCCTCCCCCTGGTCTGGAGGCCTGTAGACAACCCCAGTTCATATGGCTGTCCCATTTCCTGTTTCCAGGGTGACCCACAGTTCTTCTGGCTCCTTATGTGTATTCTAAATTTCTGTAGCTTTCATATTTTCATTGACATAAAGGGATTCAGGGGCATTTCATTGTTCATTCACGTTCCCTTCTAAGATCACTGGAAAGTGATCACTCTCTGACCTCTCCAGTATTTTTAGTCTCCCCAAGACATTTATTGGACCCGACCAAAGAACCAGATCTATTAGAGAGGCCCCTCCAGGTGAAATATATGTATATTCACCATTCTCATCACCATTTAACCTACCATTAAGTGGGTACAAATTATATTCTTTCAAAATCTTAATCATTTCTTGGCCAGATTCATTTACTTTGACATTCTTTGTGTTTATTGGCATCATCTCTGGGCTATTTGTTGTTTCAAAATAAGAATGGTCACTCAGCCCTCTTGGGTTGGCAGTATAGCCTAGAGGTTAGAGGAACGAGGTATGAACGAGCCTGATACATCCAGCAGACCAGACCCGAGTTTGATTCCCACAACCTCCACTTGCATACTTTGTGACTCTGAGCAAGTCACTTAACTGCCAGTGCTCCCAGGTTGCCCCTGAAAACAGGCACTTGTGCCTAGTGGGCCTTACCTGGTTACCAAAGACTAAAATAAAATAAAAAAAAAAATAATAAAAATAAAAAAATAAATGCCTTTCCTAGCATTATAGTCACCTACCATTAGTAGGTCTCGCTCCTGGTGATTTAAAATTAGTTGCTCTATCACCAAATTCAGGTGTGCCCATACTCCATCTGAAAATATCTAGAGTCCTTTGGGGGAATGTAACCATTCACTATTAGAAACTCTTGAGTGGCTGTATGAATTGCTGCAATAACACAAAAGAATGTAGTCTGCACACACTCTACCTTTTGAAGAAAAAATACTTTTATAAAGGTTGTTGAACCTCCAGAACATCTACCAGCATTGTGGGTTTTAATACCTGAAGTATTGAATGCCTCATATCCATTTATTTTTATATTTACTGCATTATAATGCCATGTTTCTTGAAAACATAAAATATCAAAATGTGAGATTAAATTCACCCACTCTTCATCACAATATTTATTCACTAATCCAGGTACATTCCAAGATAATATTTGAACCCTCACTGCAGAAGGTTTCCAATTCCTGGATGTCAGACTGAGTGTCATCTGACAACTTGCTTTCCTCTACAATATCTAACCGTCAATCATCATAACCTACTAGTGTGCAATACTTTTTTGTTTTCTGTTGCATTTCATTAATTTCTAGATTTGTATCAATTTATGACACACTAGGGCTAAGTACTACCGAGTCTACCAAATGTAGTCCCATCAGATCCAGGATTTTTGCCTTCTGTAATATCTGGTCAGCTATTCTTCTATTTTTTACTAGTATGTTTATTTGACTTTCCATCCCCATTCTCTGAGCTGCTATTATGCCTTCCTTACCTAATTCTGTCTTTAGACAGTTTCTCAGTAGACTACATATTGCACCAGTTAGCTCATAGTTATCCTATCTCCTTAAGGCATCCATTCTAAAGAAACTTAAACCCACCACACTTTCTTGATGGGGATCTCTTTTAGGTTCTTTGTTAAATAGGTGCCTATTTGGATATGTAATTGATATCTTTTTGTTTCCACTTTTTATGCCATTTAACCAGATGTACAGTAATTTGCATATCTTGAGGAGAAAAACAAAACACCTACCATCATTGCTGCTTCAACTGGTATTATCTTAACTTGCAGTATCTCTTCTAGTGCCATATCTATGTCTAGATCGTCACTAACTTTCTTAACCAGTCACTGTTCTATAGCACCCTGGTTTCCATTTTCTGGCTGAACCCAATTAACAGGGCTCAGGAACCTAATTATGGGTTGATTATCATATGCCTTTTTCCTCCCTTTCCTTTTCTACTGAGTTAACCCTGAGTAGTTTTATATTCCCTATTTTTTCTTCGTTGATTTGTTCCATTTACTTCATTCTCCCTCATATGTATTATATTATTTGTTATTTCACTAGGCACCATTAGGCCTAGTTGGTGATTTAAGTGGTCAGTTTCTGCCTCTAAATTGCTCAGACAAGTGAGAAGTAGGGGATGGGTTAGATGTGTGGTATCTTTGCCAACCAGTTCCTCTGGCATCTTCTCTTTTCCTTTTTCTTCCCTTTCTAATAGTATGTCTCTCTTTTGTTCCTTAGTCTCACTTTCTAACATCTTAGTTTTGTGCAGATCTCTATTACTAACTTGTTCCTTTTTATTTTGTATCTTTATCAGTTGTGTTTTTCCTGTCTTTTCCCTTTATTTTTCTTTCTATTCTTTTTCCTTTTTTCCCTTCTAAGTTGTCATGGGACTGTCAGCAATTAAAATTGAGCTAAAATCTGGTCTTAAGTTTCCCCATTTTCCTACCTCAGTCTCCTCAGTTTCTTGCATGATCACCACCACCACTAACCATTCACTAACCATATCCTGTACCTCAATCCGATTTATTAATTTGTCATGCTTTTCCCTATTAATGGCATTGTCAATCTTAATTGATTCCATAATGTCCTTATTCTCAACTGTTCCAATAATAAGACATTAGCAGAGTGTTGCTTTTTTAGTGTATTTATCAAATCCATGCTTAAACTGCAGGGTTGATAGCCATAGTTTATTTCACCAAGAACGCTTTCATCACTCATCATGCTGCTTTATTCCTGTGCAGAACATTTACCACAGGAGTTTTTAGTATTTAATTGAGGGTCACAGATTTTAAGTCCTGTTATAATGTTTTGTAAATCTTCTGTTACTTCATGCAGTGCCATTTTTTATTTATACATACTCTGTGATTCTTCTCATAAATTTGATGAAGCCTCTAAGTCCTGTGACTTTATACCATTCTGTGACACTGGTGAGGTTACCTGCATTTCTGGTGAAAATGCTGGACACGCATTGTCCAGTTTTACTGTGGCCTGACAATCCTGTCTAGAGTTATTGCCTTCAGGCATTTTCTCTACCCCTTGAAGAGACACTAAATAAGAACTATTCAATCTAGGTGTGGAGGTTTTACTATCTGTTACCTCTTCGTGTTTTAGTAAGAGCTCAGTTATTTAGATTGAGTTTTCTGTTTTTTTGGCTCATCTTGCCTTAGCAATCTGTTACAAGAGGGGGAAGACTAGGGTCCTTAAGTCTCTGAAGGTTCATATTTACCATCTTTCTCAGGCTGTTTTTAAGGCCTTTTCTTTTTTTATCTAATGGAGTAAATATTTTCCTATTAAACGCACTCTCATTGCACAGTATATTACACTATCTTTATATCTCACTACCACTCAGATATTATTAATTTAACAAAAAAAATAAATCAACAATAGTTAAATGATTAAATATTCTGTGCCCACTGCTTTCGTGAAATTGTCTGCATTCGAGTTTGGGTCACTATATTTGAAACGTATATACTCAATTTGCATATCCTGTGCATCCCACATATAGGCTTCAAAGCTCAATAAAAGATTAAAGTACAATAACGAGTAATACTTCCTGTATAGATATGCTAAAAAAAACTCTAATAATTCATTCCTCTGAGTGGGTAAGGAGTAGCTTTGTAGGGTTACCACCTGTCCCTATTTTCGCAGGACAGTCCTGATTTGGGCAGCTGTGTCCTGCAGAAAAAAATGAAAAATACTAAATGTCCTGACATTATAGTAGCTTAACTAAAATACTTTAAAATAATAAAAAACACAAGAAACAACTAAAAAACTACAACACTTAGTTCTGATTATTTAGAGAAAACATGTCTGTTGCATTGGTTGAGATGACATACTGTCCTGCGAAAAATACTGTTTCAGTAAGAAATATCCCACATTGGGCTTCTTAAAAGGTGGTAACCCTAGTAGCTTAGGGAATCTCAAAATACCAATGTATTAAAAGAAAAAAAGAAAATGAGTAAATCCAATCTGTGTATTCTTAGTCTAGTTTATTAATATTGCACAAAACCCTCAGAACAGACTCAAGGCCTCCAGGCCTAAACTATAGTATGTATGCAGAATTACTTTTAACTAAAGTGAAGCAAAAGTTTAAATACATTTTTAAGAGCATACGTTTTATGTCCATTATATCTCATTGCATCCCAGTGGGCTTCAGAGTTCTGACATCATCATTCATCACAGGATGCTAAAAGCTTGACTTCAAATTCAAAATAGTGAAAATTTTGGTCAGCCAGTAAGAAGGAGTTTCTCCTGGTCTCCTGCCACAGCTTAAACGGGAAAGTTTTAGAGTTTGTAGAACAGTTCCTTCGATAGAAAACTCGTCCCGACTTTGTATCCAATGCACACCACCAAGAATGGCCTATAGGAGGGCAATAAATCTCAGGGATACTCTGGTCAGCTCTTCAGAACCCAAGGAAGTAAAATCTAGGAACTGGTTACCCCCTTCCCCCAAGAGCTGCAGGAAGTGTGCTAACTGCAAATACTGCACAGAGATATGGTACATGAGTGCAGCATGTTCAGAAATCCATATGATGAAAAAATGTGTGATACACAGCAGTTTATTAATTGCAATACATCATACATAGTTTATTTGGTGTTATGTACTTGTGAGGTGTATTACGTAGGTAAAACAAAAAGGAAGTTCAAAGAGAGAACTGGGGACCATGTGCGGGCTATCAGAAATGAAAATCTTGAATATGTATGGGCAGTACCCATAAAGAATGTGGAAGATAGAAGTGAACACAGTCTTAAGTTCATTGGCGTTGAGTAGGTCATGTTGAGACCCAGAGGAGGTGACAGGGATGACCTCCTAAGTAAAGGGAGAATTTCTGGATTTTTACTCTGGGTGCATACATGGTTAAAGAGACTAAATGAGGACATAGAAATCAAACCTTTCCTTAAAAACAGACACTAATGTGTTTATTTTCTTTTGTAGAGAAGAAGATTTTGTTGAAGATTTTGTAAAATGAAGTGGCATTTGCACCCTCCAACCACACTTTAATCTGGGCTTGTTTTGGGGCCTACTCTGCCAACACTCTTCTGAATATGTAATCTCCTGAATGCATCTCTGGAGGACATTAGATATGCCCAACATGTTCAAGTACTCTTCCTTTAAGTCTCCATAAAAAGAATAAACCCTCCTTTTCCCCATTATGCTGACCCTTCTCCTCCCTCCTGTGCCTATTCTTGTTCACTCACCTATACATAGACCTTGCTGAAATAGGAGCTTCCCTATTAAGAAACTAAAAATTAAGAACTAAAATAATGGTGGAAACATACGTTCTTGTTCCCTTTACTTTTTTGTGCCCTTATATATTTTTCTACAAAAGGAAAAATGGGGTTGGCTAAAAGAAGGAATAATTACATTCCAGTTAAAGTCATGAATGCATTCTTTTAAATAACGAGCATGAATAAATAAGTCAAAAAATGTTGGGAATGTTTTTAAATGTTCTTTGGTGTAAATAATGAAAATAAATAAAATACAGTGTACTAGTGTGTAAACTAAAAGGCCACGTATGGGGTGTATCACTTACACTGATGAATACTGTTATTATTAGCAGTATGAAATAACAAGTAAAACTTTAAACAATGTACATGTGATTACTTACATGAAGTATAAATTTGGAACTAAGTCAGCTGAGCCATATCTTAAAAAAGCTCCAAGCCACTCTTGCTACAGTAGTGACACCCTAGACGTGAAACTTCTCCGGCTCACCCTTCCGGAGGTACTCAACCCCCATCACCCATATTCTAAACCGCTCCGTATGTCTAGGAAAATGTTCCTCTTGGTGGAAATCTGCCTCAATCATCTCTATTTTCAAAAGTGGGGACCGTGCCATCACCAACAACTACCGCCCCATCTCCATTCTCCCTCCCCTGTACAAGGCCCTAGAGCGGATTGTCTCGGATCAGCTCACTGACCACCTTAACAAATACAACCTACTCTGCAAACAACAGCATGGCTTTCAGAAAGCTCACAGTACTACTACTGCCCTTCTGGAGCTAATGGCACACATCCACGCCGCCCTGGACAGAGGCGATATCTCTGGGGCTGTCTTCAGTGATCTCACTAAAGCATTTGACACTGTCAACCACAATCTCTTACTTACTGCACTCACCAACATTAATCTCTCTCAGGACACCCTTTGCTGGGTCTCTGATTACCTCTCGAACCAGTACCAGCAGGTCAAAATTGGTAACACCCTATCCTCTAGAATGCCTGCCCTCTCAGGTGTTCCACAGGGGTCCACACTAGGACCGCTACTCTTTGGCCTCTTCCTCAACTCCCTCCTCAAATCCTGCCCTGGCAATCTACTACTATGTATGGATGATGCTGTCCTATATTTCTCCAGCTCTGACCCCTTTGTACTCCACCATTCCCTGCAATCCTCCTTGCAAGTGTTGAAAATTGGTTCTCCTCTCAATGCCTCATTCTCAACTATAAGACCAAAGTCATTCTATTCTCTCACCCTCTAAACTCCCGCAAAAAGCTCTGCTCCCAAGTAATTACTAATTTTACACCTTTGGAGCAAGTGGACTCCTTTAAATACCTTGGCATCACTCTAGACCCAGCCGTTAATTTCCACCAACATATCCATCTCCTGTCCACCACCCTCAATGTTAGGCTAGGTTATTGTATCGCTTCAAACATTGCCTTACCCCTGATGCTCTTAGGCTCGCTGTCTCCTCTCCCTTCTTGACTACGGTCTACTGATCTACAGTGCAGCAGACACCTCGGTCTTTGATAGACTCCCTCTCTCCCTAAATAAAGCCTACCACCTCATATTGGGATGTGACCATCTCACCCATACTTGCTTACTCTATAATGACACCAACTGGCTAAATCTTGACAACAGAATCAGGTTTCACACTTGTCTCATGGCAAAAAAGTCTATCTTCGGTCTCACCCCCCCACCGCCATAGTCCACCCTGCCCCAGTGCTTAAGCATACCTGTAGCTCTGACAAACATCTCCTCTCTGTTCCCCATCGTCGAACCTTCCAGTTCCAAAGGTCTTTCAGCAACAGGGACCCTTCCTGGATGAATAACCTGCCCAAGTCACTTGTGAATGAAAACAGAATTGCCCCTTCAAAACCCAACTTAGGGCCCACCTTAAGTCCTCGAATACCTGTGACTGTCCCTGATCCTGCTCTACCCCTCCTTTTGTTTTTCTTTTCTCTCCCATGACTACGGCCTCCGGTATGCTTTCCCCTAGACCCTTATGTAAGCTGATGACTCTGCTATATCTTGTTTATAAGTGTACTGCTACAGACTTGTAAAAATTAACACATTAGCCACTTGTTCGCCTA
Organism: Neoceratodus forsteri; assembly: GCA_016271365.2. Classification (NCBI taxonomy): domain Eukaryota; kingdom Metazoa; phylum Chordata; order Ceratodontiformes; family Ceratodontidae; genus Neoceratodus; species Neoceratodus forsteri. Next base: position 237,524,678 of record CM057449.1, on the reverse strand, counting down.
GACTGCTCTTTGTAAACATGCTGGACTCTATTGCTTGTTGTACTACCTTCTAAGGTCTGCTCTGTTGTTATTCTGTGTGACGTGGAACCTTTGTAAATGAGTCTCTGACTCAAAGGTATATCTGAAAACTTAATAAAAAAATAAAAATAAAAATAAAAACTGCACCAGGTGGCAGCACCTTCATCAAAGCTTAGGATTAGGTGAAACATAAGAAGTTTGTTGATTGCTACACTCCTGGACTTGGAGAGGCTGTAATCACTTTGCAGTGCTGTTTAAAACAAACATTTGTCAATGCTGAATGTTGTCTTGCTGACATTGCCATTGGTAGTGCAGGAGTTAGAGCGATGCATAATCGGAATGGCAGTGAAGTAGTGAACTGATGCCAACCCCACCCCCACCCTGCAGAGACTGACAGATTTTGGGGTGTGCCTTTGGGTCATCGGCCATAATACTCACGCTATTTCACCTCACCCTACCCTGCAGACACCAACAAGTGTTGCGGTGTGCCTTGGGGTCTGTGGGCCTTATGCTCACCCCATTCCATAAGGGAATACGCTGAGATGGGTGCAGTATAGGATAATGGGGTGATCTTTGGGGCCAAAGAGTCCAAGGCACACTTTGATGCCTGTCACTGGCTGCAGGGTGGAGGTGGAATATCATGAGCATTATAGCCGACAATCCCAAGTCAGACCCCTGATGCCTGTCAGTCTCTACAGGGTGGAACATTGTGGTTGAAAACCCTAATGCCTCAGGCGTTTGTTGGTATTTTCACTCCAAATTTTCAACATAGGCTATGTGAACCTACCTCATGAACAGTGGCATTATCAGTTCTTAGCCGGAAGGTGATTTTGCACAGTGACTGTGCCATTTGGCAGCATAGGCGCAAAAACCCATTTGGGGCAGGATGTGAAAAATGACAGCTGTACTGTTCATAAGGAGGTGTAAAAAAATGGCAATGTTGAAAATCTGGAGTGAAAATATGAAAAATTGGTGAATTCATGAGCGTGCATAGAAACTGCACAACGCACGCCCATAACGCAATTATTTTGGGGATTTGTTAACCAAATTTTCAACATAGTCATTTTGGGACCTCCTCTCATGAATATAGATACATAGACACTGCCAGCAGATAAGGGCTTGCGGCCCACCAAGTCTGCCCATTTGAACTTAGAAGTTCACTTTATGTTTTCCTAGAAGTCTGTTGCCCCTTACCCCTGATCTCCAGAATACCCTTATATCTAACCCATGCATCCTTAAATCCCATGATTGTTTCAGCCCCCACTGCTTCCTCTGGCAGGGTGTTCCACTTGTCCATCACCTGTTCTGTGAAGAAATTCTTTCCCATGTTTCCTCTGAATCGCTCTCCCTCCAACCTCATCCCATGCCCTCTAGTCCCAGAACATCTTTTTCACTGAAAAATAGTGAATTCCTGCGCCATATTCCTCTCTGTAAGATACTGTATGTCCCTATCATATTGCCTGTCTCCCTCCTCTCCTCAAGGGAGTACATATTTAAGATATTCAACCTGTCCTCATAGGACTTGTGATGCAATCCTTGTACCATATTTGTTGCCCTCCTCTGAACCTTTTCTACCCTGTGTATATCCTTCTGTAGGTAAAGTCTTCAGAACTATACACTGTATTCTAGGTAGAGCCTCACTAGTGTCTTGTATAGTGGAATTATGACCTCTCTTTTCCTGCCGGTGATGCCCCTGCCTATGCATCCCAGCATCCTACTTGCTTTACCTGCTGCCTTGTCACATTATTTCCCTACCTTTAGGTCATCAGAGATGATAACCCCAGATCCCTTTCCTGCTTGGTGCATGCTATATTCTCACCCAACAGCTGATATGTTGTTTCATGGTTTTTGTGCCCCATATGCATTATCTTGCACTTCATTACATTGAATTTCAACTGCCAAATCCCTGACTATTCTTCCAGTTTCTGTATCTCCCTCCTCATTCTGTCTACACCCTCTGGTGTGTCCACTCTATTACAGAGCTTTGTGTTATCAATGAACAGAGAAATTCTGCCTTCTAGGTCCTGCACAATGCCACTGATGAAGACGTTGAATAGGACTGGTCCCAGCACTGATCCCTGTGGTATCGCACTGGTCACTCTTTCCTCTGTGGAGCAACAGCCATTTGCCACCACCCTCTGTGTCACTGTGATTTTGTTAATGTGTCCCAAACATTGGTTTCCCACAGCGACCGCACCATTGTGCGCCACATGTATGAAAACACATTTCGGGCAGGATGAGAAAAATGACAGCTGTACTGTTCGTAAGGAGGTGTAAAACAAGCATTTGTCAATGCTGAATGTTGTCTTGCTGGCATTGGCATTGGCAGTGCAGGAGTTAGAGTGATGCACAGTAGGAATGGCAATGAAGTACTAAAGTGACACCAACCCTGCCCCCACACTGCAGAGACTGACAGGCATTGGGGTGTGCCTTTCAGTTGTTGGCCATAACGCTCATGCCATTTCACCTCACCCTACCCTGCAGACACTAAAAAGTGTCGCAGTGTGCTTTGGGGTCTTTGGTCCTTATGCTCACCCCATTCCATAAGGAAATAGGCTGAGGTGGGTGCACAATAGGAGAAAGGGGGTAAACTTTGGAGCAAAGAGTCCAAGGCACACCCTGATGCCTGTCAGTGGCTGCAGGCTGGGGGTGGAATGGTGTGAGCATTACAGATGAAAATCGCAAGTCACACCCCTGTCACCTGTCAGTCTCTACAGGGTGGGGCCAGAAAATCGATTAGTGTTTTGCTTGTAAAAGTGCTAATACACTGTGAAAATGCATAGCACTTGCCTCACTTTGTTTAACGAGCATAAGAATTCTAGAAAACCTATATACATACTTTATTTACAATTAGTAGTGTCAAAGAAAAAAACTGCTAATCAATTATATAAAACATCCGGCGTCACAATTGGAAACCCTAACACCCCAAGTGTTTGTTGGGTATTTCCACTCCAAATTTTCAACATGGCCTTTTTGTGACCCCACCTCATGAACAGTGGCACTATCAGTTTATTAGCTGAAAGGTGATTTTGCACAGGGACTGAGCCATTTGGTGCCACAGGTGTGAAAACACATTTTGGGCAGGATGTGAAAAATTACAGCTGTACTGTTCATGAAGAGGTGTAAAAAAATGGTAATGTTGAAAATCTGGAGTGAAAATACAGAAAATAGGTGAAGTCACAAACATGCGTAGAAACTGGGCAACAGACACCCGTTACACAATTATTTTGGGGATTTCTTTAACCAGATTTTCAACATAGGCATTTTGGGACCTCCACTCATGAACAGTAGCACTGTGACTTTGTCAATGTGTTCCAAACATTGATTTCTCACAGAGACCATGCCATTTTGCGCCAGATGTACAAAAACACATTTTGGGCAGGATGTGATAAATGACAGCTGTACTGTTCATAAGGAGGGGTGAAGAAATGGCAATGTTGAAAATCTGGAGTGAAAATATTAAAAATTCTCGAAGTTATGAGCGTGTGTGGAAATTTCACATCGCATGCTCATAACGCATTCATTTGTTAACGTTTTTTCACCAAATTTTCTTCATAGGCATTTTGGGACCTCCACTCATGAACCATGACACTGATTTTCTTAATCTGTCCTGAACATGGATTTCCCACAGTGACCATGCCATTGTGCACCAGATGTGCAAAAACACCTTTAGGGCAAGATGTGAAAAATGACAGCTGTACTATTCATAAGGAGGTGTGGAAAAATGGCAATGTTGAAAATCTGGAGTGAAAATATTAAAAATTCTCAAAGTTACGAGCGTGCGTGTAAACTGTACAACGCATGCTCATGACAGCCTTTTTTAAATTTTTTCACCAAATTTGCAACATAGGCTTTTTGGGAGCCCACCTCATGAACAGAGCGCTGTCATTTCATTACTCCGTCCCAAAAGGTGATTCCGTGCAGTGACCACAAAAATCACCTTTTGGGGCCAAATAATGAAATGACAGTAACTGAATTTCATGAGGTAGGGTCCCAAGAAGCCCAAGCTGAAAATTTGGAGTCCAAAGTCAAAAAAATGGCCAAGATATCCACCTAAGTTGAAACCCCCCATTTATGCCATTATATAGTTTACTGGCATTTCTTCAGTTCGCAGTCGGCTTTGAAGAGTGCAGACGTGTTCCCGCTCCACTGAAGATCATTGTGCCAGACTCTGGAGATAAATATGGGGTGAGGGGGTGTGGGGAGGTGCGCAACACAATCTTGGAGGGTGGGGGTTGTTACACATGCTGACAGGGGGATTGAGCACCCCTGAAGTTGACTTTATCTAGGCATTGTGACAGGCAGACGGCAGAGCTGCCACCATGTTTACTAAACTCTTTGACCAGGCAAGGCACATAGGGGAGGCATGTCATTGGTGCCACTGCATGACAAGCTTGGCTCTGATTGCAGCAGCTAAATCATTTCAAGTTGGTGGCACTAAAAAATACTTGAGTCACCGCTAGCATGCTCGCTAATTGGCAAATGAGGGATGCACCTTCTAAAGCATGTCCTGCATTCACCAAAACTGACACCTCTGTGTTTCTCCTACTGATCTTCTACTGCCCAACATGTTGCTTGCACGGGTGCAAGATAACATAAAAATGGCAATGTTGAAAATCTGGAGTGAAAATATGAAAAATTGGTAACGTCACGATCGTGTGTCGAAACTGCACAATGCACACCCATAATGCAATTATTTTGGGGATTTTTTTAAACAAATTTTCAACACAGGCATTTTGGGACCTTTACTCATGAGCAGTGTCACTGTAATTTTGTTAGTCTGTCCTGAACATTGATTTCCCACAGCGACCACACCATTGTATGCCACATGTTTGAAAACACATTTCAGGCAGGATGTCAAAAAATGACAGCTGTACTGTTCATAAGGAGGTGTGAAGAAATGCCAATGTTGAAGATCTGGAGTGAAAATATCAAAAAAACTGTCAAAGTTACAAGCATGTGTGCAAACTGCACAATGGACGCTTGTAACACAGTCATTTTTTGGAATTTTTTTCACCAAATTTGTAAGATAGGCTTTTTGGGACCCCACCTCATGAACGGTGGCACTGTCGTCATGTTAATCAGTCCTGAAAGGTGATTCCATGTAATGACCGTGAAATGCCCTTTTGGGACTGAATAACGAGATGACAGTGCATGTGTTCATGAGGTGGAGTCCCAAGAACCCCATGTTAAAAATTTGGAGTCAAAATAAAAATAAAAAAAATGGATGTGATATCCACCTAAGTTGACTCCCCTCCCCATTTATGCCATTATACAGCTTACCGGCATTTCTTCAGTTCGCTGTCAGCTTTGAAGAGCGGAGACGTGTTCCCGCTCCACTGAAGATCATAGTGCTGACCTTCAGAGGCAAGTATGGGGTGAGGGGGATGTGGGGAGGTGGTGTGCACAGAGGGTGGGTGCGGGTTGGAGAAGGGGAGGTGCCGCGAACAATGGACTGTTTTCTTTTTTTCAGGTACAAAAGAAAAACCAGACACTGCTCCACAGGACAGTTTTCTTTCTTTACAGGTGAAAGAAAACAAATTTGGGGCACACTGGGGTGGCTCCCAGTGTGCCACACAATGGGGGTGGGGTGGGGCCTGGGGGCAGGAACATGCTGATGCGTCAGCTTACTGTGAATGACAGCACACTGTGGTGGGCTCCCAGTGTGCCACACAATGTGGGGGGTTGGGCTGGACATACCGACATGAGGATTGTATCCCCGATGTCGGCTTCCTCTGGGGATTGTCTGGTGGTGGCTTTGCCACCATGTTTATTGAAATGTTTCACCAGGAAAGGCACGTCAGGAGGCGTATCATCTATGCTGTTGCATGACGAGCTTGTCTCTGATTGCAGTGGCACTGTTCTTACCAGTTGTGTCCATTTTACATAATTCTTGTGTCAGCTCTAGCATGTTGGCTTATTGGGGAATGATGGACGCACCTACTAAAGCATGCCCTACATTCGCCAACACTGGCACACTTCTGAAATGTGCTACTAGCACAAGATGTTGCTTGCGTGTGTGCGCAAGCCAACATAATAAAGGACTTGAATTTTGGGTGCAGTATACTTACAAGACTCTTGTTTCTTTGGCACGGAGGACGTGCCATGATTTCATATTCTCTATTTAAAATTTTTAACTTGTAAGCACTTTATAAGCGAGCATGGATTAATACATTTGCAGGGCAAACATGTACTACATGTAAGTACATTCTGCCTTCAGTCTTAGCAAAAGTGGTATTAGATTATATTTTCATAAATAAATATGAACCTTGTAATGCATATAAAAATTCATTCACAAAAATCAATGCTGGGGTATGTGGGCTACAGACATTATCATGTGATACCTACTTGGCATGTATTTTCAAATTAAATGTACTTCATTAAATGTTATAGGAATTACTAGCCCAGTGGCGTGGAGGGCTAAGGGACTTGTGCCTCCCCTGCCGTCATGCCAGTAACTCTGGTTTGGGAACAGATTCGTATTCCTGGGGGTCAGCTGAGGTGGGGAGGGGGGATTGAGCATCCTATGCACCATTTTCTTCTCCTGGGAAGTAAGGTATATCACCTGTGCCTTCGACTGCTACCTGATGGAGGCTGTGCAGTTGGCGCAGCACTAAGGGAGGGAGCTGCAGGATTCTCACAGGGCATTGTATGCTTCACACACTTGCACCAATGTGTGTGTTGCAGCAGGGTGTGGGAGAAAATGGAGGAAAAATGGCAAGGCTGGCTTCTAGAAGCTCTGCATGTGAGCACCAGCAGGATCCTGGACCCTTGTATCTGGATTTGTGTCAGTGGGGGAAGATGGACCTCTGGCTCCCTACCACTGGGATTTGGGAATGGACTTGGGTCACTGGGTGTCACTCTGGGGTGTGGAGGAGAAGACAGAGTGTCCTGTGGACTGCTCTCTTGGGAAGGGAGGGCATGTCACCTCCACTGTCAACTGCTGCCTGATGCAGGCTGGAGTCTGTGGAGGTCAGAGTGGCACTAAGGAAGTGGAACATCACCCCCCCTCCAAACTGGGGGCTTACCTTATGGCCCACTCTCCCATTCCTGCTACCACTTCTGGAGCATCTCCCTCATGCCTGCAGGTCCCCATGTTGTCTCCTATCTTTCACTGCTGCAGCCCAGGTGCACAACATGCCCAGATTCCCCAAACAGCCCTGGTGTCTCAGTTTAGCCCTTTTAGGGCTTGGGAGTCGAGTTGCAATTCCCAGCTATTGGCAGTAGTACTATGGTGCTAGCAGGGGTTGTACATGCGCATCAAGTGCCTCGAATACCCCAACTGCCCAGTTTGCGGTCCAGTGGGAGAGTGCTCAGCAGTCCCTGCTTTTGGCAGTGTGGAGACCGGTGACCTCAGCCAGGGCTAAGAGAGACCTTTTTTCTATTTTAAATAAAGAGTGCCATGAAGCACTAAGGAGCGGGGCTCATGAATATTACTGTACAGAGCCATGATCCCTCATGAATATTAATGGACAGGTCTGTTTTTTAGGGCTAAGAATTTCGGCAGTGCTGCAAGGGAGAAATCTGTAAATATATGTAAACAAAGGCAGCACTGCCAAGAACACTAGAGGGGCCTACAGCTGAAAGGGAAATAATGTAAACAAAGTGCATCTTTCCTGGCTGCACCAGTTCTGTGCTGGGACTTGGATAAAAGCCTGCATGCTGCAAAGGGGGTTATAAAATATTGGCAGCAGTGACAGGCTCAGGACTGAAGTGAGATGTTAAAGCTGGGCAGTGATCTTCAGAGCCCAAAAGCAACTGTTGAACTGTGGGGCAAGCAATTTAATACAGTAAATAGTCTGGATGCATCAAGACTTATTTGGGACTGTGTAGGCTCTACCAAGGGACTGTGTGTATTAGCAACCATGATAGTGGTGCAGCAGCCAGTCAGAAAGCAAAGATTTCCAGCCAGGATTCTTGGGACTTCTGCCAGAGCTCATGGGACATTGCAAAAGGCTTATGTGGAAGCTGCAGAGACCTAATTTCAAGTGCCAGAACAGGGAGCCTATTGTGCATGGAGTGGAGTTAGTGAATATTCATTTCCTGGATGACAGGCAGGATCAGCCAATCATTGTGGGAGCAGCTAACAGCTTCAGACAATAGGGAGCCCCGAAGGTCTCCATAAAAGACAGTGTTTTCTGGCTATGCATGCAGATTCCAGCGCGGGCCCCCCACAGGGGTGGGGGCTCAGGCCCTTTGCTCCCAAATGGACCTAGAGATCCAGCGCAAGCCCCTACACAGGGGGAAGGGTCTTTCTTTTGCCAGATACACAAACTGGCTGCAGGCAGCAGAAGTTGCTAGCCTGGAGGTTTCCAGATTGTTCTCCAGTGCTGGCCAGCACCTTTCCACACTTCTGGAAAAACGTGGGCAACCTGAACCTTCAGAGGGGAAAGAGCTGAATGAAAGTTCTGCCTCAGCAGTGAGAGTGCTGATGAATCCTGGATCCCTCAGAACAAAAAAAAGCAATTTCTGCCAGTGCTTGTGTCCCTGGATGTAGAGAAGGCTTTCGATAGTAGACTGGAAATTCTTGTTTAGGACACTGAACCGTTTTGTGTTCCCCCAGCAATTTATTCAATGGATACAAGCATTGTATAGCACACTGAGTGCTCATATTTATTGTAATGGGGTTTTCTCCTCTACATTCTTCTTGTATTCGGGCACGAGACAGGGCTGCACTTTGTCACCCTTGTTATTCAACCTTTATCTGGAACCCCTGCTGGTGCAACTTAAAAAGAACCCAGAAATACAGGGAGTGCAGGTGGGAAACCACAAACTAAAGATTTCAGCATATGCTGATGATATACTTTTACACCTTATTAACCCCCAAATATCTATTTCAGCAGCCTTAGGTTTGATTAATGAAGGTAAGCTCCCCAATTACAAACTAAACTTAGAAAAAGAACTGTATTCCCCTTGAATTTCAAAGTAAAGAAACATGATATTGCTGAACTAGGTCTGTCATGGTCAACGAAATGTCTAAAGTACAGTATCTGGGGTACAAATCTGGCAAGGGATGAAAAGTCTATTAAACAACTTAACTTGGGAGCTCTATTCCAGGGCATACAGCATGACTTATCCAGATGGAAAACCTTGCTGCTGTCTCTTTGGGGCCAGATAAGTTTGATCAAAATAAATATATTTTACCACACCTCTTCTTCCCTATTAACATGCTAACCTTGTGGATCCCACAAGTATGGTTCAAGAAATTGCATGCCATTATTACCAACTTCATATGATTAGGTAAACCAGCTAGACAAGCCTATTGTAAACTAGCGGCCCCTAAGAATAAGGGCGGTCTGAGTCTCCCTCACTTTGGATTGTATTATTGGGCTAGTCAGTCTAGTAAATACTTGAGATGGCTCTCCCCAGTTGGTGCTCATGATTTCCTGCCATATAAGCTGATATGATTAACAATTGAACAGAAATGAATTGCCTCTTGTGGCCTTTCCCCCAGAGCTCTCTTGAATATCAACCCTAAGTGCCTGCTGGAAACTCTACTTCAATCCCCAGTAGAGGTTTTGGTGAGAGTTCACTCCCAACTATGCTCATTTTTGTCCTTTAAGCATACCCAAGATTACAGTCAGCCCATTATGGGAAACCCTAATCTTAAGATAGGAGGGAAAGCCATCTGGTTTTGCTGGTTACCACAACTGAACTCGTTAAATGTGGGGGATCTGATAAGGGATGGAGTGCATCTTTCTTCAGGAAAAATAATCAGACAATATAAGCTGGAGAGAGCCTCAGTCTTCGAAGTGTTTCAACTTTCACATATGCTTGTGCAGAGCTCCCAGGTGGCTTCTGGGGTGAGAGAGAAGGGTGCATTTCTGCAACTAGTCTGCAATCTGGCTACCTTACCTCATGCGGTTTCTAACATATACGTCAACCTCTATGATAGGGCCTATAGTGTAATAGATGGTACTCCCAACTACTGGGCAGCACAATTTCCCCAACTATCAGTAGATTGGGAGAAAGTTTCGAGAGATAACTATAGATATATTTCACAGGCTAGATTAAGGCTCACGCAATTTAAAATTCTTAACAATATGTATTTCACCCCAGTCAAGTTTTTTAAAATGGGGAAGATTCCCTCTTCCACTTGCTGTAGATGCCTCCAGGCAGAGGGATCCCTATATCATATTTTTTGGGACTGTCCCAAAGTGACTTTGTTTTGGTCCCTTATCAGACAGAAATCTAACCCTTTATTGGGTATTGAGGATTTCTTTTTACCTGAAATTTGCCTGATTGGGGACTATTCCAAAGTAGCAGTTAGGGAGCGTAGATACTATTTGGCCTTAATGGCAATGTCAGTTAAGAAGTTAGTGTTACGACATTGGCAAGATACAGACACCCTCACGTATACAGAGTGGTTGCAGGAACTTCTCTTCAACCTGAATACAGAGAAACTTATTTCAAGTATTCACAACCGCCTCTCAAGGTTCAATAAAATATGGGGCAGATTGCAGGCACTTTATATAACATAGAAAGGTTGGATTAAACAATTCTTATGATACTGCCTTAATTAAGCAGTAGTTTGCTGATGCCGTAGAATGATTTTTGGGGTGGTTAGGGATTGGGGGAGAGAGTGATTGTTGTTTGTTGAACGTATGTTTGTGATGTTTGGAACAGTTTTTTCAGATGTATATAAATCAATAAAGTTGATTTAATTTAAAAAAGAAAGCAATTTCTGCAAGTAATCTCAGTGAGTAAACTGATTCTAACAAGAGAAAGTATGGGAAGTCTTTCAGGGCAGCGAAGCCTAGAATGTAATGTGATTGTACAACTTTAAGAGAATCTGCAAGGGGCAGGGAAGCCCAGTAGGTTCAGGATGTGACCGACTGTCTGTTTGCACCCTAGTCTAACCAAAGCAATAAAAGAGTGGACATCTGCTTAGTGACCAGAGAAGGGCCCAGTTTAAAACTAGATAAATGTGTGTGAATTAAGTAGTGCCACAGGACTGGATGGGGAGTTCCCTGACCATGCAGAATTTATCTGGACAATGTCTGGTGGTCCAATAATCATCTATGTATCCAGTTGGAAGCTGCAGACACCAGCAAGAACCACAAGGGACTGTGTATGTGTATCTGGGAGCCTGAGAGAGCTACTAAGAAATGTTTACTACCAAGTAACGTGCTGTGAGCCTAGCAAGCTAGAAAAATCAATTGCTTCCAAGTAATGTGTGTCTGAGTCTAGAAAAGGTCTACAGTGCCAGCTTAGCCAACAAGTGAAGTCTGCTAAAGTCTAGTGAGTCATGCTTCAAACTCAGTAAGAGTCAAGTTGTTTTGAATGGTAGTAAGCTGTGCCTCAAGTTAAGTTCTAGTGAAAGTGTCTCAAGTGGTGAAAGCCTCATTTTTAATGTGCCTGGTGTTGTGCAAAAGATGCATCTAAGTTCCTTATTGTTTTTGCAAGGACTGTGATAGTCTGGGTCACCCTGGCCTCAGGGAAGTCACCCATGCCCCCCAAAAATGATGTCATGTGATCCACTTTGGGAGCTATTGCCTGGGCTCCAGTTGCATACTCTGTGTGGGAGTGTGGGTGCTTGCCCCTAAAATTATTGGGAAAGCGCCATGATTCTAAAGTTGTAGCCGACTGGAAAAGGGTCTATGTCTGCCACGTGGGGCACATAAAAAGGGAACTGCAAACACTTATTGCACCTTCTAAAAATATAAATGTGCTGAATTAATAAATGTACTGAATGCAACGTGTTCATTAGATTAGGTCAGGGACACAGCCTGGTAGTGTGCCAGCTTGGCCCTGCCATATGCGTTTGCCACAAGGGGCATAGCCTAGATGTGGGGTCTGAGCTGTGCTGGCCCGGGTCACAGCCTGGTCTATCCAGTACAGTAATTGCAGCCTAGAAAGGGGGCACTGTTCAAATAAATAAAGTGTTGTTCTTCACCTGCAAATGCTGCACCATCCTGCAACCAGGTAAGAGGTTCCTGGCTGCAAGCCTTTGCCCACCTCCTTGTTTCCCAAATCGGAGCTTCTCCCTGCAGTAGTCACCTACAATTTCTGCTACAACCTGTTCGTGACTATCCAGTTGTGAGTTTTGATCTGTAAGTATACAGGGCCAATGCCCTGCCACAAGCAAAAAGGGACTGTATATACCGTAGTTAAGTGTTTAAATGGACTAGGCCATCTGGCTACGGATACAATAACTTTAAGTTTCCAAATGTGTTGCATATGTTAATTTGTTTACTTTCTTTAAGTGCCTCAACTAGCCAGCCAACATATAGCTGCATGGCCCATCAGGCCTGCACCATTTTAAGAACTGTAGTTACTGGGTACCCAGGTTGTGTGGAATTGCGGGGTCTTATGCAATGTAGAGAACTGGTACCAGTGCGGGCATTATTGATAAATTGTCTGCCTTAATGCAGCTAGCTAGATAGTCAGGAAGCTGACTACTTCAGAGGTTGGTGGGTGGCCACTGTGATTGCAACTGATTTAAAATGCAAAATGTTAATTCAAATCAAACCAATGACAATCTTGTAAATAGTATAACCTCTACTCCAGCTTCACCCTTCCTAACCCTCCCCATGTAAATAAACTTGTTGTTGTTTGTTCTTGCAGATATCTGTCCCATGAGCATATTAGTAGTAGTAAGTCACTAATTGCAAAAATGACTAAATGTGGAGTTTAATGTATTGGGTCATGCTTGGGGTGGCATCCTGGTAAGGTAAGCACTGGGTACAGCATTCCAGAGAGCTGTAATAGACTAAGCTGTAGCCCACTAAAAGGTAAACTCTGGGTGGAGGTACTGCGCCAAAGGTTATTTTGGGAAAGAACTTGTTTAATGCTGGCACAGTGGGGTTCCACAGGGCTCGGTTTTGGGCCCAGTTTTGTTCAATATTTATATTAGCGATATGCAGATTTCTACTAAGAACTGGTTATCCAAATATGCAGATGACTCAAAGCTCAGGGGACCTGTAAATGATCAGATCGATTCCAACTCGCTTAAATTAGATCTGCAGCAGGTTGAAGAATGGGCCATTGAAAACAAGATGGAATTTAACATAGAAAAATGTGTGGTTATGCATTTTGGGAGTCATAACCCTAAAAATAAATATGACCTTAATAATACACAGTTGAAATCCAATGATTTGGAAAGGGATCTGGGAATACTGGTTAATTCCAAACTTACATCAACTGACCATTGTCTTAAAGTGGCCAATTTGACAAATGGGTTACTTAGACAAATTCAGCGTTCGTTTGTCACCAGAACCGAATAATGTATAATTAATCTTTATAGATCCTGTGTTAGACCTTTTATTGACTATGGGTCCCCTTTTTGGAGCACCCATCTCAAATCAGATAATGACTGCTTGGAGAGAATACAGAGGCATGTAACTAGAATGATTCCAAGACTAGCTAAGAAGCCTTATCAATCGACACTAGCTGATACAGGACTACACTCTTTACATAATAGTAGAATTAGAGGGGATTTACTTTTAATTTACAAACTACATAATAATTTAGATCTCGTGGATTAATGTGGGATTATTCCCGACACCAGGCGAACTGTCCCTTGATGTCATAATAAGTAACTCTTTGTGCCCAAGGCAAGAACCAATCTTAGATATAACTTTTTTACAGTAAGAGCGCCCTGCCTTTGGAACAAACTTCCCCAGAAGCTGGTGGACTCGTAATATAGAAACATTTAAAAAAGGACTTGATAACTGGTTATCGGTGACTCACTTTGAGTAAACCTATGCCCACATAGTGTGGGGGAAAATCCAGATGGGCCTCTGCCTTCTTTTCTCCAACTAAACCTAGTAAACCTAGTAAAAATAGGAACCCAGGTCCCTCAACCTTGTTGTGGCCAGGAAAGGCAGGGGTAGCAGCCCTTGGTACAGTGCTGCCTAGGGGTTACAGATTGGAGCTGCAGGATTTTCGCAGTGCATTGCATGCCTCCACATGCATGCTTCAATGTGTATGCCCCAGCAGGGTGTGGGAGAAAATGGAGGAACAATGGCAAGGCTGGCTTCATGAAGCTCTGCACACTAGCCCTCTGCCCGTACTGTGACAGGGCTTGATTGCCCTGTTTTATGGGGATTAGTGGAAAGCCACAATGACACGGCTCCCTGTAATGGTGCTAGATATGGGACTGTGCTGCTGAAGTCAAGAGAGATAAAGTAAAACACAGAGGGCCAGATATTCAAAACTTTGCTCCGGGGCTAAATTAGCACTGCCCAGTGGGCAAAGTTAGCCCGGAGCACAAAGCAAGCTATATTCAAAAGGAACAGCCCAGGGCAAACAGCCTCTGAATATAACATGGAAATGAGGCCGGGCAAACTGGGTTGGGAGTGCAGGGCAAACGTAGTCCTGGAATAAGACAGACCTGAATATAGCAACCAGGAAGTGCAGACCACAACAGCAACACAGTGCACAGCGACGTGAAGGTAGGTAGAGGCAACCTATGTGGCCAATGTGTGTTCCAGAAAATGCGTGGATCCAGTACAGCTGCAGGGAACAGCCTATGGGAAAGTACAGTGTGCAAAACAGTATAATATTCCCTGAACCATTTGCATGGGATTAGCGCGGAGCTAAGCAGTTTGCCCAGTGCAAACATGTTTGCCCGGTGCTAAACTTTGTCATATTCAAAAGTGACATGCAAATGAACCTACTTAGGTAGTCTCTGGGCAAACAGCCATTATGCCCTGATTTGCATGCAGTTTGCCCAGCATTACTGCAGGGTCCCACAGCTCCACCTGTAGGTTAGTCTGGAAGTACAGGGGCTGGCCAGGTCTGACTGCAGCTCCACCTGTAGGTCAGTCAGGCAATGTATGATGACAGCTACAGGCTACATGTGAACAGTAGAGCATAGCATAACATATCGTACCCCAAGGGACAACACAGCATGGGCACAGCTGGTGGTGGTGCTGCATGCCACTGTCACACTGTAGATCATGCTACAGTGCACAGCAGACACTACAGTAGCAAGGGGGCTGGTAGTGTGAGGGACACAGCAATGCCCATGGTATGTAAAGCAGTGATGACCACTACACTGTGCACAGTGACAGGCTCAGCTTGCAGGTGATTACTGACAGTGGTCAGTACTGTTACGCTGTTGTGTGAGCCACAGATGCTGCACCTGTGGCATGGGATGCCCACAGTGACATATACATGTCTGGCTGTGTGTGCTGTGGCATCTGTACAGTTGTGCAGTATGTGGCTGGAGGACATGTAAGATCCGACAGGCACACAGGTGGTGGGGTATTCCCACTACTGGCCCATGTGTGCTGCATGATGTATCCCAGCCTTGTGGCCACACCTGGGCTGGGGTGAGGTCTGGCCACCCGTGCACACTCCCCTCAATGGCCACCATGCCCACAGTCCCGCATGTGTGTGCTGGCATCTCTTGGTCACCATGGACAAATGGTCTGCAGGTGTGTGCTGTATGGCCACACTACCATGATGTCCCCTGTGGGCCAGATCACCCCTTACTGCCTGTGCTTGGCAGAGACTGGTGGCAGCTGTTGGCATCATGGTGGTGCCATCAGTGAGCAGCATGTGTCCTCCATGTCTGTCATAATCATATGTTAGGGTCACGCAAGCCACGCAAACACCGTGCAAAGCAATAATGTCACGTAACGCTGTTTGCCCAGGGTTAAGACCAGCTTTTCCTGGGTGGTAATTTGTACCGCGCCATGGGTCACACTAAGTCACGCTAAACACCTTAGTGCGGTGCTAGTCACTGAATATCTCATAGTGCCTGTATTCATGTTCACTTTGCCCCTTGCATATAATTATGGTTTGCCCAGCGCTCATGCAGTTTGCGCATGCTATTTGGCCTTTTGAATATGGCAGACCCACGCTAATCCCATGCAAATGGTTTGTGCACTGTGCAAAGCTTTGAATATCTGGGCCAAAGTATTTAATAAAAAGAGGAGTTACTTAGTTTTTTTCCCCTAAGTCTGTTGCAACAGCATGCTTCCACCTTTGTTATCCTTTACTGTCTCCATCTTGTTCTGCCAGGATGGCTGCCTGCAACCCCCACTTTTTTCCTGTACTCTGTTTCTCTCTATTTCCTATAGTCCCCTATGATGTGTGGTACTAGGTATAGCAATTAGAAGAATAAAAATAAAAAATATATATCACATGCTGAAAATTGCTGAAAAGAATGTACTGAAATGTACATGGAGTCACAAGAGCGACTGTTGTGAAGTCTCAGTTTGCTCTCCCTTTTTCTCTCTGTAACAGTTTTATACAGCTTCAGTTAAATACAAATGCTTGTAAACTACATGGTATAATGTGCATAATGGGGGCTATGTGCATAAGAGTACTATGTATGTGTGAATCACAAGTAACAGAGCCTGCACACCTACATGGCCCCAGACAGGTGCAGGCTGCATGGAATCACACCCACAAGCACCCACGGGGCACACGTCTGTGGCCCCACTCACCAGAAATGCAGGACCATGGGTCTGGATTGGGCAGTGCAGGGGCGGGGTGTGGGATTCAGGGGGGCATCCCATTGGATGCCAGACAAGGGTCCTGTAGTGGATCTCCTACTGCGCCTATGCAGGGGGTCCTGGGAAGATGCAGGCCCCAACCATGAACAAATAGCAGGTGTTTGTCTGATAGGTTGCCCCCAGCAGTCACAGGCAGCCTGTTGTACTGGGGTGGCTGTGTGCAGGGGGACCTATATGCCACTGCAACCCACCAGTAACCTTTGTGAGGGTGCACAAATGGTTATGGCAAGGTTCCCCCATGTGTACTGCTTACCACCACGGCCCAGCATGCAGTGCCATCATGCATGCCATGCTGTGTGGACACGTCCCCTGGAATGCCCACAGACCACCCATGGTATGTAGCTTTGCAATAGATGGGGGATTGTGTGCACAGGTGGCTTGCACACCGGTCATGAATACCACTGGGGCTCCACTGAACCCCTGCTGCATGACATTCCGACGTAGGATTTCCCGCTTACCTCAGCTATGTGGCACAAACACTTTTGTGCATAGGGCCCAATGTGAATGTCAGTCAGCTAACAAGGAATTAACAAAGAAAGAAAATGCAGAAATAAAGTGGAACATGACAATATGGGGAGAGAAGGGTACAACAACTGAAAATGTGAAAAAATGTAAATATGTAAAAAAATATATATTTATATGTAACTACAAAGTTTCACTCTGTCCCTCATAGTTTTCCCAAATTCTCAAATAAATGTTTTTAATTTTTTCTTTGCATTGCTCTAAACAAAGTATATTGTAGTACTCAATTATTTGTTTTCTGTGTGGTTACTTCCTGCTTTGTCCTGCCATGTTGGAGGATGCCTCTGTAGTTCCCCATTCTCTTTAGGAGTCAGCGGCCCTTTGTGTCAGAATATTTATCCTTGTAGGTAAAGGTGGGAGGGTATAAAACCCCTGGTAGTTGGGCCAGTCAGCAGACTAGATGTCAGTGTAACCCTAGCCTGGGAAGGGGAAGGACACGCTGCTCTTCATGTCCAGGAGTCCTGCATCTGGAAGGATGTAAACCTTCCTGTAGGTAACAGTAACAGATTCAGGACTTGTAAAGCCATACCCTGTGATCCTAACCAGATGGAATGCTGTTATTAACTGCTTTATGTTTCTTAGTTTTATTTCCTGCATAATAAAACCATACTGACAGCATGTTGAACCTTATAAAGCCATGTGCTGTTTATCTGTTTAACCCACAACAGGGGTTCGGTTAATTCATTTTCAGTGGGAGTCAAATACTTCTATGAGCCAAAAGGTGGAAGTCATTCCAATTTTGTGGAAATCATAATGCTTCCCAGATCCCACAATTTGACAGCCAATATTCTAGAAAGGATCAATTTATGGATGTCCATACAAACATTAGTGTAAAATACAATTTCTTTTAGAAAAATTAATAATTTCTTACCTTCTGTGCATTCAATTTTTGAAGTTATCCAATTTTGTTTTTTACATTTGGAAATCAGTAATTTCCTCCCCCTTTGTTCTGGAAGTCTTTGCCTTATTTTAGGGAGTGATGTTCTCCCATAATGGACTTAACTGAAGCCCTGACCTATACCCTGGGACACATACCACCACCAGGATCCTAGACCATTGTATCTAGACATGTGTTGGTGGGGGAGGATGGACCTCATTCCCTGGCCTGCCACTGGGGTAATCCGTGGGGGATTCGGAGGGTCACTTATGTTGCGAGGAGGTGGTTGCTGGCAGAGGGAGGAGGGACAGAAGGTAATGAACTGCTGGCGCTGGCCAAGGTGGATAAAAAAAAAAAAAAACTATGAAAAAAAGTTAAAGAAATATATACAATAGATTTCTACCTAATAGGTTGTATAGAAAGTACCCAACATAATTGAAACCCCTAATTTAGATAATAAACAAAAACAAATTGTCAATGCTGAATGTTTGCTTCATTGTATTTGCTGTGTAGTTTAATTAATCACATGAGTTATCATTGTGAAATTGTTATGATTAGAAATGAAGAGGTTCATATATAACCAGTGGCAGAGAAGTGTATCAAAAAGGGGGGAGTCAGAATTGCATAGAACACTTTATCCCAGGGCACTAGGAAAAGAACTGCCTTCTTAAATATACTTTAGTCAACCTGACTAGCTTTTTATGATCCTGAATAATCCACACATTTTTAAGAATAGTCTGATTTATTAACAGAAATGCATGGGTTATTTATGATAGAACAGGATCTAACACTATAGCCTTTGAAGAGGTTTGAGTGGAGAAAGGAAGCCAAAAATAACTATCCAGTTACAGTGCAACTCATGCAACAGTAAAACAGAATACTGAATTGAGATTTTCCAAAAAGTATGACTTTGGTTATCTGTATTTTCAATGTATGTTGAGTACCAAAAGGTTTAAAAGTATCCTCCCTGCTGGCATTGGAGAAATCTTACCAGTCTCATGTTAATGCTGCTCCACTGATTGAAATGTGGAGGGGTCTAAATTCATTGTCTGAGCCTTGGGCTACAAAAATGAGGGGTCTGCTGACCCCCTCCCATGACCGCCTGGCTCTGCCTCCTATGTACATAACATTGTTATTTTCTTAGACTTACACTGTGACCTTGAATTTTCAAAGTACTCATTTTTATTGCATATTAAAGCAGCAGTACTACCAAATCAGGAAGTGATCTATCAAAATTCTGCTTTTTGGCTGTAAGCATGTGGGCAAAGTTACAGTTTCCATACCTGTAAATATTTGTTTTCAGTCATCTTTAGTTTTTTAGATATTTGCAATTTATTTGAATTGTTGTGATGCTACTATAAATATGGCAGCTGACTAATCACTTTTCCTTCAGGTCGCATCACGTTTTTCAACTACAGCACTGGAACTCTCTGCTGACCATTCTGGATGTCCCTGCAAGTCATACAGATTTGCAGTTGGCAGCAGAGGGGGTTCCAGTGCAACATACTTGGTGGCAGAAATGTAAAAAAAAAAAAAGTAGAAGATAACTGAGCAAATTACTCAGTGATAGTACAATGCCGACAGGAAAGAGTACCAGGTATACGATCAGCAGAGCACAGGAAATAAACTGTCAAAAAATGCAATTTTTTTTCTGTAGTACTGCTGCTTTCCCTGGTGCTGGAACAGTTTGTAAAGTGGTAGGGCCAAGGATGTAAGGGGTAAATTCTCCCCTATTAAATACATTAACATGATTGCAAAAACTGATAGGGCCACTTATGAAAGTGGTAGGGCCATGGCCCTAGTGGCCCCCCTGTTCCGGCACCTATGGGTGCTTTAACATAACAGGTGTCATTGCGAAATGTGACCTGAAACATTGTTTCATGGAACAACCATAAACACAGATTTTTTTTGGGAGGGGGGGTTGAAAATGACAACTGCCATGTTCATTTGATGAGGGGTTAAAAACAAGAATATGTTGAAACTGTGGGTACACAAAGTAAAAATATTACAACAGTATGAGTAAACATTGAAAAATTTCAATGGTTTTTTCACACCTTTTTTTCAGTTTTGATTGATTGACCCAAAATGTTTAACATTGGTCTGCAATAATGCAAAACAGGGTGTGTAATTATGAGTCAATAATACACATCTCTTGAGGGTATTAAGCATGAGGCACTTGTGCTGAATGCCTTTAAACACAAAGAGAGAAATATGATTATGGACTATAATCACACATCCCTGGAGTGCTTTATTGCACTTATAAAATGTATATAGCACAGAAACATTTCATTGTTGTTTCTTACTTTCTTGTTTTAATGTTAAGGTTCAGTACCTGCTTATTTGTGCATCTTACACTCTGCCAGCACATCTCATGCTGCATGTCTTTCCGTGAGAACCTCCAATGCCATTGATTTCCAGGAAGCAACAGCAACAGCATCAGTGTCAGTGGCTCAGCAGGTTGCACACTTGCCTCTGAGGCCAGAAGATCGAAAGGTTGTGGGTTCTAGTTCCACATCAGACACTTAGGGTAAATCCTAATACTGATACTGTAGTGCATCATGAGGGGGATGCTGCACTCCTGAGGTGCTGTCTTTCAGATGAGACATTAAACCGAGGTCCCATCTGCCTGTTCTGGTGGTTATTCAGGTGGACGTTAAAGATCCCATGGCATTTCTTGAAAAGAGTTGGGGAAGTTCCCCGTTATCCTGGCCAAATTCCCCCCCCCCAGGTTGCCATTAAAAAAAAAAAAAAGGGACTTCTAGTCTCTGTGGGCCTACCTGGTCAGCAAAATTCAATAAATAAAAACTCTGCAGCGAGCTATGCAATCATATTATGCTTTTTTTGTAGTTTAAACATCTTGTTGATTGGGATTTTCCATCTATTTTTATAAAAACTGGCTGCCATTTGATTTGTGACCATGGATATCCCTTAGGAGAAACTGAGTTGGCTGGCTTTCTGGCTGGTACTACAGCCCATGTAATTAAGAGTCAGAGTGCTTCTCAACCAATCAGAAGCCTGGATTTTTCTTACACAATCTTTTTTATTGCATGACCTTATGAACATGACAGGTCACATCTATGAAATCCTGTCCAAAATGTCATTTTGTGGCACAAGTGTGAAAAGATGTTTTGGGCAAAGATTTGAAAAATGACATGTCAAGTTCACGAAGTGGGGTACAAAACTAGCTATATTGAAAATGTGGATCAAAATCAAGTAAAATAGCAAAGTCAGGAGTAAACATTGAAGAATGTTAATGGTACGTCATAACTTTGCAGTTTTTTGAGATTCTGACCCCAAATTTTCAACATAGTTTTTCTGTTATGCCACCTTATGATCAACACTGGTCAAAGTTTAAAATCCCATCCAAATGGAGATTTTGTGGCACAAATGCGAAAACATGTTTCAAAGAGGATTTAAAAAACTTGCAACTACTTTCTTTATGAGTTGGGGCAACCCAAAGGTTCTGTTGAAAATGTGGGATCAAAATCTAAAAAATAGCAAAGTTATGAGTAAATGTTGAAGAATTTCAATGTTTCTTTATAACTTTATAATGACTGGGGACCGCTTTTTCCCATAGGGGAAGGGGGTTATAATTTCCCGTTATAACCCATGGGTTATAACATGTATGAGCATGCACAAAAAGTGCTCTTCCAGTCCTCTTCAGTACACAGCACACTGCAGTTCACTGCCAGTTGGAAACATAGAAACATAGAAACATAGAATGTGACGGCAGATAAGGACCGCTTGGCTCACCCAGTCTGCCCATTTCCCTACCTACTGGATAAGCTGCAGATCCTAGTTAACCAGCAGCCTACTTCTTCCTACCCCCACCCCCCAGAATTGCCTTATGACTATCCCATGCATGCTTGAATTCCACCACTGATTTTGACTCCACAACCTCCTCCGGAAGGCCATTCCATGCATCCACAACCCTCTCTGTGAAAAAATACTTCCTTAAATTACCTCTGAGCCGCCCCCCTCTATCTTCAAATTGTGCCCTCTTGTTCTTGCACACCTCTTTTTTTGAAAGATGCTACCCTCTTGGACTTTGTTGATTCCCTTGAGGTACTTGAAAGTTTCTATCATGTCCCCCCTCTCCCTCCTTTCCTCGAGGCTATACATATTAAGCTCCTTAAGTCTCTCTTCATATGTCCTCAGGTGCAGACCCTGCACCATTTTAGTTGTCCTCCTCTGGACAGCTTCCATCCTGTCTATGTCTTTGCGGAGATTGGGTCTCAGAACTGCACACAGTACTCCAGATGGGGTCTCACCAGCTGTCTGTACAGAGGGATAATAACTTCCTGTTTTCTACTGGTGATGCCTCTCCCTATGCATCCCAGTATCTCCCCAGCCCTCCTTGCTGCCTTCTCACATTGCTTGCCCACCTTTAGGTCATCTGATATGACTACCCCAGGTCCCTTTCCATTTTTGTTGTTGTTAGTATCTCACCTCCCATTGTGTACTCTTCCCCTGGGTTTTTGTTTCCCAGGTGCATTACCTTGCACTTCTTAGCATTGAATCTAAGCTGCCATACATTTGACCATTCCTCTAACCTTGCCAAGTCCCTTCTCATCCTTTCCACCCCACCTGTGCATCAACTCTGTTGCAGATCTTAGTGTCATCTGCAAAGAGACATATTTTCCTTCCAGTCCTTCTGCAATGTCGCTTATAAAGACATTGAAGAGGACTGGTCTAACTACTGAACCCTCCCAGGGTGTGAGATGCTATAAACTCCGAGAACCAAGCTTGAGGGGTTTGTACAGGCATCCCACACCGAGGGGGTGTCTAACATTCAGTTCACACCTGCCCATCTTTTATTTTATGTAATTGCTGGGGAGCGCTTTCACCTCAGCAGTCACATAAAATACATTTAGAATAACTTATCACCTTGTGCAGAAACTCGATGTTAGACACCTGGGTGTGGGATGCCTGTAACCTCAGCTAGTTCTCGAGTTTATATATAGCATCTCACACCTTGGGAATGTCTATCATTCTCATTATAACCACCTCCCCATCCGTTATTGTATATGTTGTTTTTGGTACTTGGTCAATACTGCGCTACAGAAACAGCACAGCAATAACCGCGCTGTGTAAAGTGCCTGCATTTAGAGCGATGAATATAATAGCAGTAGGAATTTACCGCTACCCCTTCAACTCTGTGCTTATACTGTGAAGGGATTGAGTAGCCGTGTGTGTGGTGCCTGGTTAAGCCACTCCCATGGAGTGGCTAAAGCACCAACATACGGCAGGGTAGGAGACCTGGGACTGTGGTTTGGTTCCCCCCAGGTCTCCTGGTGTTACAATATTTTGCTTTTTTTTTTTTTTTTAAAAAATATTTCCCTCATCTAGAGTTTTCCCCATCCCTGAAGTCCGTTGCCCCTTGAGTTAATTATTTAACAGCGGGGGTGCAGATGCGATACTCTCCCACAAAAGAAAGTCCCATTATTTCCAATGGGGTGCGCTGCTTGTGTTGTGGTCTGTGTTTTCTCTATTTTGGCACACGCTGTGTTGCTTGTAGCATTTATTGTGGTGCCATTTTTGTGAGCAACATCTCAACCCTGTGTCTTTTCTTTGAGATTTTGACTCCAAATTGTCAACATAGTCATTTTATTATCCCACCTTTTGATCAAGGCAGGTAGAACTTTTAGCTGGCCTAGTAGTGTGCAGGGTTGTTGTGCTGGCACCTCACCTGCCTCCACATCCCAACCCAGGTTTAGGAACAGATTTAGGTCACTGGGGAGAAGAGGATCAAGAATCCATAGGACTGCTCTCCTCCTCCTCGTGGGAGGGCGGGATGTGGTGCTCAGCACCAGCCTGGCCCCTAGTGGAGGCTAGAGGTAAGGCAACCATGGATCACATGTTGGGGAGTGGAGGAGCGGCAGCCAGCAACATCCTATACACAGGAGCGTGCATGAGGTTGTGTAGACAGTATTGCATGTCCACTCCTCCTGGGGTGGAAATGGAGGAGAAAAATGGCTGAGAAGCAGTGCAGGATGGTAGGCTGACCCATCATAGATTGTGCACTAGCTACAGGGTCCTCTCCCAGAAACTGGATCCATTGCTGGTGGGCAGAAGCTGCTGACTCTGCCATGGGGGGTAAGTCACGGGAAGATATGTCCCTGGGACAATGGATAATGGAGCTTGGGGGGGGGATGTCAGAGGGAAAGCCTGTGCCAGTCAGGAGGAAAAAACAGAGATAAAACTACAACAAGATAGGTGAAACATTCTAGATTCTATGAAACGTGATTTTGCAGAACAATTGTGAAAACAAGTTTGGGGGGGATGTGAAAAATGTCACCTAACTGGTTCATGAGGTGGGGTAAATAAAAATGCTATGTTGTAAATGTGGGATCAAAATCTGGAAAAATAGCAAAGTTATGAGTAAATATTGAAGAATTTCAACATTTCTTCATAACTTTGTTGTTTTTTGAGATTTTGACCCCACATTCTCAACATACTGTAGACTTATTACCCCCATCTTATGACCACGACATGTAGAATGTTTAAAATTCCATCCAAAATGTGATTCCACAGAGCAACTACAAAAACACGTTTCAGGTGGGATTTGAAGAATTTCACCTACCTGGTTCATGAAGTGGGGTAAAAAATGGTGATGCTGAAAATTTGGGGCACAAATATTAGCAAATGACAAAGTTTTGAGTAAAAGTTCAAAACGCATTAACTAGACTTAATTTGTTTTCAGTCAGATCCCTGTCAGCGTTGAATGCTGGAAGCAGGGTGTATCAGTAAAAGCAGTAGGACATACCAGTGGACCAGATAGGCAAGTGAGGGGTACATGAGTGTGTGGGTGGGGGGTGCTGGGAGGGTTGGGGTGAGTGCATCGGTGGTAGAAGTCATTGCTGTACCTTTTTTTTTTTTTTTTACTGGTACAAGGTACAAGAAAATGATCAGGAGGTGGGCAGGCTAATTGGCAATGAGAGGGAGTTTGTTACACAGGTGGGGCAAGGGGGAAGTGATCGGGAAGTGGGTGTGACAACTGCCAGAGGCAGGGAGTTTGTTTTTTCACAGAAAGAGGCACCTGATAAACAATCTGGAGGAGGCGGGATAATGGGCAGTAGGAGGGAGTTTGTAAAGGGCACTGGGGAAATGATCAGGTGGTAGGCAGGATAAAGTTGTGAGGGGGGGAGAAATAGAAACTGGCTTGGAGACCAAACAAATTCCCATCATTTGCAAAAGCCAAGGCTGGAAAGGGGAGTGAGCTGCAGATTTTTTTTTTTTACCAAAGTTGAGGAGGACAGAAATGGGAATGTACACCAAGTGAGTTCCCCTTTTTGGCAGAAGCTGAGGTTTTGGATGGGAGTGAGCCATATATGTTTTTTTCTTAAAAGAAGATGGGGGAAGGGACAGAAACAAGCAAGACACCCAAGTGAGTTCTCATCAGTAGAAGTGGAGGCTGGAACCGGCCCGGCGGTTGGATTTCTTCTTGTGACACCGGCAACCCGGGTTCAAGAATGGATCAGGCCGACCAGAGGGAGAAGGATAGAGTATCCCATGACTGCTCTCCTTCTCCAGGGGGGAGGGTCGTGAGTGATTGGCACAAGGGCCACACCCAGCAGAAGCTGGGTACGTTGCAAGCATCAATGCCTGCTAATCTCAGGGCCGGGGTGGACGCTGGTCATCATTGCACGTCCCCACCTCTGCCTACAGGGAGAAAAAAAAATCTTGCAGCCTGCCGCCAGGATGAAGCCTGCCCCTCTGCTCTAATGAGCCCCCAGGCCGACTCCTGAACCTATGCCATCGGTGGCGGCACTTGGGGGGGTGCTGCTACCCCGCCCTGGGGGGGCAATCCAAGGGGTATCTGAGGAGTCACAGCTCATGTGGGAGTGGGAGTGGCGCGGGTCATGACTGGGGTGGATGAACCGGTGGCAGGCTGCACCAAAAAAAAAAGTGGAGACTGGAGAGCGGAGTGAGCTAGAGAAATGAGGAGCAGACTGAGTGTGACAGAACTCAACTGTCTGCTGGGCAGCCTCTTGTAGATGAAAAGAGCCAGCTGCACTCTGAGAGGTGTGGCCGCCTCTTTTCAACTACACAATGTTTCCGCCCATCAGCCAGGCTGAACACCATCACAATCAACCTGCTTCTCATAGGGCTGTCAGTGGCTACTCTCCTGTAGCCTAAGCTGTACTAGATGCTACGCACTGATACACCTTTGCAACCGTTACTCTCTCTCGAGCAGCCCCAGGATATTAGCTTTCTGCTGTGCACGTAAGCAAACATAACATTAAAATCCATTCTTATTAGCTTCATATTAACAAACTCTGGTCAGAGCCAAAATAGCTACTAATGCATTAATCTGACAAGGGATATAGAATTAATGTGTGGGATTGTGTTGTACTGAATAGCTATGTGTATACACACACAAAATGATTTTCGTTACCCCACTTTATGATGAAGAGAAGTGGAATTTCTTTTCAAACCTGTTCGAAATGTAATTTTGTGGAGGAACTGCAGAAACATGTTTCAGGGGAGATTTGAAGAATTACACCAGTCTTGTTCAGGAGGTGTGTTAAAAAAAAAAAGGCTATGTTAGCTGGCCCAGTGGCATGGCAGTAGTGCTATTGTGGCCAGAGTAGCAGTATACTTTGCAGGTTATGGCTACACACTAATTGATGTCTTGTGCATAGCTTTTTGTAAGAAACAAACACCACAGTAGTAAAATTCAAACAATGACATGCTGTCATAAGGGAGTGCTACTTATTTTGACAGGCAGTCAACAGATCAAGGCTCTGTTAGCGGAGGGGAATGAATCATAAGAGTATGGGTATGCTGGGGGTGGGAGCCAGCATGTACAGGATGTGCTGTATGTTTGCTTTACTTTTCATTATTTTATCTGTAAACTCAAGTATTCACTTTGTTAAGATTAATCTACCCGAGTTTAAGCGAATTACTCAAATTACACATTGTAGCCTGAAGCTGGTTTACAGTTCTTCACTAAGTACCAGGCTACACTACCTGTAATAGTGAAGATGTGGTAAAAACCAGTGCATATAAAAGCCAAAGGCCAGATGCAGTACAGCCGTGGCAAAAAGCACTAACATCATGATAGTCAAAAAAAGTGTGTGTTTGTCTGAGTTAACTGAACTGAATGGTTATCTGAACAGTTATCTAGGTGTAAATCTCAGGTGATTGAAAGGACTTGATAGCTGTGAGGTTTAAATTACTTGTAGAAAGATCTAGTAAGTAGGGGGAGTGGCTTAGCTAGAAGGAAGCTACATTTAAAGACTGCCTTAGAAAGAGTCTGCTAGTAGCTTGGCAGAAGACACCAGGTGAAAGGACTGCTGTGTGACTGGACTTCTCTACTGGGACTATATTGCCCTCCTTCCTCCCATCCAAAGCTAGTTCTACTTTTATAGGCACAGGATTTGACTGACAACAGGAACTTCCTGTTTGGGAGCAGGAAGTGAGTGATCACAGAGCCACCAAAGACCCACCATCCTAGAAGGGCAAGAGTAGCTCTCGGCCCCCTCTAGCTGCTGGAGGTCTGCCTCTGAGCAAGTAAGGGGACTACTGAGAAATATAGGATATTCTTGTCTCAGAACAGGACAATCAGGAGCTTAAAGGGCACAGGCAGAAAATGGAGAGAGAAAAACAGAGGAAAGAGTAAGGATTGCAAACAGTTAAGGGGCCAGAAATAAGACATGATGGGAGTGGTGCAGCGCAGTGGCTGTGGAGCAGCAGTCTTCCGGGAGATGTTCTGGAGGATGCGGTGTTGTCCCATCTGCAGGCACCTCTCTGGGCTGAGGGAGGAGGTTGCTCATCTCCAGGCTGAGTTGACCAGGATTTGTGGGACCTCCTCTTCCATCCAGGGACCACCAGTGCTACTGCCATTGCCTCAGAGGTTGCCAAGAAAGAAGAGCGGTTGGACCACAGTGGGCTCAGGGAGGGTGAGGGTGGTGGAACAGAGGTGCATCCCTCCAGTTGTATCTCTCCACAATTCCTATGCCATTCTGGCAAAGTGTGGTTCCTCCATGAAGGCACCCGCAGTGGAGACCAAGGAGGATGCTGGGAACCTCCACAAATGAGACCCACAGGAGGGTGGCAGGGGACCCCGTAGGGGAAGGAAACAACTCCTGGTGGGGGACTCCATTGTTAGGAAGGTAGAACTGGGGGAGGAAGTGGAGAGGGAGGTAAGGTGCCTGCCTGGCGCCATGGCTTGGAGGGACAGGAAGCGAATCCTGAGGATTGCCGGAGCAGCTGCACGAGGAGGAGCTGGATGTCATTGTCCACCTAGGGACAAATGATCTGGCTAAGAAAGGATTAGAGAAGTGCAGGAAGAGTTTGTGGAATTGGGGAGGGCCTTGAGACAAGTAACACTGACGGTAACCTTCTCGGATGTGCTGCCATCTATGGCGTAGGAGGCTGGGTGTTCTGCACCATGGATTCAATCAGTGGTTAAAAACTGGTGTGGAGCTCAGGGATTTGGCTTTGTTGGGGACTGGGGGGCCACCTGGAGTGATGCAAGCCTATACTGGCATGATGGGCTGCATCTGTCCAGAAGGGGAACCAGGATCCTAGGTGATAGGTTTAAATGCTTCATTGGCAAGCATTTAAACTAGCCAAGGGGGGAGGCACTGGAAAGGAGCAGGGAAATCCTAGCCCCCCAAAAAAATCATGGTAGTAAGTGTGGTAAACATCAACATAAAGGTGTCGATAGGGAGAAGGACAGGGGTAAATGGAGTAAGTGACAAAGGCAAGAAGGACAGGGATGGGGCAAAAAGGAGTAAGGCCATCAGGAAATGGAGGGTAATGAGTACCAATACCCGTAGTCTGGGCATCAAGCTCCCTGAGCTGGTGACCTTGATGGAAGAGGGATGCCTGGATATCGTAGCAGTCACAGAAACATGGTACACAGAGAACCATGGCTGGGATGTTAACATACCAGGGTACATAACCTACAGGAGAGACAGGCAGGGGAGAAGAGGGAGAGGAGTAGCTCTCTGTGTAAAGGAAAGGATAAAAGCAACTGAACAAAAGAGTAAACAGGGAGGAGAGGAGGCACTGTGGGTCACCTTGGAGACTGGAAAGGGCACCACAATCTGCACAGGGGTTGTGTACAGACCCACATGTCAGGGGGAGGGAATGGACAAGGATATGATAGAAGGCATTCTTAGAATGGCAGAGAAAGGGGAGATACTGTTGATGGGAGACCTGAATATGCCAGATGTTAACTGGAGCACATTTGCTGCAGCCACATCCAAAAGCAGGGCCATTCTTGATGTCCTACAGGTGGCAGGCCTCAGACAGCTAGTTTCGGAACCCACTCATGAGGGAGCAATCTTAGACCTCATACTCTCAAACGGGGGCAGTGAGAGGATCTCAGATCTAGAAGTGGGTTGCCATCTGGGAACAAGTGACCATCAAAAAGTGTAGTTCACGTTAAATTCAGCTACAGAGTCAAGCCATACAAAAGTGAGGGTACTGGACTTCAGGAGGGCTGTCTTTGGCAAGATGGGAGAGTGCCTCAGAAAAGCACTAGCAAACAGGCTAGAAGGAGGTGTGGAGCAACAATGGGGAATTATCAAAACTGCCATCACAGGGGCAACAAGCCTTTGTGTGAAGCAAATAAACAAATCAAAACGAAAGAAAAAGCCACTATGGTTCTCAAAAGAGGTGGCTGTGAAAGTCAGGAAGAAAAAGATAGCATTCTGGTAGTATAAGGAAACACAGAAGGAGCAGGACAGAGAGCTGTACCAGTTAAGGTGAAGGAAGCAGGGAGGGAAGTCAGAATAGCAAAGGCCCAAACTGAGGAAAAGATAGCCAACTCGGTTAAGAAGGGGGATAAAACCTTTTATAGGTATATCAGTGAGCATAGAAAGACAAAGGGAGGGATAGTGAGGCTGAATAGAATGAACGGTGGGTGGGCAGAGGGGGGCAGTGAAAAAGCAGGGATACTGAACAAATATTTCTGCTCAGTATTCACAAAGGAGGGGAAGTGCCTAATCCAATTAACAGAAGCACCTCTTGATAGGGGGTCGATCCCAGTCCTTTCACAGAAGAAAGGGTTCTGAAAGAACTCCTAAAACTAAAGGTGGACAAAGCAATGAGGCCTGATGGAATTCACCCAGAATTCTAAAAGAATTAAGGGGAACTAGTGAAACCACTGGCTGCTCTTTTAATAAATCATGGGAGGATGGTGTGGTACCCGAGGACTGGAGGAAGGCAGATGTGATTCCCCTTCACAAAGTGGGACCAAGACAGAGGCGAAAACTACAGACCTGTCAGTTTGACCTCTGTGGTAGGGAAAGTGATGGAGTCACTTCTGAAGGAAAGAATAGTTGAGTACCTAGAGGCCAGTGGGGCTAAGGACCCAAGGCAGCGTGGGTTCACAGCGGGAAGGTCATGTCAGATGAATCTAATTGATTTCTTTGACTGGGTGACCAAAGTAGTAGACCAGGGAGGGGCTGTGGACATGGCCTACCTAGACTTTAGCAAGGCATTTGACACAGTCCCGCACAAAAGATTAATAGTCAAATTAGCCAGCTTGGGAGTGGGTCCCAGGGTGGTAGCCTGGGTAAAACATTGGCTGGACAACAGGACACAGAAGGTAATTGTAAATGGAGTCCACTCTGAAGAAAGAGGGGTTACTAGTGGGGTACCGCAGGGTTCAATATTGGGTCCAGTACTTTTTAATGTCTTCATAAGTGACATTGCAGAGGGACTGGAAGGAAAAGTATGCCTCTTTGCAGATGCCACAAAGATCTGCAACAAGGTTGATACACAAGGAGGCATGGAAAGGATGAGAAGGGACTTGGCAAGGTTGGAGGAATGGTCAGAAGTGTGGCAGCTAGGATTCAATGCAAAGAAGTGCAAAATAATGCACCTGGGAAACAAGAACCCAGAGGAAGAATACACAATGGGGGGAAGGTAGTAACAACAACAAAAAAGGAAAGGGACCTGGGGGTAATCATATCAGATGACCTTAAGGTTAGCAAGCAATGTGAGAAGGCAGTAGGGAGGGCTGGGGGTATACTGGGTGCATAGGGAGAGGCATCGGCAACAGAAAACAAGAAGTTGTTATCCCTCTGTACAGACAGTTGGTGAGACCCCATCCGGAGTACTGCATCCAGTTCTGGAAACCCCATCTCCACAAGGACATAGACAGGATAGAGGCAGTCCAGAAGAGGGCAGCCAAAATGGTGCAGGGTCTGCAAGAGAAGCCGTATGAGGAGAGACTAAAGGAGCTTAATATGTATACTCTTGAGGAAACAAGGGAGAGGGGGGACATGATAGAAACCTTTAAGTACTTCAGTGGAATCAACAAAGTCCAAGAGGGTAGCATCTTTCAGAAAAAGAGACGTGCAAGAACATGGAGACACAATTTAAAGGGGGGGGGCGGTTCAGGGGCAATGTGAGGAAGTATTATTTCACAGAGAGGGTAGTGGATGCATGGAACAGCCTTCCTGAGGAGGTTGTGGGGTCTCAAACTGTGGGAGAATTCAAGAATGCATGGGACAGACATAAGGCAATTCTTGTGGAGGGTAGGAAGAACTAGGCTGTTGGCTAACTAGGATCTGCGGCATATCCTGTAGGTAGGGAAATGGGCAGACTAGATGGGCCAAGCGGTCCTTATCTGCCGTCAAAGTCTATGTTTCTATGTTTCTATAGCTTGAGGAATTTAACTTAATTGCAGCATCTTAATATGCAACTCATTCAGACTACTGCCTGTAGTACTGCATGCTCTACTGGGTTGATTGGGGAGGGGGGTCCTGTCATTTCACTGTCGCAGCCTACTCAACTTCTTCACCCTCTCTAACCTCCTCCTTTTGCTTCATCACAGCTCTGTTGTTGACAGAGGGGTGAGGAATCTGAAGGGTCGAGTGTGCTGTGGAAGGGAGTTGGTGTGTACAGGGTGTGCTGCATCTGCTCTTATTATGGGATTCAGACTACTGTCTGTAGTACTGCATGCTGTGCTCCATTGCTTTTCATTGGGTGGGGGCAGACAGCTCACTATCCCAGCCTGCTCACCTTCTTCCTTCTCTTTGACCTCCTCTTGCTCAATGCGACATGATAAGGATGATCCTAGGCTCCCCACTGTTATACCGGCATGTTGATCTCCTCTATAATGACCAAAACATGACGACTCACTACATGCAAGATACTGAGTCCTGACTAGCAATCCCACAAACTGTGACTTTGACCTGCAATTGCCAACACAGTTTAGACTTCTTCACACTCTAGTCTGTACTGAAACAAGCTGCGTTAATAGCACCAAATCATTCATTTCCAAGTTGATGCAGGCACAAGTCCCATTCAGCCATTCAATGCAGGCAGGGTGTGATGTGGTTCTTCTGGCAAGATTAAACACGTGCTAAAGGGAGCCTGACAGTTGGCACATGCCAACTTCACTTGCCCCCCACGGTGTTGCTATCATAACTGTCAGCTTATCCTTCTCCCTTGTGACTGCATGTTGTAGGGGACTTACACCTCTTCCTCACCAACAGTTTTTCCTACCCAAGATCGAGGGTCTTCTAGCCATGCTTCAAGGTTTTCCCCTACAGGTAGATGCTGCCAATTCTGCACTGTCATCCCTACCTGTTCCAGCCCCTGGCTTGTAGTTCTCAGGTTCGACTTCCGCCATGGCCACTAGTGGTTTGGCATTTGTGATGTGGTGAAGTTACCTGCAGCAGAGGTCCATATCCAATATGCAGCTCACAAATACTGTGTTGGCACTGATGGGGGAGCAAACTGGGCTGGTACAGTGAAGGGAGGGAATAAGAGAAATCCAGTATGCACTCAGTGTAGCACTTCTTCCCCTCGCTATCTGACGACACAATCACCATACCACGGGCACAGTACTATCCATGTTCCCAAATAGGGTTGTAACCAGAGTTCACAATGCCTCCAATTAACGGTCTAATTTAGGAGTTGATAAAATTGCTGATGGTCCTCCTTGCATCAACCCTACTCCACCAGTCAACTAAAGGGCTTGGCCAACATATTATGGAATGAAACAAAAGGTAATGCGCACACCACAGCCCCCCAAAGTGCAACCAGACACAGAGAAGCTCAGAAAAAACTGAAAAAGACAGTGCTCATACCACCATACCTCTCAACCTTTCATTACCCAAATGTTTGACAAGATGTGTGACAGCCGGACAAAATGTGTGACACATCAAACATTTTGAAAGACAATAAAATCACCCTTTCAATTAAAAGTAAGATGGAAAACATACAAATATTAGGTTGTGGTCTTTGTTCTATGTTAAGTATCATAAGTTTTTTCAGTTACTTCCACCCTCAACCACAGTCTATTCCATAAACCGGTTTACCTGATTTTGGGAATGTGATATTGAAGATGTCATCATCTTTAACCTGGAACTCATTCTGTACATAAAAGAGGTGCTTTTCTTTTGTTGAGACTGAAGGGAAGATAATCCCTTTGTGTCTTACATACTTTTCCGACATTCTGGCAAAATAGAAGAATCCTTCTGAAAAGAAAAGAATAATTAAAGTCTAATGTCAAGGCATTTATATATGGAAACAATGATATGCATGGTCACAAAAAGCCTCATGGCCCTTCTAGTCTGCCTGGTTCCTACCTACAGTAGGTCCTATTCAGCTTAGCACTGGCCAGTCTTCTTGTAGTACTTATTCTGTTGATGAAGCCAAGCTGAATAGTATTTATTAATATAAAATGACAAGATAATATCTAGAAAGCTGACAGAGTGGTGTGAAGGGCTGAGGCATCATGCCTTACCTCCTGCCATGTTGGAGACCCGTGTTCATGGTGCAAGTGGGATGCCGGGGGTTAGCCTGGGAGGAAGAGCATTGAGCATCCAAAGGACAGCTCTCCTCTCCCAGGGAGGCATCCTGGCAATCCCACCAAATGACTGCCCCCAGGTAGAGGCCTGAGGGCAGAACAGGTCAGGGATTCCAGCATTGACAGGGTGCTGTGGGACTCCATAGCATGTCTACACCGCCACATATGCCACTGACGTGTCACACCCCAGGAACAAGGGGGGCGGCTGAAAATGGAAAAGAAGCAGCGGCCAACAGGCAGGAGAATCAGTCTCATCTGGGCACCGCATCTGGCCAGCCAGACTCCTCTGAGCAGGAAGGTGTGTAATCCGGTGGATGCCGGGTGACAGAGTTGAGGGGACTGATAGGAGTCGACCACCAGGGAGAAAGAGAATATAGAGAAAAAAAAGATAATGTCTAGAAATGTAATTAGCTGAAAGACATCACCTGACCATGCATTAAATCTCTATAAATGCATGGTCAGGTGCCAAATCTCCTTTTCCTCCCCTAAAACCTACTTAGAGCAATTTTATAAGTGTAATAAGCCCCTCCAGGGTGTTCATTTATTTATATATATTTATCTGAAAATTGGTAACTGGGAGAGGCACACTGAGCCAAGGCTCGTTTCCAAGTTTAACCCAGAGGAAGTGAACAGAAGAAGAGGTATAATACACAATAACAAGTCAATTGAGCAAACATTTGGTAAATATGCTGGTACAAAAATAAGTTGTTAAAAAAAAAGTGTAGAAACAGCACAATATGGAATGCTTGATCAAGTGCAAAATAAAACTGCAGCAATGCACAGCAACTATACTGTAACAGGTAAGAGACCAGTAAGACTAGTGTATGCCTAGCCTCATGGTGGAGGGAAGTGCCGAGGTGGCGTGGAAGTGGACAGGTAGTGGAGACCCAGCCAGATGCCTTGCCAAGGATGATTGAGTCTCAGATCAGGGAGGCATCATCAGGAAAGGTACCAGGAGCAGGTGGGATGGGGTTAGAGTTTCAACTGGTACCTGATGGGGCCAGGGAAGGAGGAGAGGCAGAGGCAGAGGCAGGATGGAGAAGGTTCCAGAGTGAGGGAAGTCAATAGAAGGCAAATTGCCCAGCTGAGGGGTAGTGAAAGTGTGATGGTTCCTGGAATAGTGTGAACATGAGGCAGGAAGAATTTGGGAGAGGAGAGAAGGCAGAAAGGAGGGAAGTGAACCACACCATTATTTGGATATGAAGGAGGTAAAGTGAGTCTAGTAATGTGATGGTAGAGGAAGGATGGATAGGGAAGAATACAGGGAGCAGTGGAGACTAGTCAGAGGTAGGGAGTTTGTAGTAAAGTGACAAAAGGCATTACATAGGATTTCCAGGCTGGCAAGGGAAATGAAGGGAGTGGTGCCATAGACCACAATTACATAGTTGAAGATATGGAGTACCATTTTGGTAACAAGCTCCCTGTGGACCTGCAGAGATAATCAGTCTTTGTTGCAGTATGGGGCACCAAGCTTGGGATGGAGTTTTGCATGGATGGCATCAATGCTGGCTGAGAAGTCAAGCTTACTTTCAAGCCACACACCAAGGTACTTGAAGGACTGCATCACTTCAAGTGGGGTGCCATCTAGTGTGGTGTAAATGGGGAGGGGGGTCTGGCCAGTTTCTGACTGGTACCAAAAGTCACAGAGATCATTTTTTAGTGTTGGCCCAGAACTGGTTGCATTGGAACCAATGCAGAATGTTGTGGAAATCCTCCTGGAGCAGATCTTCAACAGCTGTAGAAGGACCAGAGGTGAAGATGACTGTCATTAGCATATATGTAAATATGGGTGTTGGTACAGGCAGAGGGGAGGTCATTCAGGAAAATGGAGAAGAGGGTGAGACTCTGGATGAAGCCCTGTAGTACCCCAGCCTGTATGTGTAGTTGAAGGGATAGGATGCCTACCACCTGTATCTACTGTTGATGGCATGAGAGGTAGAAAAGGGACCAATCTACAGCAGGACCCAAAAGAACAGCAGATCTCAGCTGGTCCAGGAGATGTGATTGGGACACCAAAATGAAGTTTTGGCCAGATCAATGAAAATGGCAGCATAATGTGCCCCTGATCCATTGCCAAGAAGATGGAATCAGTGACATGTAGCAGGGAGGAGACAGTGGAATGGTGCTTCTGGAAATCATACTGGAAGGGGGAGAGGAAGCTGGAGGATGAGAGGTAGTCAGACAATTTAGAATGGACTAGATTGTCTTGCAGCTTTGAGAGGGAGGAGAGGAGGGAGATGAGATGAAAGTTGCCAGGGGAGGATGGTATCTCCCACCTCATGAAGTGGAATAACTTTGGCCAACTTCCAGTAGTGAGGAACAGTGCAAAATGAGAAGGAAAGTTTGAGCATGTGAGTAAGAGGAGATGCAATGGCAGCAGCTAAGAGGTGGGGGAGCTTGGGGTCTAGCCCATCAGGGCTGGACTTGGATGAGTTAAAGGGGGAAGAGAGCAAGCAGAGTTTCCTGGATGGTGACAGGAGGAAGTGGAAACTGGGTTAGAGGAGGAAGGAAGAACAGGAGTGGAAGGAGAGGAGCCAGAAGGGGGGTAAGAAAGAAGAGCGTAGGTAGTGAAAAACTCACTGAAGTGAGCAGCAACAGAGGGAGGGTTAACAACAGTCCTCCTGCTGTGAGACACCTCTCATGGGTGTGAGACAGACCAGGCAGAGTGTACCAACCGCTCGCTGAGTACTTGTTTATTGTTTATACAGTCCCTGTTGTAGGGGACGAAGTGAAGAAGCTGGTGGGGTCATTTAGTCCTTTAGTCCTAAGAGCCTACCTGGACTGTTGTCTGCATTTCTTGTGTTGGAAAGAGGCAGATTTATGTATTTTAAACTTGGGGGCTTGATAGCACTGTAACTTGCAGTCAAACAAGCTGTGTGATTTTAGTACTAGTAGGCTGTTGCCTAGAAATGCTCACAACCAGGTCACCTAGCCCTGTTAGGGCTTCCGGAACTCACCTTGTATAAAGAGCACTCCATGCGAGTGGAGTGAGCATGAGTGCATGGCTTCCATGCGTAAAGACGCTCACCAAGATGTGTGCGAAGACATGCGCATCTAGCGCATGCTTGGTGGCAGAGGTGGGACAGGTGCAGAAAACTGCTATAGCAAGGTAATCCCCTTTTACTTGTCTGAGTTTATATCATATTAAGTGCTGCATAAGGTTGATTCAATAAAATGGGTGACACTATCATGACTTGAGGGGAACATTGGTGTGCAGTGTGAGATATGTGAAATGTATGCTATTTTACCACCACTATTACCACATTTACCTTTTAAATGCAAAAAAATGGGTTTTAAACAAGAGGTTGCAGCAAGAAATTATAGAGTTTAATGCTAGACTAAATACTTTAGATGCTGAAACAGTTAAGAGAAGGTCCACAAAAAATTAATTTAACACCATTAGGTCAGGATACTATCTGCAATCCAAATCACCACGCAGATAATATGTTCCACATTATAACCCAGAACAGTGAAACTACTGAGGTTGTATCTATTCCAGAGAACAGGGGAGTTAAAAAAAGAAGTAGGAGTGATGACTCTATAAGTTGTGATGACGAAGAATGGTATGTCATCCAAAGTAATAGAAAGGTTAAATGAGGACATAAGGCTGAAGCCTCTGAGCTGCAACTCACAACTCATTATTCCCGACTTACTGATCAGGTAGACACTGTGACACTTGGACAGCTGGTTCTGATCACTGTATGATTTTTGTAATATAAAAGTGTGTTATTGAGTGTCTCTCATGAGACATGCTGTTTCAGCCTGTGGGATGACGACCCCCACCCCCCAGGTCTCAGCAAAAAGATGAAAGACAGGAGATAATTACAGACTAGAAGAGGCCTAAATTAAGCATATCCTGTTTATCTAGCTTAATGGTAGCTTGCCAGCTGACAGGATAGAAAATATCCATTTTATGACATTTAGAGGAGGAAAACCAGGTTATGTCACACTGGTGCGAAGTCATAAATGTTCCTCTGATGTCTATAAAAGCAGGATGATGCTCATGGATGAAAGAAAGACTTAGAAATTAACCTTATTTAATTTACCTTCTGAGTGATGACATCCTGATTGTATAATTTTTAATAAACAAAGGAAGAGCTGGGTGACATCATGGAGAAGGCAGGCTCAAGACAGTGTTTTAATTTGTGCTGTGAGTGACCTGTACATCACACAGATGTTTGGACTCTGAAAAAGCAACATCAGGCACTGTTAGAAGAATATACCTTAGAAAAGACAATTCTAAGAAGACTGTGGTAGGAGATTTTGTCTGCACTTTTAAACCTGTTTTGTTTAAGTGACGTGTATGTTTTGTGATATATGGTTCTGTATTTGCATTTTACATTATTTTGTATCTATTTTTAAGTAAACCTTTACTTTAGAGACTACTTGGTGTGCCTTTGAAATTCTTTTTCTTGACAAGTGAAGCATACATGGTTAAAGTTGACACTGTACAAAGCTTACTGGTTTTACCAAACTGGGAAAAGGTAAGAGTTTATTCTGAGGTCTTTAATAGAGTTTTAAGGGTTCATTTTGTATGCCTGGTTAGGTGCCCATAGGCAAAAGATATCTGGCCACCCTGAAGAGCAAAATTATCTGAGCCTGTACATTGGGTACGCTAGCAAGAGGTTCACAGTTTGAATCCCTCCGCAACTGAAGACTAAAGTTTGATTTGAACCCACAAAACAGACAGGAGGGTTACCCTGTTCTGTTAACTGTTCACAAGACTGCACTCGGATGTTGGCACTGTGGGAGCAGAGGGCCTGACCTGCTGAGTGGGTTTGTGATTGACACTACTACCAATGCCTACATGCACAATCAGATGATTACTCCATTAAGCCCCATCTGACCCATTGTTCATTTAGCTGTAGAAGGTTATGAACTAATAGCTACTTGCAGCCAGATCACGGATACTAGTGGTGGTGTTGTGGATCCAAATCCAGGTAGTAACGAGGGACAAGTACCGGAAATGCCACCACTGATAGTTATGGATAATCTTGTTCCCTTGACCCTCATTGATGCAAATACATCCCCTGCGGAGCACTCTGCTTCTCTTGACCAGCATGGACCTTCAGTCCTCATGGAAACCTCTGTATTACCAGAAGCTACTTGCAGCCAGGTCACGGATACTAGTGGTGGCGTTGTGGATCCAAATCCGGGTAGTAACGAGGGACAAGCACCGGAAATGCCACCACTGATAGTTATGGATAATCTTGTTCCCTTTCCCCCTCATTGATGCAACTACGTCCCCTGCTGAGCACTCTGCTTCCCTTGAGCAGCATGGACCTTTGGTCCCTATGGAAACTTCTGTATTACCAGAAGAAATTTTTATCCTAGGTGACTCAATCACAAAATACACAAATCACCATTCAACTAGAGGTAATAAGCTTCATGTGCCCAGTTGTAGTTACGGGGGTGCTACTATAAAAGATATTGCCATTATGCTTCCAGATATAGTGCACAAAATAGAGGTTCCCAAGGCTGTAGTGTTACATTTTGGTGCAAAATTATATTAATAAAGTAGGACTCAATGAAGTTATAGGAGATGTGATTAGTATAGTTTAAATCATAAAAAAATTTAATGTAAAGGTAATATTTTCAGAAATCTTACTTGTCCCTTATGCATCAAGGCAGAAGACAGAAAATAAAGCTATATAACAAACTGGCTTAGAAAGTAGTACCTGGAAAATAGTATTATCTGCTTAAGGACTTGGGAATTTTTTGTATTTAGAAATGACTACTGTAGTAAAGATGGTCTGCATTTAAATAGACAGGGGGCTAAACTACTTGGCAACATTTTCTATCAAGCAATTTCAAGTAGTACAGTGCATCAAAAAAACTCATAAATGGGGGCTAAGGGGAGATAACTAATGTAAACAAAATAAGTGTAAAGGCTGCTCTTGCTACTAAAATCATGCTAAAATAAAACATGAGATTAA
Organism: Neoceratodus forsteri; assembly: GCA_016271365.2. Lineage (NCBI taxonomy): Eukaryota > Metazoa > Chordata > Ceratodontiformes > Ceratodontidae > Neoceratodus > Neoceratodus forsteri. Next base: position 237,485,075 of record CM057449.1, on the reverse strand, counting down.
CTTCTTGTTAATGAACGCAAGATGTTTGCATTATATTAAAAAGAACGCATTAGAGCTAGCATTAACTTCCCAAAATATTGACCTTGCTGCCATAACTGAAACATGGTGGAGTGAAAGATCCTCTGGAGTAAATCTATCCCTGGATACAACTTAGTATGCAAAGACAGACTAAACAAAAGGGGCAAAGGCATTGCTTTTTATATCAAAAGTGATTTGGGAATTTTGTGAGCTCAATCCATCACCCAATGAAGAGCTTGAAAACATCTGGATAGAGATTAAAAGAAAGTATAAAAAAAAATGATTGTAGGTATATGCTATAGACCCTCTGACATTTCATTATGTGATCATAATGTACTGTTGCAAAATATAGAAGAAAACCTTAAAGCTAAGGATGTGATCATACTAGGGGATTTTAACATGCCGGGAATAGACTGGGTCACTCACACAGCACTGACCACTAGTGAACATTCTTTCCTAGAGTTATGCATGCCCAATGTGCTCCAGCAAATGCTAACTACACCTACAAGAGAGAGCAATATATTTGATTTAGTGATTACTGATATAGCTGACAAAATAACTAATCTAAAGGTTCAGGAGCCATTATTGAATAGTGACCATAATGTTATTACCTTTTCCCTGGATACTGACATTAATAGAAATACAGGAATAACAAAGACAAAGGACTTTAGGAATGCTGACTTTAGATCAATGTTGCTAGAACTTCAAAAGTGGGATTGGACACAAGATATTGACTCACCCAATCAACTTTGGTTGAAAATAAAAAATACAATCAATGACCTTAGTGATAAATGTATACCAGACCACAAAATGTATAATAAATGTGGGAAAACTCCATTATGGCTCACAAAAAATATTAGAAACTTAATTGCAAAAAAGAGAAGGCATTATAGAGCTTTTAGAAGGGATAAAAACCCATATAATAAAGCTAAGTACATGGATACTGTCAGGAAGTGTAAATCATGTATCAAAAAGGAAAAAAGCAAAATCTAGTTTAAACTCGCCCACATTAAGGATGGTGGCAAAAACTTTTATGCGTATATTACTAATAAATCACAATAAACAGTGAAAATAAGTCCAATTAACAGGGATGCAGAAATCATAACTGACCCCAGGGAAATCACCAATTCCTTTAATAGGTATTTTTGTTCTGTTTTCAATCCTATTCAAGCTAATACCAGATCCAGTCACTATTCCAAACCAAAGTTGGTACAAACTCCCATTCAATGGATGAGATCACAAGGGAAGAAATCAAATCAAAATGAAAGAAAATAAAAATTAGTACTTCTGCTGGCCCGGATGCTATTCATCCTAAAATTTTAAAAGAAATAGAGCATTGGTTGATCGAACCACTATATGTCCTCTTTAATCTATCACTGGATAAAGGGGAGGTGCCTACAGATTGGCTTCAGGCTATAGTAGTCCCCATACACTAAAAGGGGGACCACAGCAATATTTCTAATTATCGGCCAATAAGTCTAACCTGTATTTTGGGGAAAGTCATGGAGGGTATAAATAAGGATAGGCTGGAAGTAGAACTTAACACAAAAAACCTGGTGGATGTTGCTCAGCACGGCTTTAAAGCAAGAAAGTAATGTTTGACTGCAAATCTGATGTTTTATGAGCATGTTAGCGCCTTGTTAGAAAACCATAAATCAGACAATATTGTTTACTTAGATCTATGTAAGGTGTTTGATAAGGTCCCCCATGATGTTTTGCTAGGTAGTATGACTAGGATGGGTCTTGACTGCCAGCTAATTAAATGGACCAAAGCATGGTTGAACAACAGGAACCAGGTTGTTCGTGTTCATGGGTATCACACAGATAGTGGAGAGGTGACCCTTGGAGTGCCTAAGGGCTCTGTGCTGGGGCCAATTTTATTTTCTATATTTATCTCTGACCTCAATGCAAATTTAAATAGCTTCATCAAATCTGCTGATGATACCAAATTGGTGGCAGATGACAGTAGTGCGGACGGCTCAATAAAACTTAGTGAGGAGTTAATTACATTGGAAAACTGGGCTAGAACACATGGAATGTCATTTAACAAGGAAAAATATGTTATGCACCTGGATAGAAATAATCCTTACTCCACTTATCTCCTCGATGGAAATTGCCTAAAACCTGTTTCCAGTGAGAGAGAGAGAGAGAGAGAGATCTTGGTGTGCTTATTAGCAATGACCTCAAATTCAGCAGTTGTTGCACTGAACTAGTCAATAAATCTAGAATTTTTAACTGTATAAAAAAGGTATATTTCCAAGTAGAAATAGGGCCTGTATTATTCCTATATATCAGGCGTATGTTAGTCCAATATTAGACTATTGTTCACCATTATGGAGTCCCTATTTGTGGAGGGATGTTGATAGAGTGGAGGGTGTGCAGAGGCGACTCACTAAGTTGATAGATGGTCTGCAGCATATGTGCTATGAGGACAGAGTAACAGCCTTGGAGCTTTATCCTCTACAACTCAGACACCTTAGGAGGGACCTATCATTAATGTATAAAATTCAGGAGGACAAAACCATATTAAATGATCTGGGATTGGTTATCAGTCTTAGAGAAACAAGTCTGAAAAGCCATCAGTCACAGCTACTGCTGACCAATTCAAAGGGACTCCCTCAGGCATAGTTTTTTCATGCAGTACATCATTTCCTACTGGAATACTTTACCTAGTTCAGTGATAGATGTCGGTACTTTTAGTTCCTTTAAACAGAATTTGGATAATTACTTAATTACTATGATACAGTGATAATGGGGGATCATTGACCCAGTTCTGGGAGGAGTGCGCTATGGGCATATAGCCTTCTGTACTTCTTATAAACTGCTAGTATGAATTCCTAGTATGAACAGGTGAATCATTAACCATGAAGATTGGGGGAGGAGACTGGGCAGGGGGTTGAAGAAGGAATGGATTATCTTCCATAATTTAGGTGAAGCATTAAGGTTTTTCTGGAGGATGGCCTTGACATAGTGCAATTTTGCAGACTTAGTACAGTTGTTTCCTAGAGCCCTGTAAGAAATGAGGTCAAGAAAAAAGTGAGATAATTTACAGTTGGCCCATGCAAGATCATGGAACTTTCACAGGTCAATGATATCAGAGTTAATCCAGGGGTGGTGGGACATTCTGACCTTGGATTTCCCTGAGTGGCATGCTTGTCCCAGATAGAGGAGAATTTGAAGTGAAACAAGGTGAGGGCCACATCAATATCAGAAGCAGGGAGGATGGCTGACCAGTCTGTTGCATTGAGGTTGCTCAGGACAGCATTGATGTTTAGTGACCAGAGACCTGTACCAGATGCATTTTGGGGAGGAGGGACCCACTAGAGTTTTCTGACTCAAAGTCATGCAATGATTGCCAAAAGAATCAGCAATATACCTGCTACAACAATGTAGGGGGAGTGGGAGGTTAGAACCTAGTTCAGAAGAGTATGGTTGGTGGAGTGGGGGCTGAGCTGTGGGTTTCAAAATAATCTGGGAAAGATTAAGGGATTCAGTCTCTTGAATAGTTGATTTGGAGGTTGGGAGAGCCAATGTATGTTGAAATCTCCAAGAAGGATAACTTCACCTGTGGAAGAATGAGAGGTGCTGGTGGAAAGGGAGTCAACCAAGGAGGAATGTGAGATTTTAGCAGAGGTGTAGAAAATCTCCTTGAAAATGGGTACAGAGGAGGGGAATGCGAGCCTGACTAGGATCAGCAAACAGAAGAAATAGCAGGAAAATGAGGAGAAGAATGGAATGGGGCTTCCTTTACTTGGTGCAGGTTTGTGGGGCAGAGACAGGAGAGGAGTACATGGCAGAGAAACTCCAGCTTTAGAAGGAGAGGGTGAAGAGACCAGAGTAGATAGGGAGGAGGGGAGAGGGATGCAGATGGGTATGGGTAGAGGGGGAGGGAAAGAAGGGTAGGAGAATTGGATGGGGAGGAAGGTGAGGAGGTTAGGATGAGAAGGGGGGAGATGGAGGAGGCAGACGAGTCAAGGAATATTGTGGCCAGGAGGTGCGATGCAAAAAGCAACAGCAAGCAGGAAACCACAGTAATGCGTGTAATTAATGGGGCTAATTAAGGTACAGGGACATGATTACAGGCTTGGTCAGTTAGCTATACAATCAGATTTTACAGTGAAGTAGGTATTGCTTAGTAGACAAGGCCTGAGGACTACCTAAAGAGTAAATGTGAAAAACCTGCCAGTGAGCTCACACACAGAACCAGACAAACTGGATAATTTATTTATTTTATTTTATTTCAGAAAGTTTCACCAGAAAAGACATACTGAGCTGATGTCAGCTCATTTCCAGATGTGTCCTGGGGGAATGGGGATGTGGAAGGGAATAAACCAATTAAACAGATATAAAATCAGCTTTAAAATGGATATGCAAATCAGGTGTGACTAGAGTCTTGGTAGCTAGAGAATATATTTCAAGTAAGGAACAGATTAAAAGAACATGGTAAACTAATGGGGGAGGAGAAAACAAAGTTTGATTTAGAGTAAGAGGGTCAAAGACAGTTACAAGAGGGAGAGCAAAAGACATGAAGAAAAGACTTCAAGGAGAAAGCAGAAGAAGCAGAGTGAAAAGATAAGGGGAGAGAGGACCAGAGCTTAGGGAAATGATAAGAGAAAGCAAACTGGCCAGAAGTAGTTTGTATGGCTGTGGGCAGAGCCTACAGCCATTTTGCTATCTGCAGCTTGAAAATGGAGTTTTGTGGAACACCTTTTTTGGACTTTTCAATGTATCCTTCCACATCTACAAATCACTGTGACAACTAAAATAAAATAATCCCTTCTTTCAAAAATAAAATAATCCCTTCTTTCTGTTTAGAATGTTGGAGTCATAACTCCAAGCTGCTTATCTGATGGCCATTAGGAAACTGAAACAGGTTGTTAAATATTGGTTGTCTATTAAACTGGAGATTTGTTTACCTCTTCAAAATGCAACAGCTTACACATTTAAATGATTATCATTTAAACAGTTGTTGCTACTAACTTTAGTTGGGGATGAATATCTTTCAAGAAAGATTCATAACTTATAAATGTTACTCTTTCCCAGCAAATTTTGTAAAGATGTACACTGTTTTTAACCTCTCAAGACCTATCTGATAAAATGCAAGGTCTTCAGTGAACTACATAGACTAAACACTGACAGAAAGGGCTGTGGCCTGCTTCCCAAACATAACAGATAAGAGCTACTGAGATCTCTTATAGTAAGTATATGTGTGTGTGTGTGTGTGTGTGTGTGAGCGCATGTGTGCATGTGTGCAAGTGTTTGGGGGAAGGGTGGAGAAACAGTCAAACTCCTGGTAAGGGAGACCTTATCTAATGAATTAACTGCTGACAAACCATGAGTGATACAGAAGCAAATGATTTAATACATTTTATTGGACCAACATAGATGTGAAAAAAGAACTTATACCATTTATAAAATTCCTGATCAAACAACTGCAAACAGAAGACTGTTTTTTTGTCATTTTATAATATGATATACTGAGTGTGTATTTACTGAGTTGCTGGATCAGGGCCTTGATAAAATAATAACATTTACTTAACGCATTCAAGATTCCATCAGGCGGACAGAGAAAGGTCTGAGAAGTTATCTGAAAACTAACAACTATAAGATGCAAAAATAGTGTGTGTGTGTGTATTATACATATATAGATAGAGGAGGCCATGGTTCCAGCCAGGTATTCGGTGATACACACAGAAGCAAATATATATATGGGATACATGATGGGCAGGAGTGGAATATGGAAAATATTCTCACTCCTGCAGAGTGAGTTCTGGATATTTCACGAGTGCCGAAGGCATGAGTGAAATATCCAGTGCTCACGATGCAGGAGTGAGAATATTTTCCATATTCCATGATCTGCCCATCATGTGTGCTATTTATACCGTGGAGGTGAGACCAATTTCAGTGAGAGAGGTATGTTTGTTGTTATGAGGATCATGTCACTTTAAATGATGCTGGTGCTGTGGTAGAATGTGTGTGTGTGTGTGTGTCTGCGTGAACTTTTATGAATGGGTTGTTGTAGTGAGCTGTTGGTTGGTGTGTGTGTGTGGATCTTGATTAGGTGTGCTGTGTTTTGGTAATTGGTTGCCTGAGGGAGGTTCTGTTCTGTGACAATGAGGAAGATGGCAAGGATTTCTTTTGGCAGGTTTGTGTCTTCATGTTTGGCTGTTTAAGATTTATTTTAAACATTACAGGCATCATATATTTGATTCAGTAATGTACTAAACTTGGGTTTTGAAATACAGCACAAGAGATTTGGAGATTGTTACATTTAGAAGGAGTGCTGCAGCGGACTGTCATTATCTATCTTAATTGTGTTAATTTCAGTGTAGGGCCTGTTTTAGAACTCAGCAAATTACAGGGGTGTTTCTTAGTGTTTCCAGATGCAGGTGAGTGATGTCAGCAGAGTAGGTATAATTGGTTGTTATTTTAACTCTGCTGATGTCATCAGGATTTATTTCACTCCAGTGAAAACAACATGGTTTATTTCACTGGAATTGGTCTCACCCCCATGGTATAAATATATATTACACACACACACACACATATACATATACACACACACACATACATATATACATACATATATATATATATATACACACACACACACACATACACACACACACACACACACATATGTGTGTGTGTGTATATCTATGTGCAATACATTTGTTTACAGGCATTACTAGTATCTTTTGAAAGATTGTCCGACTTGTGATTACTAATTTTGAGTATAGTTCATGAAATAATGAGCTTGATATTTGTTATTTCATATAGTCCCTCATTATGCCACATGCATAGCATATAAATCCAAATCATTCCAAGGCCATCATGACATATAATATTAATTCTGAGCAGCAAATCAGAGTTCTCTTCCGAATAAAAGGCTGCTGATATAATAAAGAACACAGTCATAAATAAGGAACCAGTGGCGTATGTAAACATTTACAGGGATTTGTACAGGGATTTGAGTTTGCCTTTGTGGGGGAAAACACTGGGAAAATAAGGGTTTCTTACAGAGTAATTGTTATTTGGATCAGGGAGCACTGAATATTTCTTATCCTACATTTTGCATCCTGGATAGGGCAGGGGAGATGCTACATTTCACTGTCACAGGGATGTTCATTTACACATTTTTGCACTGTACTTACTCAGGCTGTCCTGGATTAGATGCAATATCTTGTTTTCAGTGGGGTCATGATTTTACCATTTTTATGTATTTAGGTTACCTAGTCCAGGGCCCCCATATTCAAAGGAGATATGCAGTGGATCCTGGTGGAAAAGGGAGATGTGCTGCACAGCTCCAATAATGCACAGCAGAGTGATATTCAAATATGTGGAATACACTGGCCACAAGGGAATGGGCCAGGGCATACACAAATGGTATGCTGTTCAAGTCGAAGGGGCAATCCCATACATATGACGTGCTGCAGCATATTCAGTGGGAATGTGCCCCTCACAGTCTAGAGCACCGTGGCCCACAGTTAGGTCACGAATAGGTGGCCTAACCTGGCCAGCCACCCAGGGGCAGGCTGCAGATGTGCACCCAGGTGCCCAGCAGCCCTGGTGGACTCGAGGTACCCCATTTCCAACCCCAGTCTAGCCAGCTCCATCCCTGAAGAGCTCGGTAGTGTAGGGCCCCCAACCCAATTGCACCAGAAGAAACCATGGTCCATATCCATAGTCTAGAAGACTCTCATCCACTGCCCTTGTACACACAAACACCCTCACTCCCCCCATCCCCAACCTTTTGAAAAGACTGGCGCTGCCCTCCACATCCTGTCATGGCCAGCCATTGACTGCACTAAATCCGGGCTGCAGACCTGCACTCTGGAATGACCCAACTGGCTGTACCACGCATTGGGGCACCCTGCCAGTTGTGGATCCACCAGTGTATGCAGCCATGTGTACATCCCTGGCAAAACTGAAGAGGGAATTTACATACCTCCAATGCATGCCTTGACAATGCTGCATCTTCCTGCTATCATACACCACTGCAAGTCCACACTCTCCCTTGTTCCCCTGTGTAACGCGCCATCCTCTGGACTGCTGAAGTATCCTGGGTGTCATGGGGTTCGGTATCCTGTAATGCCATTTGCAGTGTACATTTCAGGTTATAGACCATTCATCCGCAGTTCCCTAACTGTACAAATGAATGGGAGGTCAGCTGTAACATGCCTGTTTTGGGACCTGTGTGAGTGGGTACTGCATCGGCCATCACCCACACTGAGCAGTGCAATGGCACTGGGATGATAGATCTGCATATGTGTGCCTGAGGAGTATGGCCACTGGGTGTTATCACCCACATACAGCTTGTGCCTATGTATGATGCATTCATAGCATCCTACTGCGAGTGCTTCACCACCCACCGATAGAGAGGTACGATCCTATTACAGTGTCGGTCATCGCAATGGGATGGGCTGGGGAGCAGGGAGGGGGGTGTCTGTGCACCATTGAGGGGGAAGTATGGGCCACCACACTATGGACATGGACTGTAGGTGTATTCAGGTGCAATAAGGGATGGCATTGGGGACCCTACAGTATGGAACCGATAGAGCCTGGACTGCAATATGATCAGAGCTCGTGGAACAGGTTGGGGGGGTGCCATTATACCACCAGAGACTTCAGGGCCTGTTCTACATGGGAGCGATCAGGGTCAGGGCTTGGGGGTGAGAGCTGCTCTGGCACATTCATCCCCATGTCAACATGCAAATGGACTAGTAAGGAGCATGAATAAGGCTGCTTTGCACCCTGCATACTCAATTAGTTCATTTGCATTCCTGGGCTGAATGTCGCCCATGGGGACAATGGTGCTTACTGACATGTGCCACGCATTCCCCTGGAAGATATTCAGTTGTGGTAACTCTGGATGCACCTGGCTTGGTGGCCGCCTGCACTGCGACATCCGTCCAGGGTCACATTTTCAACAGGAATGATGAAGTCCACCAGGGTGAAGCGCAGTGTCACAGGTTTACTGCATGATGGAAGGGATTAACTCCCTTTAAAACTGTATTGTTTGCTGCAATAACTCCACTGCAGAATTCTGAAGTGCTGCGCTTTATCCTGGTGGGCTTCACTGTATGGACACCCTGCACCAGTGGTGCATTCTCTTTGAATATTGTATCCATGCACACCCGCTTTGTGCAATGCATCTTTCTGTTTGTACGTCGATCTGTCACTTAATATATCCCCTAGATGTAAAATATTGTTTTTAGTGCGTTCTGATTTTACACAATGCAGCATAATATTGTGTAGATGTAGAGCCCCACTGAAAATAAGATACCATTTCTTCTGTGAATTATCCAGGCTAAATATATAGCAATTAGCAGGCATATTCTAGGAAAACACATTGTAAAAAAGTGTAAAGTGAAGACCACATTGAAACTGCCTCTCCACAGATCTGCAGTGTGCAAATTCATTCAAAATGATGGGTAAAAGCATCCCAAAAGCTCTCCACAGTCATATTGGCTCTGACCAGAACTTGTTCTAGAAGGAATAAGGAGGCGATATGAAGTACTACTGCAGAGAGGGTAGCTGGAAACAGGGGAAGAGGTTAAAAGTGATATAAAGTAGGAGGGATGAGCACCAAACCAGAATTTAGAAATAAAGGAAACACAATGGGAACGGCACCTGGCATTAAGAGATGGGAGAGAAAGGGCAAAATAGAGAGAACAATGGTGGGTATGAGGGGAACTGTCCAGAGCAAAACAGCAAAAAGAGTGAAAGTGTGCAAACCTTAAAGGAGCCATAGCAGAAGCAAAAAACCTTTGTGTTAGGCAAGTGAACAACAACAACAACAACAACAACAGCTTTATTTCTTTGGCACCTTTCAAAAAAACCGAGGCACCTTACAGAATTTAAAAATATGTCACACAATTCAGATCTTGAAATATATCAAACAGCTGTTACATTTAGGAAAATAAAATCAGTCACCAAAACCTTGAATGCATAAATATATTTTCAGGGCCTTTTTAAATCCCTCTATGGTCATGTACTCTCATAACTGACGGGGTAGAGAATTCCAGAGGGTAGAGGCCACATGCATAAATGCATGGGCCCCAGAAGATTTCAGACACAACCTCGGAATCTCTAGCAACCCCTCATCAGCTGAGTGGAGTGATCTCCTAGGGCAGTAGGGGACCAGGAGCTCTTTCATGTCGTTCAGACCATGTCCATGCAGGGCTTTAAAAGTCAGAAGACCGACTTTAAAGGTGATCCACCACTGAACTGGCAGCCAGTGCAGTCCGCGCAGAACTGGTTAAATATGACTAGACCAAGAGGTACCAGTCAAAAGCCGGGCTGCTGCATTCTGCACCAGCTACAGGTGGTGATTTCCACCCCAAGACGCCCTAGGTAAAGGGAATTGCAGTAGTCCACGCATGAGAACACAAAGGCATGGACCAGCGTAGGAAGATAGCCGGACGGAACAAGGTGCCCAATCCTGGCGATATTCCTCAGATGGTAAAATGAGGACTTGACGACAGCTGACACCTGTGAATGCAGAGTCAGCCTCTCATCAAAAATTACCCGCAGGTTATGCACCTGTTCAGAGGTTGGGAGTGGAACACCCCCAAGAAAAAATTCGGAGGGTGAACCAACCCCCGGCCCCCTATCCAATGCGCCGGATCCACAACCAGCACCTCTGTCTTTTCCAAGTTCAACTTCAGCCAACTCAAATCCATCCACTCCTGGCTTTCTTTGAGGCAGTTATTAAAGACAGAGAGAGTTCCATCCTGGTAGGGTGCAAAAGAAAGGTAGAGCTGGGTATCATCAGCATAGCAGTGAAACCTTAGCCCATACCTTCTTACAATGTCACCGAGGGGCAGCATGTACACTGCGAACAACATGGGGTACAACGCTGAACCCTGAGGAACCCCACAAAACAGGGAAACTGGGTCGAAGGAATAAACCCCGGAAACCACTCTGCGTTCTTCCAGTGAGGTAAGATGTAAACCACCTGAGGACTACACCTGAAAGCCCACAGATGAACCTCAGGCGCTTGAGTAGAACCCCATGGTCCACAGTGTCAAAAGCTGATGAGAGATCTAGGAGAACCAAGATGAAATGGTTCTTCCAGTCCCTAGCCATTTCAGGGGGAGGAAATGGACAAGGAAATGATAGAAGGCATCCTTAAAATGACAGAAAAAGGGGAGATATTGTTGATGGGGGACCTGAATATGCCAGATGTGAACTGGAGTACCTTTTCTGCAGGCACATCGAAGAGCAGGGTAATTCTTGATGCCCTACAGGGGGCATGCGTCAGACAGCTAGTGTTAGAACCCACTCGGGAGGGAGCAATCTTAGACCTGGTACTCTCAAATGGGGAAGGAGAAAGGATCTCAGATTTAGAAGTGGGTAGCTATCTGGGAACAAGTGACCACCAAACAGTGTGGTTCACAATAAACACAGCCATAGAGTCAAGCCATACAAAAACAAGAGTATTGGACTTTAGGAAGGCTGACTTTGGGAAAATGAGAGAATGCCTCAGAAAAGCACTAGCAAACGGGCAAGAAGGAGGGGTGGAAGAATAATGGGGAATAATCAAAACAGCCATCGCAGAGGCAACAAGCCCTTGTGTGAAGCAAATCAACAAAACAAAATGAAGGAAAAAAACACTATGGTTCTTAAAAGAGGTGGCAAGGATGGTTAAGGAGAAAAGGATAGCATTCAGGAAATATAAGGAAACACAGAAGGAGCAGGACAGAGAACTTTATCAGTTAAAGTAGAAGGAGGTAGGGAAGGCAGTCAGAATAGCAAAGGCACAAACTGAGGAAAAGATAGCCAACTCATTTAAGAAGGGGGATAAAACCTTTTATAGGTACATTAGGGAGTGAAAAAAGGCCAAGGGAGGGATACAGAGACTTAATAAAGGGGAGGGAATGTGGACAGAGGGTGACAGTGAAAAAACAGGGATACTGAACGAATATTTCTTCCTAGTATTCACAACGAAAGAGGAGGGGTAGGTACCTAAACCAAACAAGAGAGAAACTCTGAATGGGGGGTCAATACCAGTCCATTCACAGAAGAAAGGGTTTTGAAAGAACTCTTGAAACTGAGGACGGACAAAGCAATGGGGCCTGATGGGAGTCACCCAAGAATTCTAAAAGAACTAAGGGTAGAACTAGTAACACCGCTGACTACTCTCTAACAAATCATGAGAGGATGGGGTGATACCTGAGGACTGGATGAGGGCAAATGTGATTCCACTTCACAAAAGTTGGAGCAGGGCAGAGGCAGGAAACTACAGACCAGTTAGTTTGACTTCAGTGGTAGGTAAAATGATGGAATCACTTCTGAAGGAAAGAATTGTTGAGTACTTAGAGGCCAGTGGGGCACAGAACCCAAGGCAGTATGGTTTCACAACAGGAAGATCATGTCAGATGAACCTAATAGATTTCTTTGACTGGGTGACCAAAGTAGTAGACCAGGGAGGGGCTGTGGATATGGCCTACCTAGATTTCAGCAAGGCATTTGACACAGTCTCACACAAAAGATTAATATACAAGTTAGCCACCTTTGGAGTGGGTCCCAAGGTGGTAGCCCGGATAAAAAACTGGCTGGACAACAGGACGCAAAGGGTATTAGTAAACGGAGTCCACAGTGAACAAAGGAGGGTAACTAGCGGGGTACTGCAGGGTTCGGTACTGGGACCGGTCCTCTTTAATGTCTTTAGAAGTGACACTGGAAGAAAAGCTATGTCTCTTTGCAGATGACACAAAGATCTGCAACAGGGTTGATACACAAGGTGGGGTGGAAAGAATGGAAAGGGACTTGGCGAGGTTGGAGGAATGTCAGATATGTGGCAGCTCAGATTCAGTGCAAAGAAGTGCAAGGTAATGCATCTGGGAAACAAAAACCCCGGGGAAGAGTACACAATGGGAGGTGAGTTAATAACAACAGCAAAAATCGAAAGAGACCTAGGAGTAATTATATCAGATGACCTAAAGGTGGGCAAGCAATATGAGAAGGCAGTAAGGAGGGCTGGGGGGATACTGGGATGCATAGGAAGAGGCATCAACAATAGAAAACATGTAGTTGTTATCCCTCTGTACAGACAGTTAGTGAGACCCCATCTGGAGTACTGCATGCAATTCTGGAGACCCCATCTCCGCAAAGACATAGACAGAGTGGAGGCTGTTCAGAGGAGGGCAACCAAAATGGTGCAGGGTTTGCACCAGAAGACATACAAGGAGAGACTAATACAGCTTAATATGTATACCCTTGAGGAAAGGAGGGAGATGGGGGACATGATAGAAACTTTCAAGTATCTCAAGGGAATTAAAGTACAAGAGGGTAGCATATTTCAGAAGAAGAGATGTGCAAGAACAAGGGGGCACAATTTGAAGATAGAGGGGGGACAGCTCAGAGGTAATTTAAGGAAGTATTATTTTAGAGAGGATTGTGGATGCATGGACAGCCTTCCTGAGGAGGTTGTGGAGTCAGAAGCAGTGGGAGAATTCAATAATGCATGGAACAGGCATAAGGCAATTCTAGTGGGGGGGGGTAGGAGGAAGTAAGCTGTTGATTAACTAGAATCTGCAGCTTATCCATCAAGTAGGGAAATGGGCAGACTAGGTGGGCCAAGCAGTCCTTATATGCCATCAAATTCTGTGTTTCTATGTTTCTGTGAGATCATTGAGCACCTGAACCAGTGCTGTCTCAGTACTGTGCCTCTTTTGAAAACTGGACTGGAGGGGTTCATAGATATAATGGATGGTCAAATGGTTCTCCAGCTGTACGGCCACTACCTTTTCAATCACCTTCCCTAAAAAGGGGAGGTTAGAGATTGGTCTGTAGTTTGCAAGGCAGTCTGGGTCCAAAGAAGCTTTCTTCAAGAGGGGTGTTACCACCGCCTCCTTCAGGGAGCTAGGAAACTCACCTGTTTCCAAGGAGCACCAGACTATCCATGCTAGGACTAGACTGATGGAATCAACACAACCCAAAATCAGAGAAGTAGGTCCAGGATCCAAACTACAGCATGTAGGTCATGCACCCTGGGCAATCTGCATGATATCCATGAACTCCGGTCGGTCGAAGGTACTCCAGGAAAGCTGAGGTGCAGTGGCCACATGCTGATCCAGAGCAACAACCTTAGAGTATGCTGGTTGGTGTGCCGCCCTAATGTCGGCCACCTTAGTTGCAAAGAATCGAGCAAGTTCATCGCACTCTATTTGCGAAAAGGTCCTCCGAACCTGTAGGCAGGCTGGGTTGCACAGTCTGTCTACAGTGCAAAAGAGCTGAGCTGGTCGGTTCTGAGCAGCCAATCTCCCCAGACAGGAACTTGGCCTTCTTACTGGTGATTGAAGATTGATAGGCTTGATAATGCTCCATCAATCTAAGGTGGTCGGCATCAAGGGAGGATCTCTTGCAGCAATGCTCTACCCTTCATCCTCAGTGCTGTAGGAAGGCATTTTGGGGCCCGGGCAAGAGACAAATTTTGTGCCCACACCCCCAACCCCCAGAAAAAAGGCGGAGGTCTGGGCCCCCAGAAGCTCTGAGGGATTTACATGCTCTGTAGCAAGTTTTGGGGCTTTTTTTGAAGAAAAAACATACTTTTGCTACATGTTCTCTATCCCTGATTTCAAGGAATATTTTGCTGCCATGGAATATGAGATGTGGGAGACTCTGGCTGGCTGGCATCAGTGTGTGCAACCGTAATTGTTGTGGACAAGTGGCTGACGAACAATGCCATCAACCACCCACCCTATATGCATTTTTGAAATACACTGGAAAAGATTGCTACATAAAGCATGGGATCTGGGGGCCGCAAGGCCCCCAGAAGCTCTGAGGGGTTTACATGCCTAGCCCCATTGCTAGCCTAGCCCTGGCTAATAGCCTGCCTATCACTGTCACATCACAGATTGTAGACATCCTGATTCTGTCCTGGGTGGTCCAACGTTAAAATGAGGGATAAAGGGGTTGCTGCCGCCTGCTTGCCTTAGTGTCTTGAACTTGAGTTAGACAAGACAACCCAAAAAGCCAGTGATTCAGCAGGCCAGGCCAGGCCAGCAGCCTTTTAAAAAATGACCACCCGCCCCGCCCACCTGCCTGGATTTGTGAAATTAAAACAGCTGCAGCGCAGTTTGGGAGCTTTCAAATAGAAATTCCAAAAATAATTTTACAGGTGGAATACAAATACAGATGGAATTCTACATTCTTCACTCATAAAAATTCAAAGCTCCAAACAGTTTGATTCTAACTCAGAAAAAAAACCCAGTTATACAGCATCTGTTCCGATTTATGCTGAATCTGTTCAAAACTGTTGTGCCTGGCTGGGACTGGGACAGGAGCAATCTGAGCAAATTGGCAAGAAAAGAAGACAGAAAGTTAGTAGTCGAGGCGAGGGTGGGAGCTCCAGTTTATCGGAGTGGCGCATTCGGACTAACAGTCTAACGGAGATGGACAGAGGCTGAGCAATCAGCCTCTCTCCATCTCCGTAAGACCGTTAGTCCGAATACACCGCTGAGACACACTGGAGCGCCCGCACTCACTTCAACTACTAACTTCTCTCAGCAAACTCACAGGGCAAGGCAGTACTGTCTCTGTCTGAGTCACAGACAGGAAGTAAGTATTTATTTTATTTATTAAGATCTAGGATTCAACACCTTTGAGCTGAGAGCTCTTTTACAAAGGTTCCACGTCAGTGGGAGGGAAGACAGTATAACAAAGGATTAAACAACATAGAGTATCAGACATGTACAATAATTACAGTGGTTTATACAAGCAGGTTATACAAACAAGACAAATCAATAGAGGGTAAGGTACCCTCGGTTTGCGTAAAGAATAAGATAGTGGAGCAGATAGTTGAGGGTAGGGAGAAAGTTAGTGGACAGAATAGTTAGTGGAGGGAAGAGAGGGCTAAAAAGGATGGCGGGGGGGAGGTGGAAGGTGAGAGATAGAGTTGCAGCAGTCATCGACCTTGTCAAGAGAGTTGTGGGGGGTGGATGGAGGCGGTGAGTAGCCAAACAAGAGTTGTGAGTCACCTTGTGGAGGGAGGAGGTGTAGAGGAGGGTAGAGGTGGCACGGGACCATGCCATTACTGGGAGCCACAAGGAGGTAGGTCAGAGTCAAATGGCAGGGGGACTACTGGAACAGTCAGAGGTGCTGAATGCGGAAAGCTGCTGGCGTAGTAGTCTCTTGAAGGGGCCCAGAGTAGGTCGAGTGGAGATGGCCTGGCTGGGGGCATTAAACCAGAGGGGTGCTCTATAGCCAAAGGAACGTTGACCCTGCATGGTTTGAAGATGAGGAACATGGAAGAGGTGAGTGCTGGCACTTCTTATCCATTGTGAGTTGTTGCTGTGTGGCTGAAGTAGGTTTGCTGTGCTATGGGAAGAATACCAAGTAGCGCCTTTTTTGGCCAGCAAGCAGGTTTGGTAGTGTAACCTCCCACTGAGTTGAAGCCAGCCCGTTTGAGCATAGAGGTCACAGGTATGGGTGAGACATTCAGCTCCTGTGAGCAGCCTGCAGGCTTTGTTCAGTGCAACCGATATTCTGCGGAGGGCGGTAGGGCTAGCAGCACCATAGATGACCAAGTTGTAGTCTATGACAGAAAGGACGGAGCTGTTGATGTCTAGTCTAAGAGCATCCGAAGTGAGACATAGTCCTCTGGCATTGTATATTCTTCGATCTTTTCTCCATCTCTGGCAAACCTGATTCGATCGGTCAAAAGCAGCAGCAGGGAGGGAGCAGGCACCTGCCTGAGAGTTAAGCTAAGCCTGCCTACTGCAAAACCAGAGACAAGACATGTTTTGTTTTTCAATCGGAGGAGGACGGATGGACAGACAGAGGATCCCCACCGTCAGCAGTCAGGCAGTTTTTTCAATGTAAAACAGTTTTGATATATTGATTTGAAAGCTCCTCCTCAACTGCCTTCCCCCCGCCCGATCGACACACAAATCTAGAAAAATAATGCTGCCAGTGATTTAGTTTCATTTGCTTTATTGCAAATAAAATCTCCAGCTAAGACTCTGAGTCCTCCTGATCCTGACCTCCTCAGTCACTGTCACTTACTTGGATCTACTATCCCTCTGCTCTACGCTAAACCTCCGAGTCTCTCTCCTCTACTCTATCGCTTCACTTGTTTTTGTGGGTTTTTTTTCTCTCATCTATCTCTCTTTCTGACTACTACCGCCTCACTCTCTCACCACACGCTCTGCAAGTCCACCTGCCCGTCCCTTTTATAGGACCACCACATGATTTTTTTGCTTGAGACAGCGAGGACCATGTGACCATCCCCCCCCCCGGCTGGTCCCCTGTGGATGCACCACTGCTGTCGGCATTAATTATATTACACTTTAACAGAAAAATTAAAGCTACAACACACAGCTGTAGCATGTGCTAGTGAATCAGTCAGTCAAGTTAACTGCGCCCCACGGAGGTATGCGCCTGGGGCGGGTGCACCACCCGCCCCACCCTTCCTATGGTACTGATCATCCTAGTCACCACATCACCCTCAAGGTCCCATCAAGCCATGGTGACCGAGGGCAAAGGGAGAGAGGGCGAAGATGGACAGGAGCAATGACATCACATCCAGGGCCACAGAGAGAGCCGTATTATAGGCTACCACAAGGGCTTCTGGGTCACTGTTTGCCACTGGAAGGGTCGCTAGGTCAAATACTGCCACTGGGCCTTCAGAGCTAACATCTCATAAAGGGCGATACCTGACCATCTCCACAGGGGTAGGCCTAAGAAGGGGGGCACTGAAACTAAACCCCACAGTGTAGTGATCAGACCATCCCACTGGTTCTACCCCCAGATCAGAGACCTCGATCCCCAGGAGAAAGTCTAAGTCAAGGGAGTGACCATATTTATGGGTAGCAGTGGCAATTATCTGTGTGAGGCCCAGAGATGACATCAACTGGAGGAAGTGTTGTCCAAACTGCGAGATTTCATCGTCGACCCAGGCATTGAAGTCACCCAGAACCATCAGTCTGGGCAACTCAAATGCCATGTCGACAATGAAGTCTGCCACTTCCTGAAGGAACTGCTTCTAATCTCCAGGTGGATGGTAGATGAGGGCGATCCTACAACTTATACCTGTTACCATGGTACACTCGGATGACTCTGTCTCCTCAACTGGTATGCTCGTGAGGTTGAGTTCAGTCTTAAAACAGACCGCGGCCCCCCCCCCCGATCCAATCTCAGGCGGTGAATCACCGAGTACCTGGCTAGAGTTAGACCCTCCAATATGGGGCCAGAATTCTCATCCAGCCAGGTCTCGGAGATGCAAGCCAGACCCATTGTTTCTACAAGATCTGCAATAATTGCAGTCTTGTTTTTAATGGACCTGGCATTGCATAACATAGCCTGAGTTGGATGAACCTCCAGGGCCGCCCGGGCCACCTGCCCACCACTATTGGTGGTGCCCTTGGGTATGGAAACCAGACATGGTGCACCATGTTCTAGATTCCATTTCGCCCCACAGCACCTCCTGGATTTCACAACCCCAATGTGGTGGCCCTGCTCTATTCACCCCTACTGTTCACTACCCCCACCCCCTCCCTTATGGGCAAAACCCAGTGCCCTACAATGCTGGTAGGTTATAAACTGCAATGAGGGAGGAATAAAGGAATGGAGAGTGTGGAGAGCAGAGGGTAAATAGTGCACGTCCATAGGGTCAGGCCTCTGACATATTCCAACAATCAAATTATCAGGCAACTCTCACTTAACTTAACCCACACATTAGTAAAACAAAAACAAAAACAAAATAACATAAAGCCCAATAAAATATAAACACACAATACTTATTTAAGCAAATATATAACCTGAAAACTCCTAAACCCTACCATAAAATAAATAACCCTCACTTAACCCTCCCCAAACGACAAATACTAAATTCTAAAATTTAAACAAATCAATATCTTAAACAAAAATGAACTTGCAATTGCAAAATTAAAACAAAATACTAATATTTAAAATTATCAAGTCATAACTAAGTAACAATAACCCTACCCCAAACAAAACCAATCTGCTAAATGGCTGCAGCGTATTAAGTCTTTAAGTTATTATCCAATACGTGACGTTGAACAGTCAATACCTTCTTTGAATTATATTAATTGCACAAATCCATCCAAAGAGTTTTGAGATGAAGAGGGGTAGCTCTCACCATAACCCCTCTTCAGTAAGTCCAAAAAACGTGGCATTCTCACTGCCACAGTTACAATCTTTATTAGAAGATTTTTGAAAACATGAGGCACTCTCACTGCTTCCCTATATAAAATAAATTTACTGTACCTTGCTGGAGTTAAGATAGGAGAAAGGCAGGAAACTTAACTCAGGAACTCTCAGCTTCAAAGTCCTCATCGGTTAGATAAATGGAAGAGCTCTCATCGATGTTCATACAGCCAGGCCAGACCACAGCTCCAGGACAGGCACCTAAAGCCAGGAGCACTCCCCATGTAGTCCACTGGTGCAACCCAGACAAGCTGGGAGGCCACGGTGAACACAGGGAGAAAAGTTCATACCCCCCCTTCCCGTCGGTGTCCTCGACTTCCACGGGCAGCCCCTGAGATGGACACCTACCCCAAAGCAGAGTCGACCCATCCTACAGTTACCACTCTCCATCACAACAAGGACACCAGCAAACCGCAGACTTCTGCAGAGGAAAAAAACAGTCCAACAGTAATAGGCAGTTAGATCCAGGGAGCCGACACCCCCAACAATAATCCCACCACTCCAGTAGGGTAACCGCCTCCGTGAGGTGAATACTCCAATTAATCCCTGTGAGATGAGTGCACCAGAAATTCACTAGTCGCACTAACACTCAGACTGCACTCCTCTGTTCAAACTCCCCACACAAAGTACAAAAAGTAAGCCACAGACCTTGATAAAGATGATCGCATTTGTCCAATCTGTAGAAAAAGGTAAATTCTACAGTCTGAAAAGAGTGTCCAACTCGGCAGTCGGCAGAATCAAATGACTACTAGACTTCAACAAACGCTATAGCCGATACAGATTTAGATAAAAAACATTAATAAACACAGCGAACCAGATGCAAAAAGCAAATAAAAAGAAATAACTTCAAATAAACTCCTCCGTGAGCTATAGTGATGGCTGACCCTGCGTGGTCACCATCTTAGGTAAAGCAAGAAGAAAGAAAGGGATCACAGTTAAGAGACAAACACCAAGGGAAGGGAGATGGACACCAGTTAGTTTCAGAGGAGAGTGTCCTGAAGGAACTACAGTAGCTAGGCTGAAACTAGATAAGGCAATGGGGCCAGACAAGATACGTTGCAGAATATTAAAAGAACTTACTGACAGCCCTGTTCAACAAATCGATAGAAATAGGTGTGGTGCTGGAGGACTGGAGGAGAGTGAATGTAGTCCCTCTCCATAAAAGGGAAAGCAGGCTGGAAACTACAGGCCAGTCAATCTGACCTCAGTGGTGGGGAAACTAATGAAAATGCTGCTGAGGAAAGGATTGTGTTATATCTGGAGAACAGCAGAGCACAGGATCTGTGGCAGCATGGATTCACAGTGGGAAGGTCCTGACAAACAAATCTGATAGATTTCTTTGACTGGATCACCAGGGAAGTAGATCAGGGAAGGGCGGTGGATGTGGCCTACCTGGTTTTTAGCAAGGCCTTCTACACTGTCCCATATAGGAGGCTTGTAAACAAGCTGGGCAGCCTGGGAGTGGGCCCTAGGGTGGTAAACTGGGTCCAAAATTAGTTGAACAGTTGGACACAGAGGGTGGTGGTGAATGACATTTAATCTGCAGAGATGGGGTGACCGGGGGGGGGCTACCACAGGGATAGGTGTTAGGACCAATCCTCTTTAATATCATCATAAGTGATATTGCGGAATGGCTGGAAGGGAAGGTATGTCTCTCTGCAGACAACATGGAGATCTGCAACAAGGTTAACATGCTGGGGGGAGATAGAAAATGAGAAGGAACCTAAGCAAACTTGGAAGTGGTCAAAGTGTGGCAGCTGAGTCTTAATACAAGATGCACAAAATGATGCATTTGGGACACAGAAATCAAGGTGAGGGGAACATGATGGGGGGGGAGTCCTTGCAGCCACCAAACAGGAAAGGGACCTGGGGGTGATTAGATCTAGAAACATAGACTTTGATGGCAGATAAGGACCACTTGGCCCACCTAGTCTGACCATTTTCCTACCTATTGGATAAGCTGCAAATCCTAGTTAACCAAACAGCCTGCTTCTTCCTACCCCCCCACCAGAATTGCCTTATGTCTGTCCCATGCATTCATGAATTCCCCCACTGTTTTTGACCCCACAACCTCCTCAGGAAGGCTGTTCCATGCGTCCACCACCCTCTCTGTGAAAAAATACTTCCTCACATTGCCCCTGAGCCATTGCCCCCTCTATCTTCAATTTGTGTCCCCTTGTTCTTGCACATCTCTTTTTCTGAAAGATGTTGTCCTCTTGGACTTTGTTGATTCCCTTGAAGTACTTGAAAGTTTAAACCATGTCCCCCTTCTCCCTCCTTTCCTTAAGGGTATGCATACATAGGCGTAGTTTGACTTCGACATTTGGGGGGGGAGGCAGGATGTTTTTGTAATTAATTTAAAATTACTTAAGAAAAGTATCAGTCAGAACAAATTTGGAGGGGCAATGCCCCTCCTGCCCCACCAAACTATGCCTATGTATACATATTAAGTTCCTTTAGTCTCTCTTCATATAGCTTCTGTTGCAGACCCTGCACCATTTTAGTTGCTCTCCTCTGGACTGCTTCCATCCTGTCTATGTCCTTGCAGAGATGGGAGCCTGGATATTCAGAAGGGTTGCACATGGCGTAACACAGTTGCATCATGAGCAACCCACTGATGCGCACCGGCGTGATATTCAAATAGGGATTGAGCCTGGCACAAATCCCGATGTGCCGGAGCACATCAGTAATGTATGCGGCAGAGGTAGGGGGGACGTGCCCGTGCATACTCCTCACATCCCGATATTCAGCCTGGGATGTGCTGAGCCCATGCATGCGTAACCCCTACCTGTGCTGCACACAGGTGAGCCAAAAAAAAAAAAAAGGAGCAACAGCTGGCCACCCACAGGTGAGTTGCCATATTGCAGGGCGCAACACGGCAGCTGCGACCTTTGGGTGGCCACCCAAGCTCTGGCTGCACCTTCGTGGCGGCACCCCCCCCATGCCCGATCACAGGCATATGTAGAAATAGGATAGTCCTATATCCTTGGTGGTCCAGTGGACTGCTCGCAGCCCGATCACGAGCATATTTTATAATATAAGTAGTCCTATATCCCTGGAGGTCCAGTGGACTGCTCGCAGCCTGAGCGTTGGCATATATTGTAATAAAATGTTTCCAATATCCCTGGTGGTCCAGTGGACCACTCGCAGCCCGATCACGAGCATATTTTATAATATAATTAGTCCTATATCCCTGGTGGTCCAGTGGACTGCTCGCAGCCTGACCACTGGCATATATTGTAATAAAATGTTTCCAATATCCCTGGTGGTCCAGTGGACCGCTCGCCAGCTCGATCGTGGGCATCAGCACACCTACATGCAAATGGGGCCATAATGACATACAAATGGCCCCATTTTCTACCTACTGATATGGCCCCATTTGCATGTGCACTTTTGAATATCGTGGTTGTTGCACCTAGCGCAATGGAACCGTTGCTAGTGCATCCCCCTGCTCCACTCTGGCCACTTGTGCTGGCGCAGTGCCACTGCGCCATGTGCACTGCATGTGGCCAGGGTGAGATATTCAATGCTGCTGTGCCATGGCACAGCTCCAGTGAATATCGCCCTGTTAAGCCAAGTTGTGCTGTGCCCAGGCATGCGCCACAGCCTGGTGCAGTCTGTCTATCTGGGTCAGGGTCTCCAGAACTGCATACACTAGTCCAGATGGGGTCTCACCAACCGTCTGTACAGAGGGATAACAACTTCCTGTTTTCTACTGGTAATGCCTCTTTCTAAACATCCCAGTATCTCCCCAGCCAACCTTACTGCCTTCTCACATTGCTTGCTTACCTTTAGGTCATCTGATATGACTACCCCCAGGTCTCTGTCCATTTTTGTTGTTGTTAATACCCCCCCCATTGTGTACTTTTCCCCTGGGTTTTTGTTTTCCAGATGCATTGCTTTGCACTTCTTTGCATTGAATCCAAGTTGCCACACGTTTGACCATTCATCCAACCTTGCCAAGTCCCTTCTCATCCTTTCCACCACCTTGTGCATCAATCCTGTTGCAGATATGTGTGTCGTCTGCAAAGAGGCAAACGTTTCCTTCCAGTCCTTCTGCAATGTCACTTATAAAGACATTAAAAAGGACCAGTCCCAGCACTGAATCCTGTGATACCCCACTAGTAACCTCCCTTCTTCAGAGTGGCTCTCTTTACTATTTCCCTCTGTGTCCTGTTGGCCAATCAATTTTTTACCCAGGCTACCACCCTGGGGCCCACTCTCAGGCTGGCTAATTTGTTTATTAATCTTTTATGTGGAACTATGTCAAATGCCTTGCTAACATCTAGGTAGGCCATGTCTGCAGCCCCTCCCTGGTCAACTACTTTGGTCACCCAGTCAAAGAAATCTGTTAGAGTCATCTGACATGACCTTGCCACTGTGAATCCATGGTGCCTTGGGTCCTGTGCCCCACTTGCCTCTAGGTTCTCAACAGTTCTTTCTTTCAGAAGTGATTCTATTATTTTCCCTACCACTGAGGTCAAGCTAACAGGTCTGTAGTTGCCTGCCTCTGCTTTGCCCCCACTTTTGTGAAGGGGAATCACATCCACCCTCCTCCAGTCCTTAGGTACTGCACCATCCTCCTATGATTTGTTAAAAAGGGTAGTCAGTGGTGTGACTAGTTCTCCCCTTAGTTCTTTTAGAATTCTGGGGTGAATATCTGATGACCTTAAGGTGATTAGACAAAGAAAGAAGGCTGTAGGGAGAGCTAGTGTGATGCTAGCATGCATAGGGAGAGGTATCACTAACAAAAACAAGCATTTGGAAATGCCGGATGCTTGCTGCTGGTATTAATGTTGTACCGGGTCAAGGTGCAGATCCCGTGCCATCCTGGAAGACTAAGGCTTGGACCCAGGACAGGGGAGCAGTTATGATGGGGCAACAACTGACAAACTGAAGGGAATTTAAAAGAATAAAATATACAGTTTTCTCCATCCTCTGCTTGGAGTGTGGGGGCTGGGCTCTTAGTGTAGAGGTTCCTCTGCAGCAGTACTGTCATAGTCTGGTGTACCTGGGTGACTTCAGGAAGGAACGTGGCTTCTATTCCCACCAGTCTGGTGTAAGAACATCATAAGACTGAACTGCAGGCTGTGGTAGAACTGTACTCTATGTTAGGAATAACTGCAGCATCCTTGGACATATTTTTATAACCTCTCTCCCTTTCTGACTTAGTAACGGGGTAAAGGGTAATTTGTTTAACCAGAAAAGGCACACTAAGCTGAAGCTTTTTTCCAGGTGTGACCTGGGAGCACAAGGAAGTTAAGTGACTTGCTCAGGGTCACACAGTATGCAAGTGGGGGCTGATGGGATTCAAACCCAGGTCTCCAGATTTGCAGCTCAGTGCTCTTAACCACTATGCTATACTGCCTCCTGCTGCAGCAGTGCCATTTTCCTATCCTATTTATTTCCCATTGTATGCCTCAATAGATTGGCCTTCTACCTAGGTAGTCTTCCCTCTCACTAGTGTTTCCCTTACATTTTTCTTTCTGTCCATATGTGGTGCTAAAGTACCTGCCATGCTGAATAAAATGCTTGACATGCATATGAATAAGAAAAACTGCTTAAGAAAGTGCTTATAGTGTTTTAGCAATCATAAAGCACCAAGAATGTTTGCTGGCTGTTGATATAAATAAAGTGCAGAGGGTACTTTGTAAAGTATTTATATGTTATTTAAAATCCCGGTTTTAAAAAGCCTGCAGTGCTTGAATGTGAAAGGGGAAAATGGGTTATGTGTATATTTTTAAAAAAGAAAAAAAAGAAACCACAAAAATTAATAGAAAATTAGTTCAAATGTATTGAAAATGTTTTTGATTGTAAAGTAGTCCCTCTAATGCTGTAGGGGTATACTTGCCAGGAGAGGGCAGTGCAGTTTTTACACTTTTTTTTTTTTTCAAATAACTTAGTGTTGTATTACACTGATGCTTGTTTGTGGAACCGACCTCCCCCCCAACGTTTGCCAGTGGTCCATTTTATTTGTTTAAGAGAGAGAGAGAGAGAGACTCGCCACTTTCGTCCACCTTCAGCAAGTAGGGTGCCTGTTTTATATTAATAAAAGCAGCGGTTTTATTTTTCATTTACTAAGTCCCACTCCGAATGAAAGCTGGTGCAGTACCGTTACCCATGCTGACAATTACCCATACCACACAGCCAGACTTCTCGTCGTGAAGTGATCGGACCCCGTAACCACTGATTATAGCAACACTGTTGCTGGAGCGGTTCCCACAGAAAGTGCTGCTGCCATTTGATGGAATGTTTTACCAAACAGAGCGTGAGTGAAAGTTAAATGTACTGACTCGCTTCTCTCTCACAGGGGAGCATTCAGACTGCATTTTAGGAAGTGGCAGTCTGTTTTTATTTGGGAAGGGGGTTAGCAACCAGTTGCAAGTAATGCTCTGAAAACTAGGGCTGTGCTGTGTACGTGGCTGATTTCTGGTATTTGTATTTGGGTCTCTCTCACAGTTGAAAGTGGGAACACGGAAGTCAGAATGGTAAAGTGAGCTAAGAGAAAAAAAGGCAAGCAACTTTGTGTAAGGAGTTTCATTTTTAATTTTTGTACTGGCTTTGCTGTGCACGGTTTAGCAGGGGTAGTCACTAGGTTTAACATTTTATCGGGAGAACGTCTTGTGGACGGGCATTGGGACTTAGCTCTCGCTAAGCGAGACAAGAAAATGGCAGGTATTTCAAAATTAAATGAGGGTGTTTCAGCCAATTACAGACCAGGCTAGACAACATGATTTTAGTGATGGGGTTGGCTGGGCTGGTACTTTTAATAGCCAGGCATCTGTTGTCTGATAGATGCCCAGCTAGAGAAGTCCCTCAGCCAAACAGAGGCTTGGAATACTTTTACCCATTTTCTAATCTAAAATGGTCAATGTCAGCACTGTGTGAATCAGAAACACTCACTGAATTTACCAAAAGGCCAGTTAAGATTAAACAGTAACAAAACGAGAATCTGGTATTTTAAAAAAAACATCTACTTCTACGAAAATGCATGTTTGCTGATTCAAGGCCATTCTCCTTAGAGATATTAACAGCCTGGTCTAAATGGTTCACTATTTATGGGGCTGGCAGTATAACCTAGAGATTAATTAGCTGTAAACGAGCTTTGTACATTTAACATTCAGACATGGGTTTGATTCCCACAGCCTCCATTTCCACACTGTGTGGCTCTGATTAAGTCCCAATCTCCCCAGTGTTCCTGGGTTGTTCTTAGAAACAAGCATCTGTGCCTAGCTGGCCTTACCTGGTTACCAAAGGGAAAAAAAATATTAAATTACATTTATAAACTGTTAACAAGCATTAAACTCTGGTACATAAAGTCCAGTTCCATGCAATAACCAAGGAATACACCAGCCAAGTCTGGGGCTATCAATATAGCCTTAGAGGTTAGAGTAAAGAACTTGGTACATCCAGCACACAGACCTGAGTTTGATTCCCACAACCTCCATTTGCATACTGTGCGACTCTCAATAAGTCACTTAACCTCCTCAATACTTCTGGGTAGCCCCAGAAAACAGGCACCTGTGCCTAGTGGGCCATACCCGCTTACCAAAAAAAAAATCAGTCTTTAAATGCTTATATTCTTTTATCTTTAAAAGGCCATAGTTTAAATATTAGAGGTTGGTGTATGCTGCTTACAGCCTCAAATCAGGAACAGACATAAATAAAATACTGCTGCGTTAAGCAACAAAAAGAAACCCACCCTGAGGAACGTAGGACTTTTAGAAGGGACCCCATTACAAATGAGCTTGACTCCGTGGTTACATTCCCTAAAACTGAAGTCTGTGGGTGACAATCCCCTTCCCCATCAGTGCAAAAAAAGACAGGATACTGCCAATGAATTCTCATCTCCCCTACCCCAGATGTAAAAAAGGAAAAAGAATGCAACCTAAGGGGGTAGGAACTAAGCATAGGCTGACAGGCTGGGAGTGGGGGTGGGTCTGAGGGGTGGCAGCTAGGGTTGAGCTAAGATTTGTTGAATGCCCACTGTCTGGCCTAGCTCACAGTGCTGACACCTGTTGCAGGAGTCTGGGGTGGAGAAGAAGATAGCTGAGGCAGCTTTCTAGAATGTAATGAGAGCACCAGCTGGCTGGTCTTTTATTACATTTTACCCCATTCCTTTCAGACAGCTGTTTGCTCAATGTTTGTAGCACTGGGACATTATTAATTTCTTGGGGCCACGGTTCAGTTCCCAGTAGGTCATATTTTTTCTCACTACAGT
Organism: Neoceratodus forsteri; assembly: GCA_016271365.2. NCBI lineage: Eukaryota > Metazoa > Chordata > Ceratodontiformes > Ceratodontidae > Neoceratodus > Neoceratodus forsteri. The sequence goes on along the minus strand of CM057449.1, from coordinate 237,457,660 downwards.
TTGTGAGTCAATTGCTAAGAAGTAGCTAATATTACACCAAAAACATCTAATTGTCATCTCGACTATTTCAAAATAATCACACAAGACAATACACTGGGTGGCATTAAATATACTTCATGCATGCCTACATTTCCAATTAAATATTAAAAATTGTGAAAAGGAGGCTGCATAGAATAGTGGTTTAAGGCACTGAACTGCAAACCTGGAGATCTGGGTTTGAATTGGACGGCCCCCACATGCATACTGTCTGACCCTGAGCAAGTCACTTAACTTCCTTGTGCTCCCAGGTTGCACCTGGAAACAAGCTCTGGCTTAGTGCGCCTTTTCTCTTTAATCAAATATATTATTTATATATATATATATATATATACACACACACACACACACACACATATATATATATATATATATATATATACACACACACACACACACACACACAAATACATATACACACACACACATACATACACACACACACACACACACACACACACACACACACACACACACACACATATGCACACTTGTATGTTTCCTTTAAAAATGAGCTTGACTGGTGCTGTTTAAATAAGAGGCAATGGTACCTTGTGTAACAATGCCAAGAGTGCAGGTCCTAACTGTGGGGAAATTAATTTATATGATCCCCCTAACAGTTCCTGGAACTAAAAAATTACCGATTCTGTGAGAAAGCTACCCAATCAAAAGCACAATTATGAAAACAGAAACAGCAGTGATTTTTCAGACCTCTTCATAGTCTGGCCAAAGTGGCATTTCATCCCTGAGTAAGGCAAGCAAGCAGACTAAATGGTCACAGATTTGTTCCGTTTTCACAGCCTCACGGAACTATTTCTTTAGTGTTTTTTTACATTCTGCTGTAGTTTTTAAAGTTACAAAACATCAGAGTGCAAGGACAGAGCACTCATACCAGGATACTGGGCTGGACAGAGGGGACACAGAACTTGAGGACAAGGAGCACAAATCTGAGGACAGGAGACACAAGACTGGGGACAAGGGGACACATCACAGTGGGGACAGAGGACACAGGACTGCTGATCGGGAACACAGGCTGGGTTAGGAATTAATTCCTTCATTAAAACACTTAGCAAACATGACCAAGACCTCCACTGTTTGGTCTGGTATGTTTAGAAAATGGGCTTTTTATTTTCTGGCATCTGATTGGCTAGTACCCCTGCCGGGGTGTACATTAACTTTCAATGGATGCCCAAGAAATAAAAGTACCAGCATAAAGTGCCCGTTTACCCACTGACATATCCTAGTGCCCACCCTACTTCCTAACTGGTTAAAACCACTACTTTGAATTTCAAATCGCCGCCATTTTTCCTCTCGCTAAGCGACAGTAAATACTGACTAGGCACACACAGACACACTTGCACAACCCTGTCCGCAGCTCCAGTGTCCCATCCCGAAAATCTAGCCCGATTTGTAAAAAAATAAAAATTAAAAATCATTCCATTCAGGGGGGAAAATGGCAAGATAGAAGCCCCATACAGAAAACTGGCTGGTGGCAATGCTATGGGAGGTGATACGTTCACAGCCCCTATGATCCTATTCAATAGTTTGCCTCTTGAAATTTGCTTCCTGTGCCCCTGCTCCCCAATACCATACTTAGTTATTCACTCATCTTACAGATGGGAAAGGCAACAGTACCAGTCATATTTTGGGGCTCCTCTGGTTCTGTACCTGCACAATACCCTGACTCTCCTCCACATGTCACTGCAGCTCTCTCTCTCTCTCTCTCTCTGTCCTCATGCTGCCATGGCTCTCTCACTGCACACACCACCCCGACTGTCTCTCCACATGCCGCTCTCTATAAAATTGGATCTTTCTCCTCAAAAGAAACTGAAAACTCACCCCTCACTGTAATTTGACAGTGCTGGAAGTTACCACATACAAATACTACTTTACCGCTTTGAAAGCTATTTGCCAGTTGTCTGCTAGCGCCATTTGCTGATTATCCCACTTGTCACCGCTGATGTTTCTCTACTTTTAACACCACTCTGTAATACAGAGTTACTTTTGGTTTACTGCTGGTGGCACGCCTGAGATAATGGCTACATCTTCCCAGGCACATCTCTGTATTAAATAAGCAAACAAACAAAAAAAAAACCAAAAAAACTGGAAAAAAAACAGGCTGTAACCACACACACACACACACACACAGGCTTGAACAAAAGCTTTTTTACTTGTTTTAAGCTGTGTGTGTGTGTATGTTCATGCGCGTGTGGGGGTGTAACTATGACGACCAAACTGGCATGTCTGTGGACTGAGCAAAACAAAAAAAACATCCAGAACTGTTTGAAATAAAGAAAAAACGATGCCATACAGAGTTCATCTGTTCTTCTGCAAAGTGTGCTGTGGGGAATCACTCAAGAGAATGGCTCGGGAGGGGGATCAACACATGAATCAACAGCATAAGAAATCAGAGGGACTACTTTACCAACAGTTTTTCTTCTACTTTTTCTATTAATTTTAAACTAATTTCCTCTGTTATTTTACTTTTCAATTAAACTTGATGCAGATGTCCATTTTCTAAGCGCAATAATACCCAACAGGATGGGCTGTATTGGGCAATACCAGACCTTCCAGGGGCTATAAGGCCCTCCGCCTGCTGCGTCGGGCCTCATTATGCCCCTGAGCAGTCCGGTATTGCCCAATACCATCCACCCTGTTGGGTATTATTGCTTGTTTAAAGGAACCCAGAACTGAAATGTCAAGTATAAAAGCTACCTAGAGATAGGAAGAATGAACGAATGAATGAATGAGAGAGAGAGAGAGAGAGAGAGAGAGAGAGAGAGAGAGAGAGAAAGAATGCTGAAAAGATTGTATGTGTCTGCTAATGTGCTATGACCGGTCACAACCATATATGATGAACAGGAGGACACACACACACAACAACTGTATACAAGACTTTTCCATGCCTTTTCCAGTGTTAACTGATGTTGCTGTGTTTTCTTTCCTGCCCCCCCAGCCCTCTATTACTCCAGAGTCCAGTTTGATGTCAATTATGGGATTAGGAAGACTAAATTCAGAATCAGCCCTTGTCCTCTCCCTGACAACTGTCACTCTGACAGATAATGAATCAGATTAGGAACTTTCTTTTGCTCCCTCCTCAATTCTAGGCAATTTATAGAATTGACTAGGTATCAGAAGGACTGTAACAAACAGACATTGTCCTGTGAGTAAGAAACACATTGATAATCCCTTCATCCCACTGCCTACACTCAGAGGGTTGAATGAGTAGCACTAAAAAGCAAACCACAATTTTTTTAGTTTCCTCCCTACTCCTAACAGAGTCCATTTAACTGCTCTATCTCTCTCTGTAAATTTGTTTTTTTTTCTTTTAGTTTAGTTTTGAAACTGACTGTAGGATGGAGACATAATAAACACTTTCACATTGACTTTCTGCTGCTTCAGAAGGAATGCTCACTCAGACAGTGTAGCTGAGCCTGAGACCATAAATCCTAGGTAAGAGATGAGCAGTCTGTGTCACATGACCCATCCCAAAGTAGAACTGAGACTTTTTAAGGAGAATCCCTGAAACACAAAATCACTTAAAAGCACTTTCCATTTGACACTTTGGACTCCAGATACAGCAAACAAGCATAAAGTACCTCTTTTGTTCTATGTGTGCCTGGACAACTGGACTTAAAAAAGTAAACTAAGATAACAGAGTTATTTGTTTGAAGGGCAAGATCCTTCAGGCCCAGAAAAACAAAAAAAAAAAAAGTGACAGGGCTACAGCCCTCCTTTCCCCTTCCCCCTGCAGTTCCGATGTCTATGTGTACCCATAGGAATGAAATAGCTCACAGACTGCAGCTCCTTTGTTTGTAATCTGACACTGTAGTCTGACTTTCAGAGGTTCAGTATTTTCTAGACAACATATAATGAGTTAACCCCTAGGTTGCTGAAAGAAATAGAATAAACGTATTAGATTGAGCTGGACAGATGATAGAAACAGCAGTTTAAAAATGATTTTTTCGTTAGTATCCTGAGGTGTTCTGATGCACATTACAGTAGCATTCCCCCCCTTCAGATGCATTTAACATAGAGCACAAATAGCAAAAATCAGAGGGGGAGTACACTATTTTGCAGCTGTGGAGGAATACTTCCAAATGTCCCAAAAGTGAGTTCCATGATCAGCTGTTTTAGAGCTACTCTGATCCCAATAGTGCTGTAGGCTCTGCCCACAGCCCTAAAAAAGGAGGTGGTGATGCCGCTGTATAGAATATTGGTAATACCTCATCTGGAGTATTGGGTTTAGTTCTGGAGGCTGCATTTCAGGAAAGATATAGACAGAGTGGAGGCAGTTCAGAAAAGTGCAACAAAAATGGTAACAGGGTTGCACTATTAGTCATATGAAGAGAGAGACTAAAATATCTCAATATGTACTCACTGGAAGTGAGAAGAGAGAGGGGGGATATGACAGACTTTCAAATGCCTCAGATGTGTAAATAAAGTACAAGAGGGTAGCATCTTTCAGAAAAAAAAGAGGTTCAAGAATGAGGGACCATGATATGAAACTGGAGGGGAGAAAACTCAGAGGTAACATGAGGAAATATTTCTTCACAGAAAGGGTAGTGGATACATGGAACAGCCTCCTAGTGGAGGTTGTGAGGGAGAAAACAGTGGTTGAATTGAAACCTGCATGGAATAGGTACAAGGGAACTCTAGCAACAGGGGAGAGAGGGCTAACAACAGATGGGCCAGGCGGTCCTTATCAGCTGTCACATTTGATGTTTCTATGAAAGAGGGGGTCCACTCTGGCAAGGGAGGATTTAGATGCACCCCTATAAACCATATCATCATAATCAAAGATATGGAGATTCATTTTTAAGATAATCATATGGCAGACGGGAAGATAACCGCAGATTAATGACAAAACTAGTGAAAAATGCAATAATAAATGAAGCAAATCTTGGAAGAACTAAGCTAATAAACTACTTAGCGGTAGCAAGCAGGCACAAATAAAATAAGGAGGACTCACAAATATGTATGCAGTAAATAAGCAGATCTTGGATGAACTATGCAGATTGACCACTAGCTGTAGCACGCAGTCAAAAAAAATACAATAAAATATGGAGGGAACACCAACTGGTGTTAAAAATAAACCTTAATAGGGTGCAGCTATGGTTGCTGTAAAATAACCAGAAGTAAATGAACTAGACTTTGGATGAACTAAGCAAACAGATCACTTAGCTGTAGCAAGCAGGCAAAATAAAATAAGCAGGACACTCAAATGTATATGAAGGATAAACGCAAAGTGGGTGTAGCTGAAGTTGCTGTACAATAGGCAGAAATAAAAAAAAAGTCACCTTAGAGGGGTGATGAGGCTTGGTTGCATATTGCTAATAGTAATGGCACCCTTTCCCTGGTGTCTGTGTCTGTTGCTGTAATTTGAATATAATTTGTAGGCACCCTGAGCTAGCGGGGAAGGGTGCCAATACAACCTGCAATCACTAGTCTCGGATATTCTATCATTTCCAACTTTCCGAATCCTTTTATGCCTTATATAATGTAAAGAACATAAACTTAATGGAGCATTCAAGGTATGCATGTACGGGTAAGAGCAAACTACAGAACACTCCACAATGTGACTGTACTGAGTCAGAATAAAAGCCAATCAAAACAAAAGGACTGACACCAGTCTTAGCCAAATATCATGAATTTATTGGTGCAAAAGGCGGTGTTAAAGAGCGTAATCAAAAATAACAGGGTGCGATCATGGCTAGCAGCAAGGTAGGGAGACCAAAGCCAAGAACCCCTGACCAGTTTCACTCAAAGGCTTCATCAGGTGGGGAGGGGTTGCAATTTAACACAGTTTTTTGCACTGACAAATTTACAATATTTTGCTTTGACTGGTACCTGTCCTTCTATGCATGTACTTTGTGCAGACATACAAGTACCTGCATGGGATAAATAGAGTGGACACCAAGAAACTCTTCTCCTTGATTTCAAACACATGGGTGAGAGAGAATTCACTAAAGCTGTTGGGGGGGACTAAAAAATGACACCCGAAAGCCCTTCTTCAAGAAAAGGGTAGGGGACAAGGGGAATAAACTACCTGAGGAAGTGGTACAAGTAGGGCTGGACAAAGTTTATTGTCCGCTGGTAAAATTCTAGCAAAATTTAGAATTTCCACAAACATTTTGTAAAATTTCCCTAAATTGTGATTTCAGTTATTTCCATCCAATTTATGGCCCATACAGAAGTATACCAAGTTTGAAATCTCTGTCTTTAATGGTGCCCGATTTATAAGTCTCCAAACATTCAGAAATGTTAAAGTTAGATTTTATGATTCTGTAACCTGCAGAATGTTAAGCCACTATGACTTCAAACTAGAGAACTGAATATCACCAGTAGGTTTATTGACTCTAAATATTAAAATCTGAGGTCTCACTAATAACCCAGCAACAGAGTGCCTTGCTGCCATGCCAACAACCTAGGTTCAGATCCAAGCCTGGGAAGTCATGTTGGGATGCAGCCCATGGCTAAGGCAGCTGCTGGTTGGTGGTGCGTCTTGATCAGGCAGGGCTGGCAGTAGATTCCTCCAACACAGTGATCCCTGTGGCTGGGCCAGGGAGCTTGCTCCTGCCACAGGGGAAGCTGTGGCTATGTAAGGCTGACAAAGGCCCTGCCCCCACCAAGGGAGATGGGAGGGGGAAAAATGTTGGAGAAAAACTTGGTAGCCATCTGAATGATGGCCAGGTTCAGCCTGATCAGAGTACATGTCTGTGAACAGGGTATGTCCCTAAGAGATGAGCTACCAGCCAGGAGAAAAAACAATATAAAAAGAAAAAACAAAGAAAAAAAAAAAAGAGGCTGTGTGTGTCAACCCTCTAATCTCTTGTTCAGAGGCTAGTCAATGTAGAAGCAGCCAAAGATTCCAAAATAACATCAGTAATCAGGGGTCAATCTTAACATTGTTTTACTAGCCCAAACACTATTGACCAGGGCTAGTGCAGATAACTTTCTACTTGCCCATCTTGACTGGTGCACATTTTCAATGCAGTTAATTAAGTTAAAAAAAGTCTACTTTAGTAGACTCTAGTCCTCATGCTAATCTCTCTCAATGTTCCGGATGGCCTGGTATGATTAACAGCTCATTAAGAGCTGCAATTATCTGGCAATTCAATAATATGTTCTCTGACCTCTCTTCCTTTACCAGGGTACTGCCACCAGCAGCCCCCACTGCCAACAATATGCCTCTTACTGACTCTGCCTCCTTCACCAGTGTCCCTAAACCTAAACCCTATCCCCTCTATTTCAAAGCCATTACTATCTCTCAGGTTCTGAACCTTCTAAAAAAATTATCGAATACACCAGTCCTGGCTCTGACCAACTCGAACCTCGCCTGCTAAAACTAGCTGTGCCTTTTATCTCTAAACCACTAGCAAGAATTTTCACCTTGTCCCTTACCAGTGGTATAGTCCCAGAACTATGGAAAATGGCCAGGATCTCACCTATCTTCAAAAAAGGGAACAAAAATGACATCTCTAATTACAGGCCTATTGCTATACTATCCCATCTCAGCAAAATCCTTGAAAAACTGGTTGCCACTCAGATCCAGGAATTCCTCGATACTACTACGCAGCTCAATGATGCACAGCATGGGTTCAGAAAAAAACACAGTACGACGATGGCTCTAGCTAAGTTCACCACTGACATCCTCGCTGGCATGGATCAAGGAAAGCTCACAGGGGCTGTCTTTATAGACCTAACTAAGGCATTTGACCTTGTGGACCACCCCCTGCTTCTATCCTCCCTATGGAAAATTGGCTGCTCCTCCCCTGTACTTGACTGGTTTAGGAGCTACCTGACAGATAGGTCCCAGGCTGTTAAGTTCAACTCAGCCATCTCCTCCACAGTGGTAACGAACATCGAGATGCCCAAGGCTCTATTCTGGGTCCTCTTCTATTCCTGTATTTATTAATAACCTCCCAGATGAAATACCTGCCTGTTCCTCGCTCCTCTACGCAGATGACTTGGTTATCTATGCCAGCTCACACAATGTAGAGCACATTAGCACATTGCTAAATAGAGCCTACTCCAGCATCCAGAAATGGTTAAACTCCCACCGCCTTATCCTAAATTCCTCTAAAACTAATGCCATGCTACTTGGCACCACTCAAAAGCTCCGAATGTGTACCACTCCCCTGAACATCCTTGAGATAAATGGAAATCCTCTGCAGGTGGTTACCTCTTTCGTTACCTGGGCATCCTTCTAGATCAATCGCTTGATTTAAGCCTGCACATCCAATCCACATGTAAAAGCGTTAACTGCAAGTTAGGAGCAGCCTACAGAACAGGCTATGCTTACCTCCTCTGCAAAGCTTGCCATAGACAGGGGGATCCTACTACCGATGCTTACCTACTGTGCGCCTATACTCACCTCTGCCCACAAATCTGCGCTGCACAAATGGGATGTAACATACAATAACATATGTCAATACGTCGAACAATCCCCACGACTTCAACATCACTGCCAGCTATATACTGACCTTGGGTGGCTCTCCCCCTCGGCCATCAGGAGCTATTTCTTGGCCTGTCTAAATGACTCTATCCTTAGATAAAATCAGCCTACTGCACTTGCGAAGCTCCTTCTTCCTTCGAATCCAAACCGCACGCTTAGATCTGCTGACAAAGACCTGCTGGATATTCACCGCTGCCGCACCAACAAAGGTACTGGCTCCTTCCAATATGCAGCCCCTAAGTTGTGGAACCAGCTCCCTCTGGACCTCAGACATGTACCCTCGCATCCTTCTTTTAAGCGTGGGCTGAGACTACACCTGGCCACCTTAGATCAATGCACCTGCTGACCCTACCTGATCCCCTGAATCTCCTGTCTCTCTACTCCCTACTCCCCTGCTACTGGTCTCCATACTTCCTTTTGCTTTCTCTCCCCCATATTCCTACCCCTCCCTCCAAGCACACCTATCTTTATCTTCAAATTTAATTTTAATGTATGAATATGTTTTTGTGAATATTTGCATTACTTACTGCTACTTGCATTATTTTTCCTATTATTTATTGTTTCTATCCTCTGCGCTACCAGGGCACTGCCTAAACTAACTACAGATGGATGTTGGTACAGTTAGGCCTCACCTCCTCCCTCCCCCACTCTTGCCTACCTCTACCACAGAATGTCCACGGCCAGGGACTGCCACCGGCTTTTATGCCCAGCCTCGGAACCACGAGCTCGGCTGCACCTACCCTCCTCCTACCGCTAAAGCCGTACTTCACGCTGCTTTTCTCCCGTCCACCCCTCCCAGTTTCCGCATCCCTGACAGTGGAGCCATGAACTTGGGTCTCCCTAGCCTGCCGCCAAGATGTCTCTGGCATCTTCCCTCACTTTCCTTGGGCAGCCTGCTGCTGCTCGGGCCGGCTGCTGCCGGCCTCCAGGTTACGGCTTCTTCCTACCCTTCCTGCCATCTGTTTTTAGCTGCTGGGTGCTTTAACTGTCTCCCCAATATGACCCACCCCCCTTCCTCCTGACACGCACTGACTGACTACCTCCGCCACGATTCTTGTTGCCCACACCCTTCCCTGCCACTCCACATCATCCTGCCCAGTTGGGGAACCACAAGCCCAGCTAACTCCATCTGCTTTCCCCGGTAAAGCCGTAAGTTTCTCAAGTGGCTCTAAACTCCCTTTCTTTACCTGTTACCTGTACTAACACTCCCCTGTAACACCTCCCTGCTCTTGGCCTGCTGCTCATTGCCCAATATAGCCTATATCATGTTAGCCTAGCTGGAACTGCCTCTGTATATGTTTGGAATGTACTCTGTATGGTTCTTGCCTCAATCTGTATATTTGTTTCCTTGTCGTTGTCCTGTTTGTACTCTCCCGAATTAGTACTGAAATAGTCACCTGCTGGCTAGCGCACCTACCCGGTAAACAAAAAACTAAATAAAAAATAAATAAAAAAAAGTTTAGAAAGGGAACCGCACTAAAGTCTCAATGTGAGTCATTCTCACTCCATTGTTAGGACTTTCAGCTATTGTCCAGGGTGTGATCAAGGGTAGAGTGCTGTTAAGTCACTACCTTCCAGTTTTCTGAATATGTGTCTCTAACAATTTGACCCATATTATTAAGACCAGTGCCTCTCATTTCCCTACATTTTGAGTGTCTGTATCCAACATATCAGTGACAAAATGAGAAGAGGTATACAGAGTGAGCCCTTCAGGTGGTGGGTTTTATCCCAGCCTCACAATAACTTCCCTCTCCCATCCAAATCTCCTAACTCTGTTCTTTCCCTGGGCACCACTGCAGATCAGGCTCTGAAATGTGCATCCACAGATCCATAGCTGTCATTACTGGTAAGTGTAGGGGGTTCCCAGCTCTTCTAAATGGTTCATGCCAGCCATCACCATCCATAAAATCCGACCCTTATTTCATCCTGCATGTCCTTTCATCCTAAAAACAAAGCTTTGGATCATATATGGTACAACAATAAACCTTAATAAAATACATATTCTGAAAGCTTAAAATAGGCTTTCCTATATAGAAACAGAGATAGTATAGCATTATGCCTGTGTACTGTTTCTCCTGGGCTGATGAAAGGACAATGTTTAAAGAAAAATCTGCTATTGTTGGGGCAGAGCATATTAAAAGCAATGCTTTAAAAAAAAAATCATAGTTTTCTATTTCCCAAGCCCCTTAGGTATGTGTAGCCCCTGCCCCAAAGAAATCATATGCCACACTGGCAAACGAGGTCAACCAAATAGAGGTACCCAGAGAAGTGGAAGGAAAGGATGTGGAGGTTAGCCAAGGAGGTGACCTCAGAGGGGAAAGCAGTGGACCCCAGAGAAGGAGGAAGCAAATCCTGGTGGGGGACTCCATCATAAGAGGGATCCAGCTAGGAACACAGGAGGGGGAGGACAGGGAGGTGAGGTGCTTACCAGGTGCCATGGCATGGAGGGATGGAAGGAAGATCCTGGGGATCACTGGAAGGCAAGACGGGAGGGTGAGCTGGATGTCATTATCCACCTAGGTACTAATGACCTGGCAAATGGGGAGCCAAAGGAAGTTCAGGAAGAGTTTAGGAAATTGAGGAGGGGTCTCAAGCAAGCAGCTACTTCTGTCACTTTCTCAGAAGCACTTCCTGCGAGAGGCAAGGGAGAGCATAGGAGTGCATGCACCAGGAACTTTAACTCATGGTTGAAGAACTGGTGCTGTGAGGAAGGGTTTGGATTCATTGGTGACTGGGGACCCACCTGAAGGGATGGAGGTTTGTTCAAGCCTGACGGCCTTCATCCATCCTGGAGGGGAATCCAAGCACTCAATGATAAGTTTAATGCTACATATGACAAGCATTTAAATTAGCAAGGGTGGCAGGCCAGCAAGGAGGGTACCCACTTGCTCACCCCCACAGCTAGCAGCAGTGGAACCAGTGAACCAGAGGAGTGGCTATCTCTGCAAAGCAGTGTGCAAAAGATGGAGATTAGTGCCCAAGAGGTGGATAGGCAGAAAAGGGCAAAATTCAGCAGAAGGGCAGACAGCAAGGAGAACCAGGATAAAGGACAACCAAGGAAGGGGCTGGAGTAGAACAGCAAACAGTCTAGGAGGTCAAATCATGGAAAGCCATGTGTGCAAATGCCAGGAGCCTTAGCAACAAGATGGAAGATCTGGAGGCTGTCATGGTGCAGTCAGACCTGGACATTGTGGCCATCACTGAAACCTGGTGTAATGATAACAATGACTGGCAGATGGTCATACCTGGCTACAACAGATTCAGAAGAGACAGAGCAGGCAGGAAGGGAGGAGGAGTGGCACTGTATGTGAAAAATGACATAAGGGCCACAGAGATCCAGGAGGAACAAAATGGGGGAGAGATACTGTGGGTTAAGCTGGAAAGGAAATGGGAACAGCCATCCGCACAGGTGTGGTCTAGAGACCACCAGCCCAGGAGGAAGAAACAGATAGGGAGCTGATGCTAGCCATCCAAAGGATGGCAGACAAGGGTGAGGTAGTACTGGTTGGAGGCTTCAATATTCCAGACGTGGACTGGAGCATCCCAGCAGCAGCATCAACTAGGAGCAGATTTATCCTGGACTCCCTTCAGGGTGCCTTCCTCAAGCAACTGGTCATGGAACCAACTTGGCAGAAGGCAATACTGGACCTTGTGCTCACAAACAGGGACAGTGTGATGGGGGTAACAGTGGGGGAGCGCCTGGGGAACAGTGACCACCAGTCATTGTGGTTTGAAATCACAGAAAGAGCAGAACCAAACCACACAAAAACACGTATCCTGAATTTTAGGGGTGCAGACTTTGGGAAAATGGGGAGATACTTGAAAGAGGCATTAAGGGGAATGGGACAGGAATCAGGGGTTGAGGAACAGTGGGCAGTATTTAAAATGGGGATTACAAGAACAACAGAATTATGCATTACGCAGGTTAGCAAGAGGAAAGGAAGAGGAGACCATTATGGTTTTCCAAAGAGGTAGCAAAGAAAGTGAAAGCCAAAAAGATTGCATTCAGGCAATACAAAAAGACACAGGCAGAAGGGGATAGGGAGAAGTACAGGAGAAGCAAAGGGAGGTAGGAGGTCAGTAAGGAAGCCAAAGCTCAGACAGAAGAACACATTGCAAAATCAGTGGGTAAGGGGACAAAACCTTTACAGGTACATAAGTAAAAAGAAAGACAAAGGGAGGGATAGTGAGACTAAAGGGGAGGATGGGGCGCGTGAGAGATGACAACAGTAAAGTTGACATATTGAACAGGTATTTCTGCTCAGTCTTTACTGAGGAAGAGGAGGGTAATGGGTCTGAAGGAAGTACAAGGGGTGAGAATGGTGCAGAAATGGACACAAGTCCCTTTACATGAGAAAGGGTCCTGAAGGCACTGGAAGTAATAAGAGTTGATAAAGCAATGGGGCCAGATGGGGTGCACACCAGGGTCCTTAAAGAACTAGTGACCAGTGGGGTACCACAGGGATCAGTGCTGGGACCGGTCCTATTCAACATCTTCATCAGTGACATTGAGCAGGACCTAGAAGGCAGAATTTCACTGTTCGCTGATGACACAAAGCTCTGTAACAGAGTAGACACACCAGAGGGTGTAGACAGAATGAGAAGGAACCTGCAGAAACTTGAAGAATGGTCAGGGGTTTGGCAGTTGAAATTCAATGCTAGGAAGTGCAAGATAATGCATATGGGGCACAAAAACCCTGGCACAATATATCAGTTGGGAGGTGAGGATATAGCATGCACCAAGCAGGAAAGAGATTTTGGGGTTATCATCTCTGATGACCTCAAGTTAGGGAAACAGTGTGACAAGACAGCAGGTAAAGCAAATAGGATGCTGGGATGTATAGGCAGGGGCATCACCTGCAGGAAAAGGGAGGTCATAATTCCACTATACAAGACACTAGTGAGGCCCCACCTGGAGTACAGTGTACTGCTCTGGAGACCATACCTACATAAGGACATAGAGAGGGTAGAGAAGGTTCAGAGGAGGGCAACAAAGATGGTGCATGGATTGCATCACAAGTTCTATGAAGACAGGTTGAAGGAACTGAACATGTACTCCCTGGAGGAGAGGAGGAGAGAGGATATGATAGAGACATACAAATATCTTACAGGAGGAACAGGGTGCAGGAATACACTATTTTAAGCGAAAAGATGTTCCAGGACTAGAGGGCATGGGATGAAGTTGGAGGAGGACGATTCAGAGGAAACATGAGGAAGAATTTCTTCACAGAATGGGTGGTGGATAAGTGGAACACCCTGCCAGAGGAAGTGGTGGGGGCTGAAACAATCACGGGATTTAAGAATGCATGGGATAGACATAAAGGAATTCTGGAGGTCAGGGGTAAGGGGCAACAGACTTCTAGGAAAACATAAACTGAACTTACAAGCTCAAATGGACAGACTAGGTGGGCCATAGGCCCTAATCTGCCGACACTGTCTGTGTATCTATGTATAAATCTTAGATGTGTTCCTGGCTCACTTGAGACTATACACAAACTTACAGAAGTGTAGGTCTCCTCTTGACTATAGGGTGTGAGCTGAGAGTGTCTTCCTGCCCTACTCTGCTCATTGCCCTGTGGGTGGTGCTGACAGGGTTGTGAGGTGCATGATGACGTAGTGTGTGCAAATCTAGGACTGCTTCATTGAACATTGGCTGTTATGATGTCCTCTGGTTTGATGGAGGAGGGAGGTGGGCGGCAGAAAGAGGAAGAGAGGAGGCCATGGTACAAAAAATGGGAGGGGGAGGTTCACTGTGTGCGATGGCATTGCAGTCTTTTTTCTGCTGGGGATCTGGAAGCAATGTGGGAGCAGGATAAATGTGCAATAAATCAGAGTATTTCTTGGCTTCCATTGTTTCCTGTACAAGTGATCAAAATGTACCATTATAACTGAGGGCTAGTGCAACCATTTGTGGGCTAGTGCAATTCTGTATCAACTTGCCCTGCTGGCTAGTGCAAAAAAAGGTCAAGGCTGACCCGTCAGTAATTAAAGTTGAATTTCATGAACATTTGTAAAATTTTTGAATTTTGTGATACTTTTGTCAAAGCCATGTCCATACATTTTGTCCAGCCATGCACTTGAGCGGCCATTGTAAAGGCAGGTACGGTAAAGTTTGGGTAAAGTGGAAATAAGATAGCATTCATAGGAGGCCCCGTAGTAGTATAGTGGTGCCAAGTGCCAGGCCACTGTCTTCAGTGACAAACCATGAAGAATAGTAATGGATAATCACAGTGCACCAGCCAGTCTTCTTGCAATACGCCAGCTAATCACTAGAGCTCACTGATGTAATGTCTTGCAGAAGTGCATGTGCAGCATTGTTTCTGTACAATGCTACCTGCTGACCCTTAACCCTGTAGATAACAATGTAATGAATATTTTAAACATTTGAAAACAATGGCACCAAGTGGCGCCAGGCATTATGACTAGTTGCAGCTCAGTCCATTGTGACACAGATATCTAAAAATATGTATTTATGCAACTATATGGTGAGTAACAAATACTGCTATTTTAAACAGATCCAATGAGTCCACCTCGTTGTGATCTTCCATGTATTTGTAGGTTTCTCTGTCATGCCTCTCCCGTCTCCTGTACTCTGTGGAGTTCATGTTCTGGCTATCTACTCTTTTCTGATAGGTCCTACCTTGGTGACCCTGAATCATCTTTGCTTCCCTCTTTTAAATTATTATTATTTCTGTCCTTTCCTTACACTTTTTCAGAGGGTTCTGATACTGCATTCAGTACTCCAAGTGTGGTCTAATAAACGAACAGTACAGCTGCAATGTCCCCTATTCATTCCGGCTAGTGAACCCCTACCTGATATATCCCAGCATCCTGTTAGTGTTCCCATGTTCTGTCCTGCACAGATCAGAGGATTTTAAATTGCTTTTCATGATAACCCATAGGTCTCTTTCCTCTTTTAAAGAGGAACAGTCAGCACCAATGGCCCTGTACTCAATTTTGGGGCTGGTCCCAATGTACACTTTGTGTGCAAAAACATTGGTTTACTTATTGTTTGTTTTAGTACAGTAAATTATATCAGAGTAATTCTGCTCAGTTCTAGGCTGACATCTTTACATATCCAAGAATCCCTTGCAGCTGACATCAGTGCAGTAGTCAGCAGTGCGAGATTCAATAGCCTGTAGTGCATGTTAGAGTTTATATAAGTTCTGACCAATTGTTTGATGGCCCCGTTGACCTCCCAGGGTCATGTACAGTCACAGAGGATTGTAAGCCCTGGAGAAAAGCAGACCAGGAAAACATCACGTCAGAGATTATAAAAGCTCTAATATGCACTGCAGGCTATTGAATCTTCCACTGTTGTCTACTGTTCTGATGTCAGCTACACAGGATTAAAGGATTTTTTGTAACAGAAGATGCCAGCCTAGAACTAAACTACATTTGTCTTACACAATCTACTACAGTACAGTAAACAGTAAGTAAACTAAAATTGTTTTGCACACAAAGAGCACGTTGAGACCCTACAGCCCCTCACTTGAGTGTGGAAGCATTTTCTGCTGACTGTTCCCCTTTAAATGTTTTACTGCGACTCTGTTGGGCTGTATTCAATATGCAGATTTTTTCATTTAATTGACATCACTTTATGTTTTTTAGTGCTGAATTATAACTGCCATATTCTAGATCCCTGCTCCAGCTTTTCTACATCCCTTGTTGTGCTATCGATCCCCTCATCATCGTCAATCCTCCTGCAGAGTTTTGTTTCATGTGTGAACAGACTTACTTCATCCTGTAACCCTAGCCCAGGGGTTCTCAAATGGTGAGGCCAGCCTCCCTTGGGAGGCCCCAACCTGTTCCAGGGGAGGCTCAAGCAAGTGTGAAAAAGTACTGTATTTAAATTTTGAGTTTTATATATTTTGTGTGAAGAGATGAAGCAAACTGAAAGAGGATTAGAGTAGGTGAATTTTATGTATTTATTTACTAAAAGGTGATAAGGAAAGGTGAATGAGCCAAGGCTCATTTGGTGTAACCGCTGGAAGAGTAGGGAGGAATACATTTTAAAAGGTAACTGCAAACAATCAAGAAATACACAATGAACATAGTGTAAACAAATATGAACAATAAACTAATAATGAGTGGTGGTAATTGATCAATTTGTAGAGGATGGCAGAACTGCCCAGATATAAAGGTTGAGCATAGAAGTGCTAAGAGCAACAGCAGGAAGGAGCAAAGCAATCCCAAGAAGTTGCTTAGGAGCCGGAGAGGCAAAGTATGGAAGGTTATTTCTTTTAGAGAGGAAACAGAGAAAGTAGCCTGACCCATGAAGGCACTGTAACAATGGTTCAAGAATGAAAATAGTGGAGCAAGTAGGCTTGCCTGTTTGGGGGTTACAATAAGCTGAATGATAATATTTATTAATTTTATTTATTTGTTATTCAGATGACACCTTTGAGCACATGAGCTCTTTTCAAAGGTTCCATGTCAGTATAAGACAAAAAACTGAATGTGAGCCAAGTACCCAAAGGGGTTTCAATTTTTTCATTGTGCAGCATAAAGTACAGTATGTTATTTTTCTTTGGGGAGGCCCAAGATTATTTCAGTTTTTGAGGGGAGGCTCAAAATCTTTTCCATGGATTTGGGGGAGGCTTACTGTGACAAAGTCTGAGAACTATTGCCCTAGCCCAATATCACTGATATACATATTGAAAAGCACCGATCCCAGGCTTGATCCCTGGGCACTTCACTTAAGACCTTCCTGACATCAGAGAATTTATTATTCCAGAACACTCTCTGGACTCTGACAACCAGTCACCAGTCCACTTACTCATCTCCCAAGTCCTATTCCCCCACCTTATAAATAAGGCTCATGAAGCTCTGAATCAAAGCCAGGAAGGAAGATACTAGATACCAAGCATATCTGCACTCACTGCTAGATGACAGCAGAGTAGCACTGGCATAAGATGTGAAGGAAGTGCAAGTCCATCATCCCAACCAGAGGACGGGGCAAAGCACCAATAACTGTTTTGAGGACAGGGAGAAAAAATTAAACAAGCATATGTCAATGCCAAATGTTGTCTTGCTGGCATTGGCATTGGTAGTGCAGGAGTTAGAGAGATGCATAGTAGGCATGGCAGTGAAGTATTGAACTGATGCCATCCCACCCCCACCCTGCAGAGACTGACAGGCATTGGGGTGTCCCTTTGGGTATTTGGTAGTGTAGTGCGGGAAAACATTTTGGGCAGTACGTGAAAATGACAGCTGTACAGTTCATAAGGTGTAAAAAATGCCAGTGTTGAAATGTGGCATGTAAAGATAGCAATTCGATGTTACAAGGTGTATGGGAAATATGCAACACACGCTTGTAACATTGCCATTTTATGGACGTTTGACACCAAATTTTCAACATAGGCATTTTAGCACCTCTGCTCATGTGTATACAATTGTGAAGTTTTTGGAGTCTCATGTAGCCTGTAATGCGAATTACTGTTACTTTTTTTCTGCATTGTTTTTCCCTGTTGTTCCTTATTATATTGCCTTACTATGATGTCTCATTGGATACAATATTTACAATAATCTATTTTGGGTCAAACTCAGTCTCCACTTCTACTTACCTGCTTCATACCCACATAGATCTTTTGGTCTTTTTTGTAATTCCTTGTGGCTTTTCTAGCTGTACATATCTCCTTATGGCCCAATCCATGATGGGTACAGGTATTTTTCATGGCCACATAGTTGAAGTGACTAGTGGAATCCATGGCAAAAAATGCGGGAATCAGTGAGTCACCAACCTATTCAGCGTGCTATGTGCTTCGTGGAAGTGATATGCACCTATCCACACAGTGTAGCAGCACTGCTCCACACATGAGCATTTCCAGATATATACATGATTAGCACATGTGGGTGCCAACTCAAAGCATGAGATAGCTGTCAGCATGTATGACTTCCAGGCCCTAAAGCTGTGCCGCTGCTATAGTACCTTCACAACATTGGGTAACATACATACATACACTGGAACACATATGTGCTTAAGATTGTGCAAAAAAATTTCTGCCATCAGCCCACAAAACCCAAAGTCACATGTACGCACAGGACACAGCATGTGACATGCATACATCATAAATGTATGCATTTATTACAGGTTCACAGAAAAACAGAATCATGGCCCAGAAGGTTTGTCACAGTAACAGGCCTGTGGTCCATGGGGGTATGGCCCCCATAGTACCGAGAGCTAAATAGAATAAACTCCATGAAGGTTTGCCCTGGCTACTGGGATACAACAGACCCTGAACATGCCCACATGGTATCTTGTGCATCTCTCATGTACTCTGTTCACCAACTCTAATCCCCTAAATGGAAGTTTCTATGGTGCTGTCCCTGCTTTTTGTTCTCCTGCCATGTCATTCAGTCCTTCACCACAATCCCCTGTTGGTGACCAGTCCCCCTCATCTCTGTCCCACAAGAGGTCATATGGCCCCAGCAGATCTTGTGCCCTGTGAGGCCTCCCCCACCAGAGCATGAGGGTCCTAAGCAGCATAGTGGATACCTACAACGATAGAAGTGGACATCATCACACATGCCACAACCAGATAACAAACAGTCGTGGCATAGTCACTGAACATTTACAAACATATCCACTGTATTCACTGCATTACTCAGATGGTCTCCACCACCTGAAAGTGCTCCCCATCCTAATCATTATACCCATTACCCTTTAGTATAAGTGTGCAGGGAGGTAGACCTCATGGGCATATGGAGTCATGTAAGGTCAGGTATGCTTGGTTTCATTCATGGCAAATGGAATTATAGTTTTATATGCATTTCATTTTGCATTTCCAGTGGGGGAAGGCACACTGAGTCAAAGCTCATTTTCAGGGAACAAAGGGGGGTTAAGTGACTTCCCTAGGTCATACAGTATGCAAGTGGCAACTGTGAGTTTTAAACCCAAGTCTGCTGTGTCTGCTGGTTCACAGCTTGGTGCTCTAACCTCTGGGATATAGTGCTTACATGGTTCAGGAGAACTGTGTGCTTGACCAACCCAGCACAGTGACACTCCCTTGTGCCCCCCTCACTATGCTGCATGCCTATTGGTCAGTCTGAGGGCCATACTGAGATAAAAGGCAAGCATGCAACAGTCCTGCTGGTCGAAACTACAGTCCCACTGTGAGCTTACTGGGAATTGACTGACCATAGCACAACTGAACCTTTTAGTTCATGCAGCATCCAGATATGGGATATATCCTTGGCTCATAAAGAATAGTGTCCTCCATGGGATGGAACAAAAGTTGGAGACCAAGAAGATGTTGAGCATGACATCCATGTGTGTATAGACCCAGACCTAATCCTGACATTCTGAGTTGCAATACATTAGGTGGTTCTGTTTTCACCATGCCAGCATTGACAAGTGCTGCACTCTCCTGCCACCATGACTGCAAACTAGGAATCAGTGCAGCAATGCACCACATGTACATGCCATCCAGTTCTCTGTACTGATATTCTCCGGCCCACCTGTACCATGGGCGGTGTGCTAACATGACTATGTACCATGTTTTTCTGTTTTGTGTTTGTATGCTACCGTGACTATGTACCATGTTTTTCTGTTTTGTAACCTCCCGGGTCGCACCTGAAAATAGGCATTTGTTGTCTAGTGTGCCTACCTGGTTAACAAAAACAAATAAATAAATAAAATGTACATACAGTATTGCCTTACTATACCATTGGGTAATTCCAATGTACCACAGGAGATGTTACTGGAATGAGCTAGTCCTTCATGTCCAAATGTCTGTGGCATTGACGTAAGTGCTACTGGCACCCAGATGGGACTACATCACTTTCCCTACATCAAAGGTAGTACTAAGACACATCAAAGCCAACTTCTATTCAATGGTGGAAATGCTGGGTGCGACTGGTACCACTGATTGTACACAAGCAACCACTGTGGCACCACTGGAGATGAAAAGGCATACTGTACCAGAATAAAAAGGCATTCCACAGCATGAGTATGCAGGTGGTGTGTGATTCTGCAAGCCTCATCACACAGGTATTGCCATGTACACAGGATCATGAAGCTAAAATACCTAAACATTCATGGCTCTGGCCACTTCTGCATTCCATACATCAAGATCTGGGGTGGTTGATCAGTAAGTGTACCCTGCTGCTGAACTGATGTGTGTCTACATGTGTTACATACACCAGATCTGATTATGCAGTGTTCTTTGTTATACAGGTGACAGCGGTTATTCACCAACATTCCTCCTGATGCCATACCTTCAACCACAGAATGAGACACAGTCACAATGCAACTAAGCCCACAGACAGTCCAGGGGCATCATGCAACACGTTTTTGGCATGTTGAAAATGCACTTTTGTTGCCACAGTAAGACAGAAGGAACACTATTGTTGACAGTTGAAAATATCTTCATAATATTTTTTGTCATGCTGCATTCTGCACACATTTGCAATCAAGACACAGATTCCCCCCAGGACAAAGGGGACAGCAGGATATGATGGAAAGTATAGGACTTGTTTTTATTTTATTTATTTATTTGGTAATGGGTCTGAAGGGAGTACAAGGGGTGAGAATGGTGCAGAAATGGACACAAGTCCCTTTACACGAGAAAGGGTCCTGAAGGAACTGGAAGTAATAAGAGTTGATAAAGCAATGGGGACAGATGGGGTGCACCCCAGGGTCCTTAAAGAACTAAGAGAGGTGGTGGCTGAACCTCTGGCTATCCTGTTTAGCCGATCACTGGAAACAGGGGAGGTACCCAAAGACTGGAGGACAGCAGATGTAGTCCCCTTATACAAAAGTGGGAACAAAGAGGAAGCAGGGAACTACAGACCAGTCAGCCTCACCTCGGTAGTGGGGAAGATCATGGAAGCACTACTGAAGGAGAGATTGGTGGAACATCTGGTTGTCAATGGACTACAGGACCCAAGGCAGCATGGTTTCACCAGGGGGGAGGTCATGTCAGACCAACCTCGTTGAATTTTTTGACTGGGTGACTAGGGAGGTGGATCAGGGGAGGGCAGTGGACATGGCCTATCTGGACTTCAGCAAGGCCTTTGACACTGTGCCACATAGAAGACTATTACACAAACTGGGGAATATGGGTGTGGGCAGGACAGTAGTGTGGTGGGTAGGTAACTGGCTGGGTGGCAGGACACAGAGGGTGGTGGTAAATGGCTGTCACTCCACAGAGGGAAGAGTGACCAGTAGGGTACCACAGGGATCAGTGCTGGGACCGGTCCTATTCAACATCTTCATCAGTGACATTGCGCAGGATCTAGAAGGCAGAATTTCACTGTTCGCTGATGACACAAAGCTCTGTAACAGAGTAGACACACCAGAGGGTGTAGACAGAATGAGAAGCAACCTGCAGAAACTTGAAGAATGGTCAGGGGTTTGGCAGTTGAAATTCAATGCAAAGAAGTGCAAGATAATGCATATAGGAGCACAAAACCCTGGCACAATATATCAGTTGGGGGTGAGGATATAGCATGCACCAAGCAGGAAAGGGATCTTGGGGTTGTCATCTCTGATGACCTCAAGGTAGGAAACAGTGTGACAAGGCAGCAGGTAAAGCAAACAGGATGCTGGGATGTATAGGCAGGGGCATCACCAGCAGGAAAAGGGAGGTCATAATTCGCTATACAAGATACTAGTGAGGCCCCACCTGAGTACAGTGTACAGTTCTGGAGACCTTACCTACATAAGGACATAGACAGGTAGAGAAGGTTCAGAGGAGGGCAACAAAGATGGTGCATGGATTGCATCACAAGTCCTATGAAGACAGGTTGAAGGAACTGAACATGTACTCCCTGGAGGAGAGGAGGGAGAGAGGGGATATGATAGAGACATACAAGTATCTTACAGGGAGGAACAGGGTGCAGGAAAACACTATTTTTAAGCGTAAAAGATGTTCCAGGACTAGAGGGCATGGGATGAAGTTGGAGGGAGGACGATTCAGAGGAAACATGAGAAAGAATTTCTTCACAGAATGGGTGGTGGACAAGTGGAACACCCTGCCAGAGGAAGTGGTGGGGGCTGAAACAATCACAGGATTTAAGAATGCATGGGATAGACATAAAGGAATTCTAGAGGTCAGGGGTAAGGGGAAACAGACTTCTAGGAAAACAAACTGAACTTACAAGCTCAAATGGGCAGACTGGGTGGGCCATAGGCCCTTATCAGCCGACACTGTCTATGTATCTATGTATCTATGTATCTATGTTAAGTTTTGATGTCTGTCTTAACTTCAAGTATTTATGCAAAATTTAAAAACAGAAATAACATTAAAACTAAACAGCCTCCAAAGTTCTTTACCAGTGAAACATCAAACTAATGTTTTCAGAAGGGCAGTTTTACTGGATTTAGGACACTGTCCTACATGCTGGGCCATTGGATATCTAAGGGCTCAGCTTCAGGCAGCATGGGCTGAGATTACGTGCCTCAAATTGCATATTCAAGAGGTAATATATTATATGAACCGCCCACCATTTTCTCAACATCCAACAGAAGCACCTCTACCACAGAGGGTAGTTGGTCCGGGAGGTTGGCAGGTGGTTAGGAGGGGCAAATCAGGTGCCCCATCACTCAGTGCTCTCCAACATATTACCTCCACAAACCATATAAAAACTACAAACAGGTATCTGCCTCTATCTCCGAAATCAAACAAAGGGGAAGAGGACACTGCAGAGCAGGACACTGCAGCACAGGAGCTAGCACACCAAAACTCACCCAAAACAGGAACCAAAACAAAAAAAGCAAAAAGGAAATCCAGCAAACTTCTGATCATAGGAGACTCCATGATTCGGGGAGTTGATACCCATCTCCAGCCAGGGGTAATGTTCGGATGTCTCCCAGGTGTATCAGCATGGAGAGACACTGACTACATTGCTAAAATTGTTCAGGAAGCAGGAGAAAACATTGATGTCCTGGTACACATAGGGACTAATGATCTCACCAGCTGTTCAGTTGTGGAGACCAAGGAACACCTGACCAGGCTGGGTGACAAACTATCATCCATTTCATCCAGCACCTCCTTCTCTGAGATCCTGCCAGTCTGGGAGAGGGGGGCAGATAGGCTGAAGGTCAGAGAAGGGGAGACAGGGAAGGTAAACATGTGGCTTAAGGACTGGTGCCAGGAAAAAGGACACACATTTGTAGGGAACTGCTAACAGTTTTGGGAGTGAAAGTTCTTTAAATTTGATGGACTGCATCTGGCTAAGGAGGGAGTCAGTGCACTGGACCAGAAGTTTGAAGTCTTTGCAGAATATTTAAACTAGCAAATGGGGAGGAGGTGCAGCACCCCATACGTCGAATGGGAAGAACACCCCTCCCCCTCAGCTAGTGGTCAAACAGGAGTTCAAAATGTTTGCAGTTCATTTGCATCACCAGGTAAAGAAAAAGGTCCTGCTCCCCATATGACACAGGGGAAACACCAGACCTCACCCAACAACTAACACACCGAAATCTGGCCAATGGAAAATCATGTACACAAATGCCGTCAGTCTGGGAAACAAGATCCCAGACCTGTAGGGAATAATGACAGAGGCTAAACTGGTCATAGTATCCATTAGCAAGACATGGTTTACCAGTAACCACACTTGGGAGACTTTAGTACCTGGCTATGTACTGTTCAGAAGAGACTGAGGTGCAAAAAAGGGGGGTGGAGTGGCCCTGTATGTCAATGAAAATATCAAAGCTACAGAAATTTAGAATGCACATAAGGAACCAGAGGAACTGTGGGTCACCCTGGAAACAGGAAATGGGACAGCCATATGAACTGGGGGTTGTCTACAGGCACCCAGATCAGGGGGAGGACAGACACATTACTGTTAGAAGATATACAAAACATGACAGCTAAAAGGGGAGGTTCTGATAATGGGAGACTTCAGCAAGCCAGATACAGATTGGTCAATACCAGCAGGAACATCTGCCAGAACTAGACACATGGTGGATTCCCTGCAGGGGGATGGCCTCAAACAACTGGTACAATGACCCTCAAGAGACAGGGCTATCCTACATCTAGTGCTGACTAACAGGGAAAGGATCACAGATCTCCAGGTAGAAGGTCACCTGGGGGCCAGTGACCATCACATGGTATGGTTCAGTTTGGCTATTAGAACTAAATCATCCCATTCCAAGGCAAAAATCTGGGACTTCAGAGGAGCCAACTTTGATAAGTTGGCCAACAGAGTTAAGCTAGCCCTGACAAAAAGAAATACAGGTGAGGGGGTACAGGCAAAGTGGGCAAGCATTAAGGATGCAATACTTGAAGCAACATCCCATTGTGTTAGAGAGAAAAGGAAGTGCAAAAGAAGAAGGAAACCACTTTGGTTCTCAAAAACAATTGCAGAAAAGGTTAGAGCCAAAAGGCTGGCCTTCAGGAAATATAAGGGAACGCAATGGGATGAAGATAGGGAGGCATACCAAACTTCCCTAAGGGAAGCAGGGAAGGCAGTAAGGCAGGCAAAAGCCTAAACCAAGGAAACACTAGCACAAACAGTAAAAGAAGGCGGCAAGACTTTCTATAGATACATTAGTGGAAGAAGAAAGTCCAGAGGGGTACTGCTCAGATCAAAGGAGATAAGAGACGTGTGAGGAGGAGGAGGACCATGTAAAAGCATCTAACCTAAATAGATACTTCTGTTCAGTATTTACTGAAGAGAAGATAGGGCAGGGTCCACAGCTCAGCACCATGGACATGGGGGAGGGAGGTATGCACTAGACCCTTCACAAAAGAGAGGGTCCTACAAGAGCTCGATAAGCTCAGGGCAGACACGGCAATGGGACCTGGTGGCATACATCCCAGGGTACTAAAGGAGCTAAGGGTGGAACTAACAGAGCCATTATCAGAACTGTTTAGTGAGTCTGAGCACAGGAGAAGTCCCAGAAAACTGGAGAAGGGCTCATGTGATCGCACTCCACAAGAGTCGTAGCAGGGAGGAGGTGGGGAACTACAGACCAGTCAGTCTTACCTCAGTAGTGGGCAAGATTATGGAGGCACTCCTTAAGGAAAGGATAGTGCAACACCTGGAATCCATAGGAGCACAGGATCCAAGACAGCATGGGTTTACAAAAGGAAGGTCCTGTCAAGTTAATCTCACATTTCTTTGACTGGGTAACCAGAGTGGTGGAACAAGAGGGAGCAGTTGATGTTGCCTACCTTGACTTCAGCAAAGCTTTCAATATTGTTCCACATAGAAGATTGATTAATAAGCTGGGTAGGCTCAGGGTGGGTCAGAAGATGGTCAACTGGCTGGCAAACTGGTTGACGGGCAGAAAACAGAGAGTGGTGGTAAACGGTATACAGTCAGAAGAGATGCAAGTCACAAGTGGGGTACCTCAGGGATCAGTCCTGGGACCAGTCCTCTTCAACATCTTCATCAGTGACAATGCAGATGGACTAGAGGGTAAGGTTTGTCTGTTTGCAGATGACACCAAGATCTGCAACAGAGTAGATGATCCAGATGGGGTAGTCAGAATGAGAAGAGATCTGAATAAACTGTCAAAATGGTCAGAAGAGTGGCGACTGGGGTTTAATGCAAAGAAGTGCAAGATCATGCACATAGGGAAGAGAAACACTGAAGCCACCTATAGGCTAGGAGGGTAGTTGCTGGCAGTCACAAGGGAAGAAAGAGACTTGGACATCATCTTCATCACCAATGACCTGAAATCATCCTAGCATACCACTAAAGCAATAGGCAAGTCTGGTATACTGTTGCCGTAGCGACTTCCAGATCGCGAAGACCACTACAGCGACAGGAATTGGGCAAAATCCGCCTGTCACTGTGGTGGTCTGTATGGTGATTGGGACTGCCTCACAGGGTGTTTGCTCCCCCGTTCCAACTCCAACTTGGAGTTAGAATCCTAGAGACCGGGGTGTATGGGGGTGTTCAGGGGGCACAGCCCCCCTGTGGATACACAGAGGCATTCCTGACACTGCAATGCCAACAGTTGGCACAGCGGCTGTCGCTGTCAGGGATGTCTCCATTACGTCTGTTGCTGTGGCATGTGTAAATCAGTAAGGCTAGGGGGATGTTGGGGTGTATTAGTATGGGTATCACAAGTCGGAAGAGGGAAGTAATAATCCCTCTTTACAAGACACTGGTTAGGCTCCATCTGTAGTATTGTGTGCTGTACTGGAGGCCACACCTTCACAAGGACATTAACCAAATTGAGGCAGTCCAGAGAAGGGCAACCAAAATGGTGCAGGGACTGCATCAGAAAACATATGAGGACAGATTAATGGAGCTCACTATATATACACACTCTAGAGCAAAGGAGGGAGAGAGATGATATGATCGAAACATTCAAACACCTTTAAGGGCATTAACAAGGTGAAAGAGTCTAGCATGTTTCAATATAAGAAAAATTGCAGGACAAGAGGACACAGCATGAGATTAGAGGGAGGCTGATTAAGGGATAACGTGAGGAAGTTCTTTTTCACAGAAAGGGTGGTGGATACATGGAATGGCCTACCTCAGGAAGTGGTGGATAGAAATACAGTGCAGGGCTTCAAACAGGCATGGGATAGGCATAAGGGAGCAATACAGACAAGTATGAAAAGATGGGCTATTGACAGAGCAAAGGCTGATGGCACATTTATAAGACAGAAAAAGAAATGGGCAGACTGGATAGGCCTTGTGGTCCTTATCCGCTGTCAACTTCTATGTTTCTATGCAACTCTTGGGCACTGCTGTTTACCAATAGTAAAGTAGTTGCAAAAACAACAAATGTAGTTATTAAATTTGACTACCAAAACAGGAGAATTCTGTAAGAAAAACTACAGTAGGTGGCCCACATGATGGCCAGTATTGAGCTGCCATGTAGATGACCTGTGCTTGTGCTCGGAGATGAGACCCTACTCATCAGGCAGGAGGGACAAGCTGAACATCTGCTTTGGAAGCTTCCTGCCATGGGGAAGGGATCCTCCTGCAGGTGCACAACCACCCTATCATGTCCCAGGCAGAGAGAGAGGCAGAGAGAGAGAGAGAGAGAGGGCGAGCGAGCGAGAGAGCTGTATCGAGGGCCAGAGACACCAACTCCCATTGGATGTTTTCCTGGCCCTGGCGTGTTTTCTGGTTGTCTAAGACTGGATAGGGAGGCATGAATGTCACAGACCAGGAAGTTGGGAATACTGCGAGTGAACAATTGGTAGATGGGTGTTTTCAACCATCACTCATCTTACCCAGTGAATGCCCTACAGGAGCCATTCGATGGGTGTGGGTGTGGGGGGATGGGGGGCTGGAAGGATGAGAAATGTATGGTCTGCTTGCTCAGGAGAATGAAGCCCCTCCATCATCCACACCCACTGCTTTGACTTAGGGCCCTCACCTCTGTCCCATCCAGTAGTCCTTGCCTCCTAGTCTCTGTCCCATCCAGTAGTCCATGCCTCCTAGTTCTGTTTGGAGGTGAAGTCTGTCTATTGCAAAAAAAAAAAAAAACTGCATTAAAAGCACCAGTTAGGGTTCAGACTAAAGCAATAAATGTAGGGAAATGTGGTGTTAGGGTTTCCAACCCTAACTTGCCACCCCCAGGCAGCAAAAGGAAAAAAAAACATTTGGGTTTTGGGTCTCCTGAGTCTAGGAGAATCAGTGGTGGAGTCTTCTTTGGGTTGTCAGCCCCAATGCTTACTCCCTCACCTAGCAAACAAGGTCAAATGTGATACATTTTCTTGAGGCAGGGCCCACAGGGTCCTGCCTGAAGGAAACTGCAACAGATGTTGGTGGCAACATGTGGTGAGACATACCTACTGTACATAGTAACAAAGTATTTGATGAAAGAAAACACAGTTGCACATACCCCAATAATGCAAAGCATCATGATAAACATATGCAAATGCCCATGAGAGAATTTAGACTGGCTCAACTTTAAGCAGAACTGCATGGTGCCAGAAGGCCTCAGTGCAATCAGCAAAGGTTAAGAACAGCAGACACATATATGCGTTTCGTCCTCATACAGACTCAGTGTGCAATATCTGTGTCTTAGACCAGGGAGAGGGAGCCAGTCACCCCTTAAGGGGGATGTTATTTGTTTGGGTCATGGGGAGCCCAAAATGGAGAAGGAAAAGAACTACGAAAGAACCCCAGAGCAAATGCCCTGATTTGCATATGTTTCCCATGATGCTTTGCATTATTGGGGTATGTGCAATTGTGTTTTCTTTAAAATTTGACTGTATGACCAATATCCTCCGGGATAACCCATGCCTCAAAGCATTTTCTCTGGGGTCCTTTCATAGTATTTGATGGCAGATAAGAACTGCTAGGCCCACACAATCTGTCTGTATTCCTGGACTGCATCAGTGGTCGCTGACCCTACTTGGTCATAGGCCTTAGCCTTTCCTACCCACCTCTAAGATTCCCTTGTGCCTATCCCATGCATGTCTGAATCCCCCCCCCACTGTGCTTGCTCCCACTACTTCTTGGGATAAGCTATTCCATGTATCTACCACCCTTTCTGTGAAGAAAAACTTCCTCCCACTCCCCTTTATCCTGCCTTCCTCCAATCTCATATCATGCCCCCTCATCCTTGTACATCTCTTCTAATGAAAGATATTACCCGCTTGTACTTTGTTTATGCTCTTAAGATACTTGAAGGTTTCTATCATATCTCCCTGTTCCCACCTCTTCCAGTGTATACATAGTGAGGTATTTTAATCTCTCCTCGTATGTCTCCTGGTGCAAGCCCTGCACCATTTTTGTTGCCTTTCTCTGAACCACCTCCACCCTATGTTCTTACAAAGATGTGGCCCCCAGAACTGTGCACTGTACTCCAGATGAGACCTCACCAGCATTTTGTACAGTGGCATCACCACCTCCCTTCGTCTGCTAGTGATACCCCTTCCTACGAACCTCAACATGCTACTGGTCCTCCCCACAGCATTGGTACACTGTTTGGACACATTTTACAGTATATCTTGTATACTATATCTTTGAAGAGTGTATCACTATGAGGCACTGGCTTGGAGCAGTACCTTGTGCTTTGGACAGGAGGCTATAGGCTGGGGAAGGGGTGAGCATTAGGGTTGACAACCCCAAGGAAGACCCCACCACTGATTCACCTAGGCTAAGGAGACCCAAAATGTTTATTTCTTTTTGTTGCTTGGGGGTAGGAAGTTAGGGTTGGAAATCCGAATGCCACATTTCCCTATTTTGGTTGCTTTAATCTGAACCCTAACTGGTGTAGTAATGCAGTTTTTTTGCAAAGAATTTCCTTTCTTTTTAAGATAGTGGAATCATAGTCTCATTCACACAGGCCCCTTTAGGGCCTGCATGATCACATCTGTGCATCTATAGATGCAGTCATGCAGGGCCCTTTATGCCCTGCACCAAATGTGGAGTCCATCAGGCTGCAGAAATGCAGGGCACCCTGGGTCCTGCACTTCTATGCAGCTACAGATGCAGACACACAGGGCCATCTGGGCCATGCACCAACTGAGGAGTCCATATGGGCATGGAAGCACTGGGATTTTTGGGCCTCTCACTTCCATGTTGCTAAAGATGCAGATGCATAGGACACCATCTGGGTGTGGAAGAGGCACAGCAGTTCTGTGCTGCTAGAGATGCACCTTTTTGATCATGTATCAAGTATTTTGCCACAATGGTTCATGAGGTAGGGTCATAAAAAGCACATGTTTAAAATTTGTCTTTGAAATCTTCAAAAATGGCACAGTTATGAGGAAAACTCTTTATTCTTTATAATATAAAGAATTCTGTCATGAGCCCATATTTCTGTTTAGCAAGGCAGCAGTCTTGCTTTGTAAGAATCATGAAAGAATGTCAGCTCATGAAACAAGATGTTGAACTTTGTTTTTTCAGTCTTGTCTTGTGAGCTGATTTCTTGTTTCTTGAAGGGGGAAGGAGTGGAGGGAATTGTTTAACCAGGAAAAGCACACTAAGCCAGAGCTTGTTTCCAGGTAGGATCTAGGAGCACAAGGAAGTTAAATATCTTGCTCAGGGTCACACAGTATGCAAGTTGGGCTGATGGGATTCATACCCAGGTCCCCAGATTTGCAGCTCATTGCCCTTAACCACTATGCTATACTGCCTCCTGAGGCTCCCCCCAAAAAGAATACAGCCTCATGAAATAAGATTCTTAGCTCCCAAAACAAGAATGTGGACTTAGTTTTTGCTCAGTCTTGTTTCATTGGCAGACTTGTTTAGTGAGTCATGAAAGAAGATGACCGTTAACAAAACAAGGTTTTCTTAGGTTTTTCCAAACAACTTGAGAAATAAGAAGTGCTGCTCATGAAACAAAGACTGAAAAAAAAACTAAGTCCCAAATGTTGTTTTGTGAGCTGACCTTGTTTTATGAGTTGTATTCTTTTTTTGTGGACCTTACAAAACAAGAAAATTGACTCACGAAACAAGCCTCACTAAGGAGTTTTGGGGTTTGCCAAAATCATATTTTGGGGCCCCTTTTTTGAAAAAATAAGTGAGGAATTGAACTAAATGGGTCCTGTTTGGCTAGAGTTATGTGATGCATTCTTTCCAGGGCATTATTGTTACGGGTTTTTAGGAAAATATATATATATAAAAAAAAAAAGAAACAAAATGGCTGTCATATAAAAGAAGATTTTTTTGCTCACAAAAGAAAAACTTTGGCTCATGAAACAAGAATCTTTTTATAAGCAGAAATTACATTTTTCATATCAAGCATCTATCTGAAACCCCCTACTGAACATGTCCAGAACCAACATTTCAAATCCTTATGACTTGGGAAGGGATTGATATTTTTTCACCAAACAAAAGAAGAGCTCCATTCTAGGGCAAACCCTTTCTGCCCTGAAAATTTCAGAACATTATTTCTACAAAATCCCACATTGTCTGGGCTGTAGGTGAGAATAAAAGAAAAAAAAAACAAAAAAAAAACCCCATACCAAAATAAATCAACAATCTTTCCTCTTTTTGCACCATCTAGATGCACGTCTGACTAGAACATAACTTTACAATCAAGAGATCTCCCTCCCCCCCCCACAATGTGCAGGCAAAGTTTAATGGCATTCCATTGACCAGGGATGATGCAAAGTTAGGGGTTTAACACTAAACAACCTACTCATCCCTAAGTATAGGGGGGCTCTACCATGTCCCTATAATTATATGTATGTCTATGCCTAAGTCCCCATCCCTGTCCCTATATCTCTCTATATTCTTTGCAAAATGTGGTGAGCTGACGAAAGTAGAGAAATGTGGTGTTAGGGTTCCAACCTAACTTATACCCACCCTGTAGGCAGCAGGTGGGTGTGCCTTAGGCTGTCAAACCCAACACGCACCCCATTCTCATACACTGTACCAATCTCAGCTTATTTACTTATGAAATGGAGCTAGTGTTAAGGCTGACAACCCCAAGGCACACCCCACATCTGTTGCTGCCTACAGGGTGGTGGTGGGGTGTTAGCGTTGAAAACCCTAACTCCACACTTTCCTACTTTTGTCACTTCAACCATAACTAGTGCATTAACACAGTTTTTGCAAAGAATTTGTTTACTTTTTGAGATAGTATAGTTATATCCTGATTTGTCTGTGAGGGTGCAGGGTCCTCTGTGCCCTGCACTTCCTTCCCTCCTCTCCTTAGATGCGTACATATATGTTGCTGTGAAAGCACAGGGTCTGGAAGGCCCTGTGCTTGCATTTGTAGTGAAACAAGAATGAAATGGTCAATTTAGCCTTCTTATTACCCACCTCATGAAACTAGTAATGAAAATTCTGAAATCCCTGCCAAAACATTATTGTGCACCACGGCAACATCATTGCATGCCACAGGTGTGAAACACAGTTTGGCCAGGGTTTGAAAAATGACAGCCATCACATTCATAAGGTGGTGTAAAAAGAGGTTTATGTTGAAAATTTCAAGTCTAAATATTTAAAATTGTTACGTAACGAGGGAGCATAGGAAAATTTCAATATATGTGCATAACTTTGGCAGTTTTACATATTGTGACCCCAAAATGTCATCATAGCAATCTTATGACCCAACCTGATGAGCAAGGGTAGTGCAAATTTCAAATCCCACGTGACAGGCGATTTTGCCAAGTAACCGTGAAATCACCTTTCCAGACAGATTTCCATCATCCCACCAATATTATTCCAGATTCCTGAGGTGCAGTCCCAAAAAGGCCATGTTGAAAATTTCAGCTTAAAGTATGCAAAGATGGCAAAGTTATGCCACAAAGTTAAAAACCCCATTGAAATACATCAAAACTTCATACGAAAAAGGATTCTTCCCTCACGAAAAAGGATGACATCATAGGAAAAAATATTTTTTTGTTTCATGAGTCATGAAGAGATTTATAATGTTAAAAAAAAGTAAACATATTAAGGGTATTTCTCTGAAAGTTATGTGCAGAACCCAGCTAAGGGGTCCCAGTAAGCAAGATACATATGTTGGTTGCTCTTCAGAATGTCATTTTTGTGGCTTTTGAAATTTTAATTTTCCCTAGGGAAAACCAGAAAACAAGATGGCAACCAAATGAAAAAATATTTTCCCTCATGAAAAAAAATTATGTCAATACGAAATAAATACATTTTTATGTTTGCTTGCGCACATGTGCAAGAAACACCTTGTGACAATGCGACTCTGGGAGGTGTGTGCGTGAGCTGCCCAATGTAGTGCTTGCTTGAGTGGGCATGTCTGAGTTGCACCAATGGATGGGCGAGCTGTGGATGACAGCATCTTGGCTGCAGTGGCTTTCACTTGAAAGGAAAGAGCCACTGCAGTCTGGTTTTACCTTTCCACAAGTCGACTAAAAAGAGCCATAAATATATTTTCAACACAGGTGGAAGCCCAGGGTGGAAGCCTTACTTGATAATTTCGAGTAAATGTCACGCCCTGGTCGACTTGTAGTGGAAGTAATCTTTTGCATTGCTTGGCAACTCAAATATCAGCTTAGTGGCCCCAACCAAAACAAAAGGCAAAACGATCAGATAGCAGAATACTGAGCCTGCAAGTCCTCCTCCGGTCAAGTTTCTGCTGCGCCCAAGATCAGCGATCTCTCCCACCGACCATTCCGACTCACACATGTTGCAGGTGGCTCTAAAGGGGGCGGGCGACAGCGGCAAATGTAGCGGCGGCTGCAGGATAAGCTCCACCCACTCATAAGCCTCAAATTGTAAGCAGCCTGGCTGCGAGCCTTTTCCTTTCGATGACATTCCAGCTGTGGGATAGGTCGGGTACACAGGTTGATGGGCTGCAGCAGCCAGCGGAGAGTGAAGATGACGGTAAGTTACACGCTTCACTGTTCTGCTAAGTCCCCGTTTTCATTTGATGAACGTTTTAGTTTTGTTTTCCAAGCAAAGTTTAAAATATTTGGTCAGCTGCATAAGTTTGCTGCGTTCGGAGACTCTTCTAGTTCTTCATTTGCAGGATTGAAGCAGGTCCCTTTTACTCTTTTTCGTCCGCCGTCCAGACTAGTCATACTGGTTTGGGGGAGAACTTTGAGGACATGTTGGAGTCGCCATCCCCACCCTCCGAGGATCCTTGATACTAACCAGCTACTTTTGTGTCCCGACAGCTCCCTGCAAATTTCTTCTTCTAGCTCAGACCAGGGTTGTGCTTTTAGTTACTGTAGTTGTTACTGGAGTAATTTAGGAATTCTAAGAATACGTGGCACGAATTGCCATTATAAACAGTGTATCATGTCCTGATTACTTGTTGTTTTTGCACAAGAATATAATATTTTTTTGTATCACCTAACTGCATTCTCTCTGGATCATATCTCTCATCCTTTCTTCACCTAAATGTGTGACAAATGAGGGAAGGTGTGACATCAAACATGACACTACACCCTCAAAACACTATGGCTATCGGTCACTAATGTTCATAATGTTTGCTGATAAGGGAGCATAATAGATTATTATGAATTTCTGCTTTTAAGTTTCAGTGAGAAATGTGGACTATCACCTCCCTTGTGAGAGGAAGGAGTTCGGAGAAGTGACATGCATGAGGTGATGTACTTTTTAACGTGCGGCATTAGAGAGGTATGCTTTTCATGTTTTGCCTGCTTTGTTTTGCCAAGTATTTCTATTTTTTTATTAAAAACTTTTTTAGTGCTCTCTATGACAACAGACTGATGTAACAAACCGCAGTTGTGCAATTAGCATGGGACAATCTGATACATTTCGAAAGACTGAAAAAAGCATTGCATTACTTACAACATTTAAAAGGGAAAATAAAAGAAAAAACTAGAAAAAAAACCTTACTGGGGTAAATGTG
The DNA here is from genome assembly GCA_016271365.2 of Neoceratodus forsteri. Lineage (NCBI taxonomy): Eukaryota > Metazoa > Chordata > Ceratodontiformes > Ceratodontidae > Neoceratodus > Neoceratodus forsteri. The sequence goes on along the minus strand of CM057449.1, from coordinate 237,422,996 downwards.
TTTCTAAGCTTGTTATTATAATAGAGAATTGCACTTTAATGTTTTGTCATCCACATGGGGGAACTCTGACCCTTAAAGTGTATGAGGGGGGGCACACACAATTTGGAGATGGATAACTTCTTGTTTAAAGATTTTTAGAACACTTTGTCATTTAACAATGTACATAAAGGCATATAGTTACATAAATAATAAAATAGTCCATCATACTTTGTAGGGGCAATGCTGATGAACTTGTATAAGATATAAACACAGTGGGAATGAGTGTTTTTGGTGTACCCAGTGCAGGTTAATGGGACACTTTTCTTGATGATGCACCATTTCCCTGTAAAATACAGGAATCTCTGTAGATCTGGACGCCAAATTATTTTTTTTTAATAGAAAGGCTCTTCAGACAAGTATATATTCAATATTTTCTGCATGAGCAACACCCTTTCTTGTCCTAGAAATAAGTGTATTTTGCAGTCTCATGCTTGGTTTACAGATGGGCTTATGTACACATGATCACATTGTGTATCTAGAGGTGTTCTCTGTCTTTTGGAGGGTGGGTGACCATGCATAATTAAGTTGTAATAACCGGCTTCCCCTTTTTCCCATAGGGAAACCATGGCATAATTTGCCATTATAAAGGAGCATTTATAATGGCAAACATGCGCACAATTTCCCTTGCTGTGCGCATGCTCAGTCAGCAGTGCGACCAGTCGAGACCGCTCACTGCTTCTGTCTCGCCCGACACAGAGCCGCCAGAAGAACTCGGTGGTAAGTTATTTTCTTTTCTTTTTTCTCCACATACAGTGGAAACACATGAAGACCTACTAAAAGAAAAAAAAAAGGTTCTCAACATGGCAAATCTCGGCACTGGGCTAAAACGAAACCACACCACTGATGCACTGCAAGCTCTTTATTTTATACAATTGCTGAGATGGAAAAGGGAAACCCAGCAATTATATAAAATAAAAAATGGGTCGGGGTGTCAAACTCTATTTTGCACACCCTCATTGTGGGATGCTTTTCACAATCTCCTTGGGCTTTGCCCTTGCAGTTTATGTAGCATCCCACAACTCGGGTGTGTGTAAAATCTCGTTACACACCCCGACCCATACTTTATTCTATATGTTCAAAGGGGGAATATAAACTCTGTCATTTTTTTTAGTATAAGTGCACATCTTTCTAAAATGCTATAACTCTTTTGAGTGTTCTGTTTCCTGTAAAATGGTATCAGACACCCTTTCTTAAAATTCTCCACTGTCATGCATATTTAGGATGTACTTGTTATGCCTGGAAATAAGCAATTGTTTTTCTAGTGCATTTAATAAAAACTAAATACAATGCTTACTTTCCAAATTCAACACAATGGGACTGCAAAGGATAGGGTGATCATTGCAGAACCATGAAAACGAATAATAAACCTCAACACTAAGTGTATGTATTTTTTGTTTGTTTGTTTTCACAAGATAAGCAGCCCATCTACTACTTTAATTTGATAGATCTTCAACATTGGAAAGACTTCTACAGCACGAGGCATTTTGACTCCACTTCTCAGATGATAAATGTTTAATTGTCCTTTGTTCATTTCCTGCAAAAACACACATGCTGGCTGAATTTAGTTGACTAGAGGAAATGTACTTTTATTTGCATGGTCAACAAGAATTACAAGGGGAATGTACAGTGGCAGCATTACAATGTGTCCTTAGGAGCAGGATTAAGTAAAAGAAGGTGTATAGACGGAGAAAGTGAGTGAAGCTGATGTCAGGAAGTCGAAGATGCCACTTGTACATGCTGCATTCTGAGTGACTAAACTTGCTTAGTAACTATTTTGCCATAATTGTTTACAACTACATAGCTATAGTAAGAAAAAAAGCTATGCAATGGGTTGACTCAGAATATGCAATTTAGCTTCAAGTGTGAGGGGGTAGGACCGTAAGTCGCACATGGGTGGCAGAGCCACAAGTAAGTTATGGAAGGTTTGCATACTCATAAGTGGTGATAAATTTGCCTATTTTCAGTCACGTGGTTATATATTTTATGTATATAGCAACAGACTTTATAAAATAGGCATCCAAACTAAAGAAGTCTCATTGGTCAAAATATATTGTGTGACTGTGCATGAAATCTGTTTCATGCACAGTCATCCTGGTCCTAAACCACATCACACAATGAGCAAATCAGTCCTCCTACAACCAGAAGTATATTCAGTCAGTCCCCCTACAACCAGCACTGATCTTCCATCACAAAAATGGCTGCTACCTGTAAGTCCTTTTTTCAGAAACAGGGACAGCTTAAGTTAACTGTGACTAGTGACCTAGGGGCAGTGAGGTCTCACCAGATGAAATTAATGGTAACATTGATCATACTGCAAGATGCTTTAGGGGAACAGTCAGTTTTTATGTTTGCTTGCACGCATGTGCAAGAAACATAGTGCCATCATCCGAGTTTTCGGAGGTGTGGCAGCCCTCTTCCAATTCAGTCTGTGTTTTTGCAGGCGCGGCCACAGTTCTCCAATGCCTGCTGGAGCTGTCTATGACAGCTCCAAAATGGAGTGGAGTACAGTTGAAAGGGGGAGCTATGCTTCAGTGAGCAGCGATCAGATATCACCTGCTCATGCACGCTCCCCCCCACACACACACACGCAGGCAAGCTGCATGCTCGGCCCTCCCACATGCACACTGTGTAGCCGACCGAGGTGCCCAATCCCCCATCGGCTGTGCTGAGCCCCCCCCAGCAGACTTATATATGCCACGCTGGGTGCCCACCCCAGCGTGGCTGCACAGTGTATAGCCGACAGGGGTTCCCAATCCCCCGTTGGCTCCACACCCCACTGCCCCACCAGCAGTCTTTGTGCCATGCTGGGAGCCCACCCCAGCATGGCAAACGTCCCGCTTCATCATATAAAGGAAACAAACCTGCAAATCAAAAACTGTCCCTTGGCACTTCTCCCTGCCCCCCTCCCACAACCCGCACCCACCCACTGTGCACCCTGCCTCCCCACACACCCCCTCACCCCATACTTACCTCCGGACTCCGGCGCGACGATCTTCGGAGGACCGGGAACACGTCTGCACTCTTCAAAGCCGACCGCGAACTGAAGAAATGCTATTAAGCTGTATAATGTAATAAATAGGGTTTTTTTCAACTTTGCTGCATATCTCAGCCATTTTTTGGAATTTTTGCACCAAATTTTCAACATGGGGTTTTTGGGACCCCTTCTCATGAATGATCTCACTGTCATGGCATTCATCGGGCCCAAAGGGTGATTTTGCAGTCACTGCACAAAATCACCTTTTGAGACTGAGTAACAAAATGTCACTGCCACTGTTCACAAGGTGGGCTCTTAAAAAGCCTATGTTGAAAATTTGGTGGAAAAATTCCTAAAAATGACTGTTTTACAAGTGTGCATTGCACAGTTCCTATGCATGCTCATAAGTTCGTGAATTTTCAATATTTTCACTCCAGATTTTCAACATTGCCATTTTACCACACCTCCTTATAAGCAGTACAGCTGTCATTTTTCACATCTTGCCCAAAATGTGTTTCCGCCCATGTAGCGCACAATGGCACAGTCGGTGTGTGAAATCAGTGTACAGGACACATTAAGAAAATCACAGTGACACTGTTAATGAGCAGAGGTCTTAAAATGGCTATGTTGAAAATTTGGTGAAAAAATTCCTTAAAATGACTGTTTTACGAGCATGCGTTGTGCAGTTCCTCATGCGCTCGTAAGTTCTTAATTTTCAATATTTTCACTCCAGATTTTCAACATTTCCATTTTATTACACTTCCTTATGAGCAGTACAGCTGTCATTTTCACATCTTGCCCAAAAGCGTGTTTCTGCCCATGTAGCGCACAATGGCGCGATCGGTATCGCATACTCAATATTATGGGACACATTAAGAAAATCACAGTGACACTGTTCATGAACAGAGATCTTAAAATGGCTATGTTGAAAATTTGGTGAAAAAATTCCTAAAATGACTGTTTCACGAGCATGCGTTGCGCAGTTCCTACGCACGCTCGTAAGTTTGCTAATTTTCTATATTTTCACTCCAGATTTTCCACCTTGCCATTTTATTACACTTCCTTTGAACAGTACAGCTGCCATTTTTCACATGTTGCCCCAAATGTGTTTCTGCACATGTAGCACACAATGGTGCAGTCGGTGTGCAAAAGCAATGTTTGGGACAGATTAAGGAAATCACAGTTACACTGTTCATAAGCAGAGGTCTTAAAATGGCTATGTTGAAAATTTGGTGACAAAAGTCCATAAAATGACTGTGTTACGAGTGAGCATTGTGCAGTTTCCACGCACCCTCGTAAGTTCATGACTTTGTAATATTTTCAGTCCAGATTTTCACCAGTGGCATTTTTCCACACTTCCTTATGAACAGTACAGCTGTCATTTTTCACAACATGGCCAAAATGTGTTTTCACACTTTCAGCGCAGAGGTGCGTGGTCGCTGTGGGAAATCATTGTTCGGGACAGATAAAGAAAACCACAGTGACACTGTTCATGATCGGAGGTCCCAAAATGCCTGTGTTGACAATCTGCTGTAAAAAAAACCCAACTTAATTACATTACGGGTGTGCGTTGCACAGTTTCTAAGTATGCTCCTGACTTCACCAGTTTTTTTTAATATTTTGACTGCAGATTTGCAACATTGCCATTCTTTACACCTCCCCATGAACAGTACAGCTGTCATTTTTCACATCCTGTTCGGAATGTGTTTTTGCACCTACGGTGCTAAATGCCATAGTCGCTGTGCATAAGCAGCTTTCGGCTAACAGACTGATATTGCCACTGTTCATGAGGTGGGGGTCACAAAAACATGTTGAAAATTTGGAGTGAAAATACCAATGAATGCCTGAGGTGTTAGGGTTTCCAACCATAACGCCCCACCCTGTAGAGAATGACAGGCATCAGGGGTGTGACTTGGGATTCTTGCCTGTAATGCTCATACCATTCCACATCCTACAGCCAGTGAGAGGCATCGAGGTATGCCTTGGACTCTTGCCCCAAAGTTCACCCCATTCTCCTATACCGCACCCATCTCACCATATTTCCTGATGGAATGGGGTGTGCATAAGGGCCAAAGACCCCAAGGCACACCGTGACACTTGTCAGTGTCTGCAGGGTAGGGTGTGGTGAAATGGTGTGGCCGTTATGCCTGACGACCCAAAGACACACCCCAATGCCTGTCACTCTCTGCAGGGTGGTGGTGGGGTTGGCTTCAGTTCAATACTTCACTGCCATTTCTATTATGCAGCTCTGTAACTTCTACACTACCAATGCCAATGCCAACAAGCAAACATTCGGCATTGACAAATGCTTGTTTTTGTTTCATACAGCTAGTTTTTGGTGCTTACTAAGCATGCTCAGAAGCAGTTATTCAAAATTTAGTAACTTTGGAATGGATTCATATTTTTTCACCAAACAAGCAAAATGCACACCTGTGGGTCAGTCCCTTTCTGCCCATAACATTTCAGTCCAAAATTCTAAACCATCTGGGTGCTAGCCAAGCTGACAGAAAACCGATTCAAACCAATGGAAAAAATCCCTTAAAACTCATTATCTGTAGCTCGGAATCCACGTATCCAACTGGAATGAAACTTGGTACATCCAGAGATCAGCCCCCCCCTTTCCCCCCTTAAATGTTCCCTTTCAGCCTCTTTAAAAAAACTGAAAGGTGCTAAGACATCATGATGTTAACTATACACTTTATTAACCAAATTTTCTTTGAGACACATGACACTATTTTTCCCTAACAGCGATTATTTAATATTTTAATTCCCTTATCACTCACTCACTCATTCCGTTTCTGTCCTTGTCCTAATATTTACAAATTAGAACAGGTGATCTTCTGTTTAACATCTGACCTCCCAGACAATAATTTAAAACTAATTGATGCATCAGGGATTTATTCAGGTTAACCAAAGCAACTAGCTATGAACCCATTAAAATGTAGTCTTTAGGAACACATAGAGCTAAGATTATCAAGTAGAAATATATTTCATATCACAACATTATTTCTTAACTGAAATGTCCCATTTTGGGCTTAAGTTTCCCTTGTTTTTTTAGCGACGTCCTGTTCCTGTCTTTTTCTATGGATTTTAAGTATGAACTGTTTGGTGAAACTCAAACCCACTTGGTGAATGAAATCTTAATCACCAGACATAGGAAAAAATGTAATAAAATGTAACGGGGGTGGATTCTCATGTTTAGGCAATTGCCTAGACAGATTTCTTTAACAGGCTGGGCAACCCAGGGTGAAGTCACTTGTTAATGTAAATGCGCTATCTGGAGTGCTATTCCTGTGGCCTGACCCCCTTCCTTTATCCTTTGAGGAAGAAGGTGATTTTTGAATGAGAACTAGTGTTTAGCGCAATGGCAGTGGGGGGTTAAAACGGGTAAGCTGCAGTCCATTACTGGAAATGAAACAAATCTGCAAGCCAAGGTAACCTAAAAGATCTATATTTGGATCATTTAAAAACACCACAACAGACTACTGTAATACAAGGAATATGTTTCCTAAATCTTGAAAAAAAAATTTGGTACTGCTTTTAGTTTGTAGACAACTTAGAGGAGCCCTACACACGTAAAAAATCAAAAAGTTATGATTTGAATAGGGGCATTAGCGAACTGCAGGTTCACAATTTGCAATAAGTTAGTGAGAGAAGTGATTTGAAACTCTCATTTAGATAAGCTAAAGAATGTAATTCTCATTATAGGTTAAACCCGAGAGAGGGAATGTAGCTAGCTCATACATGCGCCTGTAAGAAGCGAAAAGTAAAAGCAAACAAACTTTTAATTTTTAAAGTATGCAAGTTTGCAGGCCTGTTCCACCTGCTACAGCATATTACAAATGTAATATTTCCTGCTAATACCCAGTTCAGTAGCTGTACATGAAAACATTAATGCAGTTGTAATATATGGATCATTAAAATAATACTATCCTAAAGCATACAAAAAATTCCCTGTAATACACTGCAGCCAAAGTGATAGTATTATCACTTGGCAAGGGATACTATTATCATTCAGAACTCATAATACTATTGTTCAAGCTCTGAACGATAGTATTATCAACAAACCTGAACAGCGCAATCTTAAAACCCTCCACTACGGTAGACTTTTTCCAGACAAGTCCACAGCAACTTCTTAGCAATGCGTGGTGACGTACCAAAAATTGTGCCTCCTCATTAGACAGTGTTTCTGTGGGTGGGCAAAACAGTCCCTGCCAAAAAAAAAAAAAAAAAATTGGTGTCCGTCTCTCGCTTAGCGAGAGAAAATCATCACTTTGCTCTACTGCTGATTCTTTGCCGCACAACTGTCTGGATAATCTTGCATACAGCAACGCAAGAAATCAATGAATGGTAGGACTGCCTAAAAACTAAGTCTCTCAACAGAGACACTGAGCGAGCGAGTGGGCATGGCAGAATGGGGTGGGGGGTGGAGACAGAGACAGTCAGTGTTTGTGTCTTCCCTGCAATGGCAGTCTGCTGTCGAGTGATAGCACCTCACAAACTCCAAAGTAAACTCGCATCCATACACTATAAAAAATAAAAAATAGGTGAGTGTCTATCACTTGGGAATAATACCATCTCAAGGTTCTGGGGACAAGGGAACCTCTCAAAGCTTCGCTCTCGAGGTTTTTCTTGTCCCAGAACTTCAAGATATATTGTTCCTGTAATAGACACTGCCTATCTATTATTTCATTTTATAATGTTGGTGAACACTGTTAACCTTAAAATCATCATTTCCTAAGGTTTTTAACCTATCGATGCTACGTCGCATCGATAGGTTAACAACAGCGATCAGTCTGCGCATGTGCATGCTTTTTTTTTTTTTACAGGGGGAGCCGACGGATGAATGCAGTGGTTAGGAAAGGACTGAACGGCCGCGGTGGTGACTATTTTTCCAAAAGTAAGCAGCTGTTTTACTTTTTACTTGTGGGACCACACACTATAAAAAATAATGTATGGTCCCTCTATCGGCAACCGGTCACTGTTAACCGTCTTGAGGTTGCCATGGTGACGTAAAGCTCTCGAGCTCCGCTCTGGAGGTTTACACGGTCGCTCTGGCAACCTCTCGACAGCTAACTGACCGCTTACCGATAGAGGACCATACATTGTACTCTATATAATATATGGAGAGCCCTTATTATTAACTGAAATCAAGTAGATTACCACCTTGTTATGCCATTGTTATAACATCATTCTGTTGTTAACCCTTCTTGAGTATGTCATATCAATGGTATAACAAAATGGAATGCTCACAACAGTCAGTGTTCTGTAAAGTAATTCAGTAAAGTAATTCAATCTGGGTAGCCCAAACATTGTAAAATGTATGGTCTTTGATTAACAACCATGCTGAAAACACTTCTTGAGGATGCCATGACATCTGAAAACCTCTCAAACTACGCTCTCGAGGTTTAAAATGATGTCACGGCAACCTCTCAAAGTGTTTACAGCATGGTTATTAACCAAAGACCATACACTATCCTCTATATTTTTTATTACTTTAACAGCTGAAGCAGAAAAGAAAGGAACAGTCTTCCAAATGTGAGAGAATTAGGAATATGATTTGCATAAAAGATAATGCTCATTAGTCTGATGAAGGAACTATCAGTTCTGAAATGTTACTTATTTAGAAAAAAAGAGCACAAAGAAAAAGAAAAATATTCAGACAATTTTGTTGTTTGGAACTAATTGAATTTGGTTGAGGAAGAAGAAATATGTGGCTTTTGTACATCCAGAGATCTGCCATGTGAGACTATGCATGCAAAATGTTGTACAAATCTGTCAAACGGCTGCAAAATTATTAAAGTACAAACACTGGGATTTATCACTGAAGCGCCCATACAACCATGACTTTAGGGGCATGACGTGTGTGTGTGTATGTAATATATAATATATGGAGTGGGAACCAATACAGTTAAATAAATCTGTTTATTTTCCCTGGTGTTAAATAAATAGTGGAACCACCATTTATTTAACATCTTAGCGTCAATCAACTACGATTTATTTAACACCCCAACATCAATCAGCCTACCTCTTATCGGCACTAGTTACACTTAACCTTACTTTCAATTTCATTACACTCAGTCACCAACCTCTCCTGCTGTCTGCTGACACTACTCCTTCCTGACAGCACCTAAGCTATCCCATCCACCACACAGTAATTTAAAAACAAAAAAACTCTTCCCACTCTTCCTGCCAGGAGTTTTAATGTCCTTTTCATTTCAAGAAACTGGTTCTCTTTTCTTAAAACATCTGAAATCAATGAGGGTACAGTCTCCCTACCTGCCCCTCCCCTGCCTGCTCGCTCACTTACTCGCTCCCTTACTTGCCTGTTTGACACTCCTCTCTTCACTAGGCAAAAACAGACTTAAAACAGATCTCTCCACTGCAGAAACAAAAACATACCCACAACCAGCCACGGACCTTGAAAAGTAACACGATACGCACTGTTACCACCCTGCTTCTCTCCCACATGAGCTCCTTCTCCATTCTGCTCTTGTCCCATTTGCCAGCCACACACTGCAACAACTCCCTTCTGTGCTCCGCACCACACATCCACAAGTGGATAGTAAAAGCAGAATCAACCAGATAAGTGATTATTTTCCAAAAACATAAATAAATAAATAAAACCACCCCAAAATATCAGAACAGCAGCTCTCTGACTCTCACTAAGCAAACAAGCATTTGTCAATGCCGAATGTTTGCTTGCTGGCATTGGCATTGGTAGTGTAGAAGTTACAGAGCTGCATAACAGAAATGGCAGCATTGAACTGAAGCCAACCCCACCACCACCCTGCAGAGAGTGACAGGCATTGGGGTGTGCCTTTGGGTCGTCAGGCATAACGGCCACGCCATTTCACCACACCCTACCCTGTAGACACTGACAAGTGTCACAGTGTTGCCTTGGGTCTTTGGCCCTTCGCACCCATTCCATCAGGAAATACAGTGAGATGGGTGTGGTGTGGGAGAATGGGGTGAATTTTGGGGCCGAAGAGTCAAGGCATACCTCGATGCCTCTCACTGGCTGCAGGGTGTGGAATGGTACAGGCATTACAGGCAAGAATCCCAAGTCACACCCCTGATGCCTGTCATTCTCTACAGGGTGGGGGTGTTATGATTGAAACCCTAACACCTCAGGCATTCATTGGTATTTTCACTCCAAATTTTGAACATGGTTTTTGCTACCCTTACCTCATAAACAGTGGCAATATCAGTTTGTTAGCGGCTGCTTATGCAAGCGACTACGGCATTAGCACCAGAGGTGCAAAACACATTCGAACAGGATGTGAAAATGACCAGCTATACTGTTCATAGGGAGGTGTAAAAAATGGCAATGTTGCAAATCTGCAGTAAAAATATTTAAAAAACTGGTGAAGTCATGGCGTGCATAGAAACTGTGCAGCGTACACCGTAATGTAATTAGTTTGGGGATTTTTACAGCAGATTGTCAACACAGGCATTTGGGACCTCCGATCATGGAACAGTGTCACTGTGATTTTCTTTATCTGTCGAACAACGATTTCCCTGACCATGCATCTGCACTGAAAGTGTGAAAACACATTTCGGCCATGTTGTGAAAAATGACAGCTGTACTGTTCATAAGGAAGTGTGGAAAAATGCCACTGGTGAAAATCTGGACTGAAAATATTACAAAGTCATGAACTTCGATGGTGCATGGAAACTGTGCAATGGTCACTTGTAGCACAGTCATTTTCACGTTCGATTTGAACGCATGCGCGAAGGCGTTTTGGAAATAACACACTTTGGGTGTGCCTCTCCTTTCAATCCACTGCTCCATAGAGCAGGCGTGGCGATCCTGCACCAATGGGTGCGAGCTGTGTGTGACAGCGGTGGTCTTGGCTTCAAAAACCACCGCTGTCATCAGGCTTCCACATCACGCCACCCCACCCGCGTCGCCGCCCCGCATCACGCTGCCCCCAAATCTTTGGTGCCATGCTGAGCCCACCCAGCATGCAAGCGATCGTTGTTTGCCGACAGGGTGCCCAATCCCCGTCGGCTCTACAACCCAGCCATCCTTCTGCCCGCTGAGGCCACCCCAGCGTGGCAAATGTCACCGTAGTCTTTTTTTTTCACCTGTAAACCAAAAAGCGGTCCCCAGGCGCTCTGCCAGTCCCCCCTCCACAACCCGCACCCACCCTCCTTTAACCTCCCACACACCCCACCCCACACTTACCTCCCGGAGCTCGGTGCGGCGATCTTGATGGACCGGGGCTCGTCTGCACTCTTCAAAGCCGACGCGAATTGAGAAATGCCGGTAAGCTGTATAATGGGCTAGATAGGGGTTTTCAACTTTATGCATATCTCAGGCATTTTTGGAATTTTTGCACCAAATTTCAACATGGGGTTTTGGGACCCCTTCTCATGAATGATGTCACTGTCACTGATGTGTATTGGGCCGAAGGGTGATTTCACAGTCACTGCACAGTCACTGCATGAAATCACCCTTCAGGCCTGAATATGCCATGACAGTGACATCATTCATGAGAAGGGTCCCAAAACCCCATGTTGAAAATTTGTCTAAACAAAATTGTTGCGAGCATTGCACGCGCAGTTCCTACGCAGGCTCGTAAGTTCGCGAATTTTCAATATTTTCACTCCAGATTTTCAACAGTGCCATTTTACCACACCTTCTTATGAGCAGTACAGCTGTCATTTTTCATATCCTGCCCAAAACGTGTTTCCGCCCATGTAGTGCACAATGGCGCAGTCAGTGTGCGAAATCAATGTATGGGACACATTAAGAAAGTCATGGTGACACTGTTCATTAGCAGGGGTCTTAAAATGGCTATGTTGAAAATTTGGTGAAAAAATTCCTAAAAATGACTGTTTTACGAGCGTGCGTTGTGCAGTTCTCATGCACTTTCGTGAAGTTTCACAATTTTCAATATTTTCCTCCATATTTTCAACATTGCCATTTACCACACCTCCTTATGAGCAGTACAGCTGTCATTTTTCACATCCGACCAAAGATGTTTCCGCCCATGTAGTGCACAATGGCGCAGTTGGTGTCGAAATCAATGTATGGGACACAGTAAGAAAATCACAGTGACACTGTTCATTAGCAGAGGTTTTAAAATGCCAGTGTTGAAAATTTGCTGAAAAATTCTAACAATGACTTTTCACGAGGCGCTGCAATTTTCCACGTAGACGTCAGGTTTGGCAATTTTCAATATTTCCACCCAGACTTTCAACATTGCCATTTTACCACACTTCCTTATGAGCAGTACAGCTGTCATTTTTCACATCCTGCCCAAAACGTGTTTCCGCCTTATGTAGCGCACAATGGGGGTAACAAAAGGTCATGCTGAAATTTATTGTGCAAATACCAGCAATCGCGACAGGGCATTAGGGTAAAGCACCATACGTGCAAACACCACTGCAAATACCTGAATGCTAACGTTCGGCATTGACAAATGCTTGTATGGACTTTGTCAGCGGAATTTTTAACATAGACATTTTAAGACTCTCTGCTCATGAACAGTGTAACTGTGATTTTCTTAATCTGTCCCAAACACTGCCTTTAGACACCGACTGCACCATTATGCGCTACATGTGCAGAAACACATTTTGGGCAACTATGTGAAAATGGCAGCTGTACTGTTCATAAGGAAGTGTAATAAAATGGAAATGTTGAAAATCTGGAGTGAAAATATTGAAAATGAGCAAACTTACAAGCGTAGCGAGGAACTGCGCAATGAGCGCTCGTAAAACAGTCATTTTTAGGAATTTTTTCACCAAATTTTCAACATAACCATTTTAAGACCTCTGCTCATGAACAGTGTCACTGTGATTTTCTTAATGTGTCCCATACATTAATTTCGCACACCAACTGTGCAATTGTGCGCTACATGGGCGGAAACACATTTTGGGCAAGATGTGAAAAATGACAGCTGCACTGCTCATAAGGAAGTGTAATAAAATGGCAACATTGAAAATCTGGAGTGAAAATATTGAAAATTCGCAAACTTACGAGCGTGCGTAGGAACTGCGCAATGCGCGCTCGTGAAACAGTCATTTTTAGGAATTTTTCCACCAAATTTTCAACATAGGCTTTTTGAGAGCCCACCTTATGAACAGTGGCAGTGTCATTTTGTTACTCAGTTCTGAAAGGTGATTTCGTGCAGTGACTGTGAAATCACCCTTTGAAACATTAACGCCATGACAGTGAGATCATTCATGAGAAGGGGTCCCAAAACCCCATGTTGAAAATTTGCTGTAAAAATTCCAAAAATGCCTGAGATATGCAGCAAAGTTGAAAACCCCTATCTATCCCATTATACAGCTTACCGGCATTTCCTCAGTTCACGGTTGGCTTTTGAAGAGTGCAGACGGTTCCCGGTCCACGCAAGACTGCCGCGCCAGAGTCCATAGGTAAGTATCGGGTGGGGGGGTGGAGAGGCAGGGTGCGCAGGGTGGGTGCGTGGTGGGGGACAGAGACACCAGGGACTGTTTTGAGTTTCAGGTGTTTTTTTTTAAATGACGACGACAAGTGGACGCTTGCCACGCGGGGTGGGCTCCAGCGGGCCAAGGATGGCTGGGTGCAGGGGCATGGAGCCGACGGGGGGATTGGGCACCTGCTGATGATAGCATGTGTTGCCACACTGAGGTGGGCTCCCCAGCGTGGCAACCTGTACTCTTGAGAGCGGGGAACCAGTGGAGCTGACGAAGTTGGGCACCCCGTCAGCTATGCTGATGTGGAACCACGCTGGGTGGGGCACCCAGAGTGGCATATAGAACTCTGTTTTTTGAGGGGCACACACAGCACATGGGGGATTGGGCACCCTGTTGGATACACAGTGTGTGGGGGCGAGCACCAGTATTCATGCGTGCGTGTGTGTGTGTGTGTGTGTGTGTGTGTGTGTAGGGGGAGCACGCAGGAGCAGGCGATATCTTATCACTGCTCACTGAAGCGTAGCTCCCCCTTTCAACTGTACGCCACTGCATTTTGGACTGGTCATAGACAGCTCGAGCAGGCATTGGAGAACTGCGGCCGCGCCTGCAAACACACTGCCTGAATTGGAAGAGGGCTGCCACACCTCCGAAAACTCGGATGATGGCACTATGTTTCTTGCACATGCGTACAAGCAAACATAAAAATGGAGCCGCCATGCTTTCAAAACTCTCCAGCCCTTCCTCATACAGAAACCAACCAACAAAAACCTCAGTCTGACTATCACAACGTTGGCTGCACAGCAAGAGTGAGTGACCACAGAAACCACCACACTATCTAGCATGAATACATTAAATAACTCCACTAATTTTATACAGAAGTTAAACTCCACAAAAAATAAAAAATTAAAAAAATCTAAAAAAAACCAAAAAATTCCTTTCCTATTGCATAAATTGAACATGCATTGGAAAACTCGTGGAATACATGATTTATCTGCACAAGAGCAGTTTGACCTTGGGTAACCTCACAAGTGGCATATTCCACTAGTTTCCATTGCATATCCCCATATCTGTTCTCTGAGGGCATATGTAGTTCAGAGGCCCTGCTGTATGAGGGCAAGTCACAGATGGAGATATAGTTAGGCTAGACTGCAAGGAATAGGAGTGGGGTAGACAGGTCAGGCTCTTGGGGGTAGGGAGAAGACAGGTGGTAAGTGATAAAAGGAGGTCCCATCCCGGCCAGACAAAAAATAAAAAATGGGGATAAAAAGTATGTAAAAAGAAAGGAACATTAGGGCTCAAAGACTGAATGGTGTACCTAACCATGAATTACTATACCTAACCCCCCTCCAACACCATGAAACAGTGATACCTAACAAAACCTATGGCTGAATAACTTTATAGGGTATAGGGTGAAGTACGAAAAGATAAACTACAGTGTACTGCAGTCTGCTTTACAATGTCTTTATAACAGCACATGGTTCAATAAAATAATAGTAGTAGTAGTAGTGCAGTAACAATGTAGGGCAGACTTAATCAGTATATGTTAACTGCTACCAGCTAAAGGCAAGCTAAAAACTAAGTTTAAAAGAGATGTTAGTGGGGTTTTTAAATTATCATAAAGGGCTAGAGTTCACAAATGTTCCCCTGTAAATTCAAGTTATGAACGTGGAAGGGGTTAAAGTATTCCCTAGTATTTTTAGCCAGCTCAGTTTATCTAATTTCTGTTTGTTCTTTGTACTCTTGAATCCTCCGAATGTCCCATGTCAAACCCTGAAGCATGCATGTAACATTACAATATATATATTATATACTATAATTAATATAGAAATATATACACATATATATATATATATACTGTATATATATATATACATACACACACACACACACACACACACACACCACACACACTGTTTTCTGAGGTTGCTTTAAAGGTTACTTTTTTGTAGAATAAACTGAAAAAGGAATGAGCACGCACCTGAGTTTTTGCTGCCTACAGTAGCTTGCTCACCTGTGTGTTCGGGAATACAGTAAGTGGAGTATGCCTAGCACTTGCTGATTTTACTTGCCGAGTTAGGGGCAAGGTGCAACCTGGGAGGAGCTGTAAAAGGACCCAGTTTCCATTGTTTGGAAGTTCTTTTCATATGGTGAGCTGTTGCATTGCACTGTGAATACAGCGGAAACAGCAAATGCTGGCTGCCAAACTCAGTAGAGTCAGACTGTGGACAGGGTGAAGTATATAATTTTATCAGAAAAAGCCTGTTGATGAAAATAGCTTCTTGCCAGAGACATCTTGGGGGAAGGAGATATGGGGGGAAGGGGACAGTACAGTAGCATCACTACAACATCATTCCAAGTAATAGGAGTATGTGTGGAACAGCATTAAAATGTACCTGTACCAAATTATGAGTTATAGTATAAATGTGCAGTATTCGATAGAGAGCCAGATAGGGTGATTTGGAGATGCAGGCAGGTGTAAACAAGGTACACAGGAGCCAAAATAACAGTGAGATATATATATATATATTGTATATATAATATACACTATTAAGTGCAGGTCTAGAGGCAAAGAGGGGATTAAGGGCAGGTGGAGGTGTGAGTGGTGTGTGCATGAAGAAGGACCAATAGAGAGTACCAGAGGTTTAGCCCAAGACCTCTGCCATGAGGAGACCAAGAATTCAGGTGCAGTGACATTCGGTATAGACCCCTGAAAGCGAATGCTAAATGCTGGAGATTATAACTGGCCCAAGTAATTATCACCTTGAGTACAATGGGGCCTATGCACTATTGCGCAGGAATTGTGCCCATATGTAATGCAATGGTGGTGCAGCCATGAGATGTGCAGGGCTTGCTGATGTGGGGTGTGGCCTACAGACACATGCAGGTCCATGCAGATTGCAGTCCAGGTGATCATGGGCATATGTGGTACCGCTTCTTGATCCCACCATAGACAGGCATTGCCACTGCCCCGCATGGAAACGCAGAAGTGAATACTGTGATGGAAGGGAACAGCAGTCAATGGTGGAGGATGGGGGTGTTATGCCCGAGCTACCAAGTCCACCACCAGGGAATGATGGCACTAGACACAGTGGCAAAGAGCACAGTGGACATTACCAGACCCAAGGCAACAGATGGGCATGGTCCACACACTTCACTGGTGACCAGCTGGCAGCCATGGTCTTTGATATTTGTGCACATTACATCGCCCTCTATGGAGCAGAGTCCCTCAAGGCAACTGCTGAGATGAAAGCCCACATGTGACTTGATATACAGGCTGCTGTAAGCAAAGTTGGACCAGAGGCATGGACACTATCATCCATCAAGCATAAATGGTGTGACCTCCATTCGGCTGTCAGACATAAGCTAGCAACTGACAAATGGGCGCAGCAAGGGATGGGTGGTGGGCCATCCACACAGGGACTCAATTTATCCCCCATGGAGAGGATGGCGACAGACACTGTCACCGAGGTGGCCCTGCATGGGGAGGTGGAGGGTATGGACACAGTGCCAGGTATGTACTACTATGCAGAAACAGGGACCGGGATGTCCTGGATGCCATGTAAAAGCTAACCTCCCTGTGCTGCACCCTACAGAGCCTGATACTAGGCACACCCTCAGCATGGAGACCGCACTCTCTGTTGAGCTCCCCATGCGACCCATATCTTACATAAGCAGTGTGGGACTGGAGGATGGCACAGGTTGGTAGCACCTAGGTAGCCAGTAGCACATCATGTAATACCGACTGCAGTGCTGCTGCATGTAACACATGTCCCTTCTCTCGACTTCAGGTACAATGCAAGAGTAGGTGTGCATGATTGACACAGAGACACTACGGAAGGCCATGCACACAGTGCCTGTGGAAGAGACATTGGTGGCTATGGATGATGTGTCTGCCTCCATATCCCTTTGCAATCCTCAGTTCTGAATCCCCATTGCAATCACACCATGGACTGCAGCCAGCAGACATCGCCACCCAACAGTCACACGTAAGTGGCATGTGTGTACGGCCTACCACCAAACAGCTGCCCTGTGACAGTAGGGATAAGGACCCCTCCAGCTGGCTGACCTGCTGGTCACTGAGGACAGCCACACATTGAGTACTCCACACCTACTATATGGAGGTATGCCAGATGGAACGTGAGTGACTCCAGGCACAGCACAGGAATGTAGTGGTCCTGGAGATTCTTTATGTTAAGGTGTGGAGGGTGGGGAGTGGCATAGACCACATTGTTTACCTCTTTGAGAGACTGACAGACCGCCTGCTATCCAGCAGCATCATGGTCACCCAGTCCATCCCTGTGCCATGGCAGGATGTCCTGTTCCAGCCTATGCCCACCAGCCCCCCAGGGCCCAAGGTACAGCCCAATTCCTAACCCAGCCTGCACTTGCCAGCCCTCAGGGCAGGAAGTACAGCCTGATGCACTGAACCAACACACACAAGACAGCCTCGGCATAACAGAGGTCCAGGGGGATCCCCAGCAACAGCATGTACCAGAGACACAGGCAGACAGGTGACCACATGTAGGTGGCAAGGAATATCAAAGACCCAGCATCTGGGCACATGGTCATCCACACGGCTAGTAAAGCAACTGTCTAGGAGGCTGCAAAGCCAGGCAGCAGCACCACGCAATAAGCATAGTTGGATGAATTCAAGTAATGTACAAAGGACCCCAACTGGACTGTATGTCTTCTTCTGCTGTGGTGAATGCTATGTTTTCATACGCATACAGCAGAAGGGCATCTGCTACTTGCAGCAGTGCCTTGGACATGAATGTGTCCGATACCCATGAGATCACCACCACCCTCTGGAAGGAGCTGGTGGCATACTAGTACAGTGCACACAGCACCCTTGTCTGCATGGACATTACATGGGACTAGCAGGTACATGGTGCCACAGTGGGCCAGACAAGGTTGCACAGCTGTGCAATGGTGGCATGGTCCAAATGGAATTGCTCAAGGCAGTGTGTCCCCTGCAGAGCATAGGTGTCCAGATGGGGCTTGAATACATATGGCCTTGGCCTTACTGGCTGCTCGTGCTCCACCTCAGCATCCAGAAGCAAGACATTCATTAACATACTGGACACAACCCAAGTAACCCAGTGGTCTACCTGAGGGCAGGGACACTGATAACAGTGCTGTTGATTATGCCACACAACCTTCCACCTCAGACATGGGTCCCTTTGAAGAGGCATGTGCAAGCCACACCCGTGGAGTGACGCATCATGCGCGGACATCATTGGACCACGCCTGTCCCATACAGGTAGTACAATGGTAGCTGCACAGGCATTCAACTATGTTTCTGCACCATTGGTTGCCACAGTTGTGGTATACCCTGGGAAACTGTTGCATATGTCCAAGAGGACATATGTAGACAACCCTGAGGGGGGCATTTTGTGGGAGCTGGAGGAGCAGGGTGAGGTACAGTGTGCATACTACAGGCAGGGTGTGTATGGCTGTGGATTATATGTGCTGCATGTGCTATATTGATCTCTGTGCTGTGTTTATGCTTCCACAGAACTTTGGGGGTTGTCATAATAAAATGGTCCTCTGGTGGTGGTGGTCGTCTTCCGGTGGGCATGCTGGCCCATGCTAGCACCTCATTTCCTTTCATGGAGTTTGGAGAGTGAGGATATGTACTAGAAAGATGAGGTCAGGAAGCTCTGGAAGATGGCCAAGCCATCAAAGGTATGTGTAATGTGACCCATCCTTTGATGGTTTAATGTACCATGCAGATTGCATGTCTGTTTGTATGACCTGTCTGTGGATGGTATTTTGTAGAACGCATATGTTGCTTGCCATTTTGATACTTCATTAAAATGTTGCTGTACATATCTCCCCTGTCCAGGTCATTATTCTGGACAGCACTGGCATGCCACTGTCCAAAGGGGGAGGTGCTGGTTCACACAGGAGGACAGTGGGCATAAGGGGGGGCTGTGTCCTGTATGTGTATGGGGGCTGTGTTCACTGTTGGAACGGGGGTGCCACGTGTGAGGTGATGGGCATTGCCACTGTCACCCTGTGCTATTCTGTTGTCTGACTGCATTCCACTGTGCCAGCCATTGGTGGGTGGCTGCATGACTGGTGCATGGCCAGAACCCAACCTCTATTGCACAGGGGCTCCTTCACGGTGGTGTTCCTTAACAGTCTGTACCCACGGAATCTGCAGTCCATGTGGTGCATCTGAAAGACCCAGTGCACATGTGGTTTATTACAGCCCTCTATATGGCGTAGTGCTGTGCACTGCATCATGCTCTGGACAGACATATTTCACACAGTGCATGAGTGTGTAGGGAACACCTGTGCATAGCACTACCATGGTGCAGCTACACATGGCATGCCTCCATGTATGCTGCATTCCCACGTGCAGTACGTGCATGCTGCATGACCATGTCATGCGCCTGTTTGGGATGTATGCCCTTACACACACACACACATGCCGTGCTGCATGCACTGTGCAGATCCATCCTGCATAGGCCCCAATATTTGGAAACGTTTCTTATGAGAGCATGTACAATTACAAAGAATACAAAGGATCCACTTCTATGGTGACTGCTTGACTAATCCTTTTATTTCCACCCCAAACAATGGTTAACATTTTGTGGCTTTAAATGCCACTTCCTCAGAACAATGGTTTTTCCATTAGCAATAACTTCTTCTGTTTTGTGTTCTAGAGGAACTTCATATCAGCAAGCTTGTCTCCTTTATGAACTTGCTTGCCTCCCACTCTCTTCCATGTGATATTGTTCATTTAGAACTTCAGGAGCAGTGTCTCAGGAGTGTGGCCATCCTTCTCATTTTCAGATCATTGTTTGTGAATCTTAACTGCATGCATTATCTTCGATGCAATACTTTAATAATATTATTGCCAGGGGCGTCACCAGAGGTATAAAATTGGGTGACTAATGCCCCACTGTTAAAATTCCAACCACGCTATGGGGGTCCGGGGGCATGCTCCCCCCTGGAAAATTCAGAAATTTGTCCCTTCAAATGGTGGCTTTTCTTGCATTTTAATGGTGAAAAATGTGTTTGAAAAGCCTGTTTAACATCAGAAGAAGTTATTGCTAATGGAAAAACCATTGTTCTGAGGAAGTGGCATTTAAAGCCACAACATGTTAACCATTGTTTGGGGTGGAAATAAAAGGATTAGTCAAGCAGTCACCATATCTACAGGAGGGACAGGGAGGGTAAAAGAGGAGGAGGAGTAGCTCTTTACATAAGGGAAGGAATAAAAGCAACAGAACAAAAGGGTAAACAGGGAGGAGAAGAAGCACTGTGGGTAAATTTGGAGACAGGCAATGGCACCACAATCCGCACAGGGGTTGTTTACAGACCCCCTTCTCAGGGGAGGAAATGGACAAGGAAATGATAGAAAGTATACTTAGAATGGCAGAAAGGGAGATATTGCTGATGGGTGATCTGAATATGCCAGATGTTAACTGGAGGTGCAGTTGCAGCTGCCACTTCGAAGAGTGGAGTTATTCTAGATACCCTACAAGGAGCATGCCTTAGACAACTAATTACTGGAGCCCACTCGAGAAGGAGCAATATTAGACTTGATTCTCTCAAATGGAGATGGAGAGGATCACAGATGTAGAAGTGGTCGCCATCTGGGAACTAGCGACCATCGAACAGTATGGTTCACAATAAACACAGCAATAGAGTCAAGCCATACAAAGACAAAAGTACTGGACTTTAGGAAGGCTGACTTGCTAAAATGGGTGAGTGCCTAAGGAATGCACTAGCAAATGGGCAGGAAGGAGGGTGGAAGAACAATGGGGAATAATAAAAACTGCCATCACAGAGGTAACGAGCCTTTGTGTGAAGCAAATAAAACAAAACGATGTAAGAAACCACTATGGTTCTCAAAGGAAGTGGCAGTGAAGGTTCAAGAGAAAAAGAAAGCATTCAGGAAGTACAAGGAATTGTAGAAGGAGCAGGACAGAGAACTGTATCAGTTAAAACAAAAGGAGGCTGGGAAGGCAGTCAGAACAGCAAAGGCCCAAACCGAGGAAAAGATAGCCAACTCGGTTAAGAAGGGGGATAAAACCTTTTATAGGTACATCAGGGAGTGAAGGAAGACCAAGGGAGGGATAGTGAGGCTTAATAAAGGGGAGGGAGGATGGGCAGAGGGAGACTGAAAAGGCAGAGATACTAAACAAATATTTTTGCTCAGTATTTATAAATGAAGAGGGGGAGGTACATAAAACAAACAGTAGAAACACTCTGGATACAGAAGTTGATACCAGCCCATTTACAGAAGAAAGGGTTCTGAAAGAACTCTTAAAACTGAAGGTGGACAAAGTAATGGGGCCTGATGGGATTCATCCCAGAATTCCTAAGAACTAAGGGTAGAACTAGTGACACCACTGACTACCCTTTTAACAAATCATGGGAGGATGGGTGGTACCCAAGGACTGGAGGAGGGCAGATGTGATTCCCTTCACAAAGTGGGAGCAAGGCAGAAGCAGGAAACTACAGACCCTGTTAGTTCAACCTCAGTGATAGGGAAAATGATGGAATCACTTCTGACGGAAAGAATTGTCGAGTATCTAGAGGCCAGAGGGCACAAGACCCTAGGCAGCATGGATTTACAGGGAAGGTTATGCCAGACGAATCTGATAGATTTCTTTGACTGGGTGACCAAGTAGTAGATCAGGAGGGGCTGTGGACATGGCCTACCTAGACTTTAGCAAGGCATTTGACACAGTCCCACACAAAAGATTAATATACAAGTTAGCCAGCCTGGGAGTGGGTACCAAGATGACAGCCTGGGTAAAGAATTGACTGGAGAATAGGACACAGAGAGTAATAGTAAATGGAGTCCACTCAGAAGAAAGGAGGTTACTAGTGGTACCGCAGGGTTCAGTGATAGGACCAGTCCTCTTCAATGTCTTTATGTTTACATTGCAGAAGGACTGGAAGGAAAGTATGTCTCTTTGCAGATGACACAAAGATCTGCAACAGAGTTGATGCACAGGGTGGGTGGAAAGGATGAGAAGGGACTTGGCAAGGTTAGAGGAATGGTCAAATGTATGGCAGCTTAGATTCAATGCTAAGAAGTGCAAGGTAATGCACCTGGGAAACAAAAACCCAGGGGAAGAGTACACAATGGGGGGTGAGATACTAACAACAACAAAAATGGAAAGGGACCTGGGGGTAGTCATATCAGATGACCTAAAGGTGGGCAAGCAATGTGAGAGGTCAGCAAGGAGGGCTGGGGGGATACTGGGATGCATAGGGAGAGGCATCACCAGTAGAAAACAGGAAGTTATTATCCCTCTGTACAGACAGCTGGTGAGACCCCATCTGGAGTACTGTGCAGTTCTGGAGACCCAATCTCTGCAAAGACATAGACAGGATGGAAGCTGTCCAGAGGAGGGCAACTAAAATGGTGCAGGGTCTGCACGGAAGACATGAAGAAGAGCCGAAAGGGGCTTAATATGTATAGCCTAGAGGAAAGGAGAGAGGGGACATGATAGAAACGTTCAAGTACCTCAAGGAATCAACAAAGTCCAAGAGGGTAGCATCTTTCAAAAAAGAGTGTGCAAGAACAAGAGGGCACAATTTGAAGATAGAGGAGGGCGGCTCAGAGGTAATTTAAGGAAGTATTTTTTCACAGAGAGGGTTGTGGATGCATGGAATGGCCTTCCGGGGGAGGTTGTGGAGTCAAAATCAGTGGTGGAATTCAAGCACGCATGGGACAGTCATAAGGCAATTCTAGGGGGTGGGGGTAGGAAGAAGTAGGCTGCTGGTTAACTAGGATCTTCAGCTTATCCAGTAGGTAGGGAAATGGGCAGACTGGGTGGGCCAAGCGGTCCTTATCTGCCGTCAAATTCTATGTTTCTATGTTTCACCTGTATTTCTTACATATGGAAAGATTTTGTTACTACTGGACCACCAAGGACAATGGATAGAGAGACACCATTTCCCTGCTGATCTGCTGGAAAAATCAAACATTATTATTCCTGCAGATCTGCTGAGAAGATTGCAGGACTCTAGAGTAAAACAGACAGCAGGACTGATAGCTATGCTAAGTACTGAGTGCGGTATAAGCAAAACACTTTTTTTTTTTTATCAAAAAGTAAATGAGACGGATTAGCTTAGCTGACAGCCTGCTTGTCTGCCCTAAATCATCCTGCATCAAAAATAAAACAAGGGTTATAGCTTAGGCAGTAGTATCACTCACACATTGTCTGGCTTGCTTGCCACAAACTCACAAACCTCTGTCTCAGACGGTAAAGCACTTAGAAAGTGCTGCTATTTATTCATTTTTGAGCAATCGGCTCTAGTTGTTTCTCCTAGGAGCCTTGAGATTTATCAATAAAGTCAAGCTGAAACACACAGTAGAGCTGAAAAAGATGCCAAGCACCAAGGCAGGTACAAATTGTGGTATGAGAAAACTCTTATCAAGAATTATACAATATCAATTTACCCTGTATCATAAAAAATTATAGCTTAGGCAGTTGTCCCTCTATATCACTCACTGTGGGCTGTCTGATTTTGGTAGGCAGGGCCGAAAACTGTACGAACTACTGTAGCACCCATCAGTATTAATTCACAGTTCACACTGTATAACCATAACCACCACCACCACCCACATGACCACCCCCACATGACCACAACTACCACAACACACACAACCACAATACACACAGTCACCACAACCAAAACAAAAAGGTTATAGCTTAGGCAATAGTCTGTATCACAGGCTGAGGCTGTGTGAACTTGCTTGCCAATTGCCACAAATACAAATATAAACCCAGTAACCCACAACACAAAACCCTCTCTGAGAGAGTTAAGGCACCTTCCAAACTCGATATTTATACCTTTCATTTTTTTCTGAGCCTTTGATTTTATTTATCAATGAACTGACTGAAGTTCAGTCACTTACTGAAATCACTCAAACTTAAGAAGTGCAAAGGCCAACTGCAGCAATTCTACAGTAAGAGAGGACCGTTGCACTTCACTGCAGTGTTATGTCTTGCTTTGTCTATCAGCGCCTTGTCTCTTTGCACCAGTTGCATTGCTGCTGCTGTTTTACCGTAGATGTGCGATAATGAGCACACCTAGAACCTGTGCCACAGTGATTGCCCTTATTTAGCATCATAATATCACTGCATTATAATATCACTGCATTATAATATCACTGCATCATATGCTGTGACTGAATAATTTCTGTCTGCACGGCAGCTAGAAAGGCAACTACTGAACAGCACTTTTTGCACCAAAATAAATGACTTTTCTGATGGATGGTTTGAGTGCTAGGAATATTCATTATGGTGCTGAGGAATGTGGGGAGCATTTAAACAGCAGGACCCGTTACCCCTATGTAAGCATGCATTAAACATTTTTCTCTGGATGTAGCTGTCAAAGAAAGCCAACATTCATGAGAGAAGTTGATGCATCAATTACAACTGCTAGCAATCACCGACTGCGCTAAAAGAACTAGAGAGAAGCAGAATTTTATAGGTAGAAAAAGTCCCTTAATCCATCAACACATCATTTGCCACTCTACCGGTCAAGCTCAACCAGAAACCAATGGCATGGAAACCAAGAAAGATCCTGTTCCTGACAGACATGATACATCCAGACATACTAGTTAGCCCAATAACTGCTGCATGCCAGATTGGTAATATGACTCATGTTCGGGGAATCCTCTTTAACAGCAGCAACCAAAAACTACATCAGACCACTCTTGCTGCACAGCATAAGAACTGTGCACCACTTGTGTCTGAAAGAAAAAAAAATGCACCACATGTTTGTACACTACACCAACTGGCTGGTGTGAAAGCAAAAGCAATGCTTTAGTTTTTTGGCAGGGAAGGCTAGGTAGAAACAAAGGCAGAGGCATTGCCATAACTCCTCCCCCCCCCGGCATTAAGTCCATGGTGTTTGGTGGATGGCCTGGCCTGTGTGTTCTGTTGTCCCCAGAGCCTCCCACAAGCCACCCATGAATGCCCACTGCTGGTACACTGCTGGCTGAACCGAGTAGAGCCACCCAGTCTCCCCTCTGGGATTGGACACAGGGTACAGGGCCACGAGTATGGTGAATGCAAGATTCAAAAATAGCCTGCATTCTATGAAATGCACATAAATAATCGGCAATAAAGCACTGATTTAATCCTTAAATTTATTAAAGTCCCAGACATAATAGAGGACTACTGAGAGTGCTAGCAAATAAAACTCCCTGGCGCTTCAAACTGTAACAGTTCTTCATCATGGGTGGGGTTACAACTTTTCAAACCTTCAATAAATAGGGCCCTGGCCCCCTCCTGGTGCTGACACTATTAAATGAAATAAACTAAACTGCTGCCACATATCTTCTCCACCCAACAAGTTCTGAGCTCACCTGGTCCCCTCCCATGGTGTTGTGTGGTGTCGTACGTCCCCCCCCCCGACTCCCGATCTCAGTCTCCTTTAGTTGACAAACTCTATCAGCATCACAGCAGCCACCCATGCATTCACAAGACACAGAGTACACCAACAGAGAAAATGAAAGTGCGCTCCATGCGGTGGTGCTATGAAGTGCTGCATCAGTGCTTCTTAAAGAAAAATCAAGGCTTCTTTTAATTTTTTTTCAGAAGTGAAGCCATGATTCCATTTCTTTGATGAGGGAAATGATTGGAGTGGCTTTAGATTATATTGAGGGGGGGGCTATAGCCTCCCCCAAAACAGCCTGATGACACCACCAATTATTGACAAACTTTTCACCGGTATAAGCAAACAAGTGGAGTTAAGTTTACATGTAGTGATATGCAGATAGTTCACAGGTGTAATGTCATCGTAACTTGCAGTTTCTGTAATTTATCAACAGCTGTACAAACAAAATGCATTTGCTTGTAAAAAATAAACAAAAAAAGTGTTGAGTCAGTCATCTTTCTTGTATGCCTTGCATCACAGCTTTTTCATTTTTCTTTTAAACCTCAAGGTTTGAGAGAAACTGATCATGAACCACAGATAAAAAAATAAGCAGTTGACTGTCAATATGTCTCACATCAGGTCTTTCACACACTGCAAGAAAGCAGTAGCAAAGGCAAACAAGATACTGGGGTGCATATCTAGGGAGATCAGTAGTAGGAGAGAGGAGGTTATACTTCCCTTGTACAGGTCACTGGTAAGGCCACATCTAGAGTATAAAGTTCAGTACTGGTGCCCACACCTCAAAAAGGACATTAACCTGCTGGAGAAGTTCCAGAGGAGGGCTATGCTAAACAAAACAAAACAAAACAGCTCAAGCTGCTATGAGGAGTGTGCACGGTACCACAATGGTCCAATCAAGAAAAAAACCCAGCACAACACCAAGCTCAGGCAATAAGGCTTTAATAGAATATAAATATAAAAATGCAACATATCCATAAGGGCAGGCTCCACAACATAGGATGCAGTAAGGACTCCAACCGGTTTTGCAACTAATGCATCATCCCCCTGATGATGCATTAGTTGCAAACTGGTCGAGGTCCTTACTGCATCCTATGTTGTGGAGCTTGCCCCTATGGGTATGTTGCATTTTTATATTTATATTGTATTAAAGCCATATTGCCTGAGCCTGGTGTTGTGCTGGTTTGTTTTCTCCAGAGGAGGGCTACAAAGATGATAGCTGGTCAGAAGGGTAAGGCATATGAGGAGAGATTGAGGGCACTGAACATGTACTCCCAGGGAGGGAGAGGGAGAGGGAGAGAATGATTGGGACCTTCATGTACTTAAAAGGGACAAATAAAGTTGATAAGGAGAGTCTCTTTAAGCTGAGTGGCAACCATAACATGAGGGGGCACAGTCTTAAGATGGAGGGTGGGAGGTTTAGGAGGGAAATCGGGAAGCACTTCTTCACATAGAATGTGGTGGACACTTGAAATGCACTGCCAGAAGAGGTAATCTCATTGAAGATAATGGGCAGGTTTAAGAGAGGCTGGGACAAGTATAGGGGGAGGGTAAGGGTCATGGGTAGGGAGGATGAGAGGAGTGGGGAGAGGGGGCAGGGACAGTAGCTCAAGCTATGAACCCATCAACACAAGGAGACTTGATAGACCAAATTGCCTTCTTCTGCTGGCTTCTACATATATTTGTAATCTTTCCTTCAGTAGTGTTTTCATGACCTTTCCTACTACTGAGGTCAGGCTGACTGATCTGTAGTTCCCCATTTACTACTTACTGTTCCCACTTTTGTATAGATGGACTACATCAGACCACCTCCAGTCCTTGGGAACCTTCCACATTTCCAGTGACAGACTGAACAGGGCAGTCAGTGGTTCTGCCAACACTTCTCTTAGCTCCTTCAGTATCCTGGGGTGTATGCCATCTGGTCCCATTGACTTATCAACTCTGATTGCCGCTAGTTCCCCAAGGACCATTTCCATTGAAAAAAGCCCTGCATCTGGCTATCTAGGTGCCCTTCATGCCCTTATCACTTATTGCTAGCCCATTTCTTGCCTTCTCCTTTGTAAAACCTGAATAGAAATATTTGCTCGGTATATCTGCTTTCTGGCTGGTAGCCTCTACTCTGCCCCATTTTCTCCTTTCAGTCTCACAATCCCCCCACTTCCCTTCCTTTTTTCACTGATGTACCTGTAAAAGGTTTTGTCCCCCTTTACCACTGACTTTGCTATGTGTTCTTGTTTTTGCATCTTGGCTTCCCTAACTACCATCCCCACCTCCCTGTGTTTTTCCTGATACCTCTCCCTATCCCCCTCCTACTGTGTCTTTTTGTATTGCCTAAATGGCATTTTTTTTTTCATGCTTTCAAGATTATGTGCAAAGGTTTTTGCATATTGGTCACAAAGCTCGATTTCAAGTCCCTGTGTCATGATTAATATTTGCTGAAAATTTTATGCTGTTTTGTTTTGTGATTTACTTTAAATCAGCATTTGTTAACTTGCTCTACAGTGGCTGAAAACAGTGGGGTTATTTCAGTCTCTCAGTCAGACTTGGAGAGTGATGACATCACTGGAGTACTGTAGCTTGCTGCTTTATATTCCCAATCACAACAGGCTGTGGAGTTCATAGTTTACTCACCAGGTTTCTTACAAACTCAGTCTGTGGTTTGTGTTTAGATAAATTAGCCTAAAATCTATCTATCATGGCCTTATGAGTCTTTCCGTACAATGTCTTCGCATTTTTGAGTTTACCTTATCTGTGAACATGTATTGTATTATATTGTATTGTACTAATGTCCAGGACCACTTTGAAAATGAGCTTGCTCAATGGTGTTTTTGCCTGGTTAAATAACGTGATTTATTGATTGACTGAATGATTGATAAAAGTGGATCATTTCAGTTTCAGTGCTGAACTGAAGTAGTGGAAATCTTTCTCAGTGAGATAAGCTTGTGTGAATCATAGCTTTCAGTTCTTTCTCATCAAAACTGATTTGTTTCCAGCTATATAACACAGGGTTGCTTAATGAATATAAAAATCAATCCAACTTTTTTTCATTTATGAAAATAGTTTGTTCTTGATGTAGCCCTCATAAAGACATTCATAAGAACTTTTTCTTCATGTCAGATTGACAAACCGGTGACTGTCATACTCTACTATTGCAAGCACATGTACTGTCTGAACTCACAAATTTCAGTTCTTTAGTGGTTTTTATGTGAAATACATCAAGTCTGTATAAACAGAAACATTATATGATATCCTGATGCACCATGTCTCTTCCCCACAGTTTAGGCAGCTGAACTCTGATGCCACCTGTCCCCTGCCTGGCAAGCCCCCTGCCTTCTGCTCCACATTCGAGGCTGCTGCACTCTGCTACCCTGTGTCTTCTCCAACAGTATCGGGGATTGTGCACTCTGCTGCCTCCATGCCCTGCCTAAAGAATCAGGGCTGCTGCACCCACCTAAACAGTTGGGGTTGCTACACCCTGCTGCCCTCTCCCCTCCCCCTCAGTCAGGGACACTGCACCTGTTGCCCCCTGTTCCAGTCTCCACAGTCAGGGCTGCTGTGCTCTACTTAGTCCTAGAGTCCTAGGTGCTCTGCTTAGTCCTAGAGTCCTAGGACCCTTGCCTCCACAGATGGGGTTGCTGCACCATGCTGCCCTAGGCCACCCGAGGTGGGGCTTTTGATGCACCCCAATACCCACTTTCAATGCCCCACATGGGCAGGGCTGCTGCAGCACACATGCACCTTGCCTCACAGTCAGGGCTGCTTCACCCTGCTGCTGCTCTGTGTCCTGCCCCACAGTCAAAGCTTCTACACCCTGCTGTCCTCTGTCCCCACAGCCAGGGCTGCCACACCCTGCTCCTGTCTACACAGTTGGGGTTTCTGTGGCCTGCTGTGTCCCAGAACCCCATGCCTCAGCAGTTAGAGATGCTGCACACTGCTGCCACTTGCCACAAGAGTCAGGTCATTTTCTGCACCCTGTTGTGTGCCTCCACAGTTGAGGCCATTGCATCCTGTTGCCCCCTGCCACCTGAGTCACATCCTTTTCTACACCATGTAACCCACATCCCTTATCACAAACAGGCATAGCTGCTGCACCCTGACCCACAGTTTGGGCTGCTGTACCCTGATGACATCCCTATCTCTTGGCCAAACAGTTGAATCTGCTGCACCCTGCTGCCCTCTTTCCCCACCCCCACAGCCACAACCACAGCACTCTGTTGCCCCCGTTCCTGTAGGAGGGAGCAGCATAGAGCATTAACTGTTACTGTGGAGGCAATGGTGCTCCATAGTGCAGCAGGGCACAGTGGTGACAGAGAATGGAGGACAGCATGGTGCAGCAGTGCACAGTGGTGACAAAGAATGGAGGACGGCATGGTGCAGAAGCTTGAATGTGAGGAAGGACACAGGTAGGCATCAGGGTACATCAGCCCTGACTGTGGAACAGGGTGCACATAGTACAGCAGCCCAGCCCATTTGGGGCAATGGAAGTGCATATCAGAGTTCAGCAGCCCCAACTTTGGAGGCGGGGGCATGGGACTCTATGGTGTCACACAGCATAGCAGTCTTGACTGTGAACACAGGAACAGGAGGTGACAAGGTGGTGTGGCCATGACTGTGGGCATGGGGACAGACAGCAGCAGGGTGCATCAGCCCTGACTGTTTGGGTAAGAGATAGGAGTGGCATCAGGGTACAGAATTCCAAAATGAGGGACAGGGTGCAGCAGCCATGCCTGTTTGGGACAAGGGATGTGGATGGCAGAGTGAAGCAAAGGATCCAACTCTGGTAACAGGGGAGCAGGAGGGTGCAGCAGCCTCAGATGTGGAGCAGAAGGCAGGCAGCTTGTGGGGCAAAGGATGGGTGGCAGCAGAGTTCAGCTACCTAAACTGTGAGGAAGAGACATGGTACATCAGGATGACATATACTGTTCGTTTATACACAGACAAGATGTATTTTCACACAGACACCACCAAATAACTGAAATTTGGGAGTTCAGACAGTATATGTACTTGAAATAGTAGCATGTGACTGGCATCTGTTTGTCAATCTGAAATTAAAAAATAGTTCTCACATAAAAGTATTTATGAAGGCTACATCAAGGGCAAACTATTTTTATGAATGAACAAAATTTAGATTTATTTCATATTCATTAAATGACCTTGTGTTATATAGTTAGAAATAAAATCGGTTTTGATGTGAAAGAACCCAAGAGCTGTGAAACACACAAGCTTATCTCTCACAGAGAAATATTTCCACTACTTCAATTAAGCACCGAAACTCAAATGATCTGCTTTTATAAGAAGAGAATGATAGATTTTAAGCTAATCCATCTAAACACGAACAACAGTCTGAGTTTGTAAGAAACATGGTGAGCAAACCATTAACTCTACAGTCTGCTGTGATTGGGAATCTATAGCAGCAAGCTGCAGTGCTCCACAATGATGTCATCGCTCTCCAAGCATGACAGAGACAAATAATGCCACTGTTTTCAGCGGCTGTGGAGCAAGTTAACAAATGCTATTTAAAGAAAACCACAAAACCAAGCAGCATGACATTTTTTAGGAAATTCTAATCATGACACAGGTACTTGAATTCAAGCTTTATTAACAATCTGCAAAAACCTTTGCACTTGATCTTTAACCTTTTCTGCTACCACCTTACAAAACTACAGTGGTCTCATCTTTCTCTTCCCCTTGCTCACCTATTTGACACAGTTGTGTCGACATTGCAATCAATGTAACATGGCGTGACGTGACATAATGCACCCTACCATAATATAATTAAAAAGAAAGATGACAAAAAAAAACCAAAAAACAGAACAAGATCAGGTCCAAGCTAAATATAAAATTATTAATATTTCACAAATAAGTCAATAGTGGGAAACTTTTCAATGCCCAAATTCCTTCTAGAGTAAACATCCAAGGAGAGGAACAATGCCATCAAGTGATAAAATCATAATGGCCGGAACCTTGCCCTTGAGGCTCATGTGTGTGGTATAAGTGACCCATTGCATGCAGTAGGTGTCCAATGGATTTTTATTTATTTATTTGAAATTCAGATAACACCTTTAAGCACAAGTGCTCTTTTCCAAAGGTTCCACATCAGTAATAAACAGGTATGCACAACACTGATAAGCAGGACCCACATCAGTAGCAAATAGATAACTTAGAATAGGTATGGTATATACTAGAAGATTTCACCAACTCAAGGGGAGCCAAGTCAAGTCCAGACATTTGGACTGCAAACAAAGTACAGCAGCATAGAGTTCAGTCTGATGGCAGCCAAGCCACAACATTATACAGAGAGGTATTTGGTCATATAAAACAATGGCAAACAGATTTCAAAGCAAGTTCCTTTCTTAGGGAATTCTTAAAAGGTGCAATTTTGGGGAGGTCCACTAGGGATTCAGGGAGATCATTAAACCACTGTGCAGTTAGGATAGTAAATGTGCCTCTACCCGGACTAGTTTTATTAAAGAGGACTTGCAGGACATGTCTGGACAGACTCCTTGTAGAGTAGCTGTTGTTGACTGGACAGAAAATGTCACCAGTTGCAGAAAGGGTGAAGCCCAGAAGGACTTTTTTAACCAGCAGACAGGACCGGGATTTCAATGTATTCTGCAAGGGGAGCCAGGTGGTAAGTGCATACAAGGAGCACGTGTGAGTAAGTCTATTAGCCCCGCTTGTGAACTGACATGCTTTGTTGAGGACCATTTTTACCCTGCCTAGGACTGAATTACAGGCAGCACCATAGATCGGGAGACCATGGTTAATGAGGGGTAGATGCTATGTGAGACTGCCAAACATCTAGCTTCAGCGGTAAAATTTAAACATCGGAAGCATGCACCTAGTTTTCTGTTGGCCAGATTTGCAATGTTGTCAACTTGAGTGGTATGTAAGAAGGTGTCATCCAGGGTGACACCTAGGTGCTTAAATGATTCAACCTGTTCAAGGGTAGCAGCACATCAATTTTGGATAACCAAGGGAGGGACTTTTTTCTTATCGTAATACCCAGCGAGCAGCATTTACTTTTTTTTATAGTTTAGAACAAGTTTGTTATTCTCAAACCAGTCCTCCATAGACTTAAAGCTTAACTGCAGGTCACTAGAAAGATCCCTAAGCAGTGGGCTACTATTTGAAAAATTACTGCATCATCTGCGCTAAGTAACATCTTCGAATGGGGGCAGGCTTCTGGGTGTCTGTTAATGAACAGGCTGAAGAGGAGTGCACCCTGTATAGACCCCTGGGGGACTTAAACCATGACACACTTAAGCGTTACAGAGCACTTCATCAATCCTTACTTTCTGTGACTGCCCAGTAAGGCAACACCAAAACTGAGCTGTGGTTTCAGAGGAGATGCCCAGTGTGGAGAGCTTGTCCTGCTGTAGAGGGAGGTTGATGAGTTTGAAGGCTTTCATCAGGTCTATGTCTGTGGCAGTAACCGGGTGACATTTGTCAAGGGAATCATGCAGGTGATTGGTGTACTCAATGAGGGCTGTTCTGGTGCTATGTAGTGTCCTAAAGCTGTTTACATATCGAGTTATGTTTGTTTAGGTGTGAGACTAGTTGGTCCGAAGCAATTGTTTCCAATGCCTTAGACAGGGGGTGAGGATAGAAACTGGCTTACAGTTGGTCACTTTAGAGCAGTCCCCACTATTTAGCACAGGTGTAACTATAGCAGCTTTCCTGATTTCTGGGAACTGATAGGATCACAAGGACAAATTAAAACTCTTCACCAGGGGAATTGATAGCTCATCAAGCACAAGGACAAGAAGCTTCATGTCTACTGTATCCCCACCGATCCTTGTCTTTCCCAGGACCCTTTTCACATAGTGGAGGGTTTCCTTCACAGAGACACACTTAAAGTAGAATTTAGGGAGATTAGTGCAAGGGCCAGGTTGGGTACTTTCATCATTGTCCTCAGGTGCCTTATCAGGTTGGGAAGGCCAAGCTCAGGTCAGAAAAGGCCTCATTGAAGGCGTTTGCTATTTGAAATGGTGCAGTGGTGATCATCCTGTTTATGTTAAGCATTGTCAGTGTTCATTTGTCATTGCTGCCAAGGAGGTCCTTTAGGCTGGCCCAAAATTTCTTCCCATTGGTTCTAGTTGTTATTCTGCTGATCTCAGAAGTCAGCTTTAGCTTTCTTAACCTCCCTAATACCTTGCTGTGGGCTTCCTTATATCTTTGAAGGTCTGCAGGTGACCAAGTGCTCCTTGCTTGTGTCCAGAGATTGTCCCCTCCTCATAGTTAGGCAAGACATGTTGGGGTGATCCACTCAGATGAGGTTCCTTTGATGGTTCATTTTTTCAAGGGGGGGGGCAAGTTTGTTGCACACATCCATGAACTGGGTTATAAAGTAGTCAGGTAGTAGGTTAGGTAAAGATTAGGGGACAGAAATTAGAGAGATGTTGGAGGAGATCTGGTCTGATGGAGGACAAATTGGCCCAGAGGTCTCATTAAAATAACTATCAGGGGCTCCCAAAAGAAAGCAGATTTTTTGTCTAGGGAGATTGTTGTGGCAAGGAACAGACCAGCTCAGCTCTTCCACACAGTCAATAGGCTATTACATCCTGCCTGTCTCCATGTGGGAGAAGCAAGTTTGAGCACAAGGGGTGAAAAGTATGCTCTGCTGTTTGCAGATATCTATTTGGCAATGATATTCACCCTGCAGGCGTGGGAAGGTGGTCCCGCTATCCTCCTAGCGGACTGCTGTCTAGACTTGTCCTGCCCCAAATCAACATTAAGCGACGTCGTGTCTGGAGGCCAGAAATCAAAAGGTCCCCCCCGTGAGGACCCCTTCTGTGGCTAATCTTACTGTCCATTGCCCTATCTGGTGACATTGAAGTCAATCCTGGCCCCACCACCCTTGACTCTCCTCAGAAATGGTGGAGGGAAAAGGGCCTGAAAGTTGCTCACATCAACATTCGGAGTCTTCTTTCCAACCTTGATGAGCTCACTGCATGGGTCACTCTCTACAAGCCTGACATCCTGGGGATAACCGAGACCTGGCTTAAACCCCAGATTCCCGACTCAGTCTGCAGGCTCCCTGGCTATGAGCTAAAATGGCAGGACAGAATAGGGAGCAAAAGGGGAGGAGGTATCCTGATTTACTACAGGGCCCACCTCAACGTATCCCTTATAAACCACACCTCCGTGCTGCCGTCAACCTGTGAGTTCCTCCACACCGTGCTGCTGCTTGGCAACACCAAGAAACTGCATGGTGGTATGCTCCTACAACCCACCTAAGGGCGGGCTGCAGGGCCTCTCCCATCTCCTGGATACTGTCTGTCCCAGTACTGCAAATGAACTCTTATCTTGGGGACATTAACCTAAACTGGGATGGGGAAAATGTCAAGCAGTTTGAGGCCCTGCTTGCCACCAAATCCCTAACACAACTGGTAAGGGAGCCCACCCGTCAAAAGGCAAACGGCACTTCCTGCTCCTCTGACTGGATTATGTCAAACCGTCCCGAGAGGATCTCCTCAGTAGGGGCCCCACCCGACGCCATATCAGACCACCTCCGGTTCTGTGTATATGGAATATCCCTCCCTAAGGTTCCCTACAAAATCATCCAGGTTCAAACTTTGCCAGATTAAACTTGACCTGTTCTTGGAGGAACTCAGGCTTACAGACTGGTCAACAATCTACAGAGCACTGGATCCCCATCGGCCGCCGCTGCTCCACAACATCTTTGTGGATCTACAAGATAGGCATGCCCCTATCACTCAGGCGTGGGTCTGTGGGACAGCCACCCAGTGGCTGAAAGGGTCCCCTCCCACATGCGAGCGAGAGACAAATGCTGGCATCAGGTAAAATGCTCACAGGACACTGCCCTGTTGCAGCAATACAGAAAACTCAGAAAGAGTGCAAGAAAATGATCAGGGGCAAAAGTGACTCTGCAAGGCCGCCCTTCTCAGCTCTGCTAAAGACCCCAGGCGGTTCTGGAGAACCATCCAATCACTGGTTGGCGGTCGTTCCTACTCCGGGGTCACTGACATGCTCATCGAAGGAGTCTCCTGCAACAATCCTCACGTGATTGCTAATGCTCTAAACTCTCATTTCACAGACCTCCCTTCTGCTCTCCCGCTAGGGTCCTCAGCCCAAAACTCAAACTGCCCTGCCTCCCCGTCCCAATGGGAGTCTGGTCTGACCCGCCCTCCATTTTACCTAAGGGCGGTATCGGTAAGCGAGGTGCGGTCTCTCCTTCTTGATCTCTCCCAGAATGCTAGCCCTGGTCCTGATGATCTGGAGCCAAAGCTTCTCAAACTAGGTGCTCCCCTTATAGCCTCCCCGGTGGCCCACATTTTCAACCTATCCCTTACCCAGGGACTGATCCCGGATATCTGGAAGGTTGCCAAGGTCGTCCCTGTCCCTAAGCAGGGCGACCCCAAAATCCTGGACAACTACCGTCCCATAGCTATCCTCTCTGCTGTCAGCAAGCTCCTGGAAAAGGTGGTCGCCAAACAAATCTCGGAGTATATCCACTCCATGGTCTGCTGACCCGCCCAACACGGCTTTCAGAAGGGCACAGCACTTCCACGCTCTCATCTCAGTCTCTTCCAGCATCAGAGCTGCTATGGATCAGGGAAAACTCTCAGGTGTGGTATCTATTGACTTATCCAAGGCGTTGACCGTGACCACTACCTGCTGCCCTGCAGATGAGGTCCCTTGTTTGTCCCCCACCGCCCTAAACTGGGTCTCTGACTACCTATATGGCAGAAAACAACTAACTAAATTCAATAAAGTCCTCTTCCCCTGGCCTGTCACCTCTGGTGTCCCTCAGGGCTCCGTGCTGGGTCCCCTACTCTTTTCCCTGTTCATCAACAATCTCCCTGATGTGGTCTCCAGCTGCCGTGTCATCATGTATGCGGATGACCTGGTTCTCCTGGCCCACTCCTGTGATACAGCCACACTAAACCGTCACTTATCTGAAGACCTCTGGAACATCCAGGCATGGCTCTCCAACCATAAATTGGTCCTAAATCAAAACAAAACCCAGGCTATGCTCTTCGGTTCCTCTGCCAAAATACGAGCTTCTTCAACTCCCCTACATATCAACTACGAAGATGGCTCCCCTCTCCCTACCGTGACCTCCATCAAATATCTTGGAGTGATGCTTGATCCCCAATTGGACCTTGGTAGTCATATCCATAATGCCTGCAGTGGGGTAAACCGCAAACTGGGGATGGCCTACAGGGCTCGGTACAACCTCACTCCAGCGGCTCGCTTAGCTCTTGCCAGGGGAGTACTACTTCTCTCCCTCAGCTCGAGCTCCTCATATTTGCTCATACTTCTAGACCCTCCTAAGCAAGTGGAGCACAACAGTACAACAACATCTGTCGCTTTGCCCTGGCTCACTTCACCCTCACCCATCACTGCGAGCTCTATGAGAAGCTTGGCTGGTTATCCTCACAATCACCTTAACTTTAGCACTGGGTGCCTCGTGAGTAAAGTACTTAGCTCCAGCACCCTCCGAACTGGCCCGTCTTGCTCCTGCTGACCTCTCCCCACCTGCTTAGATCCCAAGGCCCTGTCTACTAAGTGTACCTACTTCCCGCACCAACATGGGGACCGGAGTTTGCTGTCCATGGCCCCAGGCTCTGGAACTCCTTTCCTGAAAGAGTCCATACTGCCTCCTCTCACAAGAGTTTCTGGACCTCCTGTGGGATCATCTTAAGGTGGCTTCTCGCTGTAAATGTCCTAAGCCTCCTTAGCCTCCCGGTGTCCACTGGTGCGGCTTCTTCTGCTGCTCTGGCATCACCACTCTTGCGCTTATGTCCTCGTCCAAATCCTCCCTGCTTGACTGGACGCTATGATGTTACTATGCTCATAATCCTCACCAGCCCTGTTGGTCATTGAATTTATCTCTAACTTATACCTTGCCCCAGCACTGTATCTGGGTGTACCTTCCACGTAAATGTAAAAACTGTAAAAATTGTCTTTTCTCCTGTTTTTGTACCTGAATGCATTCGTCTGAACCAATTACTGTATCAATGTACCTGTTGTACCCTTTTGTACTCTCCCGGGTCGTTCCTGAAAATAGGCATAAAACTTGTCTAGTGTACTTACCCGGTAAACAAAAACTAAATAAATAAATAAAGATGGGCTTATGTCTTCTTCCACATTCAATAACTAATACAGAGTAAAGTGTCCTCTATGGAAGCAGAGATCTCCTCCCACATCACTCAAAAGTATTGCTGGCTTCATCCTGAGACTTGTCAGAGCACTCCTCTTGTGTGGGCTGAGTTTGATCCAGTTGGAGTGGAGGAGGTGGTGGAAATTGTCTAGCGTCTGCGACCAACACAGTGTGATCTGGACCCAGGACCAACCCAACTTTTGGTCAGATGTTTGGACCTGATTGGATCTGTGGTGGCTGAGATTGTATAGAGTTCCCAGAGGAGTGGGATCTTTCCATCGGCCTTGAAAGATGCCCTGGTTAGACCCCTAATGAAGAAACCCTCATTGGACCCAGATTATCTCGGCAACTACAGCCTGGTCTCTAACCTCCCATTTTTAAGGAAGGTTATAGAAAAAGGCGTGGCCATTTGGCTTGAGGAGCATCTAGCCTCCTCCTCCATTTATGAGTCCTTCCAGTCTGGGTTTAGAGCCGGCAAAGTACAGAGACTGCCTTGGTGAAGGTGCTTAATGATCCAATTTATTTATTGAATTGTTTCACCAGAAGGGCACACTGAACAACAAGTTGCTCATCTCATGGTGAGACCTGGAGGGTGGGGGAACATGAGGATTGTTTACAGAGATTGACATAGTAACAAAGTTTGCAATAGACTGGTACAAAAGACACACTGGGTGAGTATGTAAACAATGCCAACAAGGGTAGATATGCAATTAGAGTAGCTGGAAGGCATTCAAATAAAAGACAAAACAGGTTTTTGGTCAGAAACATAACAGATCTGCAGCAGCAAACAGACAGTGTAATAAGCTTAGGTACAACAGAAGTGCTAATATTCAACAAGTGCGAAGGAGCTATAGGGACAAGCAGTTTAGTACAGTATAGAAGGGTGAGAAAGAGGGAGGTGGTGGTGTGGGGGGGGGGAAGGGAGGATAGAGTCATGCCAAGATCCGGCCACTTCAGGATGCTGAGAACCCTGCCAGAGGTCAGAAGATGGCAAGATAGAGGTGGTGGAGCAAGGATAATAGAAGAAGAAAGGCATGGCAAGACCTGGCCCCTTCAGGGAACTAAGAACCCTGCCAGAGGGTGGAGCAAGGCAAGGTATAGGAGGGAGATAATATAATAGTTGGGTAACGGAGGGAGAAAAAGATAATAGGGAGGACGGGGGGAAGAAGGAAGGGGGGATAGCAGAAGAGAGGGATAGAGGCAATGGGGAATAGTTTTGAGGGGTGTGAGCTGAAGGGTGAAGAAAATTGAAGCAGAATTAGGGAGGAAGTTAACGTGGATTAAAGCAAGAGCAACTAAATGAGAGGTAGTTGTGCAGGGACAATCCAAGGGAGTAGGAGGAGGAGTGGTGTATTTGAGGGAAGAGGGAGTTCCAGACTTTAGGGGAAGTGATAGGAAAAGCCAGACTGTCTGGTAAGTAGTGTGGAGCAGCAAGGGACTGTCAAAATATGAATGTAAGTAGATCTAAGGGAGTGGGGGAAGTGGGAGGGGTTTAGAGAGAAGCAGTGAGGTAAGGAGGGAGTTCACCCAGCCAGTATTTAGAGAAGAGTTTGGCACAGTGGGAGAGGCACCTAATAGCAAGCGGTGAAAAGAACAAGGCATAATTAAGATCACAATGATGCGTACGAGAGGGAACATCAACAGCAAAGCAGCAGAAGGAGTTAAAGAGAGTGTCCAGTCTGGCCATGGAAGACTTGGGAGCAGCACTGTAGACTACATCGTAGTAGTCAAAAATGGGGAGTATCATCTTCTGGACAAGTTCACACCTGGCTGAAGCAGGGATGCACCTACAGTTCCTATATAAAGGCACCAAGCTTGGGGTGCAGTTTTTTTTTTTTTAGGGTGACATCAACATGTCCAGAGAAGTTAAGGTGTTGGTCCAACCCATACCTCTCAACATCCTGCCTCATAAATCAGGGACAAGGCTTAAAACAAAATCAGGGACAAATGACCAAAATCAGGGACACTTCTTCAAAATTAATAATATTCTCTCAAGAAGATGGTAGAATAAGGGGCTTAGTGTAAAATGCATTTTCTAAGGAAGAACAAGTCTGTAACTTTAATGTTTGACATTATTTTGTGCTTACAACTTCCACTGTTTGGTCTTGGAAACACAATTTTTAGGAGGGACAGAATAACATTTTGAGGCAAAATTAGGGACGTACCTGAAAATCAGGGACAGTTGAGAGATATGGTCCAACCAAACCCCAAGGTATCTAAATGAGGTGGTGTCCTCCATGAGTGTCCCATCCAGGGTGTGGAAGGAGGGCAGGGCCTGGAACCTAGAGTCTCTGCCTAGTGCCAAAGGTCATGGAGACTGTCTTTTTGGTGTTTAGGAAAGGCTGATGTGAGGCAAACCAGCATTGCATCTGGTAGAAGTCATGTTACAGAATGGTTTCAACTTCAGCTGTGCATTTGCCAGAGGTATACAAGACAGTATCAGTGTACATGTGTATGGAAGAGGAGGGGGAGCAGGCTGATTGCAGGTCATTTAAAAACATGGAGACGAGAATGGGACCAAGCACCGAGCACTGAGAGACTCCTATGGTGATAGGGAGAAGAGAGGAAATAGAGTCCTTGACCTTGACTGATGGGGTTCTGCCTGTGAGGTAGGACCTAAACCAGGCTGAGGCGGGTGTAGACAGGCCAGCTGTCATGAGGGAGTAGAGGAGGAGTACAGGGGAGACAGTGTCGAAAGCCCTGGTGAGGTCAACAAAGATGGCTGAGGTGATAAGGCCGTTGTCCGTCCCAGTAAGGATGGAGTCAGTGAGCCTGAGTAGGGAGGAGGTGGTGGTGGAGTGATTTTTCTGAAAACCAGATTGGAACAGTGTGAAGGTGGAGTCAGTAAGAAAGGAGGTGAGTTGGAAGAGGACCAAGTGTTCTTGGAGCTTAGTGAGGGTGGGGAGGAGAGATAGGGCGAAAGTTACTAGGAGACTTTGGGTCATCACTCTTGGGAAGGGGGAGGACCACAGCATGTTTCCAGGGTGAGGGGATGGTTGAGGATGAGAAAGTGAGGTTGAGGATTAAAGAGAGAGGAAAAGCTATAGCTGGGGTTAAGAGGTAGAAGAGCTTTGGGTCAATGTCATCAGATGAGGAGCCTTTTGAAGGGTTCAGTGAGAGCAGGGCTTTTAGTGGTCATCAGGGGAGGCAGCTGAGAAGACGGGATAGTAGGTGGAGGATGAATACTTGAGCAGGGGATGCGGGAGTGTGGAGGGAAGAGGGGAGGGACTTTAGGAGGGCCAAGGCACAAGAGGTATAGTAGGAGTTAAATTCATTTGCTACTTGTCAGGGGTTAGAAATAAGTGAGTTATTTATATTTAGCACAAGGATGTGGGAAATCGGATTGGAGGGGGTGGAGAAGAGAGCTTGAACCACTTTCCAGAATTTGGAGTGGGAGCTAATATTAGTGAGAAAAGCAGATCTAAAATACTCAGACATGGCTAATATGGTTGCTACTATGCAAGTATTTCTTAGCATATGGTAATTTACATAATCAGTGGGGAGCTGGGATGTCTTATGCTTCTTCCAGGCTTTATTACATGCCCTGAGGCAGGGCAGCAGTTCAGGGATGATCCAGAGAAGGTGGTTGCCACAAACTCTAGTTTGTTTGAAAGGAGCAAAAGCATTCCAGGTAGTTAAGAATCTTTCTTTAAAGGAGGTGAGAGTGTGGTCAACAGAGGGGGCAGAAGTAAGATGGGCCTAATCTGAGTAGGCGAGATCTTGCAGGAGGGGGTCAAGGTCTAAGGAGTTATAGGAGTGAAACTGCAATATTTTATGCAGTGATTTAGGCCTGTGGACCTTTCTTACCAGAAATATAGGGTGGTGGTCACTGAGGGCATCAGGTAGGGTACCGGATTTAATGACTCTGTGGTGGTGGGAGGCAAATGCACAGTTTAACAGGGACTGGTTTTGTGTTTTATGATTTAGGTGAGTAGGTTCTTGGATGAGTTAGACAAGATTTTGAGCTGTTATGTCATTGCGAGTTTTGGATGTAGAGAAAGACAGCTAGTTGAAGTTAGTCACCCAGTAAATATCTCACCTATGTGAGAGAGAGAGAGAGAGAGAGTTTATGGATGTAACCAGTTCAGTTGAGACAGTGGGCTGTATACGAGGGCAGCAGTAAATTCCTGCTATGAAGATCGGGACAGAGACGGGCAGAGCTATTCTGATCGCAATAGCTTCATAGGTAACAGGGAGGGAGGCTGAGAAAATGGTGGAATATTTTAATGAGGACAAGATATGGATAGATATATAGATATAGAATATATATATATATATATATAGATATAGAATATATATATACACACACACACACACACACACATGCACACATATATATATATATATATATACACACACACACACACACACACACACACACACATACATATACATACATATACATACACACACACATACATATACATATACATACACACATATACATATACATACACCATCACCATCTCCTGATGGTGAGAGAGAGAAGAGAGCGTACCATTCTGGTCCTCCTGGATCTCTCAGCAGTGTTTGACACCGTAAACCATGAGGTGTTGTTTGATCAATTATGGTACTGGTGTGGTGTGTCTTGAAATGTCTTCAAATGGGTCAAGTCATATGTGACAGGCAGAATGCAAAGGGTGACAATGGGGTTAGCCTCGTCCAACCTGAAGCCACTGCACTGTGGAGTTCTGCAGGGATCGGTCTTGTCACCCTTGTTGTTCACTGTCTATATTCTGCCATTGGGAGACATCATCAGGTGGTATGGCTAGGTTTTCATTGCTATGCTGATGATACCCAGCTTTACTTGTCCCGTGCACTGGGTAATCAGATGGCAGCCTCCCAATATGTTAACTGCCTGGAGGAGATCCAGACTTGGATGACTCACAACTGGTTATGTCTTAACCCAGACAAGGCTGAGGTACTGGTGTGGATCCAGGTCACGGTGATGGTGGTAGGGAACTTGGGAGACCCCGTTGGTCTTGTACTGGGAGGGGTTCCATTGACCCCCTCCACACTGGTGAAGGATTTGGGTGTGATCCTAGAGGCAACTTGACACTGGATGCTCAGGTGTCTGCTGTCGTAAAAGTTGGATTTTACCATCAAAGAAATATCACCTGGATGCAGAACCTTATACCATCTGAAGACCTGACAATATTGGTACATGCTTTTGTCATGTCCAGCCTGGATTACTGCAATGCCCTGTACCTAGGGATATCTGGGGTAATTTCCACCGGCTGCAGCCGATGCAGAATGCAGCGGTGAGGCTATTGACAGGCATATGAAGACGTAACCGTATCACACCTGTCCTCCACTACACTGGCAGCCAGTTAGGTGAAGGATTGCCTTCAAGGTCAGTTTGCTGGCCTATAAAGCCCTACATGAAAGGGGACCAGTCTACCTGCAAGATCTCCTCATTCCTCATTGTCCGACTTGGGTTCTCCATTCCACCGAGGGTTGTCTTCTTAGGGTTTCCAGGGTTAGGCTGCAGCATTTGGGAAACCATGCATTTTCTGTTGCTGCGCCTACTCCGTGGAACTCATTGCCTAATCATCTTTGGGAAGCACCCTCGGTGGAAACCTTTAAAAAGGGTTTAAAGACCTTTTTATTTAACCAGTACTTTATCCTATAAATAAATAGATTTTATTGATGTATTTTAAAGTGTAAAGATAGATAGATTTTAAGTCTGCTGTTAGCTCCATTTGGCTCTGGTTTACGGTTTCATTATTTAGAAGCATAGAAACATAGAATTTGACGTCAGATAAGGACCGCTTTGCCCACCTAGTCTGCCCATTTCCCTACTTAATGGATGAGCTGCAGATCTGGACCACTTTGCCCACCTAGTCTGCCAATTTCTGTACCTAATGGATAAGCTGCAGATCCTAGTTAACCAACCAACAGCTTACTTCCTCCTACCCCCCCACTAGATTTGCCTTATTTCTGTCCCATGCATTCTTGAATTCCCCTACTGTTTTTGACTCCATGACCT
Organism: Neoceratodus forsteri; assembly: GCA_016271365.2. Classification (NCBI taxonomy): domain Eukaryota; kingdom Metazoa; phylum Chordata; order Ceratodontiformes; family Ceratodontidae; genus Neoceratodus; species Neoceratodus forsteri. The sequence continues at coordinate 237,379,076 of CM057449.1, read as the reverse complement.
CCTCAGGAAGGCAATTCTATACACCCATAACCCTCTCAGTGAAAAAATACTTCCTCGCATTACCTCTGAGCTGTTCCCCACCTCTGTCTTCAAATTTTGCCCCCTTATTCTTGCACATCTTTTTCTGAAAGATGCTACCCTCTTGGACTTTGTTGATTCCTTCCAGGTACTTGAAAGTTGCTATCATGTCCCCCTCTCCCTCCTTTCTTCGAGAGTATACAAATTACGCTCCTTTAGTCTCTCTTCGTATGTCTTCTGGTGCAGACCTGCACCATTTTAGTTGCCCTCCTCTGGACAGCCTCCATCCTGTCTATTTCCTTGAGGAGATGGGGTCTCCAGAACTGCATGCAGTACCCCAGATGGGGGTCTCACTAACTCTATACAGAGGGATAACAACTTCCTGTTTTATACTGGCGATGCATCTTCCTATGCATCCCAGTATCCCTGCAGCCCTCCTTACTGCCTTTTCACATTGTTTGCTCACCTTTAGGTCATCTGATATGACTGTTCCCAGGTCTCTTTAATTTTTGTTGTTGTTAGTATCATACCCCCTCCATGTGTACTCTTCCCCAGGTGCATTACTTTGCAGTTATTTGCATTGAATCTAAGCTGCCATACATTTGACTATTCCTCCATCCTTACCAAGTCCCTTCTCATCCTTTCCACCCCACCTTGTGTATCAACCCTGTTGCAGATCTTTGTGTCATCTGCAAAGAAACATACTTTTCCTTCCAGTTCCTCCGCAATGTCACTTATAAAGACATTAGAGAGGACCGGTCCCAGTACTGAACCCTGCAATACCCCACTAGTAACCCCCATTTCATCAGAGTGGATTCTGTTTACTAATACCCTCTACATCCTGTTGTCCAGCCAATGTTTTACCCAGGCTACCATCTTGGGACCCACTCCAAGGCTGGCTAACTTGTATGTTAATCTTTTGTGTGGGACTGTGTTACATGCCTTGCTAAAGTCTAGGCAGGCCTTGTCCACAGCCCCTCCCTGGTCTATTACTTTGGTCACTCAGTCAAAGAACTCTATTAGATTCACATGGCATGACCTTCCCGCTGTGAATCCATGCTGCTTTGAGTCCTGTGCCCCACTGGCCTCTAGGTGCTCAACAGTTCTTTCCATCAGAAGTGATTCCCTACCACTTCATTTTCCCTACCACTGAGGTCAAACTAACAGGTCTATAGTTTCCTGCCTCTGCCCTGCTCCCACTTTTGTGAAGTGGAATCACATCTGCCCTCCTCCAGCTCTTGGGTACCACCCCACCCTCCCATGATTTGTTGAAGAGGTTAGTCAGTGTTATCACAAGTTCTACCTTTAGTTCTTTTAGAATTCTGGGGTGAGTTCCATCAGGCCCCATTGCTTTGTCCACCTTCAGTTTTAAGAGTGGTTTTAGAACCCTTTCTTCTGTGAATGGACTGGTATTGACTCCCCTGTCCAGAGTGCTTCTATTGATTGGATTGGGTCGCCCCTGAAAAAGGGACCTTCAGGGCTCAGTGGGCCTACCCGGTCACCAAAATTTAATAAAATAAATAAATAAATAAGGTACCTCCCACTCCTCTTCTTTTGTGAATACTGAGCAGACATATTAGTTCATTGTCCCTGCTTTTTCACTGTCACCCTCTGCTCACATTCCGTCCCCTTTATTAAGCCTCAGTATCCCTCCCTTGGTCTTTCTTCGCTCCCTAATGTACCTATAAAAAGTTTTATCTCCCTTCTGAACAGAGTTGGCTCTCTTTTCCTCAGTTTGGGCTTTTGGTATTTTGACTGCCTTCCCTGCTTCCTTCTGCTTTAACGGATATAGTTCTCTGTCCTGCTCCTTCTGTGTTTCCTTACATTTCCTGAATGCTATCCTTTTCTCTTTAACCTTCCCTTCCACCTTTTTTGAGAACCATAGTGACTTTTTCCTTCATTTTGTTTTGTTGAGTGGCCTACCCAGCATCCAAAAATAAAGAAAGATGTCGGGAGGGATTGTGCTCCAATATACCTCTAGCAGAACTGTACTACACACAATTGGAGAAACTGGACCCACTCATTCTCAAATTTCAAATTGAAAAAAATATATATATTTCATTAATTCAGGTATATAGATCTTTGATCAGCATTTCATAGTGTACTCACTACTTCATTGGAATCTATAAATAAACATTAAATACATTTTTTTAATTAAATGCTACTCATAATTATATTCAGAATAATTCACCTCATTACTCAGAACATACCATGCAGTATCTTAAGAAGTTGTACTCTACCATTGTTTATACTGATAAGGTAGAAAAAATCATTTCATATCCACTAAGAATAACCAGTTTTGTTGTCATTCTATGCAAAAAAACACACAGGCCCCAATATTCAGAATTGCACCTGGCAATGGCGCAAGTGGTAGCGCAGCGCAACCGAGTGATGCTGGTACAATCTGGGGATATATTCAAAGGAGATAAGCCATGGCGCATCCTAAATATACAGTAGGTACTGTGAAAATAGGATGCACGGTGACCTCCCACCCAGACAGGGCTGAATACCAGAATGGGAACTGCACCAGCGCAACAGAGTTATGCGGTGTGCAAATTCATGATATTCAGCTGGCAGTGTGCAAATTGGGCTATAATGTATGTAAGGTGCAAATGGGGCCATTTGCATGGCATAATGGATCCATTTGCATAAGTTGTGCAGGGCAGGCCAGAAAAATGCATGTCACCCTGCACAGCATGTGGTGCTGCCAGAGGGGGTCCAGTGGCACCCCCTTCCTCCCCGTAGCTGCGATCATGAAACTGAGATGTTCCCAATATACCTGGTAGTTTAATGGTCCCTCTATCCCTCCCGATGCCCTGATCCCCATAAATATACAGGTTTCTATTTCCCTGGTAGTTTTGTGGTACCCATCTCCCTGCCCCTATCCCCGGTCGGCATAGATATCTCTGTATATACCGCCCTGGTGGCATATGACTCACATGTGCAAACACTGACTTATACTTAGTGGTAAAAATTAAAACCAAAAATAAACGAACAAGGTACAATCTTCATTTTTATGTGTATTTATTTGTTCTTTTCAGTTTACACTTTTTTTCTTTGAAGTAGCTTACTTCTTCCTTTATTTTAACCTGTTTTGGCCACAAAAAAAAAAATTCATGTTTTTTAACTTCTTTCTATATTGAACTGTTGAAGTGCTCTCTGTTCTTCTTGTGAAACCTCTAATCCCCTTTTCACAGCCATGAAACATTGTCTGTTAAATCAGAAGTAACATGCATTTTTCCATTTACTTATTTTGTTCTGTTTCATCACATTTCACTTTCTGCCCCCAAGCATTCATTATTCTCTTTATCTTTGTAATTATTCCCTATAATGTTTTTTGCTAGTACCCACATACCTAATTTCTTTTAGTTATTACCTTGCTGGTGAATTTTTGTTCCTTCTTGAATGTTTCTGTCCCCACCATTGTGCTTTTGTGTTGCTTACCTTATATTCTCTTGTAACAATTCATTCAAAACACCTGGCGGTCCTTACGCCATGTTTGCACATGCTCACAAGCTCTATTTTGACAGTTTTTTACATGGAGTGCCGCCATTTCTACATACTTTGAACAGTTCATTCAAAACACCTCGTGGTCCTTAAACCATGTTTGAGCATGCTCACTTGCTCTATTTTGTTACTTATTTTTATACATCTTTTCTTACCGGACAATTGGAAATGTGCATTGTGCATGCTTTAAATAACATACAGGTATGTAGAAATATAGCACTCCATGTAAAAAAAAAAAAACTATTGTTTTCGTAACTTGAGATGTGTTTAAACTTTCTTAACTTTAATAAAGTTCAAGGATAAATATTCTGTATCTGTTTTCTTCTTACCATTTTTCTGTTTTTTCTAAGAACTTATTAAAGCATGATCATTTTTGCTATAGAGGTGTATACAAGGCTGAATTAGGACCATAGGACTACATGAACCATGTAGTCCCATGTCCCAACCCACATGATTCATGTAGTACTTTGGTCCTGATTCAACCATAGAAACATAGAAACATAGAAACATAGAATTTGACGGCAGATAAGGACCGCTTGGCCCACCCAGTCTGCCCATTTCCCTACCTACTGGATAAGCTGCAGATCCTAGTTAACCAGCAGCCTACTTCTTTCTACCCCCACCCCCCAGAATTGCCTTATGACTATCCCATGCATGCTTGAATTCACCACTGATTTGGCTCACAACCTCCTCCGGAAGGCCATTCCATGCATCCACAACCCTCTCTGTGAAAAAATACTTCCTTAAATTACCTCTGGCCCCCCCCTCTATCTTCAAATTGTGCCCTCTTGTTCTTGCACACCTCTTTTTTGAAAGATGCACCCTCTTGGACTTTGTTGATTCCTTGAGGTACTTGAAAGTTTCTATCATGTCCCCTCTCCTCCTTTCCTCGAGGCTATACATATTAAGCTCCTTAAGTCTCTCTTCATATGTCCTCCGGTGCAGACCCTACACCATTTAGTTGCCCTCCTCTGGACAGCTTCCATCCTGTCTATGTCTTTGCAGAGATTGGGTCTCCAGAACTGCACAGTACTCAGATGGGGTCTCACCAGCTGTCTGTACAGAGGATAATAACTTCCTGTTTTCTACTGGTGATGCCTCTCCCTATGCATCCCAGTATCCCCCAACCCTCCTTGCTGCCTTCTCACATTGCTTGCCCACCTTTAGGTCATCTGATATGACTACCCCAGGTCCCTTTCCATTTTGTTGTTGTTAGTATCTCACCCCCATTGTGTACTCTTCCCTGGGTTTTGTTTCCCAGGTGCATTAACTGCACTTCTTAGCATTGAATCTAAGCTGCCATACATTTGACCATTCCTCTAACCTTGCCAAGTCCCTTCTCATCCTTTCCACCCCACCCTGTGCATCAACTCTGTTGCAGATCTTAGTGTCATCTGCAAAGAGACATACTTTTCCTTCCAGTCCTTCTGCAATGTCGCTATAAAGACATTGAAGAGGACTGATCCTATCTTGAACCCTGCGGTACCCGCTAGTAACCCTCCTTTCTTCTGAGTGGACTCCATTTACTATTACTCTCTGTGTCCTATTCTCCAGCCAATTCTTTACCCAGGCTATCATCTTGGGACCCACTCCCAGGCTGGCTAACTTATATATTAATCTTTTGTGTGGGACTGTGTCAAATGCCTTGCTAAAGTCTAGGTAGGCCATGTCCACAGCCCCTCCTGATCTACTACTTTGGTCACCCAGTCAAAGAAATCTATCAGATTCGTCTGGCATGACCTTCCGCTGTGAATCCATGCTGCCTAGGGTCTTGTGCCCTCTGGCCTCTAGATACTCGACAATTCTTTCCTTTAGAAGTGATTCCATCATTTTCCTATCACTGAGGTTAAACTAACAGGTCTATAGTTTCCTGCTTCTGCCTTGCTCCCACTTTTGTGAAGGGGAATCACATCTGCCCTCCTCCAGTCCTTGTACCACCCATCCTCCCATGATTTGTTAAAGAGGTAGTCAGTGGTGTCACTAGTTCTACCCTTAGTTCTTTTAGAATTCTGGGATGAATCCCATCAGGCCCCATTGCTTTGTCCACCTTCAGTTTTAAGAGTTCTTTCAGAACCCTTTCTTCTGTAAATGGGCTGGTATCAACTTCTGTATCCAGAGTGTTACTACTGTTTGTTTTATGTACCTCCCCCTCTTCCTTTGTAAATACTGAGCAAAAATATTTGTTTAGTATCTCTGCCTTTTCACATTCTCCCTCTGCCCACCCTCCCTCCCTTTATTAAGCCTCACTATCCCTCCCTTGGTCTTCCTTTGCTCCTGATGTACCTATAAAGGTTTTATTCCCTTCTTAACTGAGTTGGCTATCTTTTCCTCAGTTTGGGCCTTTGCTGTTCTGACTGCCTTCCCAGCCTCCTTTTGCTTTAACTGATACAGTTCTCTGTCCTGTTCCTGCTCGATTCCTTGTACTTCCTGAATGCTTTCTTTCTCTTGAACCTTCACTGCCACTTCCTTTGAGAACCATAGTGGTTTCTTACATCGTCTTGTTTTGTTTATTTGCTTCACACAAAGGCTCGTTACCTCTGTGATGGCAGTTTTATTATTCCCATTGTTCTTCCACCCTCCTTCCTGCCCATTTGCTAGTGCATTCCTTAGGCACTCACCCATTTTGGCAAAGTCAGCCCTCCTAAAGTCCAGTACTTTTGTCTTTGTATGGCTTGACTCTATTGCTGTGTTTATTGTGAACCATACTGTTCGATGGTGCTAGTTCCCAGATGGCTACCCACTTCTACATCTGTGATCCTCTCTCCATCTCCATTCCAGAGTATCAAGTCTAATATTGCTCCTCTCGAGTGGGCTCCAGTACTAGTTGTCTAAGGCATGCCCCTGTAGGGCATCTAGAATAACTGCACTCTCAAGTGGCAGCTGCAACTGCGCTCCAGTTAACATCTGGCATATTCAGATCACCCATCAGCAATATCTCCCTTTTTCTGCCATTCTAAGTATACTTTCTATCATTTCCTTGTTCATTTCCTCCCCTGAGAGAGGGTCTTATACAACCCTGTGCGGATTGTGGTGCCATTGCCTGTCTCCAAATTTACCCACAGTGCTTCTTTCTCCCTGTACCCTTTTGTTCTGTTGCTTTTATTCCTTCCCTTATGTAAAGAACTACTCCTCCCCTCTTTACCCTCCTGTCCCTCCTGTAGATAGTGTATCCTGGTATGTTTACGTCCCAGTCATGGTTTTGTGTGTACCATGTTTCTGTGACTGCCACTATATCCAGATGTTCCTCCTCCATCAAGGCCACTAATTCAGGAAGCTTGTTACCTAGACTACGGGCATTGGTACTCATTGCTCTCCATTTTTTGATGGCCTTACCTTCTGTTGCAGCATCCCCCACTGACCGTTCTACCTTGGTCTTTTTCTCATTTAGTACCCTGTTTTGTAGGGAGAGGCTGGGATTTTTCTGCTGCTTGTCAGTGCCTCCCCATTGACTAGTTTAAAAGCTTGCCAATGAAGCATTTAAACCGATTGCTCAAAAGACTTGTTCCTTCCTGGACAGATGCAGACCATCCTGCCAGTATAGGCTGGTGTCCTCAGGTGGAACCCCAGTCTCATGAAGCCAAACCCTGTGCTCCGCATCATTTTTCAACCATTCATTAAACTGCATGGTGCCAATTACCCTTGCCTCCCCATGCCTTTGACAGGCAGCACTCTGAGAAGGATACTGTGTTTGCTACTTGTCTTAGGCCCCTCCCCAACTCTGCAATGTCCTCCTGCACTGCTCTAACCTCATGATGAGCCAAGTCATTTGTCCCTAGGTGGACAATTACGTCCAGCTCAGAATCCCTTGCAGCTGTTGTTGTGATCCTGAGGATGCGCTTCCTGTCCCTCCAAGCCATGGCACCAGGCAGGCACCTTACTTCAGATTTCCCAGCTCCTCCCAGTTCTATCCCCCTAATAATTGAGTCCCCCACCAGGAGCTGCTTCCTTTCCTTGTGGTGTCCTCTGCCTCCTTCCTGTGGGCCTCCCTTGTGACAGTTGTCCTCAGCCTCCTTAGTCTCCTCTGTGGGTGTATCTATAGGGGAGCTATGCTCCCCCAGAATGGCGTATGGATTGTGGTGTGTAACATGTGACTGGGTGTGCCTCTGTTTCACCATCCTCATCCTCCCTGAGCCCACTGTGGGCTCTATAGCAAAGATTATCATGATTTAAAAAATTCTTAGAAAAATGGTAAGAAAAAAACAAATACAGAATATTTATCCTTGAACTGTATTAAAGTTAAGAAAGTTTAAACACATCTCAGGTTAGGAAAACAAACATCCCGCCTCCTCACCCAGTTCCACAGTGCTCTGCTACCACATGCTTTGGAGTACATCCATTTCCCCAGCAGACAGGCAGAGTGTACAAAAAACATGCTGGAGTTCCACTAGGTGGCACGCATGCCAGGTGTGCTTGGGGCAATAGACTGCACCCATGTTGCCATCCACACACCACTTGGCCCAGAGGGCACCATCTACTACAACCGCAAGGGATATGCATCCATCAACTGCCAGGTGGTCTGTGATGCCATGGGGTGTATCATCAGTGTCTGTGCCACACCCCGGGAGTGCACATGATGCCTTCATATGGCACAGCTCTGTGCCGTGCCAATGGTTCGAGCGAGGTGACATCTCCATGGACACCTCGTAGGTGAGTAGGATGTGTGCCAGGGTGGCTGAGCAGCATGGCCATAGGGGTGGGTGCAGGAAGTCGGGGTAGTTGCAGTGGCATGTGGTGGGGGGTTGGGTGTCAGCACAGCACAGTGCAGGGATAACCATGTCTCCCCCCACACAGGTGACAGTGCATACCCACTGAGGCCGTGGTTGCTCACCCCCTACCAGTGACCATCGCCCCCTACAAAGGAGAGATACAATGAGGCACACACCAGCATGTGCAACATCATTGAGTGCGTCTTTGGCATGTTAAAGATGCGATTCCATTGCCTAGACAGGTCAGGTGGTGTCCTACAATACAGCCCGTCAAAAGCCTGTGGCATATGCCTGGCCTGCTGCACCCTGCACAGCCTGGCCATTGACTATGGAATTGTAGTCAAGACTGACGAGGGCGACAGCAGCGGGGATGATGGTGGAGATGGTCTGGTGGGTGGTGGGCAAGTGCTACCCAGATGGAGGGACCCCAGACTGTTGCGGGAAACATGGCAGCACAGGGACACAATAACAAGGGAGCATTGCGGACAATGAGGGTGAGTACACAGTCACATGGGCATGACACACACAGGCCAGCACACACCACAGGGGACGGGATGTGCACAGTGGTATGCATGCAGGGATGGGGGAGCACCAAGAGACATGGCAGAGACATTGACACGTGGGCACACACACAGAGACATGCAGTACCGGCAGGTGCACAGGAGCACACACACACACACACAGCCACATGCACACAGGGTGAGGGACAAGGCATGAATCAGAGGCATGACACTGGTGCATGGGTGACAACAGTGTTGGGCAGCCCTCATCATATCCAGGCCACGCATCCCAGCAGCTATACACAGCCCTCCCTGTGCATGAGGCAATGGCAGCAAATGGCAGGTAAGGGCTGTGGACACGCCACTCCAACCGTGCGGTCCCATGGCCACCACAGCCATGAAAGCAGTCATGCCGGGGCTGACCAGTAGGCGCAGGCTCCGCATCAGCCACAGGGGGCATGCCAGATGCCCCCCAAGGGATGATGTGTGGGACTGCGACTGGGTCCGAACAGGGGTGGCAGGACAGCCAAACAGGCCTGCCCCGGGGGTGTCAGGGATGCTGATATCTGACCCTGGCATCCGCTGTGCTAGTGTTGCCAGATGCTGGGACCGTGGGGTGGACATCGCATTGTGGGGGGTCAACTGCACACGGCTGAGCCCAGTGGGCGACACCGACGCAAACCCAGCTGCAATTGTACCAGCCATGCAGTCCACTACTGCCACAATGGCACCAGTCATGTGGTCTAATGCCGCAGTCATGGCCTCCTGCATCTGGGTGAGCCTGTCCATGAGCCCGGCCTTGGTCCTGTCCTGCCGCTCTGCCAACTGTCGCACCTCTGCCCACAGTGCATGCACCTCATGAGCAAGCAATGTCTGGTTCTCCACAGAGGCCCGCAGTAATTGGGTGTGGTCCCGCAGCACCACGGCGGACTGCCTCTCCTGGTCCATCCACCTGGTGGGGGGGGGGCCTGGCACACTGCTGCACAGTCTCCCACTCAGGTGGAAGCTGCACAGCAGGCAGTACAGGGGGCACAGTGTTCTCCAGGGCACCTGCAGTGGGCACCGTGATACGCAGTTGTATGTCACCTGCATCTTGCCACTGCCACCCGACTGTCTGCTGGGCGTTGCCCAGCACCTCAGCCATGACAACAGCATCACCATCACCCACACCAGACACAGCTGTGTTGCCACCCATGGCAGCACTGGCAGGGACAGGGGGCAGCTGTGTAGCTGAGGGCACATCACTGGGCCCTGCCTGTGCCTGTGTGCTGGGTAGGGCATGCTGGACACCCCCACCACCATGCTTTCCAGTATCTGTGCAATGTCATCATCCTCGGTGTCAGTCAATGACCCTAGCTGGGTCTCCATGCACAGCACCTCCATGCTGTCATCATGCAGGAACCCCAGTAGGGGGTTGTCCGATCCCATGTTATCAGAGGCCAAGTGCCCAACAATGCCGCGACACAGCCTGTCCTGGCTCTGGATACCCATTGAGGTTGAGGGTCGGGCATCCATGTCAGCGTCCTCCTCCACTGGATCCTCTATAAGTAGGCATGCTGGTGCTGCAAGAACAGTATGTCAGTGGTGCAGCATACCCCATGCCCCCCTCCACAAACCAGCACCTCCAGCCCCCCCATCCATGCCCCACCACCCCCATGCTGTCCCATGCCACTGGTCCTACCTGCCACCATGCAGCCCTGCAATGCCATGGCCACACATGCTTGTGGCGGTGAGCATGGCGCCAGATGCACCTGCACGATGCACACACAACAGGCTCGACTGGCGGCTGTGCATATCATGCAGTGAGGGACTGCCACCCATCTGGAATCTACCTCTGGGCATGCCCACCACCTCCTCCATGCGGCTGATGGTGGATGCCACCAGCTCCTCCATGGTGGTCAGTGGTGACACGTTCGCTGGCCCACCACTGGTTGCCCTACAGGATGCTCGAATGTCAGCAACCTTATCCTTAATGCACCTCCTGTGTGTCCCAACCTTCTTCTTGCACTCCTGGGGAGTGCAATGGTGGCGCCCGTGTGTGTTGATGTACTGGGCCACCTCAGCCCAGCCCGCTGCACGTTTCTCTGGTGTGCCTGTGGCACCACTGAGTAGACTCTCCCGATCCACATATGCCTCGAATAGGGTGGTGCTCTCTGCAGCAGTAAAGTTGGGCCTGCACGTCCATGCAGACCCCTGGCTTTCCTCTCCATCCGCTCCTGACATACGTCCACCTGTGATCAGCAATGGCAGTGTGGGTCAATGGCAGCATATAGTGGTGTAGCACCCTGCAGCAGTGATAGTAACAGTCGGGTATTCTCCATGTTGCCTTTGACTTACCTGTCAGGTTGCAATACCTATCTGTGGCCTGTGCAGCTCCCTGTCGCATTTATGATGCAATACATGCAAATGAGGCAGTGTGAAATTGTAATAATATGCTAACGAGCCCCACTGTGCCATGCATCCGCTTATGAGCTTATTTGCATGTGGCAATTGAATATTGCGTAACTGTGCCGTGTGCAATAGGATTGCGCTGGAGCAACTTCATGGCGCACTTGAGGCACATACGTGGTACGCCCGCCTGTAGTGCGCATGTGCACAGCTGTGTCCACGTTGCCATCGTGCAGCCATAAAGTGCACCCATCATGCATTGTGCACTGTGTGGGGTTGTGGCCTCTGACCCTAGGCCCCTGTCATGATCCCTTGACCCTGCCAGGACACCATGTGGTGCGCATGCCCATGACTGCACCATAGCCTCTCGCTGCGCAGTGACCGCACATCCACGTGCTGCACGGTTGTGGTCTAATGCATCCTATGATGCATCACGCTCATGTGGCTGCCATGTGTGCAGTGCCAGGGCCATATTCCAGTCACACCACTGGTAGCAATGGCACAGAGAGGCAGTGGGTGTGCACTGTATTGGATGGAGATGGAGTTGGTGAACCTGGTGGCTGTGGTGCAGCCATTTGAGGGCCAGCTCTTTGGAGAGGTGCCACTCCAACAGGCCAGGGGTGCCATGTGGTAGGCTGTGGCCAGGGCACTGGAGCAGAGGACCAGGGTGCAGCACACAGCTGTGCAGTGCTGCCACTGATTTGGCTACCTGCAGTGGAAGGCACCGGACCACCTGCAGCTGCTACGGGCCTGTGTCCAGTGGGGCACTGTGCCACAGCCAGATAGGTGTGTGCATGCTGCTGTCCTGCACTGGTGCTGTACCGTGGTGTTGTGTGGCTGTGCAGCATGGCCAGTGGCAGGGTGCAAGGGCTACCTGGGGGTACCGTGCATTGGGTGTGGATGCTGCATGGTTGTCAGCCTTGCAGGTGTGCAGGCACCAGGGCCAGCAGGGACACGCCCAGCTTCCTGCTGGCTGGGCGGAGGTGGTGGGGTCATCTGTGTGACCGTGTACTGATGTCCACCTCTCTCCATTCCCTCCACAGGGCTGGAGCACTTGTAGGAGGACCAGGGCTGCGGTGGAGGCAGCAAAGACAGCACCACAAGCTGAGCGGCAGCAAGCACCTGCTGCGAGGCATGGAGCAGGTAAGCATTGTTGCCTTCCATCTCACTGTCACTGTGTCCTAGTGGTGGGTTTGGGGCAATATACCCTGAACTGCATGTATTTGTCATCCAGTGTTACCTTATTCTGCTGCAACTTCCCCTGGTTGCTCTACTAAGCTATTTGCACTCATAATTGTATATCCTGTACTGAATGTAAACATCCTGTGGTTCCCACCACCCACTATTCTATGTTATAATCTACTGCTGCACTGTTAGGGTCTTCGATGTTAAAGATGTTCTGATCTCCTTGATGTATATACTGTACTATATGTAATATCATCCTATGTTACCCTGTACCCTAATTTCTCCCAGGTTGCATCTGGAAACGAGTGGTTCTCTGCTTAGTATGCCCGCCTGGTTAAACTCTTAAATAAATGAATAAATAAATACGGCCATAGAGGTCAGTGTCATGTACCTGGCAGCTGCGTTGATGCGTATGGTCGATGTATATTACTATGTGGCATCCCGTGGGCACCGTGTACTGGCTGTTGGTGGGGTGGGCATGCACACAGCATCCACTGATTGTGCTGTGGCACTGCTGTGGCATGCCATGTGTCCTTTGCATTGTGGGTCTGTGGTCACTGCAGTACATTGTCTGCCTCTGTATACACCCATGGTGTGATGTGCGAATGGCTGGCCATGCCCACTGTGTGTGGGACCGTTCCGGTTCCGTAATGGGTGTGTGCCACTGCTGTCCTTTGCACACTGTGGGTGGGTGGGGATCCATGGTGACTTGCACTGATTGCCTGACTTGTCCATTCCCCTAGGTGTGCAGCATGGGCCTGGAGGAAGGGGCTGAATGGTACGTGAGGGGACCCAGCACCAGATCCTCACCATGCTAAACAGAATCCTGTCCATGGTGCGGGCCATTCACCACACCACCATGGCCATGAGGAGTAACATGATATGGCTAGGACTGGACAGCTGTGCCGGGTGTTGGCCTGCAACATTGTTTACCCCCTGCCCCTTGCTAACCCTTTTCCCCTGCAGCCCCCCTGCTAATAGTACAGACCCTTTCCTGGTCTCTTCCTACCTCTTTCCTCCACTGTCCCTGCCCCTGTTTATATGTTTTATACTGTTCGATACAGTTTTATTTCCATATATGCCTGTGTCCTTGTCCGCTTTGCAGGTGGCGTGTGGAGTCATGCTGCAGTAGTCGGGTGTTGGTGCTTACTGTTGGGGCAGGGGGTGGGCCCGGGCACCTTGCCATGCCCTGCTGCATCCAGTGTTGTTTCACATTATTAAATAGACCCTTGCTCCGCCCCTTTCCTCAGCCTAGCAGCTGATTGGTCACTCTGCTGCTGCACATTCTTATGGCGATTGGCCTCCCTGTCTTCAATACCTGGTTTGATCCACTTTCTTACCACCCCTTTTTAAAGCAATCTCACCCACAGGGTTGCACATTTGCTCTCAAGTTTTTCTCCAGCCACTCCAGTTAACTCCTCTCAATTACTGCTGTAACCTGCCCTATTGTTAGGGACCTCATCTAATTCGAGTATATACTCTTTCAGTTCTTACACTTCCACTGCCTGTGGTGACAAACCCAGTCACAGCCAAACCATCCCAGTAGCTGGCACCTTTGCCTTAGCTGAATTTTCAAAGATATCACTAAATTGAAACTAGTGTCATTGCCATCCCCATATAGTAAATCAATATTACAATGACACTTTCCAGGCGTTTTACCAAAATTGCCCTGTGCTTCGGCTAATTTCACAGCTGGCACACCATTGTTGACTTAGTTTTACCTCCAGCTACCTACTACATAACAATGGGCACATTTACCCTTCTGGCTCAGACCACCCCCTGTCCTGTGCCCCTGCCCTCTACCCTGAGCATTTCTCCTCTAAGCCACCCCCGAACAGCACGGTCCCCTCTCACCTTGGACACCCCCCCAACTCGTCTGCATCCACCACCAACAACACCTCCACTCCCTCTGCCCTCCCGGGCCCATTCTGGACCCACCTCTTCCTTGTCATACCTACCCTCCATGCCTTATCCATCCCCTGCACCCCTACTATCAGGACCTCCCATTGGCACCACACTAAGGGTCCTTGTCACCACTGCCCCCTAATTAGATTAATCACTCTGCTCTTACTGCTCTCTGGGAATATACATCCAAACCCTGGACCTATACCAACTAGCCCTCCCATACCCCACTCTGGAGCCAGTCTCCACATTGCATCACTGAACATATGCAGCCTTCTAAAGAAATCCATTGCACTCCTGTGCTGGGTATTACAACACCAATCCAATATTATTCCATTACTAGAGACCTGGCTCTCCAAAACAGCCCCTGACTCTGTTATTTCCCTTCCTGGATACACCCTGTTCAGGGGAGACTGAGTTGGTAAACGCGGCAGTGGGTGTGCAATCTACGTGTGGTACACCCTTATAAGCCATGCAATCCCTGCCCCCAAGCTTGACTATGGTACCCAAGCCCTCACTCTAAAAATTACCCCGACCCAACCAGGGGCTCAGTCTTCCTCACAGTCTCCTACATACTCCCGAGGAGCCAGAACCCAGCGGTCCAGTCTCTCATCGACTATCTCACCTCCCTACCATACAAAGCTGAGCAACTCATCCTAGGTAACCTTAACGTCAATTTGTTTGGTACCACTGCCTCCCATACCAGGGACTCCTTCGCTGCCTTGGACATGTCCCAGTTAGTCACCCAGCCCACTATATTCAACCAGACAAGTGGCTCCAGCACCCTCCTAGGCATAATACTATCAAACCGCCCTCACAAAATCTGAGATATTAATGTCCTCTCCAACTCACTTAGTGATCACTTACCTGTCCTCTGTCTCTGGTCATCCTCCATACCGAAACCTGTGTCCCAGGCCACCTTGTGCCAGTGCCTACACCCTGGGGGTCTCAGAAAGGTAAAATTGCATCTAGCACAGCTGGACTGGTCCCCCATCCGTCACGCCCCTGATATTGACTCTGCCCTAGACTTCTTCACCAATGCCTTCAGCAAGGCCTGTGACCTTTTTGTCCCCCCCACCAGGATCCATACTAAAAAACAAAATGCCGCATGGATCTCCCCATCCCTTATCCAAAAACTTAAGCACAGGCATAATCTCTGGCACATTGCTACTGAATCAGGCAAGTTGGCTGATAGACAATCCTACAACGCATCATGTAATTAGTGCACCTGGACCATTAGACGGGCCAAGGCAGAGCACTATCAGACCACCCTCACATCCACCTGGGGTTCTGCCCCGACTTTCTGGGACAGCATGAAAGACTTGAATGGGAAGACCCGCTCCCCCTCACTGTCCCAGCTCTCCATCAATGGCACAGTCACTACAGACCCAACTCGCATAGCTGATTGCCTCAATACTACTTTCTCTGACCTAAGCTCTGTCCTCCCAAACAACTTTTTTGACACAACCCCCACCTCTATCCCCCCTTCCATGGATTGCCCTCCTTTCTACCTGCACACTATATCCCCCTACATAGCCAGGCTGCACCTGCTAAAAGCTCTTGGTAGCAACAACCCCAGCTGTGACTCCCTAGACTCCAGGATCCTCCGCCTGGTCTTGGATGTCATCCTAGTCCCCCTTACAGACCTACTAAACCGATCTCTATGCCTCAGTCAGTTTCCCAGTGCTTGGAAATCAGCTGAAATCACCTCTACATATAAGATTGGAGATTGGTCCACACCTAACAACTACCGGCCAATCTCTATCCTCCCCCCACTCTCTAAAGCCCTAGAAAAAATAGTGTCTATTCAACTCTCTGAGTACCTGGCCAAATATGACATAATGTGCCCAGAACAACATGGTTTCCACCCAGGACACACTACCACTACTGATCTCCTGGCATTCTCTCAATACCTGCACTCTGCTCTTGACTCTGGCAGCCTTGCTGGTGCAGTGTTCATAGTCCTCTCCAAGGTTTTTGACACTATTTGCCATCCCCTCCTGCTTGACTCCTTCCACCAACTTGGCTTTTCTGCTGGTCCTCTTGCCTGGTTCTCCAGCTACCTCTCTGCTAGATCCCATCATGTGAAGATAAACGGCTCCCTGTCCAATACCCGGCCCGTTCGTTCCGGGTCACCCCAGGGCTCCATTCTGGGCCCTGTACTTTTCAGCCTCTATCTCAACATTCTCCCCAACTCCTGCACAAGAAAAATACTCCTCTATGCCGACGAAGCGGTTCTCTTTGCCTCCCACTTCGATCCCTCTTCTCTCCAGGTATTCCTCCAGCACACCTACAACCAAGCTGAAAAGTGGTTCCCTCACCACCGACTTGTCATTAACATAAAGAAGACTAAGTCAATGCTCTTCGCTCATCACCAAAACAAGGCCAAGAATGCCCCCCCTCTTCATTCTCCCAAGTGCTCTGCACCCGCTGGAGCAAGTAACCGCTTACAAATATCTAGGCATCACTTTTGACTCAGCTCTCATCTTCCATACCCACATCAATGCCCTATCCTCCGCCATAAATTCTTGGATAGGCCTACTATACCGTCATAGAGATTGCCTCCCCCAAGTTGCCCTCCAGCTGGACATTACCTCTTCCATCCTGTCACTAGTGGACTATGGCTTGCGCATTTATGCTGCGGCGGTCAATACCGCCTTGACTAAAATCCAGCTCTCAATCAGTAAGGCCTGCATGCACCTGACCAGACCCCCTAGCCACACTCACACTTGCCTGCTGTACTCCACCACCAACCTGTTCACCTTTGAGGAGCGTCTGTTCTACCAGACCTGTCTACTCACGAAAAATCTCATCTAGGGTTCTCCCTCCCGGTGGTCTCTGCTTCCCTACAGCATGCGTCCTTATCTGTTGTCACCTGTAGCTCTGTCAAGGCTTCCTTTCTGGTGCCCAGAACCAAGACCTCGCTAGCCCAGAGGTCCTTACCGAGCCCCTGCTTGGTTCAACTCCCTCCCACCCTGCATCACAGACATTGCCAAAATTGGTCCCTTCAAAATCGCCCTCCAGAACCATCTTTTCGACCCTCATTGCTGTAGATGCACCTAATTAATCCCACTGTGGGATCCCCCTGACAGGCCTCCCTGACTTGACAACATCCTCCAGACAGCCTATCCTCTCCCCTCCCTCCCACCCACTCCACTCTCCATCCCTACCTCCACCCTCTCCAGGTATTATCGAGGTATGTCCATGGCTGTACCCCCAATGTAACCCTTGGGTACCCTGTATATAACTGTAACCTATTATAAGTAACACTATTATGTAACCTATGTTTAATATTCTGCACCTGTACTGTTCTCGCTGTTGTAACCACACTATGTAACTCTGTCTACCCCCCCGTGATGAGGTACCTTTGTAAATGAGTCCATGAGTCAAGGGTTGTAAATCTGACTTTTCTAATAAATAAATAACAAAAACATTGTGGTGTGGGCTGTTCCACGGGTGTGGTGGGTGTGCTGTGTGATTCACTGGCACCCTGTGGCATTTGCGGCCATGGGGGGATGATGCATGGGCATGCCTGTTCTACTGGGCTCTTCAGCCCATGATGGTGTGGCCCTCTGGGTCCCCTTTTGACTTCCCAGGCATGTCTGTACTGGCCACCTGCCTGGTGCTGGCTGTTACAGTGGCTGCTGTCTCTGGGGGGTATGAAATGTGTGTTTGGGTCCAGGGCCATGGGGGGGCACCATCACCTGTGTGGCATTGGCCATGGCCAACTGGCTGTTGGCCTACAGGGGGTGCTGCAGTGGCTGGGTGGGGTACCCTGTATGCACACCTGTGCCCTGGTGGCTGGGGCCACCGTGTGCTGTGCTGCTGGTCTGGTGTATGCCTCTGGCGCATGCCTGTAGTCGGGCTCTGGTGGGTGCACTGCTTGGTGCCTCAGGTGGTGGCTGCACCCCAGCCCATGCTACCTGTTGTACCCGCCTGCTCTGTGCTGGTGTGTGCACTGCTGTGCTCTGCAGGTTGTGTCCTGTGCCATTGGCACTGTGCTTCCTCTGCTGTGTTTGGGGCCTCTTGCTGTTGACTGCTCCCCGTGCATGTGCGCAGGTTTGCTCCATGCAGCCATAGTTGCACCGGAACATCTCTGGTTGCACCATTGTGCATCTTTGCCATATTCTGCCAGATTGTGCTACTGCTCTTCTGATGGCACAACCTCTGACTATGGCTCCTTCTGTGCCATGCCACATCTGTTTTGTACTGTGCCGTACTTGCGCTGGCCTCTGGCACATTTCTGAATATCTGCCCAGTGTGTTTTGCACATAATGAGAACAAAACAAGTTATTCTAAGTGGAGATTAAATGTTTTTTTCTACCTTAACTTATCAGCATAAACAATGGTAGAGTACAACTTACTGTATTAGGATACTGTAAGTTATGTTCTGAGTAATGAAGTGAATTATTCTGAATATAATTATGAGTAGCATTTAATTAAAAAATGTATTTAATGTTTATTTATAGATCCTGATGAAGCAGCAAGTACACTATGAAACAATCAAGGATCTATATACCTGAATTAATGAATTGAATATATTTTTCCAATTTGAAATTTGGTGAGTGGGTCCAGTTTCTTCAATTGTGTGTAGTACAGTTTTAGCTTATCCCCATTATTCCTCCACCCCTACTTCTTGCCTGTTTGCTAGTGCTTTTCTGAGGCACTCACCTATTTTGCCAAAGTCAGCCCTCCTAAAGTCCAACACCCTTGCTTTTGTATGACTTGACTCTACAACTGTGTTTATTGTGAACCACACACTGTTTTGTGGTCGCTTGTTTCCAGATGGCTACCCACTTCTAAATCTGAGATCCTCTCTCCATCCCCATTTGAGAGTACCAGGTCTAAGATTGGTCCCTCCTGAGTGGGTTCCAGCACTAGCTATCTGAGGCATGCTCCCTGTAGAGCATCAAGAATTACCCTGCTCTTGGATGTGACTTCAGTAAAGGTGCCCCAGTTAACATCTGACATATTCAGGTCCCCCATCAACAGTATCTCACCTCTTTCTGACAGTCTAAGGTTTCCTTCTATTATTTTCTTATCCATTGCCTCCCCCTGAGATGGGGGGGGTCTGTAAACAACCCCGTGTGGTCTGTGGTGCCATTTCCTGTCTCCAGGGTGACCCACAGAGCTTCCTCCCCTACCTGTTTACCCTTTAGTTCTGTTACTTTGATTCTTTCTCTTATGTAGAGAGCTACCCCTCCTCCTCTTTGACCCTCCCTGTCCCTCCTGTAGATTGTGTACCCTGATATGTTGACATCCCAGTCATGGTTCTCTGTGTACCATGTTTCTGTGACTGCCATGATATACAGCTGTTTCTCTTCCATCAAGGCCACTAGTCCAGGGAGCTTGTTACCCAGACTACGGGCATTGGTACTCATTGCCCTCCATTTTTTGATGGTCTTACCCCTTTTAGGTCCATCCCTGTCCTTACTGCCTTTGCCTTTTTTTGTGGATTTACCCCATCCTGCTCGCTGTCGACTTCTCTACCTTCATGTGTATTTTACTAACTATCCTGTTTTGTGTGGTGGGGTGCTGAGATTTCCCTGCTTCCCTTCAGTGCCTCTCCCCCTTGGTTAGTCTAAATGATTGCCAATGAAGCATTTAAACCTATTACCTAGGTTCCTGGTTCCCCTCCTGGACAGATGCAGACCATCACACCAGTATAGGCCTGCATCCCTCCAGGTGGACCATCAGCCCCCAATGAAGCCAAATCCCTTAGCTCTGTGCCAGTTTTTCAACCAGTCATTGAATCCCATGGTGTGGAGTACCATAGCCTCACCCATGCCATAGACAGGTAGCACTTCTGAGAATGTTACCGTGCATGCTACTTGTCTAAGGCCCCTCCCCAACTCCACCAACTCCCTCTGCACTGCTCTGATCCCATTCCCAGCCATGTAATTTGTCCCTAGGTGGACAATGAATCCAGCCCCCTTCCCCGTGCAGCTGCTCCAACAATCCTGAGGATTCGCTTCTTGTCCCTCCAAGCCATGGTGCTGGGCAGGCACCTTACCTCCCTCTCACCTGCCTCCCCTAGTTCTACCCCCCAATGACTGAGTCCCCCACCAGGAGTTATTTCCTTCCCCTGTGGGGTCCTGTGCCACCCTCCTGTGGGTCTCCTTTATGGAGGTTCCCAACAACCTCCTTGGTCTCCACTGTGGGTACCTCCATAGAGGAACCACACTACACTAGAATGTCAAATGAAGTGTGGAGAGGCACAACTGGAGGGATGTGCCTCTGTTCTACCACCCTTACCCTTCCTGAGCTCACCGTTGTCCAACCACTCCTCTTTTTTAGCAACCTCTGAGGCAGTGGTGGTGGCCTGGGTGGTCCCTGGGTGGGAGAGGAGGTTTCCCGAATCCTCGCCAGGTCAGCATGGAGACGAGCAACCTCCTTCCTCAGACCAGAGAGGTTCCAGCAAATAAGGCAGCAATGCAGTCTCCAGAATGTCTCACATAAGACTGTCACTCCACATGTCTGTCTCCCTTCCTGTTTAAGAATTTGTTTTTATTTTTCGTGTGTGCAAGTGTGTGAGTGTGTTTACCCCCTATTCAGTGTGCTGTGCCTTTAAGGATATGAACAGGTGTGTGTCCTTTGCACTTTTGGGAAAGTGATGTCAGAACTCCTGATACAAAGGAAATTATGCACTTGGGGTGAGTAGGGTGAGAGGCAGGGTGGATAGGACCAAGCCCGTGCCCTTCAGAAACGATCAACTACAACACTGACCCACCACCCTGTTGAGTGCCTTCCTTCTTTTCAGACACCTATTTTACAGAGTTTAAGTAACAGATATAGTCACAAATGACAGCAAATATTCTCCCAGATAGATTTCCTCCCTGGCAAAATAAAAGTTACACTAAATAAGGTTACCACCTACTCTGTTTTTGACCAAATAGATTCAGTTTCCCAGGTCCAGATTTGGTCCTCCTGTTTTCACCATTGCAAATTTGTTTTTTATGGTGGGTCAAGCAGCATCTGTGAGACCCTCCACTAACTCTGTTTCATTTTCTTCTCATCTGACTGTAAGCAAGTGTCTGACATTTCAGTGTGCTTGCTTACTTGCAGTACATGCTAAAAAGAGCCAAATGTGTCTCTGTCTGCCCATTTGTCACCTCTAACTTCACACCAGCAAACTGGAAGGTTATTCCTGGGAAGGGTAAACAATACCAACATAATTAACACCTTCATTTTTCTGAAACCCTTAGACCTCCTGTCCCAGTGTGGACTGTATAATCTGTGTTTCAGAAACCTTACCTGTCAATCCAGTTTTATTCAGAGGTAGCACTTTTTTGTTATTTTTGATTGCTCACATACTGTATTTGTAAAACAGATTCTGTTAAATCATTCACTATTTTACTTGCATGATTAGGTTACAGACAAGTTCTGATGTCATGCAGACCTTTGTTTGTAAACCAGTAAGTCTGAGAGGTATAAGGTAGGGCTATTAAAGGAAAACTATACCCAAAACTTGAAAAAATACATGCTGTGCAGAGTGTTTTAATTTGTATGTGAAGTTCTAGTGTTTCCTTCCCTCTGACTGGTATTAGGAGTTTCTCCTAAATTAGCCTGCAAGCTTTAGGGTAGTTTTACGACCCCCTTGAGATCTCCATATCAAATAGTTTTATTGCATTTCTTTGTCCTACAGTGCACCTTGTTTCATGTCATGGTGATGTAGCAGAGCCCTTAAATCCATCAGAAAGCATTGCATTACAATCAGTTCACAACAATAGAGATGGCTATATTTAAAAATCTGTAGAATTCAGCTTGGTGACTACCCTCATCCTAAAGGGTTTCCTGAAAAACTTTGCTGCTGGTAATTTTTGTGCAGCTTGTAAAGCTTCCAAGATATTTAGTTTGTCTGGCATGTGTGTGATGAATGTTGGATCTCTCTTACATCAAAATCACATGAGACAAGATGCACTGTGGGAACAAGAAATACAATTACGCTATCAGGTATGAAGATCCCCAGGGGTCGTAAAACTAGCATAAAGCTAGCAGGCTAATTTGGGAAACACTCCTAATACCAGTCAGAGGGAAGGAAACACTAGAACTTTACATACAAATTAAAACACTCTGCACAACATGTATTTTTTCAAGTTTTGGGTGTAGTTTTCCTTTAAGACCATTCTCAGCAAATCAACCTAATCCTTTCCAGGCTGCATTATGAGTATGGTCTTTGACTGCTGTGATAGGGAATGGGATGACAGAGAAAGGGGAGATATTGCTGATGGGGGACCTGAATATGCCAGATGTTAACTGGAGCACCTTTGCTGCAGCCACATCCAAGAGCATGGCCATTCTCGATGCCCTACGGGGGCATGCCTCAGACAGCTAGTTTTGGAACCCACTCGGGATGGAGCAATCTTAGACCTGGTACTCTCAAATGGGGACGGAGAGAGGATCTCTGATCTCGAAGTGGGTAGCCATCTGGGAACAAGCCACCACCAAACAGTGTGGTTCACAATAAACTTAGCTGTAGATTCAAGCCACACAAAAGTAAAGGTACTGGACTTCAGGAGGGCTGATTTTGTCAAAATGGGAGAGTGCCTCAGAAAACACTAGCAAACAGGCAAGAAGGCGGGGTGGAGCAACAATGGGGAAACATCAAAACTGCCATCACAGAGGCAACAAGCCTGTGTATGAAGCAGATAAACAAATCAAAATAAAAAAAAAACACAATGGTTCTCAAAAGAAGTGGTGGGGAAGGTAAGGGAGAAAAAGATAGAATTAAGGTAGTGCAAGGAAACACAGAAGGAGCAGGACAGAGAAAAGTACCAGTTAAAGCAGAAGGAAGTGGGGAAGGCAGTCAGAATAGCAAAGGCCCAAACCGAGGAAAAGATAGCCAACTTGGTTAAGAAGGGAGATAAAACCTTTTATAGGTACATTAAGGAGCAATGAAAGACTAAGACAGGGATACTGAGGCTTAATAAACAGGAACGTGGTTGGGCAGAGACTGACAGTGAAAAAGCAGGGATACTGAACAAATACTTCTGCTCAGTATTCACAATGGAAAAGCAAGGGGAGATACCCAATCCAGTCAAAAGAAACACTTTGGATAGGGGGGCTGATATTAGTCCTTTCACAGAAGAAAGGGTTCTGAAAGAACTCTTAAAACTGAAGGTGCATAAAGCAATGAGGCCTGATGGGATTCACCCCAGAATTCTAAAAGAACTAAGGGAAGAGCTAGTAACACTACTGACTACCCTTTTTAATAAATCATGGGAGGATGGTGTGGTACCTGAGGATTGGAGGAGGGTGGATGTGATTCCCCTTCACAAAAGTGGGAGCAAGACAGAGGCAGGAAACTACAGACCTGTCAGTTTGACCTCAAGTGATAGGGAAAATGATGAAATCACTTCTGAAGGAAAGAATTGTTGAGTACCTAGAGGCCAGTGGGGCACAGGACCCAAGACAGCATGGATTCACAGCAGGAAAGTCATGTCAGACAAATCTAATTGATTTCTTTGACTGGGTGACCAAAGGAGTAGACCACGGAGGGGCTGTGGACATGGCATACCTAGACTTTAGCAAGGCATTTGACACAGTCCCGCACAAAAGATTAATAAACACATTAGCCAGCCTAGGAGTGGGTCCCAGGGTGGTAGCCTGGGTAAAACAGTGGCTGGACAACGGGACACTGCAGGTAATAGTAAATGGAGTCCACAGTGAAGAAAGGAGGGTTACTAGCGGGGTACCACAGGGTTCAGTAATGGGGCCGGTCCTTTTTAATGCCTTTATAAGTGACATTGCAGAGGGACTGGAAGGGAAAGTATGTCTCTTTGCAGATGACACAAAGATCTGCAACAGGGTTGATATGCAAGGTGGGGTGGAAAGGATGAAAAGGCACTTGGCAAGGTTGAGGAATGGTCAAATGTATGGTAGTTTAGTTTCAATGCAAATCAATCAATCAAATCTTTATTTATTCAGGCGATCATCATTGAGCAAGGCTCATTTACAAGATGGACCTGATAAGGTCAAGGTTCGAGTTGGTGCACAGCAATTACATCACATACTTATGAGACAGTTATACATACAGAAACAAGAAAATGTTATTTATAACACAATAATATACAGAGAATTCACATGTTAAAGCTTGGCAAGAGAAAGTTAAATTAACATCTACAATATGTACAATACATATATATCACAATGAGGGCCATGACAGTCACTCACATAATGAGTACAAGGATGGTGAAGGGAATATTGGGTGCCATATACTGGCGGTGTCCGGCTGGAAGGAATATGCCATATGTGACTGGAATATGGTTTTGTGGGATGACTATTCTATATCTAGCGGTAGCAACTGCATTTCTCTGTGAAGAAGGCTGTACAGTAAAGCTGTAAAGCTGCAAAGAAGTGCAAAGTAATGCATCTGGGAAACAAAAACCCAGGGGAAGAGTACACAATGGGGGGTGAGATACTGACAACAACAAAAATGTAAAGGGACCTGGGGGGTAGTCATATCAGATGACCTAAAGGTGGGACAGCAATGTGAGAAGGCAGTAAGAAGGGCTGTGGGGATACTAGGATGCATAGGGAGAGGCATCACCAGTAGAAAACAGGAAGTTGTTGGCCCTCTGTACAGACAGTTGGTAAGACCACATCTGGAGTACTGTGTTCAGTTCCGGAGACCCCATCTCCGCAAAGACATAGACAGGGTGGAGGCTGTCCAGAGGAGGGCAACCAAAATGGCTCAGAGTCTGCACCAGAAGACATATGAAGAAAGGCTAAAGGAGCTTAATATGTATAGCCTCAAGGAAAGGAGGGAGAGGGGAGACATGATAGAAACTTTCAAATACCTCAAGGGAATCAACAAAGTCCAAGAGGGTAGCATCTTTCAGAAAAAGAGATGTGCAATAACAAGGGGGCACAATTTGAAGATAGAGGGAGGACGGCTCAGAGGTAATGTGAGGAAGTATTTCTTCACAGAGAAGGTTGTGGATGCATGGAATAGCCTTCCTGAGGAGGTCGAGAGTCAAAAACAGTGGGGGAATTCAAGAATGTATGGGACAGACATAAGGCAGTTCTAGTGGGGGGTAGGAGGAAGTAGGCTGTTGGTTAACTAGGATCTGCAGCTTATCTGTTAGGTAGGGAAATGGGCAGACTAGGTGGGCCAAGCGGTCCTTATCTGCTGTCAGATTCTATGTTTCTATGTTTCTGCGTTTCTACTTTTATACCTTTAAATGCTCACCAGTATTTCTTTCAGGGTCAGTCCTGTATTCTAATATTTGTTGCCCCTTTTGTTGTTAAATTAATAATCTAATATTTTATTCTATTAATTTCTGGCAATACTACGCCCCTCTCCTCAGTGGCTATTGCTTTAAATTTCCATACTACTGTACCTAGATATTTCAGGAAGACCATTCCAGGCCTTTCAGATTAACAGCACAGAACAGCGTGGCTAGTGTCATGCTGAGCCACAGAAATGAGAAAAGTAAGAGACGGAACAGTAGCTGATGAGGTGAAAGGAACACAACCTAGATTTGATGGCACTGCAAATTTAGGTGATTTATCAAAAAATTCTCAAAACATTATTATTATTTTTTTTACACCAGGAGAGACACACTAAGCTGAAGCTTATTTACAGGTGTGACGTGGGAGCACAAGGAAGTTAAGTGACTTGCTCAGGGTCACACAGTATGCAAGTGTGGGCTGTGGGATTCAAACCCAGGTCTCCAGGTTTACAGCTCAGTGCCTTAACCCATTGCGCTATAGTGCCCCCACACTACATATCACATATTATGCTATCTACCATGTATGACTGATATGGAAAAAATAGGGTATTTAACAGCATAGTTCCTACCACTTTTAAAAACTTCTCTGACATTACAAATAACTTTAGAGTAGGAGCAATGGGAGGGACAGTAGCACTTCTTAAAATGGCAGATGATATTTGCAATTACATCTTATCCACCATTACTGGTGTAGTATATTTGTTGTAAGAGTTGTACCAGAAAAGACCACCTGATCCAAAACAGCCAGTTGTCAGAGGTGTCCTTGTAGTCACTTGATGTGTGAGCTAAGCTGTGTACACAGGATGCAAAGTCCCCTGAACCCCTTTCTAACCCCCACTAATGTTAAGACACACTGACATTTAAAATATTTAAATCTAAATCAAACAAACCAAAAATAATAATCATGATGTAGTTTAAAGAAGTTGTACTCAATGCAGTATCAGCAGCAATTCGGAATAAGTCAAGTGAATCAGAGTCCAAGTGATGCACTCATCAATCATAAAAGGGGCGGGGTTAAGGGTGGAGTTTGGGGTTGTGGTTTAGTATTCGGTTTTCGTCTCATCCAAAGGTGGCAACCCTAACGCTAAGAAAAGTCAACCCCAAAAATAGAGAACCAAAACACTGACTTCTGCTCACTTAAATGGGCCCCAAAATTAAGAATTCAATTCAGTGTACTCTATTAAATCACATCCTTGCTTTAAGGAAGCTGGTTGCTGCCATCTCCCTCTCTCCTTCTCAGCTGCAGCAGACAGAGCCCACAAATGCCTCCTGTTTTGAATCCATTCTTTCTCAGGACCCTTCCAGCTCCTCCCTTTATCCAATACTTATTTCACAGAGGTTAAGTAATAGGTCTAGTCACAAATGACTGTAAATATTCTCCCAGATAGACTTCC
The DNA here is from genome assembly GCA_016271365.2 of Neoceratodus forsteri. Taxonomy (NCBI): domain Eukaryota; kingdom Metazoa; phylum Chordata; order Ceratodontiformes; family Ceratodontidae; genus Neoceratodus; species Neoceratodus forsteri. The sequence continues at coordinate 237,352,242 of CM057449.1, read as the reverse complement.
TCCCTGGCAAATAAAAGTTACACTAAAAAAATTTCAACCCCCAAAACAGAGAACCAAAACAATTCTACTCACTTTAAGAAAGCTGGTGGCTGCTCTCTTGCTCACACTCTCTCTCTCTCTTGCTATCTTGCTCTCTATCTCAGCAGTATGTACATCATGTTTAATTAACTTGTGAAGCACTCTGAGTCTCTGGAAAGGGGTGCTATATAAATAAAGTGTCTATCTATCTATCTATCTATCTATCTATCTATCTATCTATCTATCTATCTATCTATCTATCTATCTATCTATCACAGTATTGATGTGCAGGATGGCATCCAAAAAGCTCCAGTCAATCTGGGCCAGGTGTGCTTTGAAGCACCTGCTGACCCTTTTGGAAATACCCTACTTGAGGCTGTTTTAACAGGTGCCTTTGGGATCCAGGCAGATCATTCACATTGGACAGGCGAGTTGTCACTGATGGCATCAGGCAGGATCTCAGACTTGATAATTCTTTCGGGGTGTGTGGCTAGGATCCAGTCAATCAGGACTTTTGTCCCTCTTTTATAGTTAACTCTGGTGCAGTCTTTCACTACCTGAGTTAGAAAAGGACTAGATGCTAGGTCCATTGTGGTGCCATCAGATTTAGTTGCCCAGCTGTTATTGAAGTCCACCATGACTATTGATTCCCTTTAAATCAGGATTGATTGAAGTGCCTGGCAAACATTTCAATGCCCCTATGTTGTTTTCCAGGTGGTATGTAAACTAATAAAACATGGAGAATCTTATGACCGTTCCCCATTTGGATATTAACAGCCAGGCACTCACAATCACTTGTGAGATTATCTATTTCCAATTTGTGGCTGATCAGGTTTGTTTACAGATGGATAAGGCAGCCACCACCCCTTTTGTCTTGTTGATCCTCCCTAAATAGGTTATATCCTTGTACAGCAATTGTAGAATCATGTATCTTAGAGGTGAGCCATATTTCTGCGAAGGGCTATTATGTCCGACTGGATAAGTGCAACCCAGGCTTCTAACTGCGGGAATTTTGGGCTTTAGTGAGGCAATCTTTAATTTTATTTTGAGGTCCCTACAGGTCCCAATGTTACCAGGTGGTCCTGGATTGGGATGAATATTTTCTGACAGAAGGAAGAGAAGAAGTAGCAGCTTTCTGCAATCCCTCCTCCCTTGCCTGAGCATTCTGGACTTCTTAATACATGAGCGACCTCTTATGTCTGGGGAGCTGCTTTAATTGGCCACCTGTGTATGAGCTCCAGTTGAGGTGTCTCCAGGAAAAAAACACTTGTAGGGATGAAGTGGCGGTGATCAGAAAAGTCCGTTGCAGGGGAGAGGGGTCCCAAAGTAAGGACAAAGCCACTTCTACCCCCTGAAATATTCAGCCAGCTGCTCAATTTAAATTAATTAGTGGGGAGAACTGCCTGACTAACCCTAGCCCAGGTTATTGCAGTACTCGGCATACTCAGTGCAACAAATGAAAAAGCAAGCAACGTGTCCCTGTACCAGTTCTTATTGCCTTGGTTGTTGTTTTTACAACACTGTAGTCAGCAGGGGTAGGTCAACATGTCTCAGCCAGCTGCCTCCTCTGGCAATTTCCACATGGGTGACTTTCCTCATATACTTATGTCAGCGAGACAAGGATTGAGGCGGAGTGTGTGGGAACTAACCCTTTTGTGGAACATGATGAAAACTGCTTGTACAGTGGGTGCTCCCTGCATAGCCAAAAAGTGGGAGCACCCTGCCCCAAGCAAAAGTGATCAGTCAGATTACCTGTCACTTCATCAGAACAATGGATAGCCCAATGCAGTGTCCTAGTTAATGCTTTTGTTTTCTCCCATTTCAAATACTGCACTGTGCTCTGTAGTGGATTATTGGGGGGGGGTGTCAATTGTGTCACCTGCAACTAGTTCAAACTGAGCAGTGAGACTTTTAGGGCTCGATTCTGAAAGGTTGACACAGGCTTGCAACAATCCCTGCATCAAACCTAGTGCTGCGCTGAACATATTGATGCACCTTGCACCCAATTTTCAAAGGTCACGTGCATTTGCGACACTTTATCCTCTTTACGGCAGCTTGTGCCAACTATCTGTTGCAAACCCAGTGTAAAGGTCCCATGACTGATGCAAAGTTAGGCCAGCAAAAAGCTGGTCAAACTCATGGCATGTGATGCACAGGATCAATAATCCCGTTTGCCAGCCAGGGAATGTCGCAAGCCCCATGTGCCATCTGTTCAGTACACCTGGGGCTTGTGGCATTCTGACACCTTTGAGAATCAAGCCCCTGATTGCCACTCAGCGGTCAGAGCATATTATTGCCTCCTGTGGGTTCTGATCTGGCTGCCTTTTTGGTAGCATGCTGATTTTCAGGTGTTATTGATGTTTAAAGCCTTGAGTGGACTGGGCACTAAATACCTCAGTGGTCTCCTGATTTCCCACATCCCACTAGGGATCTGAGATCTAGTGGAAAGAGTTTGTTGGCTGTCCCTCCTTCTCAGTTGAAGTCTACAGGTAACTGTACCTTTTTGATTGTGGTCCCTGTGACGCTTGGCCAGCTGGTTATGATTATTGTATTGTATCGGTAGTATAAATAAATGGTCAGTGTATGAGATGTCAGTCTGTGAGATTCGGCCCTTTTAAATTACGAGGTGTCAGCAGCTGAAATCACAGGATGTAGTACACTGACCAGGAGAGCTCTGTAATGTAATTAACTTCCTTGAGAAATTGCATTTTATGGCCTTTTTATGACCTCATGCTTTTGAAGTTGGAAACTAAACATACATTTTATTACATTAGGAAAGGACATCATTTAGCTGATTCCTGTTGGCTATCTCACAACTGGGTGATGGACTGCAGGTTTGTAAATCTCAAAGTAACTGGTTGATCAAAGACTCATAATTTGGGAAATTAGTTTTTGCTGATGTCACATTAATAACATACCTCCTGGTAGGAAATAATTTTTTAAATTTTATATTCTAAAAGAAGGAGCTAGATGACTCACATAAGGGGTGTGGAGACAGTTTAAACTGATGCTTGTGTCTGAAATATATGTCATATCATCTTGGGACTCTAGAGAGACACAGCTCTCTGATCTAACTTTAAAATGCACTTCCAGAGGTAATACCTTAGATACCAAAGATCTAAATGTATTGTGGTAGGAGTTTTGCTTTGTAATTTCCCCTTGTTCTTTTATGTGATTGTGAACTCTTTGATATATTGTTCTGTATTTACATTTTTATGTTTGCTTGCACGCATGTGCAAGGAACGTCTTGGGAGAATAGGACTTTTTGGAGGTGTGACTTTCCTGTGCAATGCAGTGCTCCGTTCAGCAGGTGCAGCCGTCCTGCACCAATGGATGTGGGAGCTGTGTATGACAGCAGTGGTCTTCAGTTCAAAGAAAACCACTGCTGCAATCAGTGGTGTACTGACCTGTCAAGAAGTGAGCAAAGATGAACAACAATAACAGAGTGAGTCTGTAGAGCGAGTGCATTCCAATGCTTCCGTGATTAGGTTCCTTCTGATAAAATACAGCGAGTGCCGGGGTTTGATTCTTAGGTTCTCACAGCAAGCCCCCTGCGATACTAATGCCGCTTGTTATAAATTAAGGCTAACTGCAACTGAGCCTCGATCATAAAAATCAAAAATATATCAATCACAGGGCTGTACTATTTGAGTACTTCAGTCCCCGTTTGCATCAGAACCTTTTTCTACCCCTTATGTTATACTGTTCTATTTTTTGTAGCTAGTTGATGGCTACTGGGGTCTCCCTGATCCATATATGCTCTGCCACTGCATTACAAAAAAGAACACCTTGTTAGATCACATTATGTTATCATAGTGTTAGATTTTAAGTAAATACCATCTAATTTCTGAGTGTTATGAGTCCCATACCAGATGGTGAGGGCACATAAAGTCTTGTCTCACCACGATGCAAACTAGCTCTGAGTATCCTGGCACTATACTTAGATTATATAGTGAGTTTTTGGTTGTGTTGAATGGGCGATCCTGAGGGGTGCTACCTGCATTATCAGTTATTTTCTACAACTATGACTTTTATTCACTTTGCCACTATTTAATTTTTTTTTCTAAACCCCATTTCCCAAGGTTTAAGACTGTATAGTCCTGCTGAATGTAATGTACCAGCAGTCGAATGATAACTTAATGATTAGTTTTGAGGCAGGGTGCTGTAAGAATACTTTGTTCTTTTCTCTATGAATTGGAGTCGAGACAGAAAAGAGTTGGAGGGGAGACTGAAGTGGAGAGTCAGAGTAGAGTGCTGGTGATCTGACTGAAGGACAGAGATGTACTTCTACTGTATGTGTCGAGGTTGTAACCTCATAATAGCAATAACAACAGCCTGGTCCCAGTGCCCCAATCATTGATCAATGCACCGTCTTCATTTGCTGGTAGCCTCCCTCCACAATCGCACCTCTCTCAAGTATCATCTGAACTGGCATATTACAAACAGACACTTTCATATATATCCACAGAAATGAAAAGGCGGTCTTAGCAGTGGGATCCCATTCAAATGTATTTGTGTTTAGTAATTCTACCCATGGTTGTCATAGGCTATGTCAAAGATGAATAGAGTAATTAAACACAAAGACATTGGTCTAATACAGGAGGAGCAATCGCCACCGATGAGTTATTATTATGCATGTTTGCAATGAAACAGTGGAGCTAGGCTAATCATTTGTGTTTCAGTACTTGTGTCAAACCATCCAATTATAAGTAGCGACTCCATCATGTGCCACCATACTAGCTGGACTTAGAACTTGTTCAGCTGCATCATACTGGATAAAAAGGAAACGTTTTAGGATTACGTAATTCAATTATTAAAACAATGCAATTTTTTTATTTTCTTGCAGAGCTTGAATCTTTGTGCAGACTTCATGCTCGTGGGCTGCTGGCATGAAAAATATCAGTAAGGGCAACAATTGCTGTTTGGAACATTAGGGGAAGGGGAGAGGAACTGAAGCAAGCGCATTGTGATCAGTTCTTTTTAAGTACTGTTGTTCAAATCATATTAAAAGTCTGTAGTACCATAAACAAATTTCAACACCTATCCACATTAAGAATCCTAACTCAGTTCTTAAATTTAGACTGTAGGGTACAGTGTTACCAGGACATGCCCAACCACTCCAACATTGGCTCTGAGGGCAGCATCCAAAAAAAATAGCAAAGAATTCCTTGCTGCAATTTGTCTGAATCACATCATAATATCATAAATGCAGTCACGTTATGAAGTGCCCATTCGTAAAAGACTTACTATTGTGGGGAAAAAAAACCTAAAACTGATACTGGTTAATAAAGAGAGAGGTAATTGCAGCCTCTCATTATACAGTTAATCCTTTGAATATCATATTTATTACATTCTAAACAAATACTGACTCTAACACTGATCCGATTCTATATAGCCGATTAGCCAGCGTTTTATTTTTAATTTTGTGTTGTTAGTGAGCAGCTGATACTGCTCTCTTTATAACCAGTGCCACAATAAATAGTCTCTGATAAACATTTTGAACAAAGTGTACCTGCTGTACATGTGAGCAGGATGAATTCTGTACTGCTAGGTCATACAGAAACAGCGATTAGAATGCGGTCTCACTCTAGCAGCTCTCGTGGCATACAAAAATTCTAACTCCTCCAGCTGCATTGGCATCAGTAATAAATGACAAATCACAACAAAAAATAAAAACAAGGGTCAAATTCATTTAGAAATACAGTGTTTAATAAAACATAGGTAGTATTTAGTCCTGCGTGCTCACCACAATCATTTCATGTCCCCGTTAAATATGCAACAGCCCAAGTTGTTAATCACGTGACCCTTTCTTCAGTACAACTGTCTGAGCTGTTTTATTGTTCCTTTTTATATATATATATATATATATATATATATATTTCTATTCTTTGTCCTGGTGAGACATTCCTGTTGATTCTTCAGCCCTGGTCATGGCTGCTGGGACTTCCACCTGCCATCCACTGCTGCTATCTCCCCAGTTACACCCGGCTTACCCCCCCCGGAGGGCGGGCCACAGCACCGGACCCCCATATCCAAGCTACGGGCTTGTATCTGGTCAGGGAGTGTGGCAATGGCAGGCTAATCAAAGCCAGGGAGGGCTTCACTGAGACAGCGGACTCACCCCTCCTGTTCCTTTTTTCACTTTTCTTTGGAGGCGGGGACATGCAATGATGCCAGTGCCCTTCCCACCTCCCTGTATAGCGAGCGCCCGAAAGCATGAGTTACTTCTGGCCTCTGCCAAGGGTCCTCATTGTGCCAGACGCTACCCCCCTCCCCCCCAGAGAAGGAGAGCGGTCCATGGGATGCTCCATCCTTCTCCCCCCAGCTGGCCCTCTGACAACCCGGGTCCGTTCTTGAACCAGGGTTGCTGGCATCGCAAGCAGAAATCCAAGTGTTGCACCAGTGGGCCAGCCAGTGTTTTAGTGTTCTTAATGATATGAGGATGTTTGATATTTGGTGGACTCCACCTCAGTGGCAGGATTATGAGTGGGACCTCTACTCTAGCAAATAAAACCAAGTGGAATTGTGGCACATAGACACTGAAACACAAACTGCTCCACTCGCCCACTTTTCTTACAGAATGGGGACAACAACCTCAGTCACTACATGATTTAGACCAGGTGGGTAGATGTGCAATCACAGCAACAATGGAACATCAAGCTTGGTTACCACATAACAACTTGCCAACTTTCATCAGAGCACCTGGACAGGAAGGTGAGCTGCTACATGGTGTAAAGAGTGTAGTTTGCACGCTGGCCAGGTGATGATGAGGGTTGAGGTGATGGATGCCACATCTCACACCATGCTGGTGACCCATGTTTGGGAATAAGCACAGGTCATCGGGTGCCGGTGGGGATGAGGAAGGATCAAGCATCTCATGGACTGCTGTCCTTCCTTGGGGGGGGTTAGCATTCACCAGTGTAGTAGCAGCCACTGGTGGTGGCTGGGGGATTGCACTGCCCAGCTGGCAGAAGCATGGGGATTGGGGCTGCAGCAGATGCCTTTCGATTGTGCATGGGACAGTGCGCACATTGAGCATGGTGTCATTGCACAGCCGAGCTTGGGGGAGACACTCAAGAAAAAAACCCAGCTGTGGATGGGTGAGAGCACCCACCATGTCGTTCCACACTCCCATCATCAGACCTGCCTGCAGGAGCCCTCCTTGACACTGATGCATTGGATTCATAATAGAGCACCAGGATGGGCGGCCATACCTCGGGGGGGTTTAGAGCTGGGGGATTCATTGGATCAGGAGTGCCTGCAAGGTAAAGTTTCAGACTGGGAGGTAAAGACTGACATGGGGGGTAGCTGGAGAGAGAGTTCCACAGTTGGGAGCATAAAGAAAGTGTACAAAAAAAAATGAGTGTAGTTTGCACAGTGCAGTGTAGTTGTCACAGATCCTTGGGGAAACTTCTCGGTCACCTCAGACCTTGTTTGGGAAACTAAGTTTGGGGGTTGCACCATGCAGCACAATTCTGAGAGATCTGTGGGATGGGTAAGTGGGGAGTCAGACACACACATCTCAGGACCAGATCGTAAGGGACATACAATCCTGTCTGCACTACTCGGGCAACTTCTCTGTCACCTCAGACTTCAGCTGGGGAAATTAAATCTGGCAGTAGCACTGTGTTGCATGGTACTGTGAGATCAGTGGGGTGGGTAGGTGGGGAGTCAGATACACTATATGGGCCGAGCTGGCAGGAGACATTAAAACCTCTCTGGACTACTATGAAAATAACTCGGCATTCGGTAATGTGAGAAAACACAGGGGACAGCGAGAGACGCACCTGACAACACCATCATAGTAAGAAATTACACACTATGTGAACAGGTTGTCTCTCTTGCTTCTCCACATGCAGTCATGGCTGTCTTTTCAGTTTCTGTTGCTTTACGAGGGAGCAAGACCAAACAGGACTTTCACTGTCCCTCCGAGGAACCATGTACTGTATTAAAAACTGAATTTAATGTATGAGCATGCAGTGGGACTCCACCAATGACATTTGATGTTTACTAAGAGCCATGTTATAATGTCAAGTACCCAATGCCAGGACCTCCAAAGACAGGGCCTCACAACATACCCTGGGCATGCATTAAATGCCTATAAATACATACCCTGTCGTGGGTTATTGCTTATGTAAGACTAATTAAAGATCCTGATCTTGCAAAGGTGGCCAGCTGCAGAGGCAAGTGGTGGGACTGTGCCAATCACCATGGAGGGGTGAAGATGCCTGCGGGGAGGGGGGTGCAGCAGTGGTGGGAATTTGGGAGTACAGGGTGTCAGCCAGCAATGATGAAGACTTGGGAGTGAAGGTGCTGCGGGTATGTTTTTGCTTGTGTTACAGTACCTTCTCGACAGACTCATTCACTACTGAAATAAAGAGCTGCTCATCTATGATGGGGTAGTAAAGCTTTTTGTGGGGCAGAAGAAATTTGTTCCCACAAGGCAAGGCACCACTGTGGGAGGCATGTACAACTGCAATACCAACGGTGGACGTTCGGCATTGACAAATGCTTGTACTTCTTTGTCACTGATTTTTTTAAGCCATGTCCAAGTGCCAAATACCACTGCAAATACCTGCAAGTGAACGTTCGGCATTGACAAATGCTTGTTCATATTGTTATCATCTTTTAGTAAAGTACCTTTTCTTTGAAAGACTGCCTAGGTGTCTGCCAGTTCTTTTTGCATGTGATGTATAGGGGGTTAAGTCTGACAAAACTGTTCAACAGCTTGATGGTGTTACTAAGCTTGGAAAAAGGTAAGAACATATTTAAGGCCTCTTACTGTATAGAGTTAAAAGGGTTCATTTTGGATACTTGGTTAGGTGCCCTTAGGTGAAAGATATATTGCATCCCCCCAAAGAGAATATTATCTGAGCCTGTACATTTGAGTGCACTAGCAAAAGGTTCACAGTTTGAATGCCACCAGAACTTGAGCTTAAAGGTGATTCAGACCCAAAAGCAGACAGGAGGGTTACCCTTTCTGTTACCTGTTCACACTATTGTGCTCTGAGGTTGGCACTGTGGGAGCAGAGGGCCTGACCTGCTGAATGCATTTGTGACAGATTTGGTTGGCAGCGGTGTGATAAATTTGGTAACACTGCTTTAACTGTTCAGCGTGTCAGCTTAATACTGTACAGCTCACTTGCACAAGAAGGCAGTGATTTTTTTAAAGAAACAGAACTATATCATTTTGCATACAGTCAAAGTTCCTACCTGTTTTATCTTTTTTTCAAAGTGCAAGTTAGAGTAGCTGTAGTTAGGGAAGAATATGGCTTCCAACTACAGTGAGCACACTGGAGACTACCTGAAGTAGTTGTGCAAGGAGAGAGGAGTCCTGCACGAAGGGAGAGCCACCAAGCAGAACCTCATGGTTGTCCTGATAGCAGCAGATGCCCAAAGCATTAAGTCACATACTGTGACTGAAAAGGACCGAACCTTGGGCATGGAGGAGCCAGTGACCAGTGCAGTGTCCAGATCCGGTGAGGAGGACAGCCGGGAAAGTGCAAGCGAAGGGCCACAGCGGCAGGGGAAGGTCACCAACATTCTAGAGCCAGAAGCAATCAAGCTGCAGATTGAGTTGTGCTGAATGGAGCTGGAGTTCCAGAAAGAAGAGCGACAACTTCAGCGAGAATGGCAAGAAGCGGAGCGAGAACAGCGAGAAGTGAAGTGTGAAGAGAGTGAGCGCCAGAGGCAACATGAACTGGAGAAGCTATGACTCCAACCACCAGCACCAGAGCAGGTAAGTGACTTGGGTTTAACTGGAACTACAGGACTGGGTTACAACTTAAATTCCAAATTGATAGCTGAATTTATAGAGATGAAGGATATGGATGCCTTTTTAAATTCTTTTGAAAAGTTTGTATTCAGGCAAATATTCATAGAAGGTCCTGGAGCTTCCTGCTATCCCCGCTACTTACCGGGAAAGCTCAGGATGCATTGGGTCAAATGGACAATGAAGACAGTAATGATTACAGCAAGCTTAAAGCTGCACTTTTAAAAAGTTTGATATAACTGCAGAAGCATACAGAGCTAAATTACGTAAGCTCAGGAGAAGCCCTGACATGAGCTATGAGGAGCTAGACACGAAACAACTTCAATGTTTAAAATGTTGGTAGGAGGGAATTGAAGCAAACTCTGTAGATAAATTTGAAAATGCTATATTGTTAGAATAGTTTTTTTGGGCATGCCCAGCAGAGCTGAAAACCTGTCTGGAGGACCAAGATCCCAAAACAGTGCAAGAGGCTGCTGAACTCTCTGACCGCTATGCCAAGAGCAGACCTGTTTGGAGAGCTAATGGGGTGGGTGTGGTAGTGCAGAAAGGGAAACACACACCTTCAGGGCAGCTGAAACCCTCACCACCTCCACTGAAACTAGTTAGCTCTAGGTTTCAAAGAAAATATTTTTCTGAGAAAAGAAACGAATGTTGGGTTTGCAAAGAAACTGGGCATATTGCTAGACAGTGTCCTTAAAGGACGAGCAATATACAAAATGGGGCTAGGAAAGAAGTGGGTTGTTTGTGTGTCCCTGGAAACATGCCTGTGAACATGAAGGAACACATGCACCCAGTCGCTGTGAATTGTGTAGAGACACAAGGGTTAAGAGACACAGTGGCATCCCTGATGTTGGTAAAAGGTGATCTGGTATAGCCTGGTCAGCTTATACCCAATAAATTTGTAACTGTATAAGGCTTCACTGAAGAAGAGAAAACATTGCCACTCACTAGTGTTCTCCTAGACTGTGGTGAAACAGGGGGACTGTGCAACAGGTGGCTGTGGCCAAAACTTTAGCAGTTGATGCCATCCTTGGCAACAATCTTAAACAGGGGATGGTGTGTGCAGTTACCTGTAGCCAAGCGGCAAGGGAAAATTATAATTCCCTGGACCCCATAGAAGCCACAATGGAAACCACTGGGAGGCTAGTTCCCCAGCCTCTGTCTCCTGATATGGAGACTAATGAAGAGGGGGTAGAAATTTCCCCAGTAGCAGTTAACCAAATAGCTATGGAGGGTTATTCCAAAGAAAGAGGGGTGACCTGTTGTCAGATGGTTAGCGATGACAGTGATTCTGAGTGCTCTGATGCTATAGATAGGGACGCTAGTTTAGATACTGATGGGGACCTGTCCCAGGCCTTTGGAATGTGTAAGGAGTTTGCAGCTGCTCATAAAAATGACCCTAGTCTAGAGAAGCTGAGGGTTTGGGCAGACTCTAATAGAGAACAAGGAGGTGGTGGGAAACATAAGGTTTATTGGGAAAATGGACTGATGTATACTCAGGCAGTACAGACAGAGGGGGGGATGCTAGGCAGGAAGCTTGTCATTTCCCTGTGGTATCGTGAGCAGTTGCTCAAGATTGCACATGATATTCCCTTGTCTGGTCATCTGGGAATCACGTGCATGATGCAGCGGTTTGCCCAGAATTTCTACTGGCCTAATTTCATCCAGCAGGTGAAGAAGTATTGCAGGTCTTGTCTCCTCTGCCAAGAAATAGAGAAGGCAGGTAAGAAAACCCAAGCCACTCTAAGTCCATTGCCTATAGTGGAGGAGCCATTGCAGAGGGTGGGAATGGATATTGTGGGGACTTTAAATACCCGCAGTGCCTCCAGGAACAGGTTCATCCTGACTGTGGTGGATTATGCCACCCCGGTATCCAGAAGCAGTCACCCTATCCTCACTGAGGACAGACAAAGTGGCAGATGCCTAACTTGGGATTTTCTCCCATGTTGGGTTTCCACAGGAGGTTATCACCGATCAAAGGGGTTCCTTCATGTCGGACCTGATGAAATGTTTGTGGAAGAAGTATGGGGTGGTGCAGAGGTGCATGACATCTTATCACCCGCAATCCAATGGGCTTGTGGAAAGATTTAACAATACCCTGAAGTCAATGCTCCAAGTATTTGCTGAACAGCATGGGATGGACTGGGAGAAATACCTTCCCCACCTGATGTTTGCATACAGGGAGGTGCCCCAAGAGTTGACAGGGTTTTCCCCCTTCAAGCTCTTATATGGATGCCAGGTATGTGGGCCCCTAGACTTGATCCAGGAGGACTGGGAAGGCAAGCACGCCACCCAGGGAACTCCCATAGTGGTATACGTCCCTAGGTTTAGGGAAAGGCTTAAGGAGCTTACGGGGACAGCCCAGAGCAACCTGACAGCTTCCCAACAGAAACAAAAAGTGTGGTACAACCACAGAGCCAGAGCTCACTTGTATACGGTGGGTCAAGAAGTCATGGTCCTTATCCCAGTTCGGAAAGACAAGCTGTAGGCTGAGTGGGCAGGACCATACAAAGTAGTTAGAAAGGTAAATGACATGAACTATGTCAGAGTTACCTGACAGAAGACATACAGAAAGAATGTTTTTAATAAATCTTTACACAAAGGTGTTATTCCCCATGACTGGGCAATTGCCACAGTTATACCAATTTTCATGAAAGGTAATCATTCCAAGCCCGAAAACTACCAACCAATAAGTCTAACTTCAGTTATACGTAAATTAATGGAGAAAATCATTAAAGAAATGTTGGAAAAGGAATCAATTACAAATAACATAACTGACCATACTCAACAGGGATTCAGACAAGGGTATTCTTGTACCACTAATCTAGTAGCCTTTAATAATTATATTAGTATGGGACTAGATAATGGTATCCCCATGGATGTAATCCTCCTCGACTACAGCTGAGCATTTGATAAGGTCCCTCATGATATATTGCTTGATAAAATGATGACACTGGGATTTTCACAGTTTATAATTAATTGGGTATCTGGTTGGCTGTAAATAACAGACAACAGCAAGTTAAAATAAATGGCTTGCTTTCAGAAGTTCAGAGTGTGACCAGTGGAGTTCTGCAGGGTTCAGTTCTTGGACCAACTCTGTTTAATATTTTTATTAGTGATCTGCAGGTTATTTCTGACAATCTTCTTTCAAAATTTGCTGACCACACCAAGTTAGGAGGGTCTGTATTTACATCATTAAATAGGGAATCCATTACTAATAATTTAAAAACTATTGAAGATTGGGCAGACTCTAATAGGATGTTACTTAATCCAGAAAAGTGTCATGTATTACATTTTGGAAGGAATAATCCCAAACAGATTTATTTTTTAAATAATATCCCCCTTCACGTGTCACTAGTAGAGTAGGATCTTGGAATTCTTGTCAACAATAAATTGTCCTCCACTGACCATTGTACTAGGATAGCCAAAATATCTAATGCAATGCTTACTCGTATTCAACGATCCTTTGTGTCTAGGACTCAGGAATGTATTATTCCCTTGTTTAGAGCTCATGTAAGGCCACATTCTGACTACGGTGCTCCATTTTGGAGTCCTTATTTAAGACAAGATAGGGACAGAATAGAAAAAATTCAGAGGAGAGCTACCAAAATGGTTCCACATTTGTCCAAAATGGACTATTGGGGTAGACTTCAGGAAACAGGGTTACATTCGCTTCAATTAAGATGTATTAGAGGTGACCTGCTTCTACTATATAAAATTCAGAACTCTCAGGACCTTATGCATCAATGTGGTCTAAACTTCTCTAATAGAAGGATTACCCCACGGTTCCACAACAAACAAATTGATGTTGCAAAATCTAAAACAAATAAAAAGTTAAATTATTTTATGACGAGAACCCCCAGAGTTTGAAACTCACTTCCTCAAGATTTGGTGGAAAGTAATTTCATTTCATTCTTTAAAAAAGGTTTGGATTTTTGGATGGAGTCTAACAGCTCCAGGGTGTAACTTTTCCCACCATGGTGGTAGGGGACAATCTCAATGGGCAATAGCCTTCTTTTGTCCTTTAAAACCAAGTAAATGTACCATGTCAACATGATGAAGCCATATGCTAATAGGGCTGACATGGTGTTTGCAGTATGTAGTCCTGGGGAAGGGATGGATGAAGGAGACTCCCTTCTGGACTTGCTGGAAGAAAGCAAGCAGGAGTCCTCAGTTGAGGCAGTTAAATTGTCACCCTAGCTGGCCCTGGACAAGATCCAGGAAGTAAGGGAGGTTTTAGCAGACTTTGCCCCACTGTTTAGAGCCGAGCCTGGACTAACCCCCTTTAGCAATGCACAATGTGGAGACAGGGACACAGAAGCCCATATGGCGGACAGCATATAGGGTGTCAGAGGCTGTCCAAAAGGACATTAGGAGGGAGGTAGAGGAAATGCTGGATTTAGGGGGTAATCCAGAGATGCTACAGCCCCTGGGCCTCACCCGTAGTTCTTGTGCCCAAGCCAGATGGTTCCACTCATTTCTGTGTGGACTATTGTGGACTGAATCCAGTCATGAAGTCAGATGCCTACCCGATGCCTCAGACGGATGAACTCCTGGACAAGTTGGGAGGGGTGACATACCTTACGACTATTGACCTGATGAGGGGTATTGGCAGGTAGAGTTAACTGACAGAGCTAGGGAGAGGTCGGCCTTCATCACTCCGGTAGGCTTATTCGAATTTAAAGTAATGCCTTTTGGAATGAAGAACTCCCAGACCACTTTCCAAAGGTTGGTGAACCAGGTGTTAAATGGTGCTGAGAAGTACGCCATGGCATTCTTGGATGACATGGCCATCTTTAGTGCCAGCTGGAAGGAACACCTGTCCCACCTTAGGGAAGTGCTGGGCAAGATACAGAGGGCCAGGCTCACTGTCAAAGCTGAGAAATGCCAGGTGGCCATGGCTGAAGTGGCATACCTCAAGCATGTTGTAGGCTCCATCCTAAGCAAGAAAAAATAGAGGTGATCACGGCATGGCCCAGGTCAGGAGTTTTCTAGGGCCAGCAGGGTACTATAGGAAATTTGTACCCAATTACAGTGCCCTGGCTGCTTCCCTATCTGACCTGGTGAAGAAAAGGATGCCTAAGAAAATCACCTGGGAACCAGCCTGTGAAAAAGCCTTTACCAGACTTGAAGGAGGCACTGTGCAGTGCTCCTGTATTGACAAGTTCTGACAATAGCAGACCTTTTATAGCCCAGACTGATGCCTCAGACTTGGGTATTGGGGCAGTACTGAGTCAGACATCCAACCAAGGGAAAGATCACCCCATAGTGTACCTGAGTAAAAAGTTACTTCCCAGGGAGCAGGCTTACTCTACTGTGGAAAAAGAGCATCTTGCCATAGTGTAGGCCCTAAAGAAGTTAGAGCCATAATTATATGGTCAGCATTTTGAGGTATAAACTGACCACAACCCCCAGGTTTGGCTGACACAAATGGGAAAACTAATGGTAGACTATTAAGATGGAGTCTTGCCTTGCAAGGGTATGAGATGATGATCTTACATAGGGCTGGAGCAAGCAATCAGAACGCAGATGGCTTGTCGCATCTATATGAGGAGTGAACTGACTTAGGGAGCTCATTCCATGCAGGGGATAGAGCCCCAAAATTCAGTCTAGGTGGGGAGGATTGTGATGCATGGCCAGCTGGTTATGATTCTTGTATGATATTCGTAGTACAATTAAATGACCAGTGTATGAAATGTCAGTCTGTGAGATCTAGCCCTTTTAAATTACAAGGTGTCAGCAGCTGAAATCACAGGATGTATTACACTGACCAGGAGATCCCTGTAATGTAATTGACTTCCTTGAGAAATTGCATTTTGTGGCCTTATGCTTTGAAATTGGAAACTAAATATACATTTTATTACATCAGGAAAGGATGTCATTTAGCTGATTCCTGTTGGCTAGCTCACACTTGAGTGATGGACTGCAGGGTTGTAAACCTCAAAGGAACTGGTTGATCAAAGACTCATAATTTGGGAAATGGGTTTTTGCTGATGTCACACTATTAACATACCTTCTGGTAGGAAATCATTTTTTGTAATTTTATATTCTAAAAGGAGGAGCTAGATGACTCACAGAAGGTGTGTAGAGACACAGAGTTTAAACTGATACTTGTGTCTGAAATGTATGTCATATCATCTTGGGACTCTAGAGAGACACAGCTTTCTGATCTAACTTTAAACACACTTCCAGAGGTAATATCTTAGATAGCAAAGATCTAAATGTATTGTGGTAGGAGTTTTGCTTTGCAATTTTCCTTTGTTCTTATATGTGATTGTGAGCTCTTTGATATATTGTTCCTTACTTACATTTTTCATAGTTTTATCATCTTATAGTAAAGTACCTTTCTTTGAAAGATTGCTTGGGTGTCTGCCAGTTCTTTTTGCATGTGACGTATAGGGAGTTAAGTGTGACAAAACTGTTCAACAGCTTGATGGTGTTACTAAGCTTGGAAAAATGTTAGAATGTACCTAAGGTCTCTTATAGAGTTAAAAGGGTTCATTTTGGATACCTGGTTAGGTGCCCTTAGGTGAAAGATATATTGTATCCCCCTAAAGAGAATATTATCTGAGCCTGTACATTTGGATACGTTGGCATAAGGTTCACAGTTTGAATCTCCCCAGAACTTGAGACTAAAGGTGATTCAGACCCAAAAGCAGAAAGGAGGGTTACCCTGTCTGTTAGCTGTTCACACTACTGGGCTCTGAGGTTGGCACTGTGGGAGCAGAGGGCCTGACCTGCTGAGTGCATTTGTGACAGTCCCTACCTGATGGAATTACAGTAGCTCCCTGAAGGGTTATGCACTGCCAGATCTGCCCCATCCTTTAAGAAGAAAATGAAAAGTTATCTACTTCTGACAGCTTTTTGATTAACTAGAGCTGCTTAACATAAATGCTGATATATCTGTTCAAGTGTAAATTACTGTAAAAGAGGATGGATGTTCATATGTTTAGATGTGGTTTGTATTGTGGTTTTATGTTATTTGTGGTGTATTTATTTATTGTGTGTACTGTACAGGCACTCAAAGCCCTGGAAGGGCTCTTTGATGAGATTTAGTAAACTAATGACTAGGGTTACCCCCTGTCCTGATTTTCACAGGACAGTCCTGATTTGGGCAGCTGTGTCCTGCAAAAAAACATGAAAAATACTAAATGTCCTGATTTTATAGTAGAAAAAATATTTTCTAAATTTCCACTAAATGTTGCAGAAAACTACAATACTTTAACTAAAACACCTTAAAATGATAAGAAACAATGGAAGCAACTAGGAAACTGCTGCACTTAGCCTTAATTCTGATTATATAGAGAAAACAAGTCTGTTGCATCGGTCGAGGTTACGTACTGTCCTGCAAAAAATCATGTTTCAGTAAGAAATGTCCCACTTTGTGCTTCTTAACAGGTGGTAATGCTACTAACGCCAGATTGACTGACTTAACTTCACTTCCCCTGCATTTCCTCCTGCAATAGCTGCACTCCCTCTGTCCACCAGGAGCCATGGGCCCCAAACATCCAAGTATTTTTGCCTGCCCAGAAGAAGGCCTTCAGTGAGTCTAGCCATGGTATCAAGCTTGAAAATCTCCATGCACTATTGTTAGTCAAAGGGGGAGATGCTGAAAGCCAATTGTTACATTTCAGTGCAGCCACTCTGAGAATTTGGCCCAGTTTCTGCCTGATTTGTGACCCTGTAAGTAGAGTAGGAAAGCCCAGACCCAACTCTGTAAAGGTCAGAGGGATAGTTGGTTATACCTAATGTCTCCTGTAAGTCTTAGTGAACTTGATGCCAGTAATATGTAAACCCTGAGCAATCCCACAGGATGTAATAGTGGGTACCCCCCCCCAACATAGCTATTCTGTTGTCTGCTGGAGACTATCTCCATAGTGCTTAGTGACCGTGGGAGTGTGGAAAAACCAGAGTAAAATTTTCCAATAGAACCTCCTCCATGCTGGGAAGGATGTCACCCTCCAGCCTATATCCAATCTCCTGAACCACCATCTTTCTGTGATTTGTATCTGCTTCTCCTGTTCCAATCTAATTCTGATATTTTTCATTGGGGATAGTGTTCTTGATCAAGACCTAATGAAGTTCTGTAATATAGTGAAATGTAACCCCCAAACATTACCACCCAATAGAAGCACTGTTTTAGGAATATCTGTGCTCTCTCGGGGTTGGGCAAGATCATAGTGCTCTGAATATAGTGTTGTACTTCTAAATAATGAAGATGGTCTTCCCTGTGTAGAGCACATTTACCTCATGGCATATTAAACGAGAGGTGCCTTGCTGGGAAATACATTGGGAATATCTGGTAAGTCCTTTTCCCTTCCAAAAAGCAAAACCTTGGTCCAGCAAGGATGATGTGGTCCTTCTGGTGTCTAATCAGGGAGAAGAAGGGTTAGGTGTACCCCTAAATGTCCTTAATTTCACTAGGGCCTTTAGTGACTGTCTTGTCCATGTATTTATTTATTTAGTTTTTGTTGGCCGGGTAAGTGCACTAGACAGATTCTGCCTATTTTCAGTCATGACCCAGAGGAGGGGGATACAGATAAATGCCAACTGATCTTGAACCAGATTAAGTTGTTGGTAGTATTTTTTAATAAATGGTGGGGGGGGGGCAGGAATTGGCCAGGGCACTGGGGAAATTCTCCTACTGTTCTGTAGAGGGCGCTGTGGCACTGTTGGAGTCATGGCCAGTCTTGAGCTTGCAGAAAAGGGAAGGAATATGCTATGGAGGTGCGCGATATTGATGGAGACCTAGAGAGAGATGCAACTGCTACTGATTCTGAAGAGGAGCTAGAGTTTTTTGTATCTGTTCCAGCATCGGAGGAATCCAAGGAGAAGGTGGAGGACATACTAAATAGGAGCAGTGCGAAACTGGAGGAGGCTTTGGTGACCACAAAACAAGACAGAGAGTTGGCTTCAGTGCACCTGGAGTAGGCTATGGAAGAGAAGTGGCTGTCTGTGCTGAGGATTTTGGAGGAAGATGATGAGAATTGTTTGAAGGAGTGAAGGAGAGAGCCTGGGAGGAGAGTTGGCCCATAACCTGCTGCAGCCTTGGAATCGGAGGCAGGGCCCAGTTGGAAGGCGGAAGTGTGCGAGGGGAAGAAAAAAAATGATGGAATGTATCTGTCAGTAAACGAAACGAGGGCGCATTCATTTGGTCTGCAAACTTCTTGGAACGAGGAGAAATGGTCCCGGGGACATCCCTTCAGGGGCGGGATGGATCCAAGAGCAGGATGGCAGTTGGAAGCTAGAAATGGAGTGGGAGGACTTCTCCCAGAGTGGTAAGGGGGTACTGATATCTAAAACTGAAGGGGAAAAGAGAGGATGATGTGCAGAGTCTGTGAAAGAAGAAAGTGGACTCTTAACCACTGATGAGATATTTAAAATTGGCCCTGTGTGCTATAAAGAAGGGGAAGGAGAACAGCATGTTGTGAAGGAGAGTTTATTTGAGGAAGATCCCTTGTCTGTAAAAGACAAAACTGTGTCCAGGGAGGATAAGGGATGTCAGGAGGTTTCAGGCTTTCAGAAAGAGTGAAAACACCGAGTCTGGCGTTAACTCCCCCCCCCCACCAAAACCTCAGGGCTGCAGCTATGAATCCTGGGGCCCTGGACAAGTCACTTGGAATGGGCCCCCGTTTCCAGCTAATGACAGAGGTAACGCCAGCTCCTCAGGAGGACCTCTCCTGAGCTCAGGGCCCCGTACAACTTCCCCACTTACCCCCCCATTACTGCGGCCCTGCCTCTGCTGACACCTTAAAAAGTAAAGGTCACCCTTTTAAGCAGAAAACAGTGGGTGAACCTCCATTGAGAGAAAGAAGGAGACCAGGCTGGTCCTCCCAGGCAGGATTTAGTGACCTCCCCCTCGAAGATTTGCAGTGCGTCTGTGTTATAGAGGGGGTCTGGAAGTCTTCCCAGATAGGTATCATGTGTGGAGAAATTTAATTAAAACTTCTATGGGGTTTATAACTTCAGAGGTGTACGCACTTATAGCTGGTGAAGATGTTTTTGATGTCAGCTTTCAGTCAATGAAAGGTCTGAAATGTTTCTGGGCAAAATATGAAGCCTTACCCCCGTGGGCTCCTTATGGCAACCCCCTAACCAAACCCACAATTAAAATGTGACTGTAAAGTTCCAGTCAGAATGTGTATATGTGGAGATATCATGCAGTGCTTGCAGCAGAGATGCACTGTTCTGGGATCTCCTGAGGTAATAATTGATGAAGAATTTTTTTGGATGGGAGGGTGGAGGTTTAAAGTGAAACTGGACCTCTCAGATACTGGCATTGTACATATCCCAAACAGCTTTTTCTTGGGCAGAGACAGAGGGGTAGTATTCTACCTGGAACAGCCCAAGGCATGTTACAGGTGTGGGTCCTGTACACACCTATCAAACACTTCTGATGTGATTAGATGTGAGTTGTGTGGGGAGTGTGGGCACAGCAATTCAGAATGTACTAATTATGTTCATTGCAATCTTTGTGAAGAATATGGGCATATGTTTAATAACTGCCCATGGGCAGCCAGAAATAACAGTAGAAGTATGAATCAGGAAGATTTGATTAATAAAGCACAAAGAGCAGGAGTAAGACACGAGCCCACTGCCCCCACTGCACTGGAGCAGGGAAATGAGGAGGAGGCCCCGCAGTCCTCATCTCAGTTTGTGGCAACTTTGGATGAAAAGAAGGATCAAGGTGCAAAGGAGGTAGGGAGGAGTAAGTGCGCCCTAGTGGAAGAATCCTCAGTGGGGGAGTTTTCTGGAATTGATGGTATGAAGGGAAGAACTGAAAGTGAGGTCGAGGGGGAAATAAGGGAGCAGGAACTAAGGGAGAACAACATGCCCCCCAACCTTCAGGGAGCTCCCAGGATTCTAGTAGAAAATGGAGTCTGAGAAGTAGCAAGGGATCTATTTCTGAACTCAAACTTGAGAACTCCAATGACATTTTAGGAGGTTTGGGGAGAGAGAAAGGCCCCTCAGGTGAAGAAGGGTCGGATGTGTCATCAGGGATGCAGGTTGACTCCTACCCCCTTCCCCAGGAGCCTGAGGAACAGGAGGTCCAGGCTAAGAAGAAGAAGAAAAAGAAAAGGAAGAAGTGATGATTTCTGTGGGAAGATTGTTCTTCTTGGTGATGGGTAGTTTAAAAATAAAATATGTATAAAAAATGGTTTTGTGTTCTGTGGCATCAATTAATGTGAACAGTGCTTTGAATGGGGTTAAGAGAAAGGCTATGTGGGCTGAGGTGAGGAACCTAGCATGTGAAGTGAATATTTTTACAGGAGACATGGCTTAACTCTGTTCTTTCAGTGGCTCAGGCAAGGAGGGAATGGATTTGGGGCTTTCTTATTGGTCTTTCGGGCTGGATAACGCTGATGGGGTGGGGGGGTAATTTTTTCAGGGAATGGGCTTAAACGAACTAAAATCGTAGGTTTTCAGCCTGGGAAGGGTTTTGATAATAGACGGGATCCGGCATAGTCAGCCTAGTAGGTTTATGGATACTAATATGGTGGTTGTGCTGGACTAGCCCTTACCTCACTTCTGTTTTAATTTGTTTTAGTATGTTTCAATATGTTTTCATGTGTTTTTTAATACATTTTTATACGTTTAGCTTACTTTTTAGTTCATTTGCGTTTGAGTTTTAGTTGCGTTGCCGTGTTGATGCTCTGCTGCGCTTGTCCCAGCGTTTCATGGTCGTGGTTGAAGGGCGTTCTAGTGGGGAGTTGTACCCCTTTTTGGTCGTTTTATCGCCTGCTGTTGACTGCTGTTTCGGTTTTCCCCAAGCGTGGGAAGCAAGTTTTATTGCCTACAGCAGCCTTACTTAAACTTTTGCCCTGCTTTGGGAAGCAATGACAATTTCTGAGAATAAGACTCTGCTGCCATTTACTGCTTTTGCAGTTGCTCCCTTAGCGTTTTGTGTGTGGGAGTTTTCGCTCAGTTGAACATTTGCGGCTCCAGTCCAGAGATTGTTGGTCATTATTCGATGCAGGATGCATTTTTCGATGCTGGATTTATTGTGAAGGTTTCTACAGTGACTTATTCGGTGAAGATCTGGATTAGTTGGTGTGATTTGTTGTGACTGTTATACGATTTCGGGCCTGAAAGAACAGTTTGTTGCCTTAGATGTATCGTGAGTAACAGGACCCGATTCATCGATCGACGTCCTTTGTTTCTCTGGGACTCTAAATTTTATTTCAAGCTGTGCTTAAGGTTTCTTGGGGTAATAGTGCCACATTGTTGGTTTTGGTTTTGGGAGACCCCCTTTTCTTTGCCTGGGCACTTTGTGTTGTGCTGTCTGGGAACAAGCAGGAGCTTCTCCTATTTCCTTCAAGGAGTTGGGGGTTATTGAGGGGGCTTCTAAGCTACTCTAGGGCCAGCCTTATTAGTCTGGTCTGGGGGTATCTGAAGCTGTGGGTCTTAGTGGTATAACTGGGCCTGATTAGGCAGTTTGTGTGTGTGTGTGGGGGGGGGAACCTTCTGTGTCTTACAGTTTAGTCGGTAGACATCCCCAACTTTATAGGAGACATTCTTCTTCCATCTATGAACTTGCACTGAGTCTGCATACTGCTGTCTTTTGAATGTACATTTATAATATTTTGGACTCTGACCTGGATCATCGCAACACTATTGGAGTTTTATTGGATTAATCTGTTTACATTATACGAAGGACAGTGCGTGCAGTGAGAGGGCCTCACTGTCCTTATGTATTCAGACTTTTTAACATTATCATCATTGGCAGTGAGAGTGCCTAAAAACTACAATTTTATTTTCTATTGGATCCTGTTTCATTATATGAAGGACAGTGTGTGCAGTGAGAGGGCCTCCCTGTCCTTATATATTTGGATTCTCTAATAATTGTTTACAGATTATTTATGGTCGTGTAGTTCTAATTTTATTTTTCCCCTTCCTGGAGCTGTGAGAAGGTTTATTGGGTTGGGTAGTTTTTATTAGTTTTGTTTTGTTTATTTGTTTTTGGATTATGTTATTGGGCGGGTTTTTAGTTTAATTGTAATAGTGGGTATTTTATCTAAGAGGTAATTAGGACTTTTATTTAGCTGTTTAGCAGCTAGTTTGTTTCCTGCTTTTGTTATGTGTTGTTTAGTTACCTCGGTCGTGCATTATTCGTCTTCCGATCTCCACGACCTTCGCCCTTTTTGCCCTCATCCTCTCCCATTTTCCATCTACCAGCACTGTCGGGGGCTTGGTATTGCTCGTAGGAGGGGGGATGGGTGTGGCGGGGGTCGTGGACTCGGTAGGGCGAATGAACGGACCTTTCGTATAGGGTTGGTTAAGTCCAGAAGACGCCCTGGGGTGAAATGGATCCTGGAACATGGTGATCCATGTCTAGTCTCCATACCCAAGGGCTCCACCTATTTGGATGGGCAAGTAATCGGGACGGCTCCGGAGCCCTGTCCAACTCGGGCGGTGTTGTGCAATGCCAGATCTATTAAAAACAAATCAGCTGTTATTTCTGATTTTGTTGGGACAGCAGATCCGGCTTGCATCACTGAGACCTGGCTGGATGGAAATGCTGGCCCCATTCTGGAGGCGACGGTTCCAGCTGGGTACTCGGTGATTCACCGCCCAGACTTGATCGCGTGGGGGGGGGGGAGTAGCGGTCTGTTTTAAGACCAGGTTGGGGCTCACGGGTGTACCAGTTGAGGAAGGTGAATCCTTGAGTGTACCATAGTGGCTGGTGTGGGTTGCAGGATAGTCTCGCCTACCGTCCACCAGGAGATGAGAGACGATTCCTTCAGAAGGAGAGATTGCTGGCGGAGAGGAGATGGAGTCACCCTAGATTGATGGTTCTGGGTGACTTCAATGCCTGGGTCTATTTACTTAACTCTCAGCCTTTGGTCAGCACTTCCGCCAGTTGATGACATCACTGGGCCTTACACAGATTGTTTCTTCAGCCACTCATAATCACGGTCACTCTTTGGATTTAGTTTTTCTCCTCCGGATTGAGGCCTCTGATTTGGTGGTGGAACCTGTCAGTTGGTCTGATCACTACACTGTGGGCTTCAATTTTTGTGCTCCCTTTCGTAGGTCTGCCCCTGTGGAGATGGTTCGATACCGCCCTTTACAGGATGTGCGCCCTGAAGACCTGATGGCAGTATTGAACCTCTCAGAGTTTCCGATTGCCAGCTTGGGTCCAGAGGCTATGGTCTTGGCTTATAATTAGGCCATTTCCTTGGCCCTGGACTCAATTGCTCCTGTCTGTGTTCGTCCCCTCTCTTTCTCCGCCCTCGGGCCCCATGGTTTGATGGGTCCTTGAGGGAGTTGTGACGTGTGGGACGACGGTTAGAGCACGGTTGGAGGAAATCTGCTCTAGATGTCGACCGCCTTAGTTTGGAGGAGCATTATCGGCTCTACCAGTCAGAGATCTCCCATAAGAAGGCAGAATTCCTGTCCAGGGAGATCTCTGTTGCTCAGAATCGACCGGCTCAGCTCTTCAGAACTATGGACAGGCTGTGCAACCCAGCCTGACTTAGCTCCGTCGAGCTTTTTCACAAAAGGAGTGTGATGAGATCGCTCAATTCTTTGCGAATAAGGTTGCCGACATCAGATCCGAGATCCGTCTGACACACTCTAAGGGGGAAGCTATTGGTCGGTGTTTGGCCACGGAATCCTCTGCTTCCTGGTGTTCCTTTGACCTGCCGATGTTCGGTGATATTATGTGGATCATCCAGGGGATGCGCCCTACATGCTGTAGTTTAGATCCAGGTCCTACCTCCCTGATTTTGGGTTGTGTTGAGATCGTGGGCCCGTTTCTGGCTCAAATAATCTGGTGTTCCTTAGAACTGGGTGAGTTTCCTAGTTCCCTAAAGGAAGCTGTGGTGACTCCCCTTTTGAAGAAGGCTTCTTTGGACCCAGATATTTTTTCCAACTACAGACCTATCTCTAACCTTCCCTTTATTGGGAAGGTTATTGACAAGGTAGTGGCAAACCAGCTGGAGGACCATTTGACCATCCACAGTATCTATGAACCTCTCCAGTCTGGTTTTCGTAAGAGGCATAGCACCAAGACCGCTCTGGTTCGGGTGCTCAATGATCTCTTGATGGTGAGAGATCAGAGGAACCGTTCTATCTTGGTTCTCCTTGATCTCTCTTCAGCCTTTGACACTGTAGACCATGAGGTTTTGCTCGAGCATCTGAAGTCCATCTGTGGACTGTCCAGTACAGTGCTCAGATGGTTTTCATCTTTTCTATCTGGGAGAATGCAGAGAGTTGTGTTGGGGATTTTATCCACTGACCCTTTTCCTCTGCAGTGTGGTGTCCCCCAGGGCTCGGTGCTTTCCCCCATATTGTTTGCAGTGTACATGCTGCCCCTTGGAGATATTGTAAGAAGGTATGGGCTGAGGTTTCACTGTTATGCTGATGATACCCAGCTCTACCTGTCTTTTGCCCCTGACCAGGTTAGTGCTGTCTCGGTGTTTAATAGCTGCCTCGCTGAAATCCATGACTGGATGAATGCGAGCTGGTTAAAGTTGAATGCTGGTAAGACTGAGGTCATGGTTGTTGACCCGGGTCGTGGGACAGGGGGTTGGGGTCTGGCCAGCCCTCTGGCTTATTGCTGGGGGAGATCAGATCCTTACCTCTGAATGGGTGCGTAACCTGGGAGTGGTACTTGACGACGGGCTGACTCTTCGTCATCAGGTGTCAGCAGTCGTTAAGTCTGCATTCTACCATCTTAGGAACATTGCCAGGGTGAAACACCTTGTTCCGTCCAGTGATTTACCCATGTTGGTCCATGCCTTTGTGACCTCACGCCTTGACTACTGCAACTCCCTGTACTTGGGGCTTCCTGGGGTTGACATCCGCCGCTTGCAGCTAGTGCAGAACGCTGCTGCAAGGTTATTGACAGGGGTAACTAGAAGGACACATATTACCCCTGTGCTACGCGATCTGCACTGGCTGCCTATACAGTGGCGGATCACTTTAAAGTAGGTCTTTTGACCTTCAAAGCCCTGCACAGACTCAGCCCCGACTACTTGAAAGAGCTCCTGATTCCTTACCGCCCCGTACGACTGCTCTGTTCAGCCGACGAGGGGTTGCTAGAGATTCCGAGGGTTATATTGAAGTCTTCTGTGGCCAGGGCTTTTATATTTGTGGCCCCAACCCTCTGGAACTCTTTGCCTCGCTGGCTTAGGGAATGTATGACCGTGGAATCCTTTAAGCGGGATTTTAAGACTTTTTTGTGGAGTAAGGCCTTTATAAATTGATGCTGTTGTGAATGTTGATTTTATATGTATATTTCTGATTCTAATATTCATTTGTACAGTGCCTTGGTGCTTGAAAGGCACTTAATAAATAAAGTTTTATTATTTATTATTATTATTTATTTGTATCTATGCCCCTCAATCCAAAGCAGAGAGGATGGGTTTGTTTGAAATTATTCAGCTTTACTTGTGCTCCTCAAGAAATATTTACTATGGAGGAGATTTTAATTGTACTCTTCAGACTATGGCTAGGCAGAAATGTGGTAAAAAAGTGTATTGTGACTCTAACGCTTTAAAAAGGAGCATTCAAATAGCTGAATTAAGAAATGTTTTTGATAATGCATCAGCCCCTATTCATTTTACTTTTGAGAAGGAGAGTTGTTTTCTAGCATTGCTTACTTATTTTTATCCAACAGGCGTGAGTCACTGAAGGTTTCTGTTTTACCCACTGCTTTATCTGACCATCTGATTATTAAATGCAGGTTAAATACAGAAACAGGGAGAGAACAACCAGTAACTAGGTGGAAAAAGAATGTCAGTAGTCTGCTAATAGGGGAAGTTAAATTGTCACTTGGTGATGTGTTCGTGGTTAGGGCTTCAGTAATAGGGCTGTATGAGGATTTAGTGTGTTGGTGTGGGACACGAAAAAAAGAGATCAGTAACTGGTTGAAGAGAAATGGTAAAAGGGTGGCAAACAGTAAATTCATGAAATATAGAACACTCAGAAGTAAACTTTATAGTTTGTTAGAAACTGAATATAAAGGGCCGGGGAATGTTGGAGACTAAATTGAGAAGATCAAATCTGAGTTGAGGGAAATACAATATGAGAGGTGAGTCCTTTAGAAAAGAAGTTAGTTTTGGGACCCAGAAAACCCTGAAAGGAGATCCCTGTGAAGCATTTAAGAGAGGAAAAACAGGTCTTGTATAACGAGTTTGAAAAATGAGAAGGGGGAGTTTATTTCTGACATGGATGGGATGAGGGAGATAATAGAAGATTATCTAGAGGGAAAGGGGAGAAAGACAGAGTTGGATATAGAGGAGATCAGGGGTTATTTGGGAAATTTAAATATCACATGGGTGGGGTCTAGCACCATCAGCTTACTTAAGGGGGTTCTATGTGATTATAGCGAGTGCCAAACGGCGACTTGCATTATCACGACGTGAGGGCGGCAAAAACAATTTCGCCACTCTGACATCCTCAGCACACAGAAGAATGGCGCCGGGGATTTCTTTACTTTGCTTTCTGTTTGGGAGATGTGCCCCCCCACGTGGGGGCTTTGCCCCCCCGGGCCCCTCTACTTAAGGATTCTGAACTCCAGGGGGTGCATGTCAGGGGGGTGTGAAAAAGCAAAATATAAATAATGTTTGGGCTGGGTGCAACAAAAAGGCAGTAGCGCCCATACCCAAACCCAAACCCGGAACTCCAGCAATGCAAGCGGAGGCCAACCCCCGATGCCACGGCGCAGCTCGGCAGCTGACCACAGCACCACCCCCTAGATCTCCTCCACTCCCTCCCAGACCACGCTTCCTAACCCCCGCACGTGTATGTATAGCGACATCCTGTTGCTAGGGTGGCCCACAACCCCACATTCGGTCAACCTTCCTGCCCACTCGCTTTTTGGGCTTTTGCCCACATTGTGTCACTGTTTTGAATGGCGCCATCTTTTGGGCACCAACCTCATGTGCTACCACTTAAGGGAGATATTTTGGAGTCGGAGATAGTGAAAGTTATTAAAAATCTTTTACTAGGGGTGGTACCAGGTGATGATGGTATACCAAATGAGTTTTACAAAGCTTTCATGGGAATAGTGTCCGTCTTTTTGGTTAGGGTGTTTAATTTTATGATGAGAGCAAAAATAAATGTTGGTGGAGTTTACTATTGGGATTGTGATTTTTCTATATAAATCTGGGGGAAAAGGAGGCTCTGTGGAACTGGAGACCAATCAGAATTTTGAATGCTGACTTCAAGATTCTTACCCAGGTGCCACAAAGAAGATTAAGGGTAGGGGCAGGAGAGGTCAATCATAAAGCTCAGATGTGTGGAATTCCAGGGAGAAACATACATGATAACTTAGCATTAATTAGAAATGTGACTGAGTATGGGAGAAGAATGCAGTGTGACAGGTGTGTGATTGCAGTGGACCAGAATAAGGTGTTTGATCGGGTGACTCACAATTTTCTCTTTCTAGTGCTGGAGAAATATGGGATCCCAGATGAATTTTTGAAGCGGGTTAAACTGTTAAATAAGAAAGTGATTATCTGTACTGAAGTGGGGGTGGCAGGAAAATTCAGGTTCAGAGAGGAGTAAGACAAGGGTGTCCCCTGAGTCCTTTATTATGCACTTTTGTGATAGACCCCTTGGTTAGGAAAATAGTAGACTCTAGGGATATTAGGGGTATAAAAGTGGGGCAGATGGGAGGTGAGATAAAAGTGATGGCCTATGTGGATGACATAACAGTCTTTTTGGAATCTAAGGAAGAGGTTAGGACACTAATGAGAATCCTGGGTGAATTTGCAGAGGTAGTGGGGGCTAAAATAAACAAGAACAAGCATTTGTCAATGCCAAGTGTTGCTTGCTGTCATTAGCATTGGACATGCAGGAGTTAGACAGATGCAGTATAGGAATGGCAGTGAAGTATTGAACTGACGCTAACTCCATCCCCACCCTGCAGAGATGGACAGGCATTGGGGTGTGCCTTTGGGTCGTCGCCCATAACAGTCATGACATTTCACCTCACCCTACCCTGCAGACACTTTCAAGTGTCGAGGTGTGCCTTGAAGTGTTCAGGCTTTACACTCACCCCATTCCATAAGGAAATACACTGAAATGGGTGCAGTATAGAAGAATGGGGAGAACTCTGGGGCCAACGGGTCCAAGGTGCACTTCGATGCCTGCCACTGGCTGCAGGGTGGGGGCCGAATGACATGAGCATTACTGTTGACAATTCCAAGTCACACCCATGATGCCTGTCAGTCCCTAAAGGGTAGGGTGTTTTGGTCAAAAACTCTAATACCCTGGGTGTTTTTTGGTATTTTTACTCCAAGTTTTCAACATGGGCTTTTTGAGATCACACCGCATGAACAGTGACACTATCGGTTCGTTAGCTGAAAGGTGATTTTGCACAGCGTCTGCGCCATTTGGTGCCACAGGTGTGAAAACACATTTCGAACAGGATGTGAAAAATGACAGCTGTACTGTTCATGAGGAGGTGTAAAAAATGGCAGGGTTGAAAATCTGGAGTGAAAATATAAAAAAAATGATGAAATCACGAGTGTGCATAGAAATTGCACAACGCATACCCGTAGTGTAATTAGTTTTGGGATTTTTTACAGCAGATTTTCAACATAGGCATTTTGGGACCTCTGCTCATGAACAGCATCACTGTCATTTTCTTAATCTGTCCCAAACACTGATTTCCCACAGTGACTGTGCTATTCTGCGTCAGAACTGTGAAAACACATTTCAGCCAGGGTGTGAAAAATGACAGCTGTACTGTTCATAAGGAGGTCTGGAAAAATGCCAATGTTGAAAATCTGGACTGAAAAGATTATGAATTTGTGAACTTACAAGGGTGCGTGGAAATGGCACAATGCACACTCGTAACACAGTCATTTTATGGACTTTTGTCACCAAATTTTCAATATAGCCAGTTTAAGACCTCTGCTCTTGAACAGTGTCAGTGTAATTTTCTTACTCTGTCCCGAACATTGATTTCACACACCCACCACCCCACTGTGCGCTACATGTGCGAAAACACATTTTGGGTGAGATGTGAAAAATGACTGTTGTACTGTTCATAAGGAGGTGTGGTAAAATGGCAATGCTGAAAATCTGGAGTGAAAATATTAACAATGCTTGAAGTTACCAGCGTGCCTAGGAACTGAGCAATGCACGTTCGCAAAACAGTCATTTTTGGGAATTTTTTCACCAAATTTTCACCATAGGCTTTTGGGGGGGCCTACCTCATAAACAGTGTCACTGTAATATTCTTATTCTGTACTGAACACTGATTTCGCACACCAACCTCACCATTGTGCTCTACATGTGTGAAAACACATTTCAGACGAGATGTGAAAAATTACAGCTATACTGTTCATAAGAATGTGTGGTAAAATGGCAATGTTAAAAATCTGGAGTGAAAATATTATAAATGCTAAAAGTTACGAGTGTGCGAAGGAGCTACGCAACACATGCTTGTAAAACAGTCATTTTGGGGAATTTATTCACCAAATTTTCAACATAGGGTTTTTGGGGGCCTACCTCATGAACTGTGACACTGTCGTTTTGTTAATCAGTCCCAAAAGGTGGTTCAGCTCAGTGACCACAAGGTCACCTTTCGGGACCGAATAACAAAATGAAAGTGACTGAGTTCATGAGGTGGGATCCCGAGAACCCCATATTGAACATTTGGTGAAAAAATTCCCCAAAATGGTCGAGATATGCAGCAAAGTTGTAAAAAAAAACCTGATGTGCAGATGTGTTCCCGGTCCACTGAAGATCATCGCGCCAGGCTCCGGTGTAAGTATGGAGTTGGGGTGTGTGTGGGGGGAGGAGGGGTATGCAGAAGGTGGGCGTGGGTTGGGGGAGGGACTGCTGGAATCAATGAGGGACCGTTTTCTAGTTTACAGGTTTATTTAACAAAAAAAAACTCACGGGAAGGTTTTCTTTTTTGCAGGGACATTTAATTTTGGCACTCTGGAGTGGGGTCCCAGCATGCCACCTGAGTGTTTGGGGGGGCTGTAGCTAAAGAGGGATTGGGCACCCCCATCGGCAGATACTGAGCAGTGTGGGGGGGGACAAGTGCCGAGGGGGATAGGGCATCCCCCTTGGCACACAAGAAATGGGGGGAGCATTATGCTGATGGGTAGTGGGCTCCCCTATTGGCAAAATTATCAGGAAGGGGGCATGCTGACAGAGGCATTGGGCACCCCTGTCAGCACACAACAAATTTGGGAGGGGGGACATTATGCCAATGGGGAGTGGGCTCCCCCCATCAGCAAATTGAACTGGAAGGAGGCATGCCGACAGGGGGATTGGGCACCCTGTTAGCTTTTTTTTTTAATTGAAATGTTTCACCAGGAAAGCACACTGAGCGGTGGGCGGCAACTTTCCGTGAGAGGATGACGGAGAAGCCGTCACCATGGGGACACCAATCAGCTGTTTTGGTAGCTGGTAATGCACCAAAACAGCTGATTGCATGGTGACGGGGCCCAAATTTCCTGACGCATTTAAGCATTCTCCCTAACTGCTCAAAGCAATGTGTTTCTTGCACATGCGTGTAAGCAACACAATAAAAGTAAAGGAATGTGGTTTAAGATGTCAAAGGCACCTTTATTAGGAGATGGAGGGATATAAGTAATAAATAAGAAAATAAAATTGTTAGGTATTGTTTTTGGAGAGGGGGATATGGGGAAGGAGAACTGGAATGAAGTATTGGGGGTTGCGGCAGGAAAAGTGGCCTGATGGAAATCTTGGAAACTGTCTAAACTAAAAAGAGTGTATAGTAAAATAACTCCTGATCCCAGTCTTTCTATATGTGGCAGGAGTGTTTCCACTGCCAGTTGAATTTGAGGCTAGAATATTAAACATTTTCTTTCAATTAATATGGGGGAACAGGTTGAACCCCATTAAAAGAGAAATATTATATAAAGACAAGAAGCAAGGAGGTCTAAGAATGGTTAACCCAGTCATCCTTTTCCATATGATTGTCTGATATTCTAACTTGTATAACATTTTTGTAAAACAAAACTGAAGTAGCATAGAGACATAGAATTTGATGGCAGATAAGGACTGCTTGGCCCACCCAGTCTGCCCATTTCCCTACCTAATGGATAAGCTGCAGATCCTAGTTAACCAGCAGCCTACTTCTACCTACCCCTACCCACTAGAATTGCCTCATGACTGTCCCATGCATGCTTGAATTCCACCACTGTTTTTGACTTCACAACCTCCTCCAGAAGGCCGTTCCAATCATCCACAACCTGCTCTGTGAAAAAATACTTCCTTAAATTACCTCTGAGCCACCCCCCCATCTTCAAATTGTGCCCCCTTGTTCTTGCACACCTCTTTTTTTGAATGATGCTACCCTCTTGGACTTTGTTGATTCCCTTGAGGTACTTGAAAGTTCCTATCATGTCCCCCCTCTCCCTCCTTTCCTTGAGGCTATACATATTAAGCTCCTTAAGTCTCTATTCATATGTCTTAAAGGTGCAGACCCTGCACCATTTTAGTTGCCCTCCTCTGGACAGCTTCCATCCTGTCTATGTCTTTGCGGAGATTGGGTATCCAGAACTGCATGCAGTACTCCAGATGGGGTCTGACCAGCTGTCTGTACAGAGGGATAATAACTTCCTGTTTTCTAATGGTGATGCCTCTCCCTATGCATCCCAGTATCCCCACAGCCCTCCTTGCTGCCCTCTCACATTGCTTGCCCACATTTAGGTCATCTGATATTACTACCCCCAGGTCCCTTTCCATTTTTGTTGGTGTTAGTATCTCACCCTCCATTGTGTTCTCTTCCCCTGAGTTTTTGTTTCCCAGGTACATTACCTTGCACTTCTTAGCATTGAATCTAAGCTACCATACATTTGACCATTCCTCTAACCTTGCCAAGTCCCTTCTCATCCTTTCCACCCCACCCTGTGCATCAACTCTGTTGCAGATCTTTGTGTCATCTGCAAAGAGACATACTTTTCCTTCCAGTCCCTCTGCAATGTCGCTTATAAAGACATTGAAGAGGACCGGTCCTAATACTGAACCCTGCGGTCCCCACTAGTAACCCCCCTTTCTTCAGAGTGGACTCCATTTACTATTACTTTCTGTGTCCTATTCTCCAGCCAGTTCTTTACCCAGGCTGTCATCTTGGAACCCTCTCCCAGGCTGTCTAACTTGTATATTAATCTTTTGTGTGGGACTGTGTCAAATGCCTTGCTAAAGAGTAGGTAGGTCATATCCACAGCCCCTCCCTGATCTACTACTTTGGTCACCCAGTCAAAGAAATCTATCAGATTCATCTGGCATGACATTCCCACTGTGAATCCATGCTGCCTTGGGTCCTGTGCCCCTCTGGCCTCTAGATACTCGACAATTCTTTCCTTCAGAAGTGATTCCATCATTTTCCCTATCTCTGAGGTTAAACTGACAGGTCTGTAGTTTCCTGCTTCTGCCTTGCTCCCACTTTTGTGAAAGGGAATCACATCTGCCCTCCTCCAGTCCTCGGGTACCACCCCATCCTCCCATGATTTGTTAAAGAGGGTAGTCAGTGGTGTCACTAGTTCTACCCTTAGTTCTTTTAGAATTCTGGGATGAATCCCATCAGGCCCCATTGCTTTGTCCACCTTCAGTTTTACTAACATACTAAAATGCCAGCAGAATAGGCCTAACGGTCTTTCATGTCTGCTCGTTTGGTCAGCCCCCACCCTGGGTGCGGACCTTGCTGCCCCCCTCGCCTTCTCTGGCTTCTTCCTTCCCAGTTCCGGATATTCTTGCTGCATTGGATTTTGCTTCCAGAACCCTTCCCCTGTACCTGTCCCACCCCCTCTTGAACCCCTCCACGTCTCTGCCTCCACCAGCCCCCTAGGCAGCGCATTCCATGGCTCCACCACCCTCTCAGTGAAGTAGCACCTCCTCCTTTCTCCCCTGAATCTTCCCCCCTCCAGCTTCCACTCATGCCCTCTAGTGGCCCCCTCCTCCTTCCTTTGAAGCACCCTGACTATTCCTTCCCTATTTACCCTCTTCATGTACCTGAAGACCTTTATCATGTCACTTCTGAAAGAAAGAATTGTTGAGTACCTAGAGGCCAGCAGGGCACAGGACCCAAAGCAGCATGGATTTACAGCAGGAAGGTCATGTCAGACTAATCTAATTGATTTCTTTGACTGGGTGACCAAAGTAATAGACCAGGGAGGGGCTGTGGATATGGCCTACCTAGACTTTAGCAAGGCATTTGACACAGTCCCACGCAAAAAATTAATAATCAAGTTAGCCAGCCTGGGAGTGGGTCCCAGGATGGTAGCCTGGGTAGCGAACTGGCTGCACAACAGGACACAGAAGGCAATAGTGAATGGAACACATTTCCGAAGAAGGGGGGTTACTAGTGGAGTACCTCAAGGCTCAGTACTGGGTCCAATCCTCTTTAAGATCTTTATAAGTGACATTGCAGAGGGTCTGGAGGGAAAGGTATGCCTCTTGCAGATGACACAAAGATCTGTAACAGAGTTGATACACAAGAGGAGTAGAAAAGATGAGAAGGGACTTGGCAGGTTGGAGGAATGGTCAGACATATGGCAACTTAGATTCAATGCAAAGAAGTGCAAAGTAATGCACCTGGGAAACAAAAATCCAGGAGAAGAGTACACATTAGCAGGGGAGGTACTAACAACAACAAAAATGGAAAGGGACCTGGGAGTAGTCATATCAGATTACCTAAGGGTGGGTAAGCAATGTGAAAAGTCGGTAAGGAGAGCCAGGGGGATACTGGGATGCATAGGAAGGGGCATCACAAGTAGAAAAAGGGAAGTGGTTATCCCTCTGTACAGACAGTTGGTGAGACCCCATCTGGAGTACTGTGTGCAGTTTTGGAGACCTCATCTACGTAAGGACATAGACAGGATAGAAGCAGTCCAGAGGAGGGCAACTAAAATAGTACAGGGTCTACATCAGAAACCATATGAGGAGAGACTGAGAGAACTTAATATATATACCTTTGATGAAAGGAGGGACAGGGGGGGACATGATAGAAACATTCAAGTACCTCAAGGGAATCAACAAAGTCCAGGAGGGTAGCATCTTTCAGAAAAAGAGATGTGTAAGAACAAGGGGGCACAGTTTAAAGATAGAGAGAGGATGGCTCAGGGGTAATGTGAGGAAATTCTTTTTCACAGAGAGAGTGGTGGATACATGGAACAGCCTTCCTGAGGAGGTCGTTGGGTCTAAAACAGTGGGGGAATTCAAACATGCATGGGACAGACACAAAGCAATTATAGTGGGGGATTTCAGGAAACAGGCTGTTGGTTAACTAGAATCTGCAGCTTATCCAGTAGGTAGGGAAATGGGCAGACTGGGTGGGCCAAGTGGTGCTTATCTGCCGTCAAAGTCTATGTTTCTATGTTTCTATGTCCCTCCCGGTCCCTTCTCTCTTCCAATGTGTACATATTTAGCTCTTTGAGCCTCTCCTCATAGGTCCTGTCCCCCGAGCCCCAAATCATTTTGGTTGCCCTCCTCTGGACCCTCTCCAGGAGTTTAATGTCCCTCTTTAAGTGTGGCCTCCAGAACTGCACACAGTACTCAAGGTGCGGCCTCACCAAGCAGTTATACAGAGGGAGTATCACTTCCCTCCTTCTGGAGGTGATCCCCCTAGCGATGCATCCCAGCATCCTGTTGGCCTTGGCTGCTGCCCTCCTACAAGTCTCAGAGTTGTTCATCTTGACATCCACCACCACCACCCCCAGGTCCCTCTCAGCCATCGAGACTTACAGCATCCCCCCCCGGGTGTACAATCTGGCCTGGGTTTCTGGCCCCCAGGTGGAGTACCTTGCATTTCCCTGCATTGAACCTCAGCTTCCACTTTCTAGACCATCTTTCCAGAGCCTCCAGGTCCCCCTGTAGGGCCATCCTCCCCTCCTCCCCATCCACCACCGCCCCCAGTTTTGAGTTATCCACAAAGCGACTCATCTCACTCCTGATTCCTGTCCTTATGTCAGAGATGTAGACATTAAACAGGAGGGGTCCAAGGACTGATCCCTGTGGGACCCCACTAATGACCCTCCTTGGGGACGAGACTATCCCGCCAACTACGACCCTCTGGGTCCGGTCCTGGAGCCAATTGCCTATCCGTCTGATCATCTGGTTCCCCACACCCATTTCTCCCAGCTGATCTAACAGGCCCATGTGAGAAACAGAGTCAAATGCCTTGCTGAAGTCTAGAAAGAGGATGTCCACTGATCTACCCAGGTCCAAGGCACTCGTCACCCAGTCATAGAACTCCACAAGGTTTGTCTGAAACGATTTCCCCTGCATGAATCCATGCTGTCTATTGTCCCAGCACCCTGACTTTTCCAGGTCCCCCTTAAGAGTTTTAAGAGTTCTTTCAGAACCCGTTCTTCTGGACATGGACAGGTATCAACTTCTGTATCCAGAGTGTTTCTACAGTTTGTTTTAGGTATCTCCCCCTCTTCATTTGTAAATACTGAGCAAAAATATTTGTTTAGTATCTCTGCCTTTTCACAGTTACCCTCTGCCCACCCTCCCTCCCTTTATTAAGCCTCACTATCCCTCCATTGGTCTTCCTTAGCTCCCTGATGTACCTATAAAGGTTTATCCCCTTCTTAACTGAGTTGGCTATCTTTTCCTCGGTTTGGGCCTTTGCTGTTCTGACTGCCTTCCTTTGCTTTAACTGATACAGTTCTCTGTCTTGCTCCTTCTGTGATTCCTTGTACTTCCTGAATGCTTTCTTTTCTTTGAATCTTCATTGCCACTTCCTTTGAGAACCATAGTGGCTTCTTACATCGTTCGTTTATTTATTTGCTTCACACAAAGGCTTGTTACCTCTGTGATGGCAGTTTTTATTATTCCCCATTGTTCTTCCACCCCTCCTTCCTGCCCATTTGCTAGTGCATTCCTTAGGCACTCACCCGTTTTGGCAAAGTCAGCCCTCCTAAAGTCCAGTACTTTTGCCTTTGAATGGCTTGACTCTATTGCTGTGTTTATTGTGAACCATACTTTTCGATGGCTACTAGTTCCCAGATGGCTATCCACTTCTACATCTGTGATCCTCTCTCCATCTCCATTTGAGAGAACCAGGCCTAAGATTGCTCCCTCTCGAGTGGGCTCCAATACTAGTTGTCTAAGGCATGCCCCCTGTAGGGCACCTAGAATAACCCCACTCTTCGAAGTGGCTGCTGCAACTGCACTCCAGTTAACATCTGGCATATTCAGATCACCCATCAGCAATATCTCCCCTTTTTCTGCCATTCTAAGTATACTTTCTATCAACTCCTTGTTCACTTCCTCCCCCTGAGAAGGGGGTCTGTATACAACCCCTGTGCGGATTGTGGTGCCATTGCCTGTCTCCACATTTACCCACACTGCTTCTTCTCCTCCCTGTTTACCCTTTTGTTCTGTTGCTTTGATTCCTTCCTTATGTAAAGAGCTACTCCTCCTCTTTACCCTCCTGTCCCTCCTGTAGATAGTGTATCCTGGTATGTTTATGTCCCAGTCATGGTTTTGTGTGTACCATGTTTCTGTGACTGCCACGATATCCAGATGTTCCTCCTCCATCAAGGCCACTAATTCAAGAAGCTTGTTACTCAGACTACGGGCATTGGTACTAATTGCTCTCCATTTTTTGATGGCTTTACCTTCTGTTGCAGCATCCCCCACTGACCTTTCTATCTCAGTCTTTTTCTCATTTAGTACCCTGTTTTGTAGGGAGAGGCTTTGGATTTTCCTGCTGCTTATCAGTGCCCCCCTTTGACTAGTTTAAAAGCTTGCCAATGAAGCATTTAAACCGATTGCTCATAAGACTTGTTCCCTTCCTGGACAGATGCAGACCATCCTGCCAGTATAGGCTGGTTTCCCTCTGGGGGGTAAATGTTTTGGGAAACTGGGTAAGGAAATGGACGGGGGGAGTCCTTAGGTGGGATTCAGCTTAGAGAGGTACCTGTGTATTTTAAAGTAGCTTTGAAGAAGATGGTTAAATGGAAAGTTAAAAGAGTTCAATTATACAATGGTGTGTGAAAATCCTGTAACCTCATTGGTCAAAACATGTCACATGACCGTGGGTAAACCCTGCATTACCCACGGCTAAGGAATTGCATTTATAAAAAAACATAATTAAACACATTTTACACACGGGCCCATTGTATAATTGCAATAAGCCACTCCAGGGTGTGAGTTATTGGGGATTTACCCACTTCTTGTGTGGTTAAGTCACTCGGCTATGTCTCGTGACACATCACACAAGGCGTGGGTAAACCCCCAAGAACCCACACCTTGTTGTGCCTTATTGCTTACATAGAAAGTACTTCTAGAAAAGGAATGTATGGAAGAATTATTGAAGAAACAAGTACAGGGGACAACGAGTTCAAAGGGGGTAGCCCAGGAGAAACAAAATTGGTGCTTGGAATGTTAAACAACTTTAGGATACCACAAAACATGTGGGATATCCAATGGCTTATGGCATATGGTTGAGTGGGGGTTAGGGCTAACCATAAGCATAAAGCTGTTGAGGAAAGGACATGTCTGTATCTGGGGTGTGGATGTTCTGAAGAGACTCAGGAACACTTTTTGTTAGAGTGCAAAAATGCTAAGGGACTTTGGTCCTATTTAGCAGCTGAGTGGAAGCTGCCACAGCTAAAATCATCTTCTTATAAAAATTTGGTATTAGGGGTTGTGCCTGAATTTAGAGGCAAATACCACCTTCCGACTTTGCAATTACTCTTTGCCTGCTTAAAGTACTATATGTGGCAGAGTCATTGCCAACTATTGTTACGACAAAAGGAAACCTCGTTTAAAGGGGTAGGGAATTTGTGCACGGCAGGATTGAGCGATATCTATAGACATGATTATCAATCACATCCAAGACAAAAAGTAAATATGTGGTGGAGAGGGATATCCTTTTTTGTTAAATAGACATAATAGGGGGTAGGGTTATGGGATAGAAGTATGCTGATTGTATGGGTAATTCTTATTTTTTTGGATAAATATTTGTTTTAGTATAAAGTTTCTCAATGTTATATATATTGTTTATAAATGTTTGAACTAAAAGACTCCTTATTCTTTTAGGGGAGAGGGGATGAGTTTCTCTTTTATCTATTGTGTATAATCTAGCCTTATTTCCCATGTATGATGCAGTACTTCTGTTTGTTTTAATTTTTCTTTTCTTTTATGTTTTTGTGTGGGTTAATACCTTTCTGTATATGTTGTTTTTGATTTATGAATAACAAATTCCCTTACTCTGGTCACTAGAGGGTGCTGTGACCCGTTTACACTCGGTGGCTGAAATATCTCAGGCACAGAAGGATTGGAAATGGGGTCCATCCCTTTGGACGATTGGGGATGGCATTTGTACAGGCTTAGGGTTTTGTTTTAAGGACGTGCAGGTTAAGTTTTTGAAAATAGTTAATTTGCACCCAGGTAGAGGCATGATATTGGATCTGCTGTTGAATAAAGTAGTTTATATGGTTATTAATATATTTGCCCCACAGTCAAAAGCAGAGCGAGTCACTGTTTTTCGGGAGATAGAGCCATACTTAAACACATCAAAATTTATTTTCCGGGGTGGGGATTTTAATTGTGGTCTTACACACAGGGACTGTGAGAGGACAACTGAAAAAGTATATTGTGACACTAATGCCTTGCGAACGATATTACAGAACAATATGTTGAGAGACATATATGAGAAACTACATGTGGAACCAGGACACACCTTTCATAAAGGTAAAGGGTCAACTAGAATTGACTTATGGTTCATTTCTGAGTGGTTGATGGGAAAGGCAGTACAGTTGTTGCCCCTAGAAACACTGGACCATCTGGCTGTGCGGATGTCACAGTACACAGAGAACCATGACTGGGATGTCAACATACCAGGGTACACAATCTACAGGAGGGAAAGGGAGGGAAGAAGAATAGGAGGAGGAGGAGGAGGAGTAGCTCTCTATGTAAGGGAAGGGATCAAAGCAACAGAACTAAAGGGTAAACAGGGAGGAGAGGAGGCACTGCGGGTCACCCTGGAGACTGGAAATGACACCACAATCCGCACAGGGGATGTATACAGACCCCCCATCTCAGGGGGAGGAAATGGACAAGGAAATGATAGAAGGTGTCCTTGGGATGGCAGAGAAAGGGGACATATTGTTGATAGGGGACCTGAATATGCCAGATGTTAACTGGAGCACCTTTGCTGCAACCACATCCAAGAGCAGGGTCATTCTCGATGCCCTACAGGGGGCATACCTCAGACAGCTAGTTTTGGAACTCACTCGAGAGGGAACAGTCTTAGACCTGGTACTCTCATATGGGGATGGAGAGAGGATCTCCGATCTTGAAGTGGGTAGCCATCTGGGAATAAGCGACCACCAAACAGCGTGGGTCATGATAAACTTAGCTGTAGAGTCAAGCCATACAAAGGTGAAGGTACTGGACTTCAGGAGTGCTGATTTTGTCAAAATGGGAGAGTGCCTCAGAAAAGCAGGAAAGAATTGTTGAGTACCTAGAGGCCAGTGGGGCACAGTTTTGTTGAGTGCCTGTCACAAACCATAAGCCACTCTGTTAATATTATCATTCTAATCTGTAGTATTTGGGTTAGTGTAAGCTACTGAGGAGGGTCCAATACATGTATAACGTCTTTAGAGAGTAGAGGAATCATCTGACAACAATCTGACTTGTTTGGAAGGGGGTGCCATTTGGAAGGGATATGTACATTTTTTAATTGAGAGGGGGTGTATCTGTTGGAAATTGTGTACAAAATGGAAATTTCTGGCTACACTCCTACACTGACTACCCATTTTAATAAATCATGGGAGGATGGTGTGGTACCCGAGGACTGGAGGAGTGTGGATGTGATTCCCCTTCATAAAAGTGGGAGCAAGACAGAGGCAGGAAACTACAGACCTGTCAGTTTGTCCTCAGTGGTAGGGGAAATGATGGAATAACTTCTGAAGGAAAGAATTGTTGAGTATCTAGAGACCAGTGGGGCACGGGACCCAAGGCAGCATGGATTCACAGCAGGAAGGTCACGTCAGATGAATCTAATTGATTTCTTTGACTGGGTGACCAAAGAACTAGACCAGGGAGGGGCTGTGGACATGACCTACCTAGAC
Organism: Neoceratodus forsteri; assembly: GCA_016271365.2. Lineage (NCBI taxonomy): Eukaryota > Metazoa > Chordata > Ceratodontiformes > Ceratodontidae > Neoceratodus > Neoceratodus forsteri. The sequence continues at coordinate 237,311,424 of CM057449.1, read as the reverse complement.
TTTAGCAAGGCATTTGACAGAGTCCCTCACAAAAGATTAATAAACAAATTAACTAGCCTGGGAGTGGGTCCCAGGGTGGTAGCCTGGGTAAAACATTGGCTGGACAACAGAACACAGAGGGTAATAGTAAATGGAGTCCACAGTGAAGAAAGTGGGTTACTAGTGGGGTACCGCAGGGTTCAGTACAGGGGCTGGTCCTTTTTAATGTCTTTATAAGTGACATTGCAGAGGGACCGGAAGGAAAAGTATGTCTCTTTGCAGATGACACAAAGATCTGCAACAGGGTTGATACGCCAGGTGGGGTGGAAAGGTTGGAAAAGGACTTGCCAAGGTTGAAGGAATGGTCAAACGAATGGCAGCTTAGATTCAACTCAAAGAAGTGCATAGTAATGCACCTGGGAAACAAAAACCTAGGGAAAGAGTACACAGTGGGAGGTGAGATACTGACAACAACAAAAATGGAAAGGGACCTAGGTGTAATCATATCAGATGACCTAAAGGAGGGACAGCAATGTGAGAAGGCAGTAAGGAGGGCTGGGGGGATACTGGGATGCACAGGGAGAGTCATCACCAGTAGAAAACAAGAAGTTGTTGTCCCTCTGTACAGACAGTTAGTAAGGCCACATCTGGAGTCCTGTGTGCAGTTCTGGAGACCCCATCTCCGCAAAGACACAGGCAGGGTGGAGGCTGTCCAGAGAGGGCAACCAAAATAGTGCAGGGTCTGCACCAGAAGACATATGAAGAAAGTCTAAAGGAGCTTAAGCTGTATAGCCTCCAGGAAATGAAGGAGGGAGAGGGGGGCATGATAGAAACCTTCAAGTACCTCAAAGGAATCAGCAAGGTCCAAGAGGGTAGCATCTTTCAGAAAAAGAGATGTGCAATAACAAGGGGGCACAATTTGAAGACAGAGGGGGGATGGCTCAGAGGTAATGTGAGGAAGTATTTTTTCACAGAGAGGGTTGTAGATACATGGAACAGCCTTCCTGAGGAGGTCGAAGAGTCAAAAACAGTGGGGGAATTCAAGAATGCATGGGACAGACATAAGGCAATTCTAGTGGGGGGGGGTTAGGAGGAAGTAGGCTGTTGGTTAATTAGGATCTGCAGCTTATCCTTTAGGTAGGGAAATGGGCAGACTAGGTGGGCCAAGCGGTCCTTATCTGCCATCAAATTCTTTGTTTCTGTGTTTCCTCGTAGGGCTTTTGATGCAGACCCTGCATCATTTTTGTTGCCCTCCTCTGGACTGCCTCCATTCTGTTTATGTCCTTCCAGACATGTGGTCTCCTGAACTGGACATCGTACCATAGGTGGGATCTTAACAGTGATCTATACAGAGGCAACACCACCTCCCTCTTTCTGCTGGTAATACCCCTTTCCATCCACCTCAGCATTCCACTAGCTCTCCCTATTGCCTTGTTGTACTGCCTGTCCACCTTTTGGACATCTAATATAATTACCACTGGGTCTCTTTCTTGTTTGGTGGTCGTCAATACTATTCCACCCATTTTGTACTCTGCCCCCTGGGTGCCTGTACCCTAAGAGCATTATTTTGCTCATTTCTGTATAGAAATACAGCTGCCATACTCTTGACCACTCCTCTAGTTCTCTCAGGACTCTGCTTATCCTTTTCATCCCGCCAGAGTGCCCACCCTATTACAGATTTTGGTGTCATCCGCAGAGAGGCAGACCGTCCCTTCCAACTCCTCTGCAATGTCACTTATAAAGATATTAAAGAGGACCTGTCCCAAAACTGGCCCCTAGAGACAACCCATTGGTCACACTCCGTTCCTCATAGTGAACTTCATTTACCACCACCTCCCTCACTCACCTGTCCCCTAACCAATTTCATATCCAGTTTACCACTTATGGACCCACTGCTAAGCTACCCAGCTTGCTTACTAGTCTCCTATGTGGAATAGTGTTGAATGCCTTACTGAAATTTAGGTAGGCCATGTCCATCACTCCACAATGATCAGTTCTTTGATCAACTATTCAAAGAAATCTACCAGATTCGTTTGACATGACCTGCCCTCTGTGAACCCATGCTGCCTTGGGTTTTGTAATCCTCTGGATTCAAGATATTCCACAATCTTTTATTTCAGCAGTGATTCCATTAACTTTCACACCACCGATGTCAGGGTGACTGGTCTATAATTGTCAGCCTCCTCCCTGCTACCACGTTTGTGTAATGGGACTACATCTGCTCTCCTCCAGTCCTCCAGAACCACTTCTCTTTCCAGTGAGCTGTTAAATAGAACAGTCAGAGTATTTCCCTGGGATCTTACTTTGAGAGGGCTCTTGCAGTAGGTAATCACCTTGAGGACTGCACTTCCTGGTGTCAGGACCACACAGAAACTTTAGCTAGCAGTGTCTGATGGGGGACCACCCACTGACGTCACATGGCCGACGTCAGTGTGACACTTTATAGTGGTTGGTCCCCACTCCTGCCTTCAAGTTCTTTCCGGCTGTCAACCTGAGCACGTCGGACTGCGCAGAGATCGTCAGTGCACTTCGAACGCCCTTTTTCGGATGAGTATCCATTTTTTCTTCCTTTCTGTAAAAACCTTCTAATTTGTGCGTGTCTTCACCATCTTCTTAAAAACAAGTGTGATTTTTGCAGTGCGCAGTTACTGCACAAAGAGTCTCAGTCCCTCTGCCTCTTCTGTTTTGGTCCAGAGCACAAAGTTGAGGATTGTAAGACCCGTTCCAGCTTCAACCAGGCCATGCAGAAGCATCGTCAGCAGGCCCATAGTTAACAAACAGCCTACTTCCCCCTACCCCCACTAGAACTGCCTTATGTCTGTCCCATGCATTCTTGAATTCCCCCACTCTATGACCTCCTCAGGAAGGCCGTTCCATGCATTTACAACCCTCTCTATGAAGAAATATTTCCTCACATTACCTCTGATCTGTCCCCTCTCTATCATCAAATTGTGTCCCCTTGTTCTTGCACATCTCTTTTTTCTGAAACTTTTCTGGACTTTGCTGAGTCCCTTGAGATATTTGAAAGTTTCTATCATGTTCCCCCTCTCCCTCCTTTCCTTGAAGCTATACATAATAAGCTTCTTTAGTCTTTCTTCATATGTCTTCTGGTGCAGACCCTGCACCATTTTGGTTGCCCTCCTCTGGACAGCCTTCACCCTAGTACACAGTACTCCATATGTGGTCTTACCAACTGTCTGTACAGAGGGCCAACAACTTCCTGTTTTCTACTGGTGATGCCTCTCCCTATGCATCCCAATATCCCCCAGCCCCCCCTACTGCCTTCTCACATTGCTGGCCCACCTTTAGGTCATCTGATATGACTACCCCCAGGTCCCTTTCCATTTTTGTTATTGTCTGTATCTCGCCACCCATTGTGTACTCTTCCCCTGGGTTTTTGTTTCCCAGGTGCATTACTTTGCACTTCTTTGCATGGAATTTAAGCTGCCATACATTTGACCATTTCTCCAACCTTGCCAAGTCCCTTTTCATCCTTTCCACCCCACCTTGTGTATCAACCCTGTTGCAGATCTTTGTGTCATCGGCAAAGAGACATACTTTTCCTTCCAGTCCCTCTGCAATATCACTTATAAAGACATTAAAAAGGACTGGCCCCAACACTGAACCCTGCAGTACCGCACTAGTAACCCCCCTTTCTTCACTGTGGACTCCATTTACTATTACCCTCTGTGTCCTGTTGTCCAGCTAGTGTTTTACCCAGGCTACCACCCTGGGACCCACTCCCAGGCTGGTTAATTTGTTTATTAATCTTTTGTGAGGGACTGTGTGAAATGCCTTGCTAAAGTCTAGGTAGGCTATGTCCACAGACCCTCCCTGGTCTACTACTTTGGTCACCCAGTCAAATAAATCAATTAGATTTGTCTGACTTGACCTTTCTGCTGTGAATCCATGCTTTCTTGGGTCCTGTGCCCCACTGGCCTCTAGGTACTCAACAATTCTTTCCTTCAGAAGTGATTCCATCATTTCCCTACCACAGAGGTCAAACTGACAGGTCTGTAGTTTCCTGCCTCTGTCTTGCTCCCACTTTTGTGAAGGGGAATCACATCCTCTCTCCTCCAGTCCTCAGGTACCACACCATCCTCCCATGATTTATTAAAAAGGGTAGTCAGTGGTGTTACTAGTTCTTCCCTTTGTTCTTTTAGAATTCTGGGCTGAATCCCGCAGGCCCCATTGCTTTATCCACCTTCAGTTTTAAGAGTTCTTTCAGAACCTTTTCTTCTGTGAACGGACTAATATCAACCTTCCTATCCAGAATGCTTCTATTGACTGGATTAGGTATCTCCCCCTGCTTTTCCATTGCGAATACTGAGCAGAAGTATTTGTTCAGTATCCCTGCTTTTTCACTGTCAGTCTCTGCTCAACCACCTTCCTCTTTATTCAGCCTCAGTATCCCTGCCTTAGTCTTTCTTTTCTCCTTAATGTACCAACAAAAGGTTTTATCCCCCTTCTTAACTGAGTTGGCTATCTTTTTCTCGGTTTGGGCCTTTGCTATTCTGACTGCCCTTCCCGCTTCCTTCTGCTTTAACTGGTACAGTTCTCTGTCCTGCTCCTTCTGTGTTTCTTTATGCTTACTGAATGCTATTTTTTTCTCCCTAACATTCCCCACCACTTCTTTTGAGAACCATAGTGTTTTTTTCTTTTCTTTTGACTTATTTGCTTCACACAAAGGCTTGTTACCTCTGTGATGGCGGTTTTGATGTTTCCCCACTGTTGCTCCACCCCACCGTCTTGCCTGTTTGCTATTCCTTTTCTGAGGCACTCTCCCATTTTGACAAAATCAGACCTAAGTCCAGTACTTTCACTTTTGTATGGTTTGGCTCTACATCTAAGTTTATTGTGAACCACACTGTTTGGTGGTCACTTGTTCCCAGATGGCTACCCACTTCAAGATCAGAGATCATCTCTCCAGCCCCACTTGAGAGTACTAGGTCTAAGATTGCTCCTTTCCGGGTGGGTTCCAAAACTAGCTGTCTGAGGCATGCCACCTGTAGGGCATCGAGAATGGCCCTGTTCTTGGATGTGGCTGCAGCAAAGGTGCTCCACTTAACATCTGGCATTTTCAGGTTCCCCATCAGTAATATCTCCCCTTTCTCTGACATTCTAAGGATGCCTTCTATCATTTCCTTGTCCATTTCCTCCCCTTGAGATGGGGGTCTGTATACAACCCCTGTGCGGATTGTGGTGCCATTTCCAGCCTCCAGGGTGACCCACAGTGCCTCCTCTCCTCCCTGTGTACCCTTTAGTTCTATTGCTTTGATCCCTTCCCTTACATAGAGAGCTACTCCTCCTCCTCCTCTTCTTCCCTTTGGCTACCCCCCCTTGCATCCCTAAGATTCTCTTGTGCCTATCCCATGCAAGCTTGAAGTCCACCACTGTTTTTGCCCCCATTACCTCTGCTGGAAGACTGTTTCAGGCAACCACTAACCTTTCAGTGCAGTAGTGTTTCCTCACATCTCTCCTAAATTCCCACTTACAGCTTCATTGCATGCTCCCTAGTTTTTGGACACCTTTGCCTCTGAATAATACTCCCCTCTTGTGCCTTGTTCAACCCTGTGAAATATTTATAGGTCTGTATCATGTTATCCCACTCCCTTCTGTCTTCCAGTGTATACATATTGAGATCCATCAATCTTTCATCATAGGGCTTCTGATGCAGCCCCCAACCCAATTTAGTTGCCATCTTCTGGACAGCTTCCATCCTGTCTATGTCTTTTCTGAGATGTGGTCTCCACAACTGGTACAGTACTCCAGGTACGGTCTCATCAGTGATCTTATATAGCTTTTGGGTGAGACAATAGCTGGAGTAATGTATTACCACTGTATGTAGCAATATCACCTCCCTCTTTCTGCTAGTGGTACACCCCCCCGTGAACCCCAACATCCTGCTGGATCTACCTACTGCCTTGTTACACTGCCCCACCACATTGAGATCATCTGATATGATTATTCCAAAGATCCTTTCCTGTTTTTTGACCATCCAAACCTCTTTCCCCATTTTATACTGCACCTCCGGGCTTCTGTGTCCTAGGTGCAAGCTTTTACATTGCATTGAAACCCAGCTGTCATGTCTTTGAGCACTCCTTGACTTTTATTAAGTCTATTGCTTACTCTCTGCACCCTCTCTGGAGGCTCTGTCCTAATGCAGCTTTTGGTGTCATCTGCAAAGAGGCACACCTTCCCTTCCAGTTCTTCTGCAGTGTCATGTATAAAGACATTGAAGAGGACTGGTTCCAGGACTGATGCCTGAGGTAGCCTGCTGGTCACTTCCCTTCCCCCAAGTGAGTGCCATTTACCAGTGCCTTCTATTTCCTATCCATCAACCAATTTCCTACCCAGATTACCACCTTAGCACCCACCTCCAAACTTCCCAGTTTACTTATGAGTCTCCAGTGTGGTACGGTGTCAAAGGCCATGCTAAAGTCTAGGTAGGCCATGTCCACTGCCCCACACTTATCTATTTACATGGTCTCTCAGTCAAAGAAATCAATCCGGTTCATCTGACATGGCCCCCCTTCCCCATGTCTCCATCTTGTCTTGGGTCTTGTAGCCCACTGGATTCAAGATACTCCACAAGCCTTTCTTTTAAAAGCTTCCCCATTAACTGCCTCACTACTGACATCAGACTGAGTGATCTATAGTTAGTGACCTCCTCCTGCTGCCGCTTTTATAGGAACATAGAAAAGTAACAGCAGAAAAGGACCGCAAGACTACATCTGCCCATTTTCAGTCCTCTGGAATCACTCCTGTTTCCAGTGAGCTGTGGAACAGGGCTGTCAGAAGTGCAGCCGATGTCTCCCTGAGCTCCCTCAACACCCTTGGATTTACCCTGTCTGGTCCCCTAGCTTCATCCACTTTTAAATTTGCAAGTCCCTTCTCTCCTCCGTAAATGGACTTGTGTCTACCTGTCTCCCCCAGTGTTCCTGCTGCTTTTATGCAGTACATCCTCCCTCCACTGTGAGGACAGAACAGAAGTATATGTTCAGAATAACTGTTTTTTCCTGATCCTCCTTTGCAGCCCCCCCGCCCTGCTCCTTTTAATCTCACAATCCCCCCATCTTCCTCTTTTCACTTAATGTACCTGAAAAAGGTCTTAGTTACCTCTTCAGCTTTTCTTTTTTCAGTTAGTGCCTTTGCACCCCTCAACGCTTTCCCTGCTTTCCTCTGTTTCTCCTGGTGCACCTCCATATCTTTTCTCCTCTCTGTAACTCCTTGTGCTTCCTAAATACAGCCTTGTAGTCCTAATCTTTGCAGCCACTTCCCTTGAGAAAATTGTGGTCTCTTTTTTTCCTCCTGTGTTTGCTCACTTCTTTTGTGCAGAGGTTTGTTGCCTTCACTATGCTACTCCTTTATGTATCCCACTGTTCTTCCATTCCACCCAGGACACCCCCCAGGTCATCTCTGAGACATGCACCCATTTATTTTTTACTCTGCCCTTCTGAAATCCAGGATCCTTCTCCTTGTGTGGTTTGCTTCTGCTGCCATCCTTATTTTGAACCATATCGTAAGGTGATCACTGATCCCCAGGTGGCCGACCACCTTGACATCTGCAATACTGTTCTTGTTTCGGAGCACTAGGTCCAGTATTGTCCATTGTGAGTTGGCCCCCTGACTTTCCCTGACTAGTTGCCGGAAAAATACCCCCATACAGGGAGTCAAGGATGTCCCTGCTTCTAGCAGAGACTGCAGCTGGGAAGCTGCAGTCTACATACAGCAAACTGAAGCCCCACACCAGCAGCTACTTCCCTTTTTTTGCCATTTTGCTGATGGCTTCCCCCAGTATCTTATCCAGTTCCTCCTCCTCCTGTGTTAGAGGTGTGTATATCACCACAGTACAAATAATGGCTCTTGCTCCTGTCTCTAGGGTGGCACACAATACCTCCAACCCCTCTTTCACCCCTGACTTCCTTGTAGTTCTGTCACTTTGATACCCTACATACAGTACAACCCTTCCTTCCTTTCTCCCACCCTATCCTTCATGAACTCAGTGTAGCCTGGTATGGCCATGTCTCAGTTGTGGTCGCCCATGCACCATGACTCACTAATGGTTATAATGTCCAGGTCTTCCTCTGCCATGATGGCCTCAAGGTCTGGAATTTTATTTCCAAGATTCCTTGCATTTGCACACACATTACCCTTTTACATTGCTCCCACTCTGTCTGCAACCACCTTTCTCCCTTTGTACTCTGCTTTGTTCTCCCCCCCGCAACTTTTGTTCCTTTTCCACTTTTCCTCTGCTTTACTGTTGTTCCCTTTATCCTGTTCCATGGTAATACCCCTCCCCTTGGGTCCTCCCCTCCATCTGCTTTAGTCTGTGTTTTTTTCCTTCCACTCCCCCCCCCCCACCAGCTAGTTTAAATGTTCATCAAAATGTTCAAAAACAGTTTGGATGATTCCTTTCTGAATTACCAGAGATGAATATACCCTGCTATTGCAGGGAGGGTGGTCTTGATGGGCTAATGCCTGCTTCCGCCTTTAAATTCAGAGTATTACTGAGTATCAAAGTAACATTTAAACCATCCACTGAACACTGCGATTCCCTTCCCTGATGGATGTAGGCCATCACATATATATAGGCCCATATCTCTCCAGGTTGGTCCCCAGTTCCCAGTGTAACCGAACCCCTCCTCTGTGCCACCATTCCTTCAATCACGAGTTGAAGCTTCTGTTGTAGAGCACTGTACCCTGTCCATCACTTGGTTGTAGATAGGCAGCCCTCAGCGAAAGTCACTGTGTGTGCTACCTGCCTAAGACCCCTCCCCAGCTCCCCGCACTCCTCCTGCACAATCTCAGCCCTGTCCCTTGCAAGGTCATTGGTCCCCAGGTGGACAGTGACATCCAACTCCCCCCTGCCCTGCTACCCTAGCAATCCTTAAAATCCACTTCCCATCCATTTTAGCCATGGCACCAGCTAAGCACCTTCCCTCCCTCTCCATCTTCCTGTTCCGAGAGTTACTGGCTTCTTCCGCTGCTGGGTTCTCTGCCTCCCACCTTGGGGCCTGCCCTATGGAGGACCTCCACATCCTCACTTGCCACTACTATGGGTGCCTCTTCCTGGCAATCCCATCCTACCAGAACAGCAAAATAATTTTGAAGTGGCACAGGCTGAAGAATGTGCTTCTGCCCTGCCTCTTCCATCCTCACAGAGCCGCAGTCAAGTCAGCCCTCCTTCTCCTGGGCATCCTGTGGGGCAATTGTGGTAGATTGAGTGGTGCCTGTGTTGTGCATGAGGTCCTCTGGACACTAGAAAGCTCTGCCTAGAGACCAGAGACCAGCGACCTCCTCCCTCAACCCAGTGAGGTGCATTCAAATGGGGAAGCACTTTAGTCTTCAGAAGGTCTCATGAAAAAATGCAGCACTGCATTCACTGCACTGCACCATTTTCATGATTGCCTTTATGCTTCACTATGTACTACTGCTGACTGTGCCTTCTCCCTATTCCCACTTTCTGTTGCTACGGTCCCTTTCTGCCTACACCTTCTATTGGTATTTATCTCATTACCCTACCCTGTAGAGCATGTTTCTTTTCTTTACTTTTTTACTTGCTGACCCTTTTCTTATTTTTATATCTCACTCTTTGTACTCCTCTGCATGCTTGCGAGCAAGTACGTAAACCACATCGCAAGGCACGTCTACACAGTCGGATCTGCACGATGCCAGCAGTGCAGATGAGTTGCCCTGGTGCAAATCAGGTCATGTAAACAGCACAGGGTGATCACTTCTTTGTTGGGGAGCTGTATCAATGCAGGTATTTTCTTTGCTAGCATTTAAACAGGCTGCTCTGCCAGTATCGGTGCAACTCTACGGTTCCCCCAAGCCACTCCCGCTGCGTCTCCCTTATGAAGCTATGCTTTACATTTTCAACAAAAATGATGCAATACAACAAACTGCAGATCTCACACTCTTGCATGCCAAGTTATATTTTCTTGTTTCGGCATTTCTGGGATTAAGTTAGTAATAATCTCATGCCTCAAAAATAAAATGTTGATTTGCCCAGCAAAAAAGGTGTTTTCATGATGTCTGCACCAGACTGTCAGTTATCTACAGATAGAAGGATTTAGCACAATGATTTGTAAATCTTAACTGTATTCCTGTCTACAATTAAGATTCATAAACAGGAAGAAACCCAGTTCTCTGTGTCATCCATAAACGATATATATATGAACTCCAAACGTGACACTTGTATTTAACAAAACTTTAGCTAAGCAGGTTGTCAGAGGATAAGAGGTTATTATTGTTGCTAGGTAGAAACATTATAAATGCTATTTAAAGCTTCACTTAACAAGTGCCCCCCAAACTGATCTGTCTCCCTGCACAGTGGGAATGCTACACTTTGCAGGAAGTTCAGTCTGACAGACAGGATGACCCTGTAATGGTACGCAGTGGCTTTCATGTGAACGGAGGTCAGCGACAGCAGTAGTGTCGGTGCATCAGCAGATGAGTGGCACAGATGGAAGCACAACAGGAAGCTTTGTGTAACTACATCTCTAGAGCAACAGTTCTCAGACTTTGTCATAGTGAGCCTCCCCTATACCATGGAAAAGATCTTGAGCTCCCCCAAAATACTGAAATATTTTTGGGCCTCCCCATAGAAAAATAGCCTACTTTTCATAGTACATCAGGAATAAATTGAAACCTCTTTGCATAGCTGGCTCTTATGTTATTAAGCTTATTGTAAACCCCCCAAACAGGACAACCTACTTGCTCCAATATTTTGACTCTCAAACCATTGTTACCCTTACTGCCATACCTTCATGGGTCAGACTGCTTTTCTGTTTCCGCTATCTGGAATAACCTTTCTGCTTGACCTCTGCCTCTTCCCTCTCACCTGCTCTTAAACAAATTCTCAGGGATCATTTTGCTCCTTCCTGCTTTTATTCCTAGTACCTGTATGATTAACTCTTGTATTTAGACAGTTCTGCTGCCAGTCGAATTGATCAATTGTTCCTCGCATTGTTAGTTTATTGTTCTTAATTTGTTTGCACTTTTATTCATTTTGTATTGCTTGAGTGTTCTGCAGTTACATTTTGAATTGTAGTCTCTCACTACCTTTCCCTGGGTACACTTGAAATAAGCCATGGCTCAGTGTACAGTACCTTCCCTGGTCACAGACTTGTGAATAAATGCATAAATTCACCTACTATTATCCTCTTTCAGTTTGCCTTATCCCTTCACACCAAATCTATAAAGTTCAAAATTGAAATATAATACTTTTTCAAGACTTGCTTGAGCCTCCCCTGGAAGAGGTTGGGGCCTCTCCAGGGAGGCTAGCCTCACCATTTGAGAACCCCTGCTCTAGAGCTCTAAAATGGCCTTTACCAACAGCATGTAAATTAGAAACACCAATTAAGATAACTAAAATGTCTGAATACTAGGACAATAACCACATCTGAATCAGCATTCAAAAAAAAAAAATGTTTGTTCTTGGAAAAAATGACTTACAGATTCGGTACAGTTCTCCTTTAAGGATGAGCAGGTGCAATGAAAGCTTGCCAGCCCTGTAGAATCTGTTCAGAGTGGTCCTTTGTTCAGCTTAAAAAAAAAGAGTGAAACCAAATATCCACAGAGATTCCTGCAAATAAGGTGAAAGAGCTACTGGCTCAAGTTCAAAGCTTGTGTGCTCCTTATAGAGACAGTGAACGAGACATAGTTTGGAGAGAGAGAAAGTGTCTTTATCAGCTTCTGAAACAGAACCCACTGTACCCCTGAGTTCCACTGAATTGGTTGGCAAGTGAAAATCACTGTATGGAAAAATATGACTGCCAGTAAAGTTTATTGTATGGACTGTCCCCATACATAATTCAACAATGCTGTTACTGTGAATCTGTCCTGCCCTGTATTTAGTGCACTTTGCACTTAATAACGGTATGCTCTGCAACATTACTTTTACCCCATATTTCATGGCTACATCCATGCTGTGTATCTTTGCTATCTAACATTGACTACTTGTTACCTTTGATCCTTGCTTATTGTTTTTAATCTGACATACTTGTTATCTGCTGCTTTTTATCTTGTCTTGCGTGTGCAGCGCAAGCAACATTTTGTGACAGCTTGCTGGAGTAGCAGGATGTGGAGGTGTGGCCGTGTTGTGGCCAATGGAGCCACTGCTTTTTTGAACTGGTCACTGTGGCACCAAGGAATGGTCATGCTGTCTATGACAGTCCTTGAGAAGGATGTCACCAACTTGAAAGAATTTTGCCACTGCAATGAGGGAGTGCCCCGTCATTGCAGGGCATGCCTTTCAATAAACATGGTGGTGACTGTCACCGTTCACCTCTCACAATCCCCAACAAGCTGACTTTGGAGTGGCCAATCCCCCTGTTGGCATGTTTATACCCCCCTGAAGATTGTGTGACACACTGGGAGCCCACCCCAGTGTGCCTGTTTGTGTTCTGAAGCCAACTGCATCAGCATGTTCCTGCCTATGCCCCACCCTGCCCCCACTGTGTGCCACACTAGGAGCCCACCCCAGTGTGCCCAACAGTTGTTTAATTTCACCTGCAAATAAAGAAAACCTTCCCCAAGCCATTCCTGAAAATAGAAAACAGCCGTTGTTGGTGGAGCCCCCTCCCAACCCACCAACCCTCTGCGCACCCCACCTCCCCCTCACCCCATGCTTACCTCCGGAGCCTGGTGTGATGATCTTTGTGGAGTGGGACATATCTGAACTCTTCAAAAGCTGATCGCGAACCGGAGAAAATCTTGGTAAGCTGTATAATGGCATCCATGGGGGGGGGGTCAACTTAAGATGATAGCTTGGCTATTTTTGTGACTTTTGGCTCCAGATTTTCAAAATGGGGTTCTTGGGACCCCACCTCATGAACTCTGTCATTGTCATTTTGTTATTCGGTCCTGAAAGGTGATTTTGCGGTCACTGCGCGGAATCACCTTTCAGGACTGATTAACAAAATGATGGTGTCACTGTTCATGGGGTGTGCTCCCAAAATGCCTATGTTAAAAATTAGGTGAAAAAAATCCACTAAATGACTGTGTTATGAGCATGCATTATGCAGTTTCCACGCATGCTCGTAACTTTGAGAATTTTTAGTATTTTCACTCCAGATTTTCAACATTGCTATTTTTTCACACCTCCTTATGAATAGTACCGCTGTCATTTTTCACATCTTGCCCAAAATGTATTTTCGTACATCTGGCGCACACTGGTGTGGTCGCTGTGGGAAATCTATGTTTGGGACAGATTAAGAAAATCATAGTGACACTGCTCATGAGTGGAGGTCCCAAAATGCTTATTCAGAAAATTTGGCAAAACAATTCTACAAAATGACTATGTTACGAGTGTGCGTTGTGCAATTTCCACGCACACTGTAACTTCGAGACTTTTTAATATTTTCACTCCAGATTTTCGACATCGCCATTTCTACACACCTCCATATGAAATGTATAGCTGTCATTTTTCACATCCTGCCCAAAATGTGTTTTTGCACATCTGGGGCAGAATGGCGCAGTTGCTGTGAGAAATCAACCTTCGGGACAGATTAACAAAATCACAGTGCCACTGTTCATGAGCGGGTCCCAAATGCTTTCATGAGGTGGGGTCACAAGAAGCCCATGTTCCACCCTGTAGAGACTGACAGGTGTCAGGGGTGTGATTTTGGATTGTCAGCTGTAATGCTCATGCCATTCCACCCCCACCCTCACCCCACCCTGCAGCCAGTACCAGGTATCAAAGTGTGCCTTGGACTCTTCGGACCCAAAGTTCACCTCATTCTCCTATACTGCATCCATCTTAACGTATTTCCTTATGGAATGGGGTGAGCGTAAGGCCCGACAAACCTAAGGCACAACGCAACACTTTTCAGAATCTGCAAGGTAGGGTGAGGTGAAATGGCATGAGCATTGTGGCTGATGACCCAAAGACACACCTCAATGCCTGTAAGTCTCTGCAGGGCGGGTGGGGTTGGCGTCCATTCCTTACTTCACTGCCATTCCAATTATGCAACTTTCTAACTCCTGCACTACCGATGCTAATGCCAGCAAGAGAACATTCAGCATTGGCAAATGCTTGTTTATGCTTTTGATCTGCTATACTGCTGCCTATCCTAACCAGGGCCTTTTTGTAAATGAGCATTGCTCAGTGGAGCTTTTATCTGGTAAAACAAACAAACACAAATACAAGCAACACTCTTGCTCTTGGCTAGAAGGATGAGATAGTGATGGTATCAAATCCTACATCAGACACAAGGGCTAATCCCCAAATAAGACACTGCAGAGCTCAACTGGGGATGGGCTGGGGGTTTTGCTGCAATGTTGAGGTGCCATTCTTCTGATGAGATGCTAAACTGAGGTTCCTTCTGGTTGTCTGTCTGGTGGCTGTCCTGGTAGAATTTAAACAGCAGCTCTGCTCACCGGCATGTACATTCATAAATGTGGTGTTTCAGCTATCACAATTTGCTATTTATTTTATTTAAATTTCGTTAACCAGGCAGGATTCACAAAGACTAAGGAGTCCCTTTTTCAGGGGTGACCCGGGGTTAATTACATGGAATGCTTGGCAGAATACAAATATATACATGGAGATGATTGACAGAAATACGAAGATAATTGTTCATACTACACATGTAATATTGCCAAGTAAATGTTTGCATACAGTGACAAAATTGTAAGTTACATGTGAGTAAGATCACATAGTATGAAAACGTCAGTTAACATGGTGATTAAAAGCTCGAGACTAGTAAGGTCAGGAAGATTCATAACGAAGCCCTAATAGAAATTCATCAGCGATAACAATAGCAGATACTTAGATCAAGTAGATGGGTTTTCAGACCTTTCTTAAAGCTGCCTAGAGATACATATTGTTTTAGTCTAAATTAGCAAGTGTAGTTGTCTTGATAGCAGGCTATGCTGCGTATTCTATTCCAGCTGTGAAAATTGAAAAAAAAAGTGGCAGATCACAGGCTGGAGTATCAGCCTATGTAAGTATGTCCATGAATTCCAAGGTCACTCAAATTGACCTGTAGTACTCCTACTTTTGTTGGAATCTGAAAGTTTAAATATGGCGAGTATATATATATATATATATATATATATATATATATATATATATATATTAACTGGTTAACAGTTTTTCCCATTGGGAAACCGAGTTATAATTCTGTCATTATAACCAACTGGTTATAGCGACATTCACGTGCCCAGTTTCCCCTGTACTGGGCATGCACCAGCTCCATCTCTTACCTTTCTCCTTGTGACTACGACTCCTGATGCTGGATATTCACTGACCAAAACTTGGCGTGGGCATGTGCCCAAAAAAACCACTAATTTCCACAGTTATATATAACCCTGTTTCTAAAAAAAAAAGAAATAAACTTTACTCTTATGATGTACCATGCGCTAATGAACTTCTGCTTCTCTGCTCTGTTGTTCGCTGCCGTCCCGCTCCTCAACACTATGTAGGACTTGGTGGTAAGTTCTCTTTTAAAAAAAAGTACATAACTGAATACAAAGCTGTATTTTTGCTCAAACATGTAAAAAAACACTGTCAAATGGTTTTACAAAATGAGCCGAGCTGCCACAGACCACGTTGAAATTCCAACAGTCTGCAGCTCAGCTCTGATGACAGATGCATTTATTTCGTGTAATTGCTGTGGTGAAAAAATGATCCCCAGCAATTATACAAATTAAAAGACAAAGAACCTCTGTGCGCAAACACTGAGGCAAGGGTTACCCCAAAGGGCATTTGGCTGGGAAGCCAAGTTTCAAGAAAATACAAAATCACACATGCCCCCACAACGCAAAGCATCATGGGCTGCATATGCAAATCACCACAGAATGTTATGCTGGTCCAACTTTAAGCAGAATTGCATGGTGCCGAAGGCCTCTCACACAGTTTGCAAAGGGTGCTAACAGAAGACATAGACACGTGTTTAGTCCTACCAGGACTCATCAGTATGCCTCGTCTGTTTGACACCCCAGTGGAATGGACCAGCTACCCCCAAGGCAGTGTGCCTTGGATATATTGTGGTGAACCCATTAAGGCCTTTCGGCACCATGCAATTCTGCTTAAAGTTGGACCAGCATAACATTCTGTGGTGATTTGCATATGCAGCCCATGATGCTTTGCGTTGTGGGGGCATGTGTGATTTTGTATTTTCTTGAAACTTGGCTTCCCAGCCAAATGCTCTTTGGGGTAACCCTTGCCTCAGTGTTTGCGACAGAGGTTCTTTGTCTTTTAAATAGTTTTTTGTTTTAATGGGTTCACTATTAATATATCCAAGGCACACTGCCTTGGGGTAGTTGGTCCATTCCACTGGGGTGTCAAACAGATAGAGGCATACTGATGAGTCCTGGTAGGATGAAACACGTGTCTATGTCTTCTGTTAGCACCCTTTGCAAACTGTGTGAGAGGCCTTTCGGCACCATGCAATTCTGCTTAAAGTTGGACCAGCAAAACATTCTGTGGTGATTTGCATATGCCGCCCATGATGCTTTGTGTTGTGGGGGCATGTGTGATTTTGTACTTTCTTTATACAAATTAAAAGATGGGTAGGTGTATAAAACTCAGATTTTACACACACCCTCGGGGTGGGATGCCTTAACAAACACCTCAAGCTTTGCTATTGGGATTTATGTGGCATCCCACCACGGGGGGGTGTAAAATCCTCATTATAACCACCTACCCATCCATTATTCTCTATATAATATATATATATATATCTATATATATAGATATATATATTAATTTCTCTGTATATGTGTTTATGTGTGTGTGTGCGTGTGTATATATATATATATATCTATATACAGTATAAGTGTATGTGTGCATGTGTGTATGTGTGTGTGTATATATATATATATATAATCTATATTCCTCCACTTGAAAAAAAAATGTACCCCCAGGCCATGATTGGGCAGGATATGCAGCATTCAGAATTAATTGACAATTATCCTATTCATCCATTGGTAATTATAGGAAATTTCAATGCCAGAGCAGCACATGAAACTTTTTTTCCACTACACCAAGTCTCCTAGAAACAAAGTATATCATATTTCTCAAAAAATGTCTACAATCAGGGTAAGCTAGTTTCATTAACAAGCTCTCAATATTCCATGACAGAACATATATTTCAGTATCTCTACCATAAGGGCTCTGGTCCACATTTTGTGACCCGAGTCATTCTATCATTTCTGGCTCTAATCTTTCATATATATTTTCTGTATTCATGGATTCTAGTTATCTTTTTCTTCCAAGGTCTTGTCCTTAATGTTTTGGTTTTCACTACATAAAATCCTAACATTTCCCAAACTGACGATTTTCTGTGCATAAGTTCCACACATTTAGGATTTGTAAAGGTAATATTTATTTGTGAACCACAAGTTTCTTGGTCATACATTTTAATCCATTCTATATTATTTCTGGAAATACATATATCCAAAGCTCTTGAAAGGAATGAGGCTAACTCAGATTCAATTTTACCTATTGAGTTTCTCCACAAAACGTACCGGCCAAACAATGGATAGTAAGACCTTTACATACCTTTGCATTAGTACAGTCAGATTACCTCCTAGGACCTACTACACACATACTACACATATGACCATACAGAACTGCCAGCAGATAACGGCCTTATGGTCTATCAAGTCTGCCTGACTGTGCAGCTAGCAGCCCATATATTGCAGCGGCCCCTCTGTCCCCTCCCCCCAGTTACCCTCCCCTTCACCTTCTCCCATCCTCTTTTGAAGCAGTCCACTGTTCTACAGGATACCACTTCCTTTGGCAATGCATTCCACCTAGACACCACCCTCTCTGTAAATAAGTGTCCCCTCATTTCTCTCCTAAATCTTCCCTCGTCCAGTCTCGGATCATGCCCATGAGTGTCCCTCCCCCTCCTTAATTTGAAAAGCCCTTCCGTGCCCATCTTATTTATTCCCTTTATGCACTTCAAGGTTTCAATCATGTGCCCCCATCCCTCCTTTCCTCCGCTCCAGGAAATACATTCAACTCCCTCAGCCTGCTCTCGTCGGGTAAGTCCCCTAGACCCTGGATCATTTGTGTTGCCCTGCGCTGCATCACCTCCAGTGACCTAATGTCCTACTGTATTAGTTCTTTGGATCTCCTGCCTTTAATCCCCTTCCATTCCTATAGCCAAGGACCCATCTTGTGTTGTCACAGGTACTAACTGAGGAGGCAACATTTGTATAGCCTTCATTCTAAGTTCCCCTTCTTTTTTGCCAGCTTATTTCAGCCATTTCAGTAGAACCACAATAAATGAGGACTCAGTCTTTAATCTGAGTATTTGGAGGTCTGGTTTGGTTATATTATATGTCCTTATGGAAATCTGATATATGAAATAATTTAACTATCCCATCTTGTAAAATCTGGGCAATTTCTTGGTACAACTGACGTAGTCCATAAAGTTCTAATAAATATTCCATATTTGGCATCAACTTTAACCTAGGAAAAGCTCCCGCTTTTTGTAATTGAAAGTCCCTGGCTACAGTACTTTCTATTTCGTTGTCAGTGTATACAATAGCTGTGTATTGCAAACATCGGTCTTGCCTCAGGTACACATTGTAACATCCTTTGTTTGTAAATCTTCACATTGGCTAAAAAAAAAAGGATTATGAACCTGTAATAATTCCTTTAAATTGTCATTTTTTTTCAATTTCCATGTACTTCCCTCTATTCTCATTACCTACTTTTAGGAGATGCTGGAAGGTCTGATACCTTTGATAGGACCAACAAGTGTTTTGTATAAAAATGGAATTCTACACAAGTTTTTGGGTCATCACAGGTCCCTTCTTTAGGTGAAACATCTTTTAGAAAATTCAAGACAACTATACAGTACACCTCTTTACCTGGTCATGTTTATCTATATTTTCAGTTATTATTTTTTTTTTACCCTGTGCTTCTATTTGTATTGGACCTTTAGCCTGACTGTTAGCTTTATATTTCTTATGTCTCTTCTTCCTTCTTTTTGATATTTTTTTAATTTTTAATTGTCCAATCCTTCGAGGTCGCAACAGATTCTCTATTATCAGTAGAGTCTTCATATCTAACAAAAGGTAGGGTTAAATTCACCTGCAGGGCTTTATTAAAGGAATAATGCCTGACAGGGTGGGTGTTATGCTGGGATAACATCCCACCTCGGGTGGTTGGGCCTGAGGCCACCAGCCGAGGGCGTCCAACATCTGAGAAGAGAGAGAGTGGTCTTGGGTTTGTTTTCATCCGGGGCCTTCTCTCTGCCATGCGGGGTGCCTCAGGGTTCGGTGCTTCCCCCTTGTTATTCGCAGTATATGTGCTATCCCTCGGAGACATTGTAAGATGGTGTGAGCTGAGGTTTCACTGCTATGCTGATGATACCCAGCTCTACCTGTCTTTCGCACCAGACCAGGATAGTGCTATGTCGGTACTGAACAACTGCCTCACAGACATCCAAGACTGGATAAATTCCAGCGGTTTAAAGTTGAACCCAGGAAAGACTGAGGTTATGGTTATGGACCCAGGTCACAGGGTAGAGGGACTGAGGACTGGTCTCCCCTCCGAATTAATCCTGGGGGTGGACCAGATCCTCACCTCTAAACTGGTGCGTAACCTGGGAGTGGAGCTTGACGTTGGTCTGACCCTTCATCATCAGGTGTCAGCAATCATCAAGCTGGCCTTTTTCCATCTTAGGAACATTGCCAGGATTAGACATCTTGTTCCACCCAGTGACCTGCCGGTCTTGGTCCATGCCTTTGTGACATTACGCCTTGATTACTGTAACTCCCTTTACCTAGGACTTCCTGGGGTTGATATCCACCACTTGCAGCTAGTGCAGAATGTGGCAGTACATTTGTTGACTGGGGCTTCTAGAAGTTCTCATATTATCCCCGTGCTGTGTGCTCTGCACTGGTTGATAATACAGTGGCAGATCACCTTTAAACTAGGTCTTTTGACCTACAAAGCCCTGTGCAGTCTGGGTCCCGACTACTTACACCCCTCTGCGATAGCTCCGCGTGGCTGATGAAGGGTTGCTGGAGATTCCGAGGGTAAATTTGAAGTCATCATGGTGCCTGTGCATTTGGATTTCCTGCACCTACCCTTTGGAATTCTCTGCCCCATCAGCTCCGGGAGTGTAGGACTGTGGGGAGTTTTAAGCAGGCACTAAATACCTTCTTATGGGAAAAGGCTTTTCCTACTTTGTTCTGATTTTATATTGTTGTATCTGAATATATGTTTGTATTTGATTTTATACTGAATGTATTTGAATATGCTTTTATGTCTGTTCTTGCTGTGCAGCGCCTTGAGACTTTGAAAGGCGCTCAACTAAATACATTTTATTATTATTATTATTATACAACGACTTGTTTTATACAGAATAAAAAAATAATTTTAAATAATGTTTTTGTTAGTGTGGAAAAATATTTTTGTTTCTTAAAAGAAGAAGCAACAAGTCAGTCAACAAATGCAACAAACAATCAGCAGGGATGTTATGCCAGGATAACACCCCTGCTGAGATGGCCATCTGACCAATCAGAAGCCAGGATTCTTTCTTGCCATTGTATAATCTCTTCTAGTACATTTTTGTTTTCATTTAACATTACTGATGTTATCTGAGTCTTGGTTTTGAGCCTGATGTATATTTCTTTTTTGGTTTAAGAGTATTTTATTATAAACTACATCAACATGCAGACTGATTAGTTCTTCCTTTAATGCCCATAAATGTTCCAATATTATTATATTGGCATAGTACTTTTTTATCATTTCTAGTATTTGCCTGGAGAGTGATGAACAGGAGGTAAAATCACCCCCATTAATAAAGTCTTCCCTATCATAAATTATCTCAGTTTCACATGAGTCATGTTTCATAATTCTAGGGGAGCAATACAGATGAGTATGAATAGATAGGCCATTGACAGAGCAAAGGCCGATGGCACATTCATAAGGTAGAAAAAGAAATGGGCAGACTGGCTGGACTTTGGGGTCCTTATCTATCATCAACTTTTATGTTTCAATGTTGTTGTATGCCTGCGGGAGAAAACTTTAATGAGGGAGATCCCTTGGATAGCTCAGTTCTATTATCACTCTTTAATTTTTGCTCTGCTGCTAACTTTTCTAACCCTTCTATTGAGTGGTCTAGATATTTTATAAAAGAATGTAAATTGTCTCCCTGTGGTACCCTGTTTCCTTGCCATGTTTTCCTGGTAATCACTTTCATCTAAATAGATGGGTGTCCACAGGGAAACAATCTCCTCTTCTTCACTGAAGTTCATTACTGACTGTGAGTTAAGTATTGGAGAGCAAATTTCAAATAGGCCTATGTCATAAGATTCCAATGAGATGCCCTCATTATAATAGACATCAAATATTGGGGTCTCTGGGGAATTTTGTGATTGAATAACATCACCTTTTTCTCTAGTCCCATAGACCTCTGAAATCAAGCTAGTAGTCATAGTGGCCAGGGGAGTGGGCTGCTGAAAAAAACTGTTATTTTGGGCTGATCAGGGCTTTCCTTTTAATCCATCTTTTTAGGTAGCCCTGCTTTTTGATTTTTCTACCAGGTTTTCTTTTAGACCCTTCCAGGTTTTTTAATGTTATCCTTCCCATTTGCCTTTTTATGTTCTATTATTACACCACTTGCATTAAATTCTGTAATTTGTTCAAAGGCAGAAATTGGTGGGGATAATAATTCACTATTCCTAGTATTCCCCATATTGTACTGATTTTACACTAAACAGATACGAGTTCCTAGAACAATAATATGAGAGCCATCAACTTATACTAATAAATATTCCTTTTAGGTTCCCTACACTCTAGTAAATATTTATGCCTCTTAGAGGTAGCCAATAATTATCCTATTATTATTAGTTCTCGAAAAGCCTCCCAAATAATGAACTCTTAATAGCAATAATATTAAAAAACAATCAGTAATAGTAACAGTAAAAGTCATTATATGTTATACATAAGGGGCGGGATATTCAGACTGCACCAGGCTGTGGCGCAAGCCTGGGTGCAGTGCAACCTGGATGTGCAGGGGCATTGACAGGGTGATATTCAACGATGCTGCGCCATGGCACAGCATCGTTGAATATCGCTCCCTGGCTACCCGCAGTGCATGTGGCACAGTGCCACTGCACTAGCGCAAGTGGTCAGAGTGGAGTAAGGGGATGTGCAATCACAAGTGCCGTTGCGATAGGCGCAACCACCGTGATATTCAAAAGTGCACATGCAAATGAGCCCATAATGTATGCAAGGTGCAAATGGGGCCATTTGCATGTCATTGTAGCCCCATTTGCATGATGGTGCACTGATCTCCAGTGACTTGCACCTGGCGCCCTGTCAGGCTGCAGCCATTGAGGAATGACGCTCCCGGCACATCGCGGCAATGTGCTCCAATGCCCGATCGGGGGCATATGTATATGAAGAACACATCCTATATCCCTGGTGGTCCAGTGGACTGCTTGCTTCATGGGCATAGGTATAAGTAAATTCAGTTAACTCTATCCCTGGTGGTCCAGTGGACTGCTTGCAGCCCGATCGCGAACATATGTGGGAATAACAATAGTCCCATATCCCTGGTGGTCCAGTGGACTGTTTGCAGCCCAATCACGTGCATATGTAGAATATAGTGACTGTCCTATATCCCTAGCGGTCCAGTGGACCACTTGCAGCCCGATCATGGGCATCTGTAGTAAAAACTATTAGTCTCATATCCCTGGTGGTCCAGCGGTCCCCCCTCCCCACCCACCCACTGGCCCCACCGCCTCCCCCGGTCAGAGGCGGGTGGCAGTTCCCCACCAGCTTGCCGCCCACTGCCTGATGACTGACACCATATGGTCGGGCATCGCCCATTGGTCCACAGCGTGAGCCAATGGGTGTGCGACCATAGCGTACTACACAGTCCAGATATCTGAATGGATCCTTTCACATGTCTGGACTGTGTAGTATGGTACAGGCTGCATGCCCATTGGCTCATGCTGTGGACCAATGGGCCTACAGCCCTACCATACAGTGTCAGTCGGCAGGTTGTCAAGGAGGGGAGAGCTGCTGCCTGCCGCTGACCAGGAGGGAGCGGTGAAGTGAGGCTCAGTGGGTGAGTGGGGAAGGGGTACCACTGGACCACCGGGGATATGGGACTAATAGTTTTTACTACTGATGCCTGTGATCAGGCTGCAAGCAATCCACTGGACCACCAGGGATATAGGACTAACATTTTTATTTTTTATTTTATTTATTGAATAGAATCGGAATTACAATCCTTTGAGTCACAGACTCTTTTGCAAAGGCTTCACGTCAGTTGTACTACATATGCCCATGACTGGGCTGCAAGTGGTCCACTGGACCACCAGGGATATAAGACTAACATTTGTACAACATATGCCTGTGATCTGGCTGCGAGCAGTCCACTGGACCACCAGGGATATGGGACTATTAATTTTCTATGTATGCCTGTGATTGGGTATGGGGGGGCGCCACTACAAAGGTGTAGCTGGAGCTCGGGTGGCCACCCACAGGTGGCAGCTGCCATGTTGGGCAGTTGTTACTCCTTTTTTTTTTTTTTGCTCACCTGTCTACAGCGTAGGTAGGGGTTGTGCATGCATGGGCTTAGCACATCCCGGGCTGAATATTGGGATGTGCGGAGTATGCATGGGCATGCCCCCCCTACCTACGCCGCATACATTACTGATGCGCTCAGGTGCTTCAGGATTTGTGCTGGGCACAGTCCCCCTTTGAATATCATGCTGGGGCACATCAATGGGTTGTGCATGGTGCAACTTTGTTGCACCATGCGCAACCCTTCTGAATATCCCACCCAAGAGCTCCAAATCAGACAATATATTTAATGTCCCAAATGGTCCTAAAAGTTCCAGAAATTCAATTTTAAATTTTCTGGAACAATTTCAAATCCAGTAATATCCAGAAATTTCTAGTCTATTGCCACTATTATTAATTCTTCTTGCATAGAGTCAACAATGCTGGCCATGACCAGTAGGTGCAATTAATAGCAGCCTTCGGTGTTTTTGAAATAGAAATTTTGCCCTTGCCTCAATATTTCAGTGTGGTACACCTCTTTCCACTAGCCGTTCAGCATACAAGTGCTAACGTTACCCCTCAGGACTTCTATAGTCCTAAAATTCCAGAGGAGTTTGTTTTGCAGGCGGACCACCAGTCTAATTATGCTTGGACCACCGAAATTTACTTTTTGCCAACCAAGGTGGACAACCCAAAGGTTTTTTTTAGACCGAGCTATAGATCACTTAAAGCGCTTTTATAAAGGGATCTGTACTAAGCTCCCAGCTAACACGTAGCCTTCACAACTTCCAGAAAAGATGGTGACTCTGGAGCCTGTAATGCCATGCATGCACCTTTAGGGTTCTGGTCATATGATCACCTGGTCATGTGATTTTTTATGGTGCTCTTTTTAATTTTATTTAATTTATAAGTAGAAGGTATGTAATCTTTTGTACTAAACCATTTCAATATTCTATGTCCGTGACACAGTAAAAATTCCCTAAGCACATTTAAACTTATAAACGTATAACCCTCCAAGCAGATCTCCTATTTCTCAATAGTCTTTCTAAATTTATTTATATTTTTATATATACTTCTGCCCAGATGCTTTTCTCTATGACCTCCAGTATGCTAACTGGCATAAATTTTACCTTGCACCTTCTGTGGAAGAGGCACATGAGGTACTTCATGAAATACTCACCAGAACCCTGGAGGAGAGGAGGGAGAGAGGGGATATGATAGAGACATACAAGTATCTTACAGGGAGAAACAGAGTGCAGGAAAACACTATTTTTAAGTGAAAAAGATGTTCCAGGACTAGAGGGCATGGGATGAAGTTGGAGGGAGGACGATTCAGAGGAAACATGAGAAAGAATTTCTTCACAGAATGGGCGGTGGACAAGTGGAACACCCTGCCAGAGGAAGCAGTGGGGCTGAAACAATCACGGGATTTAAGAATGCATGGGATAGACATAAAGGAATTCTAGAGGTCAGGGGTATGGGGAAACAGACTTCTAGGAAAACAAACTGAACTTACAAGCTCAAATGGGCAGACTGGGTGGGCCATAGGCCCTTATCTGCCGACACTGTCTATGTATCTATGTATCTATGTATCTATGTAACCCTAGACCTCCATGCTCCAATTGCCAAAAACAGAACCAATGGAAAATCCTGTCCCTGGTTCATGGATAACCTAAAAACTGCCTTATGGCATGGGGATGCTCTTTGGAAAAGAGCCAGAAAGTCTAAATTAACCACAGACTGGTCTGCTTTCTGAACCGCAAGGAATTTCTGCATGAAAACTATCAGAGCTGTGAAGTCTAGTTATTTCTGCTCTGAGCTTAACGCATCAACTAACTCTGCTGCTAAGTTTTGGAAAACTTTAAGGGAGGTAGAAGGCCATAACAGCGCTGGCACGCTTCCCCACAAAATTCCGACTGGTGGTACCCACACCACAGATAAAAAATGAGATCCATGACCTCCTTAACAATCACTTTGCCACAGCAGAGATGGCTTTTGAAACCACCCCAGCAAATGCCATCAGGGCACAGTTTCTTAGTCAGTCATCTGATTGCCATGATCTGGAATCTATTGACCCTTGCCGCTCTTTCTCCTTCTGTTTGGTCACTGTCAAACAGGTTGAGGATCTACTTCTTCAACTTGATGCTATGAAAAGTGCGGGTGTGGATATGATTGGACCTTTCTTCCTAAAGTTGGCATTCTATATTTTGGCTCCCCCTATTACCCACCTTTTCAATTTGTCACTCAATCAGGGCTCCCTCCCCAGGGTCTGGAAGATGGCCCATGTCATCTCTCTATTCAAATCAGGGGAACCCTGTGATCTAAATAATTACTGCCCAATCACCTTGCTCCCAGTCTTGTCAAAACTATTGGAGAAGGTAGTAAATGAACAGCTCAGATCTCATCTGGAGAGTTTTAATCTAATAAATCCAATTCAATCCAGTTTCCATCCCAAGCATAGTACCGCCACTGCCCTTGCCAAGGTTATAAATGACTGGCAGTCCGAACTTGATAACAAACAATACGTATGCACCTTGTTTCTGGACCTTAGCAAGGCCGTCGACACGGTGGACCACGATTTACTCCTGGTGACCCTAAAGAATATTGGGATGAACAACCTGGCCCTAAGTTGGTTCACAAACTGTCTTGTAGACAGAGAGCAGCAGGTCAAGGCTGAAGGAGACCTATCGCCAAACAAAATGCTCCTTAGAGGTGTCCCCCAAGGATCCGTACTTGTTCCACTTCCCTTTATATTTATATTAATTAAATTGGCACTGGCCTAAAGTCATCTAGTATCCATCTCTTCACTGATGATACAGTGCAATACATTGACAGATCAACTCTGGATCAAGCCATTTTGGACCTCCAGGATAATTTTGACATCCTCCAAAAAAATCTACTCAACTTGAAACTCTTGCTCAATGCCAAAAAAACTAAGCCCATGATTTTCTCTCCACTGGCCCCTCATCTCCAAAAAAACTCCCCAGATAAGGTTCCTCACATAAGCACCCTTTTAGGAGAAGCCCTGGAGTTCGTGGAAAAATTCAAATACATGGGGGTCTAGATTGACTACAAATTGTCCTTTATTGATCACATTGATGAACTCACTAAGAAACTGCATCAAAGACTCGGCATTTTCTTCAGGATCAAGCACTCACTAACCCAGGAGGCTAGAAAACTCCTAGTCCAAGCTACCTTCTTGCCTCTCCTAGACTATGCGTACTTCCTATATGGCCATAGTACTAGCACAGCTCTCTCCAAGCTTGATACCCTATACCACAAAGCCCTTAGGTTCATTTCAAATGCCCCTTATGCCACACACCACTGCATCTTCTATTCTTCCATAGGCTGGAGCTCCCTTAGCTTCAGGAGGCAAAAGAATGCTATTCTATGGACATATGAGGCAATCACTCATAAATTACCTTAGTTCCTCACAAGCTGCCTAACTCCTTGCATCCCTAGTGCCTATTCTCTCAGAAGTCTTACCATCTTATCCATGGCTATCTCTAAAGTTAAAACATGCTTTGTTAGAGCCTCAATAAGCTTCACTCTTCCTATGCCCTGGAATAAGATCCAGAAAACCTTAAAGCTCGCTGCCCCTGTCACGTTCTCCCTCTTCAAATCCTTGTTCCTGAGGACCTTCTCTGAGGTCTGTCATAGTTTCAAGTCAAGGTCTTAACATCATGATTTGTTACTGCTTTAAATTCTGGACTTAAACCTCAACCATTGCCTGAGGCATCATTTGTGTCCTCCCTTTTATCATTGTCCAAATCAAGGCCCCAACATCATGATCTGTCTTTGCTTCAAATATTGGACTTAAACCCCAACCATTGCATGCAGCATCTGTCATGTTCTCCTTTCAAACAGTCCTTCCTCCCTAGGCCATCATGTCCAACCCTCTCCTATCTCGGCTGACCTTTCTGGCCAAGGCACCTAGCTTCACCTGAGCGCTTTCCTTCTAAGACTGCTTGAAAGGCAGAGTAGAGAAACTCACCAGAGCAAGGGAGAAGGATTAAGACTTAGTTTGGCTAAGCAGATTTACTGTGCGGTGGTGTTTTTATTTTTTACTCACAGGGATTGCTACTGTTTGTTGCTAACATTTCATTGCTTTATTTTTCTCTAATTCAAATTGTTGTTGCTGGTATACCTTCTTCTGCATTATTACAAGGAATGTGCCTACAGGTGTGCTAACAGATTACTGCTGTAATCTTCTGATTCAAATTGTCTTTTGCAAAGTATATCTTCTGTTACTGCTTTATTTTCTCTGGAGCAAAGTGTTTCTTACAGGGTATATCTTCTCTGAAATTACTGTATTACAGGTGGAGCTTACATTTTGTGACTTTTTATCATTGGGCTAAGCAAATTACTGCTTGACACTGTGTTTTATTTTATTCTTGTTTGTTGAAAAGGTTTGTTGTCTCAGGGTGTTTCAGTCTCCTTCTCACATTGAAGGAGCTAATTGCTTTTCCTCCACAGCTCTTCCAAAGGATTAGGTGTGTATGTGGGGAGTGGAGCTGGCAAACTGTCAGTAATTTCCAACAGAAAGAAGGGTTAAAAAGTCAGGTTAGTTGATATCTTGGAGGTAGAAAACTTGATTTGCTGGCCAAGACACCTAGCTTCACCTGAGCTCTTTCCTTCTAAGACTGCTTGAAAGGCAGAGTAGAGAAACTTACCAGAGCAAGGGAGAAGGATTAAAACTTAGTTTGGCTAAGCAGATTTACTGTGTGGTGGTGTTTTTATTTTTTACTCACAGGGATTGCTACTGTTTGTTGCTAACATTTCATTGCTTTATTTTTTTCTCTGATTCAAATTGTTGTTGCTGGTATACCTTCTTCTGCATTATTACAAGGTGTGCCTACAGGTGTGTGCTAACAGATTACTGCTGTAATCTTCTGATTCAAATTGTCTTTGCAAGGTATATCTTCTGTTACTGCTTTATTTTCTCTGGAGCAAAGTGTTTCTTACAGGGTATATCTTCTCTGAAATTATTACAGGTGGTGCTTTACAGGTTTTACAGTTTTATCTAACATTAGGATAAGCTTTCAGGGTTACTGCATTTGTTGTTGACTGATTGTTTCTGCTCTTACCTCCTTGTTCTTTACGTCCGTGGTTCTTCTTTTAGGCAGGGGAAGGCCCAGCCACCCACCCCATCCCCAACCACCCCACTACACTCCTTTTATAGGGTGCCACAGTTGTGACATTTCCTGTGGCAGAGCAGGAAGGGCGGATCAGTGGGGCCTCCACAAGGTGATCTCATTTACAGGGACACTAGTAATTTAACTTGTTATAACAAGTTAAACAAAGCACAATTAAACCATTACTTGCATTTTTCTTTTTTTCCTTCTAATTACTCTGACTAGGTTACAAACCCAGCAACTTATTTGTAATGGATTTCATTAACTGCAGGTACTGTGGAACAATTTTCAGAAGGACAGTTTTACAGGATTTAGGACACTGTCCTACATGCTGGGCCTTTGGAGATCTTAAGGCTCAACTCTGGGCAGCATGGGCAGAGATTGCACGCCTCAAATTTCATATTGAAGAGGAAATACATTATAAGAACCACCCGCCATTTCCCCAGCATTCAACAGAAAAACCTCAACCGCAGAGGGTAGTTGGTCCAGGAGGTTGGCAGGTGGTTAGGAGGAGCAAATCAGGTGCCCCATCACTCTCTGCTCTCCAACACATTATCTCCAAAAACCATATAGACACTACAAACAGGTATCTGCCTCTATCTCTGAAATCAAATAAAGAGGCAGAAGACACTGCAGAGCAGGACACTGCGGCACAGGAGCTAGCACAACAAAACTCACCCAAATCAGGAACCAAAACTAAACAAGCACAAAGGAAATCCAAAAAACTTCTGATCATAGGAAACTCCATGATTCGGGGAGTTGATACCCATCTCCAGCCAGGGGTGATGGTCAGATGTCTCCCAGGTACATCAGCATGGAGAGACACTGACTGCATTGCTAAATTGTTCACAAAGCAGGAGAAAACATTGATATCCTAGTACACATAGGGACTAATGATCTCGCCAGCCGGTCAGTTGTGGAGACCAAGGAACACCTGACTAGGCTGGGTGACAAACTATCATCTATTTCATCGGCATCTCCTTCTCTGAGATCCTGCCAGTCTGGGAGAGGGAGCAGATGGATGGAAGGTCAGAAGGAGATAGGGGAGCTAAACACATGGCTCAAGGACTGGTGCCAGGAAAAAGGACACAGATTTGTAGGGAACTGGCAACAGTTCTGGGAGCGAAAGTTCTTTAAATTTGATGGACTGCATCTGACTAAAGAGGGAGTCAGTGCATTGGGGCAGAAGTTTGATGTCTTTGCAGAATATTTAAACTAGCAAATGGGGAGAGGGGTGCAGCACCCCATACGTCGAATGGGAAGAACACTCCTCCCCCCTCAGCTAGTGGTCAAACAGGAATTCAGCCTGTTTGCCATTCATTTGCATCACCAGGTAAGAAAAAAGGTTTGTCTCCCCATACGATGCACAGGGGTAATGCTAAACTTCACCCAACAACTAACACACCAAAATCTGGCCAATGGAAAATCATGTACACAAATGCTCACAGCCTGGAAATAAGATCCCAGACCTGCAGGCAATAATGTCAGAGGCTAAACTGGACATAGTAGCAATTAGTGAGACGTGGTTTACCAGTAACCACACTTGGAGACTTCAGTACCTGGCTATGTATTGTTCAGAAGAGACCGAGGTGCAAAGGGGGAGGAGTGGCCCTGTATGTTAATGAAAATATCAAAGCTACAGAAATTCAGAATACACATAAGGAGCCAGAAGAACTGTGGGTCACCCTGGAAACAGGGAATGGGACAGCCATAAGAACTGGGGTTGTCTACAGGCCCCAGACCAGAGGAGGACATAGACACATTATTGTTAGAAGATATACAAAACATGACAGCTAAAGGGAGGTTCTGATAATGGAGACTTCAGCATGCCAGATACAGATTGGTCAATACCAGCAGGAACATCTGCCAGAACTAGACTCATAGTGGATTCCCTGCAGGGGAGGGCCTCAAACAACTGGTACAGCAACCCACAAGAGACAGGACTATCCTAGATCTAGTACTGACTAACAAGAAGGGATCACAGATCTCCAGGTAGAAGGTCACCTGGGGCCAGTGACCATCACATGGTATGGTTCAATTTGGCTACTACATCTAAATCATCCCATTCCAAGGCAAAAATATGGGACTTCAGAGGAGCTGACTTTGATAAGATGGCCAACAGAGTTAAGCTAGCCCTGGCAAAAAGAAACACAGGTGAGGGGGTACAGGCAAAGTGGGCAATCATTAAGGATGCAATACTTGAAGCAACATCCCATTGTGTTAGACAGAAAAGGAAGTGCAAAAGAAGAAGGAAACCACTTTGGTTCTCAAATACAGTAGCAGAAAAGGTCAGAGCCAAAAGGCTGGCCTTCAGGAAATATAAGGGAACACAGTGGGATGAAGATAGGGAGGCATACCAAACTGCCCTAAGGGAAGCAGGGAAGGCAGTAAGGCAGGCAAAGTCCCAAACTGAGGAAACAGTAGCACGAACAGTAAAAGAAGGTGACAAGACTTTCTATAGATACATTAGTGAAAGGAGAAAGTCCAGAGGGGGTATTGCTAAGCTTAATGGAGAAAAGGGAGCATGTGAGGAGGAGGACCCTGTAAAGGCATCTATCCTAAATAGATACTTTTGCTCAGTATTTACTGAAGAGAAGGTAGGGCAGGGTCCACAGCTCAGCATCATGGACACAGGGGGGAGGGAGGTGAGCACTACTCCCTTCACAAAAGAAAGGGTCCTACTAGAGCTTGCTAAACTCAGGGTGGATAAGGCAATGGGACCTGATGGCATACATCCCAGGGTACTTAAGGAGCTAAAGGAGAAACTAGCAGAGCCATTAACAGAATTGTTTAGTGAGTCTCTGAGCACAGGAGAGGTCCCAGAAGACTGGAGAGGGCTCATGTGATCCCGCTCCACAAGAGTGGTAGCAGGAGGAGGGGAACTACAGACCGTCAGTCTTACCTCAGTAGTGGGCAAGATTATGGAGGCACTCCTTAAGGAAAGGATAGTGCAACACCTGGAATCCATAGGGGCACAGGATCCAAGACAGCATGGGTTTACAAAAGGAAGGTCCTGTCAAACTAATCTCATAGATTTCTTTGACTGGGTAACCAGAGTGGTGGACCAAGGGGGAGCAGTTGATGTTGCCTACCTTGACTTCAGCACAGCTTTTGACACTGTTCCACATAGAAGATTGATAAATAAGCTGGGTAGGCTCGGGGTGGGTCAGAAGTTGGTCAACTGGGTGGCAAACTGGTTGACGGGCAGAAAACAGAGAGTGGTGGTAAATGGTATACAGTCAGAAGAGATGCAAGTCACAAGTGGGGTACCTCAGGGATCAGTCCTGGGGCCAGTCCTCTTCAACATCTTCATTAGTGACCTTGCAGATGGACTAGAGGGTAAGGCTTGCCTGTTTGCAGATGACACCAAGATCTGCAACAGAGTAGATGATCCAGATGGGGTGGGCAGAATGAGAAGAGATCTGGATAAACTAGCAGAATGGTCAGAAGAGTGGCAACTGGGATTTAATGCAAACAAGTGCAAAATCATGCATATAGGAAAAGAAACCTGAAGCCACCTATAGGCTGGGAGGAGTTGCTAGCAGTCACAAAGGAAGAAAGAGACTTGGGCATCATCATCACTGATGACCTAAAATCATCAAGCAGACCTCTAAAGCAGTAGGTAAGGCTAGGGGTGTTAGGGTGTATTAGTAGGGTATCACAAGTCATAAGAGGGAGGTAATAATCCCTCTGTACAAGACACTGGTTAGGCCCCATCTGGAGTACCGCGGCAGTATTGGAGGCCACACCTTCACAAGGACATTAACCAAATTGAGGCAGTCCAGAGAAGGGCAACCAAAATGGTGCAGGGACTGCATCAGAAGACATATGAGGACAGATTAACGGAGCTCAATATGTATACCCTTGAGCAAAGGAGGAGAGAGTGATATGATCGAGGCATTCAAACACCTTAAGGGCATAAACAAGGTGAAAGAGTCTAACATGTTT
The DNA here is from genome assembly GCA_016271365.2 of Neoceratodus forsteri. Lineage (NCBI taxonomy): Eukaryota > Metazoa > Chordata > Ceratodontiformes > Ceratodontidae > Neoceratodus > Neoceratodus forsteri. The sequence continues at coordinate 237,278,871 of CM057449.1, read as the reverse complement.
AAATATAAGAAAAATAGCAGGACAAGAGGACACAGCATGAGATTAGAGGGAGGCGATTAAGGAGGAATGTGAGGAAATTCTTTTTCACAGAAAGGGTGGTGGATGCATGGAATGGCTTACCACAAGAAGTGGTGGCTATGAATACAGTGCAGGGCTTCAAACAGGCATGGGATAGGCATAAGGGAGCAATACAAATGACTATGAATAGATAGGTCACTGACAGAGCAAAGGCTGATGGCACATTTATAAGGTAGAAAAAGAAATGGGCAGACTGGATGGGCCTTGCGGTCCTTATCTGCCGTCAACTTCTATGTTTCTATGTTTCCCTCCCCACTTCTTATACCCCCTCCCCTTCCCATCCCACTTGCCAGGCATTGCCTACAGTGCTTATCAAAGGACTCTTACATCTCAGTCTTTTTCACACTTTGATGCTAGAAGAACTGCCACTCCTGCTCACTATGACTCCTCCAATGATGTTTACTGTATAAACTTTAGCTCATTACCTTATGTCCATATATCTGCATTCATACAATTGTATTTAAATGGCACTACCTCCTGTTGAACCTATTGTTATGTTCTGGTGCAAGTATCTTGTGACATGCGATGTTATTATGTTGTTATAGTTACTATGTAATTGTTATGTATGTTCACTCAACCTGTGATGTCTTAACCCTGTTGGCAATTGTTTTGCCCCAGGTCCATCTTGTAAATGAGCTTGTCTCAATGATGTTCCGCCTGGCAAAATAAAGATTTTGATTGAGTGATTTATAGGTATAGCCTAATTAGTTTGGTTGATTACTTATTTGTTTATATCAATGCAACAGTACAATGTGCTGTTGTTTTCAATGGAGTGGAATATCCTCCTTATCTCTTTTACTTCTTTTAATTATCTATTAACGCTCCTTGGTCGATGGTCCTCACTTTTTCCTCCTTTTATTTCCTCTATCCACAGTCTTCTCATCTGCTCCCATCTCAGTCCTCCTCTTATCTTGAGCCTTCACTCAGTTTCTAGCCTCTCTCCTCTCCATTCCTCAGCTGCTGGTCCAGGCTTGGGCCTTTCCCAAGGACCCCTCTGCTTTCCTTTATCTGGTCTCCACAATAGGCTTTCCTTCTAGGGAAAATACAGAACACACCTGAAACATCTTGCCAATCTGGCGGAATAGCAAAAGTTAACCTGGTAATATCTGTTGGGTTAAAACAATGGTGGCGTACCTTTTATTAAAATGAAATAGGCTTCTAACAGATGCTGCTGTCTCAACTCCTCTGCTCAGCAGCGTGCAGCTCTGTCTCCGTAACAAACGGCAGCCTTCTAATCTTCATGCCTTGTCTGTATTTCTTGATTTCTGCTACTGCTTTGTTTGATCAATTGACATTCTTCTGTTCCCATCCATTCAGAATCAAAGATATGATTTCAGCTCTGTTGTTGTCTTTCTTGTCCAACTGCACAGTCCTTACACTATCACTAAAATTGTTCTCAGACTGCCGCTACATGGTGCTGCACTGTGTGTGTGTGTGTCTCTCTCTCCCACCGCCACAGGGTGCCTTTCCTTTAATTCATTGCACAAAAGTTGTACAAATGTTTCAGAAAAACAAAATAAGCCAAATTTCAGTACTCCCAAGATTTATGTGTATGCTGCTGCTGCTACATGGTGCTGTGCTGTGCCTCACTCCCCCTCCCCGCCACAGGCTGCCATTCCTGTAGTTCACTGCATAACGGTAGTGCAGATGTTCCAGAAAAACAAAGTAGGCTGAATTTCAGTACTCCCAGAATTATGTATATGCTGCTGCTATCTAGTGCTGTACTATGTGTCTCCCCAGCCACAGGCTGCCCTTCCTAACTCTATGATTCTTGTATCTTCTCCTGCTCAATGTGGTAGATGAGATGGTTGGTAATGGCTTGATTGCTAGAGAAGGAGGCAGCAGGACTGGAGGACACATATAAAGAGAAAAATAGAAATTATTTAGACTCTACTCAACTTGCCACCGTGGTGGTAATGGTATATATGTTGCCCACTTCCAATTCTTTCTGTATGACTCACCTGTAAATAAAAATTAGAAACTATTTAGTCTTCCTTTGGCCATTGCAATGGCCACACAGTATATCCATTGTCCACTCCCATTCTCACCGTACCTGTCACCTGTGAATAAAAATGAGAAATTATGTACCTCTCTTTGAGCAATGCGGTGGCCACATGATATATTGGTGCAGGGTGAGAGCCTGTTAATTACTCCTGCAGTTGTACTCTGTTGCCTGTGTGTTTGACTGTGAACTCTGCTATTATCTGGAATTGTTGGAGAGGAGAAGAAGGAACAAGACTGCGGGTGGAGTGTGCAGGCTCTTGGATTATCGCTGCCCTGCTGAGTTGAGGTTGATTTGGACACTTGATGTGCCTCTGTCTGCTTGCTTTTGAGGGGCGCCTGTTTGTGTATTGGGGCTGTGGCGGGAGGCACTGATGCACATCTAGTGAAGAGTGGATGCGTTATCGTCAGCCTCTTGGTCTCTGGGGGGGTCTTCTTTTTAGCTGTCCCTAGCTGGGAATCATAGTTGTGACTCCTTTGCACTGGGCAATTGCCCCCTGGAGTGAGCAGTGGAGAAGCTTCTTCTCTGGACTCTGTGCTGCCTGTGGATTTGAGCGGTTGGCCTATATGGAGTGGAGGATTTGTTTCCTTGGACTTGGACTTGGACCCCCATGGATTTATCGACTAGGGGGCTAAATAGATCTCCATACTCTGGTATTCTCCTAAGGTTCCCAGTAGTTGGTGAGAGTGGTGCTGGGGCTTCCTGGGGAGCATACTTCTGGTTATATTTTTAAACTATCACCAGAAAATCTGACCACATAATGACAGGGGCAGTGAGAGGGCCCTTTGCCTTAAAGTAGTCTAGGCTGTGGATCAATATTTTTCTTTGATTCTTATAGATTATTGTTTTATTTTTATTTTGTGTAATCTTGAATATTTGTATTTTGTCTGTGATTTGCAGTTTGCTCTCTTGAGCTGAATTTGGGGATTTAATTCTGAGTTTTGTTTTTAAGGGGTTATTTGGGTGTGGGTTAGTGTTTATTTAATTACGAATGTGTGTGTGTGTGTGTGTGTGTGTGTTGAGTGTGTGGTAGTGGATCTTGTTTGGTTTTGGGATTACGTAGCCAGGGGGATGTGTCTGGGAAGGTAAGTGGGCCTGGGCGGTCCAGGATAGTGTATGGGGCATCCCAGCTGTTCGGCCTGCAGCCTTTTTTTAGCCTACCTGTGTCAGATACTACAGCAAGGTGCAGCAGGGAGGTTGGAATAGAGAGGAGTCATAGGATTTGATAAGGAAGGGGTGCCCCTTGAATTGCGGGTGGTGGTAGTGAGGTGCAGAAGGTGCCCTGGGTTTAGACAGGATTTAGGAAGAGGCCAGACGTGTTTAGTTCCCATCACCAGGGTTCCCACCAGACCGAGTGGGCAGGCAGCCAGAGGGGCTGCACTGTCCACCATTCCCCTGAGGGCGGTGCTTTGCAATGCGAGAGCAGTCAGAAACAAGACTGCAATTATAGCAGACTTGGTTTCTTCGGCCGATCTGACTTGCATTACGGAAACCTGGATTGACGATGATGCTGGTCCAGTTTTAGAGGCTTCCATCCCATCTGGGTATACCGTAGTGTACTGCACCAGAGTGGAATGCAGGGGTGGGTGGTAGCCAACTGTTTTAGATCTGAGCTGGGCTTCACCATGCACCCAGTGAGGGCACCATATTCCTTTGAATGTGTGGCCATTTGTGGAGGTCTGGGTGCAGGCTGCTTGATTCTTTTGATTTACCACCCCTCTGGGGTGGTGGGAGATTTCTTGCAGGAAGTGACCAATTTCATCATCTGGAAAACACTGAAGCCTCCCAGATGTTTCGTGTTGGGGGACTTCAATGTTTGGGCCGAGGATGAATCCTCTCAGTTTGGTTATAACTTCCTTCAGATGATGTCATCTTTGGGCTTTGTGCAGGAAGTTTCTTCTGTGACCCATCAGGGTGGCCACATGTTGGATTTGGTATTCTCCCTGGGGCTTGAGATAAATAGTCTCAGTATTGATGGGGTCGTTTGGTCCGATCATTGCACGGTGAAGTTCCGGTTCGGGGGTTCCCCTGGTAGCCCTCCCCCTGCAGAGATGGTCAGCTATCACCCTTTGAGGTGGTTGACCCCGCAGGGTTTTTTGGCTGTGACTGACCTATCTAGTGTGGACAGTGCATGCATTGGGGGTGTGTGCGCAGCAGTGGACACCTATAATAAGGTGCTTTCTGGTACACTCTACTCCCTCGCAGCACTCAGTGTAAGACCCAGGTCTTCTCACTTGAGGTCCCATTTGTATGATGGGGAGCTCAAGGTGATGAAGACCTTGGGTCGGAGATTAGAACACTGCTGGTGGAAGTCCAGCCTGGAGGTAGACAAACTGGCCCTGCGTGAACACTATTGTGCATATCAGGAGGCAATCAACCGTAAGAAGGCAGAATTCCTGTCCAGGGAGATTGCCGCTGGGAGGAACTGACCAGCTGTGCTCTTTCAGACTGTGGACAGGCTTCTTCATCCTTCCTGTCTATAGCTGAAGGTAGCTTTTTCAAGCACATTATGCGAGGAGTTTGCTCAGTTCTTCTTGGACAGGGTGTCTGCTATCAGGCAGGAGGTTCTGCCAGTGGACAAGAATCTGGCCGACAGTGGTCACCATGGGCAACTGGAGAGCACTCTGCCTGGTTGGGGTAAGTTTAGACCGGTGGAGGTGGCTGAGGTCAGTGAGACTGCTTCCAAGCTGTGGCACACCTTTTGTGAACTGGACCCGGTGCCAACTCATTTCTTAATGAGATGTGTTGACTCAGTTGGCCCGGGGTTTGTCTTGATTGTCCGGTGTTTCCTGTTGGAGGGGGTCTTTCCTGATGTCTTGAAGGAGGCATTGGTGAGACCCTTTCTGAAAAAAACATTGTTGGACAATGACGTCAGGGCAAATTACCGTCCTAGCTCCAATCTCCCATTTTTGGGTAAGATTGTTGAGAAGGTGGTGGCGCTTCAGCTTGAGGTGCATCTCGTGGCCCATAATTTTATATGAGCCACTCTAGTCTTGGTTTCGTGCGAGGCATAGCACTGAAACTGTGCTAGTTTGGGTGCATAATGACCTCCTTAGTGCTAGAGATCGAGGGGAAGGGACAATACTTGTTCTCTTTGATCTCTCTTCAGCATTTGACATGGTGGACCATCTAGTGTTACTTGACCACCTAAGAGAATTTTGTGGACTTGCCGGCACTGTTATCTGCTGATTTGAGTCTTTTTTATCCAACAGGAAGCTGAGGGTAGTGATGAGGAATTTCTAATCCTCCCCTGTCAACCTGTCATGTGGAGTTCCCCAGGGTTTGGTCTTGTCACCGATGTTGTTTGCTGTTTACATGCTACCCCTGGGAGAGATCATTAGGAAGTACAGCCTGGGTTTTCACTGCTATGCTGATGATACCCAACTGTACCTCTCCTTTGCCCCTGGAACATCTTGCACAGTAACACAGAAGCATAGAAACATAGAATTTGATGGCAGATAAGGACTGCTTGGCCCACTAAGTCTGCCCATTTCCCTACCTAATGGATAAACTGCAGATCCTAGTTAACCAGCAGCCTACTTCTTCCTACCCCCAACCCCTAGAATTGCCTTATGACTGTCCCATGCATGCTTGAATTCCACCACTGTTTTTGACTCTACAACCTCCTCCAGACGGCCGTTCCATGCATCTTCAACCCTCTCTGTGAAAAAATACTTCCTTAAATTACCTCTGAGCCCCCCCATCTTCAAATTGTGCCACCTTGTTCTTGCACACCTCTTTTTTTGAAAGATGCTACCCTCTTGGACTTTGTTGATTCCCTTGAGGTACTTGAAAGTTTCTATCATGTCCCCTCTCTCCCTCCTTTCCTCGAGGCTATACATATTAAGCTCCTTAAGTCTCTCTTCATATATCTTCTGGTGCAGACCCTGCACCATTTTAGTTGAACTCCTCTAGACAGCTTCCATCCTGTCTATATCTTTGCGGAGACTGGGTCTCCAGAACTGCATGCAGTACTCCAGATGGAGTCTTACCAGCTGTCCGTACAGAGGGATAATAACTTCCTGTTTTCTACTGGTGATGCCTCTCCCTATGCATCCCAGTATCCCCCCAACCCTCCTTGCTGCCCTCTCACATTGCTTGCCCACCTTTAGGTCATCTGATATGACTACCCCTAGGTCCCTTTCCATTTTTGTTGTTGTTAGTATCTCACCCCCCATTGTGTACTCTTCCCCTGGGTTTTTGTTTCCCAGGTGCATTACCTTGCACTTCTTTGCATTGAATCTAAGCTGCCATACATTTGACCATTCCTCTAACCTTGCCAAGACCCTTCTCATCCTTTCCACCCCACCGTGTGCATCAACTCTGTTGCAGGTCTTTGTGTCATCTGCAAAGAGACATACTTTTCCTTCCAGTCCCTCTGCAATGTCGCTTATAAAGACATTGAAGAGGACCGGTCCTAATACTGAACCCTGCGGTACCCCACTAGTAACCCCCCTTTCTTCAGAGTGGACTCCATTTACTATTACTCTCTGTGTCCTATTCTCCAGCCAATTCTTTACCCAGGCTGTCATCTTGGGACCAACTCCCAGGCTGGCTAACTTGTATATTAATCTTTTGTGTGGGACTGTGTCAAATGCCTTGCTAAAGTCTAGGTAGGCCATGTCCACAGCCCCTTCCTGATTTACTACTTTGATCACCCAGTCAAAGAAATCTATCAGATTTGTCTGGCATGACCTTCCCCTTGTGAATCCATGCTGCCTTGGGTCCTGTGCCCCTCTGGCCTCTAGATACTCGACAATTTTTCCTTCAGAAATGATTCCATCATTTTCCCTACCACTGAGGTTAAACTAACAGGTCTGTTATTTCCTGCTTCTTCCTTGCTCCCACTTTTGTGAAGGGGAATAACATCTGCCCTCCTCCAGTCCTCGGGTACCACCCCATCCCCCCATGACTCGTTAAAGAGGGTAGTCAGTGGTGTCACTAGTTCTACCCTTAGTTCTTTTAGAATTCTGGGATGAATCCCATCAGGCCCCATTGCTTTGTCCACCTTCAGTTTTAAGAGTTCTTTCAGAACCCTTTCTTCTGTAAATGGACTGGTATCAACTTCTGTATCCAGAGTGTTTCTACTGTTTGTTTTAGGTACCTCCTCCACTTCCTTTGTAAATACTGAGCAAAAATATTTGTTTAGTATCTCTGCCTTTTCACAGTCACCCTCTGCACACCCTCCCTCCCCTTTATTAAGTCTCACTATCCCTCCATTGGTCTTCCTTCACTCCTGATGTACCTATAAAGGTTTTATCCCCCTTCTTAACTGAGTTGGCTGTCTTTTCCTCGGTTTGGGCCTTTGCTGTTCTGACTGCCTTTCCAGATTCCTTTTGCTTTAACTGATACAGTTCTCTGTCCTGCTCCTTCTGTGATTCCTTGTACTTACTGAATGCTTTCTTTTTCTCTTGAACCTTCACTGCCACTTCCTTTGAGAACCATAGTGGTTTCTTACATCGTTTTGTTTTGTTTATTTGCTTCACACAAAGGAGTGTTACCTCTGTGATGGCAGTTTTTATTATTCCCCATTGTTCTTCCAACCCCTCCTTCCTGCCCATTTGTTAGTGCATTCCTTGGGCACTCACCCATTTTGGCAAAGTCAGCCCTCCTAAAGTCCAGTACTTTTGCCTTTGTATGGCTTGACTCTATTGCTGTGTTTATTGTGAACCATACTGTTTGATGGTCGCTAGTTCCCAGATGGCTACCCATTTCTACATCTGTGATCCTCTCTTCATCTCCATTTGAGAGAACCAGGTCTAAGATTGCTCCCTCTTGAGTGAGCTCCAATACTAGTTGTCTAAGGCATGCTGCCTGTAGGGCATCTAGAATAATCCCACTCTTCGGAGTGGCTGCTGCAACTGCACTCCAGTTAACATCTGGCATATTCAGATCACCCATCAGCAATATCTCCCCTTTTTCTGCCATTCTAAGTATATTTTCTATCATTTCCTTGTCCATTTCCTCCCCCTAAGAAGGGGATCTGTATACAACCCTTGCTGCGGATTGTGGTGCCATTGCCGATCTCAAATTTAACCACAGTGCTTCTTCTCCTCCTGTTTACCCCTTTGTTCTGTTGCTTTGATTCCTTCCCTTATGTAAAGCTACTCCTCCTCCTCTTTTACCCTCTCTGTCCTCCTGTAGTTAGTGTATCCTGGTATGTTTATGTCCCAGTCATGGTTTTGTGTACCATGTTTTTGTGATGCCACGATATCCAGATGTTCCTCCTCCATCAAGGCCACTAATTCAGGAAGCTTGTTACTCAGACTATGGGCATTGATACTCATTGCTCTCCATTTTTTGATGGCTTTACCTTCTGTTGCAGCATCCCCCACTGACCTTTCTACCTCGGTATTTTTCTCATTTAGTACCCTGTTTTGTAGGGAGAGGCTGGGATTTTCCTGCTGCTTATCAGTGCCTCCCCCCTTGAGTAGTTTAAAAGCCTGCCAATGAAGTATTTAAACTGATTGCTCAAAAGACTTGTTCCCTTCCTGGACAGATGCAGACCATCCTGCCAGTATAGGCCGGTGTCCCTCCAGGTGGAACCCCGGTTCCCAATGAAGCCAAACCCCTATACTCCACATCATTTTTTCAACCATTCATTAAACTGCATGGTGCAAAGTACCCTTGCCTCACTCATGCCATTGACAGGCAGCACCTCTGAGAAGGATACTGTGTGTGCTACTTGTCTTAGGCACCTCCCCAATTCTACAAAGTCCTTCTGCACTGCTCTAATCTCATGATGAGCCAAGTCATTTGTCCCTAGGTGGACAACAACATCCAGCTCAGACTCCCGTGCAGCTGTTCCCGTGATCCTGAGGATGCACTTCCTGTCCCTCCAAGCCATGGCACCAGGCAGGCATCTTACTTCAGTTTTCCCTGCTCCCCCCAGTTCCACCTCCTAATAATTGAGTGCCCCACCAGGAGCTGCTTCCTTTCCTTGTGGTGTCCTCTGCCTCCTTCCTGTGGGCCTCCCTTGTGACAGTTGTCCTCAGCCTCCTTAGTCTCCTCTGCGGGTGCATCCATAGAGGAGTTATGCTCCCCCAGAATGGTGTATGGACTGTGGAGTGGAACAAGCAACTGGGTGTGCCTCTGTTTCACCATCCTCACCCTCCCTGAGCCCACTGTGGTCCAACTGCTGTGCTTTCTTCGCAACCTCTGAGGTAGTGGTGGTGGCTCTGGTGGTCTCTGGATGGGGGAGGTTCCCTTCCTACCGTCCAATGTGGCATGGGGAAATGTTCCCTTACTACTGTCCAGTGTGGCCTGAAGGCAGGCACTTCCTCCCTCAGGGCAGAGAGTTGTCTGCAACTAGACAGCATCTCAGTCTCCAGAAAGACTCCCAGAGACTGCTGCTCACAGCCATTACATTACTACTCCCCACATGTTTATCTACTTTTTGTGTGTGTGTGTGTGATTGGTTTGTTATATAGAAATATATATATTGTACAATGTGTGTGCCTATATTGTCAGTGCAGTGTGCTAGAGATGATATGACAGTGATACGCATCTTGCACTCTTGAGAAATGATGTCAGAACCCCAGGTATAAAGGAACTGTTTCCAGGGGTGGGTGGGAGTGAGGTGGGAAGAGGTTGGGCCCTAAACTGTGCCCTCACAAAACAATCAGCTAAAGCTGACCCACCACTGCGATGAGTGCCTTCGTTTCAGCAAGATGCCCTACACAACAATTTGACAGAGAAAATACCCTGCTAATCAAACAGAGCAAAATCCAGACATACAAGTCAGACACAGGTAAACCTCCCCAGCCCCAAAACAGCCTGGTGGTTTGTGCTCTGAAAGCAGTCAGCCCCAAAATAAGTCAGCTGTGCTTTAAACTCTTCCTGCACTGAAAATCTTAAGACTTGTAACAAAAGTAAAGCTAGATCCACCTCCCTCTGTTACTTGAAAGACTGTCTTTTCCTGATAATTCTAAGTTCCTTATTTCACCTTTCAGTTAGAAGTTGCCTCCACCTGCAGGATATCTGCTACAAACCAAAGACAATTGTAAGGTTCACCTCCCTCTGTTGTGAGCACCGCTCGCTTTCTTGCAAATCCTGTGTTCAGTGTTGCAGCTTCCAGCCAGAGGTAGTTTCACTTGAAGAATATTAGCTGTTCTGATGAGTTTGCTATAAAACACTTGCTTATAATACTATTGTTCTCAGGTCTGTTACCAAAGGTATTGGCTGATAAGTAGCTATGATGTAAGCACTTCCTGACAAAGTCTGGTCTGGCCTTTTAAGGCACACACAGATAAACACAAAAAAACAGTTTCCACCCCCTAGGGCCCTGTCTGGGTCAAATACACAACCTGTACCTGCACTTATTTCAGGACGTTTGACAAATTCTTAGCCCAGGGTTTAAACTCTTCCTGCACTGAAAATCTTAAGAATTGTAACAAAAGTAAAGCTAGATCTATCTCCCTCTGTTGCTTGAAAGACTGTATTTTCCTGATAATTCTAAGTTCCTTATTTCACCTTTCAGTTAGAAGTAGCCTCCACCTGTAGAATATCTGCTACAAACCAAAGACAATTGTATGGTTCACCTCCCTCTGTTGTGAGCACAACTCGCTTTCTTGCAAATCCTACGTTCAGTATTGCAGCTTCCAGCCAGAGGTAGTTTCACTTGAAGAATGTTAGCTGTTCTGATGAGTTTGCTATAAAACACTTGCTTATAATACTATTGTTCTCAGGTCTGTTACCAAAGCTAGAAAGTAGAAGTGCTTAACAGCTGCCTAGCTGGAATCAATGACTGGATGGCCTCCAGCTGGTTGTGACTGAACCCCAGTAAGATGGAGGTACTGGTGGTGGAGTCGAACAGAGGGCATGATAGGTTGGCCTCTGGTGCAGATGTCTTGGCTCTGTCCTATTGAAGGCCTCCTCTAGGGTGTGTGATCTTGGTGTTATTCTTGACAGTGGTTTGACACTTGAGTTTCAGGTGGTGTCCGTTGTCCATGCCAGCTTATATCATCTGAGGAATATCGCCAGGATAAAGCCCCTAGTTCTGCCACTGGACATCCCCACTTTGGTGCATGTCTTCATGATGTCCAGGCTTGACTACTGTAATGCACTCTATCTCTGGGTCTCTGGGAGTACCCTGCACTGACTGCAGCTGGTGCAGAATGCAGCAGTAAGGCTGTTGACAGGACAGTCTAAATATTGTCATATTACCCCGGTGCTGCATCAACTGCACTGGCTGCCAGTTAGGTGGAGGGTCCTCTTTAAGGTGGGTTTACTCACCTTTAAGTCCTTACATGGCCTGGGCCCTGACTACCTGAAGGACCTTCTTGCACCTGCTGTCTTGGTCTGCTTCCTCTGCTCCTCCTCTAGGAGCCTCCTAGTGATTCCCAGGATGAGGTTAAGAACTGCTGGTGACAGAGCATTTAGTGTTGCCGCCCCCGTCCAGTGGAATTCACTTCCTCTAGCTGTTAGGGAGGCCCCGTCTGTTGAGGTTTTTAAGGCCGACCTCAAGGCCTTTTTGTACAATCAGGCCTTCCTGGACTATGTTTTATAGTTCCTTACCTGTCTTTTTAAAAAAGATTAATCTGATGTTAATTTAGTCTTAAAGACTTCAAATGCTGCTGAAGTTGAGGGTAGTTAGTTATATAGCAAATTTTGTTTTAACTTGTTCATATTATTGTATTTAATTGATTATTATTGTGATGTGTTGTATTTATTGATTAATATACAGCACCCAGAGCCTCCGGGATGGGTGTCTTTTTAAATAAAATGTGCCTTACCTTGCCTATATCTGTTGTCTACTCTCATTCTTACTGTACCTGTCACCTGTGAGTAAAAATGATAAACTCTTCAGCCTCCTTTTGGCCACTGCAGTGGCTGCATGGAATATCAATTGTCCACTCCCATTTTTACTGTGCCTGTCACCTGTGAATAAAAAGGAGAAATTATTTAACCTCCCTTTGGCCACCCTGGTGCACTGTGTACCTGGGAAAAAAGAGAACAAAAAATAAAATAAAAAAAAGAAAATCATACTTTTACTTACCTTGGTTGTGAAAATGTCACTTAACTCCTGTCTGTTTCTTGAGGACTGTCTGACTTCGTGACTGCCATTGCCAGTCATCCCTGTGAATGGTGAAATCTGCTGGGAGATAAAAAAAAAAGAATAAAAACATTTTAGTGTCTTTCTGAGTAAGGTGGAAGGCCTTTCATCCTCTGCGAGGCCACAGACTGGAGTCAGCTACCACCAGTGAAGGAGGAATAAGGGTTGCAAACAACAGTGAAAGTGACTTACCATCACAGCAGACACAGGTAGGCCATGGTGTAGCAGGGGTCTTGCTACCTTGATGAGCTGGCTGGCTGGAGGTTCGACTTGAGGGCTGCCTAGGTGGCTGGCTGGTAGAAGACCTGGCTAATGGTGTTTTATGCTGCACCAGTGTGGAGGTGGTGGCCTGCGTTGTTTGTGGCTGTATAGGACCCAAGCAGGCCAGAGGAGGAGGCAGTGCTGTGTCTTGCTGGCTGGAGCAGACATTGTCTCTAGACAACACATTAAGGTGGAGGAGACAGGTAATCAGTTAGGCTCAAGGAAACAGCAGCACAACAGTTGGGGATGGCAAACAGTAAAGTGACTGAAAATAACAGACTTGTGAATCATAAAGTAAAGAATTATACTGATTAGGGAAAAGAAGGGAAACACATCTTTTTTTATGCTTCAACCTCATTGAGTAAGCAGCCCTTTTAGTGCTCCAGACTGGAGTTGTCACCAGATGGGAATGCTCTGTCCATTACTGTTTATCCACCTTGGTGATACAAGACAGTTTGCTAATGCCTTCAGCACCTTGCTCTTCACCACCACCACCACCACCACCATCACCACCTTCATGTGGTAGGAATATGGACATGATTGTCTTGTGTGGAATGTGCCCTTCATTCATTTTCATCTAGCTTTTTTTGTTCCCCATTGCAGCCTCCTACCTTCTTTGGCAACAGGGAGACATATGTATTTTCTTGGTTTTACTCCCTCCTAGGTCGGGTCCCCAGGTGAACATCTTTTTGTGACAGAACTGTACACCTGTCCCACACAATGGACCCGGCTGAACTGAACACATGCGCCACACTGACACTCGAGGGTGGTCAGCTGAGTTATTTCATTGCAACTGAGGTCAGTGCTGGCCACTCAGTGACTTTACTGCTCAAGTATAGCAACAGCTCATTGGCAATGGTAAGGTGCCTTGTGTCCACCAAATATGCATCTACCAAAGGTTGTGCTGCCTGCAATCCTGCTACATCATCAGCCTCCTCCTCCTCCTTTTCTTCCATATCTTCAACTCCCACCTGACATAAAACATACCAAATGGGATCTGGCATTTTCTCTTTTAACTTGCATGTTTTCTCAGCCTGTTTCTCACGTGAGGTGGAGGTAGCAACAGCCAGTCTCTGTGTAGTATCATGTTGTACCTTTGATAAATGTTTCTTTAGCATCTGTGCTCCACATACCCTTCTTATCAGAAGATCAGTCAACGTTTGGACCTGCTCACATCCACCTTCAATTATTGATGCCAGCCCAAGTCTATAGTGTAGGTTCAGCATAGTGGCAATCCCTAAATCTTCTGGCTGCAGAATGCCATAAATATGTGTATTGCAGTCTAAGACATGGAGCATGTGTCCCATTAAGGCACAAATCCCACTATCACCACCTGCCTCTAGCACTTGCTGCACATTCACCAATGTCTTCCTCAGCACACATAGTAGTGGAATGGCCTGACTTATACAGGCAGTGTCCCCACTCACTGTCTGTGTTGCATGTTTGAATGGCCTGAGAATCATAATCAGGCCATCCATTTGGTACCACTGTTCTGCTGTCAAACATGGATACTCCAGCACTGTCACAGCCTGTATGTAGCAGCAGATGTTCAGATATGGCTTTATACTGCTCGTACAACTGCTCGATCAGGCACAGCGTCAAGTTCCATCTGGTGACACCAACCAGTTTCATATGGTGCTGAGGCAGTTCATTTTGTATGTGCAGCTGACAGAGCTGGTCACGGGCCTTTCCAGAATGGGCAAAGTGGACACAGATGTGATGGGCCATAGTCAGCATGGCTTTGATATCAGGATGGGTAAGAAACTGCTGCACAAGATTAAGACAGTGTGCCAGGCATGGCACCCTGACAAACCCTCCCCTCATCACTGATGCATTTCACAACATTTGAGCCATTATCACTCACAATAAAACCTGCTTTCAGTGAATACGGGTGAAGCCACTCATCAGTCTAGGTAAGAAACACTGCCAGCATTTTCTCACCCTTATGTGATCCAGATATACTCTTCAATGTCAGGGTGACATGCTTGTGAATACACGAAATGTTGCTACCACCACAATTGGCTATAGTGCAAATTTTCCAATGCCCAGAGTCAAATACTACCCCAGGTATCTGTGCCCAACGTGTTGTAATGCACAAGTAGGGGCTATCAGCTGTTTGGTCACTGGTCCACATATCCATGCTCAGATGTGTGTATGGTGATGTTGAATGCTCCAGAGCATAGTTTACCCTCTGTGACACTGTCCCATTGACTTCAGGAATGGCATGTTTTGAAAAATGTGTTCTTCATGGAATCTTCCATTTGGGACAGGCACAGACAATCAACCTCCGAAATCCAACATTCTCAACAAAAGAAAATGACAACAGACCAATTTCCAGCATTTCAGCAGCTGCTGCCTTTAGTTCGCATGCAGTGTCATGATTGGGAGTGAATTTGGAGTGATGCTCAAACATGCTATTCAGCGTAGGATGAATCTTTCATGGAGCTGGACTACCAAACAGCTGGACTTATTGTGGCAGCATTGTTGGGGTGGTATTTTACTCCTGGGGATTCATATGTGCTACTGCTTGAGTGACATCAGCGATTTGGGGGGTTTCTGACATGGCATCACTGTGCTTTTCTGACTCTAGGTGGTACTACTCAACCCAGCACCACTGCTGCTACGCCCACAACCAGGCAGACCCACAGAATCCTCCTCCTCCTCATCTCTGTAGTCCTCCTCACTTGCCCTCTGTCCCCCTGGTCTATTGCCCTGTCACTTCTGTTTGCCTTGCCTAACGACGATGATGATGATGATGAGGGACAGGGACTCCCTGTACTGGCTTCCTTCTGATGTTGATGCCAGTGTAACAGGTGCTTGTTCTTCAGGTGCATGTGAGTTTCCCACTGATGCCTAGGTGGCTGCCGTTCCCTCCTTCTAACTCGTGCTTGACATAGATGACAGATACTGACTGAATCATCAGCTGGGTCAAGTATATAAAAATTCTTGATTTACCATGGCAGCAGGAGTGGGACAGCTGATGGGAAAGAGTGAAAATCTGTGTTTTTTGGGATGATTTCATAACTTCAGTAATATTGGAGGGGGGGCTTTGGTGGTTGGTTAACTGCAAACAACATCCCCTGCATCATCTGCATCACCACCCTTATGCTTTTTCTCTTCATGCTCCCATAGGGGATCAACAAATCATCATCAACACAACCACTGCTATCCTCCTCCTCCACGGGTCTGTCCTTCTCATCATCACCATCTCCAGGCACTCTGATCCTCTCATCATAGGCATCTGAATGTGATACACATTTTCTAGATTTCCCACCTTAACCACTGTCTCAAGTTCCAGACTATCAGGCTCAGCACCACCATCACCACCGCCAGCCACGGGGACACCAACAATCTTCTCCTTGACCGCTCTTCCTTGTTTACTGCTGCTTCCCTTGTCATAGCTATAGCACAGAAAAGTTGGGCTACTCTAATGACACTGGTGCCAACTACTCCTTTGCTACTACCAGCCCCAGAGCACATAGAACACATTGCTGCAGACATAGTTTTTTAACTGCAGCACTGTTTTGCCCCATAGATTTTGAACACTGCTTTGCTGCCTCCCTGGCACCTCTCCTTTTAGTATAACATCTCTTCCTGGTCATTCTTATATGCTAATTACAACTTGATTTGGGATGTAAAATTACAAAATGTAAATAAAGCTTGCAGTGCTAGAAGCAGATAACACATCCCTCTATGGAATCAAGGATCAGCAGGGTTATCTAAAAAAAATAAAACACTGCAGGGATTAACACAACACACACAACAGGGTTAAAAAGGTTTTAACAAGTTATTAACTACCAACAACAGATGATAACTCTTCCTAGAGAATCAGGGATCAGCAGTGTGATCTGAAAAAAAATCTATGCTAATAGTGTGTAGCAAAACCACAATAAAGGGATTTTTTTAACACAACACAGGGATTAAGAAACTAACAGGACAGGACATTACAAATAAGTACCAGGAGCAGACAACACTTCCCCCTAGAGAATCGGGGATCAGCAGTGTGATCTGAAAAATGGCTACTATAAACAACCAAACAAGTTTTTTTTTTTTCCCTTGTTTTTTTTAAACAGAACAGGGATTAAAATGACAGGGGTAATGGGTAATTTAATATTAAGTACAACAAAAAGTGACAGAACACTGTAACTGTAAGAAAAATATAACTGGAAGAATAACTAAAACTGCTACAGAAAGACACTGGCAAAATGCTGTTCTTAAACACACCAAACTAAACCACAGAAATAAAAATGAGAAATTACTCACTACAGATCAAAAATGATGAAAAAGAAAGTGAGAAAACCAAAATATAACACAAATCTCCTGCTTAGACAAAAACTCTCTGGGCTACCTTGCTTTACACAGTACACCTACCCTCCCCTCCCCACAGCACTGCTTCACAGACTGGCAAAACAGAAACAACTACTTTAAAGTAAACAATCACTGAAAAAATAAACAAAAAAACTCACACAAATCCAGCAGAACAAGGCCCTCTAGAATAATTTGTGAGCAATTTGGATTCAAAAAGCTTGGTTTTGACATGTATTTTACAAGGTTTTTTTTCTCAGACAAGAACAAACGGACTTCTCTTCTACTCTCTTTTCAGAACACTGCACTGAATACAGCCTCCGCGTGGCATACAGGCTGTTTTAACAACATGTGACCTCCAATCTCATATTATATTGCAGACTTCATCTTTGTACCAGACTTCGCTGGTGAAACATAGAAACATAGAATATGACGGCGGATAAGGACCACTTGGCCCACCTAGTCTGTTCATTTCCCTACCTAATGGATGAGCTGCAGATCCTACTGTAGTTAACCAACAGCCTACTTCCTCCTACCCCCACTAGAATTGCCTTATGTCTGACCCATGCATTCTTGAATTCCCCCACTGTTTTTGACTCCATGACCTCCTCTGGAAGGCTGTTCCATGCATCCACAACCTTCTCTGTGAAGAAATACTTCCTCACATTACCTCTGAGCTGTCCCACCTCTATCTTCAAATTGTGCCCCCTCGTTCTTGCACACCTCTTTTTTCTGAAAGATGCTACCCTCTTGGACTTTATTGATTCCCTTGAGGTACCTAAAAGTTTTTATCATGTCCCCCCTCCCTCCTTTCCTCAAGGGTATACATATTAAGCTCCCTTAGTCTCTCTTTTTATGTCTTCTGGTGTAGTCCCTGCACCATTTTGGTTGTCCTCCTCTGGACAGTCTCCACCCTGTCTATGACTTTGCGGAGATGGTGTCTCCAGAACTGTACACAGTACTCCAGATGGGGTCTCACCAACTGTCTGTACAGAGGGATAACAACTTCCTGTTTTCTACTGGTGATGTCTCTCCCTGTGCATCCCAGTATCCTCCCCAGCCTTCCTTACTGCCTTTTCACATTGCTTGCCCAACTTTAGATCATCTGATATAACTACCCCAGGTCCCTTTCCATTTTTGTTGTTGTTAGTATCTCGCCCCCTATTGTGTGCTCTTACCCAGGGTTTTTGTTTTCCAGGTGCATTACTTTGCACTTCTTTGTACTAAATCTAAGCTGCCATGCATTTGACCATTCCTCCAACCTTGCCAAGCCCCTTCTCATCCTTTTCACCCCACCTTGTGTATCAACTATGTTGCAGATCTTTGTGTCGTCTGCAAAGAGACATACTTTTCCTTCCAGTCCCTCTGTAATGTCACTTATAAAGACATTAAAAAGGACTGGACCCAGTACTGAACCCTGCGGTACCTCACTAATAACCCTCCTTTCTTCACTATGGACTCCATTTACTATTACCCTCTGCATCCTGTTGTCCATCCAATGTTTTACCCAGGTTACCACCCTGGGAACCACTCCCAGGCTGGCTAATTTGTTAATTAATCTTTTCTGTGGGACTGTGTCAAATGCCTTGCTAACTTCTAGGTAGAGCATGTCCACAGCTCCTCCCTGGTTTACTACTTTGGTCACCCAGTCAAAGAAATCAATTAGATTCACCTGACATGAACTTCCTGCTATGAATCCATGCTGCCTTGGGTCCTGTGCCCCACTGGCCTCTAGGTACTCAAAAATTCTTTCCTTCAGAAGTGAATCACATTCTTGTAAGATTTTGTCTCTGTACCAAACTCCAATAGCAAAGTTACAACTTTGCATTTTGTGCAGTTATCAATTTTCTGTAAATTTGGACTTTGCATGGCAGATTAACTTCATGACATGAGGCAAATTCACAAATTAGTTGTTGGAGTGAAGTTTTCCAACTTCACACATGACTAGTCTGCAGATGCAGGAGTGTTTGGTGTAGTGCCCCAGGGTAGAGGGGCACCACAAAAAGGAAAACAGGGACCCTTCCCCAAGCCAGAAGGTTCATTTGTTTTTATTATGGCTCCTTTGGCCCCCCTTCTTCCTGCATCCCCCCATGCCCCTCCCTCTTCCCTTTGTTCAGTTTTGCATTATTTGGCACTGGGAATGGGGACAGTGGGCAAAAGACCCTCCTTGTAGGGCTTGCAATGCCCAATCCCCTTGCCAGAAACCAGGACCTCCCCTACCCTACAAGTTCCCAATGAGAAAAAGAAAAGGCCTCAGGTATGGCTAGGGCCCACAAAGTTTTTATTTTTTGTTTAAAGGGTCTCCAGGGAAAGGACAGCCTATGCTAAATCCCTCATCCCCGTGCATTTATGTACGCGGCCCCAGTCCTTTGGAATTCTCTACCCTGTCAGCTTCGGGAGTGCACGACCATGGGGGGGGGGAGGGGTTAAACAGGCATTGAAGACCTATTTATGGAGCAGGGTATACTGTGACTAATAAGGTTAATTCTTGAATTTTACTGTGTATTTATTATTGCTGTTTTATCTGTTGTTTTAAGTTTTATAATGCACCTTGACAACTGAACGACACATAATAAATAAAGATATTTTATTATTATTAAATAGAGGAAGAGGGCTGCCATGATTTAAAAGCCCTGAGAAGGTGAAAAGAGGACAGAAGGTAGAGAGCTTGGACCCCTTTGTCTCTTTTTGGTGCCACCCTGTGCCAGAGGCAGGTCCCAGAAACCAAGGCCCCAGGCTAACTACAGGGAGGAGGGGCTAGCTGTGAAGGTCCCTGCCCTCATGCATATTAATGAGAGGGCAGGGCTGAGTAAAGTCCTGCACATGGCAGGCCCTCGTTAATATTCAAGGCGAAGGTGGTACCAGGCCCAAAGGTCCCATAGATCCAAGCACCAGGGTGGTTATATATGGTTATGAATATTAATGCAGGGGTTGGTTCTACAGGGATAACAAAGCACAAAGAAGTCTTAAAGGTACAGTGCCCTCTAGGAAGGAAACGGGGTGGTCCAGTAGCCCTTTGTGGCCCACAGAGTTACATGGAGGTGTTCTGAGCCCCCTGAACTGGACAGTGCTGCATCCTATCTGCGCCCCTAAAGATTTAACTGTTTGCTCGCAACCTGAGCTGTCTGCCAAAATTTGAACTATTTACTTGCCACCTAAGCTGTGTTACTGGACTGCATCCTTCTTATACTTGACATCCAGCTTCAGCTTTGTTGCCAGGACCAGTTAACTCAAAGCCTGATGCTGACCCAGGTAGGATCCTGGTCCATCCTGCATCTGCAGAAAAACTGTCTCCAGTGACATCGACCTACCTCGAAGTTCCACTCTAGTGTTTCAACATCAGCCAGGCAAAGAAACTGTGGGGTCTGTTCAGTGACCATATGAGCAGAGTGATGCCAGAAGCAATGAAGTCCAGAGAGCTCAGTGCCAGCTGTATGGGGATACCAAGAGGGAGATGGAGAGAATCAAGTTGTACAACCAAGCTGACAAGACACCTTCATGTAGTCCATCCAGAGTTCCAGGTACCCGAGTAGAGGAACCTGCATATGTGGCGAGTGCTATCACCTGTAATGTGAACCAGCAGGTTCCGAACTTGGATGCCTAAAGGGAGGCCCTTTACCAGGAGCTTATACAAAGGGTTGTAAAATATGCCAAACAGAACATCGAACTGCAGAAAGAATGTAAAGACTTCAAAAAGAGTCTCCAACAGCGAGGGCAAAAGATTAAGGAGCAGGCCGAGCAAGCCCTCCACTATAAAGAGGCAGTGGCCTGGTGCACCAAAATTATCTGAGATTATGACATTCTGACCAAAGACCTGAGCTGTATGCTGCCCATTAAGATGCAGGGGAAGGAGGAGTGTGCCCAGCTAAATGCTGCCTGCCCTCAGAAATTGCCAGAACCCCCAGGACTCGACACGCCACTAGTGTTGGATGAGCTAACCAGCCACCATTTGCATCCAGTGACCCATACAGTTTGCTCAGCACCCAAGATCAAACCAAAGAATGAACTGGATCCAATTTGGGCCACTGGGACTGATATCAGTTGGCAGAGCACATAAGTCACATCCCCTATTCCGGTATCAGCCCTGGCAGTGAAACTGGACTGCCAAAAGAGGAAGAGGGCCCTTCCTCAAGCTAAGCTTAAGTTAACAGCCCAGCAAAGAGGGTGTACAGACCGAAAGGATAGAAGAGAGTCAAATAATATCCATGATTAGGAAAATCCCTTCCTCATAGGAGAATGAGTGCTGTTAAAGTCATTGTGGCAGAAGTTGTCACATTCTAGATGGGAGCCTGACCCATATATCATTGTGGACAACAACCCATGGACAGGATTGCATGTGTAACCCCCTTGTTACCTGGGGTTACTAGAATCCCAGTAAGACCTAGTGGTAGGCAGGGAAGGCAGCTTGTGAAACTCCAGTTAAATGGGTTTCACACTGTCTCACCCTGTTCTCAGTCTCAGCTGAGACTGAGGGATGACATCACCAATAGAACGTTCGCAGCTGCATGAGCCACATTGGAATCTGCAGCATAGGGAGTTAGATAGAATGTTGGGAGTTTTGAAGTGAGAGTCTTCAGTTGGTCTTCAGTTGGTCTTCAGTGAGGGGAGTGGGAAGTAGGGAGCTTGGTGTTAAGCAGCTCAATAAAGGCTCTAGGAGCCTCAGCCCTGACAGAGGGCTACTTTTAAGTAATAGGGTGTGTGTCTCCACCTTAAAGAGAGACACAGAAGAGTACTGAAGTGGTGGAGACTGCTGTTTTCGGGTCTCAGTGCCCCCTCCCTCTGGGGGGGGGCAGGAGAAGATTTTTCTGCAGATTCCTGGGGCAACCCCCTAGTCCTGCTTGTGGAGGAAAAGCTGCCTATATGCTCCACTATTTATTTGGGAGAAAAGAAGATTTGTGAGTCACCTGAGAGGCACCTGCAACGTAAGGGTGAGTGTCTGCTCTGGCTAAAAGGGCCTATGTTTTTCACCCTGGGACTTGTGTGACAATGTGGGGATTGAACTACTACAATATTGGGAATCCTAGAGAAATGGGCTAAGCAAAGTAAAAGTAGTTTCAAGTTCCAGAGTTTGTTTGGGATGCAAATAATATGCAGAGGTGATGTGACAGATGTCTACCCTTAATCTACATTTAAAAGTTCAGTAAAGGAATTGTTCAGTTTCCAGAGAAATGGCCAGGTATGGGCTATGGGAGCTGGAGGTGGGTGGCCCCCCCATCTTTAGTGACCAGGTGTCACCTCTATGGATTTCTTCTGTTTTTCTACTTTGCCTCAGGCACTTGGCCAGTGATGGGGGAAGTACCCAGACATGGGATTGTAAGGAAAATTCTCTCTAGGAGTCGCAGACTCTAGGTGGTTTGGGGAGCCACAACAGGATAATTGGTTCATTCCTCAAATGGACTGCGGACCAAGTGGCCGGCGTGGGAGCCTGGCCAATGGGGAAAACCCAAGTGTGTACAAGTTGGACTGTGTACCCAAAGCTGCATGCAAGTCCAGGCTGTGTGCCTGGTGGGTTTAGAGCCTGAGGGCTGGAAATAGTGATAAAGTGTTCTGTTGTCTCTAATCTGCATTACCAGGAAATGTAGCCCTGTGGGGGTCCATCTATGATTTGTTTGTTCAGCTTGGAAGTGAATAAAAGCCACACTGAAGAATACCATTCCTGGTTCTGGACATTACAGTTATTGCTTCCTGTGTTCGGATTTACTTGGGTGCCCCTGTTCAGAGTAGCCAAACCTAGGCTCCCCTGTGCCGAGTAACTTCATCCTCCCCGAACCCAGTCCCCACCAGGTACTGCTGTCAGTTTCAATAGCATGCCACCTGTTGTTTTGGCAAAAAGGCAGGAGTGAGGGGTTACACATGTCTACCAGATAGAACCTCTGAACCAAGCACAAACGTTAGTACACCGAATTGATCTAAAGTCCTGCCCAGTTCCTCTTGAGATAGATGGACTGATGGACCGACTAACAAGGAGCATCAGGAACCACTCCCAGAGGGTATCTCAAGGTTGTCCATCTCTGTTCTTAGTTCATTTTGTTTAATAGGTTAAAAATGTTACAGTCGACCAGGTAGAAGTTAATGTTTTAAGTAGACTGATTAAATAGTTTATAGCCATAAAATGTTTGCTTGTGATTTAAGTTCAAAATGGTAACTAATCCCATAATGGGGACATGTTTTGTTTTGGGGTGAATATAGTGCCCTAGAGTCAAGGAGCACCACAAAAAGAAAAATGGGGACCCTTCCCTGAGCCAGAAAGTTAAATAGGGAGTACAGTCAAAAGTACTACATTGCAGAATTAGAATCAGCCTACCCCAATAAATCTCATACCAAAAATTAAGTTTCTACGTTACTTTGTTATAAAGTTATGAACTGTTTTGTAACCCTGATTTCACTCCCTGTTCAGAAAAATGAGTTTCAGTGAAAAGCCACTGATGATGTCACAACCAGAACTCACAGACTAGTCCTCCCTATTAGCAACTTATAGGACCTATTTCTTCAAAGTTATCGAAACTGTAGGTGTAGTATTTATTTAAAAAACAAAAACTGACACAGGGTTTCCTGCAGTGCTTGCATTTCCAGAATGTTCAGATGCATGGTACTGTACTTCAGAACCCATCAGGAGGTGGTTTGGGAATGCAGCACTAAACAAAGGTATAGACTGTCAAAGTGGTGCACAATTTTAGAATGTTGGGAGATGGAGACATGTAATCTCAGCATATGTCAGGGATGTGCCATCTCGCAGTGTGGTGGGACATTCAGTCTCAGAATGTGACAGGGACACACACTGAAGAATTTAGTGGGGACTGGCAATTCTGAAATATAAGTAAGGATGTACACTGTTGGAATATGGCTGGACACACCATTTTATTTTAAAACGGCTTGTCCTTGCCACATACTGAAACTGTATGCTTCCACCACATTTTAAAATTGTGCATCACATCCCCACCACAGTCGAACATTGTGTGTCCCAGCCATATTCCAAAATAGTGCATCCTTGTCACATTCCAAAATTGCACATCCACACCAAGTTCCAAAGTTGTGTTTCAGTGCCACATTCTGAAACTGTCACCATCACATTCCAAAATTGTGTCATTGCCATATTCTGAAACTGTGCATTACCACCACATTCCGAAACTGCACATCACTGCCACATTCTGAAACTGAGTGTCACCACAGAATCCTAAAACTGAGCATCACCACTGCATTCGAAAACTGTGCATCACCAAAACATTCCGAAATTGTCCGTCACTGCCACATTCCAAATTCGTGCATCACTGCCACATTCCGAAGTCATGCATCACTGTCACATTCCAAAGTCATGTGTCACCGACACATTCTGAAGTCATGTGTCACCGCCACATTCCAAAGTCAAGCGAGTGTTCATCACCACCAATTGTGTATCACTGCCACATTCTAAAACTATATGACACTGCCACATTAAGACTTTTAGTACCCCTGCCACTTTCCAAAACTGTGTGTCCCACCTACTGTCTGAGATTGTGTCACTGCTGCATTCCACAATTGCAGTCTGGTGACATTTCAAAATCTCATCCCTGCACTATTATAAAAATTGCCCATATTTTTGTCATTCTAAAGCCATGTTTGCTGCTGTATTCCACCCCCCCCCGTCACATTCTTAGGTATGCATGCCCTGACTCACCCATTGTCAGCTTTCCTTTTCCAGATGTTTAATACCAATGCAGTTTTATCTAAGGTGGCCAAAATAAGTCTTGTGAGGTAATCTGCAAGAAGAACTAGGTTGTGAGTTCTGGTTGTGACATCATCAGTAGCTCTTTACTGAAACTGGCTTTATGAAACAGGCAGTAAATTTAGGGTTATAAAATGACTTCTAACTTTTGAACAAAGTAATGTAGAGATTTCATTTTTGGCATGCAGCTGAATGGGGATATGCTGGTCCAAATTCTGAATTTACTGATGTTCAAAATTTTGGCCAGACTCCCTCTTTAATTTTCTTTTTATTATGGCTCCATTGGCCCTCCATCTTCTTGCATCCCCTCAGACCCTTTCCTGTTCCCTTTGGTTAGTTTTGTGGTGGTTGGCACTGAGAAGGGGGGACCATGGACAAAAGACCCTCCCTGTAGGGCTTGTAGTGACCAATCTCCTTTCCAGAAGTCAGGACCTCCCCTGCCCTACAAAAGGGCTGGGGAGTGGCTAGAAAGGGTAGTTCATTGGTGGCTGAGCTAGGAGGGTGGAGGATGCTGGGATCACAGCTGGTAGACATAGCTGAGTGTGAGTCCATAGTTCCTCTGGTATTGCTCCTTGTGGCAGGATATCAAGAGATAGATACAAAAATAAAACTTTTTCGTTCTATTTCCCTCACCCTTTCCTGTCCTCTTTACCTATTTTCTAACTATCCTTTACCTTTCATATCAGGGTGGCCAACCTGATATCCCTTTAACCTTATCTGTACTATCCCTAAACTTTATTCTGTAATTATGTACTGCCACTATAAGAAATAAAAGTAATCCCCCTCATTGTTTATTGATATATAAGTTCATAGAATCCCATCATGGTGCCTTGTTTTTATGGTGCCCTGTAAGAGCATTTCACACTGTTGCTCTGATGTAATCTGGTCCTGAAATGGAAGTCCTTGCGGAATGTGCACACATTCATGAAGGAATGTTTTCACACATTTGTGCTGGTTCCTGTGCACATTTGTGCAGGTGAAAATCATCCAAAAGAGATGCTGAGCTCTATAAGTGAAACCGCTTGCTGTGGTATAAGAAAGAAATGGCTGTTTGGCTGAATGGGAAGCCGAAGAGGGTTCAAAATGTGTATTGTCTCCATGGAGCTGCAAGTGCTTCTCTGAGATGGCTCATAGTACTGTTCTGGTGTCCACTCCATGGACAGCTTTGGGAGCACTGACAAATGTGTTCAAATGCAGGCCACTGCTGGCAGGTTAAAGAAAAGCCCTGTAGTATCCTCAATAGAATCAGCAAGGGTTTGGTTGAGAAAATACAGCCCTGAGATAAAGAGGGACTATAGGAATTGGCTTCAGGCCAAAATGAAAAGTTCTGCCAACGGCTGAAATTACAGCCATCAAGTACGTAATATTATGAATAAAACCTCTTTGTTTTATGAATGAACAGCCCTAGAAATTAATAAATAAATGTTTTAGGCTGCCCTATTGCCTTTATATGTTACAGAAATATTGTAAATGTGACTACAGTGTTTTAACAGAAACGTTTTCTCTATTATGAATATAAAATGTTCTCTGTAAGTAGGGAATTTGTTTCTTACTTTGGTTTCCCGGCCTTGTGGGAAAAGACAGATAGAGAATGTGCCCCTCATTTGATTTTCCCTGCCAAGGCTAGAGATTCCTTTAACTGAAATGCATAATATTGTTTTGTTTAAAATGAAATATGTTACCTGAGTATGTAGCTCTGGCATTATTTTTACATTTTTTTGTTATTTAACCAGGAGAGACACACTAAGCTGAAAGCTTGTTTACAGGTGCAACCTGGGAGCACAAGGAAGTTAAGTGACTTGCTCAGGGTCACGCAATATGCAAGTGAGGGCAGTGGGATTCAAACCCAGGTCTCCAGATTTGCATCCGAGAGCCTTAAACCACTGTGCAGTACTGCCTTCAAATGGAATGGCCATGGAAGGTCCTATTATAGGGCTGGCAGCCCATGAAATGGCTGCTATTACAGTAACAGTATGATGTGGTGTCACTGTCAGGGGGAGGGGCTAATGCCCTGATGATGCCCAACTCCCATAATTAAGGTTTTATGTGGTCTTTATTGCATCTCTTACAAACTGTGCTAGACTATGGGATAAAATACACCTAAGGTGACACTAGGGGGACAACATAGCCATGGTGTGACAGCATAGGAGCCTGATATATGCTTACATTTGCTGATTAAGTGATCACATGGCTGTGATGTCACCCCTATGTTTCTATAAAACCTCACCACCAGGGGGCTAGAGTCAGATAGGTGGGTCAGTATCTTCTGACCAGAGAGAAGTAAGGATGTGTGGGAGTTTACACACAATTGATATTGCATATACAGAAAAGAGCAGGGATTCTGAGGAAGAAGAATTACCTGAGTGTTTTGTTTTGGTGTGAAAATGTAACACCTTATTTTCTTTTCTGTAAGTATCAAGTGTTTTTTTATTTATTTATTTTCTAATTTTGATGAATAAAATGGTAAACGTAGTTCCTGCATTTTTTATGCACTTTGTCTGTCTGGTGTCTGTCATTGAATTCCATATGCTTACACTGCCCGCCTAAATATGACCAGTAGCAGCAAGCTCCATGAAGTCAGGTGGAACGGCGGCTCCCCAACGTGGTCTGGTGCACAGGCCCCGATCGGCAGTGGTAGCAAGGACAGGTTTGGTGGGATGGACCCAAGAGTGCGGTGCTGTAATAGGTCTGGGTGGAAAACATGCCCCAGGCCTTTAGGTTCCACTGTCATCCACCAAAGCAGCAGCACTAAAGCCAGGTGAGAACACAGATCCCTGGCCACCTCTCCTGACCCCCCCAAGCTGTGTGGTGGATCCAGACCATGGTGGTGGGAGGGCCAAGTACCCAATTTTGTTAAACTTGTGCCAGAGGCACCAAGGAGTGAGGGAAGAGGTGGGCAGAGTGACCGATGGAAAGAAATGGGAAAACCAAAGGGCCAGAGGTCAAGAACATAGGAAGGGGCATCGTGGCCCCCCTGGGCGTGCTGAGAGCCCCAAGGAGAAAAGAAATTAGGGGCAGTGGACCAAGTGCCCAATGAGAAAAAGAAAAGGCTACAGCTGTGGCCAGGCTTCACAAAGTTTTTTATTTATTGTTTAAAGCATCTCCAGGGAAAGGACCACTCATTCCTATATAAAAGAAGAGGAGGGCCCTGATTTAAAAGCCCTGAGATGGGGAAAAGAGGACAGAAGAGAGAGAGCTTAGATCCCTTTGTCTCCTCTGTTGCCATCCTGTGCCAGAGAACAGGTCCCAGAATCCAAGGCCGCAGGATAACTACAGGGAAGGAGGGGCAGCAGTCACTATCCAGCCATAGCACCTCTACGGTGCAAGGAGCCTTATTCACCTCTCCCAAAGAGATAGATAAGGCACCACTTGCCCCCATGGGCAGAGGTCACGATCGAGCCATAACACCTCTATGGTGCAAGGAGCCTGATCCACTCCCACAAAGAGATAAATAAGGTATGACACTTGAAAAATTGCCACAGTTTCTCTGGGCTGTGTGAATGCTGAACCACATCATCACTTGCAATTTGCTGTTTTCAATTTCAGCGCCTTCTCAGGGTAGTGCTATTGGCTCCACACCTGTGTAGAGCTCCCTGATTGGCTGGTCTCACTCACCTGAGACAGGAGCACCCGAGGCCTGTGGCTTAATGTAAGCCTGCATCCCTGTACTCGGCTTCTAATTGATATATTTTAATTTAGCCTGATCTGTTCAGCCTGTGTAAAGTAACTTCCCATTCCCCCCTGCTGCAGTTTCTCTCCAACAGTATGTGCACTGATTCAGTGCTAGCTCTGCAAACGTCCCCTTGATTTTTACCCAATTAAGCTTTCACTCTGTACACTGCCTTGAGCTGAGTTTGTAAAAAAGTTTTACTCGCTTTGTTCATATATATTTTTTAATCCTATTTAAGACTGTACTGGGTTTACATGCTTACTGCTATGGACTTAGAAAATTCAGTGAATTGTAAAATCTATGTAACCTCTGTCTTGAGCCTAACGCTCCTGCCCTTGACTTTCATTCTTAATCATCTTCCTTTGTTCCCCCTGACCTCCTCTGTCTCTGTCTCTGTCTCTGTTCTGTCCCTCCTGCCCTCCCCCATCAGTCTGTTCTTTTGTGCTTGTTTTGGATTCCCAAGTTAGCCAGCACCTTGCCTCTGTCTGAGACTGCCCCCTGACTTGTCTTTCAAGTTGGTGCTCAGCTCTCTTTGTGTGTCTCTGTTTAGACACCCCCCCCCCATCTGCTCCTATTTAATCTGCCGTCTCCTTCCTTACAGGTGCCACTTGCTCCCACGGGCAGCGGTCACGATCCAGCCATAGCACCTCTACGGTGCAAGCAGCCTGATCCACCCACCCCCAAAGAGCTGTTTCTAATTTCAGCACCTTCTCAGGGTAGCACTATTGGCTCCATGCCTGTGTAGAGCTCCCTGATTGGCTGGTCTCACTCACCTGAGACAGGAGCACCTGAGACGTGTGGCTTAATATAAGCCAGCATCCCTGTACTCAGCTTCTAATTTATATATTTTAATTTAGCCTGTTCTGCTCGGCCTGTGTAAAGTAACTTACCATTTCCCCCAACTGCAGTTTCTCTCCAACTGTACGTGCACAGATTCAGTGCTAGCCCTGCAAACTTCCCCTTGATTTTTCCCCAGTTAAGCTGTCACTCTGTACGTTGTCTTGAACTGAGTTTGTAAAAAAGTTTTACTCGCTTTGTTCATATATATTTTTTTTAATCCTATTTAAGACTGTACTGGGTTTACATGCCTACTGCTATGAACTTAGCCAGAAAATTCAGTGAATTGTAAAATCTGTGTAACCTCTGTCTTGAGCCTAACGCTCCTGCCCTTGACTTTCATTCTTAATCATCTTCCTTTGAACCCCCTGTCCTCCTTTGTCCCTGTTCTGTCCCTCCTGCCCTCCCCCATCAGTCTGTTCTTTGGTGCTTGTTTTGGATTCCCAAGTTAGCCGGCACCTTGCCTTTGTCTGGGGCCACCCCTGTCTTGTCTTTCAAGTTGGTGCTCAGCTCTCTTTGTGTGTCTCTGTTTAGACACCCCCCCATCTGCTCCTATTTAATCTGCTGTCTCCTTCCTTACAAGTGCCACTTGCGCCCATGAGCAGTGGTCCCGATCCAGCCATAGCACCTCTACGGTGCAAGGAGCCTGATCCACCCCCCCCCAAAGAGATAGATATGGTACGACGCTTGAAAAATTGTCACAATTTCTCTGGGCTGTGTGAACGCTGAACCGCATCATCACTTGCAATTTGCTGTTTTCAATTTCAGCGCCTTCTCAGGGTAGCACTATTGGCTCCATGCCTATGTAGAGCTCCCTGATTGGTTGGTCTCACTCACCTGAGATAGGATCACCCAAGACGTGTGGCTTAATATAAGCCAGCATCCCTGTACTCAGCTTCTAATTTATATATTTTAATTTAGCCTGTTCTGCTCAGCCTGTGTAAAGTAACTTACCATTCCACCCCACTGTAGTTTCTCTCCAACTGTATGTGCACTGATTCAGTGCTAGATCTGCAAACTTCCCCTTGATTTTTCATCCTACCCCCCTCCCAGGCCTCCTTTAAATGCACACAGTCTCTGCCCACTCCTATCTAATATTTCAATTTATTGGTTACTTACTGTCAACAACTGCAATTCCTCCCATCCCCTTTTTGCAACTAAGCCTTCTAGCAGCTTTATCTCATTCTGTCTTGCTGAGGCATGCCATTTTGGTACTTTAGGTTTGCTTATTGCTCACTAGCATATCCTATCTTGCTAAGGCAGTTGATTTAGGTCAGGTGATCTCTCTAGTACTTAGTCTGCTCCAGAGTAGTAGCTAAGAAATTTGCATCAAAGTCTCTTTGCTCCTAGTACTACTCTATAGTCAGGTGAACTCTTATCTTATTAGCCCTGACTAGGAGCTGTACTTAAGGATTACTGCTTCAGGCTCCACTGCCTATAGTAGTATTCTGCAGGGATTAAGAAATTCTTCTCCATTAAGAATCCTTACTCTTGCCCGCACTTGTAGTGCCCATTGGGTGATAGTCTCATAATGAGGGCATATTACCTGCTTCTGTGCTTGTCTCTGCTCATCTTACATGTATTGGACCCAAACGTGAATCAAAAAATAACTCCTAGAGTGGAGACTGGCTTTCTTTTTACATTGTCTGACCGGGACTTTTCCTATCAAGTAGAAGAACTTGTATGTGCTCTAACTTCCCCTAGCCCACTGCTGGTTCTTCACCTGCACCAGCATACAGGAACTCTCCTAGAGCCTGCCCACAGGGCTACACCACCTTCTGCATACTCCCCCCACTCCCATTGACTCTCTCGGTCAGGGTATTATTGTATGCAGCATTGGGAAAACTGGGAACTAGCCTCAGAACTCCCTATACTGCTACACAGACAAATCACATAACTGAAAGAAGACCCAACCACCCACACTTCTCCTAGGACTCTGCAGGAAACTCTTGTTCCTGCTTTTACTATGCTCAGGAAATGTTGAGCTTAACCCAGGCTCTCTGGCACCCATGGAATCCCCAGCAGAGCTACAAAGCCTCAAGGGGCTTACATTCTTGCATGTTAATGTATGTAGCCTATTAAAAAAAAATCACTTCTGTTCAGGCCTGGGTATGTCATACTGCTTCAGATGTTCTGGTGAATATGGAGTCCTGGCTCCGACTGGTGACCAGTAACAACAAAGTTAACATCCCCTCCTACTCTTTGTTCAAAGCCAACAGGCAAACCAGAGGTGGTGGGGTAGCTATTTACATCAAGAATAAATTCCCTGCCTCCATAATTGACTCAACCCCTGTCCCAAAAGAATTTGAAAGCTTGTCATTAAAGATTGAAATTGCTACCGGTGTCTCATTATGTATAATAGGATGCTACAGACACCAATCAGCTGGACTACAGTCGTTAAAACATCTCAAAAACATCCTGGGTTCGGCATCTTCAGAGTGTATCATACTAGGGGACTTCAACTTAGGTTGGCTCTCCAGTGCATCCACCCCACTTAAAATGTTCTGTGATTCCCTTGGGTTGTCACAGCTAATAAATGAATCTACTCATCCTAACAAGCTCAACCCTAATAACAGTACTCTCTTGGATATCGTTTTAGTTAACAGACCTCATTTATTCTCCCATGCTGGTGTATTTTCTCTGATATTAGCGACCATTGCTTCATCGCGTGTGTAAGATCCACTCTTAAATCCACAACTGTACCAAAATTCTCCTTTAAAAGGTGCATACGCAACTTTGATCTCCATGGGTATATATCAGACCTAAGAGACTCCATGTGATGGCAAGACTTCTATCTAGCCAAGTCCCTCACTATGGCTTATGATATTTTCCCAGAAATTGTGCTAGGGGCTCTCAACAAGTATGCTCCCATAGTAAAAGTTCATGCCAGAAACAAATCCTGTCAGTGGTTTACAGAAGACCTGAAAGATGCTTTGTGGAGTAGAGATGTACTCTGGAGAACTGCTAGAAAAACTAATTTAATAAATGACTGGAATTCTTTCTGGAGGGCGAGGAACCTCTGCACCAAAATGGTCAGAGAAGCCAAAGCTAATTTCTACTGCTGAAGGCTGGAGAGCTCCTCAAGAAATGCCTCCAAATTCTGAAGGACTATCAAAGACATTGAAGGTCACACCACTGTAAATTCCCTACCTACTAAATTATTGATCGACAATACTGTCATCTCCTACAGACCGTCTATCCTCGATGCTCTCAATAATCATTTTGCCACTGCAGGGCTAGCCTTTGACTCCTCTCCCATGAATATCCTCCGCCGACAACTTAGATTGGATACACAAGAAAAACCCATCCCCAGTCCATCCTTCTCTCTGCAGCCTACCTTCCTGTAAGAAGATGAAGATCTTCTCCTTCAGCTGGATACTAGGAAAAGTGCTGGGGCTGACCTCATTGACCCATACTTCTTAAAGGTCGGCAACCGTGTCATTGCAGTCCCAATTACTCATCTCTTCAACTTATCCTTGTCCCAGGGTGACCTACTGCCCATTTGGAAAAATGCACTTGTGGTCCCTTTGTTTAAGTCAGGAGAGCCTACTGACCTCAATATCTACAGGCCAATCTCCCTACTTCCAATCCTGTCAAAGATGCTGGAGAAAATAGTGAACTCACACCTTTGGAAGTATCTGGAATCAGAAAAATTGCTCAACCCCTTACAATCCAGTTTTAGAGCACAGCACAGTACAATCTCTGCTCTAGCCAACATGACAAATGACTGGCAGCTTGAATTAGACAAGAAAAACTTTGTCTGTGTAGAGTTTTCTTGGACCTAAGCAAGGCGTTCGATACCTTTGATCACAGACTGCTTCTGTCGTCCCTCCGGAACATTGGTTTGATTCCTTATCCCTTAAATGGTTCTCCAACTACCTCTCAGGACAACTTCAACAAGTAAATACAGAAGGGGAAGTTTCTCCACCAAAACCCCTATTGAGGGGTGTACCACAAGGTTCCATTCTTGGTCCCTTGCTCGTCACCATTTATATTAACAACGAAGATGCCCCCATCAAAGAAGCACAAATACACCTATTCATGGATGATACAGTACTCTATGCTGGTAGCGCCACACCTGAAGTGGCCTGTAAAGCCCTTCAAAGTGAATTTAATCTGCTGCAACATCAGTTTATAAACCAAAAACAGCTCTTAAATGAAAAAAAACAAAGCAATGTTCCTCTTGCCCCTTCAAAATGCAATAAATCCTGCAATTGCTGGGACACTCCCACATATCACTACCATTCTAGGTGAGCAGTTGGACTACGTACCAAAGTTTAAGTACCTGGGGGTCTGGTTAGACCATATACTTACTTTCACAGATTACTTAGAAGAACTGGCAAAGAAACTTAGACAAAGACTTGGACTGTTCTTTAGGATTAATAATCTCCTCATAAGAGACGCTAAACTGAAACTGGTTCAAACTACCTTTCTTTCCCTATTGGATTATGCAGACTTTCTATATAGTCAGGGACCTGCAGGTACCCTAGCCAAACTTGCTATACTTTATCACAGAGCCATAAGATTTATTACGTATCTTCCATACTCAACCCATCACTGTGCATTGTACACGGCAGCGGAATGGTCATCCCTTGCTTACAGGTGGCAAAAAAATGCTGCAGTTTGGACATACAAACCTATCTCAAATAAACTGCCCCAGTATATCTCTGTCTGTTTACCTTTGTACACTCTGGGGAAGTATGTCCTGAGAAGCACCTCATATATCTACCTTTATGTTTTCAAAGCAAAATCTCGCATTGGCAGAGCAGCCATCAGCTTTGTACTTCTTCAACTGTGGAACAAGCTGCAAAAAACTTTTAAATGAACTCACCCCATCAGCCTAGCAGCTTTTAAATCTCTATAGCTACATCATAATGAGTCAAGTGCCTGACTACACTAAATAGTGACTCCTATAAGTCCAAGCACACTCTAATTACTACTCTTAAAAGACTGATCGCATCTATAATCGACTCTTCCCTCTCCCCTTTTTCTGCCCCCATATCTGTCCCTTCCACATTCCTTTGACCCTGGTTCCAGCACTAAATTCTCCATACCGTATCACTATATATCTTTTTATATTAGGTTTTATTTGTGTTCGGTGCACCTGATGTGTATATTTCTTTATTTTTATGAAAAATTGTGTCCTACCCAAAACTAGTTATAAGTTCTGTTCCAAACATATACTACTGTCAATGCTACCTGCTGATACTTTGTATATACTGTATTACTGTATCTCACTTTATTTGTATTATTACTATTTTCTTGTGTATTGCATCCCATGTATATTGCCCCTTGTTCCTTTTTAACAAACCCAGGTCCACCTCGAAAATGAGCTTGCTCAACAGTGATCACCTGGTTAAATAAAGACTTTGATTGATTGATTGAGCTGTTAGGGTCCACAATCTCATGCATATTAATGAGAGAGCAGGGCTGAACAAGGCCCTCCACATGGCAGGACCTCTGTAATATCTATGAGAAAGGTGGAACCTAGCCCAAAAGTTCCACAGACCCAAGCACTAGGGTGCTTGTAAATGGTCATGAATATTAATGGTGGGTTCATTCTCGACACCGGAGATCTCTGGTTTGTTCAGACTGTTTCCCCTGCAGAGCTGGTGTGTTGCTCAGCTCTGCCTAGGAGCCATTTGGAAGTTGTGGCTCCCTATTTTGGAAGTTCGCGTTCAATTTCATTCTATTTTCAAAGTAGTGTTTTCCCTGTTTATTACTTTGGTGTGGTTGGTAACAGTGAGCAAATGTTTACCTCAGCTTCAGGTTCTTTAGTTTTTATTATTATATAGAGTCAATTTACTTTTCTGCAGGCTGTATTAAATGTATCTTTTCATATTAGTGGTGGTTTGGGGTGTTGCATTTTTTCTGTTTTTGCTAACTATTGGTATTATATAGTTGGTACTTTATTGTTTTACCAAATGTGCTATCAAAAGTGACTGATTGTAACCCACTTTAAAAGTTTCTTATATTACTTGAATTGAACTCTATATGTGCTTTCTGGGCTATGTTATAAATATATATATATATATATATATATATATATATATATATATAAATATATAGATTTTTTTTTTGTTTTTGTCTTTTGGCAACTGGGTAAGGCCCACTAGGCACAAGTGCCTATTTTCAGGGGTGACCTGGGAGCACTGGGTGGTTAAGTGACTTGCTCAGAGTCACACAGTATGCAAGTGGAGGTTGTGAGAATCAAACTCAGGTCTGGTCTGCTGGATGTACCAAGCTCATTCACACCTCATTCCTCTAACCTCTAGGATATACTGCCACAGTTATACAGTTACTGCTCAAGACTGTAATTTTTAAAGCATCTAGTCTGTATTTTGTATAATTTCTCTCTCAACTGCATTTCTTATGCTTCAATTGTTTCATTAGCTCTATGGTAAAGTAACTAGTTTTTTTCTCCTCCAGGATGGGAACATGTTTTTTTCTAGTTTAAATTAGATAAATTTCCAGTTGGTAGTAGGAATATATTTTGTTTTGAGTTATATACCATGGTTAATGTTGCAAGGATACTTTCATATAATGTGAATGGAATCCACAATCCCATCAAACATGATCACTTTCTTCATTACTTTAGACAACATAAGGCAGATTTGATTTTCCTTCAAGAGACACATCTTCCTGGTGTAGATCATGAACAGTTTAATAAATATGGCTTTGGCCATGTCTTTTTTTCTTCCCATGAGTCTGGGTGTTGTAGGGGAGTTCCAGTAATTTGCCACTGGGGGTTACCCTTTCTGGTTCATTACTTAGTCTCCGATGCAGAGGACTGCTATGTGATAGTTTCAGGTTCCCAGCAGGGCACCCAGTCACCTTGGTTAATACTTACTTCCCTCCTGGTACGTCTCACCAAGTGGCTTCTAAATTCTTTGCTGTTAGATCATATACACGGACAGGTCCTGGGGGGATCTTAATTTCACAATGTCTCTGGAATTGGATTCTTTGAAACCTAAGGCCCATCATTGGTCTACTGTCTCCAAATTCACAGTGAATTCTTTGCATTTATTAGGTTTTGTGGACGTCTGGAGGTCAGCTCTTAAGAAGGACAATGAATTCACATATTATTCCCCTTGCCACAGCTCCTTTGCCCATTTAGATTACATTTTTACTACAACAGAGCATGCCTCTATGTTTGATAATGTAGGTCATGGGCCCTTTCATCTCTCAGACCATACCCCGGTTAATGCCTCACTTGTCATTAGAGATGAGTCTAGGAGGCCCTTTGGCACCTCCATCTGGGTTTATTATGAGACCGTATTCTTCTTGAACAGTTGAAAACTCAGATCCTTCAGTTTTTATCAGAAAATGATCTTGAGGGTGTTTCCACAATTATTCTTTGGGATATGTTAAAAGTGGTACTTCGAGGTACTATCATAGCTTATTCAAGTGCCCTGCATAAGCAGAGGGAAAAGAAACTCTCAGACTTATATTTTAGTCTCCAATCCTTACAATTAAAATGGCAGTGGAGTTGCTGAGAGGTTAATTCACTTATACTAGAAACTCAAGCTCAAATTCAGAAAATATTGGATCCGAAGGTTGAGCATGCTCTGTTTTATCTTCAGCAGCGGGTATTGGAGGGTGTCCAAGGGTCTGACACCTAGCTTGGAATTTACAGGCTTTCCAAAGTGCTGCTACTGTACCCCGTATTCATAATGTTGAGATGGGGACTTATGTGAATAGGAACCCGGAGATTGCCTTAGCATTCTGGTCTTATTATGAAGCCCTGTATCGACTGGAGGGCCCTCCCCCCTCATCTATGCAAGTCCAATCCTTTTTATCTAAAGCAGCTCTCTTTAGGCTATCAGAAACCCCAAAACAAATATGTCCCCTATAACTGAGGGGGAATTAACCTGAGTAGTACAGGAGGCAAGAACGAATAAGGCCCCTAGGGCTGACAGTTATCATTCTGAATTTTACAAATTGAAGGTTTTATACCCTCTTTCGAAACGAGTTTTGTTGAGGACATTTGTTTCAGTTCAAGAGGGGTCTTCTCTGCCGCCATCTTGGAGTTGAGCTTTGATTACTCCTCTTCTTAAACCAGTAAAGGATTCTGTTTTGCCTTCTTCTTATAGGCGAATCCCTATCCTTAACTGTTATTACAAATTGTTCATGGCAGTTTGGGCCCAAAGGGTGGAGGGCCTTCTCCTTTCCCTGCTGTACCAGGATCAGGCAGGTTTTGTTCACACTCACCTGGTACATGACAATGTCTGCCATACCCTGTTGCTACTTGACTATACACCAATCATTCTATTCCATGGGTCCTGGCCAGCTTGGATGTGGAGAAGGTCATCAGCCGCATCTGTTGGGATTTTCTTTGGCAATTTCTTCATTTTTTTGGTTTCTCCTCCCACTTTATTTCCATGTTGAGGCAGTTGCATGCCTCACAAAACAGCAATAGTTAGGGTTAATGGAGTACTATCATCCCCATTTAAGTTGGAGTGCAGTACTAGACAGGGATGCCCTATGTCCCCCTTATTATTTGCTTTATCTATTGAACCCCTTGCTTCACTTATTCATCTTTCTAAATACATTTTGGGTGTTCCCTTGGGGGATTGGGATTATTGAATATCCTTATTTGCTGATGATGTTTTGCTTACTTTATTGAACCCCGATATGTCACTACCATCGGTTTATGACATTTTGGCCACTTTTGAAACATTAGCCGGAGTCCGTCTCAGTAAGGATAAAACTGAACTTTTATCATTTAATCACTCACCTTCTCCCACTGTTTGTGAACTCCTCTCAATTCAATGGAACAGGAGCTGAAATATCTCTGGGTAGTTATTTCACGCAACTTAGACCACCTAGATTTGTTTAATTATGAGCCCCTTACAGAAGCCATACAGTTGGATCTGCATAGGTGGTTAGAATACCTTTTCTTGTTCTTGCAGAGGATAGAAACTGTTCTCTCAAATGTTCTTTCCTGGATTCTATTTTATCTACAAACCCTACCCAGACTTCCTAGCCCTTCTTATTTTTGGCACCGAAACAATACGATTTTCCATTTTATTTTGCCTGGCTACAAATCTGGGCTCTGTTTTTCTGTTTTGCAGTTGCCTGTTTCTTGGGTGGGGGGGGGGTGGAGACTTAATTTACCAAATCTGCAATGGTATACTTTAGCTTTTCAGTTGCGTATACTATGCTTATAGGTTCTAGGTGGACATCAGTCAAGAGGGAAAGATATTGAGTTCACGGTTAATGATTTATGTGATTTGCCTCAACTTCTTTTCTCCTTTCTTTCAAATTATCTGCCCATAACTAAATTTATGCTGTTCTCCCAGGTTTCTGTCCAAACTTGGTATGCAGTTGAAAAGTACCTAACTCCTGAGGAGAATCTCTGGATTTCTGCCTTAGCATGGACACATGGAGTCCCCTCCTAAAGCTAAATTTGTTTTTAAAGTATTAGGTCCAAACTGGCTTAGTCTATATCATCAAGCCATAGGGGAAACACCGGATTTCGCCCAACAACTAATAAACTGAAATCTAGTCAATGGAAAATCATGTACGCAAATGCTCGCAGTCTGGGAAACAAGATCCCAGACCTACAGGAAATAATGATAGAGCCTAAACTGGACATAGTAGCCATTAGCAAGACATGGTTTACCAGTATCCACACTGGAAGACTTTTAGTACCTGGCTATGTACTGTTCAGAAGAGACTGAGGTGCAAAACGGGGGGTGGTGGCCCTTTATGTCAATGAAAATATCAAAGCTACAGAAATTCAGAAGACACATAAGGAGCCAGAAGAACTGTGGGTCACCCTGAAAACAGGGAATGGGACAGCCGTTTGTAATTGGGGTGGTGTACAGGCCTCCAGACCAGGGGGAGGACATAGACATGTTAATGTTAGAAGAGATACAAAACATGACAGCTGAAGGTGAGGTTCTGATAATGGGAGACTTCAACATGCTAGATACAGACTGGTCAATACCAGCAGGGGCATCTGCCAGAACTAGACACATGGTGGATTCCCTGCAGGGGGAGGGCCTCAGACAACTGATACAACATCCCACAAGAGACAAGACTATCCTAGATCTAGTACTGACTAACAGGGAAAGGATCACAGATCTCCAGGTAGAAGTTCACCTGGGTACCAGTGACCATCACATGGTATGGTTCAATTTGGCCACTAGAACAAAATCATCCCATTCCAAGGCAAAAATATGGGACTTCAGAGTTGATGACTTTGATAAGATGGCCAACAGAGTTAAGCTAGCCTTGGCAAAAAGAAATACAGGTAAGAGGGTACTGGCAAAGTGGGCAAGCATTAAAGATGCAATACTTGAAGCAACATCCCATTGTGTTAGTGAGAAAAGGAAGTGCAAAAGAAGAAGGAAACCACTTTGGTTCTCAAACACAGTAGCAGAAAAGGTCAGAGCCAAAAGGCTGGCCTTCAAAAAATATAAGAAAATGCTGCAGAATGAAGATAGGGAGGCATACCAAACTTCCATAAGGGAAGCAAGGAAGGCAGTAAGGCAGGCAAAGGCCTAAACCGAGGAAACACTAGCACGAACAGTAAAAGAAGGTGACTAGACATTCTATAGATACATTAGTGAAAGGAGAAAGTCCAGAGGGGTTATTGCTAAGATCAAAGGGGATAAGGGAGTGGGTGAGGAGGAGGACCATGTAAAAGCATCTGTCCTAAATTGATACTTCTGCTCAGTATTTACTGAAGAGAAGGTAGGGCAGGGCCCACAGCTCAGTACCATGGACACGGGGGGGTGCACTAGTCCCTTCACAAAAGAAAGGGTCTACAAGAGCTCGATAAGCTCAGGGTGGACAAGGCAATGGGACCTGATGGTACACATCCCAGGGTACTAAAGGAGCTAAGGGTGGAACTAGCAGAGCCATTATCAGAACTGCTTAGTGAGTCTCTGAGCACAGGAGAGGTCCCAGAAGACTGAAGAAGGGCTCATGTGATCCCGCTCCACAAGAGTGGTAGCAGGGAGAAGGCAGAGAACTACAGACCAGTCAGTCTTACCTCAGTAGTGGGCAAGATTATGGAGACACTCCTTAAGGAAAGGATAGTACAATACCTGGAATCCATAAGAGAACAGGATCCAAGACAGCATGGGTTTACAAAAGGAAGGTCCTGTCAAACTAATCTCATAGATTTCTTTGACTGGGTAACCAGAATGGTGAACCAAGTGGGAGCAGTTACATAGTTACTATACTTACTATAGATTGGGGAATTACATACTAAAAAATAAATTCCGAGTTCATCGATGTTTAGTTTACCAGGAACTTGACTGGTTACATTCGATAGCTCGAAGAAAGTACTTACGGTTAGTGATATGTCATGGTTTAATTCATTCTAAAACACATTCTTTAAATTATTTCATATGTTTGAACTCTAACTCAACATATTTGGATGTGTTAAGGAAAACAACTATAAAATTGCCTATGATTCGAATTTTAAATCGTATGGGGGATATCGTTCTCCAGAATAGTTTAGCAAAGACTTGGAATGAATTATCATAGAGTTGCGATTCGCACATGTTTAAACTTGAATTATATGATTATTTAAATGTTTCTTGTAGTTGTTTTTAGGTTAATGTGATTTTGAATTGTGCGTACTTATTCATTGTTTTGTTTTGTTGATGTATTTACGTTTTACAGGAATTTGTTGTAAATGGGGATTTAATTCTCCAACAAACTAACCTGTATAAAAATATTTTTTTTAAACAAACAAACATAGAAACATAGACTTTGATGGCAGACAAGGACCACTTGGCCCACCCAGTCTGCCCATTTCCCTACCTATTGGATAAGCTGCAGATTCTAGTTAACCAACAGCCTGCTTCCTGCAACCCCCCACTATAATTGCCTTATGTCTGTCCCATGCATTTTTGAATTCCCCCCACTGTTTTAGACCCCACAACCTCTCCAGGAAGGTGGTTCCATGCATCCACCACTCTCTCCATGAAAAGAATTTCCTCACATTACCCCTGAGCTGTCCCCCAACTTTAAATTGTGCCCCCTTGTTCTTACACATCTCTTTTTCTGAAAGATGCTACCCTCCTGGACTTTGTTGATTCCCTTGAGGTGCTTAAAAGTTTCTATCATGTCCCCTCTGTCCCTCCTTTCATCAAGGGTATACATATTAAGCTCGCTTTGTCTCTCTTCATATGGTTTCTGATTTAGACCCTGCACCATTTTAGTTGCCCTCCTCTGGACTGCTTCCATCCTGTCTATGTCCTTGCGTAAATGGGGTCTCCAAAACTGCACACAGTACTCCAGATGGGGTCTCACCAACTGTCTGTACAGAGGGATAACCACTTCCTTTTTTCTACTTGTGGTGCCCCTCCCTGTGCATCCCAGTACCCCCCTGGCTCTCCTTACTGACTTCTCACATTGCTTACCCACCTTTAGGTCATCTGATATGACTACACCCAGATCTCTTTCTATTACTGTTGTTGTTAGTACCTCCCCTGCTATTGTGTACTCTTCTCCTGGATTTTTATTTCCCATGTGCATTACTTTGCACTTCTTTGCATTGAATCTAAGTTGCCACATGTCTGACCATTCCTCCAACCTTGCCAAGTCCCTTCTCATCCTTTCTACCCCCCCTTGTGTATCAACTCTGTTAAGGATCTTTGTGTCATCTGCAAAGAGGCATGCTTTTCCTTCCAGACCCTCTGCAATGTCACTTATGAAGACGTTAAAGAGGACTGGACCCAGTACTGAGCCCTGAGGTACTCCACTAGTAACCCCCTTTTCTTCAGAATGTGTTCCATTCACTATTACCTTCTGTGCCCTGTCATGCAGCCAGTTTGCTACCCAGGCTACCACCCTGGGACCCAATTCCAGGCTGGCTAACTTGACTATTAATCTTCTGTATGGGACTGTGTCAAATGCCTTGCTAAAGTCTAGGTAGGACATATCCACAGCCCCTCCCTGGACTATTACTTTGGTCACCCAGTCAAAGAAATTGATTAGATTCATCTGACATGACCTTCCTGCTGTGAATCCATGCTGCTTTGGGTCCTGTGTCCCACTGGCCTCTAGGTACTGAACAATTCTTTCTTTCAGAAGTGATTCCATCATTTTCCCCACCACTGAGGTCAAACTAACAGGTCTGTAGTTTTCTGCCTCTGCCTTGCTCCCACTTTTGTGAAGGTGAATCACATCTGCCCTCTTTCAGTCCTCAGGTGCCACCCCATCCTCCCATGATTTGTTAAAAAGTGTGGTCAGTGGTGTCACTAGGTCCTCCCTTAGTTCTTTTAGGATTCTAGACTTTGACGGCAGATAAGGTGAGATGATGTTGCCTACCTTGACTTCAGCAAAGCTTTTGATACTGTTCCACATTGAAGATTGATTAATAAACTGGGTAGGCTCAGGGTTGGTCAGACATTGGTCAACTGGTTGGCAAACTGGTTGATGGGCAGAAAACAGAGAGTGGTGGTAAATGTATATAGTCAGAAGAGATGCAAGTCACAAGTGGGGTACCTCAGGGATCAGTCCTGGGGCCAGTCCTCTTCAATATCATCATCAGTGACATTGCAGATGGATTGGAGGGTAAGGTTTGTCTGTTTGCAGATGACACCAAGATCTGCAACAGAGTAGATGATCCAGATGGGGTAGGCAGAATGAGAAGAGATCTGGATAAACTAGCAAAATAGTCAGAACAGTGGAAACTGGGGTTTAACACAAAGAAGTGCAAGATCATGCACATAAGGAAGAGAAACCCTAAAGCCACCTTTAGGCTGGGAGAGGAGTTGCTGGCAGTCACAAGGGAAGAAAGAGACTTGGGCATCATAATCACAGATGACCTGAAATCATCCAAGCAGACCACTAAAGCAGTAGGTCAGGGGATGGCTCGGGGCAATGTGAGGAAGTATTTTTTCACAGAGAGAGTGGTGGATACATGGAGCAGCCTTCCAGAGGAGGTTATGGGGTTTAAAACTGTGGGAGAATTCAAGAATGCATGGGACAGACATAAGGCAATTTTTATGGTGGGTAGGAATAAACAGGCTGTTGGTTAAATAGGATCTGCAGCTCATCCTCTAGGTAGGGAAATAGGCAGAGTAGGTGGACCAAGTGGTCCTTATCTGCCATCAAAGTCTATGTTTCTATGTTTTTATGTAGAGGGATGTTGGGGTGTATTAGTAGGGGTATCACAAGTCGGAAGAGGGCGGTAATAATCCCTCTTTACAAGACACTGGTTAGGCCCATTCTGGAGTACTGCATGCAGTACTGGAGGCTACACCTTCACAAGAACATTAACCAAATTGAGGCAGTCCAGAGAAGGACAACCAAAATGGTGCAGGGACTACATCAGAAAACATATGAGGGCAGATTAACTGAGCTCAATATGTATACCCTAGAGCAAAGGAGGGAGAGAGGTGATATGATTGAAACATTCAAACACCTTAAGGGCATTAACAAGGTGAAAGAATCTAACATTTTTTTTTTTTTATTTAGTTGTTTAACCAGGTATAGCACACTAAGCTGAAAGCTTTTTTACAGGAGCGACCTGGGAGCACAAGGAGGTTAAGTGACTTGCTCAGGGTCACACAGTATGCAAGTGGAAGCTGTGGGATTCAAACCCAGGTCTGGTCTGCTGGATGTCACCACATTTGCAGCTCAGAGCCTTAGACCACTGTGCTATACTGCCTCCTACATGTTTCAATATAAGAAAAATAGCAGGACAAGAGGACACAGCATGAGATTAGAGGGAGGCCGATTAAGGTGTAATGTGAAGAAGTTCTTTTTCTCAGGAAGGGTGGTGGATGCATTGAATGGCCTACCTCAGGAAGTGGTGAATATGAATACAGTGCAGAGCTTCAAATAGGCATGGGATAGGCATAAGGGAGCAATACAGATGAGTATGAATAGATGGGCCATTGACAGAGCAAAGGCCAATGGCACATTCATAAGGTAAAAAAAAGAAATGGGCAGACTGGATGGGCCTTGCGGTCCTTATCTGCCATCAACTTCTATGTTTCTATGTTTCTATAGGCACTCGGGTAATATGTTCATTCTCTGAGCTACAGGCACAATTCGCTATTCCCTCAGTGGATTTCTGTAGATATCTTCATCTCTGGCCATTTCTCCTTATGTTGCCTCTTTCCTACCATCATTTACTGGAGCATCCTTGGCCATTTTTTTACCCTGCTCTGGTGTCATCAGCATAGAGAAGCCTGTTCCCACCTTATTGGCTCTATACAGTCCATTTTCCAATCATTATCAGCTGAATCTACCTTGCAGATTCTAAATATTTTGAATAAGGACAGTGGTCAATTGTGTGATTTTTCTACTCCTAGAAAGTCATAGTTTGCCATCCCTTAAGCTTACAGTCTCTCTTTATTTAAAATAATTTCTGTGGAAATGATGGCTGCATTTTTTTCATGACTCCAGTAGTTCAGGCAAAATACCAGTCTAATGTTACTGCTGCATGTTGTGGGGAGATGGCAGCCGATTTGGTCCTGTCCACAAACCCAGTCCTACTGGGCTGAAATAGTTTTCGTTTTTTGATCTTCTTTATTTGATTTAGCTCCCCAGCTACCCCTCAATTTGATACTCTTGCACATACTGTACTTCCTCCAGATGTTCGATTAGGCAAAACGCAGCTGCAATTGCTTTTAATACTCATAGTATGTGCTAAGAAGGTTATTACCAAGTCATGGTTAACCTCTCATAGACTTAAATATCTTGATTGGGTAAGGTTAGTAGACTCAATATGTAGCTATGAGAGATAATCATTTCTTTTCCTAGACTGTCTGGAAGCTTTTCAGCTAATCTGGAGGAAGTGGG
Organism: Neoceratodus forsteri; assembly: GCA_016271365.2. Classification (NCBI taxonomy): domain Eukaryota; kingdom Metazoa; phylum Chordata; order Ceratodontiformes; family Ceratodontidae; genus Neoceratodus; species Neoceratodus forsteri. The sequence goes on along the minus strand of CM057449.1, from coordinate 237,234,185 downwards.
TTTTATATTGTGTCAAATCTGATCCAACGTTTGTCCCCTGAATATATGTTTTGTTATATTATTGATGATGGATTGTGGAAGTTCCCATCCAGGTAGGTGCTTTTTTATCTTCCTTTCTTTTTTGATCCAGACGCAAATGATTTGATACCTTTTAATGGACCAACATAGATTTAACAACAAGAACAAAGTGCTCTAGCTTTTGAACCAACCAGTCCTTCTTCAGATGTGTAATGCAGTTATTTAGGAAAAACAATACTTTTAACAGCTAGATCATGCAGAAAAAAAAAAACAGAGAAAATCCCCATTGGTTTAAATACTCATTAAAAAAAACAACAGAAGATGATGTCAGAGAAGTTAAACAATACCATGTTACCTTAAGCTGGGAGGGTCCCGGGGTCAAAGGTGCTTGGTGCAAAACACATACAAAGACTCCTACTGCATATAAATTTAATTGACATAGGATAACACTGCTCAAGCAGATGACTCTTAAATCAAGCTATGAGTGTCACAACGTGTATAAGGATGGGATTACTGAAAAATAACCCCCACCCAGATTAAAGATATACTAAGATTGTTTTAGGACTCCAAGAAGTTTCAATGGATGTATTACAGGCAGGAAATTAACAGTAAAGCTGTCTTAAAAACATCAGTGCACACTGTATGATGTGTAAAACTTAGCTGGACCCATTACCCAGCTATACTCTCCAGCTAGATATCATGCCCCATAAACTTCAAAAACCTCTAGTGTAGTGACAGGACTTTATAAACGATAATTTAAATATAAATTGACAGTGTTAGTGTCAAACAAAAAAACTATTATTGAGGACCACCAAGGAATTAAGACCATGCAGCCTGATATGTACTGATGTCAATAAATTCTCAGTGTATAACAACTTGATGTACCGGAAGTGTCTAAGGAATCTGAATAAGAGATAAAAATTTAATTTTTCTATTCCTCTTCACACACACAATACACATTGTGTGTGTGAAGAGGAGGAGATAAATGAAATGTTTTGATTTTTACTGTGTATCCTGTGTTCTCTTCCTCTTCATTGTTTTCTTCATAAAACAATGATGTTATTGCTTTGTTACTATTACTGTTTACCCTGTGTTCTCCATATCATCAGCTTTCTTCTCCATGTGTAGGTTTTCTTGGACATTCTAAGACATTAATTTCCCCATTCAGTGCCATTCATTCACTCAGCAGTGTGGAACAGTGGAAATAACATCACAGAATGCCCACTAGGAAACATGGAAACTGCTATCAGTAACGTGGTGAGAAGCGAAAGAGCAGCTGATGCCTTCAGGATAACTCAAACAAAACATATTATTTAGACACGGTTCAGTTTATATTTCACATTAGTTCTGTAGTTTTCCCTTCCCATTATTAATTACTGAGGCCATTTGAATGAAAACAAGATCTCTGCTCCTGAAGAGCTCATCTCTTCCTGGTACTTTCCCCCCACCTGAGGTCATACTACACTGCTTGTGACATCACAATTACTCCCACAGCAATACACTATGATGTCACAACAGAGGATTATGACATGAAGTAGGGAGCAGACTATGGGGCAAATGAACTTTGACAGATAAAGATAATGTATTTGTGCAAATTTCCTCTGTAATAAAAGATGGGGAATATAAATCTGTAGAATATATTTGGAATGCAAGCTGAATTATACCTAATTATTATGTTATTATTGTTACTTGCTGGTAGTATAGCCTAGAGGTTAGCATAATGAGCTGTGAACAGGCTTGGCACATCTGGCAGATCAGACCTTGGTTTGATTCTCACAACCTCCACTTGCATACTGTGTGACTCTAAGCAAATCACTTAACAACGCAGTGCTCCCAGATCACCCCTGAAAACAGGCACTTGTGCCTAGTGGACCTTACCCAGTTACCAAAGACTAGAATAAAATGATTTTCAAAGTTTTCCTTGAGGCATCAGCAGCTCTTTAAACTATAAGGCTGCCCCAGCAAAGTTATTCATTTACCAACAATCCTAGTCAGCACTAAACAGTGAAGAGGCAGATAAGGCAGAGCCTGTGGCACAGAACAAGTAATAAAGGTCATTACCTTAACTAAACTGCAAGACCATATTAGAAGAGTTGATACCATTGGATAGAAAGGCAAAAATTGAACGAGCTAATAAAAACAGCTCTTTTTATACAAACTGCATCCCAAAAAGCTTTACAATTCAGGAGAGGGAGTGGAGATAATATGACTGTCATGTTCAACATGCAGGGAATTTCAGAGAGAGAGAGAGAGAGAGAGAGAGAGAGAGAGAAAAAACAGGGAGGGAGAGAGAGAGAGAGAGGGGGAGAGAGAGAGAGAGAGAGAGAGAGAGAACAGGGGAGAGAGAGAAAGAGAACAAGGGGAGACAGAACAGGAGACAGAGGGGAGAGAAGGAAGAGGGAGAGAGAGAACAGGAGAGAGAAGGGGAGAGAGAAACAGGAGGGAGAGAGAGAGAGAGAACAGGGAGAGAGAGAGAGAGAGAGAGAGAACAGGGGAGAGAGAGAGAGAGAGAGAGAGAGAGAACAGGGGAGAGAGAGAGAGAGAGAGACAGGAGAGAGAGAGAGAGAGAACAGGGGAGAGAGAGAGAGAGAGAGAGAACAAGGGAAGAGACAGAACAGGGAGACAGAGAGAGGAGAGAGAGAGAGGAGAGAGAGAGCAGGGGGAGAGAGAAAACAGGGAGGGAGGGAGAGAGAGAGAACAGGGAGAGAGAGAGAGAGAGAGAGAGAACAAGGGGAGACAGAACAGGGAGACAGAGGGAGAGAGAAAACAGGAAGAGGGAGAGAGAGAGACAGGAGAGAGAACGGGGAGAGAGAGAACAGAGAGAGAGAGAGAGAGAGAGAGAGAACAGGGAGAGAGAGAGAGACAAGGGGGGAAGAGACAGAACATGGAGACAGAGGGGGAGAGAGAAAACAGGGAGAGGGAGAAGGAACAGGGAGAGGGAGAGGGAGAACAGGGCGATTACATGACTTGTTCGGAGCCACACAGTGAATATGTGGTGGCTGACCATTTCAGCTCTGGGTTGCCAGGTTCACAGCTCTGTGCTCTAACCACTATGTTAAATTACCTCCCAAAGGCAAGGACATACTGTAACAGGATGGTAGTTTAAAGAATTTGTAACCCTTTCCTTTGACATTTGAGAGCTATAACATAGAGAGGCAGTGTATGGCCATGGTCATACCACAGACATGTAAATCATGGGATCCCTAGTTCAACTCCCACCAGAGCAACTTAACCATTGGGTAACCTTGAACAAGTCAGTAGACATCCCAAAGTTTCTCTTGCTAGCTATGCTGGATAGAATCAGGACCCTTTTGGAAAACTTGTATTGCAGAGATATTGTGGTTTAGTGACTTGATCACAGGCTTAGAAACTGAGAGATAAAGAAGATCCTGGTTAAAGTCCCAGCAGATCCATTAGCACTCAAAGTGATCATGAGCTAGTCACTAAAGAAGATGTTTATGCAGATGTTCGTGCTTGCACTCAAATATGGGGACAATGTGCGCAGAATGACTCCTTAAACTGTTTGTACAGTGGGATGCCTTGTACAATGTCCAAGCCTACGCTGTTCTAACTTCCTTCTGCATCCCCTGCACTCAGGGTTGCATAATATACATACAGCTGCCTTCCCTTGAGAACACTATCACACAGAAGGAACCTCCTTGGTACAAAACTCCCCCATTACCAAAGTACTACTACAGTACCCTTCTACATTAATAAACCTGTGTACCTGCAAAGGTTCATGACAGGTTCAGAGGCTGTGAAACCCCCACCCCTGCAGAGGGAAGGCTAGTCAAGCAGATTTCTGCTATAAGTTGCCACAGATCTGAAATGACCTACCCCCCCACCACCGATGTCACCAGTATCTCTAGCACCAAGGACTTCAAACATAAACTAAGAGTATACGACACTCCATTCTGTCTCTGCTGTAAGTGAATGGCTCCTCCCACCATTCATCCACCTTGTGAGCAGAAGTATTGGGACCAGGAGTTCTGCAGGGCAAAGCCAGCAGGTCAGCAGGACTCTTGCTGCAAATCAGGTGGCTTGATCAATTGCAAGGGCATGTCCTCCAAAAGGCTCCCAATTTGAACTGTACCCAGGACTATTTATCTGCTTTTTATGTTGTCTTGCTCATGCAGCACAAGTAAAATTTTGTGACAGCTTGCTGGAGTAGCTGATTGTGGAGGTGCTGCCATGTTGTGGCTAATGGCGCCACTGCTTTTTTTGGCTAGTCTCTGTGGCACCAGTGAATGAGCATGCTGTCTATGATGGCCCTTGAGAAGCATGCCACCAACTTGAAAGAATTTCGCTGCTGCAATGAGGGAGCACCTGTCATTGCATGGCATGCCTTGCCTGCTGAAACATTTCAATAAACATGGCAGCAGCTGTTGCCATCTGCCTCTCACAATCCCCAACAAGCTGACTTCAGGGGTGCCCAATCCCCCTGTTGGCATGTTTATAACCCCCACTCAAGATTGTGTGGCACACTGGCAGCCCACCCCAGTGTGCCTGCGTGTGTTCTGAATCTGACCACGTTGGCATGTTCCTGCCCCTGCAGCACCCCACCGCTACTGTGGTCCACACTGGGAGCCCACTCCAGTGTGGCCAACGTAACCCCCAAAAGTCAACAGGCACATTGGGAGCCCACCCCAGTGTGCCCAACAGTTGTTTAATTTCACCTGTAACCTTCCCGCGATGTCTATTCCTGAAAATAAGAAAATGGTCAGTCGAGTCGGAACCCCCCCACCCAACCAGCACCCACCTCCACGCACCCTCCCCAACTCCCTCACTCCATACTTACCTCTGGAGCCCGGTGCAATGATCTTCGCTGGAGTGGGACACGTCTGAACTCTTCAAAAGTCAACCGCGAACTGAAGAAAATCATGGTAAGCTGTATAATGGCATCAGTGGCGGTGGGGGGTTAACTTAGGTGGATATCTCAGCCATTTTTGTGACTTTTGGCTCCAAATTTTCAACACTGGGTTCTTGGGACCCCACCTCATGAACTCAGTCACTGTCATTTCATTATTCAGTCCAGAAAGGTGATTTTGTGGTCACTTTGTGGAATCACCTTTTGGGACAGAGTAACAAAATGACAGTGTCACTGTTCATGAGGTGGGCTCCTAAAAGGCCTATGTTGCAAATTTGGTGAAAAAATTCCAAAAAATTACTGTGTTACAAGCGTGCATTGCGCAGTTTCCATGCACGCTCATAACATCGATAATTTTTAATATTTTCACTCCAGATTTTCAACACTGTCATTTTTTCACACCTCCTTATGAACAGTACAGCTGTTATTTTTCACATATTACCGGAAATGTGTTTTCGCACATCTGGTGCACAATGACGCAGTTGTTGTAGGAAATCAATGTTCGGGATGGATTACAAAACTCACAGTGACAGTGTTCATGAGCAGAGGTCCAAAAATGCCTATGTTGAAAATTTGGTGAACAAATTACAAAAAATGACTGTTATGGGAGTGCATTGCGCAGTTTCCACGCACGCTTGTAACTTCGAGAATTTTTAATATTTTCACTCCAGATTTTCAGCATTACCATTTTTTCACACCTCCTTATGAAAAGCACAGCTGTGTTTTTTCACATCCTGCCCAAAATTTGTTTTCACACATCTGGTGCAGAATGGCGCCGTCACTGTGGGAAATCAACATTCGGGACAGATTAAGAAAATCAGTGATGCTGTTCATGAGCGGAGGTCCCAAAATGCTTATGTTAAAAATTTGTCCCACCTTGTAGAGATTGACAGGCATCAGAGGTGTGACTTTGGATTGTCGGCTGTAATGCTCACGCCATTCCACCCCCATCCCCACCCAGCAGCCAGTGACAGGGATCAAGGTGTGCCTTGGAGTCTTCAGCCCAAAAGTTCACCCCTTTCTCCTATATTACACCCATATCAATGTATTTCCTTATGGAATGGGGTGAGAGTAAGGCCTGACAACCCCAAGGCAGAACGTGACACTTGTTGGAGTCTGCAGGGTAGAGTGAGATGAAATGGCATGAGCACTATGGCTGATGACCCAAAGGCACACCTCAATGCCTGCCGGTCTCTGCAGGGTGGGGAGAGGTTGGTGTCAGTTCCATTCCTCACTGCCATTCCTATTATGCATCTAACTGCTGCACTACCAATGCTAATGCCAGCAGGACAACATTCAGCCATGACAAATGCTTGTTTTTCTGTGCAGTCACTGCCAATCTTCTGTACACTTCTTAATGCAGCAGCAAGGGGCTGTGATCAGTGAGCTCACTCTTCATTGGTCTCCCTGCTCCTGTTACCATTTGTCAGCCTCATTAGGAGCAATATTGGGATGGAGAGGTCCAAAGGAAAACGTCAGCAGCCAAAGAAGCCTCTTGCCATCAATTGGGCAGGCTGATCAAAGTCAGGGGCATGTTCTCCTTCCCCCTTAAAGGACCTATTGTCTCTAGCAGCCCTGTGCACAGTAGCCGGAGCACAAGGGAGAATACAGTGGTCTTCAGTTGTGGAGGCAGCTGGCAGTCAGGTATCCTGCCCAATTGCTCATTCCTTCTGTGTTTATGTGCATTCATCGCCAATGTACTGTACAATTGCTAGCCGCTTGCTGATGCCTACCTTGTGTCCCAGGTGCTAGTGTTCTCTCCTATACAGTTGATGTGTTGGCAGACAGATTACATTCTTCTAATATTCCAATTTTGTTACATTGTGCTTTGCTCAAGGGAGCCTCTAATCTCTGTGTCTTGGGTCCCTAAACAGTGAACATTGTTCATTGTTATTCATATCAGCATTATGCTGCTGTTGAGGCCTCTGTAGCCCTACTGTGTGCATTGCTTACATATTCCTGGAAGTAAATCAGTGCAAAGGCTACGTCCCAGATTCCAATATCTCAGCATTGTGCTTTGTGTGTTGCCACTAGATGCATTGTGCAGTGTTATTGGAAACCTATTTAAATTCACTTCTTGGGTCTGCATACAGTGTCAGCATTGTACTCTTGGGAACCTATCTGAACCCACTTCTTGTGTCCCTGTTATCTACAGTGTGCACTGTTGCAAGTTACCTGTTTATTTCAGTTTCGGGTTCCTGTTTATCTGGATTGTGCACTGTTAAGGGTTACTTATTTCGTTCAATTTCTCAGGTTTCTGTCTATTTACATCATATTTTTGACAACTTATTTAATTCCACTTCTTTGGTTCCTATTTATCTGCACTGTGTGATTAGGAACTCTAACCCACTTCTTGAGTCCCTGTTTATCTGCATTGTGCACTGTTCAAGGTAATCTATGTGTCACAAGATGAATTTAATTAGATTTCAGCCACTTCTTGTGAAATCTGGCCTCGTATACTTTTAGGAATTCTAAGAAAGGGAACATGACATCAAGGTCAAAGGTCAGATTCTCATTTTCTTGTAATTCATTCTGAGATTGGAGACCCAGGGCCCTTCAGCCTTTGCTTCTTAATACATGGTGGGCCATGGTTGCATGTCAGAACTGTGAACGTGAAACCATGACTGTGAAAACAGTGATGGCTTGAAAGAGAACTGGAAAGATGGCGATAGTTGTTTTTGTGGGGGTTTCCCCCCACACCTCCCACTGTGGGGGGCTTTTGCCCCCACACCCCCCCTTTCTAAATATACTAACTCCAAGGTCATAGCACCTTGGGGAGGGTAGAATGTGACTGTTCGTCATCAAGTTGTCGCTGTTTTCGCAGTCACAATTTTTACGTCACTGTCATCATGGGCTACCATGGGCCCTGCTGTTTGCCTTAGATTCACTTTTAAGCAGAGTGTTCCAGTGGTTGGAAGACTGAACTGTGAAACAGAAGCTTCCCAGGTTTGAATGATCATGAGCAAGTCACTTGACCTGTGTTTTGGTCCCTCTTGGTTGTAAAACAAGTTATAAGCAGGACTCAACTGCAAACAAGATACTATATCTCAGAGTAAGTAAATTGCAAGAAAAGAGTGTGGCTAAATGTTTGTGATCATTGACGTTTTCTGGTCAAATTTGTTTCAAGTTTTATGCCCAGGGCCCCATGTTTTCTGCGATTCTGCGGTTGCAGCAGTGACTGCAGAAATCGGGGCTGACCACAGAAATCAGTGCTTGCCACAGAAATCAGGAAAACCAGCCACACAGTCATAGAAATGCTAGTAATGCTATGCGATCACACAAGGCACGAACATAGCTATTGATATGTTAAGTGTGCCATGGCATACATGCTCATAATAAGGGGCAGCAAACTGATGCCACCCGCTACAAAGCCAAAAAACTAGTGGCTGCATGGCATCTTCACATGTGCTGGCTCTTGTTACATACCTCCGTCCAGCCAGTATTGTGGGAGGGGGGAGAACTGACATAAGAGTAGCAGAGCTTGATTAGGTCCATGGCGGTTATGATTTGCTGCTGTGTAGGTGTGGGTAGCTCAGCCATGTTACTTTTTCATTGTGAGGCTGCTCATGGTGCATGCTGAATCCTTGGAAGATAAATTTGGAAGGAAGAACTGGAAGGCGAGCTGTAGTCTAGAAGTGAGAAGATTCAGTGGTGCCCATGGAGGTGGAATCGATCTCTGTGTGGTGATGGGTATCACAGGAGGAGCTGATTGCAGAAATGTAGGGCTGGAAGCAGACTGAGCAAAGGATTCAGTCCCCACTGGTGGACATCAATTACAGTTTTGATTTGTGGGCCGCAGTTCTGTACCTGCAAGTGTGAGAGTAATTTCTTGGCAGATTTGAATCTGCAGCCTACGTGGTGGCATCAAGCCCAGTTCTTAAGGAGGGTGAAGTTGCCCAGCTGCAGCAGAGTTTGGGGACCAGGGTATACTAGAACTGGAGCAAGCATGTATAGAAAAAATTGGAATGAGGGGTTTGATTGCTGCTATACATAAGTGAAATACATTGTATAGTGGAATGTTTTTCTGTGTAGAATTTCATCCCTTTCAAAATACTGTTGTACCACAGTTCAAAGGTCATGAATGTGATTCTACCCTTCTGTAGTAGAAGAGCATTCCAGAACCTATAGAGACTGCAAGAGTCAGTTTACTTTTGAAAGAAAAAGAACTCACAAACACATACTGTATTTCACACAGTAATATACACTATAAAAAATACAGGCTGAGCAATTCTATGCACAACCAGTTTGTTTTGCCATCTCAGGGTTCTGATTCCCATGGACCTCTCGAGCTTCACTCTTGAGGTCAGAGAGAATCAGAACCCCTCTGTGGCAGAACACACTTATAATGTATGGTAAGTGCCTATTAACCACCATAATCAGCAGTCACACAGCTTTGTTATGCACTGTTTAGAATTTTAAAAGTTGTTAACCACACTTCGGGAACTTCCAAACAGTGGCATAACAAAAAGAATGCACCAGAGTTCCATAATTCTCACATATAGAATGCAAACAGTGTTTTTTTGACCATACACTATAAAAGATGATGGCTAGGGATCGGGTGACAACCACGCTGAAATCACCTCTTGTGGTTGCTAGGGCTACAGTAAACCTCTCGAGCTGCGCTTTCGAGGTTTACTATGTTGCCCTAGCAACCACTCGAGGTGATTATAGCATGGTTATCACCCGATCCCCAGCCATTATCCTCTATGTTGTGCATAATTGCCCATCCAGTATTCTCTATAAGGGTCACTGCCTGAAGAACATAACAATCCCCTGAGCTGCAAGAAGAGAACATGCTAACTAAGGTTACTACAGCTTAATAAGAATGACTTGCTTGCATTTTTTTTAGTGTCCCCCAAAAGAAAAATCAGGAGTCAACAAATCCTACAGACAGTGTAAGTTGCACCCTCCTTCACTGTTCTAGGAAGACAGTTCCCACCCACCCCCAACACAAGACTTGCACACTGCACTCAACATGTTTGTTGCAAGGTAGTTGGGGTATTCCAAGTTTAAAAATATAATAATCTAAAAGAACATTGATCAAAGTCAGAAAAAATGGCTTTCAAGTTGGAGTCTCTATATCTGTTAAATGTAAATATAAACCAGAAGAAATCCAAGCAGGTTTTTCCTTTTGTGTAGTTTTAGCTATGTGTGTATGTCCTCCTCTGATTATAACCTAGGAGAACAGCAAAGGCCACCAATTTCCAGAAGAAGAACAGATGAGCCTTCAAATTTGGGGTGGTAGTAAAAATTCATTAAAAGAGAACACTGTGCCAGGCTTGGGTTATTGCAGTTTAATATTTGTGATAAGCAGACTACATACTGTTAAATGGCCTGCTGTTCCACTTTCAGTGTAGTGGAGTGGTTGCATGAAGGCAGTCAAAGGGTTAACTAAGACTTAATCCCTTTGAAGGTATGCTGTTTAGCCACAATTTATCTGCCACAGAATGGCCACAGAATCAGCAGTTATTCTGCCGCAGAAAGTATGAGGTCCTACCACAGAATGTAGGTCCACTTTGCCACAGTAAACACAGGGCCCTGTCTATGCCTTCTGTAGCTGGATGGCTAGACTTTAATACACAATAAACATGACTATTGCAGGGGTCAGAGAAAGCCCTTAGGACTAGGGCATATCCATCTATTTTTCATTTTCTAGTTTTCACAATAAAGAGATGAGGCAGAATACCTAACAAAGTCAAGTGACACACTGGTGACATGCAGTTAGTTAAGTAACTGTGCAGATTTTATGTGAGTGAGTGAGTAATTGGGGGGGGGGGATGCTTCCCACACAAGGGAGTTCCAATGAGGGAGTAGGACTGGTGAATATTAGGAAACCTCCACTCAAAGATTTTGTTTTGCACCTTCCATCGCATGGCACCAATGTAGGTAGGTGTTCCTGCTCCTTGGAAGCCCCTGTGACAGCTGCACTGGGCAGCACCAAAGTAGATTGGGCCCCTGCTCTCTGGGAGCCCCAAAGAAAACTGTGCAGGATGGCACCAATGCAGGTCGGGGGTCCCTATCTTTGGGTGCTCCCCAGACAGCTGCACCAGGCTGCACCAATGAAGACTGGGGCTCCTGAGACAGCTGTGCTAGGCTGCTGCACCAATGAAGGTTGGAGCTCCAGAGACAGCTGTGTTGGGCTGCACCAGTGAAGGTTGATGCTCCAGAGACAGATGTGTGGGGACTACACTAATGGAGGTTGGGGATCCTGAGACAGCTGTGCTGGGCTGTACCAATGAAGGCTGGGGTTTCCTGAGACACCTGTGCTGAGCTGCTGCATGAATGATGATTGGAGCTCCAGAGACAGCCACGCTGGGCTGCACCAATGAAGGTTGGGGCTCCTGAGACAGCTGTGGTGGGCTGCATCAGAGAAGGTTGGGGCTCCCAAGACAGCTGTGCTAGGCTGCACCAAAGAAGGTTGGGGATCCCAAGACAGCTGTGCTGGGCTGCTGCACAAGTGAAGGTTGGAGGTCCACAGACAGCCATGCTGGACTGCACCAATGAAGGCTGGGGCTCCAGAGACAGCTGTGGTGGGCTGCACCAATGAAGGTTGGGGCTCCAGAGACAGTTGTGCTGGGCTGCACCAATAAGGTTGGGGCTCCTGAGACAGCTGTGCTGGGATGTTGCATCAATAAAGGCTGGGGCTGCAGCTCTTCAGGATCCCCCTAGACAGCCATGCTGGATGGCAGCAATGAAAGTTTAGCTCCTTTTCCTCTGGAGCCTGTGGAACAGCTGTGCAGGGTGGCAGCAGTAGTGGAAGAGGGCCCCTATATTTTTAGGCTGTGGTCAGCTGACTTCCTCCATGTAGGCAACGAAGGATAAAAGAAACACTTCATATCAATGCATTAGTATTTCAAAATACCATAGCAAGAACTGTGAGTCACAAACAGGCAAGTAAAAGAGATAATGGAGTTTACATTGCTTACTTGTGTTTGTTCAGACATGGGGGAAGGAATCCAGGGTAGGCTGTGTCTGTTTACAGATGATACTAAACTCTGACAGATCTGGCAATGTGGAGGGGTTAAGGGAATTGCAAAGAGACCTGGAAAACTGGTCCAAAGTATGGCAACTGAAATTCAATGCCAAGAAGTGTAAAGTGGTGCACTTGGGGAACAAAAACTCCACAACACAGTATTTGATAGGAGGGGTTCATTTGTACACAGCATCAGAGGAAAAGGTCCTAGGAGTCATCATTAGGGACTCCCTTAAACAAACCAGCCAAAATAACAAAGTCTTCAGCAAGGCTAACAGGATACTTGGGTGTATTGGGACGGGGATTGCCAGTAGGAAACAGATGGTGCTATCGCCTCTGTATAGGTCACTGATGAGGCCACAGCTGAAGTATTGTGCCCAGTTCTGGAGTCCCCTTCTGAGAAAGGATGGAGACAGGCTAGAGACGGTACAGCACAGAGTGACTAAGGTAATTCAGGGCCAGGAGGACATATCTTATGAGGATGAGCTAAAGATGTTAAACATGTGTTCACTCAAAAACCAAGCAAAAGAGGGGGGACATGATAGAAACCTTCAAATCCCTGAAAGGAATAAACAGAATGAGCTGTGAAGAGTTATTTAACAGGAACAGAGAAACCAGCAGATGAGGTCATGAGTGGAGGTTAATGGTAGAAGGTTTGAAAAGGATGCAAGAAAGTATTATTTTACAGGAGGAAAGGTTAAACTATGGAATTGTCTACCAGCAGAGACAGTGGATGCCAAAACTATAAATGGCTTCAGACACAGGTGGGATGGAGTCAAGGATATACTGTAGCAGCTGCTCAGAAGGATGAGGGTAGTGGAAACACAAAGAATCATTGGGAGAATAGGGTAAGTGAAGACCACACAGGGACAATAGGTCCTTGGGTATGGTAGAATAACATGGGTAGGCTAGATGGACTGCCGTTCTTTTTCTGCCATCATCGTCTATGTGTCTATGTTACACACAAACACACACAACACATAGACTGACATTGTCTGTATGCCCCACCTCTTTTTGAATATTATGAGCAGATTCAATAGCAATGGAAGCAAGGGGAGTGGGGGGCAGCAGAGACCAAACCTTCACCATTTTAGAATACTTTAATATTGTAAAATAAAATCAACCAAATTGGAAATTATAAACACACGTGCAAACACGCACGCACTCACACACACTGAATGATGTTACTGGTTCCTCCCACCATAAAATTACTTTAAATGTTATCAACAAATTTTGATACTGCTTCATTGTTTGTTTTAATTTAATATATTATTACTTTTGTACTTTTTTAATTTAAAAAATTGAGTAAAGTCCACATTCGTATGCACAGACTCCTCAAAACAAATAGCATAGCTGCATGTTTTAGTCAAACAGTGGCTATTTTTCATTCCTTTTGACTAAACCTCTAAATGAGGTACATACCTTCTACAGAGATTCAACAGCTTGCCTCTAGCCGTGCTAGCATTCTGTTGTATAAAAAATTAAAGTGTTTGTGTAACCCCCTCAAAGAGGTAGGGCTTACCTTGTTATCTCCCCGGGCACCCTCTTTGCCCTCTGTCAAGCCTTGGTTCAACCCTGGTGTTCTACTGTCTTGAACCTGGACTAATATCCAGTTTTTGGGACCAAATCCATGTTAAGTAATTATATGCCACATAAATGGGCTGCGCTCATGCAAGAAGATGCTGCGCAGATGTGCGAGCTGGTGCCTTTGCGCTATAGCTTTTAGAGCTCTGTATCCGTATATAGTGGTAATAGCCTGTGCTGGGTCCACGTGGTTTGGCGCTTGTGACTGGCCAGGGAATGCTCTTTTAGACTCCACTCTTGCATCAGATAATAGTGCAGAGGGATTCCTATTGAATGTCGCCAATGTTTACTTTTAAAACTGAGCAGGATGTTTATGAAGTTGTGCTTTATGTATTGATGTGTTTCACCAGAAAAGGCACACTGAGCAAAAGTTGCTTGTTTCCAGGTGCATCCTGGAGGAAGGGGGGAATAGGGATACAACAGTATACAGCGATAACACAGTACGATAATATAAATGAAATTAGCAAAAAACACAAAAGCATAATACAGTATATATACAAATTGCCATATAACTGGAGAATTCAGTGGAATTGCAGAATGTAAGAGGTATCAAAAGAGTGAGTTTACAAAAGTTGGACATTTAGCTGTCTGCCTTTTGGCAGCCATCTTGTTACTTTGACCTTTTGTTTCAGCCATTTGGAACTCAAAGGGTCCTAAAAGGGTCCTTAGCTATGGCTGCTGGGCATACCTCTCAACTGTCCTTGATTTTCGGTGATGTCCCTGATTTTGCCTCAAAATGTTACTCTGTCCCTCCTAAAAAATTGTGTTTCCATGACCAAACAGTTGGAGTTGTAAGCACAAAATAATGTCAAACATTAATGTTACAGACTTGTTCCTCCTTAGAAAATGCATTTTACACAAAGTCCCTTATTCTACCAACTTCGTGAGTTGATATCTCCAATTTTGAAGATGTGTCCCTGATTTTGGTCCCTTGTCTCTGATTTTTTTAAGCCTTGTCCCTGATTTATGTGGGAGGAGGTTCAGAGGTATGCTGCTGGGAAGAATAGAGGACTATGTGTTTAGTACTTTCTGAATGGTCAGTCAGAAAGCCAGACTGTGACAGCCTCAAAGTTGAATTCAATTATAGTATTGTATTTCTTCAGTCAGAGAATGACTGTTGAGCTTGGCAGTTGCCAGAAGCTTTTTTGACGAAATGGAACTTCTCTGTGGGTCTCTTGGCTCTGGGCCCAGGGCCTACCAGCTAAGCAAAACTGGCCCCTTCAGCATGAAAGGGACAGAGACTGATTTTGCAAGCCACAGACAAAATTGCCAGAATTGGTGTCCTGAATGAAACTGTCAGAGTGAGAACTTGGAGCGACTTTGCTAAAGCTCGTTCCTGAGCTAAAAATTCCAGAGATCATCCTGAGTCCAAAGCTGCATCTACACTTAGGCCTGCAAAGGGAGTCAGTCACAAGCGCAATGATTAGAGCTAGTTTGTAGCCACCTTGGGATTTAATGCCTGGATATGGAGATGAGTCATGCCGGCCCTGGTCCCTTATGCTGGTCCCTGCTTCAGAAGCCTGAATCTGAGACTCCAGAGGTTCAAGCCTGCCCAAGGGAGCCAACCATCCTGACTCTACTTCAAAGACACAGGTCCTTCTGAACTGTGAGTAACTTCAGGGCTAGTCCTGCAACCACCCGTGTTTTGCAAGTTGCTTTTTAAATGTACTGGTGGCCATCGGGTCAGGGATTACAACCAGTTTGTCTAAGAGTTCAGACATTAAGATTTTCTTAAATGTTCAGTCACCCCTGCATGGCTAAAGGATAAATCCAATCATTTGTTTACACACATTAACAGTGACCAATTAGTTACAATGTACATCAGGCCTGCAAAAGTACAAGTCTGAGTATCCAGTGAAGTTAACTAGGTGTGGTCAACTGGACTGTTAATTTGGGAACTGTATCTAAATTGTGCCATGCTGGTAGGAGGTGGGATTTCTGTTGATAATGTGTTTCAAAACTAAGAGTAGTCTGCATATGCAAGCCGTTAATTTGCACTTCCTTATTCCCCCAAATATCCCCAAAATAAAAAGGGTTTATTGTTGTTTTAACACTGTCCATGAGCATATTATTACTGGGTGCAACCTTATTGCGTCTAACCTAAAAGTGTAATGCTGTTGTTGCTTGCTATTCTCCACAGGTAACTTAGGGTCTCAGCAATAGCCAAAACCCGGGACCTCCTGATGTGGATACTGTTTTAAGGGCGCCATTATTAGGGTGCCATAATGTGGGTGCCACAACAAGGCCGTGAGTGACAGGGGCATTCTGGATTTCTGAGGGTCCCACACTCTCACCATGTTGGCATCACCCGCCCTTCATGGCATGCCTGACCTGGAGTTGGTTATATATAGTTTGTGGGGATGCCAGGGACATAGCCCTCCCCACAGACACCATGTGATCTGGCTGGAGGGGGAGGCATCCAGTTCTGTGCCTCTCACCTGTCACATCACTGTTTTGTTTGAGCCGTTATTTACAGAATGCTCTTTGTTTGTGCCCCGGGATGGGTGAACCCTCCTGACAAAGTCTTTTGCAGGCGAAGCGCTGAGGTGAACTGCTTCTTTTGATGGTGACTGTATGTTTTGGACTCACACTGCAGTAAAGCTTGTTTAGCTTGAAATTAAAATTTTTTTCAAGTCCGTCCTTGTTTCTGTGTCTGGTGTTCTCCTATCTGTGTATCTGATGTAAGTTGGGGTTTCCAGCCTTTTAGGAGCACCCCCCCCCCAACATTGACTCTGGTGCTGCTGGGACTTTGGAGCTAATAGACAGAACCCGTTTGGTAAGTGCAGCCAGTGTGAGCATATTATTAGCTATAGACATTAATTGTATGACTTTAGCCTATTTGAACTACTGTTTGTTAATCTACATGTGGGATCACTAGGTGGGGAAGTGGGTAGGTACAGCATCCCAGGGAGTTGTACTAGCGTGTCATCTGTCCCACTTATCCTTTTACTCTGGGCAGAGGCACTGCTCTAATTATCTAATTTTTGGAAATGAATCCCCTTTTTTCACCAGAACAAGGTCCCAGACCCCTCAACCTGTATTGTGGTCATCTGGCAGGGGTAGTAGCCCGGTGGTACATGGTGCCTAGATTACAGATGGTTTAGTATTTCATTCAGCACCACACCAGAGCACGAGCTTGTGAAGCAACTGTTTTAGGAAGCATTTTGAGACAGGGCTTGTGCATCTGCACACACTTAACCAAATGACCGCAGCGGGTAGGTGGCCCTCCCTTGCACCTCATTTCAGATTCTAGTATTGCCATATCAGGACTAGGAGCTCTGTCACAAATGCACTCCGCAGGTTAGGCCCTCTGCTCCCACAGTGCCAACCTCAAAGTGAAAATTGTGTGAACAGGGGATAGACAGGGTAACCCTCCTGTCTGTTTTGGGTCCGAATCACCTACTAGCCTCGAGTTCTGGGGGGTCAAAATGTGAATCTTAGGCTAGCATACCCAATTAACAGGCTCAGATATGGACCCTCTTTGGGAATGCAGTACAATCCTTTGTCCAGGGGCACCCAGCCAGGTTTCCAAAATGTACCCTTACAACTCTATATGAGACCTAGGTATATTCTTGCCTTTAAGCAAGCTTAACAACACATTCAAGCCCTTAACCACTATCAGACTTAAACACAGGTTCAGCAATCACATGTAAAATAACTGAGAAAAAGCACAGGCAGTATTTTAAAGAAAATGTTGTTTACTAAAAATTGTAAAACAGGTAAAATCAAACACAGAACAATTATATCATTAACTTACAGTAACATAAAAAAATGGGAAGTTACAGAACACAAATACGCCTACCACAAATACTTAGGTTCTTGTCTAGCTTGATGTTACCATTAAGTGCCTTCAAGTCCAGAGAGTTAATTCTCTCTCTCTCTCTGAGTCCAGAATAATATGCTGTTTTCCCCCAGATGCATGTTCATTTCAAACTCCATCTCTCCACCACCTTTTGGCGAGGTCACAGTTAGATCCTCCTAGCTTTCTTCTTGACATAATTATCCACAAGGATGTATGTTATTACTGTGAAAAATCAGCAACTAGCCATTTCCCAAATATGACAGTCTTTGATCAAAACATCCCCTTTGATGCTTCCCTGCTGGTTTCCAGTTTTGCTAGAGTGATCTCAGGTTTACAACTGGTATAACATGGTTCTGTTATCAAATGGCCTCTTCCTGCAGGAATCATAACATTTTATGAGGTCCTGTCTCCTGGCAGATGGCCAGAAGGCTTTAATTTAGACAGAACAGGAAACTTGTAATTAGGGTTTTCTCTTCACTTGTGAATATACCATCTCTGCTGTTTTCAGCACCACTGAAATCTTGGGTCAAAGGTCAAGTTTACTTGCTGACTGGAGTGTCTTAGGCAGACCATCACATACCATTTATTTATAATACAAATATTACACAGATAACCATAAGCAGGGGGCAGTGCATCACAGGAGCATCATAGGCTGTGAGGTTGAAGTACATATAACAGGGTTTAGGACCCTGTCCTGGAAAGGGGATTGGTGGAAAGTGTCATCATCACAGCAATGCTCCCCTTTATGGTGAAGATATAGATACCTGTATCAAAAGAGATGAAACGAGAGCACCTACAGTAGGTGAGAAACAAAGATATGCTTACCTGTGTCCTGTAGGGAAGTCAGTTGTACAGCAACATCCTCTCTTCCTTTCCTGGCCTTCTCTTCTCTCTGTTCTGTCTTGCTGCAGGATGGCCAGCTGCAGGGGACACCTCACTTCTCCTTCTTGTCTCTGTCCTAATAGTCCTAATATTGCTTATGTTAATAACTCAGGCACAGGTGAGGAGTGAAGAGACCATATGGGCCTATAGCTAGCAGTAGGCAGGTCCCTGTACAAGTAACTGCTCTAGTGTTGAGTGAAACTGTTAATAATTGTCTCTTAATTGAGCTGCCCTGCTAGCAGGGCTGTAATGACATTGCCATGTCAGGAACAGAAGTAGTTGATCTGTTGCAGCTGGAACTGAGGTATTCATTTTGTGTTTTTTCAGCACGATGTTCTCCCTCTTTTCTGACTGCTGACATTGATTCCTCTTGTTGGGTGGATGGAAAGGGAGTCGATTGTCTGCTCCATTTATTTAAAAGTACACATGTGCTTTCATTTTTCTCATCACTAAAACATACGTGCTAGGGGCTGGCAAGAGTGACAGTCCCCATTTTGTGAGGCTACAGCACAGAAACATAGAATTTGTTGGCAGAAAAGCACCAGTAAGCCCATCCAGTCTGCCCTGTTTTTTCCCTGCCTATTCTGACATCTCAGACCCTATATGGTCACCAGCGACCTTCCTGCTTTCCTTTCCTTTACTTGTTATGCCCGTGTTCCTATCTCATGCATGCTTGAAGCTGCCCACTGCTTTTGCCTGCACCACCTATTCTGGCAGCTGTACCAGGCATCCACTACCCTTTCTGTGAAGAGATGTATCTCACATTCTTCTTAAACCTCCTCCCTCTAGCTTCACTGCATACCCCCATGTTCTTCTTTTCCTTCTCTGAAAGAGACTCCCCACCTGCACCTTGTTCACCCCTGTTAGGTACTTATAGGTCAATCATGTCCCCTCTCACTCTCCTCTCCTTCAGGAAGTACATGTTGAGATCCCACAACTTCCCAATCAACCCCTGCATCATTTTGGTGGCCCTCTTCTGGACCGCTTTAACCCTATCAACATTCTTGCAGAGGTGTGGCCTCCAGAACTGGACACAGTGCTCTAGGTGGGGTCTCACTAGAGAACAATATAGTGGCAACTCTACCTCCCTTCTCCTGCTAGAAATCCCCCTCACTATGCTCCCCAGCATTGCACTAGAATTGCCTACTGCCTTGTCACACTGCTGTAGCACCTTGAGATCACCAGAAATGATTACTCCAATGTCCCTTTCTTGCTTGGTAATTGTAAGTACCTCCCCTCATCTTGTTTTTGAAACTCAGCTTTATACAAGATAATAAATACATGCATACATGCAAGAGCTTTATAATCAAATTACAATACACCTTGGTTTGTCATTGAAATAAAGAAAACAAGACATAGAAACAAGCAACTAGACAGCATGTAGCCATAATGTCCACTTCTAGCAGCTGATCTTTCCGGCCATTTAATCCAAAATTGTTAGCTGGCTTCACTTCAGCCTTGATGAATGGTCTGGCATTCTCAATGGGAAGTGGGAACATGTAGCAACTTATAAACCAGAAACAACTTTGTGTGCTGAGTGCTGTGCATCAGAAATGTGTGCTCTAATGTGTACCTTATGGGGGTATATATGTGTTTCTGTATCTGGCATTACTGACCAACCAGTCTTTGCCTACTACTGTGTTATCCATTTGGTCCATCCCTCCATTCAACTGTTCAACTTCTAGCTCACTCTGGGGGTGGCCCTAGTTTCCCACCTGCCGCAGGTGTCAATGTATTTTTCCTGGGCCATCTTAGTGTGTCTATTCTCCTCTCCATTCTACCTATCTCATCAACTCTATCTCTGCAGCATTGAAGGGTGTGGGGGTCCTCATTTAATCAGCAGATTGTCACCCCTTTCACTACTGCTGTGCATAGTGCTTGGAATAGGTTCTCTTGTAACTTGTCCCCACATCTGGGGTCCTGGCAGTCCCATGAGCAAGTGCTTGAAGGTGTCGGGGATGTCCAGTCCCCAGGTAGTGGACATGATGGTGTGTTTCTGGTCCCAGTTATTGTTGCAGGAGTAGGCAACCCCAGAATATGTGGTAATGGGACTCCATCTCAGTAAATTTTCCCCAACATAAGTTGGAGTTGCCCACTTGAAGGTGCACTGTGACAATAGGTGTATGGAAGAAATGCACCATGCAGCAGAACTCTCTCCATCCAGGGGATGCATGATATTCCATCCCCTGCTCAGACCTTGTCCCATAAATGTTCATGGATTACAGTTTGGGCCTTCTGTTCTCTCTGAGTTCAGAGTAGTGTGAAATCCAGAAAATTTTTACCAAGCAGGGTTTGATAAGCTCTGAATATTGTACCTTTCTGACCGGTAAGCATCACTGCCTAGTACAGGAAACTTTCTTTGGAGGACATCTCTATGCTTACCTGTTACATCAAACCTTGTTGTGACAGGGTTGGATTAGACCCGGTCCCATTTGTTATACAGAGAGTTAAAAGCAATGATCTGTTCCATCTTCTCCTTTTCTGCTACTTGCCTGTCTTTTGCCTATCTGACTGCACAGTCATGTCTTTTTCCTGGACACCCTAAGGATCTAGCCAGTTCGAAAAGTCCCACACCCCCACTGCTACCTCCATGCCTTCACTTGCTGTTTCTATCTTTTCTTCCCCCCCTTGCTTTTCTGTGGCTGATAGAGTGTATGTGGATCTTTGTGTGAAGCTGGGATCTTTGGTTGGTAAATGTGCATAATTATGTTGTTCAAAATCAACTGCAGAAAGCTATTTCAGTTTATTAGAAAAGGTTGAAATCGGTAACACTGGAGTCGACCTGGAGAAACCTTTTGAACCCTCAAGGTTGTTAACAGAACTGTCTACAGGAAACAATTCCAGACATCCGGGGCTGGATTCTCAAAGCCCATGAAAATCCTGCAGCTGTGGGAAAAACTCGGCTCAAGTGGGCTGCCACTTGAACCGCAGTTTCTCCCACAGCTACGGTATTCCCAAAGTGGAGCCAGTTTGCGACTGGCTCCTCTATTTATGGCAGCTTAAGGGTGATTTTTCCCCGCAGCTGTAGAAAACTGTTATGGCTGATGAGACCAGCCATAACATCTCCTGAAGCTGTGGTGGACTGAGAATACCAATCTCTGCAACTGCGGAGATTTCTGTCCATAGCTGGAGTTGAGGTGCATGACTTAGTCCCAAATTGTTTTGAGAACCCCAGCTCCCTGCTCTATTCTGTTACACCTGTGGAGTCTTGGTGTTCTATTTTGCTCAGGAAAGAAACTGACAAACATGTTACATTTTATGAAAACAGGATGCAGTTAGAAACTATAAACATAACAATAATTTTGGTTTTTCAGTTTTAGTTTTAGCTCTGGAGATGCACTCAGAAGACTTTTTGCTTGAACTGCCTGTGTTAAAAGCCATCATGTAGAAATGTTGTTGTTTTTACTTTACTGTTTTTTATAATAATAAAGTCTGACTTGCAAATCTTTATAAATTCTACTGTTGTTTTGCAAAGGGAATACAGGAGCCCTCTTTTATGAAATGTTTATATGTTGTCAGGCCCAGTCCGTTCCACCTGAAGATCCCTGGGCCTGTGCGCAGTGGAGTGAAATCTGGATCACCATAATGCTGAAGAGCGGACCTATGGCATTGGGGGATTGTGAGAGGGTCTTAGCTTGTATTAGAATACGTAGTGTATGTCTGGTCTAGGGGTTGGATATTTCCAACCAAGTAGGGTCTGACATGCACATATAGAGAAGGGCAAAGAGTGGGACCAGTAGGGGCTGCAGTGCTTCCATTTTCATTTCATTTAATTTAATTTCATTTCATTTCATTTTTATTGGTTATACTAGAAAGGCATGTGAGCACTGATGCCTATTTACACAAGCGTCCCATTACATGCAACAATCATGAGACATGACATAGACTAAAACATTTAACTTACAGCAAGGGTTAATACAATGGCACATAAAATCAGGATAATATAGACTAAATGGCAAGTCATGAACTAGCCTTGGTGAATTAACAAATACAAGGTGATATTAAGCATTCAGTGAGGGTTTAACAATAATATAATATAACAGTGGGAATCAAAAAATGTAAGTGCAATCGAAAAACTAGCCTAGGTGGATTAACAATACTACAAGTGCTAGAAAGATAGGGTAAGTGCCAGAGGTAGATAACCAGAGGGTGAGGGGAAAATAGTGCAGAAGGGGAGTCAGATTAGGGCTGCGAGCAAGTGCAGGTGAGGGAGAAATGTCTCCTGATATTGTGTTTGAAGGCATTTGTGGGGGGACAGAGTTTTAGTTCCAGAAGGAGAGAGTTGAAGAGCTTGGGTCCCATGAAGGAGAGTGTTTTCTGGTCTTGAGAGATCCGGCAGAAAGGAACAGTGAAAGAGAGAGTGGAGGACAGTCTAGTGGTCCTGGTGGCAGTGGCTGTCTGGAAGACAGAGGTGAGGCAATCAGGGAGCAGTCCACGGGAGAGTTTGAAGAAGAAGGTGGCCATCATGCAGTTGAGGCAGGCCTCAGGGTAGGGCCGACTGGTGAGCTTATGAAGGTCACAGTGGTGTGTGAGTTTAGAGAGACCAGAGGCAAAGCGAATAGCTTTGTGGTAGGAGCTTCGAAGTCTGGAGAGATTTTTGATGGAGAGGCGGGGCAGAGAGATGGGTGAACCATAGTCAAAGACGGGAAGAAGGAAGCTGGAGACTAAGAGGGATTTGGATTCCCTGTTAAGGTAATGCTTGGTTCCGTGGAGGATACCAAGGCACTGGTGGGCTTTTTTGATTGGGAGGCTAGTGTGAGCATTGAAATTGAGGTGGCTATCCAGGAGTAATACAAGGTACTTGAATTCACTGACTCTTTCAATGAGTTGCCAAGGTTGTCATAGAGAGAGAGAGGTCAACCTCGGTAACTCCATTGAAAGAGTCAATGAATTCAAGTACCTTGGCTTACTCCTGGATAGCCACCTCCATTTCTAGTCAGCCTGTGTCCACCCTCTGCTTGGTCCAACTGACCACAGGGACCAGTTACGCCACCAGATAGTACCGGCGCATGTCTGGCAGGGTTAACCCACCTCTTTCTCTGGGGAGCACCAGCAGGCTCTTGGGAACTGGTGCTTCTGGATGCCAACACAAATCAGAATATGCAATTTTTGTAGGTGGGCCCAGAAGTGCTCTGGAAATTTCAAAGGAAGAACTTGGAAAGAAACAAAAGCCTCAGGACAACATTCATTTTCACTGTGGCAATCCTACCCTCAATGCTCAGAGAGAGTATGTCCCATCTCAAAAAATCAGTTTGTACTTACCACAGCAGTTTGTCATAATTTAAAAGTGTTGGGTACAATCTGAATACCTAAGTAATGGACCACACTGCGGGGTGCCCAGCGGAATGGGCAGGCCTTCTGAATAGCTTAAGGGAAAGAGACCCCAAATTTCATCACCTCTGATTTCTCATAATTTTATAGCCTGCCACTTTCCCATAGCGCTCAAGCTCAGCAAGAAAGGCTGGAACTGAAGTGATGCGAGAGGTAAGGAAGAAGAGGGAATTGTCTGTGTACAATGAACTCTTATATTCCCTGCCCCCAGCCCAGATTCCCTGTATGGCCTGGTTCTGACAAACTGCCACTATTAGGAAGCTGGGACACGTCAATGCATTCCCGTCATTTGGCCCAGTGACATTATGGGTTGGGAGAATTGTTCCTGGGACAGTTAGTGTAGTAATGACTTTGTTCATGCAGTAATTAATTCTTAGTTATTTTTGGTACTGCATTTCATTGTGTGTGTTTGTTGTTCAGGGGACAGTTTGTGTCAGACTTTGTAAGTGGGGTAAAGTACATATGCACATTTTGAGAGACCTATAAGGGAGGTGATTTTCTTGGTGGGTGTCATAGTATTAGTGGTGTTGTGGTGTTTGTGAAGCCTTGTTTATCTGTAGTATTTGAAGCAACAGTGGTTTGAATCAGGTACTGTTCTTATAATTTTATTTAGTTTTTAAGTGAACAGTGTATATGGCAGTTGGAGTTTTGTTATTGTATGTCTTTATTTGTGTTTTATAAGTGGTTTATTTCTGTTGCGTAAGTTATTTACTTTTACACACAGAAGGTTTTTGAGTTGCTGAAATGGGAGCAAGATAACACATTTATTGCATCTTGCTCTCATATGCTTTTAAAATTGATTCAGAATAAACTTATGCTAAACTATAAAAAGACCAAAGACACGCTCTTTGCTGCATTGCAGAAGAAGTAGTATGATCTGCTGCTGATACGAAGCCATGAAGAGGATTCACTTGAGCAGGTCTGCACTTTTAAATACCTTGGTGTACACTTGGATGACACCCTCACCTTCACCACTCACATAGACCAGGTTGTTAAATATGCTCACACAAAGCTGGGTATTCTGTATCACCATAGACTCTCTATGACCCCAGATGCTTTGAAACTGGTCATGAGCAGCTCGATCCTCTCAACAGTTGATTACAGGATATTGATCTGTGGTGCTGGCTCTGATACTGCACTCAAAAGAGTCAAAACCCTACTTAACAAGGCCTGTCACCTGGTACTGGAGGCCAATTATCTGACCCATACTTGTTCCCTTTACAAAGAGACTGGATGGCTCCCCCTCCATCTCAGAGCACAATACCAGACTTGCCTGCTTGTTAAAAAATCAATGCTAGGGCTTATGCCTGAGTCAACCTCTAATCTATTTAAGAATGTACAACCGACCGTCATTATCAGAAGCATGACCAAAGGTGGGCTCCTGGTGCCCTTCAAGCACACCACACTCACTCAGAGATCCCTTTTCTTCCAGGTCCTAAGTAGTTCAATGACCTTCCAACCACCTTCTTCAAATGTGACAGGATCAGCCGTTTCAAATCTGGGCTTCATGCTCATCTAGCCAGTGAGAATGTCTGTTGTTACTCTGTTTAGCCTGGGCCTAGTCCCTGATAAACCCTTCCCCCTTCCTGTATCCTCCTCCATGTCCACCTCCCCTACTCACTCACTTCACCCTTAACTATCCCCCTTCCCTCTCCCTTGTCCACCCCTTCCTCTCTCTACTCCCCTCCTGTTCTGCTCTCTCTACACACCTGTCCCACTCCCCACCTTATTCCCCTGACAAAGCTAACTCTGGCGGCTCTACCCTGCATCTCTCTTACTCAGTAGCCTGGGTTATACTGTCCTTTGATTGAACAATGCACTTTATTCAGTGTTGAACTGCACTCTCCTAGAGTTGTTGTAGTTGTTCTTCCTCAGCTTAATCATGTATCTATTAGTTGTGTCTGTATATACTGACTTTATTGTTTTTGTTTGCTAGTGATTCCTTGTAACCAATGTATTGTTTTATGT
Organism: Neoceratodus forsteri; assembly: GCA_016271365.2. Taxonomy (NCBI): domain Eukaryota; kingdom Metazoa; phylum Chordata; order Ceratodontiformes; family Ceratodontidae; genus Neoceratodus; species Neoceratodus forsteri. The sequence continues at coordinate 237,208,760 of CM057449.1, read as the reverse complement.
TTTTTTGAATGACTTGAACCTTTGTAAATGAGCCCTTGGCTCAAAGGTATTAATCTGAATCTGAAATAAATAAATAAATAAATAGATAGAGTTATTTTTGGTGACTTAGAAGCCAAAGTTATGGGCTATTGCATGTAAGTATTCAAAGAGGGTATATGTTTTATATGATCATACTGCCACTTCCAGTCATTTATTTATGTCCTGGTACTTTTTCTAGACTTTATTGGGGGTTCCTGCCTTTACATGTTCAAAGTCTCCATGTATTTTTATTGTGTAGTTTTGATTCCATTTATGAGTTTCAATAGTGCGGGGTTGCTCATGCCTAATATGTCATTTAGGGTACTATGGAAGGCTTCTGTGGCATTATTGGTGCGGGAGTCCTTGTCTAGGACTCTCTGATAGCAGTTCCAGAACTCGGGTGGGAGTAGTGGCTTCAGGCATTCTGTTCTTCTTCAGTTCATGTGACCTATGTATGTTGTTTCAAAGTTGTCCAGGACAGAGTGTAGCTCTTCTGGTATTATGCCTTGTTCCTCATCTGCCAGGAGCTCAAATTTTGGTATTATGTCCTCTGTGGGGATGAATGCCATGGCAGGTATACTGTACATCTGCATTGCAGTGCAAAGTTAGAGTCTTCCTGGAATTTGCTGCTTTAGCCTTTCAGACTGTACTTTCTGCCAGATGTTCTGTGAGAGGTGAAAGAAGCAGCCTCTTCTATCTGCTTGGGGAAATACTTCCTCAATGGCATGGATCGCTGCTAGTTCGAAGTCTGTTAGGACTGAATTTGGTTTGAGGTTTGGTTGTATTTGTAGGATGTATTGTAGAGCTCTGATGTACAGTATGTGTCTTTCTTTCTATTTGGAAGTAGAATGAAGAGGCAGGGAATGGTTTTGCCAAACCTTTCTACATGTACTGTATATATTTGTTCGAATAAGGGGGGAGACATTTGAAAAGTGCCACTCATGAAGTAGTTACTTGAGATGCAGAGGAGCTCTGGATTTCTGAGGGATCCAAATATGAGGATTCTGTTCTCCTCTGGTCTGTTGTTGTACAGTAGAAAACTTTCTGTGTTGCTATTGGGGGCTGTGAAGCAGGTGTATATGTCGGGAATTTCTCTGTCTCTCCTACTTGCTGAGTTGGGTGGTACTGACATGCTTGACATGTGAGTTTTCTGTACTGTTTGTTTCAGGTTATAGTCACTTTGTTTCCCCAAGGCATTTTGTTTATTTATTTATTTAAGCGTTTAACCAGGAAGGCATGCTGAGCAGGCTACTGCTCGACTCCAGATGCGTCCTGGGGGGAAGGGGTGCAAATACACAGTTGAATGACAAGCATAATACAAGTGTGATTCATAATGAGGATAGTCGCTACACATTAGGTCCTGATATAAAGACAAAACAGAATGACAGAACAATAGATACAGGCACAGTTTAGATACATTACCATAAATACAGTCAGATAGGTAGAACATACATTAATATAAGGGATAGCCCTTCCTTGGCTTGTGAAAGTATAGCTGTTGTGCTGCCTTGTGTGGTAGTAGCTCATTGGTGTACTCACTGCAATGTTTCTAAGATCTCTACTCTGGGTGTCATTGATATGTGAGTGTCATCCAATTTTGGCTACGATTTGGTCATCAGATGCTTGCTGTTGGGCTTTGCAAAATATTCCTGATTTCCTGCCAACTTCAGATTGCCATTATTGTTTCAGTCCATTAGCACTAGCTTTGTGAAAGGTGTACATGTAGTTCTCATTGTCCACAGCTTCTTGCTTGCCTTTTTCTGAGGAGATGTACCGCACTGGTATTGCCTGCATTTTTGTTTTACTTTCTTTTGTTAGGCTCATGCTTTTTGGGGGTTTTGTACTGTTGCGGTGTGTGTTTGGAACACTACATGATCTTTCTTTATTGTTATTCATAAGATAGATTTGGTTGTATTATTTGGCTAATTGCCTTTACAATGCACTAACAGGATAAAAGAATGCAAGCAAACATGCAGTATAACAAAACAATTAACATGAGAGAATTATCCAGATCCATTTTCCAGAAAAAGTAAAAATTCATCCAGAACTTTATTGGCTTAATTATCTATAATACATCAAATAGTGGAGTTAGTTATTGAGTTTTTAACTTATAGCTCTATGGAATCTTTAAAAAGAGTAGAGATTAAAAAGATCCCTTCTTTTGATTTTTATCTATAGTTGCTTGTTTTGTCTTATACCAAATATTGTCCAGAATAGATCCAATGTCTGCATAATCATAGGTATCATTTCCCAAAATAACATAAATTATCAAAGTACGAGTAAAGAAACTGCAGAATCAAAAGATGAGTCCATATAAGGGATAGCCCTTCTTTGGCTTGTGAAAGTATAGCTGTTGTGCTGCCTTGTGTGGTAGTAGCTCATTGGTTTACTTGCTGTAATGTTTTTAAGATCTCTACTCTGGGTGTCATTGATATGTGAGTGTCATCCAATTTTGGCTATGATTTGGTCATCAGATGCTTGCTGTTGGGCTCCAGGCCATAAGGAAATGGAGGGTAATGAGTACCAATGCCCATAGTCTGGGCAACAAGCTCCCTGAGCTGGTGGCCTTGATGGAAGAGGGATGCCTGGATATCGTAGCAGTCACAGAAACATGGTACACGGAGAACCATGACTGGGATGTTAACATACCAGGGTACATAACCTACAGGAGAGACAGGCAGGGGAGAAGAGGGGGAGGAGTAGCTCCCTATGTAAAGGGAGGATAAAAGCAACTGAACAAAAGAGTAAACAGGGAGGAGAGGAGGCACTGTGGGTCACCTTGGAGACTGGAAAGGGCACCACAATCCACACAGGGTTTGTACAGACCCCATGTCAGGGGAGGGAATGGACAAGGATATGATAGAAGGCATTCTTAGAATGGCAGAGAAAGGGGAGATACTGTTGATGGGAGACCTGAATATGCCAGATGTTAACTGGAGCACATTTGCTGCAGCCACATCCAAGAGCAGGGCCATTCTTGATGCCCTACAGGTGGCAGGCCTTAGACAGCTAGTTTCGGAACCCAGTCGTGAGGGAGCAATCTTAGACCTCATACTCTCAAACGGGGCAGTAAAAGGATCTCAGATCTAGAAGTGGGTTGCCATCTGGGGACAAGTGACCATCAAACAGTGTGGTTCACGTTAAACTCAGCTACAGAGTCAAGCCATACAAAAGTGAGGGTACTGGACTTTAGGAGGGCTGACTTTGGCAAGATGGGAGAGTGCCTCAGAAAAGCACCAGCAAACAGGCTAGAAGGAGGTGTGGAGCAACAATGGGGAATCATCAAAACCGCCATCACAGAGGCAACAAGCCTTTGTGTGAAGCAAATAAACAAATCAAAATGAAAGAAAAAGCCACTATGGTTCTCAAAAGAGGTGACTGTGAAAGTCAGGAAGAAAAAGATAGCATTCCAGAAGTATAAGGAAACACAGAAGGAGCAGGACAGAGAGCTGTACCAGTTAAGGCAGAAGGAAGCAGGGAGGGAAGTCAGAATAGCAAAGGCCCAAACTGAGGAAAAATAGCCAACTCAGTTAAGAAGGGGATAAAACCTTTATAGGTACATTAGCGAGCATATAGAAAGACAAAGGGAGGGATAGTGAGGCTGAATAGAATGAACAGTGGGTGGGCAGAGGGGACAGTGAAAAAGCAGGGATACTGAATGAATATTTCTGCTCAGTATTCACAAAAGAGGAGGGGGAAGTGCCTAATCCAATTAACAGAAGCACTCTTGATAGGGAGGTCGATCCCAGTCCTTTCACAGAAGAAAGGGTTCTGCAAGAACTCCTAAAACTGAAGGTGGACAAAGCAATGGGTCCTGATGGAATTCACCCCAGAATTCTAAAAGAATTAAGGGAGGAACTAGTGAAACCACTGGCTACTCTTTTTAATAAAACATGGGAGGATGGTGTGGTACCCGAGGACTGGAGGAAGGCGGATGTGATTCCCCTTCACAAAAGTGGGACAAAGACAGAGACAGGAAACTACAGACCTGTCAGTCTGACCTCTGTGGTAGGGAAAGTGATGGAGTCACTTCTGAAGGAAAGAATAGTTGAGTACCTAGAGGCCAGTGGAGCACAGGACCCAAGGCAGCATGGGTTCACAGCGGGAAGGTAATGTCAGACAAATCTAATAGATTTCTTTGACTGGGTGACCAAAGTAGTAGACCAGGGAGGGGCTGTGGACATGGCCTACCTCAACTTTAGCAAGGCATTTGACACAGTCCTACACAAAAGATTAATAGTCAAATTAACCAGCCTGGGAGTGGGTCCTAGGGTGGTAGCCTAGGCAATACATTGGCTGCACAACAGGACACAGAAGGTAATTGTAAATGGAGTCCACTCTGAAGAAAGAGGGGTTACTAGTGGGGTTCCGCAGGATTCAGTATTGGGTCCAGTTCTTTTTACTGTCTTCATCAGTGACAGTGCAGAGGGACTGGAAGGAAAAGTATGCCTTTTTGCAGATGACACAAAGATCTGGAACAGGGTTGATACACAAGGAGGTGTGAAAAGAATGAAAAGGGACTTAGCAAGGTTGGAGGAATGGTCAGAAGTATGGCAGCTAGGATTCAATGCAAAGAAGTGCAAAATAATGCACCTGGGAAACAAGAACTTGGGGAAGTATACACAATGGGTGGGGAGGTAGTGACAACAACAAACAAGCATTTGTCAATGCCGAACTTTCGCTTGGAGGTATTTGCAGTGGTATTTGGCACTTGGACATGGCTTAAAAAAATCAGTGACAAAGAAGTACAAGCATTTGTCAATGCTGAATGTTACTTGCTTCTATGTGCTGTTTAGGTATTTGGAAGTCATTGGAGTGCAAATATTGAAAATTCGCAAACTTACGAGCGTGCGTAGGAACTGCGCAACGCACGCTCGTAAAACAGTCATTTTTAGGAATTTTTTCACCAAATTTTCAACATAGCCATTTTAAGACCTCTGCTAATGAACAGTGTCATGGTGATTTTCTTAATATGTCCCATACATTGATTTCGCACACTGACTGCGCCATTGTGCGCTACATGGGCAGAAACATGTTTTGGGCAGGATGTGAAAAATGACAGCTGTACTGCTCATAAGGAGGTGTGGTAAAATGGCAATGTTGAAAATCTGGAGTGAAAATATTGAAAATTCGTGAACTTACGAGCCTGCGTAGCAGCCGCAAACACATGCCAGTAAAACAGTCATTTTGAATGCCAAATTTTAACATGTGTTTTGGACCCTTCTCATTAATGATTCACTGTCATGGCGTTATTCAGGCCCAAAGGGTGATTTCACGCAGTGACTGCACAGTGACTGCGAAATCACCCTTCGGGCCCGAATAACACCATGACAGTGACATCATTCATGAGAAAGGGTCCCAAAAACCCCATGTTGAAAATTTGGTGCAAAAATTCCAAAAAATGCCTGAGATATGCAATAAAGTTGAAAACCCCCTATCTAGCCCATTATACAGCTTACTGGCATTTCCTCAGTTCGCGGTCGGCTTTGAAGAGTGAAGATGTGTTCATGGTCCACTGATGATCATCGTGCCAAGCTCCGGAGGTAAGTATGGGGTGAGGGGGGTGTGGGAAGCAGGGTGTGCAGTGGGTGGGTGCGGGTTGTGGGAGGGGCTGGGAGAAGTGCCGTGGGACCATTTTTAATTTACAGGTTTAAAAAAAAAAAAAAAAGACGACCTGGGACATTTGCCATGCTGGGGTGGGCTCCCAGCATGGCAGAAGGATGGCTGGGGGGGCCGTGAAGCTGACAGGGGATTGGGCACCCCCATCGGCAGACAACACGGGATGTTTGCCATGCTGGGGTGGGCTCCCAGCGTGGCAGCAAAGATTTGGGGGTGGTTGGCATGACGTGGTGCAAGCGCACAGCGGTGGTTTTCTTTGAAGAGAAGACCACCGCTGTCATACACAGCACCACGTCCGATTGGTGCAGGACTACCACGCCTGCTCAATGGAGCAGGGGATTGCAGAGGAGGGGCACACCTCCAAAGTGTCCCATTCTCCCAAGACGTTCCTTGCGCATGCGCGTAAGTGAACGTAAAAAGGAAAGGGACCTGGGAGTAATCATATCAGATGACCTTAAGGTTAGCAAGCAATGTGAGAAGGCAGTAGGGAGGGCTGGGGGTATACTGGGATGTATAGGGAGAGGCATCAGCAGCAGAAAACAGGAAGTTGTTATCCCTCTGTACAGACAGTTGGTGAGACCCCATCTGGAGTACTGTGTCCAGTTCTGGAGACCCCATCTCCGCAAGGACATAGACAGGATAGAAATAGTCCAGAGGAGGGCAGCTAAAATGGTGCAGGGTCTGCAAGAGAAGCCATATGAGGAGAGACTAAAGGAGCTTAATATGTATACCCTTGAGGAAAGAAGGGAGAGGGGGGACATGATAGAAACTTTTAAGTACCTCAGTGGAATCAACAAAGTCCAAGAAAGTAGCATCTTCCAGAAAAAGAGACTTGCAAGAACAAGGGGACACAATTTAAAGATAGAGGGGGGACAGTTCAGAGGCAATGTGAGGAAGTATTATTTCACAGAGAGGGTAGTGGATGCATCGAACAGCCTTCCTGAGGAGGTTGTGGGGTCTAAAACTGTGGGAGAATTCAAGAATGTATGGGACAGACATAAGGCTATTCTTGTGGGGGGTAGGAAGAACTAGGCTGTTGGTTAACTAGGATCTGCGGCCTATCCTGTAGGTAGGGAAATGGGCAGACTAGATGGGCCAAGCGGTCCTTATCTGCCATCAAAGTCTATGTTTCTATGTTTGTATGTTTCATCATAGTCTAACCTCAGTCTCCAGAGGCAGTTCCAATCTCAGTATGTTGCCACCAAAATACGCATAAGGTTGTTGGAAAGTACAAATTCGGCAAAAGTGCCTGTCCAGCAAAATTTTGTTCTATGGCCAATTTGGGAAAATCATTACTACTTAGAAAAGACTCCCTTTACCTAGTGAGTCATAAAAATGCAAACATTAATTTATCCCAATAGACCTTCTTTAACACAAAATGTTCCCAGCCATCTGTCTCATAAGGCACTTTTACACAGGCAGTCTTACAACGCAATAAGCATTACGGAAGGACCTTACCGGTCCATCCAGTGCTGTGTAAATGCTTTTTGTTCCATTGTAAAATGAACAGACACCTGAACCACATTCTCTGGCATAGGTGGTATGTCCCCAAATGTGCCATTGCAGTGCGCAGTGTAAATCGCCCATTCCGCTGCAACACCTCTAGCTCTAAGCTCCCCCCTGCTAATCTCCCAAGGAGTACTGCACCGTTATGGACTGCAGGGCAATGTTGTGGTGAAACACAGAACTCGTTTAATCAGGACATGAAGCGGAACAGGCTGTATCAGCACTGGACAGGTAACGCTCCTTTCGGAACAGCAGTGTGTGTGTAAAAGCGCCTATAGTCCTCGCCTTCTATCTATTGCTTCCCAGCCTGAGCCTAAAAGACCTGCTCCCAATAGAAGAGGAGACGATTCAAATAAACTTAATTTTCATCTGCAACCCTAATGCATGTAGAAATACTTGGGTGCTTACTTGCCAGTGCCCTTAGGTAATCAGTTTCCAATCTCCTGTTTCTGGGTTTTACATAATATCAAATGAGGGAGCAGAAATATATAACAGCTGGTTAAAAATAGCCCTAGTAAACCAAACCATAAATATATTTATGAATAATTTGGTTCTAGCTTCTCCTGAAAGAAAATAGATAAAGTACATTTGCACTAAAAAAAAATACAGATGCTTCAAATATATTTATAATAATACACAGAGGAAAGTATTCCATTAATAATGAGTGTCCATGTGGGCCTAGAAAGCATGATGCCCAAAGCCCAGGAAATTATCACACCTTATTGGGTTCTAGTACTTTTCTGTCATATATAAATGTTTCTCAATGCTCTGGAAATACTAACTTTTTATGTAACACATACTATGTTCATAAAACAAAATATAAGGCAGAGGCAAAAGTGCATTCCCAGTTCAGTCACAAGGGAAATCCGTGTAACCAACGAGTTCATTAATATGACTCAAAACAGCTTTCAGTTTATCTCTATTGAGCCTTGAACATCATTAGGAATTCCTTTGGAATGTGTTTGATGTGTAATTGATGAACATTTAGTGGGGTGTTTACCCCATCATAGATTGCACTGTTAAGCTGGAAAAAGTTCTCCTTATGAGACTTAAGTCAACATTCTAGTTTTCCAAATATTAAGTTGCAAGTAGTAAATATTAGTCACAGTGATGCATTTTTACCAGTGTTAAATATCGCATTCTCATCAAACGGCAGAGAAAATGAATACTGAGAAGCTTCAAATGATAGCATGTCTATCATATATTAAAATTGTACCTCTGGGGAAAATATATTTGTTTCAGCTTTCACCCATTTTGGAGTGCTGTCCAAAAGGAGAGACCAGCAACAGCAGTTTCAGCAAGGGCAAATTCCTATTCCCAAAAGTGGCGTTCATTAGATACATACAGCAGTCCCAAGCTACCTTACCGCCTCTCCACCTGAGTGTTAGTCAGCCTTCTTTAGGCTTCACATGTCTCTCCTGTATCTTGGCATTGATTTTAATTATTTTCATTGCCCCATATGAAGCTTTAAGCTTCTTCAGGATCAAGCATCTGAGCTGCATTTTTCCAATTTCTGGGTCATAGGAATCCATCTGTATGATAAAAAAGAACAGAAGTGTTCCACTCACACATCTCTTCTGTATCTTGTCATTGATTTTAATTCTTTTCAGGCCCATATATGAAACGTTAAGCTCCTTTGGGATCAAGCACCTCAGCTGCATTTTCTCAATTTCTGGGTCACAGGAATCCATCTGTAAGATAAAAAGAATAGAAGCACTCCGCTGAGTGTAGCATTTCTTTAATAAATAATACAAGGACACCCTGTCCCCCTAGGCAACATTGGCATACCTGTTTAAACAGTAATAGCACCTTCTCGCACTTATAGTGCAGTAAAAACTCTGCTGAGACATCCAATCCAAAGTCGAAGACAGGGCTGTCTCACATGCTGCCAGACGCTGTCTTTGGCTAATCTGCAACAGAACCCCTCTCTGGACTAGCCAACAGGGAAAAGATATCAGTTCACAGACCATTTACACATCGTTCATGTGGGTCTAAATGAAATGACTCTCAACCAAACTGGGAGTAAAAACAACAGCAAAAAGCAGCAAAAACTGCTGGTTCCTGGCATTCTGCTTACACTTTGTTTTCTCCCGAAACATAAGTTAGCTTGCCTGGCCACAATGAACAGCCAAACAACAGCCTCAATGGGTAGAAATATTTTAAAACTTAAAAACATATCCTTGAGTAGGAAAATCCCTTCAAGATAGCTCTAACCTCAAAAAGCAGAGCTGGGCCATTTGGAGTGGAGCAGCAGCATGGCCATCTTGCCTATTATTATTCAGTGCACCTGTGCTATGTGGTTTGGGTTTCTTCATGCCTTGTGCTTTTGTACTGATGGTGTGATTTAGGGGGAGTGTTCCTTGGGATTTGATGTTAATTGGTTTGGGAGCAGGTTAGTTGGGTAGTGACTTGTGTTGGGAGCCAATTGTCTGTGTCAGAATTATGACTGGGATTCAATTGTCATGGTTGGGAATTTTTCTGGGTACATATTGTCCATCTGTAATTGTCAGGGTGGAAATTGTCCAGAGCAAATTGTCATGTAGCCACCAGAGGCTCTATGCAAAGAGCAAACAAGAGTGGCAAGAATGAGCATCGCTGTCTTGTCCCTCTGGTTAAAAAGAAGCACTCTGATAAGATGCCATTGACTCTCACCTGAGCATAGAGAGAAGGGTACAAAGTCTTAATACTATTGTAGAAGGTCTCCCCATCCCCATCTCCACCAGGAGACACTAGAGGAATCCTCAGTTCACCCAAAGGACTTTTCCGTATCCATAAATTTAGGGTTACCTCCTTTTAAGAAGCCCAAAGTGGGACATTTCTTACTGAAACATGATTTTTCGCAGGACAGTACATAACCTCGACCAATGCAACAGACTTGTTTTCTCTATATAATCAGAATTAAGGCTAAGTATTGTAGTTTCTTAGTTGCTTCTATTGTTTATTATCATTTTAAGGTATTTTAGTTAACATGTTATAGTTTTCTGCAACATTTAGTTGAAAGTTAGAAAATATTTGTTGTTCTATTAAGTCAGGACATGTAGTATTTTTCATGTTTTTTTGCAGGACACAGCTGCCCAGATCAGGACTGTCCTGCAAAAATCAGGACAGGTGGTAACCCTACATGAATTCTGCTGGGACAAACTTGGGAAATTTGTACTGCCATGTAATAGTATTCAGAAGGTGGCAGATTTTATCATGAATGAGGCAACCTTTGATGAAGCCAGTCTGATCTGGGTGAACCATGGACCCCACCCACTGTTGCAGCCTGGATGCCAAGGTCACTATAAGTACTTTGAGATCCACATTTAGGAGTGAAATGGGGTGGTATGACCTGCAGCTCATGTAATAGTTGTTGGGCTTAAGGATAACAGAGATGTGGGCATATTGCCATGAGGGGGAAGTCTGTCCCCATGCTGCAGCCCTCTAAAAGCAGCTTCTAGCAGAGGAGTGAGATGCTCTGAAAATGCCTTGAGGAACTCAGGGGCTAGCCCATCTGGGCCCAGAGATGAACCACATTTTAGATTACTAATGGCCATCTGTATCTCATTTGAGACTACTGGTGCACCCAAGGCCTCCTTAGCCTCTTCCACAAGGTAGTTAACCTGCATCTTGTCGTAAAAGGCATTGAGCTTCTCCTGGAAGCCCTTCAACCTATTCTGGGTGTAGAAGTGTTTATAACAGTCCCCTAAGAGAGCAAAACAATTTTGGGGGGATCAGTCTTAAAAGTGTTGTGGTACCTCATCAATGCAGACTCAGGACTGTGCGGCTCTCCACTTCCCTGTGCAGCTGCCAGGCTAGCAGCTTCCCTCTCTGTTACCTGATTCATATAACCATTGGGGTACTGCAGAGCTCCCTCCACTTTCTCACCCCAGGAGGTGGTTCAGGTCTGCTATACACATTTTTAGTTGTTGCCTGACCTGCTTGTTCAGAACTATTTTGTGCTCTGCCTCAAGTCAAAGAACTTTTGTTAAAGGAGCTGCTGTTCCCTGAATATTTTTTTTATTGGCCTCAAAGTTGATGGTGCAGCCACTAATAGCAACTTTAAGTCTGTCCCACCAAACTGCCTCTGACGTGGAATCTGTGAGTTTTTGGGTCTTGTACTCCTCCATACACTCCTCCACTATCTTAACATAGTCTCTGTCATTAGGCAACAAGATGTTCAATCTCCAACCCGGGATTTTCTAGACTGAGGTGATTACCGTGTTCAAGAGGACTGTGGCATGGTCCAAGAGCATAATGCTCTTGATCTCACACTGTTCAGTTGCATGGGCTCAGTTAGCTGAGATAAGGAAGAAGTCAAAGCATGAGTATGCACTATGAGGAGGGGATCACAATGTGCAGTCCCTCATAGTGGGGTGTAGTGAATGCCAAATTTTGGTCAGATTCAGCTCTCATGACAACCTTCTAATGCATGTTCCAGTGCAGGACACCTCTTGGGTAACTGTACCAGATAGGTCCAGTCAGGGCTGCATAACTCCATTAAAGTTCCCACCTACTAGGTATAAATCTGTGAGTGGGGGTACCCAGGATACGAATGTGTCCTGTCAGAACCGGACAATTTCCCTCTCCTAGTTTGGGGCCAAGACATTAACTAAAGTGCAGGGCACCATCCTGAAAATGCCCTTAAAATATACAAACCTCCCTTCTGGATCCTCAAGTACCTGCTCAACCTCCAGGGGCATAACTTCTGAACCAGAATTGTCATGCCTTTTCTGTGTGGATGTGCCTGGAATAAAGAGGAGTATACTGAACCTACCCATGACTGTCTCAGTTTGGTGTGTTCACTTTGAGTTAAGTGAAACTCCTGTAAAAACACTATTGTAGCTGCCAACTGCTTCAACTCCTGCAACACCCTAGACCTCTTCATCGGGGCTGTGTAGGCCCCTGACATTGTACAGAACTATTTGTTCTTCTGCCATCTTAGTAATCATGATGCTTGGTGGGATTCACCCTAGGGGCCCCCCCCCCCAAAGAGTCCCCAGCCCCCCACAAATTGTTTGCATGAAAGCCAATATCAAAAGAACAGGAAACAGAATTAGATAAACTATGTACATTTAATGCACCTGAAACCTTGCTACACCACACCAACTTCAACAGGTTCCCCCCATCTTATACATAGCTCCCAGGTTTCCCTTCACCAGTTGCACCACTTTGCACTAAATCCCAGATGCCACTCCCTAGACCACTCCTCTAGTTTCCTCAGATCATTTTGTATTCTCTCCACCCCTTCCTGAGTGTCCACTCTGTTGTGGATTTTTGTGTCATCTGCAAGAAAGTGAAAGCACCACTTTCAGTGGGTTTCCTCTCCACTTCACTAAGCTAGAACCGTGTGGCAGGTGAGAGAACACAGAAGGTGCTTGGGTAGCTCCACTGCAGGGAGCTGCCTCAACAGCGTAAGCTGCACTTTTGTTTACTCCCCACACTCTGATACAGTATAGATAAGCAGTTGTGAGCAAGAATGCCATAAATCAGTTATCGGCTGTTCTGTTCTGGGCTGACTGATCAGTGAGCTGTTTGCTCGCCCTCTCCCTTGCTGCTAAGTATACTCAGAAGGCAAGAGGTCAGAGGGGAGAACAGTTGTGGGAGAGACATTAGGCTCAATCACATGGCAAAATCTGATCTGGTTTTGAAGGTGTAGCTCACTGGAATTGCTGCATTATGTCCCGTCTGAATGCTGGTTTTGTTTTGTTTTCCATGACGTAGTGGTGCGAGCATGATCCTCATTTTCCTGGAATTGCGTGGTGGTTTAGGTGGTGTCACTGGCCATCTGACTGCCTGGCAGCCACTGCACCACTCTCCCATGCTATACCCAGCCTGCATAGTAACAATGCTGGGACAGAATTGTGCACCTTCACCATCTGTGCACAAGGTTGCCATCTGAATGGAGGTTGGTCAGCATTTCCTAACCAGATGAAACAAGAGCTTCATGTGCAGCTCTGCCACATGAACGAGCCTATTGTCAGTAACTTCTCCATTCCCCAAGAACTTGACAAACTGTTGTTGGCGGATGCCCATGGCTTTATTGCACTCAGACATCCTCACTTTACAACTCTAAATTCTGATTGTTATACAAATACAGCCTTTGTTTAATTTTCAAACTTTATCCTGGTATCTGTACCTACACATTCCCACCCTTGTGCCCATTGTCCAATCATCCCAGTCTTTATTACTTACCCCTGGCTGCATGCCCATTGTAAATTTGGTGATGCCTCTTGTTACCCAGGCCTGATGTAAACTGAGTCCTGCCACTCCCTCTTGTCCAGCTCAGGACCCACTTGATGTAAACTGGGTTGTGCCTCCTGTCCCTTGACCAAGGCTTTCCTAATGTAAATCAGGTCATGCCCACATGCCTAATGCAAATCAGGCTATGCTCTCTCTCTGCAGGCTACCCCTGCACCTGGGTCCCTGCATTTTCTTTAGGTACCTATCACCCTAGACCCAGCCGTTTGCACTCCAGTCTTTTTGGACAGTATTCCCTTACTCCTTATTAGGGTGGGTGGGTGCCTTGAAATCCGAATCCGCTGGAATAAAGAAGCTCTATCTCTGTTCTATCTGGCCTAAATACACCCCCCCCCCAGCAATCCCCTGACTCTTGGCTCTAACCCCCACCCAATCCTAGCCTTTCCATTTGCTATCTGCCTATTGTACCCCTCCCCCCAGCTACCTTTGTCTACTTTTGGTGCCATTGTCAGTGCACATGCCCTTGCTATCTTTTTCATTTATTTATTTATTGAGATCTAGGAATTCACCTTTGAGCTGGAAGCTTATTTACAATGGTTCCACATCAGTAGAAAATAACAAGTTACAGACAATTCAAACAGAAACAAATGACAGTACATGAATTACGAAGAATTGGATCATACAAAAAATGTAAGTGCAGTGAAAATCTAACAGGTGAATATAGGGTTTCATACAATGTGAGAATGGGGCTAGAGTACTTGAACTACGAAGCAGAATAACATTTCATTGTCAAAGTATAGGGAGGGACAGAGAGGGAGGAGAGACGTAGGGATGGAAATAAGTGCATCAAGGAGTAGATAAGAAGATGTGTACAAGGAGGAGATTAGCTGGGGGAAAAAGTAGAGCTCACCAGGGAGGGGCGAGAGGTGGTAGGGAAGAGGGAGAGGAGGGATGGAGGAAGGGAGGAGGGTAAGGACAAGAAGGGAACAGAGTAAGCAGTCACAGCTGCTCAGGTTGGCCAACAATCACAGCTGCTTCGATAGGTGAGATGTTGGTGGAGATTTCTTTTAAATTACCTCAGCTTGGGCTCATTGGTTATATCCAGGGGAGTTCATCAAGCCAAAGAGGGGCACAGTATGCTAATGTCCTTTGCACCTGTGAGGTGCGAAAGAAAGGGACAATAAGAGATTGGCTGGTATTGTTTCTAGTGCAGCGGGGTTTAGGGGCCATAACAAGGAGCTTCTGGATGGCTGGGGGGATCCAAGACAGTATTTTTTCCCCAAGTAGACATACCTGGTATTGTACTCTGTCTTGAAGGTTTAGCCAGTTAGTTTGTGCATAGAGTTCACAGGTGTGAGTAAGACGGTTAACACCAAGGAGCAGCCGACAGGATTTATTCAGGCCACCAGAATCCCCTTTGATGGTGGAGTCTGAAGCAGCACCATAAACCACTAGACCATAATCAATGGTGGACAGTATTGAGCTTTTTATGGCTAGAAACAGGGCATTTTGGGATAGGCAATGTCAGTTCCTGTAGAGTAGGCCAATGCTGGGGTTAATTACCTTTACAATTTGTTCTGTATGCCGAGAAAAGGAAAGAGAGCTGTCCAGGGTGATGCCAAAATATTTGAAGGTTTCAACTTGTTCTATTGGGGGTAAGAAGGTTATTGTTGATTGCAATCTGAAAGTCTCTATACTTGTTGTGGGGGTTCACAAATAACATTGATTTAGTTTTTTTTATAGTTCATTAGGAGCTTGTATTTGGTGAACCAAGCTTCCATTGCAGTGAAATCACTTTGTAGATGGGACTCAAGTTGGTGCGGGTCAGAGGTTTTAGAAAAGATGACAGCATCATCTGTGTAGAGAAGGATGTATTCCTTACAGATGGAGGGAAGTTTAAGGCTGAACAAGAGAGGGCCAAGAATTGACCCCTGGGGAACACCTGTGAATACCTCCTGACTATTGGAGAGGGTACCATCATTTTTTAACATAGAAACATAGAAACATAGAATCTGATGGCAGATAATGACCACTTGGCCCACCCAGTCTGCCCATTTCCCTACCTAATGGATAAGCTGCAGGTCCTAGTTAACCAGCAGCCTACTGCACATGAGCACTGTCCAGCATTTGAGGAGGGGGGTGCATCTCCATGTGCTGCTGGCTATGGTCCCACCCCCAACAGAACTGTCTCACCAACAATCCTACCTGCCGATGAGCAGTGGGCTCCATTGTAAGTGACTTCTCCCTTCCCCAAGAACTTGACAGACAAACTGTTGTTGGTTGATGACCACAGTGTTATTGCACTTAAACATCCTCACTTTACAACTCTAAATTCTAATTGTTATACCAATACTTACAGCCTTTGTTTAATTTTCAGACTTTACCATGGTATTAATACATACATATTTATTTATTTATTTATGAGATTTTTCCAGGAAAGCATACTGAGGTAAAAGCTTGATTCCAGATGTGACCTGGGGGTCGAGACCCATAAATACAGTACATGGATATAGACAGAAAACATTTTTGGGAAGACAATGATTACCTATATAACATTAGTTCAAAAAATACAGACAGGGGTTCACTATACATTGTACAGAGTGACAGGGTCATAACATTACATATACTTTTATAGTAACAGCAAGCAGGAAACACTAGAGTGACTAGGTATAACAGGAGCAGCTGGAAGAGAAATGGGCTCTGAGTAGAGGGTTGCATTGGTGCAGGTTCTGTGCATGTCTTATGGAGGCTGGCAGAGCATTCCAGACCTGTGGGATTTGGAAACTAAAAGCGGCCTGACCTTTGGAAGTACGCATGAACGGGACATGTCGCAGTCTGGGATCTGTGTTCCTGAGGGAGTAGGCAGGAGGGGATTGTCTGGAGAGGGTAGAGGCCAGATAGAGGGGGAGGGAGTGGGACCAGAATTTGGCAGCAAACCTAACGCAGTTTGTTTGTCTATGATCGTGGAGTGACGGCAGGGTAGTAGAGCTGTATAGATTGCAATGGTGAGTGGATTGCGGACAATCTAGAATGAACCGGCAGAAAGAGTGGAGCATGGTGTCTAGGCTGGCCAGAGCTGATGTAGGGGCAATGGAATAGACTATGTCTCCATAGTCGAAAAAAGGGAGAATAATTTTTTGGACAACGTTGAGCCTAGTTTGTGTAGGGAGGCATTTTTTGTTGCGGAATAGAGCACCTAGCTTGGGGAGTAGTCTCTTATGTAGTGAGTCGCTATGAGAGGTGAAATATAGGTGCTGGTCTAGCCAGACGCCTAGATATCTGAAGGAAGTACAATTGTCCAGGGGGGTCCCATCTAAGGTTTTGAAAGGGGGGCAGGGGGTTTGGCGGGAAAGTCTTTTGGGATCCGAAAGTTTGTGATACTGTTTTTTTGGGGTTTAGGAATAGCTGATTTGTCCTCAGCCAGCACTGGATGGCATAGAAATCCTCCTGTAGTAGGGCTGCTACTCTTTGTGTGGTAGGGCTGGAGGCATACAGGACAGTGTCGTCCACATACATTTGGATGGATGAGTGGGTACATGCTGATGGGAGGTCATTTAGAAAAATGAAAAAAGTAGTGGGCCTAGGACCGATCCTTGTGGGACACCAGTAGTGACTGGCAGGGGGTTTGAGGTGTGAGAGGCCAGTTTGACTATTTGCTTCCTGTCCACTAGATAATCATGGAACCAACCAATGGCCGGCTGAGAGAGCCCTGCATTGGATAGATTTGAGAGAAGTAGGGAGTGAGAGACAGTATCAAAAGCCTTGGCTAAATCTATGTAAATGGCCAAAGTGATGTGACCTTTGTCCATGCCAGTTTGAATGTCACCAGTGACACGTAGCAGGGAGGTGGTGGTGGAGTGGGATTTATGGAAACCTGATTGGAACGGTGTGAAAAAGGAGGAGACTTCCGGGTAAGGGGTGAGCTGGGACATGACTAGCTGTTCCTGCAATTCGGTCAGGATTTGGAGCAGGGAGATGGGTCTGTAGTTTTCTGGGGAGGAGGGGTCTCCACCTTTTGGCAGGGGTATGACTGTGGCCATTTTCCAGGCTGTGGGTACCTTTCCCAGAGAGAAAGAGAGGTTAAAAAGGGCAGTGAGAGGGGCAGCTATGGCTGGGGAAGATAGGAAGAGCATCTTTGCATCCAGGGATATAGGGCACTTGCCTTTGTTTGGGTTCAGGGCCTGTAGTGAGCGTAGGACTTTGGCATGGGTTACTGGGTGGAACGAGAAAGGCAGGACTGTGGGGGCAGGCTTTGGGGGGCATGAGCTGTGGGGGGGGATGGGGGTGGATCCGAGATGGAGGATAGGAGTTTGGTAGCGCAGCTGGAGAAATGTGTATTAAAGGCTTCTGCTACGCAGATGGGGTTGGAGATGTGGGAGCCCTGCTCGGACAGTGTAGGAGATGGGGGTGTAGTGAGGGGAGAGCAGGAATTTAAGTGATTTCCAGAAATCAGTCGGGTGGTTTATGTTCTTATTAAATGCCAACAGAAAGTAAGTCTTCTTTGCTTGCCTGATGGAGTTTGTGCATGCATTTCGGGAGCCTTCTATATGTGGAGTGGGTTTCCTGTGTTCCTGATTTCTTATAGTTTTTCTAGGCATGGTCTCTGGTGTGGCAATTCCTGATTATATCGGCTGAGATCCAGGGGAGATGTGCACCTCTAACTCTCTTTGTCCATAGGGAGGCGTGTTTGTCCCAGATTGTTAGGAAGCAGGTTTTGAAACCTACAAAAGCTGCATCAATGGAGGGAGACTCAGGTATGAAAGACCAGTTTTCATGTCTTAAGTCAGATAAGAGAGATGCTAAGATGAGTGAGTTGAAAGACCTGGTGCACAGTGTCTTTGGAAGGGGGGCTGGGGGGCTATGCACCTTTCTAATCAGAAAGATCATGTGGTGGTCACTTATAGAATCCGGTAATATGCCCGCTCTCTTAGGATCCTGTAGGGGTGAAAGGTGAGTGCCCAATCTAGTAGAGAATGGCTCAGTGTCTTGTGGTTTAGTCTTATAGGATCCATAATGAGTTGTGTTAGGTTCAGAGCCTTTATTTTGGTCTTCAAATATTCCCACCCTTGTGCCCCTTGTCCAGTCATCCCAGTCTTATTTCTTATCCATGGCTGCATGCCCAATGTAAATTAGGTCATGCCTCCTATTACTCAGGCCTGATGTAAATCGGGTCCTGCCACTCATTTTGTCTGACTCAGGGCCCGCCTGATGTAAATTGCTTTGTGCCACCCAGCCCTTGACCAAGACATGCCTAATGTAAATAAGGCCATGCTCACATGCCCAATGTAAATCAGGACATGCTCTCTCTGTGGGCTACCCCTGCATTTGGGTTACCACATCATGCTCTCCCCCAGTGAGCTACCCCTGCTGCACCTGGATCACCATATTTCATTTATGTTCCTGTCGACTTGACCCCACCATTGGTCACCAGACCACTTCCAGCTTGCCTTGGAAGGTGGCCTTCCCCCGACCCCCCTTACACTCTAGCCCACATTGCTGTCATGATAGCCTCTCCTAACCACATACTGAAGATTTCTATGCCAACATCCAACTAATGCACCCCATCTGGCCTTTACCACCCTGGGCAGTCCACAGTTATTTCAGGGTGTGACACACTCATAAACTTCTTTGTTTCAGCCAGCACCTTTGCACACCTGTTCATAGCCTTTTTGCCAGGTCCTACACTTTCAGGTTATCCCCATTCCTCCAAACCCACCTGCAGATTATAGTTGACCAGATCACTGTTACTCCCTCTCACATCTCCTGAATGCTGCCAGTGTCCCTCACTATCTGTCTTAAGAAGTTCATCCACAGCATCTGTGCAAAGATTTTACCTCCTAAATGTGTCACCAGGTGTTCAGGCTTGCTCCATTCTTCCCCAGCTACCACAACTGGAGTAGAAACTGTGCCCAATGCATGGTGCTCAGACCAAACCAGTACCTCTCCCTCTGTCAACATTCAAGCCCAACTGCCATCCTCCTGGTCTCACCATGGCTCTTCTTTTATTTATTTATACATCAGTTTACAACCTTTGAGCCAGATGCTCATTTCCAAAGGTACCTCGTCACAAAGAGGACAAATACAGTACAACATTTAGTTACAATATTGCGGTTACAGCATACATATCTGTGGTTACAGTTTTGGTAGATACAGGCAGTTATAACTTAGTTACAATTTAAGTGTAACAGGAATGGTAATCACAGGTTATTACAGTTATATGGGTACAGATTGAGCGACAAGCCTACATTGGTAATGTGGATAAAAAGTCTTGAGCAGGGACTGCTAGAGGTGAAAGAGTTCAGGGGCAAAGGACACGGTTTGTGAATAGTTGGGGTGAGGAGCCACTCAGAGAGTTTTGTCAGTCAGTTTAGGAGAGGAGCCACTCAGAGAGCTTTGTCAGGGCATTTTGAACTAGATCACCTAGGGGCAGGAACAGCTACGCATATTAAAGAGCTGACTCCGAAGTGAGATTTTGAAATGGGTGATTGTACGGGTGTCAGTGATGGAGGTGGGGAGAGTGTTGTACCAGGAGGAAGCTCTGTAGCAGAAGAACCTTTGCCCATGTGTGGTCCTGGACCTAGGGACTAGCAGGGTGGCCTTAGAGGTGTTACAAGTTTGGACTAAGGGTTGTGCAAGGTGGATAGAGGCTGTCAGACCAGGTGGGGATAGTCCAAGGAGGGTTTTTTTTGTAATGAGGCAGGTTTGTTATCTGAGCCATTCGTCCAGATTAAGTAGCCTGGCCATGTCATATAGCTCACAGGTATGTGTGAGCCTAGGGGCTCCCGTGATTAACCTACAGGCCTTATTCAAGGTGAGGTGAATTTTATTGAGGGCGGTCGTGTCTGCAGCACCATAGACAGGCAAGCCATAGTCTACGAGGGACAGTATTGAGGAGGTGACTGCTAGTCGGAGGGCATTGGGGGGAGGCATTGCTTGTAGCGGTAAAGGTTCCTAGTCAAGGTGTTTGTAGCTGAGGCTAGATTATCTATGTGGTTGTGGAATGTGAGGGCTGAGTCAAAGGAGACCCCGAGGTATTTGTACAAGCGGACTAGATCAAGAGGATGCTTGGAACCAGGGAGGATGCGGAGTGGGAAATTTCTGGATTTGTTTTGGGGATGGGAAAAGAGCATTGTTTTAGTTTTTTTTAGATTGAGTACAAGTCTGTGCTCTTTGAACCAGGCTTCAGCATCAACAAAGGCTTGTTGCAAGGAGTCTTGTAGGGAGTTGGGGTTTCGGTGGGTGGCGAAGATGACGGCATCATCTGCATACAGCAGGATTTTACCAGTACAGGCTTTGGGGAGGGTGTTGAGATATAGTGAGAAGTGAAGAGGACCAAGGATGGAGCCCTGGGGGACACCTGAGCGGATAGGACACATATTGGAGAGGGTCACATTAATTTTAACACGTGGGGAGCGGGCAGACAAATAGCTGGAGCACCAGGAGACTGGACCAGAGGCAAAGCCGGTGCGGCTGAGGGCATCCAGCAGGAGGGGGTGGGAGGCCATGTCAAAAGCCTTAGAGAGGTCAATAAACACTGCCCAGCGAGGGAGCCAGAGTCCGGGGAGGAATGAAGAAAATTTGAAAACTCAATAAGGGCTGTGCCGGTACTGTGCCCTGCCCGGAAAACATGTTGTTCATGGCAGAGGATGTTGTATTTGGTTATGTAATCCGTGATTTGGGTGGCCACCAGTTTTTCTAGGGCTTTGGAGAGGGGTGGGAGAATGGAGATGGGCCGGTAATTCCCGGCAGAGGACCTGTCACCTCCTTTGTGAATGGGTGTAACTGTGGCAATTTTCCAGGCTAAGGGGAACTGCCCCAGGCAGAGGGACTTATTGAACAGGCTAGTTAGTGGGGCAAGGACCTGATCCAGAACCCAGCGGAGGATGCTGGGGTCCAGAGAGTCACTGCCAGTACTATTGCTCTGTAGAGCTTTAATCAGGTGTGGCCTGACTTCCTGGGCAGTGACCCTGCATAAGTGGAAACTAGGATAGTGAGAGTCTAGGGCAGGTAAGGAGGAAGGAGGATCAAAGAAATCACTAGGGAGGACAGAACTAAGGTCTGTGAAGGATGAGTTGAGGAAGTTGGCAATGCGGGCAGGGTCAGTGGAGACAGAGCCTTCAATAGTGATCTGAGAGGGGGGTTGGGAGTGCACACTCCCATTTAGATGTTTAATGTTGTCCCAGAAAAGTCTCGCATTCCCCCAGGAGGTGGTGAGCGTGGCCTGATAGTGATCGGCTTCCGCTTTTTTGATGGCCCAGGTACATTTGTTTCTTGCCACATTGTAAGCCTGTCTGTCCGCCAACTGACCTGATTCAGAGTCCAGGTGCCAAAGGTTATCCCTGTGTTTGAGCAGTTGCAGCAGGGCTGGGGTAACCCAGGGGGCATTACGAACTTTGGTTTGTACAGCTGTGTGGGGTGCGAAGATGTCACAGGCTTTGTTGAAGGTTTGTGAGAAGAAGGTACAGGCAGTATCTATATCAGGGGCATAGTGTATGGGAGACCAGTTAATTTGGGCAAGATGTAGCGTAAGGGCTTTTAGTCCACCCGGTCTGAGGCGCTGACGTAGAGTGGGGAAGACCATGAGTTTGGGAGTGGTGGTTGCCCAGTGGAAAAGGATAGGGGAGTGGTCACTAAGGGAATGTCATTTATGTCATTTTTCTGTATGTGAAAAATGACATAAGGGCCACACAGATCCAGGAGGAACAAAATTGGGGAGAGATACTGTGGGTTAAGCTGGAAAGGAAAATGGGGCCAGCCATCCGCACAGGTGTGGTCTATAGACCACCAGCCCAGGAGGAAGAAACAGATAGGGAGCTGATGCTAGCATCCAAAGGATGGCAGACAAGGGTGAGGTAGTACTGGTTGAGACTTCAATCATACCAGACGTGGACTGGAGCATCCCAGCAGCAGCATCAACTAGGAGCAGATTTATCCTGACTCCTTCAGGGTGCCTTCCTCAAGCAACTGGTCATGGAACCAACTCGGCAGAAGGCAATACTGGACCTTGTGCTCACAAACAGGGACAGTGTGATGGGGGTAACAGTGGGGGAGCACCTGGGTAACAGTGACCACCAGTCATTGTGGTTTGAAATCACAGAAAGAGCAGAACCAAACCACACAAAAACACGTATCCTGGATTTTAGGGGGGCAGACTTTGGGAAAATGGGGAGATGCTTGAAAGAAGCATTAAGGGGAATGGGACAGGAATCAGGGATTGAGGAACAGTGGGCAGTATTTAAAATGGGGATTATAAGAACAACAGAATTATGCATTAAGCAGGTTAGCAAGAGGAAAAGAAAGAGAGACCATTATGGTTTTCCAAAGAGGTAGCAAAGAAAGTGAAAGCCAAAAGATTGCATTCAGGCAATACAAAAGACACAGGCAGAAGGGGATAGGGAGAAGTACCAGGAGAAACAAAGGAGGCAGGGAAGTCAGTAAGGGAAGCCAAAGCTCAGACAGAAGAACACATTGCAAAATCAGTGGTTAAAGGGGACAAACCTTTACAGGTACATATGAAAAAAAGAAAGACAAAGGGAGGGATAGTGAGACTGAAGGGGAAGATGGGAGCCGTGGAGGATGACAACAGTAAAGCTGACATATTGAACAGGTATTTCTGCTCAGTCTTTACTAAGGAAGAGGGGGTAATGGGTCTGAAGGGAGTACAAGGGGTGAGAATGGTGCAGAATGGACACAAGTCCCTTTACACGAGAAAGGGTCCTGAAGGAACTGGAAGTAATAAGAGCTGATAAATCATGGGGCCAGATGGGGTGCACCCCAGGGTCCTTAAAGAACTAAGAGAGGTGGTGGCTGAACTCTGGCTATCCTGTTCAGCCAATCACTGGAAACAGGGAGGTACCCAAAGACTGGAGGACAGCAGATGTAGTCCCCTTATACAAAGTGGGAACAAAGAGGAAGCAGGGAACTACAGACCAGTCAGCCTCACCTCGGTAGTGGAAAGATCATGGAAGCACTACTGAAGGAGAGATTGGTGAAACATCTGGTTGTCAATGGACTACAGGACCCAAGGCAGCATGGTTTCACCAGGGGAGGTCATGTCAGACCAACCTTCATTGAATTTTTTGACTGGGTGACTAGGAGGTGGATCAGGGAGGGCAGTGGACATGGCCTATCTGGACTTCAGCAAGGCCTTTGACACTGTGCCACATAGAAGACTATTACACAAACTGGGGAATATGGGTGGGCAGGACAGTAGTGTGGTGGGTAGGTAACTGGCTGGGTGGTAGGACACAGAGGGTGGTGGTAAATGGCTGTCACTCCACAGAGGGAAGGGTGACCAGTGGGTACCACAGGATCAGTGCTGGGACCGGTCCTATTCAACATCTTCATCAGTGACATTGCACAGGATCTAGAAGGCAGAATTTCACTGTTCGCTGATGACACAAAGCTCTGTAACAGAGTAGACACACCAGAGGGTGTAGACAGAATGAGAAGGGACCTGCAGAAACTTGAAGAATGGTCAAGGGTTTGGCAGTTGAAATTCAATGCAAAGAAGTGCAAGATAATGCATATGGGGCACAAAACCCTGGCACAATATATCAGTTGGGGGTGAGGATATAGCATGCACCAAGCAGGAAAGGGATCTTGGGGTTGTCATCCTGATGACCTCAAGGTAGGGAAACAGTGTGACAAGGCATCAGGTAAAGCAAATAGGATGCTGGGATGTATAGGCAGGGCATCACCAGCAGGAAAAGGGAGGTCATAATTCCGCTATACAAGACACTAGTGAGGCCCCATCTGGAGTACAGTGTACAGTTCTGGAGACCATACCTATGTAAGGACATAGACAGGGTAGAGAAGGTTCAGAGGAGGGCAACAAAGATTGTGCATGGGTTGCATCACAAGTCCTATGAAGACAGGTTGAAGGAACTGAACATGTACTCCTGGAGGAGAGGAGGAGAGAGGGGATATGATAGAGACATACAAGTATCTTACAGGGAGGAACAGGGTGCAGGAAAACACTATTTTAAGCGAAAAAGATGTTTCAGGACTAGAGGGCATGGGATGAAGTTGGAGGGAGGACGATTCAGAGGAAACATGAGAAAGAATTTCTTCACAGAACGGGTGGTGGACAAGTGGAACACCCTGCCAGAGGAAGTGGTGGGAGCTGAAACAATCACGGGATTTAAGAATGCATGGGATAGACATAAAGGAATTCTAGAGGTCAGGGGTAAGGGGAAATAGACTTCTAGGAAAACAAACTGAACTTACAAGCTCAAATGGGCAGACTAGGTGGGCCATAGGCCCTTATCTGCCGACACTGTCTATGTATCTATGTATCTATGAATCAGGAAGGACCTGGGTATCATGGATTTGTTGAGGGCGGTTGGTGATGACAATGTCTAGTAAGGTGCTGGTACCTTTCTTTGAGTTAACTCTGGTGGGTTGGGAGACTAGTTGGGACATGTCTAAGGCTCCGAAGGAGTCACGGGTGGTGGCGGCAGATGGGCTGAGCCAGTTAATGTTCAGGTCACCCACAAGGATTTGGTCAGCTGAATGAGGTAGGGTTGAGAGATAATCAGTTAATGGAAACAGTGCCAGAGTTTGGTTTTTAGAGGGAAAGTAGGCAGTGGTGAGATATAGGGGACCCCTGGAGGGGTCAGGAGTCAGTTTGAGGGTTAGAGCCTGTGCCCCGTATGCGAGAGCAGGGGCAGGGAGTGTCAGTCCAGTGAGAGAGTCCCTAGCATAGATCGCACAGCCCCCCCCTTGTCTACCTACATGATCCTCCCGGTAAAGGGAGTAACCTGGAATGGAGACAAAGGAGTCTGGAGTGGATTTTGATAGCCAGGTTTCCACCAGTGTAATGACATCTGGTCTGTGTAAAGTGACCCAACATTGTAAAGAGTCAAATTTTTTCAGCAGGCTGCATATATTCATAGAGGCTATGCAGAGCCCGGGTGACCCTGCTGGTGGGCTATGGTGGGCTGGGCCTGGGTTCAGATGTATATTGCCTGTCAAGAGTAGTAAAATGACCACAGCCCTGGCCAGGGGGATGGTATAGGGCAAGCTTTCGAAAGGTATGTCGTGGGGATGAGGGGAGCTTCTGAGCACAGGGGGTGGGCAGGGTTTTCCAGGCTGAGAAAGTGAGGGCAATAAGCCTCCAGAGAGCGCCTGAGGAAGCAGTAGGGAGATGGCTAGGGGGAGGGTGTTGTACACTGGGGCAGATGATGAGAGTAGGGTGGGATTGTATAAGCTCTGGAACAAGAGCAGGAGTGGGTGCCAGTGAGCCTGAGGGGGTATCAGGTATGGAGGACAGTGGTGTCAGGGAAAGGATGAGAGGGGAAGCATTTTAGAAAGAGGTGGGCTAACATAATTGCTAGCGGTAGCAGCAGGGTAGTAGGTTGAAGCTGTCTTGATTCCTTTATCAAGTGTGGATGCCACTTTGGATTAGTGGTAGTGATACAGACTCTGGTGGGTAGGGTACCAGGTTCAAGACCAACTCAGGGCAGTTGGAAAAGGGGCCTGGGTGAGGGCCGTGCCCCATGCACTGGGCCCAGAAAGCAGGGTATGTTTGGGACCAAAAAGGAGTGTACAATAGTGACTCCTAGTGGACACTAAGAGTAGGCTTAGTGGCAAAGGCAGGAGGTCTGTGCGTGGGGTAACTACAGAGTTGGGTGTGGGAGGAGGTGTAGGTAAGGTAGATGTAGTTGATGGAGACCAGGGGAGGAGGTCACTCAGTGTGAGCTTGGGGGTGAGTGGCAGGAGGTCTGAGGGTGGACTAGTTTCAGGATTGGGTGTGGGCAAGGTAGCCTGTAGTTGAGGGAGAGGGGAGGAGGGATGGGTAGCTTTGGCAGAGGCAGGAAAAAAGAGGGGGAGGCTTTCAGGGAGTAGATGAGCTTGTGCAGGGTCTCAAGGTCCCTCTAGTGGCAGGCAGGTATAACCTGCAAATGGAAAAATGGGGACTTAGTATTCCAGACAGCAGGAAGTGATGTCATTAGATAGGGCCTATAAATGAAGGGACGACCCTGGGTGGGTGGGTGGTTGGAGGCGGGCGGGGCAGTCAACTCACGCAGTGCGTTGACGGGCTAACCCCCCTCACAAAGGTGCAGGCAGATGTTCTTTAAATTACCTCTGCTAGGCACCCGTGATTGTCCTTGGCTCCTGGAGGGAGCTCTGATGGGTCAGGGAAGGCAGCTGGTGGTTCCTGAGGGCGTGCGAGGCCGCACCAGTCAGTTCAGCTCATTATTTTGGCCCAATATATGAAAGAATGTCCATACAGCAACACTTCCTGTGTAGTTCTGTAGTGTACATCCACTCTGCAGAAGGTAAAGTGACCAGTGGGGTGCCACAGGGTTCAGTTTTGGGCCAGGTTCTCTTCAATGCCTTCATCAGTGACATTAAAGAGGGTCTAGTAGGAATAATATATATGTTCACTGACAACACGAAGCTCTGCAACAAGGTGGACATGCCAGGGAGAGTGCACAGAATGAGGGAAGATCTAAAGAAGTTGGAGGATTGGTCAAGGGATTGGCAACTGGTGTTCAGTGCAAAAAAGTGCAAGGTAATGCATATGGGGCACAAAAATCCAGGGGTGGTATATCATTTCGGGGAAAGAAATTCAATGCTCCTGCAGATCCATTGTGCAGAGAATGATTCCTCCCTTGTTTGACTACGGTGACACTATCTATGCTAGTGCTCCCAAGTCTAGGTTGGCCACCAAACTGGATCCACTCTTCCACTCCTTCTGTAGGTTTGCCCTGGATTGCCCCCCACTGGACCCACCACTGCCACTTCTACACCTCTCTCTCTTTTCCCTCCCTTGAAGCCAGATTGCTTGTTCATTGCTCCTCCCTTATTTATTGCTAAGTACTGGCTGAGCTCCCTTCCATCCTTCCTTATGTCTTTTTTCTCCTCCTCTTGAAACCCCTCCTACTCTCTCCATAGCTCTAACCTCAGCTCTCTAACTCTCCCATCCAGGCAGATCTCTGCTGGGCAAGCTGCTTTCTCTTTCTGCCTTCCCAAACTCTGGAACTCCCTCCCTGGCCCTATTCGTTCAGCTACCTCCATTCACTCCTTTTCCAGTCTTATATGTGATTACTCCACCCCCCCATAACTGCCCCTGACCCCCCGTTATTGCCCCCAATACCTTCCTCTTCCTGGCTCTCCACCTCCTTCTCTAACCCACCCCTGACTCTTATACTACATATCTCCCCTCCTCCTCCCCATTCCCTCCACCACCTCTACCTACCCACCCTAATTCTGGACCTCTCTTATCTCCTTCCTATGATCTACCTTCACCTTTCTTACCCTGTCTACTCTTTGCCCTTTGCTAGACTAACTTTAGCCACTTGCACTAACCTGGTTCATTCCCTGTTCTCGTAGGCAAATGTTACTTACTGCTGTTGCTGCATTTTCTGTAAATAATTCCTGTGCATATGCTCTTTGTACATTCAATGTATATTACCTGATGTGTCATTTATGATGTATTGCATAAAAGTGTGTCTTAATATGAGTGTACATTCTCTAAATATGTTTAAGCTGTATGGATATGTATTTCTTCCTCTCCCCTCTCCCACAGAATGCTTCTGGAAATGAGTTGTTTACGGCTCAGTATGTCTCTCCTGGTGATACTTTTGAAAGAAAGAAAGAAGGAAGAAAGGAAGGGAAGGAGGGAGGGAGGAAGGAAAGAAGGAAGGGAAGGAAAGATAGACCTGGGGTGATCATCTCTGATGACTTCAAGGTTGGTAGGCAATGTGAAAAGGTGGCAGGCAAGGCTAGCAGGATGCTGGGATGCATAGGCAGAGGTACACATCTGGAATCGACCCAGGTCGCATCTGGAATTGAGCATTGTTGCTCAGTATGTCTTCCTGGTAACTCTCGAAAATAAATAAATAAATAAATAAATAAATAAATAAATATAGATCACCCCATGAGCCAGAAGAGGAGAATCACATTTCCGATTTAAAAAAAAGGTGACCTAAGTGACCCTAAAATGTATCACCCAATAAGCCTAATAGATACGTCACAGAAAATATTTGCTAAAATGATCTTAAAAAGATTTGAAGAATGGGTGGAAGGTAATAATATCTTTCATGAAACCCAAAACGGATTCAAGAAAAATAGATCCACGATTCAACACTGTTACACACTCAAACACTTAATCTGGAAATATATCAAAAATCAAAAATACCCCATTTTACTGTTGCTTTGTGGACTTCACCTCCACATTTGCTAGAATAAGTGGAGTTATTTTATGGAATAAGCTGAAGAAATTAGAGTTGTATCCAGAATTACCTAATATACTTATAAGACTGCACTCAGACACCTGGAGTGCTATAAAATATGACCATTATGAGAATATCTCCAGGACATTTAAAAATGACAAGAGGGGTCAGGCAAGGATGCCTATTCTCACCTTTCCTGTTTAATATATTTATATAATTGATATCTTGAAAGAATTGGAAAACCCACTATTTCATGCTCATAAAATAGGGAACATTCAGGTAGATTGTTTGGCATATGCCGACGATTTGGTGTTAATCTCAACTTCAATATTAGGATTACAGAGGAAATTTAATTATTTCTCTGAATTGTGTGATGATCACAAATTAAAAATAAACATGTCTAAAACAAAAATTCTGACATTTGGGAATAACAAGAAATATATTAATCTCCTGTGGATAAAATCAGGAAAAGTGGAAAGGGTTAACTACTGTGATTATCTGGGTATCAGATTTAATCAATTATTAAGATGGAAAGATCATGTAAATCAGATTATAATGAAAACAAAGAAAACATTCAATGCCTAAGATATTTAATTCAAAGATGGGACCAATATCGATTGAAGGAGTCTTAAGGGCATTTGAAGCTAAAATAAATTCTAGTATTCTTTACGCAGCCGAAATATGGGGAACAGATGATCTAAAAAATCTAGAAATACTATGTAATAAAATGAAAAGATATATTTTGAAGGCACCACAATCCATACCAGCTGACATAGTGAATCTAGAACTGGGACAATTTCCCATTTCTACATTAGTAAATGAAAGATTAATTCTTTCCTCTCTAAAGCTATTTCTATTAGATGAAACTAGACTACCCAGGATATGCCCAGAGGAAGAAATAAAATATACCTCGATGGGAAAAAGTTTCCCAACCATGGAAATCTTCAAATGTTTTATTTTCCCAAGTGGACTTGGAGATATCCTGTGGAGAACATCTGTATCCCATGGCAAATGATGGTTGATGTGGTAAAGAATAGGCTAAGGGACCAGAAAAAAATTAAGAAGTTGACAACAATGAAACAATTTAAGCTATACAGACGGTTTAAACAGATTAAGTCAACACATGGCTTAGAACCTTATCTAGTCAAGTTAACTAATCCAAATGAGAGAAGAACAATGACTAAATGTAGGCTTGAGATATATAAAGCCAATTATGTGTTTTACAAACAAAAAAGGGAAAATATTTCTATTCCCTATTGTAAATGTGATAGGACTTCTGAAGATGACCTAAAACACATATTACTTCTATACCTTTATACAATGAGATATGCTTGAAATGGCTTGGTGACATCATGGCGAATCTTGATCTCCCCCAATAAAACAGTGAAATATCTGATGAACAATGAAAATCCATGCATAGTGGAGAAAGTTGTTCGCTTTCTTCAGGCTACTCATCTATGAGAATGACTGTAAGTTTTTGACAAATGTACTTAAGTTTGCCAGATATACAATATTTTAAATTGTGATGTTCTTTGACTATTTAATGAGTGTTACCTACATTTGTATGCTATTTTTAATGTAATTAAATGGATAGACTTAAAATGGGATTACTATTTGATTGTTAACACAATGAAATAACGGTTTAAAATCAAAATGAAAGCACTTTATTTTTGAAGCCTGAAAGCTGACGCTAATTTGTGTGTTGTAATTTTTATGTGTTTTTGTAATTTCAAATATTGTTATTTTGTAATGGTTTTTAACTGATCAACAGTAAACTTGAGCTGAACACAATATAGATTATTGGTGAGGCCACACCTTGCGTATAGTGTCCTGTTTTGGGGCCACATCTATGAAAGGATATGGTATCTATGATAGGCTAGAAGTGGTTCAGAGGAGGGCGATCAAAATGGTGCAGGGACTGCATCACAGACCCTACAGGAATAGGCTGAGGGAATTAAATATGTATTCTTTGGAGGAGAAGAGGGAGAAGAGGGATATCATTGAGGCATTTAAATACCTCACATGCATAAATAAAGTGCAGAAGAATACAATTTTTCAAAGATAAAGATGCTCAAGGACAAGGGGGCACAAAATGAAACTAGAAGGAAGAAAGTTCAGGGGGAAAGTGAGGGAATACTTCTTCACCGAGAGAGTGGTGGACAAATGGAACAGCTTGCCAGCAGAGGTTGTGCAGACAGAAATGATTACAGGTTTAAAAAAAGCTTGGGATAGGCATAGCAGCTGCTGGTAAGCGGTGGAGGGGGACAACCTATTACCAGCAGAATTTGAAAAAGCACATTTCTTAGGGATAATAGGGCAGATTCGGTGCGCTGAAGGCCCTTATCTGCTGACAATGTTTATGTTTCTATGTGCATATGCATGTCCTGTATCTGCCAGAGGCCTACCTACTGATGCTCTGAATGCCTCTGCCTGAAATTCATGCCATGGCTGCCTCTGATGCTGCCCCAATTCTGAATGAATGTATAATGAACTGAGCAACATTCAAACCCGGATTATATTGCCTTCTACAACACTGCCACTGCCTAGTACCTAGTCACTAGCCTGCCATTGCCATGCATTGAGTACCCCCTCTCCCACTGGCCTGACCTCCAACAATCTCTTAACCACCCTCAGTGGGTACAGCAGCTCTTCAGTGCCTTTGACTATTCGCACCCACACCTCTTTTCCCCTTTGGTCCATTTTAGATGCTTTAATGTGTATGCTCAGCACCTCTTTTCTCATCTGCACATCCTTCCTCTACACTATCTGATCCATGTCCTGATCTGATGATGCCCTGGTAGCCACCAACCTAATCCTGAATGACTCAAAGAATAGCAAATTAAATGCGGCAGCAAATAGCCCTAGCCTCTTTACCTGTGGAGCATACTGATGGTAGAGCTCCTATTACTTTTCTCATTAAACTAATGGTCATAGGCTGCCTTTCATCTTGTACCCTCCCCCTCAATCCAACCAGTTACACCATGTTGGATTGACATCCATCATGTTGACCAACACCACAGTGACAACAAAATGCTGACAGTGATGATGTCGCCCTAGCAATTGCTTCGCCCGACCGCCATTGCGTCAAAGCAATGGGACTCATCCTGGCTGTTTGCAGGGGGCTTTGCCCCCACACCCTCGACTGCAGGGGGGCTTTGACCCCCTCACCCTCTGAAAAATAATATAAACACCTCCAGATCGGAGTTGTAGGGGGGAAACAGTTAAACACCCCTGGGGCAGCAAGACGGTGGGTGCTGCAAAATCCCAAACGATGGAATGACTGTTGATTGGGTTTCAGTGCCCACATTGCCATTGAGGTAAAGGTTTCACTGTGCTAATGACACACCAATCAAGCCCAAGTGACCCTTCATCATCCCCTTTACTACCTTGTTCTTGCATGGGTGATCTATTCCTCGAGAAGGCTGCTGACCATTGAAATGGCTGCCAGGTGGGTTGCTACTGTGGACCATGCCATCCTGTCCTCTGCTAGTTGCACAGTGAATTACATTACCTGCCAAATTGGTATTGGGCAACTTACCAGGAGCTGGGCCCTCCCCCAAAATTCATGAAATACCCTAAAGGATTATTCATATGACTTCAGCATACTAGGCGCCCAAGAATTTGTGAAAAGGAACCCAGTTCTTTCAGCCCAATTTCCAGTAATATGGGTAGTACTGGTGCCCTGTCTGCTTCTGCATTGGGAGCCATCTCCCAGAACTTCTGCAGCTTTCAACAAGAAAGACAGTCAGTGGGATGACAAGAGCTGGACAACAAAAAATTATTTTGATCCATACTCTTCCTATACAAACTGGTATCCAAACCCTCTTCCGTGTTTTTAGAAATCTCAATATTCAAAAAAGATATTTTTGAAAAGCTGTAATTAACTGCAAATTAAAGATCTTGAATTCGTACTCTCCAAAAAGGATACAAACTGGAACAACTTATCAACTGATCCCCACCTCACCATAAATTGTCAGTAAAGCGACTCCACAACATAATCCTGGATAGAAAAGGAATCATATCATCATCATTCGGGGGAGGGGCAGGGGCCATCTCTGTGAGCTGCTGGCTGTGGCCCCGCCCCCCCCAGCAGGATTGTTCCAGCTGTTACAGCTCACCTGCCTAGCATACTTAAGTATGGGATCTCTTACCTGAAATGAAATAAATGGCATCATAGAAAGAGAGGCAGTTTAAGGTGAAAGGGACAGAGAAAAGTATATAAGTATAAAGCCCACATTGGCCAGGGACACAAGGCCAACACACAATGATTCTATATTTATTTATTAGCTTTTGTTTACTGGGTAAACACAATAGACAAGGAATGCCTATTTTTAGGTACGACCCGGAAGATTACAAGAGCATGGTTTACAGAAGAGTGTGAGGGAATTACAACAATGTGAAATACAAGCAATGAGCAGGGTGATACAAATAAACAGGTACAGGTACATGATGAACAGATAAGCATATACATCAGGGGTAAGAACAAGCAAACAATAGTTACATTTTGTGGAAATAATACAAGCATAATTTGTCCCATTTTGGGGATGGTAAGTGCTGAGGTGAAGGGTGTAGGGTGAGATAATTCCCTTTACTAGAGCTCTGGGGATAGGGGAACCAGGGAAGTAGAGGGTGCTTATGTGAGCAGATATAAAAATATACCCACAGGTTCCCAGACATTTAAGTACCCATCTCCCATGTGTTCAGAATTGTAAAAGTTTCACAAAAAGGAAAACACTAGGCTTTTCTTTGCTTTAAAAATGATCAGTGTTGGAATTACTGTTGGCCTAGGGCTGGATAAGGTTAGATGGCAGTGATGTGTGAGAGCTACTCTGAAGTGAGCCTGATAGCTCACATATCACTGTCATTTACATATGCATGGAAAGGGAGACCTTTTTAAATACAAAGACCTCGTGGTCACCTGTAGTTTCCATAGCTTATACTGTATATGCAACTCTAAACAGTGCAGTAAATCCTATTGAGGAAGCCTTTCTCCAAACTCATTCAGGTATGCAGTCCTGTGAATGCCTTTACTATATGAGATTTCTTCTTGGTCTTCATCTGTAATCTTCAGCCTTATTTGTTTCTATGGAGCAAACTCTGTAGTTTATAGTAATAAAGCAACAGGGGTTAGAGTAACAAGCTGTGAATGACTGTGGTACATCCAGCAGACATGGATTTGAGACCCACAGTCTGCACTTGCATACTGTCTTGACCCTGAGCAAGTCACTCAACCTCCCCAGTGCTCCCGGGTCACCCCTGAAAACAGGCCTTGTGCATAATGGGCCTTTTACCCAGTTACCAAGGAATAAAGAATAAACAAAATGGATTCTAATTAGCATTCTTTTGTATACCCCATCCCTATGTGTATGCATGTGTGTATAGCAGCCAGCACTGCAAATTGTAGACTTTTTTTTTTAAACTGTTTCCATCGCTATACAGCTGATACATAATGAGGGACTTCTGAAGTAGAAAGTTGGAAGGAGAGAGGGGAGAGAACAGCCCCACTGCAGATGACATTAGTGAGCTAGAGGGCTGTTCCATCAAAGCCACAACCATAATCATTTTTTTGGTCTAGGAGGGTTGCTGTGTTCCTCTCTATCTCAGCCACTCTCTCCCTTCTTTTGACAAGCATCAGACCCAAACAGGTGCCACCTTCATTCTATTCCTTTGTATAGTCTCTTCACCCATTACTGCCCTGTCGATATCTAACAGTGAAAGGTAAACAGAACAATACACTGTTCCTTACTCCTTTGCCATTTTTGCAGGGGCAGTGACAGGGAAGTGATTGGAATCAGCGGCACTGGGTGGGTGTATGTTTGAATGTGAACTGTGGCAGATGGGGGCAGTGACTGTTAGCAGAGGGTGGGTGTAGGTTTAAAAGTGAACCAAGGCAGACAGGACCACTGGCAGTGAGCCATGCAGCCCACCTGGTAGGCCCTGATGGGAGTCGCTTGGGCAGTGAGGCAAGAAATCTGCTTGGTGGGCCATTACGATAGCCATGTGGGTGGTGAGCCAAACAACACATTCAATGGGTCATCACAGGAGTTGTGTGGGCAGTGAGGCAAGCAATCCACTCAGTGGGCCATCAAAGGAGCTGCACAGGCAGCAAGGCAAGCAGACCACTTGGCTGGTCATCATGGGAGTCATGTGGGTGGCACTGTAAATAGATTGCTTAAACTCTCTCTTCTCCCTCTGCCTAGCTGCTACTCCTGTATAGTTATTAGTTAGTACTTGAATTATTTATTAAAATAAAAAGGCAGTTTAAAAAATAAGCATCACAGTAACAAAGATGACAATATCCCTGATGATCTGGAGTTAATTGCAATCACATCAAGAGAGGAACATGGAACAAGAAGTGGCATAGTGGGAGAAGAGTAGAAACAGAGACAGGCAGGAGTCATTGGCTACACAGAATCATTAAAATGGCAAAATCCAGTATACTCAATGGAGCAGTGAAACCTCTGTGAAAAGTGTACTTTCTGGTGAACAGCTAAATCATTGGCTAGATTAACTAGAGCTGGTTGTTGTCTGATTTCAGCCACCTAATTGATAGGGTTGTCAGAACTGGTTCTAAAAAGATAGAAACCCATTTAGAACCATGGTGTTTGAGTTCTAATTTAGAATTAGAACACCCATGGGTTCTAAGTATTAAGGGTTCTACAGTGGCTGTCACAGTAAAGTTCTGGGGCACTCTGGTATTAAGTGTCAGTAGCGTTGGTGGCAGTGGTAGCCCTGGTGGTAGTGAATGTCGTGTGTTATGACCTATATGGTGTTTAGTCAGTGCAGGGTAGTTGAGGGTTTAATTTAATTAAATTTGGTTTCAGTAGCAGCATGCAAAATGCGCCAGGTGGAGCTTTTCCAGGCATTGATTTCCTGCAGTTTTCACTTTCTCCAGCAGGTGTCTCAGGAATCAACACGGAAATGAAAAAGTGCCAATGCCTATGAAAGTAAATGAAAGTAAATAACTGTGTAGAAGTGGGAGGGGGCACCCAGCCCACTTACAATGGTTGCCACAATTGGATTGCTGGCAACACTCACCTTTAGCTCAGGGGAATAAAAACAATATGGGAAGCTCGGGAGAAGCTGCCTAAAAAAGTGATGCCTTATTTAAGTATGAATGTATTTATTTCTTTATTCATTTTGTTATTTACTAAAGTATTTATTTCATTTTCAGTTGAAGGTTGTTAACTGAAAAGGTTCATTGAGTCTCAAAAGACTTATTAACAAAAGCCTTCTAGGAGTGATGGTGCTGCAACTGTACTTCTAGCATTGCATTCAACACTATAAAGAATGTAGCTCTACTTTCAAATATTAAAATGTTTTGAAATCTCACTGCTACTTGATTTACATAGTGCAGCTTATGCAGCTTATAAATGAGCAATGTCGAGGATCAGTCACTATCTGGATCTTGTGTGAGAAACCTTAGTTTTTTTTTTCACAGCCTGCAACAATGAATGATAAAATTAGTCTCTCTTTTGTAACAGTCTTTTTTCCTTTACTTTACTATTCAGGGGGATAAGACCTTTTATAGGTACATTAGGGAGTGAAGAAAGACCAAAGGAGGGATACTGAGGCTTATTAAACGGGAGGGAATGTGGGTAGAGGGTGACAGTGAAAAAGCAGGGATACTGAACGAATATTTCTGCTCAGTATTCACAAAGGAAGAGAAGGAAGAGGTACTTAAACCAAACAAGAGAAACACTCTGAAGACGGGGGTCAAAACCAGTCCATTTACAGAAGAAAGGGTTCTAAAAGAACTAATACAATTGAAGGTGGACAAAGCAAAAATTCAAAATAATTACAAAATATTACAAAAAAGGGGACACGACTAGCATTTGGCAGTGCAGGACTATACAATATGGTACTGCTGGCATGTCTTTGTTACCGCTGGTACAGGAGCATAAATAGCAGTTTGACAGGGTCAAAGGATTGAATAAAATCCCCCCCATCCCACAGTCTCACACAGGTGAAATTCATATGCAGTCGTACTTTTACATTCATCATATTTATTTTGTACTAGAAGAAACAAGGAGACCAAGAACAGCATCATGCAATGCAGGAACACACTATTCGTGGATTGCTGGCATGCCTTTGTTCCGGGTGGCAGAGAGATCTGATGGGACAACATCACTGGATAGTCCCTTATCCATGTTATGGCTCCTGTGAGGAGCAGGTTTGTACTGTACATATAGGGATCTATCATACTTTCTGTCAGTTGAAACACATACTGTACAACTGTTCCTCGTCTGACTCCTCAAAATATTCATTCCCTTCCCCAGCACATTAAATCCGAGCCCATTAAGCTTTAAAACAATATATAAGAATGAGCAACTCAGAATTGGTAAAACATTTTACTGACAGCATCAAATTGTGTTACATGCCAGTGCTCCCCCGTGGTCTGCTGCTGTATTACATTTATCCATCAGTAAAGCAACTCTTTACTGTTATAATAGTGTTTGGTGGTATCTGCTCACAATATGATCATACTTGTATGCTACTGTATGCCACAACTGCATTATTTAGTTTAAATCTTGTTTTGTTTATTTTTGTGGTATTATTTACTGGATCAGCTTGGCAATTTTACTGTACTTAAAGGAGCCAGAGTTAAAGTGGAACTGCTGCTACTGTATATTAAAAATGAGAGTACTTTAAATCTGGGCTCTATAATGAAAAAATATTCATGAAAGCATAAAATTGAGCACGTCTTTACGGCAAAAGACCACAGTTCTTGATAGGGTTGGATTGTCTGAAAAGATCATGGTAGGCTAACTGTGTGAGATTTATTACAAATCATAATTTAACAGGTATTTTTATGCGATTCCAGTAACACTGTGGTCTGCCAGGATTTATGGGAACTAAACAGCTGTGCTATGTATGACTGAGACACAGTGGAATAGACAGTTCCCAGCTGCATAACAACATTCAGCATCAGTACTTTATTTTACTGTTTCCGTGCAAGTCCCGACATGGAAAATCATATACAATGTAAACAGGGAAGAAGGGAGGACTTTCCTTAATTTACTTTATTTAAATTATAATATAAATTGTGAGCAAGGGAGAACTTTCCTTATTTGACTTTATTTAAATTAAAACACTTATTTATGGTGGGGGAGGTTGTAATAAAAGGAGAGAGAAAGAGAGTTAAAGTATGAGAAATGTGAATAGGAGAGGGGAAGAGGGGGAGAAAAAAGTAACAAGGATAATGTGAATAAACAGAGTGCTAAATTACAATAAAATATTAGAAGGAGAATACAAGTTTAAATATTAAAGTAATGGAATAAAAGATATCTTACCATTACTACAAGATCAGTTCATATCACTGCAGCTATTAATAATCAATGTATCTAATGTCACTTGTACAGTTACAAACTAGGGACAACATAGTAACCACAGTCATTTTGCATTAGTGGCACTGCTATAATATTTTACAGCAAAATTCGATCATGATTTATGAGCAATTAAAAATGAAAGAGAACTCATTTATAAGAAAAGAATTTAGTTACAATTAAAGTCTTTTGATGCAGTCATGTGTTGCAGTCATTTGAGAAAGGATGCCATTTAAAACTCATCATTCAACTCTAGTGGATTAAAACATTTCAGTGTATATTGCCAAAAGGCTTCTCTGTGAAGCAACAGGTTCTTGAGGTTGACACTCCTCCTAGGACCCAGTGTGACTCTTTCAATACTTGTGAAGTGAAAGACATGTCTACTATTTGTGTTTATGTTATTCACATAGACAGCTGAGTCATTCTTGGTCTCCCCCTTAGTTATACTGTATACCGCAGATGTTCACTAATTCAAACTTTGTCTTTTTTTATTTCACCCCCCCCACACTTTTTATAACATTGTTCCAGGTACAGGTGTGGTAAAAATCACATAGACAAAACCCTATGGAAACAGTACAGTACTTCCTATCATAACATGACTCAAATAGATCGACTACCCATTGCTGCCAATATCCTTGTGAATGTTTTAAATAAACATTTTCTTTGATATTGACTGGCTAATTTCCTTATTATGTACTTATGGTCCCAAATATTATAAGGATGATAGCTACAGTAAGTCTCAAAGCATGAATAGTATCAGTATAAGCCCTCTAACCAAACTTCCAACTTCACCCTTTCTAAGGAATTACATCTGGTTGATGTGCCGTCATTCAGACAAGTCAACTATTCCATTCATTAGTAAAAGTGGCTTGTGCTTGGGGATGGTAATCAAGGCCCACTGTTAGGTGCTTCATATTATACAGTATATGGACATCACTATATCTTCCAGTCTTGTTGGCTAGGCATGTCTGGTGTGAGCCAACATCTGGCTAGTGCCTTGGTGGCAGCACTTAACCGAATCCTTAACTGTTAATAAACTTTTTCTTTTAAACAAGGAGGATAGATGAAAAATAAAGCTGAGTATACTGTTAGTTCAAACAATATGGTGTTGGTATGTCCAGAAAACAGATTCATCAGCAGGTGCCAGACAGATCCCCCTGAGAATGTCTTTTGGAAAATGTATTAGGACACAAAGGCAAGAACTCTTGACAGAGGACTCAAAGGAAGGAGCAGGAAAAGGAATTTAGATCCAGTCAAAGAATAGAAAAAGAAAGAGACCCAGTCCCTCTCTTAACTATAAAAATAGTCAACAGGCAAACAGAAAAACTGTACCTAAACAATAAAGGGAGAAACAGAAACAATATGACCACAGTTCAGAGTGTATAATTGTTTAAGAGAAAACAAAAAGTTTCCTGTTTGCAATTTATCTATCTATCTATCTATCTATCTATCTATCTATCTATCTATCTTTTCATTAGATCATTGATTCGATTTGATTTGAAGGAGACTGAAAAAAAAATGTCCCTACAGGTAACATGCGTGTAATAAATAATACACTTATGAAATAATTATTTTATCCTTACTTGTTCTTCCATCTGAAAAACTGGGAGTATAAATCATTTACAAATGCTCATTCCTGCCTTCCTTAATAAGACTAATATACTGTATTTATCTTTGGGTACAAACAATTCTGTATCTGCAGCTCAGTCTGATATCCACCTGAAGAGCACATGTCAAGATCGTCCAACTAGTTATAGCTTTATCAAATAGAATCCAAACCTAAATTAATCACAAGCAAATATGTCCTGGGCAAAAGATGAATATTAGGATTTGACGATATTATT
Source organism: Neoceratodus forsteri (assembly GCA_016271365.2). NCBI lineage: Eukaryota > Metazoa > Chordata > Ceratodontiformes > Ceratodontidae > Neoceratodus > Neoceratodus forsteri. Next base: position 237,169,085 of record CM057449.1, on the reverse strand, counting down.
TTCTGTCATTCAAGCTAACAAAGTGAAAATATTTTATTGCATATTTATTAATTAAAAATTACCCTTTAATCCAGTAGGGCTAGAGCTGACAAAAGTGCAAAACCTTCTCACTGAAAGCAACCACAAAATACAGACTATGCTACACCTGCTCTTGCCTACCACAAAAGACTCCCCGGCAAACACACACACACACACTGGAATCACCCATACAAGTAATGACTGTGTCATGGTGACTGATCACTCTTTTTCACACACACTGACTGCTATTAATTTGAAACAATTGGTGTGAAAGAGATTAGCCCACCCCTCCCCCATTGACTTCAGATCAATGAGTTTGAAAGGCCTACATTAGTCCTGTTACATTTTGCTCTTTTTCAAAATTCCTCACTGTTTCAAATCTCAGAGAGAACTTGTTAGGACTTTGGGGGTTAAAATATAGAAAATAATACAAAATAATGACAAAAAAATGACAGCAGTAATCAGTTAAAATAAATGCTGTAAGGTAAATTTATTTGGTTAACTAATCTGATGACTTGCTAGTGAGAGAATGGGCGTGCTGGAAGCTACACAGCTGAAAAAAATGAATTGGCAATACTGCTTGCACTGCATGGTAATACTTTACTTGGAATAGCCTGTATTTAATAAACATGAGACTAAGCTGTCAAGGTCACAGGCTCACAGACTGATGAAAAGTATATAGCAAAATATACAAATATGCACATTTTTTTCTGACTCTGTAAATGAACTACAAATGATTTACCTGCTGATTCTTAATACAATTACAAAAGTCCAAGTCCTTTGCAAGTTAGTACTTACACAGTTACAATGCCAATTGTGAGGCATTCACAACTGCTATCTAAAGAACCTTTCAGTTTGGACTCTGTATTGGAACAAGTGTGTTTTCTGTATCGATGGAGATGTTCTGCTGCACCAAGGACTTTTATATGATAAAGAACTTTGAAATTTAATGTACTGTTGGCTGCTGGCTTGTGAATATGGCCTGTATTTTTGATCTTTGACCATAAAAACACAGCACTTCTCAATTTCTTCTATAACTATAAAGAGAAATGAAATATTGAGTGCTGTGTTTTTGTAGACAAACATAAAAAATAGGCTATATTCATAAGCAAGCAGCTAACAGTACATTCAGTTTCATAGTCCATAATCATATTAAAGGGCTTGGTTCAACATAACCTCTCCATGTACAATATATAGAAAACACACTTGATCAAATGCTGAGTACAAACTGATAGGTGTTTTAAATAGTTTCCAGTGTCTCACTGCTGTTTAAAGCATGTACTGTATCAGTTTAGACTTTGCGTCAAGTGTGTTTTCTACATAAATGGAGAGGCTCTGTTAACTTTAAAGGTGAAATGAAGAAAAAATGTATGACTGACATGTGTCTGTGTGTTTATTGGGATAACCAATATGCATACTGTACACATTTTATAAAAATGAGTAATCATTAACATTGATCTTGTTTTTAGCAGCTTTTACAAGTGTTGATGTCAGGTGCTTACTTCAACAACAAACATGCCATTCAAAAGAAATTGATATATATATTTTTTTAATAGTACATATTTCAGGTAAGCTATGCCACTGGAGAAACAATGCTAATAATAGATGCTTTAAATAGCAGTTTCCAGTGTCTCACACATGGTACTGTAATGGTGTAGAACAAAGCTGCAAGGGGCTTGACATGTTGTATTAAGAAGCATTTTGTAATTCAGAAATAACCAGGGCTTGATCATAGAATGAAAAGTAGAGTATTAATCCATTCAAAAATGTTTGTAGCAGCAAATAACTTAATGACCCCACCTACACACTGTGCACTTTCTCAAGGATAATGCCAGCTTGTGATAAATTCTATTTATGAGACCCATTTTAAAAAACTGTTGCAAAACAGTCAATAAATGTAACTCTATAGTTTATGTGTTTTACTAGTTTCATTTATTGTTGATTGGCTACAAACCATTACAACACTTCATAATTAAAATTACAGAAAATACAAAAACAATTTCATCACACTTACATAAAACTCATTTTTCCATAGCTTCAATGAGTAAAGTGCTTTCTTGTTAATCTCTAAATTGCTAATTTCATTACATAATCAGACCAGCCATAATTCCAGTCTTTAGATCTCCCTATTCAGTTATATTATACTCAGTAATGTAAGTGGGTACAATAATTCATTCCACTGACAGTACTCACTTTTAAGTTTCCATATTAACCAGTTTCCCCAGTTTTAGATTAGTTACTTAATTTTTATTAGTTCGGCTAAAAAGCCATCACAAAACACACAGACATAGAGATGCTTTACAGTTTTACAAGCTGTCCAAAAGACATTCATTTGAAACATTTTCCACAGCTAAAACTATTCATGTAAATTGTCATTCCTAAAATTCGTTGCATACAGCAGAGATTCAATGCGTGTATTAAAGTTAATTTACAGCAAAAATATAATATTACAGTGAGATAAAATATAACAGTCTGCTTCCAGCTTTAATACTAATATAATTGTTCACTGTCAATAAGATAAGACTGTGCACATAAAGTATATATATTGTGCTAGGGCTTTAAGATAATAAATATCTCTACCAGTTGATTATTAGATGTCTAACAGCAAGCCCTCCATAGCTCACCATAAACTGAAGGTGCCCTAAAGTACCACCCTGCAACTTACTGGGCCAGGCCTCAAAGTCACATTCTTTTATTTGGTTAATCACAGGTTCATTAACTTCAGCCCACAAACAAACAAGCCACCACAGGCCATACATGCTTCCTTAAAGGCCATGTGCAATCCTCCCATGAAACAACCCTACTCAGAGCTGCTCATAATTATGCTTTGGAACGGTCAAGTACATGATTTAACCTGGGCTCTTTCCAGTATGGTTCACCAAATAGATAGGATTATCACCAACATCAAAATAGTTTAGGCACAAGTGAACAGCCTTTTCAGATAAGATAAAAGGGTATAGAAACAGCCAAATAAGCTCCCTGATAATATTACTAGCGCTGCATTTCAATCTAGTTATTTCAGCGGCAAGAACTAATTAGTTACTTTGATAATTAAAAGTTGTAAATTAGCTCACCTTTAAACAGTATCCCTAATAAGGGTTAGCATTTGTCTCATTCAGAAGCAAAAATACAGGGAACCTTATAATTATTCTGTGTCCCTGAAAGCAAGCTGTGAAAGCTGTATGAAATAAATATCTTACAAAACAATTATGACACACCTCAAAATTAAATGGCAGTTATTCCATACATTTCAGATAAAACATTAAAAATATAGGCAAAATTGTGGCCTCATTTAGACAAGCGTTCATTCACCCATAAAACAAACATTCAAGGCTCCATTAGCTCTGAAGTCCATATATCAATAGCTGTGGACTACTGTGTCCTTTCAGGCTGTTTCCTCTCGAGCAAACTGCGTTTTGCAGTTTGATAAGCAGACTAAGGAGAAGCTGCCTGAAGCTCGCCTTCCAAGCAAGGCATGGGTTGGAACTCTGAATTTTGGCATCTACCTCTGAAGGAATCTCACTTGCCCCTGTTTGCCAGTGTTTCTCACACTATGTGCAGCAACCCAAAAGTCTTCTAGAAACTGCTGCCAAGAAATTAATGCTAGGACTGACCTCTGCTTGACATGTTCTTGATTTCTCACTTTAAGTAATGTTTAGTCTGATGCTTTTTTTTTTGTGCTGACTTTTCCATTAGCAGATTATATCTTTTAGCCACTAGAGGGTCCGGTTATAAGCACACTTATCCCAATCCAGCACAATACAGTTCTGTCTCATTTCACTTATTGTGTGGTCAGTCTATCGCTATTCATGCTATTCATCAGTCTTTGCCCCCTCCCTCTTCTACTGATTGATATTGATTTTTCCCATTTGCAGCTTATGCTCTTTGTCCACTAGAGACGGTTTTCCCCCAACCATGCCAAAGCTGCTCTACATCTCCTTACTCTCTACTACTTCCTGGACACTTTTCCTCTACTACTCAGCAGCTCTGTCCCCCTGCCTGGAAAACCTCACTGCACCTCCCCCCACCCTACTCTGCTCAATACTTAACCTACCTACCCAATCCCCAGACAACCACACCCCTATACCTACTCCCTAACCTGCTCCCTTTGTGACCGCTAGGAGTTGCTGCAGTATTTCCACCCCTTTTTTCACCACTAACCCAGCACTCACCAGCCTTCTCGGCAACCCCAGACAACCTCCCTGCTAGGCTCTAAGACACCCTCCCAGGGTATTCAAACCTGGTACCTTCTGCACCAAAGTTGGCAGCACTACCGCCACTCCGTGGCAGCAGTCACCCTCACCGAAGGTCAGCCTGCAACCTTATTGTCTACTATAGGAATAAAACTATGGGTACCTACACTCCATTACTAAGTCTGCTTTCCTTTGCCGTCTTGGTACATACCTCACACCGACCAGAGCACCTGTCCTCCACACTAGGCACCTCATCCCCAGACTACCCCACAGTGACTCTGCCCTCCATCACCCTCAACACACCTCTGACCCCCCAACACCCCCACCCTGCCAACAGCCCCACTCCCTCTGCCCTTCAAGGCCCTTCCTGGACCCAGCTGTCCCCTGCCATTCCCACCCTTCGCACTTTATCTATCCCATGCACCCTGATTGTAAAGTCCTCAGCTGGTGTCAACCCAAGGGTCTCCATCACCACTGGCCACTAACCAGAATAATCACACTGCTATTATTATTATCTGGTAATGTACACCCTATCCCAGGACCTATGGCTTCCAGCCCTTCCAAACTCTGTACTGCAATTGGCCTCTGCTTTGCATCCTTAAACATATGCAGTCTCCTGAAGAAATCCGCTACCCTCCAGTGCTGGGTCATTCAACATCAACCAGACATAATTGCAATGGTAGAGACTTGGCTCTCCAAATCCACCCCTGACTCCACTATCACCCTCCCTGGATATACCATCTACAGGATGATTGAGTAGGCAAACATGGTGGTGGTTGTGCACTACTTGTATGGGACTCCCTTATAGGTCAGGCACTCCCAGCTCTCAGACTTGATTAAGGAGCCCAAGCCCTCACCTTAAAAATCACACCTGGCCCCACCTGAGGCCCTCTCTTCCTCATGGTTTCCTACGTACCACAGAGGAATCAAAACCAAGCAGTCCAGTCCCTCACTGACTACCTCACATCTCTCCCTCACAAAGTGGAGCAAGTCATCCTAAGTGATCTCAATTTTAACTGGCTTGCCTCCACTGCCTCCCATATAAGGGACTCCTTTGCTGCTCTGGATATGTCCCAGTTAGTCACCCAGCCCACCAGATTCAACCACTCTACTGGCACCAGCACTCTCCTAGATGTTGTTATATCTAACAGCCCTTACAAAATCCGGGATGTCACTGTCCTTCCCAACTCTCTTAGTGATCACTCCCCAGTCCTCTGTCTCTGGTCATCCTCCACTCTGATGCCAGTGTCCCAGGCTACTCTACGCCACTGTTTACACCCCGGCAGCCTCAGAAAATTAAAACAATACCTAGCACAGTTAGACTGGTCCCCTATGCAACATGCCCCTGACATTGACTCAGCTCTTGACCACTTCACAAATGCCTTTTGCAAGGCTTGTGACCTTTCTGCCCCCTCACCAGGATCCACTCCAAAAAATGCAGTGCCCCATGGATCACCCCACCCCTCCTCCAGAGACTCAAAAATAGAGATAATCTCTCACACATTGCTGTAGAATCTGGAAAGGTGTCTGATAGACAGGCCTACAATGCAGGACACAATAAGTGCACTTGGGCCATTAGGTGGGCCAAGGCAAAACACTACCAGACCACCCTCGCTTCTACTTGGGGTTCAGCCTGGACCTTCTGGGATAATATGAAAGAGCTAAATGGGAAATCCCACTCCCCCCATCCCAGCTCTCCATTAATGGCACCCCCACCACAGATCTGCTCCTTATAGCTGATTGCCTTAACACTGCCTTCTCTGACCTAAGCTCGGTCCTCTCCAGCAGCTTCTTTGACCCAATCCCCACCTCTCTCCCTCTGGTCCTGTATCACCCACCATTCTACCTGTGCACCCTATCCCCCAAAGAAGCCAGGCTACACCTGCTAAAAGCCTTAGGCAACAATAACCCCAGCAGTGACCCCCTCGACTCCAGGATCCTCCATATGGTCTTGGATGAAGTCCTTGTCCCCCTGACTGACCTTCTAAACCAGTCTCTATGCCTGGGTCAGTTTCCAAGTGCTTGGAAAACTGCTGAAATCACACCCATTCATAAGAGTGTGGACTGGTCCACCCCCAACAATTACTGACCGATCTCCATCCTTCCCCCACTCGCTAAAGCCCTTGAAAAAGTGGTGTCACTCCAGCTCTATGAATACCTAACCAAGTACAACATTCTGTGTCCAGAGCAGCACGGTTTGTGCCCAGGACACAGTACAACCATGGCTCTCCTGGAATTCTCCCAACACCTGCATGCTGCTCTCAACTCTTGCAGCCTTCAGGAGCAGTATTCATTGACCTCTCCAAGGCCTTTGACATTGTCTATCATCCCCTTCTACTTGACTCTCTCCACCAGCTTGGCTTCTCTGGTGGTCCCATTTCCTGGTTCTCTAGCTACCTCTCTGCTAGATCCCAGTGTGTCAAAATCAGCTGCTCCCACTCCAGCACTCTTCCATTTCAATCTGGGGTCCCTCAGTGCTCCATCCTGGGTCCAGTACTTTTCAGTCTCTACCTCAACACCCTCCTCAGCTCATGTACCAGTAAAATGCTCATCTATGCCAGTGATGCAGTCCTCATTGCCTCACATCCCAATCCCACGTCCCTCCAATTATCCCTCCAGCAAGCTTACAGCCAAGCCTAAAGGTGGTTCGGCGACTGCAGACTAGTCACTAACCTAAAGCAAGCCAAATCAATGCTCTTCTCCCACCACCAAAATATAGCTAAAAATACCCCCTTTTGAGTATCTCCAGCATTCTGCACCCACTAGAACAAGTGACCACATACAAGTACCTAGGCATCACATTCAATACCGCCCTCTCCTTCCACACCCACATTGATGCCCTGTCAGCCACCATAAGCTCTCAGATTGGCCTGCCATACCAGCACAGGGGCTGCCTGCCTCAGGTTCCCCTCAGGCTGGCCATCACCTCCTCTGTCTTGTCCCTCATGGACTATGGCTTGTCCATCTACACTGCAGATGACAACACTGCCCTCTCCAAAATCCAACTCTCCATCAATAAGGCCTGTAGGCTCCTGACTGGTGCCCCCCCCAGCTGCACTCACACCTGCCTTCTCTATGCTACCACCAGTATGCTCAACTTTGAGGAGTGACTGCTCTACCAGACCTGCCATCTCGCTAAGAAATCACTGCTAGGACTCTCCCCCCCAAGGGTCTCCACCTCCTTACAGCAGTCATCATCGTCCATCACCACCCATAGCTCTGTTAAGGCCATCTTCCAGGTGCCCAGAATCAAGACCTCTCTTGCCCATAGATCCTTCCTTTACCAAGCCCCCACCTGGTTCAACTCCCTCCCTAGCTGCATTTCCAACTTGCAAAAAATTGGCTCCTTCAAAACAGCCCTTCGGAATCATATCTTTAATACTGACTGTTGTAGGTGCAACTAACCCCCTGTTGTAACCTGTGGTACCCACCCACCTTGCCCCTTAGTTTGACAACGTCCACTGGACAGCCTCTCCCTCCCCCAGACCCACTACTTCTCTACTGGGCCCAAATAGGGATGTAACCCACTGTCTTCTCTGAGGACCTACTATGTCCATGATTGTAACTCACAATTTTGTAACATTGTGTAACCTAAGTAACATACAAACTACTATATTATGTAACCTAAGTGTATCTATGTTAAATGTTCCTTTTAATGCACCTGTAATGTTATCCTCTGTTTTAATCTGCACTGTAATAACTGTCTTGAAGTCTGCCCTCCCTGCAATGAGGTGCCTTTGTAAATGAGTTTCTGACTCAAAGGTTGTAAACCCAATTTGTAATGAATAAAGAATAAATACATAAAATGCTCCTTTTCATTTTTAAAGGTTGTATACAGGTCCCTTTGAACAAGTCATTGGAGTTGGCTTCATGTAAGGTGTCCTATAGGTTGACTCAATATTTTGAACATAAAAAGAAAAGAAAAAGAGCTGAGTCGATCAGAGACCATAGTGGAGTCCCACCAAACACAGTCAGAAGTGCAAACGAAGCAGAGTAAAAGACCACAAGTTCATTCTGGCTCCACTGAAGAGTAAAGTCCTAGAAAAGGGAATGTGTCAGAGGCCAAAGCGTCTCGCTCAAGCAGAATTCCTAAAGAAGGCATCCAGCTATTAGACACATGAAAATAATTATTATAATGCTCCAGCTGAGTTTTAAATATGGGGCCACACTTACAGAAAAATATGTCCATGCAGTTTATAAAACAGGCTAATGGAGCTTCTCCAGTATTAGGAGTTCAATCCAAATAATATACCAGGAAATATTATACTAATTTATAGCACCAGGCAGCCTCAGACTTGAGGTCCACAGATATGGTCTAGCTGCTCATGTATTTGAGCATAAAAAGTATCCACATATATATATATATCTTATTTTCAATGAGTCACTAGGTGTTCAATTGTCAGTACCTCTTTCCTTTTAACAAATTAAAATGCCAATATACAGTATGTATAGTTCTCTTGGTAGCCAGACACATACCAGGATCGTTATCTATTTCTTACAAAAATGAATAGAATAAAGCAGTACCTCTAGGAAAACAAACCTCTTCATATACAGACAGAGAGGCAAATGCCCTTATTTGTGCCATCCATAGGGGAGTGGGTTGGGGGGTTAAGATACAGGTGGAGGGCAAATGTAGATGTTCCCTTGAAGTTTCTGCTCAAGTTTTCTAGAACTTCTTGGCTTTTGAAAATAACCATCAGCTGCATTCTGCTGGCTTTTATCCAGGCTTCCTCCTGGCAAGACTCCACTCCTTCAATGAAACCTGCAGTAAAATGAAATAAAGCCCAAGAGCACACTCAGTGCAATCCTGCTTTCACCTCTTCCTCGTGAGGATCTTTTTGGGTGCTGTCGGGAGGAGGGGAGAGGGGTCATCCATCCATATTTTTCCTGAGTTACTGGAGTCCTTGTTCAGCAAATATTATAAATTTCTACATATTAACAGTTTGACAGACAACCTTTGGCTGCCAGCAATGCTTGGCGGGTGATTCAAGTTTAGCGCTAACCATCAGTGCTGCACCAGCCAAGTGGCTGAATATTTAAGAAACAGTATTTTTTATTCCCCACAACAGCAGGTGTCTCCTTATAACTTTCCTTCTTGACAGAGTCTCCAGTCCTCTCCATTAATCTGGTAGTACTTCATACTTGTTTCTTATCACTTCAGAGAAGTATTACAAAACGCCAACAGAACGTCAGGCACCAATGGACAACAACGGCCTGTCTAACCAGATGACTGTACAGTGGTTATAAATTCAATTATTATGCAGCTTTCTTGCCACTAGGTGTACAGTTCTACAGGCTAAACATGAAATAAACTTAGATTTCATTCAAAAAAACAAAGAAAAGCCATTTATTGCTCAAAAATAAGAGGAGCACTGACCATGCAGCAGGAGTGGAGCAGCAGTGCGGCCATCTTGCTGCTCCGCTCCACCTAGTTTATGTGCAAATAAGCAATAGGACTAAAAAGTGGCATAAACCCAATTCCAGTAGTGAATTCTTAATCACAAGCAAAAATAGAGAGAAGATGTCCACCATTTTTCTTCCAATCTGATACCTCTTAGATATGTCACACTGGAAAAAATGAAATGTTTGTTAAACAAGCCATATATTCAAATTGTTGACAATTAAAGAAAAAGAGAGACATGTAAGGTATGAAATATGAAGAACAAGGAGGAGGGGTGTAAGAGGAGAGGGGAGATAAAAGGAAGACAAAAAAATAATAAAGGATGCATGAAAATGGAGGGAACCATGGCATGAAACCACTACAGTTAAAGCATTCGGTGGTTCTACTGCCTAGATAGTGAATCACAGACCTCTACCAACCCAAGCAAAAAATGAGGTGGCATCATCAAAGTAGCTGATAACAGTATGTAATAATGATAAAAAGTTACATGAAGAAAAATGTTACCTCAGAAACCATAACTGACCTCTTCATTTTCCTTGATCCCACTAGCTGTTGATGGTGGGAGAAAAAACTGAGGAGGCATGGGTCTGCCCACATTATATAGAAGAAGAAGAAGAATCAGCATTTATATAGTGCTTTTCATACACAGTATCCCAAAGCACTTTACAAGCAATGCTAGACTGGTAGTGAAGTGACTGAATGTGTGGTGGTGGCCATATCGCACATCATCACCCATACACAGCCTGGATAATTGCATGAACCAGTTTATGGGAAGGGGAATGTTGGCCAGGACACCGGGAATGTACCCTGCTCTTTGCGAAGAGTGCCCTGGGTTCTTTTACTTTCATCTGGACACCCACCAGGACGGGCAGAAGGGACCTCAGTTTAACATCTCATCCAAAGGACAGCACACCCCAGCAGTACAGCACCCCCCAATACTGCACTCGGATGCCAGTGATTTTTAGGTGCAAGTTCAATCCCCATGTGGGATGAGAACCCATGACTTTCTGGTTCAGAAGCGGATGTGCTACCAACTGAGCCATACTAACACCTGCATATAGGCAGTGCAGATGGGTGCCAGTGGAATATTCTGTGTTATAAGTTGTTCCTCCTTCATTTCCCTTTTCCCCAGGCCGCACTTGGAAAAGAACCTTGACTCAGTTTGCCATTCCCAGTTGAAAATGTTTAAATAAATAAATAAAAAAAACTGTCTTGGCTATGGCAGTCTGCTATTGCACATTGCTTGGCTAGCACAGCCGGCCTACAAAATGTTGAGTGGGTTAATAACAAAATAGCCAGGTTTACTCAAGATCCTGTGCCCCCCTCCACCTCAGCAAAATTCACCACTCTGTCATACTGAAAGCTCTGGCATGGTCACTGTTTCCTATTAGATGGGACCAGGGCCACTGGAAAATTGCACCCGCAAATTTTTTTTCAGAATCTGCAATTTTCACCATTCTCCACAAAACTGACATGTTCCACAATTTCTTGCAATTTTTGAGTTTTTATATTGAACTGTGTAAAAAGTATTAACATTTTTAATAAACTACTCTCATATATACTGACAATTTTGCATGCAGACTTGGGTTTGGCCGAAACAATGCAGTGCAAGGTAGGGCAAGGGTTTTATGTGACACTGATTTCTTTTGAATCCTTGTCTTGTTTGGTTTCAAAATCCACTGGCCAAGCATAAGTATACTTAAACACTTAACATTTGTTCTGTGTTGAAGCAGTCTATCAGAAAACTTTTTGTTGCCACACAGAGTGAAACAAAAGATGGGATAAAAGGTGCAAATTATCCCATTCACTTAAATGGGGTGCTAACTATGAAGCCTTTTTGCAAGTGGCAGGGCAAGTTTTTCCTTGTGAGCATACTTTAATTCAGACTAGTTTTGATTCAAACAGCTGAGGATTTTTGCACGGCCCTGCCAATTTTAAACTTGAATAAGCTAGTTGCTAACAATAATCTCACTCTTATCAACTACACCCTAGATGCTCACATGCAAAGAGTGCAATAAAAACCTGACTAAAGTCTAAAAACAAGCTTATAAAACACAGACTGTATCTGAACATTTATCTTTAACTAAACAAAATCATTGTAGCCAGAGTAAGGCAAAGGTAAATTACAGGGTACCTTGACTACTGTATGATGCAGTAAAAGTATATTGGTATTTTTTTACATTTTCTGGTAACCACATAAAGCGCACTAGGCACAAGTGCCTGTTTTGAAGTACAACCCAGGAGCACTGTGGAGGGTAAGTGACTTGCTTAGACTCACACAGTATACAAGTGGAGGTTGTGGGAATCAAACCCAAGTCTGCTAGATGTCGTCCGCTCATTCACAGTTTGTTATGCTATCCTCTAGATTATACTGCCAGCCCCAATAACCCCCAGATTTAATGTTTAAATATGTGATTTCAAAAATAGTGTACAGTACCTACAGTACAAATTATGACAATTAAACACTTTAACAGCATTTTACTAAAACTCAATTATTCACCACTCTATCTGCTTATTTTTTCTTGTACCAAACTGGGTGAACAGCTGGCAGAGCACTTTAAACAGCTGTTGATTAGACTGCATTATTCTATAGCCAGAAACAATAAATATATTTCTTCTGGCTTTATTTAATATTGATTAGCTGTGGCTCACTTTATAGAATCTATTTAGCACTGTATGAGGCAGATGCTTTTAAATTTTGGAAGCTAGGTAACGCTTATGATAACTTATCAGTTTAGTATTCTTTTTAGGAACATAAACTTTATGTCTTAAACATACTCAGATGTCAGTGTATTCATTTAGCAATTTGTACTGACTAAAATATGCTGCAGAAAACATTAATAGATTTACTGTGAAGCACTCAGGGTCTACAATAGAACCCCTGCAATTTCCCGCAATTTTTGCAAAATGCTCCACAATTTTGGGTAACCTTTTCTGCAATTTTCCATTGGCGCTGGATGGGACAAACAATTTAGTGTGAACTACAAAGTCTCCAATTACTTGGCAAACTTAATGATTCAGACCCATTCCCAATACAGTCTTAGAGATGTTACAGTTGGGAATTTTAACTATACTGAAGGCTAGGCCATGTTGTAGCCAGTTAATATTTGCCTTTACTGCCACCACATCCTACTAGAGACTTCACAGCTAACTTAGGAAATGTGTTATTTGTTTAAAAGCTGTATTTTGTCTGGGGATTTGGCAGCAAAGATAAAAATACAGAGTGAGCCAAGAATAAAGCTGACTGACAGTTGCCCTGCATGATTATCATTTAAAGAGATGTTATAGAGTACATGGGGGCTCAACTCTTTACTTATGTATATTACTAATCGATTATTAACTAATGAATAATTTAAAAATTATGGTGATTTGCAGGAGAAATTAAATTCTTGCTTTTGATTTGGCAGAACAGAAAATGATTAATAAATTGCTGCTTAAACGTACAGTGCTGCAGCAGTACTGATAAATCTGACAAATACAACAGATTTGTAAAGATACATACATTGTGAGGTCATATAAAAGTTTTTCATTCAAATAATATTTTAATTATTGTATTGGGACAGCAGTATAGCATAGCAGTTAAGAGCACTGAGCTGCAAACATGGAGAACTGGGGTTGAATCCAACAGCCACCACTTGCATTGTATGACCATGAGTAAGTCACTTTAATTGCTTTAAGCACCTTAGTATCTACGCCATTACAGTATTATGTGTGAGACACTAGGAATTGCTATTTAAAGCACATACTGTATCAGTTTGGACTCTGCATTTAGTGTGTTTACTATATAAATGGAGAGGTTCTGTTTATTTAAAAAGTGAAAGGAATGAAAATGTATGACTGACATGTGTCTGTCTGTTTATTTGGATGACCAATATACATATTGTACATATTTTATAAATACATAAAAATGAGTAATCATTAACATTGATCATGTTTTTAGCCGTTTTTACAAGTGTTTATATCAGGTGCTTACTTCAACAGTAAGCATGCCATTCAAACACATTGTTATATATTTTATGACTAGCACATATTTCAGGTAAGCCATACCACTGGAGAAACAATGCTAATGATGCTCTGAATTGTTCTGATGAAATGGAAATCCACTGATTATTTGTCTGCTGACAACAGTTCCTGGCACACAATAGACCCCCCACAGTGTTTCTGAATGTCTCTATCCACCAGATTGTTCCCATGATCATGGAACCCAGAAAGCAGTTACATTTCTTAATTGGGAGTTGCACAGACCCTGCTAATTCAGGTGTTGGCTAGAGATTTATTTATTAAGGAATTTCTTCCAAGCTACTAATTAACAGGGATGGGGATGGGACCACCAGCATTGGACAGCAAAAGACTGTTTATTTAAAGCAGGACAAATGGATGAATAAAAGTATATTCTGACTTCCGCAATCAAACTAAAAACACTGCCTCTGACATTTGCATATACTGTAGTAGTGCAAAGAAAGAGGACATACTAAAATGTCAAATTGTTCAATAAGAGTGGTCTGTGCAGTGTAAGATATATTAAATATACGCATGGGCTTTTGTGTTCATGCCACAGGCAAAAATATGTTTACCTATCTATGTTTTAAGTGCAACCATGTTTGAGTACATGGGACAAACTGACACAATTTTCCATGTACAATGACAATTTTTTTTTTTTCGAACCCTGTAGCTCACCCTCTATATGCATTAAATTTGCTCTGGACAGAAAATGACTGGAGGCCAGAGGTGAGTGGTTTGGCGCAGAGGTGGGGGAAGGGAATTTTGAATGATAAAGGAAACACTGATAAGTGATAATCTTACTGTTAGAACTGACTTCATGTGTGTGTGTGTGTGTGTGTGTGTGTGTGTGTGTGTGTGTGTGTATGTTTGGGGTTATTGGCACAGAAATACCACTGCCCTTGGTTGAGGGGATGGGGAGAGCTTTGAAACAGCTGTGTGTGAGGAAATTTAATGATATAGGGGTTGGATGGAAATATTTTGAAAGATAATCTACAGTATGCTTTGCTATTGCTCAGATGAGTAACTACTGCAGCATGCAGCACAGCACACATAAAACATTTGTATGTTTATCTATCAGTGTGTAGAAGTTAATTCTGCAGCACCAAGAAGCACATATGTCCACTAAGTGCTCTGTCATACTTCAGCAATCAGCAAAGTGGGGATAGTTGTGAAAGCAAGAAAAGAACAAGAAAACTTCACTCTTTCCTGTCACAGGCAGTATACATTCATGATGCTTTCATTTTTACTAGTTAAACACAGTGTGCAACTGACTGCTGGAAAGCTGCAACAAAGATGCAAGAAATGATAACAGTGTTGCTGCTTGCGTAAAGATCAAAGTTTGAGGGTAGTGTAGGCAACAAAGATGCAAGTAATAGTTACAATATTGCACATGCTGCACATTCTGCTTTTTATTCACAAGCCCTGTACAGAGTCCTTGCCATTCAATATAGCAAGTCTGATATGGTACTGTACTGTAAAAAATGAGAAATGTTTGCCTGTGCTAGTGTTTCAACCCCCCTTCCCAAACAACATGAAACTGCTGCACGACAAAGTTGGATGGTTTTTGGGTGGAAACACAATGTTTAGTAGTGGACCATGTCAGCTGGAACAACAACTGTGCAAACTGAAAAAAATGGCTCGAAAACTGCATCTTATTTGAATCAGTTAATCTTAGTGTTATGCCAAACACTTAGAACTGCATAAATTCAAGCAGCTGACATGTTTTCAATAGGAACCCTAAAAAAAGACAGATGCAATAACCTGTGACCTGCACCATGACATGTGTAATAGGGGATAAAAAAATGTGTTCCAATATTGCAGGGAAACCTTATTTTGGTCTAAAACATAAGGTGTTTGTGTAACTAATATTGATCTATGAAGCTGAATCATATAACTTGCAAAATTACAAGTTTAATTAACTGAGCCACAACTTGTAATATTCAAGTGTCTTTTAATATCTGTACTAATCATATGAGTAATGGCAAACAGGTGTTTTAAGTGTCTGCACAGACAGAAATACAGGTATAGTGTTCAAGTTACCCTTTTGACTATTATTATCAGGAGGACAGGACAGACTAAAAAGCTTGTGTGCACATTCTTAAAGTGCAAATCTATTTCTTCCTTCTAGATCTTAATAACTGGTAATGACTACTATTGCTATCCTTATATAGTAGTATAATTTACACTATCAATACATTTGAGCTAAATAAGAATTAGGTCATGCAAGAACTAAAAGGAAAATTGCCTTTTCATGCAAGAACTAAAAGAAAGAGCATTGCCTTGTAAGTTAATGTTTATACTTGTTCTGTACCAATCATACACAACCACAGTACTGTCTTCCACTATATAAGCAAGCCACTATACACTGTTAGTTTGAAGAATGAAGAAATAAGAATTAAAAATGAAAAATGCACCACTTGTAATCTCTTACTGTGATTATTATTATAATCATTAAATTCTTCCGCCATCAGCATCATCTCCGTGCGTCTCCTTTCTAAGCATCAGTAATAGACAATTTAAAAATAGGAATTTTTTGCCTCCTTACATTTGGTGCCGGGACTCAGATCGCTGGTGCTGTATGCTTTGGAGTCTTAATAAGAAGGTGACGATGCTCAGAGAAGGTGCTAATGACTTAAAGCGAGAGAAAGTGGTGCACACAGACAGTTTAGCCACTTGCTAATCAGGTGATGTATGCTTTGTATGCTTCTCAAATAGTTTAAATATAAAAGTAATGCTTAACTCTGTAGGAACTCATGGGGCAGAGTAGGTAAGTGAAGGTGCTGGGACTTGCAAGCCGGACCTCACAGGGGAGCTGTAAGACATAGCTAGACAGACCAGGGCACCAGTGCATGGGTGCACCCGGCTGTAAAGGCTAGACAGGCAAGAAAGAGTTGAAAAATGAGTATGGAAACAATAATAGGTCATTTTCTATGAAAACACCTAGAGGGAAAACCATACAAACCAATGCCTGATGATCAACTGGTACAATTGTATTTTATGAGTATGGAAACATTGATAGGTTGTTTCTAGGGGAAACACCTAAAGGGGGGAGGGGGTAAGCTATCCTTCCTTCCTTCCTTCCTTCCTTCCTTCCTTCCTTCCAGTGTAATGTCCACAAAGGTTGCAAGGTACATTGCTATCTCCACATAGGGGTAAATAAAAAAAAATGTGTATTTTGATTCTTCTTCAAAAACATATGCTTCAAGAATTAGTTAAGCTGGAGTGGGAGTTGTGTATCTACTTCCACATATTCATTCTTTTTATACATTATGCTAAATACTAAAATTGTTCTATTGCAAAAATGCTTATGTTTCCTAATTGGTTCCACATAAGTTCTATTGCATAAATCAAGTCATTATTACTTCTGCAAGTGTAATGTTTTATCAAAATTACATTTATTTGTGAAACTTTAAATCAACTGAAAAGGTCCAGTGAGTTTAAACTCTACAATCAAGCTTATTGTTTCTACTTACTATGAAGTAAAATCTGGAGTAGGGGCAATCCTCTAAACTTCAGTAAGAAGATTCTTCTTTAATTGATCTTCAAGCAAGACATCCATTTTCTTCATTGTTGTTTATTTCAAACATGGCTGATACTTTATGCAAACCTATTGCTTTACTATGGACTGTTTAAGGACTGTTTATCTGTGTGCCAGGGTGTAATCAACTACCACAACACAAATGCCATGCCAGTGTGTGTGTGTGTGTGTGTGGCTACTCAGTGCAAGATCTAATGCACCCCTGACCAGTGCAGTATGTCTGCTATCCAACAGCCAGCAATATGAACACTGACTTTTACATACTTAACAGCTGGTCTAGCAGCTGTACCTCAAAGCTCAAGACTGGATCACCGCAAAGCTACATGGACTGGGAACAGAAAAAATGTGTTTCTTGTTATAAATAGAGCCACACCAAAGGACAATGATGTTTATGTGTTAACTCTGTCCTACTGTTTTGGGGTAATAATAGTGTTTGTAACTATGCTGGTTTAAGCAACTCATTATGTTTTGTAGTCTCAGATGACATATGCTTAACTTTAACACCAACTAAATGCCTAAATGTGACAAAAGGACCAGAGTGGATTTAATCAACACTTATTGATCAAGTGATTGTGAATAATGTGAAGTACATAGTGAGATGTACATGCTCAGAGGAGTTGTATTGTTTATATTAATTAAGCAATATTGGTCCAAAGGGGGGCTTGTAATAGGGGATAAAAAAATGTGTTCCAATATTGCAGGCAAACCTTATTTTGGTCTAAAACATAAGGTGTTTGTGTAACTAATATTGATCTATGAAGCTGAATCATATAACTTGCAAAATTACAAGTTTAATTAACTGAGCCACCACTTGTAATATTCAAGTGTCTTTTAATATCTGTACTAATCATATGAGTAATAGAAAACAGGTGTTTTAAGTGTCTGCAAAGACAGAAATACAGGGATAGAGTTCAAGTTACTCTTTTGACTATTATTATCAGGAGGACAGGCCAGAATAAATGCCTGTATGCACATTCGTAAGTGCAAACCTATTTCTTCCTTCTAAGACTCTTAATAACTGGTAATGACTACTATTGCTATCCTTATATAGTAGTATAATTTACACTATCAATACATTTATGCTGACAAGAGATTAGGTCATGCAAAGAACTAAAAGAAAAATTGCCTTGTCATGCAAGAACTAAAAAGAGCATTGCCTTGTAAGTTAATGTTTATACTTGTTCTGTACCAATCATACACAACCATAGTACTGTCTTCCACTATATAAGCAAGCCACTATACACTGTTAGTTTGAAGAATTAAAAATTAAGAATGAAGAATGAAGGATGTACCACTTGTAATCTCTCGCTGTGATTATTGTTATAATCATTAAATTCTTCGCCTTCAGCCTCATCTCCGTTCGTCTCCTTTCTAAGTATTTGCAATAGATAATTTACTAATGGTAATTTTTTCACAACGCTACACATGGATTTCAAATTACGTTTCTGTTCCAGCATACTTTGTCCTCCTAATAATATCCAAGTCCTAATCATAATTTACATTACAATCAACTCAAGTTGTCCTCTGCTCACTCAGTAAACATACCATAATTCCTCATGTCACTTCATTGGACATCAAAAGGAGCAAACTACAACACTTGATAAATGTCACTTCATTTAACAATAATAATAATACAAACAAATGTTTCTACAATAGAAAACAATGTTAAACTCTAGCAGTGCTACAATTACTGTCTTGAACTAGAGCTCCCAGAGGCAACAGTGTACTCATATTTAGTTATAAAAGCAAGCATGTGCCTCTGGGTGTTCCATTCCCAGACAGAAATTGCAACACTACTGCAACATGGGTTTCTAAAAGAAAAAAAAAGGCTAATTGTTATGAAGAAATAACTGGATCAAATCTGAGCAGTTTGTGGAAAGGGTCGCAACAAACAGACTACATATAACTTGATTGTGGAGAACAACCTGCAAACAACACTGCAGTTTCCTGGATACATTTTAGTAGGGATACTTCTGATCGGCCAAAATGCATCGGTCCGACTGGCAATATCCTGACCCCGGGTGCCTGAAACATGGTTGCCCAACATCAGGATTTTGCTCCCCCGGCGTGAGAATCCATAAGTACAGGGGGTGTGGGATGCGGAGACCCCCACATTGGGGGGTGTGGGGGGAAACCCCCCTGAATCACTCCCTGGAGGCAAAATCCCAATGTCAGGCAACTGTGTTTCAGGCACCCGGGGTCAGGATAATGACGGTCGGGCCGATGCATTTGGGACAACCATAGTATATCCTTTTTTTTCAATTCAATTCAACTTTATTTTTATAGCACTTTTCAAAGCCAAGGCACTTAACATAAAAACATAAAAGCCAATATAAATACCATTAAAACATAAAATTTACATTATCCATCATTAGGGAAGGCCAAATCAAATAAATAAGCTTTAAGTTCAGTTTTAAATCTACTGATGGTTGGGCTTTCTCTCAACCAATGAGGTAGAGAATTCCACAGGGTCGGAGCTGAAAAAGCAAAAGCACAAGAACCAGACATCTTCAATCATACCCTGGGATTCTCTAGCAATCCCTCATCAGTGGAATGGAGAGGACAGAGGGGCCTGTAAGGTACCAGGAGATCTTGCAGGTAGCTGGGTCCCTGATCATGTAGGGCTTTAAAGGTTAGCAAGCCAACCTTAAAGGTGATCCACCACTAAATAGGCAGCCAGTGCAGCCCATGGAGCAAAGGTGTAATATGACTGAACCTGGATGTCCTAGTCAAAAGCCTGGTCACTGCATTCTGCATCAGCTGCAAGCAGTGGATATCAATCCTTGGAACCCCTAGGGAGAGAGAATTGCAGTAGTCAAGATGGGTCATGACGAAGGTGTGAACCAATGTTGGAAGATCATCCGAGGGAATCAGATGTTTCACCTGGGCAATATTCCTCAGATGATAAAAAGAGGATTTGATGACAGCTGACACCTGAAATTTTAAAGTCAAGCCATCATCAAAAATAACGCCTAGGTTATGCACCTGGTCTGAGGTAGTGAGTGGCAAACCATCAAGTGATAAACCTGATGATTGTCCAACCCCAAAACCCACCCTCGGATGACCTGGATCCACAACCAACACTTCAGTCTTGTCAGGATTCAGTCTCAAACAGCTGGAACTCATCCAAGATCTGATCTCGGCAAGGCAACTGTTCAGCACAGAGATTGCCTCATTCTGTCTGGGCAGAAAAGACAAATACAGCTGAGTATCATCTGCAAAGCAGTGAAAACTCATACTGTATCACCAGATGATATCTCCCAATGGCAGCATATACACTGCAAACAACATGGGGGCTAATATAGAGCTCTATGGTACCCCACAAGGCAGGGGATGAGTGCCAGAGGAATAAATTCCAGTGGTCACTCTCTGAAACCTGCCTGTGAGGTAAGAAAGAAACCATTTTAGGACTGTACCAGACAGTCCACATAAAAACTGCAGGTGCTCCAATAGCACACCATGGTCTACAGTGCCAAATGCAGCAGAGAGATCGAGAAGGACCAGAATGGTACATGCCTTTCAATCTCTAGCCATTAGGAGGTCACTCAATACCCGGACAAGAGCTGTGTCTGTGCTATGCTTCTTCCTAAAACCAGATTGGAGAGTATCATAGACATTGTGAGTTGTAAGATGATCATCCAATTGCAATGCAACCACCTTTTCAATAACTTTACCAAAAAATGGCAAGTTAGAGATAGGTCAGTAGTTGGCTAGACAGTCTGGGGCCAAGGAGGTGTTCTTAAAGAGTGGTTGAACAACTTCCTCCTCGAGGGAGTCAGGAAAGACTCCCGTCTCCAAGGATTTCCAGACAATGTCAGCAAGGACCGGGCAGATAACATCTACAGAACCCACCAAAAGGGGTCTAGGGCCCGGATCCAAACTAAAACTGGTTGGATGCAATATTTGGATGATCTTCATAATGTCATTGAACTCCAGCCAGTGGAAATCTGACCAGAGAGACAGAGTGCCAGTCACTTCCCGTCGGCCACTACAATCACTCATTGGAAGGGATGAACCAACGCCAGACCTGATTCTGGCAACCTTATCTGCAAAGAATCGAGCAAACTTCTCGGATCTTAGCTGAGAAAAAGCTTCTCTGGGCTGGAGACAGATTGGATTGCACAGTCTGTCAACAGTCCGGAAAAACTGAGCCGGTCGATTCTGTGCAGCAGAAATCTCCCTGGACAGGAATTCTGCCTTCTTATGGGTGATTTCTGATTGATAGCTATCATAATGTGCCATCAACCTAAGCCTGCCATCATCATGGCTGGACTTCTGCCAAACCCTCTCCATCCTTCAACCAACTTGTCTCATCTCCTTCAAGGAGCCTATATGACCCTGAGCAAGTCACTTAACTTCCTTGTGCTCCCAGGTTGCACCTGCAAACAAGCTTTCAGCTTAGTGTGTCTCACCTGGTAAAATAGTTGGTAAAAAAAAAAAATTGGTTAAGGAGCCATCAAACCATGGACTCCTTGGGTGAAGGGTGAGAGGCCGAACATGAACAGGAGCAATTTTGTCCAGAGCATCTCCAACAGCCTTGCTATAGGCTAGAACAAGATCATCTGGACTCATGCATTCACTCGACAAGCCCGAGAGATCCAATACTGCCGATAGGTCACTGGGGTTAACTCCCCTTAAAGGGTGGTACTGAACCAACTCCGTAGGGGCAGACCTATTGGGGGAGGCCCTGAAACTGAACCTTATGGTGTGATGGTCAGACCAACTGACTGGTTCCACCCCCAGATCAGCAATCTCCATACCCAGAAGAAAGATCAGATCCAACGAATGACCCCCTACATGGGTTGCAGAGGTAACTACCTGTGATAGGCCCAACAACGCCATCAGCTGGAGGAGATTTTGACCAAAATGCGAGAGTTCATCGTTGACCCAGGCACTGAAGTCCCCCAGAATAATCTGTCTGGGGGACCTCAATATCACCTCGATGTTGATGAAGTCTGCTATCTCCTGCGGGAATTCTACACCATCTCCTGGTGGACAGTAGATGAGGAGAATCCAGCAACCTACACCCTCACCCAGGATATATTCGAAGGATCTGATACTTCCCAATGGCACATCCACAAGGGCCAGCTCAGTCATAAACATAGTGGCAACACCCCCACCCCTACGATCCAACCTTGGATGATGTATCACCGAGAAACCAGCTGGAGTTGCCAAGGCCAATACAAGACCCGCATTTTCATCCAGCCAGGTCTTAGTGATGCAAGCCAGATCAGTTGTTGCAACAAGATCAGCTATAACAGCTGTCTTGTTTTTAATCGATCTGACATTGCATAACACCGCCAAGGCAGGATGAGCTGTCGAGGAAGACCTTGGTGCCTGCCCATTAATATAGGAGCCCTTGGGTATGGGGACAAGACAGGGAGAACCCCTATCCTGACTCCATTTCACCCCAGGGCATCTCCTGGATCTCACAACCTTGATCCGCCCTCCTCCTTCTAGTCCCTCATCAGGCCCAGTTCTCCCTTCCTTTTCCATTTTCTAAGTATGCCCAAAGCTCAACACCTAAAATAAGCATCAGATGGCAAAGGGGGGCAATCAAAAGGTCATAATTCCCTGAGCCTGGTGGGGGAATAGTGCCCAATCGTCACTAAACCTCCCCAACACATTATAAAGATAAAACCAGTAATTAAAATCAACCAACCTAGCTAAAGAGGTGATGCAAATCTTAATAATACTGCAGAATTAAATATACATTAATACTCAATAAAAGAAAAAATATAATAAAATAATGTAAACTAATAACAAAAATAAATAAACAAAACAAAACAGAGACCAGTTCACTCTGAGATGGCAAATAATTCCTTCTTCCACTATCACTCACAAAGTGAAAAGAAGGAGAGGAAGAGGTCAACAAATATAGCCCCACAACTATCTCTCACACAGATGGGGAAGACAAATAAAGAAAAATAAAATAAAACTAAAGTCCAAGTTCAAATTAACTTTGTCCAATACTTCTTTAGCCAGAAGCTCACACCTCCAGAGAACCAAAAGCACTGTCATTAAATCTCTCCAGTGGGCTCTCACCTCCACCCAAGACTAACGAACAGACACAAGTCACAGCAAGCAATCGGTTCTACAACAAAAACTACTTCGTAGTTCAAAACTTTAGGGTGAATTGCAAATAGTCTTTCTCCATACTGACTGTTAGTACACAGACTAAGGGAGTGAAGCAGAGCAACAGATGCAGTAGGCAAAGGATCAACACTCTATTTCAGCAAGTTCTTCACCCGACAGGAATCGGGCATCCACGCCAGTACAGGCACTCAAGTCCACAACCAGGCGCGGAGAGAATCTCGCCCTGCCCCAGACCTTTTTTCTGGACCCATTCATTACTACGGTGGCTCACCAGCCGCCGAGCAGCTTAACGGAAGTATCGTAGAGACTGCCACCTAACAGCAGCAGACCCTACCACACACCACCTGGTTTGGGCCAGAGCAGGGAAAAACACCTCACCCTGCAATTCACCCGACAGCTGCCACAGAACAGACTTCCTCCAGTTCCACCTCTCACTCGTTCAACCCATACAAGAGTCTGAGGCCGACTCCGTCTCTCCTTCTGAAATCCTGCAAAGCCTCACTCCACCTATCAGGACTCCACTCGCCTCGCCAGAGAAAAGTCGACTCTGTCTCCTCCTTACATAATCCTGCAGGACCCTCACTCCACCATCAGGACTCAACTCCTTGCTCACCACAGTCACGTCTGCAGACAAACTCCAAATACCTCAAGTAACAGGTAATAGTTTTTCCACTTTCCACTTTCAGCTTTCAGCTTGTTCAGTAAAGCACACAACAGTAAGTAGAAGTTAAAAAAAATATGATCAGGATGGTAGACTACATCAGATTTAGCCAGGAATGAAGAGTAGCATTAAAATGACCGCACACAAAAAACCCCAGAAAAATAAGAAAAATAAAATAACACCCGCAATGCAGAATACAAATACAAATAAAAACCATGATAAATGACTTAAATAACTTAATAGCACTTCCACCATACTGCATGGCATACTAGCAATTTCTGGCAACAGCCCGCTACCAGAACAACTATTTTATATAATACAGCACGTTTAAAATGTTTATGATTATTTTTATTTAACTAAAATTTAATTTTAAAATGTGATTACTAAGTATGGGGGGGTTCTAGTGCATAGAAACTCTTACTATGGTTTCAAAACAGCATTACTTCTCTCATCCCCATTTACAGAGTGATGAGATAATCACTCTCTGGCCATGTTAAGAAATCTCCTTTATTCTAGTCAGTTGTGAAGGAGCACAGCCATCGTTAACATGACAATAGGACTCATGCCTTGCAACACAGCAGAAAGTCTGTAAACCTAAAGCAGCGTGCTGCTGTCCCTAATGTCCCACAGGTTAAAAAAAAACTGTTGAAAGAAGACAGTCTGTATTGTGCTGAATAGTTGAATGTTTTTGTCCAGACTTCACTAGAATATAGTATTTGTGAATTAATCTTAGCTTCAAATGTTCTTTTTAAAACTGTGAATTATTTGAATATACATGGGAAACCCTTGTATCCCTTTTTTTGATATCATTGCATTTTATTTGCATTATCACTATTACAATCAATTCCCACACTAGATTTCTGTGAATTTGTGCTCCAAGATATTTATACTGTAGGTGTGCATAACTTCAATTTTTGTATTCCTATGTGGGTGCAATCCAGGTTGCTCTAGGTTTATAATTCTTTAAGTCATATATGTCTGTTCTTTTGTGAATAGGGACTATGACTCCAACCTCCCAGTCCCTTGGAAGAGGCAGATATTGTATAATGTTATCATCCACGTGATATGGAGAAGCTGGAAATAAAGGCAATAATCATAAGAATACTGTACTGTGTGATCCAAAGTATTTTTAAAGTAATGTGGTAAAAGGAGGTATCGATTGAAGACTTTTCTTAATGCCTGAAGTAAACAGGCAAAGAAGTGGAGTAATTGGTGAGATACAATACAAATTCAGTTTAAGCGTGCATTTCAAAACATCAATTGCATTGAGTTTTTTTTTCTGGGTAGACATTATTAGATATCAAATGTGAGAGTTACTTCAGACCCTTAAGGAAAAGGGATTCAATGTTATGTATATGATGTGGGTGGGTTTGGTTGGGGTGGGTTACTGCAGGTCGGTAGTAGTGCTGGTGGTGGAGGGGCAGTTGGCAGGGTTGCACGGTTTAATGGAATCTGTTATGCAACCTGCTACATGATAGGAATGGGGTTCTGCTAGATGGTCAGGTTTATTTTTTCCAGTGACAGCTTCAGAATGAGTAGTGAATGTGCAATCAAAGCAGATTCAACCTTGAGTGCAAATCAGAGAACAAACAGTGATGGTGCAGATCCCTAAAGAAAAGTGTGAGACTGGAAGTGCTGGGGCAGTAGTAGCTCAATAATGCACAAGTCGGAAGTTGCAGTATTCCAAGCATGCTAAAAAGGCTTTGTGGCTAGCAGCTGGGTCTGCACCATCACTTCTTGTTTACTTTATTTGCAATAAAGCTTGAATTAGTTTTGACAGCAGAATTTGTGAATTCCTCTTTGAGCACGGTATTTTTTCCTTTTGTTAGTGTGCACTTGTTATATCTGAAGTACTAATTCAGACAGTTTTCAGTAGAACTTAGTTGCACATGCAAAAAAGGTACCGTATGCCACATGTAAACAGTTGCCAACCCTAAAAGTTGCAGTCATCTAATGAATGGTTGTGGCTGCATGCATTAAATAAGGCAGCATGGTTTGCATAGTAACAAAACAACATTACCTTGCAAGGAAAGTTAGCTACTGGCTATCACAGGACTTTTCTGGGGGTACAGAACTTTCAAAGTCTGTAATTGAAAGTATTTTATGACTTGTGCAGAGCCAGAGCACAATCACATCAGCATCGACAACCAACAGATGCATATAATACTGTATCGGACAAGAGCAGATCAAGACCTATCTACTCTTATTTATTGCAGAGTACATAACAAAAGGGGGGGGGCAGTAATAAACCTTCAGACATCCCCAGGCTAACAGGCAGAGCAGCTCTCTCCACGGCAAGGATGGATGTAACAACAAAAGCAGCTGGCAATGCATCACTGTGCGCCTCCCAGCACCAAAATTCCACAGGGCAGGATCAAGAAAAGTTATGGGATACAAACAAATGGAGATAAAAACAAAATCAACGCAGATATTACACATATGAACAAATGGATTGCATTTATTTTGAATGTCTGCATCACTCAATTATTACCAGAACAGGTCACGCAGGATACAGCACAAAACCACATTAAGAATGAGCCGAATACACAATGTCGAAAATGCGAGGGCTACTTCAGATGTAACAATGTACTACACAACCATTTGCAGGGCTGATATTATCATGCAGGGCACATATAGAAATTGAATAATCGGGGTTGCTATTACTTTCGTTGGTGTCAGTGTGTGCTCAATGCACAGGAAAGTGACTGTCACAATACATTGCTGATTTCCGGATGCCACTTGCATTAATAGCAACCCTGATTATTATAACATTTCACTACTAAATGTACAGTGCATAATAAGGTCAGCCTTACAAATTATGGTGCTGGCACCTTGTTTAGCCTGAAGTAGCCTTCCATTTTTGATAAGTAATGATGACCCAACCAGCAAAAAACAAGCAAACAAATACTTTTGAAATGTACAGTGCAGTACTGTACATTGAATTTGTGTCTAACAGCTTACTTGGGTTTTAATTCAGAACCCTATAGAGGCTGAGATCAGATAACACTGGAAGGCTCTCTTTTCATGAAAATATTATGCAGCATTCAGCAATTGTTTTCCAAATTACAGTAAGGTTAGAAGCATATCTTTTAAAATGAAATAAATGCATGCCAGGATAAAACCTATTGGTGCAGACACCGCAGTCTGGACAAATTGATTTTATAATGGGATGCATGTATTTATGGAAACCTCAGTCTGTATGAAATGGTTTTATGAAGGCATGCGTTATATGTAAAAGGAATGCTGTTGACATGAAAGTGAAATTGAAAACAATCACTGGCTGGTCAATGAAAGCATGAAAAGATAGCCTACCAGTTTTATCTGCTCTCAATCTCTATAGGGCCCCGAATGAAGACCTTGCCAAAAGTATCATTATTAAGGGATGCAATGTTATGTTTATGATGTGGGTTTGGGTGGGGTGGGTCACTGCAGGTCAGGTGCTGGTACTGGTGGTGGAGGGGCAGTTGGCTGGGCTGGCATGGTTCGATGGAATCTGCTACACATCCTGCTACATGATAGGAAGGTGGTTCTGCTAGATAGCCAAGTTTAATTTTTTCCAGAGACAGCTTTGGAATGAACAGTGCATGTGCAATCAAAACAGATTCAACCTTGAGTGCAAATCAGAGAGCAAATAGCGATGGTGCAGACCCCTAAAGAAAAGTGTGAGACTTAAAGTGCTAGGTCTGGGAATAATTTAGGAAACAGTTTGCTCAAATCTTATTCCCAATGGACATGACAGGATTCCAACAGTATGATGTATGGTAGCTCATATGGTGGTATGCGGCAATAATCTTGTCTTACACCAGAGGGTTATTGTGCGAGTGATATTATGCAAATTTCAAACCCAAATTTCTATGTATCCCCATAAAAAAATAAGTATGGTAGGTCCACCTACAGTATTTATTTTAGCTGAATAATGCACAAGTCAGAAGTTGCAAGTATTCCAGCCTGTCTAATGGCAAGCATGCTAAAAAGGCTTTGCGGCTAGCAGCTGGGTCTGCACCATCACTTCATGTTTACTTTATTTGCAATAAAGCTTGAATTAGTTTTGACAGCAGAATTCATGGATTCCTCTTTAAGCGCGGCATTCTTTCTTTTTATGTTAACATGTGCTTGTTATATTTGAAGTGCTAATTCAGGCAGTGTTCTGTAGAAATTAGTTGCATTTGCAAAAAAGGTACAGTACAGCATGCCACATGTACTGTAAACAGTTTCTACCATGCACCCCCCCCCCCATTACACAGGGCAGGATCAGGAAAATTTAAGGGATACAAACAAATGGAGATAAAAAAAATCAACACAAATACTACACATATGAACAAATGGACTGCATTTATTTTGAATGTCTGAATCAGTCATCCAGGATACAGCACAAAACCACATTAAAAATCAGTCAAAGACACAAAGTTAAGAAGATATCATTGCTATCCCTATTTTACATTAACAGAAAGTTTAATAATGGAAACAGATAAACACGTTGCCATAACTTGTGAAAACAGGCAGGGGAAAGTGAACATGTTTCTCACTAAAGAGGATAAAACATCACTGCAAGATGATAGATTTCTTTTATTTTTCATCATTACAGTACATCAAATCCATGTCACCTGCTGGTGCACCTGTAAACACAAACTCTGACAGTGGATGTGCTGTAGTCACCACCAGGTGGATTGGGGGGAACTGCAGTTTGATGCTAAACATACAGCAGTGAATAATTACAATACCCTGCTGCACCAAGCAGCACAGTGCCACACCGAGTGGTATACCCAGCGGTACAGTGCCACACAGAGTGGTATACCTTGTCAATGACAAACTTATCTGTAACAACCACTGTATATACTGTACTTTTTTAAGGCTGCCGGATGTAGTCAGCATGGGCTCTTGGGGTTACTATGGATGAGTCTTCTGAATCTGGTAAAGGCATTTTACTCATGTTATTCCATAATTACTGTGTGAGGACTACTTCATGCCTCATCATGGTAAATGCAGCACCAACATGCACTTAGCATCCTACCTCACAGTTCACAAAATCCTTCTACTAACGTTATTCAAAGTGATAACCACAATGAATCAACCTGCCCAGTTGAAACAAACCAGCAGTTACTTTCAAACTGACTGTATCACCAGTTGCGGAAAAGCCTGGTCACTCAAAACCATGGCAGCAAGCAACACAGAGTCACCTGTGCTCCAACTACAGTACTACTGATTGTATCCTTTTGAGCAACACAGTACGTTCTCTCTGATTTGCCCACCTCAATGACTACACAAACAGGATTGTTGGCCACTCATCTGGTCCCTCTTGGTAGCTACGATTGGCAGTTGCTCCGTACTTCTCCTGTTCCCCAAGCTACCACTGGTGGGTGCTCTTACACTCCTCAATATACACAAACTAGCCACCATCTGCCATTCAGAAGCTCACAGCAACCAGAGGGTGCTGCTCTGGTCCCCCGAGCTACCATCAATGGCTGCTCCTCCAGTCTCCTTGATAGAGGGGGACATACACAGTTGAGTTGTGATTGGTAACTGCTCTGCTGGTCCCCTCACATACACAAGAGAGCTAAAACTGGTGGCCACTCCCCTGGTTCCTTCAATAGATGGGAATATACACAATGGAGCTGCAATCGATGGCAACTCAACCGGTATGGAGGAGATGCACAAAAGAATCACGACTGGCAGCAAGTCCTCCCTCCAGTCCTCCTCAGTAGACAGGCTTAGGCATCAGATACTGACGGTGACAGTGCTAGCATCTGAAAAGCATCTTTTTTTTTATTTCCACAAGTTTCAGGTATGAGTTCAACTTTGATCACTGTCCATTGGTCCCTGGTGGACTTGATGTGTGGACTTCTGTCTCTCGCTCCCCACTATGTACACTCACACTCACTTCACTCAGTACTTCAGTTCACTAAGGCTCCACGAGCAATTCACAAAACTGGATCGGCACAGCAAATTCAACCACCAGGACTGTAGGGAAACAGACATAGAAACATAGAAATTGACGGCAGATAAGGATTGCTAGGCCCACCCAGTCTGCCTATTGCTCACCCCTCCACTCTACCCTGAAGCAAGGTCCATCTACTGCCGCAAGGTACAGTATTTTCTCCTGGCTCCTCAGGTCTTAGGGTGCCTTCACTTCCTATGGCGTGCCTTCTTCTGCTACTGGCTGACTGCTCAGTGGCCCCTTTCTTTTTTTTTTTAAATATATTTTTATTAGAATTTTCTTTTATAATAGGAGACATTTTTACATTCATTGTCATTCTGGTACATACTTCAGGTATTTCTTTTCTTTAGGTAGCAAATGGCTAGTATGAAATAGAGATCATTATGTTAATTATAATCCTTTCTTATCCAAATCCTATATTTCTTTATACAGTTTACAGTTGATCATTTCTAGCTCTTATTTCCTCCCCCTTCCATCCCCCACATTCCATTATGGGCAAAACTCTGGATCTGCTTCTGCTTGATGAATGGCCCATCTCTGCCAGAGTTGAGCAAACTTCTGTGATTGGTTATTAATTTTAGCAGCAATATTTTCCATCTGATATATCGATATCATTATTCGTTTCCAATCTTGTATGGTAGGAATATCTTGATTCATCCACTTTTTTGTAAGTGACTTCTTAGCCGCCAACAAGAAAATAGGCAGTAAAGTTTTTGTCCATGGGGGGGAATGGTCCGGTTAAACTGCTAGTAATAGCATTTCGGCTGTAAGTTCAACATTTTCTCCCAGACTGTCCACCATTTCTCTTTGCAAGCTTATCCAAAAAGGCATTAAGAGTGGACATTGCCACATAATATGCGCAATATCAGCCATCCTACACCCACACTTCCTCCAACACATCCCATATTCAATCGGAAGGTACTTTGACAGCTGAGCAGGTGACCTGAAAAACCTGGATCTACACTTCCATGAATATTCACTCCAAATGTATGATTGGGTAATTTTAACTGCTCGAAGAGCTGTTGAGGACCAAGCCTCTTCAGACACTTCAAGGTCTAAATCTTTGTTCCAGCTGATCAATATTGTTCTAGTTTATTCTTTAGTTAGGTCCCGCATCATTTTATTTAGGTTCCCAATTATATGATTCCAGTGACGTCCTAAGGAATGGTCAAAAAATAATCTTAGGAGAGGAGGGGTTGGAGGTGTCAATTTCACCTGAATTATTCTATTTCTTAAAATATGATTTCTAATTTGAAGGTATCTGAAGTGGTCAGTATTTAGTGCTTAAATTTTACTTTTAGCTCTTCAAAAGATAATACCCCATTGGGACCTAGGAACTGAAATAACTGTTCCAATCCTAATCGATGCCACCTTGAGAAAGTCAGGTCATTATAAGATGGAATAAAAAATTTGTCTTCTGAAATGACCTTACAGTATTCATAAATTAGCTGGAATTTGTTATGTATATGAAACCATAATTTTAGAACCTGCGAGGTGATTTCTGTAAAGTTCTTTAAAGGAAGAGACCTCCCAGGGGAAAAGAAAACTATTTTTTTTATGTCATGCATGTCATTCAGGTGAAATTCTAATTTCTTCCAAAGGGAGTTAAATTGTTCTGAGAGCCAGAGAAGAAATATTCGGAGAAATGCTGCCTCAGCATATCTTTTAAGATTTGGAAGGTTTGTTCCACCCCGGGTTAAGGATAGTTTTAACACAGAAAGCCTAATTCGTGGTTTTAATTTGTTCCGTACAAATACCAATACCATATTGTCCCATGATTTAAAGTAATATGATGATGGGAAATATGGGATATTTTGAA
Organism: Neoceratodus forsteri; assembly: GCA_016271365.2. NCBI lineage: Eukaryota > Metazoa > Chordata > Ceratodontiformes > Ceratodontidae > Neoceratodus > Neoceratodus forsteri. Next base: position 237,137,422 of record CM057449.1, on the reverse strand, counting down.
ATAAGTCTAATAATCGAGGTAGAACATTCATTCTGATTGTTTCAATTCGTTGGAATAAGGAGAGTGAAAGATGAGACTATTTATCCTAGTCCTTCTTTATCAAGATAGAGATAGGTTCATAATTGATTAATTGAATTACCTGCAAGTTTTGGGATATATTTATGCCTAAATATTTTATTTTAGTGGAGTGCCATTTGATAGATAAATTTCGTTTTAGAGTATTTGGGTGGGGGCGTAATTATAAAGGAGATCCTTTGTTTTAGACATATTTAATTTTTCAAATTTTGTTAACATTTTCCATGTTTCTATGATGATTCTAAGGGAAACAAAAGAGAAAGGAGAATGTCATTAGCAAAAAGACTGGTCTTATATTCATTTTGTTGCATGGGAATTACTTCTATTTTTTTTGATGTTCTTATCGCTACTGCTAAAGGGTCAATATATAATACAAATAGTAAGGGAAAAAGCGGGCAACCCTGTCTTGTACCTTGGTTTAAAGAGATTGGTGATAAAAGTCCTCCATTAATATGCACATATGCCTTAGGAGAAAAATATATTTGGCCTAGCCATTGTAAAAAAGAGTCTAGAAATCCGAAGGCCTTGAGTATATCCCATAAAAAGGGCCAGTAGACCCGATCAAATGCTTTTTCTGCATCTAGGCTTATGAAAGCGGCTGGTATTTTTCGGGTTTGGATATATTCTATTAATATTAGGTATTTTCTAATATTGTCCATTGTAGATCTGTTTTTTATAAAACCGTCTTGATCTGGGTGTATTATTGTTGGTAGGATATTTTCTAATCTAGTTGCCCAAATGGCCATATACATTTTATAATCTGTATTTAATATGGATATAGGACGATAGGCTGATGGTTCTAATTTATTCCCATCCGGTTTGGGGATTGCCGCAATCGTAGCATATTCCCAAGTCAAAGGGGGAGTGTTACCTTTCTCAGTTTCTCCATATACCAGGAGAAGTCTTGGAGTTAATTCCTTATTAAAGAGTTTATACCACTCTCCAGTAAATCCATTGGGTCCGGAGCATTTTCCTGTGGAAAGTTTTGTAATTGTAGTACTTATTTCTTCAATTACTATCGGAGCCTGCAGTTTCTGTATTTGGAGACTTGTTAGTTTTGGTAGTTGTAATTGATTCAGAAAGTGCTGCCTATCTTTCTGAGAAGAATTGTTTTGCTGTGTATATAGTTGCTGATAATAATGAGCAAAGATTTGTCTTATTTCCTCTTCTCTATGCATCATCTTACCTGTTTGGGGATGTTTAATTTTTAGAATTGTTACTGTGTGTTTTCTTGCCCTCAACTTCTGAGCCAATCTGCGAGTCCCTCTTGATCCTCCCTCTTAGTTAGCTTGTGTCAGCGGCCCCTTTCTGATTGGTTACTGACCTTCCAAACAGTCAACTGGGGAAGTGGGACTGAATTCCTGTGTTTCTGAATGTGGCAAGCTTCAGTCTCAGACTAAAGCTGTGCCGAGTGCTGGAGGCAAGCTGTGTTTTTTTTTGCCCTCCTGCCCACCCCCTCCCTCGGCCTTAATTAAATACACTCACACTCCTCCCCTCCCTTCCTTCCCTCTTCCTATTGGCTACAGCATTAAGTGCATTGCTAGTTTGATAGGGTGAGCTGACATTTTCAACTCATGGCTTATTGAGCCTGTTTCTACCCCATCCAATTATCTATCCATCCAGAGGGTCAGTTTAATATCCTCCTAACTCTCTTCTCCTTGGAAGGATAGTTATATTCTCTTCACCCTTACCTCCTGCTGGCCTGCTTACACTATTACACCTTTTCTTGCCACTTAGATCCTCTGCTGACCACTTTTCCTGCCAATCTAGTTATCCCAGTTGTCCCCATTTTTCCCCTTTGATCCTTTTCACCACTTAATATGTTCTTGCAGTATAAATTGCACCATAAAATGGCCAAACTTTCTGCCTTTCACATCCCTTCATTCCTATTGCTACTTCTTGCTGCTGACTTCCTCATTTTCCTGACCCCAATACACTCCCAGCAGCACAGTGAGTCTACCACCCCTCTTACTGTAATTAATCAATCCCTTCAAATACACTTAATAGTACCATGTCTCCCAAAGCATGGCACTGCTTATCTTGGATGTTGGTTCTTTAAGGGGCTGCTAATGTCTTCTAGAAATGCCAAATGCTTAAGGTGGTGTCTCCTGACAGCAATCAGGTGCTTCCTCCTAGCTCTCCTTCTCTTAACCCTCTCAGGTGATGTCAAGCCCAACCCTGGCCCACCTACTCCCAGCCTCTCCCCAACCCCTACAACATCCTATCAGCTTCCTAAAGGCATGCAAATAGCTCATCTGAATGCTCAGAGCATCAGACCCAAAATGTCGGAGCTTGAAGCTTGGGTTAATCAATATACCCCAGATATTCTGGGTATTTCTGAGATGTGGCTAAGGCCTTGCATTAAGCATCTTGAGGTTGCACTGCCTGGCTATAAGTGTTTCAGAAAAGACAGGTTGAGTGAAAGAGGGGACGGTATCATCCTGTATGCCAAGCACAATTTGGATGTGGCTGAACTACCAGCACCTGACCCTGGACTCACCTTGGTTGAATCCCTATTCATTTTCCTCATCCTTGGCACCATTAAAAAATTGGTGGTTGGATGTGTGCACTTATCCACCAAGGTTGCCTCAACCAGCCTTCCCCGCTTCCTTCTCCAACCTCCTGTGCCATGACCTAATTCTATGTGGAGACTTTAATATAGATTGGTTGAACCCAAGTTCCCACAAAATGTGCACCATGCTTGTGGATTCCAAACTGGTCCAGCTTATCGAGGACACAACTAGATTCAATACCATGTCAGGTAATCATACTCGACTTGACTGGATAGTCACTAACTGCCCCACTAAGATTATTTTTATTTATTTATTTATTTATTTATTCACAATTCGGATTTACAACCTTTGAGTCAAAGGCTCATTTACAAAGGCACCTCATCACAGGGAGGGTAGACAACATATTGGTAGAGCAAGACAGGTGAGATACAAAAGAGTATACAAAGCAAGACATTTTAGTGAACAATATAGGTGAGATACAGAAGAGCATACAAAACTAAGCAATTTCAGTGACACAGTGGAGCACGCAGATTACAGTGTGTAGTGTACAGGCTACAAGAAGCTATTCTAAGTAAACTAGTACATATGTAATACTATAAGAGATTAGGAGTACTAGGTGGTGGTTGCCTGGGGGGGTCTATGTTTGCAGATTGGTTCAGAAACGGTGCTCTTGGTAAGGCCCTATAATGGGCATTTACAGCTTCGAATGTCAGTGAGGTGTTTGCGTAGGGCGATTTTGAAGGGTCTGATTTTGGAGATGTTAGTAATGTACATAGGGAGGGAGTTATACCAGGACAGTGCTCTGTAGTGGAAAGACTTTTGGGTGAGTGAGGTCCTGACTCTTGGCACCTGGAAGGTGGATTTTTTTGTGTTTCGGGTGATGACCGAATGGGAGGCCCATTGAAGGGATGTGGTGACTCCTGGTGGGGGAGAGCCCAAGTAGAGTCTTTTTTGCTAGTATACATGTGTGGTATTGCAGGCATTCTTCAAAAGTGAATAGGTTCGAGGTGGAGTAGAGCTGGCATATGTGGGTTCTGCTAGGGGCACCAGTCAGGGGACTGCAGGCTTTGTTGAGAGAGGTCTGAACTTTGATGAGGGCAGTGGGGTCAGCAGCTGTATAGGTAGGGAGTCCAAAATCAACCAAAGACAGGATGGAGGAGGTGATAGCCAGCCGTAGGACAAACTCAGGGAGGCAGTCTTTGTGGCGGTAGAGGAGTCCAATCTGGGCATTCATGGCAGAGGACAGAAAGTTAAGATGGGCATGGAAGGAGAAAGCTGAGTCAAAGGTGATGTCCAAGTATTTGTGTGTTGATACCTGTTCAAGGGGGTGTAGGGTGCTGGGGATGATGTGAAGTGAAGCATTTCTGGACTTACTTTGGCGGTGTGCAAAAATCATAGATTTTGTCTTCTTGAGGTTCAGAACCAGACGATGGTCGAGAAACCACTTTTCTGCTTGGCTGAAGGTGAGTTGCAAGGAGCTCTGGAGTGTGAGTGGGTCGGGGTGTGAGGCGATAAGGACTGCGTTGTTGGCGTATAGAAGCAATTTGTCCAAGCAGGAGTTGGGGATGGTGTTTAGAAAAAGACTGAACAATGTGGGGCCCAGGATGGAGCCTTGAGGGACCCCAGAGTGTACAGGCAGGGCAGTTGATAGAATATCATTTATTTTGACCCATTGGGATCTGTCATGGAGGTAGCTGGAGAACCAGGCCAGAAGGCCGGTAGAGACACCAAGCTGTTGGAGGGAGTCAAGCAATAGTGGGTGACACACAGTGTCAAAGGCCTTGGATAGGTCAATGAACACTGCCCAGGCAATCTCCCCAGCATCAAGTGCAGAGTGTATTTGGTGGGAGAACTCCAATAGGGCAGTAGTGGTGCTGTGTCCAGGGCAGAAGCCATGCTGCTCTGGGCAAAGTATGTTGTGGTTAGATAGATAATCCATGAGTTGGGTGGATACTACTGTCTCCAGGGCTTTGGGGGGGGGAGGATGGAGATAGGTCTGTAGTTGTTTGGTAATATGCGGTCTCCAGTTTTATGGATAGGGGTAATTTCAGTCAATTTCCATGCATTCGGGAATTGGCCAAGGCATAGGGATCAGTTAAGAAGGTCAGTAAGTGGGGCTAACAAGACATCAAGTGTTAGGTGGAGAATCCTGGAATCAAGGGGGTCACAACTAGGGTTGCGGCAGGAGAGGGCTTTTAGGAGGATTGGCTTGGTGTCACGGGGAGCTATGGTCTGGAAGAGAAATGGGGGTCGAGCAATAGCAGGGCTGTTGGATTCAAGGATAGGATTGAAGAAGTGGGCAGGAAGGACTGCACTGAGGTCAGAAAATGTTGCGTTGAGGCAGTCAGCAACACATGGTAGGTCAATATTAATTGTGCTGTTAATAACCATCTGAGAAGGGGGGAGAGTGGGTTTTCCCATTAAGCTCCTTAATGTTATCCCAGAAAGCTCGGGCAGAGCCCCAGGATGGGGTCAAGGCAGTTTGATAGAATCTGGCCTTGGCTTGCCTTATGGCCCAGGTGCATTGGTTGCAAGCAGCATTGTATCCTTCTCTGTCAGCTGTCCTGCAGGACTCAACAGCAATATGACACAGGTTATCCTGCTGCTTCAGTTGCTGGATCAGTGAGGGGGATATTCAGGCAGCGTTGGGTCTCTTGGAACGGGTGCTGGTGACAGGGGCAAAGATGTCACAGGCCTTGCAGAAGGCTCTGGTGAGGAAGGCTAAAGCAGTATCTATATTCATTGCAAGGGAGATCGGAGACCAGTCAAGCTGGGCTAGGTACTGCTTTAGTTTATTAAGACCCCTAGGGCAAAAGCGGTGATGGAGGATGGCTTTGTGCATGAGATTGAGTGTGGGGGAGGACCAGAAACAGAGACTTGGTGAGTGGTCGCTAAGGGAGTTGGCTAGGACATTAATAGACTTGAATTTGTGGGGGCAGATGGAGAGTACTGTATCAAGGAGGGAGCTGGACCCACTTGATTGATTAAATCTGGTGGGATGAGTGACTAATTCAGATAGGTCAAGGGCTGTGAAGTTGTCCTTAATGTGTGTTATAGTGGAGCCAAGCCAGTTGATGTTGAGGTCACCTAGGACAAGCTGTTCAGCTTTGTGTGGCAGGGTAGAGAGATAGTCAGTGAGAGAGTGGATAGCTAGACTTTGTGCCTGTGGGGGTATGTAAGTAGTTGTAAGGTAAAGAGGGCCATGGCCTGGGTCAGGGGTGATTTTTAGGGTGATGGCTTGGGCACCGTGGTTGAGCTTTGGGGTTGGTAGTGCATGGCCCAGGAGGGCCGTGGCTGTGCTTCCTGACAGCATAAGTGACCATTCTCCAACTTTTGCATATGGCGTAACAACTTCCCAAACCTCCCACCCAGTGTCATCCAAGTACGTGATATTATTAACTTTGACCCCACTGCCTTAGCTACTACAATACACAACACCGATTGGAGCCCTATAAAGGCCCTGCCGGATGCCAACCTAGCTCTCGATTTCTTTGTGTCCAAATTCACTGAAATTGTCAACCATCATGCACCCACGAACTCTTGCTGGGTTAAGGGTACTAAAGCTTTGTAGCTATCTAAGAATTTAAGGAAGCTCACGTCTGCACACGACAAGGCCTGGTGGACTTATAAGACCAGTGGCATCCCCACTGATTGACAAACGTATAGACAGCGAAGGAACAGCTGCAAGAACTCCATCCAGAAAGCCAAACACCAGCATTTCAAGAATCTCCAAACCAAACATCTTAGTAACCCTAAGAAATTCTGGAAGCAAGTTAATTCCCTCTTAAAGGGCCATACCTCAGAAACCCCCAGTTCCATTGAGGCCCAGGGCACTGTGCCCACTAATCCCTCTTCAATATCTGATTGCTTTAATAAATTTTTCACCGACTTGCATAAATATACCTCTCTCTTTACTAACCCTTCATCTCTCTGCCAGGACCCAGGCTTGCCAACAGTTTTGTTAGCCTGCCCTTCCTTTCATCTAAAATTAGCTACTCTGAATGAGGTGCTTTGGCTCCTCAAAAACCTGAAAGCACATAGTTCACCAGGACATGATACTATCAAACCTAAATTCCTTAAGCTGGGGGCTGATGTCCTTGCTTGTCTCATTCATGACTTTTTCAATTGCTCATTCCTCTCTGGTACCATCCCCAAGAAATGGAAGGTAGTGGTGATTGTACCGGTACATAAGGGTGGTTCCAACTCTACTGCTGAAAATGATAATCCTGTCTCGACATTGTGCCCCTTGGCCAAAATCCAAGAGTGGATCCTTTATGATCACTTACAAGATTATCTGGACTCCCACCAACTGCTCTCAACCCACTAGCATGGGTTCAGGAAAAACTACAGCACCCTCACTGCCCTGATAAAAGTCACCTCAGACATATTCCAAGGAATGGACCATGGTAAATCCACTGGAGAAATCATTGTGTATCTGACCAAGGCCTTCGACCTGGTCAACCACGGTCTCCTGCTACAGCAGCTGTGACTCATTGGTCTTGATAATGGTGCTCTTACCTGGATCCAATGCTACTTTCAAGGCCACACCCAAAGAGTAAAATGGTCAGGCTGTCCATCTGACCCTTGAAACATTACCCATGGAGTCCTCCAGGGATCTATCCTGAGACTGTTATTATTCTCACTCTTTATCAATGATCTCCTGGATAACTGTGGAGGGGCCTCTGGTCATCTGTATGCTGATGATGCTATCCTTTACTGGTCCTTGGTCGACATAGGGTGAATCAACTCAAAGTTAACTGCTGACTTCCAAACACTCGAAGACTAGTTTTTGCAAAAACAGCTTATACGCAATACTAGAAAAACAAAGTGTATGGTGTTTTGCAAGCCGACAACACGCATTCTCCCATCTCTGGTAATCCCCTCCTGAATTGGAGCTGGTCTCGAAACTGTTAACTCCTTTAAATACTTAGGAGTCACCCTTGATTCATTTCTTTCTCTGGATGCCCATGTTTCCACCCTCACCACAACCCTAAACCAAAAGTGTGGTGTTCTATACTGAATTTGTCCCTTCCTCACTCTGATCTCCTGCTGCAAGATAGCATCTGTCACCCTCCTCACTCTCTTAACTTATGCAACCCCCCTGCTTCTCACCACCTCCTCCACCATCCTGGCCCATCTCACTCAGGCCTATCATAGAGTGGGTAGGTTTGTTCTGGGGGTCAACACCTGACACCACCACTGCGATATCCTATCGTCTCTCGGTTGGCTTCCTTATGAATCAAAGCTAAAGTATGTTACACTTTACTTCACCCATAAGCTGATTTACCACATCACTCCTCCCTGTCTTGCTGCTATAGTGCAATGTAAACAACCACAGTGCCCCGCCAGATCTGCCTCACTGCCACGTCTCCTATTACCCAATACTTAGCTAGCCGTGGCCCGCAGGTCTTTTGCCTTCTAGGCTGTGTCCTATTGGGATTCCCTACACCCATCCATGCTGGCCATCACCTCTCTCCCTCTTTTCAAGTCATCACTGCAATCTCACCTTGCAACTGCACACTATCTGCTTTCACTGATACCTGCCATCTGGCACTCCTTCCTTACCAACATATGTCTTCCATGGTAAACTATCTATTACTGTATTGATTGATTTAAAATCACTGCATCGTTTGATCTAAACTACTTTTACATCAGCCTTTCCTGATATTTGGTGAATGCTTGTCCTCTCAAATTCGGCACAAACGGTGTTCTTCTTGCTAAAGTAGCTGTGTCCTCTAATTGTTGCCAGTCCATGAATTACTATTTACTGTATTGCTTGATTTAAGATCTCTGGATTGTTGATCTAAACTGTACTTTTACATCAGCTTTTCTTAGCTTAGACTGTACTGATATTATCATTTGTCTGCTTGACCCCTGTCTTGAATTTTTAATGCTCTGTAAGTTCTCTGTGTCCTAGTAAATGTATTGATTCCAATTAATTGTACTGTCAGTGTATTGCACTTCAAGGATCACCCCTGTTAAAGGGACTGTCTTGTCTTAGTGGGCTCACCCAGTTACCAAAATTCAATAAACAAATAAATACAATTTTCTCTACCTGTTGCAAGAACCATAGACCCTACTTGATCTCCGGCTTTGTTCTCTTTCCTATTGCTAGGGTTCCCCTATGCATATCCCATGCATTTCTGAATTACCCTACCGAATTTGCCCCACCACCTCTGCTGGGAGGCCATTCCATGCATCCACCACCCTTTCTGTGAAGAAATACTTCCTCACATTACCCCTAAGTCTACTCCCTTCCAGCCTCATGTCATGACTACTTGTTCTAGAACATCTCTTTTTCTGAAAGATACTACCCTCCTGTACCTTATTTATACTGTACCCTTGAGATATTTAAAGGTCTCCATCATATCCCTCCTCTCCTCTCCTCTTCTCTCTCCTCCATGGTATACATGTTGAGGTCCTCTCATCTCTCCTCATATAACTTTTGGTGAAGGCCCTGCACCATTTATGTTGTCTTTCTCTAAACTGCCTCTACTCTGTCTATGTCCTCATGGAGATGCAGCCTCCAGAACTAAACACGGTAGTCCAGATGAGGTCTCACTAATGATTTGTACAGAGGCATCACCACCTCCTTTCGTCTGCTGGTAATACCTCTCCCTATGCATCCCAGAATCCCACTGACTCTCCCCACAGACCTGGAATATTATTTTGCCAGCTTTAGGTCATTTGATATGATTACCCTCAGATCCCTTTTCTGTTTTGTGGCTGTCAGTATCCTCCTCCCCCCCAATTAGGTAAGCCTCCCCTGGGTTCCTGTTCCCTTAAATGCATAATTCTGCACTTCTTTGCATTGAATCTTAGCTGCCACACTCTTCATCATTCCTCTAAGTTACCTAGGTCCCACCTTATTTTTTCCACCCTTCCCAGAGTGTCTACACTGTTGCAGATCTTAGTGTCATCTGCAAAGGGACACGCCTTTCCTTCTGGCCCCTCCACAAAGTCACTTATGAAGACACTGAATAGGACTGGCCCCAGAACTGATCCCTGTGGCATGCTTCTGGTCACACCCCTTTTCTCTCATTGAGCTCCATTTACCACCACCCTCTGTGTTCTATCCCTCAACCAATTTCTAACCCAGTTTACCACCTTGGGACCCACTCCCTGGTAGGCCATATCCACTGCTCCCCCCTTATCCACTTCCCTGGTTATCCAGTCAAATAGATCTATCAGATTTGTTTGACATGACCTTCCCGTTGTGAATCTATGCTACCTCAGATTCTGTGGTTTGCTGGATTCAGGATGTTCCACAATCCTTTCTTTTAGCAGTGAATCCAATATTTCCCCACCACCAAGGTCGAGCTGACTGGTCTATAGTTTTCAACCTCCTCCCTTCTCCCACTTTTGTGTAGGGGGACTACATCTGCTCTCCTCCAGTCCTCTGGAACCACTCCCATTTCCAGCAATTAATTGAACAGGGCTGCCAGTGGTGCTGCCAGCAGCACCACCCTATGCTCCTTTAATATTCTAGGATGTATCCTGTCTGGTTCCATTGCCTTGTCCACTTTCAGTTTTGTGAGTTCCATTAGAACTCTCTCCCTCATAAATGGACTGGTGTCCACCTTCTGGTACCGGGTCAATATAGTGCTACAAGAATAGTGCTTCAAGAACTGCGCTGTGCAAAGCATGGAAGCTTTTAGAGCGACAAGGGTATAATAGTGATAGGGAATTACCGCTACCTCTGTCACTCTGCACTTTTACTTGCAGTGGATAAAGTAGCCATGTGTATGGTGCCTGGTCGAACCACTCTCGTGGTGGAGTGGCAAAGGCACCAGCACACAGCAGCGTTGGAGACCTGGGACCACGATTCAGTTCCTCCCAGGTCTCTGGGTGTTGCTACTTTTTATTTAATTTAAAAGAAGGAATTTCCCCCTTCTGATTTTCTCCCCATCCCTGTAGTCCACAACCCCCAGAAGTTTATTATTTTTAGTCCCAGTGTTTGCAATGGGTGTGCACTTTTATATCAGGTTGGTGTTTTTCCTGACCTTGTTTTGTTGCACAACATTTTCCTTGGCACACTGATTGCCATACTACTATTGTCAGACATTATAACCCTGTGCCCCACCTCCCTCCCCTTATTGCTCCTGCCACTTAATTGTGGTTCCTCACCTCCCCCCTCCTCTGTGAATACTGAACAGAAATATTTGTTCAGGATTGTTGCTTTTTCCAAGACCCCTTCTGCACACTCTCCTTCCCTTTTAAGCCTTACAGTCCCACCCCTTGTCTTTCTCCTTTCACTAATGTACCTATCAAAAGTCTTGTCCCCTTTCTTTACTGCCTGGGCTATTTTGTCCTCTGTTTGCAGCTTTGCACTCCTGACTGCCTTTCCTGTCTCTTTCTGCCTATCCAGATACACTACCCTGTCCTCCTCCTTCTGTGTTTCCTTTTACTTCTTGAAAGCCAACTTTTTTTTGCACTTACCTTCTTGGCTACTTCCTTTGAGAACTATAATGGTTTTCTTTTTCTCTTGCCTTTGTTTATTTGTCTAATGCAAGGGCTTGTTGCCTCCACTGTGGCTCCTTTTAGATGGGCCCACTGATCCTCAACCACCCTGCCCCCCAGTTCTCCCTTCCTGCTGGGGCTTTCCTGAGACATACCCCCAACTTTGCAAAATCTGCCCTCCTGAAGTCCAGGACCCTCGCTTTCATGTGGCTTGACTCTGCCACTGTACTCATATTGAACCACACCATGTGATGATCACTGGACCCCAGGTGTCCCCCCACCATGACATCTTCAATTTTGTCCCATTTGGTGAGACCCAGGTCCAAAATCGCCCCCTCAAGGATTGGCTCTAGCACTAGCTGTCTGAGGCATGCCCCTTGCAGGGATTCCAGTACGTCCTTGCTCCTGGATGAGGTTGTGGCTATGATGCTCCAACCTGCATGTGGCAGACTGAAGTCACCTAGCAGCAGCACTACCCCTTTAGTTGCCATCTTATGAATGGCTTCCACTAGTACCGTGTCCAACTCTTCCCCTTGTGCTGGAGGTCTGTAGATCACGCCCATGCAAATAGAGGTGCTATTGCTGGTCTCTAGGGTGACCCACAAAGTGTCCACCCCCTCACAATTCCTGAACCTTATTTGCTTTTATACCATCTCTCATGTAAAGAGCTACCTCTCCTCCCTTTTTACCCTTCCTGTCTTTCCTGAATAGAGTATAAGCTGGTATAGCAACATTCCAGTCATGGTTCTCATTATACCATGTCTCAGTAATAACAACAATGTCCAGGTCAGCCTCTGCCATCAAGGCCACCAGCTCCAGGATTTTATTTCCCAGGCTGCGAGCATTCACACACATGGCTTTCCATACTTTGCTGCTTCTCCCCCTGTCATTCCCCCTTTTATCCTCATGCCTTCCCTCATTACCACCCCAGCCTCTAATCCCCTTACTCATTTTCTCCACCATTCTACCTTTTCCTAGTTTAGTTACCTTTGGCAATTTCCCAACCATAGGGTCCTCCCTGCTGACTACAGTAACCTGTGGGGGTGGGCAGTTTGATTCTCCCTGCTTCCTTCCACCGCCCCCGTTGGCTAGTTTAAATGCTTACCAATTAAACATGTAAACCACTCATGAAGGACAACAGTCCCCTTCCTGGAAAGATGCAGGCTATCACCTTTGTATAGGCCCACATCCCTCCAGGTGGGTCCCCAGTCTCCAATGAAGCCAAAACCCTTCTCTCTGCACCAGTTCCTCAACCAGGTGTTGAACTCCCCGATGTGGAGGTTCCTAGCCTCCCCCTTGCCATGAACAGGCAGCACCTCTGAGAAGGTCATGAAGCCTGCACATAGGGAGCATGCCGATACAACTGCTCCCTGCCAAAGGTATTGGGCATGTGTCAGGTGTTAGTGCATCTGATGCCAGCTGCGCTGATGCATCTGAGCACTCATTTTAGCACGTCAACAACAGGCTGCAAGCATCACAGACATTTAAATTAATAGTTTCAGTGATCAAGTGGCTAAGGATTCATGACACTTGGGAACACCACAAAATATTAATGCTTGTAGAAAATAATCCACATATGTACTGGATTGACTGATTAAATTTATAGATGGCTCTTCAGCATAATACATATCTTTTAAAGGGGAAGGGGATACAGGACAAATGCGACTACTGCAGAATTTGCCTATCATTGTGTGTTCTACTGTACTATAAGTATCTAAGAATAATATAAATAAACTACGGGATAAAAGTGACATATAACTTCTTTGAATACACAATGTATTTTTACTGTACTCAAACAAGCATTCAGTTCAATCCCTACCCAAGAAAAAGCCCCTGAACAAACAACGTGAGATAGACAGTAATGACAACAGTTGGGAGGCAACTAACTCATGCCTGAAATGCAAGGCTAACTGGAAACATCTATAGAGACACATATCCAAACCAGCCATTATTGGTGGCAGCTCCTGCAGTCCCCCTCAGGAGAGGGGGACATGTGCCACACAAGATCCTATTGACAGCAGCTCTGCCAGTCCCCTTTGGTAGACGGAGACATATGCCACACAAATCACAATCATCATCAGCTCCTCTGGTCCCCATCAGTAGAGGGGGGACTTAAGCAAACCAGCTGTGATCAGTGACATCTCTTTCTGCCTCTCGTATCACCAGTCATTGCATTTGTTGTAGCTGGGGCCTGAGGTTTGTCAACCAGAAAAGCTGCTCAAGTGGAAGCTGATGTTTGCCAAGGGTGGGATGCAGAGATTGAAGAAGGTAATGATAAACTAGAAGCACAACTCTCTGTGGATTGTGGGAGGTGTCTAGTATCTGGCTTTGTTTTCTTTTCTCACCAGTAAAATTCAATAATTCCTGGATATGGGTGAAACCACAAGGACTGGATTGGACCAGATAAGTAAAAGCTGGTCCTGTCCATCCAGCCAGTGTGGCCAGACCAGCAATATTTGCACACCTTGCAGTCTGACTGGCTAGGCTGGACTGGCCAATCTGGATTTTATCAATCTGGCCCAGGTCTGAAGGTCCAGTTTTCATGGTTCCATGTCATAACAACGATCGCAAAATAGTGATTGCTGTTATGGTGAGTGTATATTGCTGAAAAGCAAATCAGTGATATACACACATGCTGATGAACAAACATCCGTCAAGGAAACTAAGTGTTTATGTGGGGGAAGCCTTTGCCCCCCCACATCCCCCTGATTAAAGATTACCAACTCCAGGAGGGTGCATGTTGCAGGGGGGGGGGTGACACTCTGAAATTAGATAAAAGAAAAACGCAGCAGCAGCAACAGTTTCACCCTCCAGTCCCAAGCCCCAAACCCAGTACCTGCTGCACTGGAGCTAGTCACCCTCACCACCACACCACACAGCTAGTTCAGCTGCAGCAGGCACACTACCCCACACAAACCCGCTTCCCTATCCCTCCCCTTCCCCTCCCTATCCCTCCTCTTCCGGTCGCCCTGCCCTACAGTCGCAGTCGCATAGGGTCTGTACCCTTACAGGGTAGCCCAACAGGATAGCACTGTAAATAAGTCACTGTTTTGACAGTTGCTCATTTACAGTCACTATCATTACTGGATACCAGTTTTCATACTGAAGAAAAGACAGTAATTTTGCATTGCAAAATAAGTAAGTATGTGAACTCCAAAAGCAAGCGGTGTGCAAAAAATAAGAAAGGCACATAGCTATGGTTAGATATTTTCCTTAGAAGGCTTTACACATCACTTTAACTACTGAATGGTTGTTATAGTTTGTTTGCGGCATTCCACCCATGGAGCTGCTGTGGGACCTCCCGCCGAGTTAAGCAGCACTCCTAATCCTTGGGGCATTCTACCCATGGAGCTGCTGTGGGACCTCCCGCCGAGTTAAGCAGCACTCCTAATCCTTGGGGCATTCTGCCCATGGAGCTGCTGTGGGACCTCCCGCCGAGTTAAGCAGGTATGGACAAAACACTGATGGAGAAATGGCCGACTTCTGCCCTGGATTCAAATTTGGCACCTTTTTCAGTTCGCCTTTTGAGCTGCTCATTGAACAGTATTTCTTGTCCGGTGCTTCATATTTTAAAATTTGGACTGCAGGCCAATTAATTCCCAACTACCACCTACTTCTAATTTTGGGATATTTTGACTGATTTTGAATTATCATAGGACTGGTAATTTTAATCAGCGGAGCTCAAGCCTCTTGTCCAATTAATTGCTACTGTTACAGCAGCCCACAGCAGGAGCAGATTCAGAGTTGATTCCATCAGCCTCCAGTATTGAGATTCTTTCATTTAGATCTCAGGGCTGCTGTGTCTCTACTTTAACTTCAGCAGCAGCGCCATTCCAAGCTCCAGTAGTGCCATTCCTGAGCTGCTCCTCTAGCTCCTTGGAGCATTCCCCGCTGCCGCTATGTGTTCTGGTCTCCGCCTGCCCCCCCAATACCCTCCCACTCTTAGCTGTTTTTCTGTGTATTGGCCCAGGCAAACACACGTTCTGGGAGAGAAACATGGTGTGTTTTATTTCCTATCTGCCTAATTTCTCATCTGCAGGTTATTTTGTTTCTCCAGCAGGTGTCACCACGTCACCAACTTGCCTGGATCACATCCTACTTTAATACAGCTTCATTCTCTAGTGCTGTTAATTTCCATACTTACTTCTACCTGCATCCTGTTTCCTTAGAACTCTGGCTGCCCTCCCTGTCCTGATATTGAGTCTGTGCTGTTGATCTATCCCTGTCATAACCTTTTCCATCCTCTGTCCCTCTTCACTCTCACTGCTATTCCTTTTCTCTAGGCACGCTTTATTGTTTACTAACTGCCCTTGCCCGGACTGTCCTGCTAAGATGACTAGTTCTGCTATGTGCCACCTTGCTTCATCGTTTATTACCCTACTTGCCCTAAACTCACTATCCCTTTTTACTGGGACACCTTCCCTCCTGTCTGAGGCACCCCCTTGTAACTTTATCTACTCCAACATGATTGCTGAATGTTCATCCACACCAATTCCTCCAATGTACCTCAGCTACAAACTATTTGGGTCACTATTAAGGCACACTATTTACAGGAACCATACCTCCCCTGAGAAAGTCTCTTGTGCTATTGCACTTGCTTTTCTTTGGGTAAACACTTTATCCCTAACCCTAGCTGGGGATATTGAAACCAACCCTGGCCCTTTGGTCAGTCCTAGCCAAACTCACCCCTGCACTACCCACCTCCTACCCCAGGCATTGGGCCTGACTTTTGCACACCTTAATACCTGCAGTCTCCTAGCCAGTCTCCCGGAGCTAGAGGCCTGGATTCAGGTTAATAACCTGGATATCCTCGTTCTATCTGAAACCAACCATACTGGACCCTAACTGTGCCCTACCAGTCTATAACATGTACAGGGCCGACCGACCTTCCTCCAAAGAGGTGGAGGCCTGGCACTGTATTACAAGTCTCATCTGAATATCTCTCTGCTGCCCACCCCCCATTGAATAACAGTGAGGTATTACACTCACTCATACTCCTTGGTGGTGCCAAGAAAGTGCACGTTTTGGGGGTACAGCTCTCTCCCCATAATAGCAAGCTTGGTCTTGAGGAGCTTACTGGCCTGATTCCTGCCTTAACCAAGAACAATGAGGTGATCTGCCTGGGTGATTTTGACCTTGACTGACTTGGTCCAAACTCCTCCACCCTTGCTTCCACTATCAGCAAGACCAACCTCTTTCAACTCATTTCATCCCATACTCGGATACCTCAGAGCAGCCTCAGCCATACTATGATTGACTGGATCCTTGCCAACTGCAAGGACTGTTACTCCCTGGCTGGGGTTCTAGTCTACTCAATCAATGATCACTGCCCAGTCTATTGCATGAGGGGAGCATCCACTCCCACATATCCTCCCAAAATTTAGTCCTTTGCTAATTTTTCCAAACTTGTCCTTGTTGGATTCCTACATGATCTAAAACATGCCAACAGGTCTCCTCTATTTACTACCAATGACATCAACATGGTTACCGACTATTTCAACACAACCTTACTTGCCTTACAGAATAAGCACATTCCAGTCAATACATGTAGGGTCAGTGGGAGGGTGACCAAATGGTTGAAGCAGCCTCTCCTGAAACAGCTGAAGATGCATGACAAACTTTGGTCTAAATAGAAATCATCCTGTAATCAGGCTGACTTTGCTGAGTATCGTGTATTGTGGAACACGTGCATGAAGGAGGTTCAGACTGCCATGAGCAACTACAACCGGAAACTTCTCCAGTCCTCGGCCTCTGACCCAAAGAAGTACTTGAATCAGATTAATGAGATCTTGGGGAATACAAAGCTGCTGTCTCCCAAAGACATGCTAATCAATGATATTCTATGCAATACCCCCACACTATTGCCAATGCCTTTGACTCCATTTTTACCGAGGTTCCTAATATCTCCCTGTGACAGATACCTCCATATGCCAGGCAAATCTAATTTTTTTTTAAGTCTGTTGCAACAGCCCTTTTTACTCCCCTCCTTTCTTGCTGTAACTCCTCATCTTTCTTTCCACGTTGTATAGGCAGGCCACCTGTATAACATTCTTTCTATCCCTTGAATATTCTTGCCCTGGTATATGAAGATCTGCACAGCCCTTTCTTTGGTTGCCTCCCCCCGTTTCAGAACCTTTCTAATGTGAGGTATGCAGAAATAAAATAGTTGTTTAAAATGAGGATTTAATTTCATTTAGATATGGGAATTGTAAGCGCTTAGTTATATCCATGGTGTGGGTCCTGTAATGACCCCTTTATGCATGCAAACCCTCATATGGTTCTGGTTTGTGTCCCGTTTAACATTAGGTACCCCCCCCTTTTTGTCCCCTCCTTGTAACCATATAGAGTAAGTCAGAACTGCTTTCTAGGCTAGTTGTTCTGTGGAAATAATGTAAATTCAGCCCCAAAATGTTTTCAAAGCATCTGCGAGGTAGAACTAGCCTGTACAGGTTAGAGTGGCGGCTCCTCGATCGTGCGAGCAGCCCGTGTGGTGGAAACCGCCCTCTTCACCTGGTCAAATACACTGAACGCCGCTTTAGAAGTGTTCCTGCCTCCCGAGTGTCCCAAACACTGAATATCTCGGTTTTGTGCATATAAAACTTTTTTAAAGTGCCTTTCAACCTGTTTGCAGTTAAGAAGAGGTCTTTCTGGTTTGGAACTCGTTCTAAATGGCAGCAGTAATGCACAAAACACTTCATATTGAATGAATAAATAAACAACCTTTATTTTACTCTATTTGCAGCATACAAAAAGGAATTAATTCAGTAGAGACCACAAAATGACTATTTCATGACCTAAACAAGCTACAAAAATGAAAGAAGGCCTGTAAAAATGAGTTGTACAACACTGTGGTTTGTTTGGCCTTAACCCCCCCCACCTCATTCTCTGTTAAAGAGAGGTTAAACAAAAGTGTTTTTTTTGTTTTGTGTGTTTAGTTAAAATGCTTCTAAAAAGTGGATTGAATGCCTTTAATGCATTCTTTTGGAATAATTTATAAAATAAACAAATGTTTCCTCATAGAAGGTTACCTACTTCTCTGTGTGGAGTCTCACTTCCTATTCTGTGCTACAGAGCTGGCCGGCTGGTCACCTACCTTATTTAAAAGCACAGTACTAGGAGGTGGAGTTACTCCTGCATCGTCTGAAACTAAAATATTATTAACCAGTTGTTGTTTCTATATAGTGATGTTGACAACATAACAACTCAAAAGGAAATGTTATTCTGTGCTCAGAAATGAAAATAGATTTATTCTGTTGTTTAAAGATAATTTTGAAAAGCATAGGGAGGAGTTAAACAAGTCACTTGTTCCCCTTTTGGTATATAAGCCTTGGCTTTATTCAGTTCTGTAGATAGCCTGGTGGAGTACAGAAGTACTCTGACCCCAGTAAGATGTTCACTAGCTCCTTCTAGTGTCCGAGATGCTGCTTGTTAACTTATGTTTATTTTGAGAAGTGTTATGTTATTTATTTTTTTTGTCTGAAGCTCGCAGTAATTGTCAAGCTTCAATAAAATTTTTGCTTCTGTCTACAACTGTGGAACAGCATCCTCCTTAAAAACCCATACCTCACACTTCCCTATGGCATCTTGTGGCCCCTGCCCCCCCTGCACCTCCTGATGCTCCTCCTGCCCTGGAGCTCTCCCATATCACACATTTGGAGGTTCTTAGGTTACTACAACCCAGTCCCATTCATGGCTGTGCTGGTCCAGATGGTGTTGAACCCAGGATCCTTAGATTTGGTGCCATTCTCCTAACTACCCCATCACTATGCTGTTTAATGTGTCCATCAGCTCCTCAATGGTGCCATCAGCCTGGAAATTGGGCAGAGTTATCCAAGTGTTCAAGAAAGGTGACCCTAAAGTCCTGTCTAACTATCGGCCTATTGCCTTACTGCCTACCCTCAGTAAGATATTGGACAGATCTCTGCTCATTTACTAAATTTAAGTCTTCAGTCCCCTGTTTAACATGGTTTCAGGGCTGAACACAGCACCACCACTGCCCTTACCCTATTCACCAGCGAGGTTAAGTCCAACGTGAACAAAAGCCTACTTACTGGTGCTTTGATCATTGACCTCACCAAAGCTTTTGACTTGGTTAATCACCCACTGCTCCTGGACAAACTGCATTCACTTGGTGCCTCTGGCTCCACCTTGTCATGGTTCAGAAGCTACCTCACTAACAGATCCCAATCAATTTCCTTTAGTAAGGTACTTTCATCTTTAGCTCCAATCTTCTGAGGTGTCCCACAAGGGTCCATCCTGGGACCTTTGCTCTTCTTCATCTTCATTAATGACAGTCCCGTTTTCTTTTCCCACTGTCGCTCCATCATGTATGCTGATGACCTTGTGCTGCATGCTGTCTCTTGTTCTGTCACCGACCTTAATGTTCACCTGTCATCAGAGTTCCAACAGATTCAACTCTGGCCCTCCTCCAACTCCCTTATCCTCAATCTAACCAAGACTCAGGCCATGCTCTTTGGGTCTTCCAGAAAAGTCCATGCTGAGTCCCCTAAGCTTTGGATGCTTTGCTGTGATGGTTCAGCTGTCATGTCCACTGACTCCTTCAAGTACCTTGGAGTGATGCTGTATCCCGTGCTTTATTTTTTCCTCTTACATAAACGAGATATGCAGATCCATTAGCTTCAAGATAGGTGCTGCCTACTGTGTGCAACACTCCCTAACCCCTGCCGCCAGGATCTCTGTGGCGAGAGGTGTCCTGCTCAAAAGGCTGCAGTATGCCCTCCCTACCCTTTCCCATGCCAATGCTAGTATTCTTCATAAATGGGACACCACATACAATAAGATCTGTAGATTTGCCCTATCGGCCCCTCGCCTTACTCATCATTGCTTCCTTTACTCCACCCTGAATTGGCTGTCCCCTAAATCCCTGTGCTCCTTCTTGCTGGGTTGTTTCATCAATTCCATGTCCAGAATCTCTCGTCCTGACCGTCTTGGGGCTATGCTTACCTTTGTGCATCACTCCCACTCTCCAAGGTCATCAAACTCTCCTCTGCTCTCAGTCCCGCACTGCTCAACAAAAATGAGTGAGCAAGCTTTCTCCTATTTTGCTCCCAAGTTCTGGAACTCCCTGCCTGCCAGTGTAAAGCACTCCTTATCTCACCCCTCCTTCAAGACTGCACTTTTCTCCTACCTTCATGCACTTGATTCCTGTGACTGTACCTAACCTTCTCTGGACCTCTGTTTCAGCTTTTTCCCTCCTAGCATTACTTGCTTTTCCTAACATCGAATGTATTACCTGGATTTGTCACCTTCCTTATCATCCCCTGCATGGCTGGCTACTACTTGTATGTGTAACTCCAAGACACTCCCTGTGGGGGGAACCATTGTAGCATTTAAGGACAGTTCTTGTATTCAACCTGTGTTTGTCTGAATGCCTGTATTCTCCCGTAATGATTATAAGCATTTATGGAATATTTTCTTATGTGTACTGTGTTGATTGTATGCCTGTATCTTGTATTCTTCTAGGTTGTGCTTGAAAATAGGCAAGGTCATCGCCTAATACACTTACCCAGTCACCAAAAGCTAATAAATAAATAAATAAAATATTTCTGGTTGGCTTTTAATTCTGTTATATTTTGTAGCCTCTTAAGTGGGCTGTGTGGCTTGGCTAGTAGTATTTTCTAGTCTTCTGAAGTGTTAAGTATCAGGCTGTTTACTATTGTATTATAGGGATGGAATGATATTTGCTCAAATTGCTTGCTTGGTTTTGCTTAAGTTTTGTAGACATAGCCTTTGTTATATATTCCCTGCACACAGGCACACAGACTATGACATACAAATCCTTAGGGGAAAGGTGGGGTACATATCATAGGGACTGGGCTGCACTCCTGAGTTTCTGGTACCACTCGCTGTACAGAATTACAGAGCCCCCACAGTAGATCTTTCAAGTAATGGGAATGACTGACACACTAAAGAAGTCAGTGGACTTTCTCCCATGGTGAGAGTGCTATATTCTATGACCACTCTAAAGTGGACTCCACTCCTTGGGATCACTCTGGACTATAGTGCAATGTATCTCCTGCATTAATTGTATTGTGAAGACTGTATAGTCTGTATTTCAAGATTGGAAGTTCATGGGCTCTAGTCTCACACCAGAAACTTGGGCTAACACCCAGTTCTGACACTGTAGTATAGCAATAATGGGTACTGCACTGTTGAGATGCTGTCTTTCATATGATGAGATGTTAAACCAAAGTCCATTCAATTTAGCTCTGGTTGCTGTTCAAGCAGACTTTAAAGATCCTACAGCACTTGTTATAAGAATAAGGGATTTTCCATGATATCTTGGCCAACATTCCCCTGTCAATGAAGCAGGTCTACTGTATGTAACCCATATCTTGGATACACCTGAAAATAGCTGGCACACTCAGTATGTGTTTCCTGGCCAATAAATTACAAATAAATAAGCTTTACATCAAACCCCAATGAAACAAAAATAAAAAAAAAGCATTTAACAGAGTCTTTTTACTAGGAAATACTGTAGTTTGGGTTTGGATCACTGTTGATGGCTTGATGTGCCCTGTTATTCACGTCCCTTGCTAGCCACCAGCTGTCCCATCAAGACTTGTATTGCTTTACAAAGTTGTATAGTGATACAAGTCCTGAACAAATTGTTTTCTGAGTTCACTTTGGAGTTTGAAAATGTTCACCTGCTATGGACTTATGCCAATAAGCCAGCACCCATTGGCCACTTTATGCCAAGCTTTGCAGAAGGCTACCAGATCACCTCAGCGCATGTTCATGTACGTGGTGACAGGAACTCCAATCCAAAATAGGTGCTGGGGGTTGGGTGCTCCGTGAACACCCATTTTGAGTGGCTGTTACTTGTTACTACTTACGTGGTGATGATGTGTCCATGAATTTGGGGACAATTCAGCCTGGGGGCACCAAGTTATGGCCATAAGTCCATTGCCACCCCCAAAAGCTTTTTTTGATAATTGAAGTATTTATCTGATTGTTTATGATTCTCAGTTGTATTGTTTTGTTACTGGATTTTATAGTAATTGTTCTTAAATTGTTACGCACCTTGGAAATGGAAAGGCGCCTTATAAATAAAATTATTATTATTATTGTGCATCCTATTTCCTCACATTGAATTCCCACAACTGGAGGAGGAGGAGGAGGATGGCATACATGGAGCTAGGCCCAACCGTATTTATTTATTTACTTATTTATTTAATTATTTTATTACCGTACAAGACATACATTCATATATACACTTTACAAATAATGAGACACTGCAAAAAACATTGTATATCAGAAACATACAAAACTCAACAAATAAAAATAGATATGTCTTATCAATTACAAAACAATTACAACGTCATACATCAAGATAAAGCAAAGGCAGCCATTGTTGGTGCTAGACAATTCTTGTTTGTTCAGACATTTCAAACACAGGAGAGGCAAGCCTGCAAAAATAAACTAATCATTGGGAATCACATCTTAAAATGTAGTAAACAGAGAAAGAGACAATATGAGAATACGCTGCTCTTATGCAGATGTTCCAAACACAGTAAATTGTGATACTTGGCATTTGCATTTCGAAAAGCACAATGTATTTCTCTTTACTGTATGTGCAGTGAAACAATATTATTGCTGTGCTGAGGGAGCAGGGCTTTTATGTATGTATTTGTCTCCTCTCAGTAGCTTTATCTGTTTTTTCTCTTTAGTCCTATACCCAATGAACCCTACAACTATGTGCAAAGTTTTAGAGCAGAATCAGAACCCAGGAGCTTTAGTGGGTTATGACAACCCTACTAATTATCTCAAAGCCTGACACACCTCCAGAGCTTGCATTTTCCACTAAAGCTGCCCCATTATGTTTGATTGTTATTATGCAATCAAAGATAAAAAAGTGTGACTGGACTCTGAACTGAGTAACTCAAAACATGAAAAGCTGGACTTTGAACGCTAGCAAATCATTGAGTCTGTTGAGAAATATTGAGTCAGAGATGGGATGCTGCTGCTTTACTTGCTCTTGCGACAAGCAAAGTTCCTCTTTAAAGGTCATTGTCAGCATGCTGTTAAGGTGCCTTGGTTTTAGAAAGGCGTAGTAAAAATAAAGAATATTATTATTATAAACTACTATACATTTAGGGTATTAAATCAGTGAAGGACTTTTTTTGTGTGTGAAACAGGCATGTAGAAATTGGAATCTGAGTTCAAACCACAATGTACATGTAATACTCAATGATGTACTGTATGTACCTGGTGAGTCACATACTAGTAGTATAGCAGTAGGGGAGGTGAAATTAAATGCATGCTGAAAATAGAAAATCAAATTATAATTGTTTTCATCATTCAGTCTTCTTCAGGAATAAACTTTAAAAAGTAAATATTGCTTTCTTTATCAACCATTCATGTTGAAAGCTGAATGATTGAAACTATTTTAACTTGATTCTCTGTTTTCAATGTGCATTTATATTAAATATCTAATGAAACAAAACAAGAGTGCACCCCAGTACAGCAGCCTGGTGCACCTCATAAGTGTGGCCAGATCAAACAGTAAAGATCAAACACAGAACAGGCATGTGCACTTGTGGACACAGTAACAAAATAAATCAATGAGCAGTTTACCAAACTTGAATTTCCAAGGTTAGATGTGGTAAATACAAAAAAAAATGGGGAGGGATAATGAAGAGGTGGTGTATCTTGAAGTGCTGGGGTGTCCTGAACTGAGATGCAATCCTTTTGTTTGTGTTTACCCCTTCTGACATCTGAAATTAAAGTTCAGTAAATTTCACCTTGATTGCTGTTGTTGCTGTGTCCTGTGAGTGCACACCCCTCTTCTGTGTTTGACAACATTTCATTTAATGCTTTTCTTGTTTATTTTTGAAGCCCACATGCTGGTGCAGTGCACAGTGTTTTTGTTTTTAAAATATATTTATTTTATTTAGATTTTTGATGTAGGTACATTTGTTTAGACATATATGCTGGGCCATTGCTCTTCAATATCTTCATCAATAAAGATGAGGTCTCCAACAGGCTACATAATAATACTGATATTAATAAAATATATATATATGAATAATGGATAGGCAAGTGTGTGTTATGGATTTTTTTTACACACCTGAGGTGTGTGATGACCCGTAAACCTCAAGAGAGAAGCTCGAGAGGTTTACACAGTCATCAAACACCGAGGGTGTGTAAAAAAAAAATCCTTAACACACACTTGCCTATCTTTTATTTTTTTATAATTACCGGTGTTTTGAGTAGCTTTGCGCGATTGCGCGACTTTGCATGGGTTGATATGACTTTGCCATAATACCTACTCAGGTATTACAGTTTCTGATACACAGATTTTTACATTGAAAAAAATGGAACCCATTAATTATAATACTAATAACACATTTTCATTCAAGCTAAAAAGAAACATGTTAGTTCTAAGTTCATGGATGACACAAAGCTGGTCTGGGTGGTGGATTCCCTTGAGGGTGGGGGACATACTTCCAGAAGACCTATAAATGCTGGGTGATCAGTCTGTCTCCAGGAGCTTCAGATTCCATGTAGGGAAATGCAACATGCTACACTTGCCAAGGAAAGTCTGAGGCAGGACCTCCTATTCTCTGTGGGGCTTTTCTTGCCACAACTGATGAAAAGGACATGAGGGCCATAATAAACAAGGGGCTGAAGAATGTCAAGCAGTATGTGACTGCTGTCAAAAAGGTCATTATAGTGCTGGGGTGCATCAAAAGTCATGTTTACATGGCAATGCCAATGTCTCCAGTAGTCTTAATAATCCTGCTTACACCTTCTGCACCAAGGTATGTTTACATGACCCCTCTGAACACCGATGCAAGACTAAATGCAAAAATGCAGTTAAATGTAAATAAACAATAACTCACTGAAAAACTGTCCAAAGGCAAGTTTTCTGTGCCAAGAAATCTACTGTGCAATAAAGTGCAGGGAACAGTTTGTAGTGTGCAACCAAGCACTAATGGGTGTGAATGGGGGAGTGGTAAAAACATTGGGAGGGTAGAGTGGGAACTGCACTAGTGAAGTGCAGGAGCAGGGGTTGGAGGGTAACAGACAGAACAGCCCAAAATCCAGACTAAGAGGCAGCTGTAGGAGTAGTCAGGGATCCATGGTTCCTGAATGGGGTTGGACCTGACACCTCTTGCTATACTTGGCCTGCTAAAGAAAAGAATACCCAGAAAGGAAAGGTGGGAGCCAGCCTGTGAATGAGCTTTTGCACAGCTAAAGGAGGCACTGTGCAGTGCCCTGTGTTGGCCAGTCCAGATTACAGTAAGCCATTTGTAGTCCAGACAGATGCCTCACATGTGGGGATTGAAGCAGTCCTCAGTCAGACCTCTAAACAGGGAAAAGATCACCCAATAGTGTACCTTAGCAAAAAGGTACTTCCCCAGGACCAGGCATATTCCACAGCTGAAAAGGAATGCCTTGTGCTGGTATGGACCCTGAAGAAATTAGAGCTGTACCTCTATGGGAGGCACTTCAGGGTACAGACCGATCATAACCCCCTGGTGTGACTAACTCAGATGGGTAAAATGCATGGTCAACTCTTATGGTAGAGTATTGCCCTATAGGCCTACGATATGACCATTACCCACAGGGCCAAATCGGCCAATGACAATGCAGATGGGCTATCTTGCTAGTTAGAACAGTAGCTGAATTTGTGAAAACCTTACCATGCATTAGGGGGCGTGTACCCACAAATTTAATTTGTTGCAAGTCACCCAACTGCCAGACCTTATTTGTAGATATAATTCTGATATATATATATATATATATATATATATATATATATATATATATATATATATACACACATATACATATTTTTATGTAATTCTGTATACACTCTAAGAAAAGAAGTGTTATTTTTTTAACACTGCAAGTGTGCTAATCACTGGTTAACACAGTGTGTGTAAAAGTAACTCACCAATGTGTCATTTGTGTGAGTGCAGGGATTAACACCCTTTCAGTGTAAAGAGAATAACACTGCGGTTTGTTGATCATTAAGACACAGAAGGTGCTCTGTTTATAAACATAGACTTTTGACTTTGATGGCAGATAAGAACCGCTTGGCGCACCTAGTCTGCCCATTTCCTTACATACAGGATAAGCTGCAGATCCTAGTTAACCAACAGCCTATTTCTTCTTCTTACCCTTCTCAAGAATTGCCTTATGTCTGTCCCATGTATTATTTAATTCTGCCACCATTTTGCCCCAACCTCCTCAGGAAGGCTGTTCCATGTGTCCACCACCTCTCTGTGAAAAAATACTTTCTAACATTGCCCTGAACCACCCCTCCATCTTTAAATTTGTCCCTTGTTCTTGCACATCTCTTTTTCTGAAAGATGCTACCCTCTTGGACTTTGTTGATTCCACTGAGGTACTTAAAAGTTTCTATCATGTCTCCCCTCTCCTGGTATATATTCCTTTAGTCTCTCCTCATATGACTTCTCTTGCAGACCCTGCACCATTTTAGTTGCCCTCCTCTGGACTGCCTCTATCCTGTCTATGTCCTTGCGGAGATGGGGCCTCCAGAACTGGATGCAGTACTCCAGATGGGGTCTCACCAACTGTTTGTATAAAGGATAACAACTTCCTGTTTTCTGCTGGTGATGCCTCTCCTTATACATCTCAGTATACCTCCAGCCCTACTGCCTTCTCACATTGCTTGCTAACCTTAAGGTCATCTGATATGATTACCCCCAGGTCCCTTTCTATTTTTGTTGTTGTTACTACCTCCCTTCCCATTGTGTAATCTTCCCCCGTGGGTTTGTTTCCCAGGTGCATTATTTTGCACTCATTGCATAGTGCATGCCTCTGTAAGCACATCTATCCAGA
The DNA here is from genome assembly GCA_016271365.2 of Neoceratodus forsteri. NCBI lineage: Eukaryota > Metazoa > Chordata > Ceratodontiformes > Ceratodontidae > Neoceratodus > Neoceratodus forsteri. Next base: position 237,110,540 of record CM057449.1, on the reverse strand, counting down.
GAAGGACTGCTCTGGTGATCCTTCCTCACGTGTACACCCCTAAGTCATAAACTGTCACACCACAAATGTCAGTCCTGCTCATCCGTATACAAAAAAGCACATCACACATGCTGAGCTATACTTGGATTTGCGCACCATGCCACACATCCAACCAACCACCACCATGGTCCCACACAGCACAGTACCACACTAAGTGAAGTATCATCCACCACTGTTTGGTGGCAAGCCCTGCTAGCCTTGCATCTGGCGGCCCTCATGTTCTGAGTGGCAGAAGGATAGGATGCATCATCGTCTGCTGGAACATTATGTAACTCAGTTAAAGGCATCCTTTTCAAAATATCCAGGTTGTGTGGCATGAGGCATTCTGCAAATATACCGCACACCTTACCAGGTGCCATCAGTAATGTGCTCCCAATCTTGTCCAGGCACCAAAAGTACAAACATGCCAAACACATGTTCAGTTATGGTATGCCCCTTATCTGTCAGTGTGCATCACTGTAGAATGACTGGGCATCTATGAGAGCAGAAACAGCATCAGGAGAAAAGTATGTTCAGGAGATAACTGCTGTCTGCTGTGAGGCTCAGTAGTAAGCACCAAGAGAGCGTGGTGGTAGTGGTGGTGGGTATTCCAAAATATCCTAACTCTGGATGTGTATGGGGACATATATTAAAATACCTCAAAAGGGTGGTGGTGGGGGTTATTTTACCAAATTCCCTAACTAGCAAGATGGTGGTGGTAGTATTTCCAGAAACCCTAACTGGTTGTTGTTGGCGAGTTGTTCCCAAATACCTACTCAAGTGGTAATGGAAAGATGTATTCCTAAATATCCCAGTAGAGTGTGTGTGTATGTTGGGGGGGATACCCATATCTATGTGTGGTCCCCTAACTATGGTTAGTACTGTTCCCAGTTTGGGGTACTGTTCCTCCTCCAGCCGTAGTGGGGGTAGCACCGAACCCATCTCCAGAAGAGGAGGCAACTGTAGCTGCAGCTCTCCCATCTATCTTTGTGTGTGTTTAGGATGCATTTCATTCTCTGAGACTGAGACTCGCAGTACAGTCTCAGAGAGGCAGCAGGGGATGCTGCATGTACTAGAAGGGCCTACTACCCAGTATCCAGAGAGCAACCGCAACATGGGGCATGTCCACTGCAGCTGGGGCCGCCAACACGGAGTGCAGGATGTTTGCGCTCAAAATCAACAGGTAAACACACCTGAGCTCTCTCTCTCTCTCTCTCCCCGGGGGGGGGTGGGACTCGAACCTGGCCACTGGACTTGGCACCTCCCCCCTTGTCGGTTTTATCCAGGCTCTGATCCTTCCAAACTTGTTAAATGAAGGCTAACTACTCTGTGGTGTGTGTAAATTGCTGAAGTCACACGAGGGTAGGATGACATCTGGCTTTTCCCATTCTTTCCGTGTCACTCCTGCCCCCAGTGTGGCGCAGGGAGCCGGTGACTGGGAAGGCAGGGGATTGCATCCTAAAATGGACAGCGGTGCTCCCACTCCATTGCTGTCATTTGGTTTCATCTGATGGTTTGTCACAGCCCCAAAAATATTTCTGAACTCGGCCTATTCTTAATCGTTTTCCTTTCGCTTCCTTCATTTATAAAGAGAAATTCCCCTGAGAAGTGTGCAGGGAATGGAGTTTCACTCTTGAAATGATGCAGTCAGTCGAAGAATCAGCATTTATATAGCACTTTTCATACATCCAAAGCACTTTACAAGCAATGCTAGACTGGTAGTCAAGTGACTGTGTGGTGGCGGCCATATCGCATATCATCACCCACACACAGCCTGGATAATTGCATGAATGTTGCCCAGGACACCCAGAATGTTCCCTACTCTTTGCGAAGAGTGCCCTGGGTTCTTTTACTTCCACCTAGACACCCACCAGGACAACACCAGGATGGGCAGAAGGGACCTCAGTTTAACATCTCAGCCGAAGGACAGCACACCCCAGCAGTCCAGCACCCTGCAATACTGCACTCGGATGTCAGCGATTTTTAGGTGCAAGTCCTATCCCGGTGTGGGACGAGAACCCATGACCTTCTGGTCCAGAGGTGGATGTCCTACCAACTGAGCCACGCTGTCACCTACAGTAATAAAACTCCCTGCTTCATGTGGCTGGAATGGTAGTCCCATCCAACCCCCAAATAAAATGTATATGTATTAAAATAATAAAATCGGGCTCATTGGCGCATCGGCTGGATTTCTGCTTGTGACATGGGTCGTTGGAGAGCCGGCCAGGGGAGAAGGTTGTCCGTAGACAGCTCATGTTCTCCAGAGGGGAGGGTGGGGTTGTGAGCAGGGCACCTGCTGGCCACTGGCAGAGGTCGGGAGCATGGCAGAGTGTTAGGGGCTGAAATTTCCGGGGGAAATGACAGACGTCAGGGTACGTTACTTTCCGTGGGGATAAAACTGGAAAATGGCTCTCTGGCGAGCCAGATGACGACTCTCTGCTTCTCTCCCTGCCATCACGGCCCTGCAACCTCTCACCCCAGCAGCACCTGGAGCCGATGCTGCAGTGCGCTGGACAGCCCCCAACGGTGCCTCCCCTCTCAGAGGAGGGGGACCCACCCGGCGAAGGGTTATGCCGTGCTACCACCAGGGAGCTGCGATCTGGGGTTGAGGCAGGTCGCGGGAATGGTGGACAGATGGGGCAAGAAATTGAGGGCCCAAAGGTGGTGCTCGCCAGATAGAGCATAAAAACAATAAAAAAAGAAATAAATAAAAAAATTGTTTTACTGTGTGAAGGAGTGTCACTATATTTGTAATCTGAGGGACCTTTCTGTCTCTCTCTCCATCTGCTCAAACATTTTAGTGCAGAATCCAAATCAGCCAGATTTACTTTGGACTCATCTCTGTCAAACAGATCTCTATCTGTTGCTTGAATCTCTTTTCTACCCTCCCCCATAATTTTCTTTCCTTCTTAGCACACACACACACACACACACACACCTTCCTGTTGCAGGGCAGATTAGTTATCTTTTAATTTGATTGGCTTGCCTAATGTAACAAAAAAAAAACAGAACAGAACATCTCACATGTCAGAGCTGCTGCTATTCCCGCACTTTCCCTCATTCCCCTCCTCCACCAGTTTTCAACTCACGTTCCTGTTGGCTGATAGCTGCCTTTAGCAAGAGAGTGTGAGTGACTTGTCTCATTGTGCATGGGACACTTGTCTGCAAGCTCGTCTATACTGAAAGGCAGGACAAAAAAACAGGAGAGGCAGTTAGCAATATTCGGCTCAGTCGGTAAGTCAATGCAAAAGACATGTATTTCATTTATTTTAAATACCAAGAACCGGCTCTGAAAGTCTACATGCTTCAGTGTGAGGGTCTACAACTACTGAAAGCAAATATTGTTTTCTTCACAAAAACTTGTATATCTGCCACCGCATGGTTTGTAATGCAGTATTCTACTGAGGCTGATGAATTGAAGCAGTAATAAAATTGCGGACCGAAGGGAATTCACGATTACCGTGAAATGGGCAGACCTCCACATAATCCCCATTTTTGGTAAATGTAGCATCAAATTTGTTAAAATATCTGATTGGTTTTGGTGCTTTTATGACAAGATTAAATCTCTGGGGGTGCATAGGCAGATGGAATGTGAGACTGCTTTATTCCCTTAAACAGCTACTCTTTGTTGGCGGGAAGAGCTGGCTGGGGGGGGCACTTCCCTGTGCAGGACATTCCTCCCTGCTTGTCGCTGCCCGCTGTGCCTGTGGTCTTCTTTTGAGACTCTGCATGCTTGGTTGACTACCATGGCAAAGGTGCCAATATTTTTTTTTTTTTTCCGGCAGGGTGCCCAATCCCCGTTGGCTAACGCTCCCAAAGTTGTTGTGCCATGCTGGGAGCCCACCCAGCGTGGCAAGTGGTCCCACAATGTCTTTTTTCCCTGTAAAACAAAACTGTCCCACGGTGCGTCTCCTGAGCCCCTCCCACATCCTGCACCCACCACTGCGCATCCAGCCTCCCCACCCCCCCACCCCATACTTACCCGGACTCCGGTGCGCCGATCTTCATGGTGGACCGGGAACAGTCTGCACTCTTCAAAGGCGACCGCGAACTGAGAAAATGCCAGTAAGCTGTATAATGGGCTAGATAGGAGGGTTCAACTTTGATGCATATCTCAGGCATTTTGAGGAAAGTTTGCACAAATTTTCAACATGGGTTTTGGGACCCCTTCTCATGAATGATGTCACTGTCATGGCGTTATTCATGACTCAAAGGGTGATTGGCGCAGTGACTGTGAAATCACCCTTCAGGAACCAAATACCGCCATGACAGTGACATCATTCATGAGAAGGGGCCCAATAAAATTTGATGCCAAAATTCCAAAAATGACTGTTTAACGGCGTGCGTTGTGCAGTTCCACGCAGGCTCGTAAGTTCGATGAAATTTCAATATTTTCACTCCAGGTTTCAACATTGCCATTTCACCACACTATCTTATGAGTGGTACAGCTGTCATTTTCATCTCACCCAAAATGTGTTTCCACCCTTGTAGCGCCAGAATGGGCATGATGGGTTGTCTTGAAATCATATGCGGGACAAATTAAGAAAATCACAGTGACACTGTTCATGAGCAGAGGTCTTGAAATGGCTATGTTGAAAATTTGGTGAAAAAATTCCAAAAATGACTGTTTAACAAGCGTCGTTGTGCAGTTCCTGCAGGCTCGTAAGTTCTGAAATTTCAATATTTTCCTCCAGAGTTTCAACATTGCCATTTCACCACACTGTCTTATGAGGTAGTACAGCTGTCATTTTCACATCTCACCCAAATGTGTTTCCACCCTTGTAGCGCAGAATGGCGCAGTCGGTGTGCAAAATCAATGTTCTGGACAGATTATTAAAATCACAGTGATACTGTTCATGAGCAGAGGTCTTAAACTGGCTATGTTGAAAATTTGGTGACAAACACCCATAAAATGACTGTGTTACCAGCGTGCATTGTGTCAGATATGGCAAAAAAAACAAAAAAAGGAAAAAAATTAAGGGTAAAAATGTGCCACAGAATTGCCGCAGAAATTGGTGTTGAGTGCCGCAGAAGTTCTGCGGCAAATGACAACCTTGCCGCAGAACTTTGCTCCGATGTGCCGCAGAAAAATCGGGGCCCTGTTTGTAAGCGTCACTTTATTCCATCGATTACACGTTTTTGTATTGTTTTATTAAGAGTTTTTGCCGTGCAGCCTCCGTGAAATTTGCTCAAAAAAATATTGAAAATAATACTGCCTTACTGATGATCGGTACTGGGCTCGCTGGGTTGAAATTTAATGTATTTTTTGGTATACAGTCAGTCGGGGGGAAGGACTGTAATAGCGCCAGTCATTATAATGCCTACTTTTTAGCGTGTTTAAATAACATCGCATTACATTATAATACTGAAATAGTGCTACAAGCTCAGCCATCAAAAAGAAAGGTAATTGCTACTTGCGTTGGGAATGGGCAGAGGAACACATCTCAGAATCTGGTGGCAGGATCCGATCTAAACTTCTGGTTCTCATGCTCAGCAGCTCCAAAGCCACAACCCCTACTTGTGTGTCCTCCTGGGACATAAACAACTTTATGTGACCAAGATTTTCTCCCCTGTGTCTGTCCCCTCAGCCCCTGCTGTCCTAGGTAACTGAAAAGTTGGTGAGACCCCATCTGGAATACTGTGTCCAGTTCTGGAGACCCCATCTCCGTAAGGACATAGACAGGATAGAGGCAGTCCAGAGGAGGGCAACTAAAATGGTGCAGGGTCTGCAAGAGAAGCCGTATGAGGAGAGACTAAAGGAGCTTAATATGTATACCCTTGAGGAAAGAAGGGAGGGGGGACATGATAGAAACTTTCAAGTACCCTCAAGGGAATCAACAAAGTCCAAGAGGGTAGCATCTTTCAGAAAAGAGACTTGCAAGAACAAGGACACAATTTAAAGATAGAAGGAGGGCGGTTCAGGGGCAATGTGAGGAAGTATTATTTCACAGAGGGGTAGTGGATGCATGGAACAGCCTTCCTGAGGAAGTTGTGGGGTCTAAAACTGTGGGAGAATTCAAGAATGCATGGGACAGACATAAGGCAATTCTTGTGGGGGGCAGGAAAATATAGGCTGTTGGTTAACTAGGATCTACCGCCTATCCTGTAGGTAGGGAAATGGGCAGACTAGATGGGCCTAGCGGTCCTTATCTGCCGTCAAAGTCTATGTTTCTAAATGCAACGTCCGTTACGCCTGTAATCACTGACCTAGATTTTGTCCCCGAAAACACAGGAAACCTTAATCAGCAGCCCCATATACTAAACTTAGTGTTTAAAATCGCAGTTATGGGTAACGCTAGAATGCTATTTTTGCAAGCGCTAATATGTATGCGCTTAAATTACTCGCACCATTGTTGTTGCGCGATATTGACATTAACCCCTATTTGCCAATCTTCTCTGCCCTACAACCCTCGCTAGCTTGACTGACTCTCATGTTGACTGTTAAAAAGGCAGAGATGGGCACTGAGGGAGTTGGCAATATAGTGACGGCAACAAACAGGCAGGCAGGATCGTCGGGACAGCAGCAGCTAGCTGGGACTGACAGTCTGTCATTGGAAGCTGGCGGGAGGGAGGTCGGGGTGGGGTAGAGACTGAGGATTGGGGGGATCGGTCAGTGCACTGCTGCTGAGCTGACTGGCTGTGCTTTCAATTTGTTCTGGCTGGGGGGGCAGGGATGGGCACTGAGGGAGTTGGGAATATAGTGACGGCAACAAGCAGGCAGGCAGGCAGGATCGTCAGGACAGCAGCAGCTAGATGGGACTGACAGTCTGTCATTGGAAGCTGGCGGGAGGGAGGGAGGTCGGGGTGGGGTAGAGACTGAGGATTGGGGGGGGTCGTTTGGTGTGCTGCTGCTGAGCTGCCTGGCTGTGCTTTCAATTTGTTCTGGCTAGGTGGGGCAGGGATGAGCACTGAGGGAGTCAGGAATATAGTGACGGCAACAAGCAGGCAGGCAAGATCGTCGGAACAGCAGCAGCTAGCTGGGACTGACAGTCTGTCATTGGAAGCTGGCAGGATGGAGGTCGGGGTGGGGTAGAGACTGAGGACTGGGGGGGTCGGTCGGTGTGCTAGTGCTGAGCTGCCCGGCTGTGCTTTCAATTTGTTCTGGCTGTGGGGGGCAGGGATGGGCACTGAGGGAGTTGGGAATATAGTGACGGCAACAAGCAAGCAGGCAGGATCGTCAGGACAGCAGCAGCTAGCTGGGACTGACAGTCTGTCATTGGAAGCTGGCGGGAGGGAGGTCGGGTGGGGTAGAGACTGAGGATTGGGGGGGTCGGTCAGTGCGCTGCTGCTGAGCTGACCGGCTGTGCTTTCAATTTGTTCTGGCTGGGGGGGGCAGGAATGGGCACTGAGGGAGTTGGGAATATAGTGATGGCAACAAGCAGGCAGGCAGTATAGGGACAGCAGCAGCTTGATGGGACTGACAGTCTGTCAGTGGAAGCTGGTGGGAGGGAGGTCGGGGTGGGGTAGAGACTGAGGATTGGGGGGGGTCGTTTGGTGTGCTGCTGCTGAGCTGCCTGGCTGTGCTTTCAATTTGTTCTGGCTAGGTGGGGCAGGGCTGAGCACTGAGGGAGTCAGGAATATAGTGACGGCAACAAGCAGGCAGGCAAGATCGTCGGAACAGCAGCAGCTAGCTGGGACTGACAGTCTGTCATTGGAAGCTGGCGGGATGGAGGTCGGGGTGGGGTAGAGACTGAGGATTGGGGGGGTTGGTCGGTGTGCTAGTGCTGAGCTGCCCGGCTGTGCTTTCAATTTGTTCTGGCTGTGGGGGGCAGGGATGGGCACTGAGGGAGTTGGGAATATAGTGACGGCAACAAGCAGGCAGGCAGGATCGTCAGGACAGCAGCAGCTAGCTGGGACTGACAGTCTGTCATTGGAAGCTGGCGGGAAGGAGGTCGGGGTGGGGTAGAGACTGAGGATTGGGGGGGTCGGTCAGTGCGCTGCTGCTGAGCTGACCGGCTGTGCTTTCAATTTGTTCTGGCTGGGGGGCAGGGATGGGCACTGAGGGAGTCGGGAATATAGTGATGGCAACAAGCAGGCAGGCAGTATTGGGACAGCAGCAGCTTGATGGGACTGACATTCTGTCAGTGGAAGCTGGCGGGAGGAGTCGGGGTGGGGTATAGACTGAGAATTAGAGGCGGGGGTGGGTCGGTTGGTACCTATTGTAGTAAACCACGATGTTTTGGTCTGAGGCATTGGTTCATATTCTGAGATGCGAGGTGCCATATGTGGGAACCAAAGGGACAGCCAGGTTACGAACTCGGAATAGACGTGGGACACTGCAGCTTACAGCTTTACAAATCAGGTGCTGTCCCCGAATCAGAAAAATGGCACCACATGATTTGTAATAAAAAAACGAAAAGTGTGGCATTTTACAATAAGAACGGATCATGATTTTAAAATGTGCGACTACTGTGGTAAACTGCTTTTCAAATAAATTGCGGTTTTCTTATGTGATTTGAACAGGAAGTGGTCAAATACCATGATTAATGATAAGTGAAATCATGCAGGACTGAGTTATATTTGCAGAGTGATTTCTGCAAGTTGTAAAATGGCACTGAATCTTCTTTGTCCTGATTTGATTCCTGTGTTGGTCACTGACTGACAACTGGAATCTATGTTTCCAACCTCAATAAAATAAATATGCTTCTTGTGCAAAGTCCTGACCCTGTTACCCCTTTGGACTGTATTCTCAACCCTCATAATCCCGCTTGCCAGTTTTAACATGTGAAAAAATGTATTGGTTCCAGGGCTGTTGATTGTTCTCCACTGCGTTGCTACACTTGAAGCCACTACTGCAAACCTCTAGAAAAAAAAAAAAAAACAGCCCAAATGCCAGGGTAATGAAGTTAAGTGCTGGGTGCTTATTTTTTGTGCAAAAACATGGCAAGATAGTGTGCAACTGGTATAATAAAGCCCCCATGTTCTTGGACTCGGAGATTTGCTATGCAATCTTTTTTTATTGTTACTTAGCAATGCAAGGGAAAAATAGTGAATAGTCTTTTAGTCTGCCTTGTTTTCCTTGCTATACAGTTAAAGGAAGGCTGTCCTAAACTGTGGGGGCAATCACCAGGGCTGCAAAAATGCCTGATTAAAACAACCAATATAGTTTAAAATGAATAGCGCTAACCTTTTATGAGTTATTTATTGTTGTACACTTGCTCCTGGATGCACCATTTTGAATGTGCCACCGCACCGGAAGACAGAGTGTGACCCAGACATCCGGTCCTGTGCCGGAATGCTCGTAAAAATGACAAGCGAGGCACATTTACACTGGATAAAAAGAAACACTGTGCCATGTAGAGGTCTATTAACTGAACCTCTACAAGTAATTCCCAGTTAAAACGGAGCAGTGTAAGGTATTTAAAATCGTTCTTAAAGTTGGATCTCCAAGCTCAGTCATGCGCAGTAGCGCCTAGTGCTCCAAGTTCGGGCATGCGCATTAGCAAGGCAGACTGAAAGACTATTTACTATTTCTTCCTTGCTTTGCAAACAGTTCGAAGTATCAATAAAAAAAAAAAAAAGATTGCGTCGCAAATCTGAGTCCAAGAGCATGGGGGCTTTATTATACCAGTTGCACACTAGATTGCCACATTTTTACACAATAAATAAGCACCTAGCACTTAACTTCATTACCTTGGCGGTTTATGCAGTGGCTTCGAACTGTAGCAAAGCAGGGGAGAAACAGTCAACAGTCCCTGGAACCAATATATTTTTTCAGATGTAAAAACTGGCAAGTGGGGGTTATGAGGGTTGAGAACACAGTCCAGAGGGATAACAGGGACAGGACTTAGCACAAGAAGCATATTTATTTTATTTTCTCTAGGCTGGAAACATATATTCCAGTTGTAAACAGTCCGTCAGTGACCAATACAGGATTGGTGGGAGCTCAGCGACTCAATCAGGACGAAGTTGTTTCAGTGCCATTTTACCATTTGCACAAATCACTCTGCAAACATAACCCAGTCCTGCATGATTTCAGTTACCTTTATTGTGGTATTTGACCCCTTCACTGTCAGTTTGTTAAAAGCCTACCCCCTTCCCTTTCTGTTCAAATAAAAAAAAAAAACGCAATTTATTTGAAAAGCGGTTTACCACAGTAGTCGCACATTTTAAAATCATGCTCCGTTCTCGCAATCTCACTCAGAGACACTCGTAATTTCACTCAGAGGCACTCACAATCTCACTCAGAGACACTCGCAATCTCACTCAGAGACACTCGCAATCTCACTCAGAGACACTCGCACTCTAATCCACCACCACACATAAGACACACAGGCTGATGGTACTGTTTCATAGTTGTGATGTATTTATTAAACAAGCAAGAAGAACATCATTCACAAATCTGGACTGTCATGTATGGTATGGGCTGCACGCCCATTGGCTGTAGCTCTGCACCAATGGGCGTGCAGCCCTACCGGACAGTCAGTCGGTGGGGCGGCAGGCGGGTGGGATGCTGCCGCCCGCCGGCTGCGGGGGGGGGAGCAGGGTGGAGGGAGCTTCATGGGTGGGTGGGGGGACACTAGACACAAGGGAGATGTTTGGGGGTTGTAACGTGACATTCTGCCCGTGATCGGACTTCGTCCACTGGACCACCAGGGAGATATTCGGGTTGGGGTTACATTCTGCCCGCGATCTGGCACTGGGGGTTCATACACGTTCTACCAGCGATCGGGCTGTGGGAGATGTGTGGCGGGGTTCATGTAACTGTAATGCCAGCAATTGGGCTTCAGGAGATGTGTGTGTGTGGGGGGTTCATGTAACTGTAATGCCCGCGATCGGGCTTCGGGAGATGTGTGGGGGGTTCATGTAACTGTAATGCCGTGATCAGGCTGTGGGAGATGTGTGTGGGGTCATGTTACTTATGCCCGCAGCGATCGGGCTGCAGGGTGCGTCGGTCCCCGGCGGCTGCTGCCTGGCAGGCGGCCAGGCGCAAGTCCTCGGGGATCGGTGCACCTACATGCTAATGGCATGCAAATGGGGCCATAAATAGATGCAAATGGCCCCCCCGCCTTGCATAAATTATGGCCCCATTTGCATGTCACCTTTTGAATATCGGAAATTTGAGCATGGTGCAATGGTACTTACGCCACATAAGTTTAATGCTGAACTCTAGCAACTGCGGTGGGGCAAGTTCCACTGCGCCATGCATGAGAATTACTGTGGCTGAGGGTGATATTCAAAGGGTTGCTCAATAGCACAACTCCTTTGAATATCACCCTGGCCACACCCCGGTGCAACTATTTTGAGCAGCGCAGGGGCTTGCGCCTAGGAATGGCGCAGTTTGAATATCTGGGCCCAAATCTCTGGATATTTTAATTTATCTAGATGACTGCAGTGTAGCCTGACTCCACTGCTGTTTTTTGATGTGAATGTCAAGCTCACTCCCAGACAGCAGCCTCGTGAATGGCAGTAGTGGGGGTTGGGGGTGTTTGCTGTGGGAATAAGGCAAAGGCAGCACAGGAGAAATTGGAATGCAGTAATATTAGGCAGCACGTGGCATCAGAGTTCATGGAGACATAATGGTGATTACTTAACTCTAAAGCAAGGAAAACAAGGCTGATCCTGGCAGCGGCACCCATGGGAAGGTACAGGGGCAGAGGGACTGTTGGTGCTGTGGGGAGCCCACTGACCACCAACATGTGGGCTTGGGTACTGGGGGTGTGCCTTGCAATGTGTCAGTTGGGGCATCTATGTGTGTGTTTTGGGGGGGTTGTGCACATCACGGGGACAGGGCAGCCCTGTTTGTTTTGGGGGGGCATGCACTGCAGAGAACCATCCTGACACTTTATGGGGATGGTGGGACCAGTGGTGCTACTGCCAGGGAATAGGATGACATCCTTTGGAATGGGTGGTATGTATCATGCCTATGGGGAGGCCTGGTAGCCACATGTGTGAGCTATGGGGGTTGAGCCAAGCATTGTGGGCCTCCTTCCGGGCTGTCTGCTCCGGCAGCTCCTCCGGTGCCTGGGTACCCGCCGTCTTATCTGACGCCGGCTTACCCGGGTCCACAGTATCCAGCGCCACAGTACCCGACGCCGGTTCCGCTGACGCTGCAGTACCCGACGCCGCAATACCCGGCACCGGTTTTTCCGCAGCCGGGTTTTGGATACTTGCCATACGGATACAATCCGTATACTTATTCCCCCCCTCCTATTCCTCCTCCACTGCCCCCTCGGCCGCCGGTGGATCTGCAGGAAACTCTGGCTTCCTGGTGGGCTGAGGCCAAGGCTCAGCTCACCAATGAAGTAGAGAGCCGCCTTACGGTGACAGTGCCACCCCCGGCCCTCGTACGCCTGAGACGGCTCACTCCCTCACCACCTCCGGATCCCAGATCCCTTCCCTCTGGATCCCGAGAGGGGTAGGACACGTGTCCAGGGATCCCCCCTAAGAAACCTGTTCCTCCCCCTAGACGTGCCAAGGAGTCTTATTCTGTTTCTGATTGATTATTCTTCTTCTTCGCTCTCGGATTCCTCCGACGGATGCTCTGAGACGGACAACGATCCTCACTTTCTGTCCAAGCCCCGGCCAAGGACTCCTCTGAAGTCTCCTCCGGAGGACTCTTTCTTCATGGAGTTGCTCAGGAAGTGCATCAGTGGTGTTCTCTGGAACCAGATCCTCAGTGGGTCAAACTCGGCGAACAACTGGACCTGCCCCTTACGGCTCCTACTTTAGTACCACCCTGGATCGAGCTTCACACCCACCTTGTTTCCACTATTTGGAAACAACCGTCTGCTTTAGCCCCACTTCCTAGGAAGTCCAACAGGCTATACCAGGCTCCGGAGGGTGTAGACTTTTTGGATTCTCACCCTTGTGCAGACTTGGTCGTGTTTAGCGCCGCTCACGGCCGGTCAGCACATCCCAAACATCTAAGCTTGTCTCCTCCGGATAAGGAATCTCACCTCCTGGACCAGTATGGAAGAAAAATATACGCCTCTTCCACACTGGGAATTCAGGCCCTGAATTATGTAGCTCATATGGGGGATTACCAGAAGGCCATCCTTACCCAGGCGGAATCCAAGACTGACTCCTTACCTGACTCCCAAGTCAAGCAGGAGTTAGCTGACTTAGTCCGTTCTGCTCGTTTGGCCAGTTGTCACATCCTGCAGATGACATACGATCCAGTGGACACTGCCTAGTGGAGTGCCACGTTCGCCATAAGTGTTCAGCATCATGCCTGGCTCCACATGTCAGGTTTGGTCCCAGAGGTGCAGTCAGCAATACAGGAAGCACCTTTCAGGGGTTCAGTGCTTTTCGGCGGTGATGTCAAGGACATCATCACCAACTTGCAGGAGAAGGGGACGGCTCTGAAATCCGTGGATTCCATGTACTGTCCCCATCCCCCACAGCGTCGTCCTTTTCACAGACGCAGTTGGCCACAAGCGAAACCCCAAGAAAGGCGGGCCACTAAACGCCGGGCCCCCGCAGCTGCCAGGCCTGCACCGCCTAAAAAAGCAGCGGGTGCCCCAGCTGTGGCGCTGCCCCATACCAACGGACTCCTCCCCTATCCTACCACCTCCAGACACACTGGAGGAACCGGTAGGAGGGAGATTCTCCCTCCACCTTCCGGGTTGGGAGAGGATAACAGATTCATGGGTGTTTCAGATTATAGCGGAGGGGCACTCCATAGAGTTTCTACAGAAACCACCCCACCACCCCCTCTGAAGTCGTCCTATGCAAGGGACCATCTTCCTTTGGTCCGGGAAGAAATATCTGCTCTTCTCATGAAGCAGGCCATAGAACCCATTCCTCCTCAACTTCAAGGGACGGGTTACTATTCTCATTTCTTCCTGGTCCCAAAGAAGACGGGAGATCTCAGACTCATTCTTGATCTCAGCTCCTTGAACCTTTATGTGGAATACAAAAAGTTCAGGATGTTCTCCCCTACAAACCCTTCTGCCCCTTCTTCGGCCGGGTCAATGGCTTTGTGCACTGGATATGCAGGATGCATATCTGCACATCCCCATTCGCGCCTTGCATCGCAAGTACCTCCGGTTTGCTTTCCAGGGGGACCATTACCAATTCCGGGTACTTCCGTTTGGTCTTTCCTCGGCACCCTGAGTTTTTACCAAATGCCTGGCAGTGGTGGCGGCCCACCTGCGTACTATGGGAGTTCAGGTGTTCCCCTACCTGGATGATTGGCTCCTGGTGGCCTCGTCCAGGGAGGAGCTCCTGCATTTTCTCTCCCTCACCCAGTAGGTTTACACTTGCGTGGGTATTACCATCAACCATTCCAAGTCTCATCTGGATCCCTCCCAGAGACTACAGTTTATCGGGGCTATCCTCAATATGACGGTGAGCAAGGCCTTCCTTCCTCCGGACAGGGCGGCCTCTCTTTAGTCACAGATTTCCCTGCTATCAGAGCACAGAAAGGTTCCAGCGAGGTCGGTTCTCCGTCTCTTGGGGCTCATGGCGGCCGCCATCCCAATGGTACCCCACGCGCGGCTCCACATGAGGATCCCTCAGTGGACTCTCCACTACCAGAGGGATCAACTCATAGACGACCTAGATCATCTGGTTCTGATCTCCTTGCCGATCACAAGAGACTTGCAATGGTGGATGGTTCGAGAGAACCTGTTTCTGGGGGTCCCCTTCTGTCATCCTCCCCCCCTCCCAGACTCTGACCACGGACGCATCAGGCAAAGGTTGGGGAGCCCATCTGGGTCCTCATCGAACCCAGGGTTTATGGTCCAGATTGTAGTTAGCTCTCCACACCGCTAGCTCGAGCTATGAGCAGTACTATATGCTTTCCAAGTCCTTCACCAATACATCCTTCCCGGTCACCTTGCTGTCCAGATGGACAACATGTGAGTGGTGTGGTACATCAACAAGCAGGGAGGGACTCAATCCTATCCTCTATGCAGGGAAGCAATGAGGGTTTGGGACTGGGCAATGCTTCACAACCTTCACCTCATGGCGATCCATGTTCCAGAAGTCGACAATACCCTGGCAGACAAGCTAAGCCACTCCTCTGCTCTGCCACATGAGTGGGAGTTGGACCAAAAGGTTCTAGATGACATCTTCCAGCTTTGGGGGACTCCTCAGGTAGACCTGTTCGCCTCTTCCCAAAATGCAAAACTTCCCACCTTTTGCTCGCTCACTCCAGAGCGAGGCGCTTTCTGAAGCAACGCTCTGTCTATAAACTGGAAGGGCAGATTCATCTGTGCTTTTCCCCCAATTCCCCCTGGTCCCTCGTGTACTGCAGAAACTTTCAACGGAAGGAGCGAGAATGATTCTGATCGCTCCTTTCTGGCCCAGGCAAATCTGGTTCTCTCTTCTACAACAATACTCAGAGGTTCCTTTTCTTCCTCTTCCTTTATCTCGAGGAATCCTGACCCAGGATCAGGGGACCCTGGTCCATCCAGGCCTCAAGTCCCTATAACTTCATGCATGGCTCCTGCAGACCTAGCCCAATCTCACTTTGGTGTCTCTCCAAAGGTGGCCGAGATCTTGGTGGAGGCTAGAAAACCCTCCACTAGGTCCACTTATGCCATGAAATGGAAGAGATTTTCTCTTTGGGCCTCCTCTAGGAATGTGGAGCCTTTCTCCAGTCCAGTGGCCATTCTGCTTGAATATTTGCATCATCTTTTCGACTTGGGTTTCAGTCATTTCTCCTTGAAAGTGCACATGGCCGCTATTTCAGCTTATCATGTTCCTTTTGCTGATAAGGCCTTTGCCCAATTAGAAGTGTCTAAGACTTGTCTTAGAGGGGTCCTTCATCTGAGGCCCCCCCGTCCAGACTCCTGCTCCCCCTTGGGACTTGAACTTTGTTCTCGAGAAACTTACCCTTCCTCCCTTCGAACCTGCGGCATCCGCAGATCTGAAGTTTCTGTCGTGGAAGACGCTATTCTTGGTGGCCATTACTTCTGCTCAAAGAATTTCCGAGCTCCAGGCCCTTATGTGTAAAATCTCCTATTTGATTTTTCATAAAGAACGAGTGGTTCTTCGCACAAACCCTAAGTTTATGCCTAAAGTGGTAGCGAAGTCTACCTTAAATCAGTCTATAGAGTTACCTGCCTTTTTCACACAGTACTCCAACCAAGGAGAATATTTACTCCATACCATGGATGTTTACCGGATTCTGAGATACTTCACCGATAGGACAAAGGATCTCAGAAAAACTGACCAGTCGTTTGTCTCTTTTGCTCACAAAGGGGAAGGCAATGCTGTTTCCAAGCAATGCCTGTCGAAGTGGTTGGCTCATTGCATCACTTTCTGTTATGACAAGTATAACAAGACCCTTCCGGGTCAAGTCAGAGGTCACTCCACTCATGGAGTAGTAACCTCTGCAGCTTGTTTCAAGAATGTGTCTGTGGCAGACATCTGTGCTGCCACCACCTGGACTTCTGTCCATACCTTTACGAAACATTACAGTTTGGACATTGCCTCTCACCGTAGAGCAGGCTTCGGGCTAGCTGTTTTGCAGGGCCTCCTGTCTTGAGGCCTGCAAGGCTATCGCTACTTTCAGGAGTAGTTTCCTTCTCCCGGTGCCTTTTATTTGTTCCAGACTGCTTGGGATTCAGTCCTATATGTAATTACCTACTGCAAGAGCCCTCTTGAAGTAAGATGTTACAGTTATGTAAGAACTTACTGTAACAGTAGATCTTCGAGAGAGGCTCTTGCAGTAGGTAATACCTTCCCGCCCTCCATCCCTCTAGGCTTTTTGTGCTCCTTTTCCATTGAGGGAAATAACTGCTTCTCTCTCATCCAGGCCTTCTGGGCCTGTGGCAGAGAAAGAACTGGAAGGCGGGCGTCGGGACCGCCCCTTTATACAGCGTCGCGCGGCGGCGGTCACCTGACGTGGGGGCGGTCCCTCGCCAGGGAGTGCTAGCTAGAAATTTTTCTGTGGGCTCCTGCCACCGGCCGGCGTCAGTCCTATATGTAATTACCTACTGCAAGAGCCTCTCTCGAAGATCTACTGTTGCGGTAAATTCTTATGTAACTGTGTTATTCCTGGTGGTCTAGTATCTCCCCCCTCCTGATGATCACCAGCTCGATAGATAATGAGGAATATCTTTGGTGATCTAGTGGACCCCTTGCACCCCTCCCATCATGTATGAGAGAAGAGTGATTGGTCACTACCTTCCAGGGTGGGGGGGTGGAGTCCATTAGACCACCAGGAAAAATGTTTTCTTGTAGTATAAGGGGAGATCGGGGATAGGGAGAGTGCTCCGGTACATCACCAGGGATCTTTTTCATTACCTGGCCATTGGGCCGGCGATCAGGTGGGGGAGCACTACACCACCAGCTATAATTTTTATTATATATTGGGATGTGATCAGCCGGGATGCCTGTGGGGGTAGAAGTAGTAAGGTTCGAAGTAGCGATGCAGGAGTTACCACTGCATCATCCTGGCCTTATTTGTAGTTGAATAGCATGGTTTACTATCTGACTATGAATAACAAGCTTACACACCTGTGCAATTGCAAAATGTAACACAAACTTTTGCGCTGAACTTTGTATTTTTTTTTGTGTGTGTGTGTGTGTGTGTGAATCGAGCCCCTTGCCTCTTGCAGCTAGCTGACCAGACCTGCCTTTTCCAGTGTGAGCTCTAGTAGACAGGCTCCACGTTGAGAAGTACGTGTATTGACAGAGTAAGAAAAGCCCATGTAGCTATGATGATGGTGCATTCTACAGACAAACCATATGTCATATGCACAAAGAAAGTATCCTTCACTTTTACTCATATCCAGGTATAAACCAAAAATCATTACCTATTTATTTGGAATGAATATACCTGCTCTATGCAGTGATGATTGGTAAATGAAAGTGAATGTTGTGATGTTACTTCGAGAGGGCTCTTGCAGTAAGTATTCACATAGGACTAAGCCGCCAGGTGTCAGGACACCATGGCAAAGTTTCTAGCCAGCAGTCTCTGTTGCTGGACCACCCCCACGTCAAGTGATCGGCATCAGCTGACGTCAGTATAAAAGGGTGGTCCCCCACGCCCACCTTCCAGTTCTTTCCCAGTTGTGAAAGAACCATGCCTTTTCGTCTCGCCATTTTGGATGAGTATTACTACTTTTCTCTTACCCTGCAGGTCTTCTCCAGCCTAGGTATCACACTCAACCAGGCCAAGTCTCATCTGGTCTCTTGCCAATGGCTGCAGTTTATAGGGGCAGTGTTGGCCATGATCCTAGGTAAGGCTTTCCTGCCCCCAGACAGTCGAGATGCTTCTGAACCAGGCTTGTCTCTTGTCCGGCCTCAGATGGGTCTGAGCCAGGAAGGTCCTTCGTCTTCTCAGGCGAATGGCAGCTGCCATTCTGACTATCTGTCTAGCAAGGCTCCAGATGACAGTCTCCCAGTGGACTTTTCAGTCTCAATATGACCAATTTCAGGATGACTTGGACCATGAGGTCCTAGTGTCAGACCCAATGATCAGGGACTTGCAGTGGTGCATGGTTCAGGAGAACCTCAGCCTGGGGGAAGGTCCCATTATGAACCTCCCACTCAGACTCTGATGATGTACATGTCAGTTGAAGGCTGGGGTGCCCACCTAGGATGTAACAAGACCCAGGGTAGCTGGTCTCACTTGGAACAGAAATAAAACATCAATGTTCTCGAGCTGAGGGCAGTTCCTTATGCTCTACAGGCTCTCCTCCCCCTTCATTCTCCCTGTTCACCTTCTGGTTCAATCAGATAATGTGCGTAGTCTGATACATCAACAAACAGGGTGGAACTCATTCCTATCCCCTGTGCCGGGAAGCAATGACAGTCTGATCTTACTTTGAGATACAGCTCTTGCAGCAGGTTACACCATTAGGACTGAAGCCATCAGGCGCCATGACCCAATGGAAATTTTCTAGCTAGCAGTCTTCAGCGGGGACCACCTCCGACGTCAGTCCCACCCCCGACATCAGGTGTAGTACTTAAGGAGGCGGTCCCCCCACAATCCCCAGTTCTTTTCCCGCCGTCGACATCACAAGAATCGGCCTTTCGGTCACTTTCTAGCGTGCGATGACTAGGAACTACGACGTTCTCTTTTTTCTCATTCGAACTTGGATTCATCTGATGTCCTCTCCAAACACCTCTCTGGAAGGTCACCCATTGAAGTGTGCCTGTGGCAAACAGATCCCCTTCAAGGATCCTTACTCAGCCTGCGTGCATTGTCTAGGCCCAGATCACGACACCAAGGCCTGCTCCATCTGCCAGGGCTTCAATAGTCGCACCAGCATCCACCGCCGGAAGGCCCTTCAAGCGTTTCTCTTGGAGGAAAAACTGAAGGCCATGGATAGGAACCTTCCTCCAGGGAGTCATCAGGAAGACCCACAAGCACCGGAAAAACACCAGGAGAAGGAAAGGCCCAGGTCCCGTCAGGGCCCTCGGACCTCCGCAGCCCGGGTCGAGGTCAGACTGCTCTCCTCCAGGGCTCAATCTCAGCCTCCCCCGGTTCAGGTCAGATCCTCCAGTGGCTCCTCCTCCCTGCAGCCTATCAAGACTTCCAGGCCATCGGCTTCATCCACTCCTTCTAAAGCCTCGTCCAAGTCTGGGGAGCACCACAAGTCTTCCTCCCGTTATCTGGACTCCGACACCAGGTTGGTGTCCCAGCCTCCATGTGGGTCAGACCCAGTCCCACGCAAGACTAAACACCTGACGTCCCTGAAACCACCGCCGGACCCGACGTCAGCCAAGCATCACAGGCACTCCCAGGAGCCGGCTACAGTACGACACCCATCGCCAGCCAGGTTATGCCTCCCAGGACATCAGCCGGGGGACCGATGTCAGCTACCCCAGAGGGGAGGACCGCACTACCGTCGCCTACTGATGTCGGTTGGAAGTTATCATTGGAGGAGGAAACCACTCAGCCTGAGGACCAGGCAGGCAACTGCGGAACCGTTGGGTTCCTACAGGACCCCTTCACAGAGCGGGAGACCCCAGGGGTCCCGATGCCTGACCCCGACGACAGGCCACCGGTACCCGGCCCGTTGTCGGGCCTGAATTTGACAGAGGTGAAGGAGCTCTTCACCTTTTGGTGGGACACCATCAGGAAGGATGTGGTCACCACACACCCTCCTCCTACTTTGGCTCTGTCTCCACCTATTCCTTCAACGCCTACGCCCCCTCCACCATCCAAGGGGCCCGTAGGATGGTCACCGACCCCCAAGGAGCCAACACCCCCTCCTAGTGGCAGATCCTCAAATAGGAGAAGACCTTCCTCAAGATCCACTTCAGGGTCACCCAGCCCTAAGAGACCCAGACGATGCCGGTACACCTTGTCCATGGAGGATTCTAGATCTGATACATCAGGGCACTCCAGATCTCCTTCTCCCATCAGCATTCCCTCCCCAGACCCACACGACCTTCTCAGGTCTCCTCCGGATGGCCCCTCATTTGCTGAGATCATGAGGCACATTCAGGAGAATAAGGAATAGGATGCTGAAGAACTAGACCCCGAGAGACAGCGCCTTGCCTGCTACCTTGGGCAGAAAGACTCAAAGCCTGTGGTAGTCCCACCCTTGGTGGACACCTTCACGGACGTCACCAAGGCTGCGTGGAGGCATCAGCATTTGACTCCGGCAGTGCCGAAGAAGGATGACCACCTATACAAGGCTCCGAGGGAGGACCAGTATCTGGTGAACCATCCTCTGGCTGATTCCCTGGTCATCACTGCCTCACATGACCGGTCTCAGAGACCTTAGCACTTGAGCACACAGCCACCGGACCTGGAATCCAAGCAGTTGTATGTCCTGGGTAGGCGCACGTATGCGGCTGTGACTTGCATCATCAGGTCTCTAAATTACCTCACCCACATGGTTCAATTCCAGAACTCACTGTGGCAGTAGGGACAGGACCTGGTTGAGAAGATGCCCGACAGTGGTCAAAAGGAGGAGCCTTTAAATCTCCTCCGTACGGGTTCGGACGTGGGGACCCAGGTGCTCAGAGCTGCATATGATTCTGCGGACTCTTCGGCCAGAGCTGCAGCCTCAGGCGTGTGTCTCCAGAGACTCTCTTGGCTCCGTGTCTCTGGTTTTACCCTGGACCTCCAGAAGAACATCATGGACGTTCCTTATTACAGGGAAGTCCTTTTTGGTGAAGCCTCTGAGAAAGTGATCACCAAACTTCAGGACGCAGGGAAGGCAGTTAGATCTGTCCAGGCCATGTACAGGTCTCGACCTAGTTCCTTTCGTAGGAACCAGAGTCGCTTTCATGGCCGGACACAAAGGCAACTACCACGTTCTGGCCAACAGCAGAGGGGCTCCTTTACCTGAAAAGCCCAGGCCAAGTCATCCTCAGGCAGAGGCCACTGAGTCGCAAAGTCGGCCCAACCTGTGGGATCTAACGCTGCCACAACATGACTGCTTCCTGGCCCCCGCCCCTCCTCAGGATCGATGGGAAATGAAGGTCGGGGTCGCATCACACGTCACCTGCCAGGGTGGCGGTCAATCATCACTGACAGGTGGGTGCTGCTATTGGTTGAAAAAGGACACTATATAGAATTCGTAGGCAGCCCACCTACAAGGCCTCCCCTGCTTTTCCGCTAATCGGGTTAGCATGCCCTGCTTATACAGCAGGAAGTGCTCACGCTTCTGGAGAAAGAAGCCTTAGAGCACGTTCCAGAGAACCAGAGAGGGTTAGGCTATTATTCGCACTTCTTTCTGGTTCCAAAGAAAACAGGGGACCTCTGTCCAATTTTTGACCTCAGCGAGCTCAATCTGTTGGTCTACAAACACTTCGGCATGGTGACCCTTCCGGGCCTAATCCCCATGCTGAAGCGGGACGCCTTTCTGGTGTCATTAGACATGCAGGACTCCTACATGCACATCCCAATTGCTCAAGCACACAGGAGGTTCCTGTACTTCGAGTTTCAGAGCCATCATTATCAGTTCCCAGCGCTTCCTTTCAGGCTGTCATTGGCACCTCGCGTCTTCACGAAGTGCATGGCGGTCGTAGCAGCATCTCTGAGGAGACAAGGGCACTATGTGTTCCCCTACCTGGACGACTGGCTTCTCATGGCTCCCTTCAAGGAGGCACTGATGATGGCCATTCACTGTACCCGGGCCCTCTTTCAGTCACTGGGTATTCTCATTGAATACGAGAAGTCTCTCCTGGTACCGTCCCACAAACTGCAGTTTATAGGAGCAGTTCTGGACACCATCAGACGAAAAGGTTTTCTTTCTGCGGACAGAGCGGAACCCATCAGATCCCTTATCAGGGACCTGTCAGTGAAGAAGACCATCCTCGGCCAGACTGGTCCTTCGCCTGCTCAGACACATGGCTACGGCCATTGCAACAGTCCCGATAGCAAGGCTCCACATGTGGGTGACTCAGTGGATGCTAAGGGAGCAGTGGGACCAAAGGCAAGACCATCTGCAGCAGCCAATTCGAATCACGAATGCCGCGATTCGGGATTGGCAATGGTGGCTAGATCCGGGGAACCTCTCCGTGGGAGTTCCCCTCATAGCGCCGTCTCCGACTGTGACTCTCTCTCCACAGACACCTCAGGGCTCGGGTGGGAAGAACACCTAGATGGGGTGAGGTCTCGGGGCACATGGACAGCCCAGGAATCTCATCTCCACATTAACATTTTGGAGATGAGGGTGGTTCTTTATGCTCTGCAAGCCTTCCAGTTGGAGATTCCACCGGCTACTCTCCTGTTGCAAACAGACAATACTGCGGTGATGTATTACCTCAACAAACAAGGAGGCACTCACCCCTACCCGCTTTGCAGGGAGGCCATGAGAGTATGGGAGTGGGTAGTGCAGCACGGTGCAAACCTAATTACAGTACACGTCCCTGAAGTGGACAATACCGTTGCAGACAGCCTGAGTCACTCTCAGGCCAGTGTCCACGAGTGGGAACTTCTACAGGATGTGGCAGAGGATCTGTTTCACAGATGGGGTACTCCAGAGTTGGACCTTTTCACGTCCCCATCCAATGCAAAACTGCCCAATTTTTGCTTGCTAGATCCAGGGCCTGGTGTTTTCTGGCGAGACGCTTTGTCCTTCTCCTGGGCGGGCTGATTTCTCTATGCCTTCCCTCCTTTCCAGTTGATCCAGAGAGTTCTCTTAAAACTTTGCAAGGAGCAGGCGATGCTCATTTTGATAGCGCCTTCCTGGCCAGACAAATTTGGTTCCCGCTTCAGCTTCAGCTATCCCAGGAACCTCCACTTCCTTTGCCAATCAGCTCCCATCTGCTGTCTCAGGAGGAGGGTTCATTAGTCCTTTCATACCTGCGTTCTTTGAACCTGCAAAGCTTGGCTCCTAGAACATAGCCCATGTGCGATCTGAGGATATCGCAGGAAGTAACAGATGTACTCTCTGCCGCCAGAAAACAGGCAACCCATGCAATATACGCCATGAAATGACATAGATTTTGCTTGTGGGCCCAAGCGCGTGGTTTCTCATCATAAGACTGTCCCGAAAAGCTGGTTCTGGATTACCTGCTTTCACTTTTTCAGTCCAGACTGGCTTACTCCTCGATTAAGGTGCACCTTTGCACAATTTCGGCTTACCATGTCCCCATAGACCATCGGATGGTAGCCCATATGGACACTACCCGTGCCTTTTTTAAAGGGAGTTTTCCACCTTAGGCTGCCTATCAAGGATCCGGTTCCTCCTTGGGACTTGCTCTTTGTCCTGGAGCAGCTTACGCTGCCACCTTTTGAACCCACCGCGGATTGCGAGCTACGTTTTCTGTCGTGGAAAACGTTGTTTTTAGTTGCAGTTACTTTGGCAAGAAGGATTTCTGAATTGCATGCACTGATATGCAAAGAACCTTATTTAATTTTCCATCAGGATAGGGTATCCCTGAGGACAAACCCAAAGTTTCTGCCTAAGGTGGTTTCAGCTCTCACCCTTAATCAGGATATCAACTTACCAGTGTATTTTCCTAAGTACACCAACTGAGGAGAAGCTCTTCTTCACACCCTTGATGTGCACAGGTGCCTCAGATATTGTCTGACTAGAACCAAACAGTCTCGAAAGTCAGATCAACTGTTTGTCTCCTTTGCTGCTAGAATGAAAGGGGCTCCTGTTTCTAAACAGTCTCTTTCGAGGTGGCTCATCCACTGTATCTCTTTCTGTTATGATAAAAGCAATAAACCCTTACCAGGCGTGGTTAAGGGTCATTCCACGGAGGAGTGGCCACTTCGCTGGCGGTGCTAAGGAATGTCTCCACCTCAGCTATTTGCACTGCAGCCACTTGGAGCTCGGTGCATACCTTTGTTAGGCATTACGGCCTGGACATTGCATTGAGAGAAGAGCAGGTTTCGTCCAGCAGTCCTTCCAGGGACTTCTGTCTTAGGCTCGAGTAGGGTTGTGATCCCTACCTTTCCTCCTCCCTGTGGCATAAGATTGCCACTATTACTTGGGAATAAGTCCTAATGGTGTAACCTGCTGCAAGAGCTGTATCTCAAAGTAAGGTAGTACAGTTATGTAAGAACTTACCATAACAGTAGATCTTCGAGAACAGCTCTTGCAGCAGGTACCTTCCTGCCCACCATCCCCCCTGCTTGTGGAGGTAGGTAATAGCCAAACATCCATCTTACGGGATGGGACATTCTGATTTATAGTCTTGGCCATCTGGTGGCGGATCCTCTGTCTCCTCTTCTGATGTCATCCAGCGGCCGGGAGTCTCCGGCGGGAGAACTGAGGATTGTGGGAGGACCGCCTCCTTAAGTACCACACCTGACATCGGGGGCGGGACCGATGTCGGAGGCAGTCCCCGCTGAAGACTGCTAGCTAGAAAATTTCTGTGGGGTCCTGGCGCCTGACGGCTTCAGTCCTAATTGTGTAACCTGCTGCAAGAGCTGTTCTTGAAGATCTACTGTTACGGTAAGTTCTTACATAACTGTACTTTACTGGACGTCTCAGCACAATCTTGGATGAATCCAAGTTCGAATGAGAAAAAAGAGAACGTCGTAGTTCCTAGTCATCGCACACTACAAATGGTGTAACCTGCTGCAAGAGCTGTTCTCGAAGATCTACTGTTACGGTAAGTTCTTACGTAACTGTACTTTCTTCTGGCTCCTTATGTGTATTCTGAATTTCTGTAGCTTTGATATTTTCATTGACATACAGGGCCACTCCTCCCCCCCTTTTTGCACCTCGGTCTGTTCTGAACAATACATAGCCAGGTACTGAAGTCTCCCAAGTGTGATTACTGGTAAACCACGTCTCACTAATTGCTACTATGTCCAGTTTAGCCTCTGACATTATTGCCTGCAGGTCTGGGATCTTATTTCCCAGGCTGTGAGCATTTGTGTACATGATTTTCCATTGGGCAGATTTTGGTGTGTTTGGTTGTTAGGTGAGGTTTGGCATTACCCCTGTGCATTGTGGCAGTGACGTCAGGGACATCATCACTGATCTGCAGGAGAAGAGTACTGCACTAAAGTCTGTTGACTCTATGTACAGGCCCCCTCAGAGTCAGCATCATCCCTTTCTCAGACGTTCCCGGCCAAAAGCGAAACCTCAGGGCAAGCGGGCCAACAAACATCCGGCCCCTCCGGCTGCTAAACCCACCCGCACAAAAAAGCAGCAGAAGCTTCAGCTGCAGCACTGCCTCACACCTTCAGACTCCTCCCCTCTCACACAGCCTCTGGGCCTCCCAGAGGAACCAGTAGGAGGGAGATTCTCCTTCAATCTACTGGGTTGGGAGAGGATAACTTCTGACCCTTGGGTGCTCCAGCTGATAGCAGAAGGATACTCAATAGATTTTCTTCAGAAACCACCAAGAAAACACTCTCCAAGGTCATCTTACTCCCTGTAACATCATCTTGTGGTTTGGGAAGAAATATCATCCTTTATTCTGAAGGCGGTGATATAACACCCCACCTTCGGAGGATGGGTTACTACTCCCATTTCTTCCTGGTTCCGAAGAAATCGGGAGATGTGAGGCCTATTCTCCCTCAGCCTCAGCTCCCTGAACCTGTTCATGGAGTACAAAAGGTTCAGAATGCTCTCTTTGAAGAGTCTTCTTGCCCTTCTTTGGCTGGGACAGTGGCTGTGCACTCTGGACATGCAGGAAGCCTAACTGCATATCCCTATTCGCGCTTCCCACCAAAAATATCTCCATTTTTTATTCCAGGGGGACCACTACCAGTTCAAGGCCCTCCCATTTGGTCTATCCTCAGCACCCCGAGTGTTCACCAAATACCTTTCTATGGTAGTGGCCTACCTGTGTATCTAGGGAGTGCAGGTTTTCCCATACCTGGATGACTGACTTCTGCGGCCCCATCCAGGGAGGAGCTCCTGCGCTTCTTTTCCCTTACCCAGCAGGTTTTTGCCAGCCTGGGTATTACGATCAATCAGGTCAAGTACATTTGATCCTGTCCCAGAGGCTCCAGTTCATTGGGGCAACCCTAGACACGACCTCTGGCATGGCATTCCTGCCACTGGACAGGGTGGTCACCCTCCAGGCTCATGTGTGTCCATTGTCCAGTCACAGGTGGGTCAGCGCAAGGTCAGTCCTTCGCCTCCTCGGGCTCATGGTGGCTGCTATTCCCACAGTCCCTCGTACTCGGCTCCACATGAGAATCTCTTGGTGGATGCTTCAGTCTCAGTGGGATCAATTGGTGGATGACCTAGATGTAAGGTTCTGGTCTCTAATTCTGTACTTTGGGACTTGCAATGGTGGATGGTTCAGGAGAACCTTTGCCGGGGAGTTCCCTTCTGCCTCTCTCCCCCCCCTCCCAAACATTGACAACGGATGCCTCGGGCGAGAGTTGGTGAGCCCTCCTGGGGTCTCACAGGACCCATGGCTCCTGGTCTAGGCTCAGACTGTTCACATAGACACCAGTTGTATGACCAGGCTTAGCAATGTACTTGAAACAACTGATCATAGATCACCACGAGCTATTCAAAAGCCTATACCCAAATGACAATTTAATTCCAAAGCATCACTTCATGATCCATTACCCTTCTATTATGCTTCAGCTTGGACCACTTATCAGACTATGGTGCATGCATTTTGAAGTGAAGCACAATCCATGTAAGAGATCATCACATGTTGTATGTAACTTCAAAAACATTTTCAAAACTGTCACTGTGCGACATCAGCTTACAAACATGTACCAGTTGGTATCTGCAATACCCCAAAAAAAGATAACTGCATCTAATGGTGAAATGGTGGGAATGGCCTGTTTACCACATGCTGCTTGTGTTGTATTACACCTACAGCAACACAATGCATTTCGCTCAATAATGTCCGATAATGTGTTCTTGTCAAACTCAGTCGAGATACATGGGACAAGCTTCAAAACTGCAATGCTGCTTGCAGTGTCATTTGATACTTATCAGTACGCATGGACCTGATATCTGTAAATCAGGGGAAGGTATACCATCCAGACCTTCAGTTCCTGCACCTCACAGCCTGGTACCTGAGCTGCTAGAGTTCCAGCCTTTGGGTCTGTCCGAGGATGTTATCACCTTGCTGGAGACATCCAGAAAAGAATCAACCAGGAAATGTTATGCCTTCAAATGGAAAAGGGTTTGCAGTCAGTGTCAGGACAAAGGTCTGGACCCTTTGTCCTGTCTGGTGGCTAGCATTCTTGATTACCTTTCATCTCTGTCCAAAGGGAGTCTTTGGTCATCGACCCTTAGGATGCACCTGGCAGCCATCTCTGCTTATCAGGTGCGGGGTCAGTCAGCCAATATTGACACAGGAGACAGTCGTTGGGCACTTTTTCAAAGGCCTGGACCACATATCCCCTACAGTGCGTGAACCTCCACCTCTGTGGCATCTACTGCTGGTATTGGCAAAGGTCATGGGCAAGCCATTCGAACCAATACACAAGTGTGCTTTGTCACACATGTCATGGAAGACAGCCTTTCTGGTGGCTATCACATGTGCCAGAAGGACAGGGGAGCTCCAGGCACTTCAATGGACTCCCCTTATCTGGTCTTCCACAGGGACAAGGTTGTCCTACGCCTCCACCCGAAATTCCTTCTGAAGGTGGTGTCAGAGTTTTACCTTAACCAGGTGTTAACTCTGCTGGTGTACTACCCTAATTACACCTTGGGGAGGCTGAGTACAGGCTCCATACTTTGGACCTGAGATGCACTCTCTCCTATTATAAGGAGAGTACAGTGGAAATTTGGGGAGAGGTTCGCCAGCTGTTTGTCACCTATGCTGAAGGTGTTTCTGGCAGGCCTGCAGCAAAATGGACTATTGCAAGGTGGATTACATCTTGCATTACTCTGTGTTATGAGTTGGCGGTCATGGAGCCTCCCAGAGGGATAAGAGCTTATTCTACCCACCGTACCGCTGCATCGGTGACTGCTTCCAGGGACATCCCTTTCCAGGAAATCTGTCAAGTTGCTACCTGGAAGTCAGCAAAACACCTTCATTACCCTTTACATCACATCAGGGTGGTGGTTTTGAGGAGTCGGTTCTCCAATCTCTGCTCCCTAAGTAGGGGGTGTGGCGTCTTGCCTCCCTCCTCCAGGAAAACTGCTAGGAGTCTGCCAAACAGTGTAGATGAGCAACACATCCATGATCCTAGAAAAACAGGTTACTCACTTGTAACAGTAGTTCTAGGAGTGGTATATGTTGTTTATCCACACAGACCTACCCGACCTCCCAGGCTGCAGACGCAAAACACCTGGCTTCCAATGGGCCAAGATCTGATGTCATGGTGCAGAGTCAAGGGTTATACCACCTGGCTGGGTGGGAGAAGCCAGCCTGAAGACTTCCTGTGATCCTTAAAGGGGAAAGGGACATGCTAAAGAATGTGGATGAACAACATATACCACTCCGAGAACTACTGTTACAGATGAGTAACCTGTTTTTTCTTGTGTAGGGGTTATGCCCCCCCACATGCAGGAGGAGCTGCCCCCTGCACCCTTACTTAAAGCTCCCAACATCGGGGAGCTGATCATGGGGGAGCTAACAATGTGGGACAGCACTCTGTTCCAGGCAAACAATTTGTTATCCTAGTTCTGAGAGACAAGATTGTTGTACTTATTCAAGAGGATAATTTGACAGCAGCAGTTAATAATTAACGTTTGTATGGATTCGTAAACTAGGCTATCTGATGCCACTTGCAAGTCTTCCTTGCATTCCTTGAGTATATTTGTGATTTTGACAAATCTGCTATTTCAAGCAGAAACTGGAAATCAAAAGTATTACAACTTGTGTCAAAAAACACATTCTTTGTCTCCAAGTAACACGCACAGCAGTAATGTCTATTTCTTCAGAATGCATTTTACCAATTGAGGTGGTCGAATGAAAAGATAATGGAAGAACTGATGCTACAGTTTGATAATTGAACATACATGTTTTTAAATATTGACAGCCTACAAATTAAAGAAACATATCATGTAACATTTTCAATATTGTTTTTTCTACAGAAATTATGCCAGTTCATGGAAAGCAGACTCGTGGGAACCAAAATAATACAGGTTTCATAAATTCTGGTTTGTGATTAGCATTTTCACAGTCATGTGACTTGAGAAATATATTGAAAAGTATCAAAACCTAATACCTGACAGTGAACACCAGTGTCTGAGCAATACAAATAAATGATGGCAAACTTTGCAAATACTCTAATGATCAACCATATAAGCACTATTCTTTATTTAAAAGACATCCAGATCACTCAAAATTTCCCACCTTGTTACAATTAAAGGCTTTATAACATTCATCGCTTTCTAATGTTTAACTCAATAGAGACAAATACAGTTTTTAAATAATTTTAGAACCTTCAGGGAATCGTTACTTTAATATGGGGACAGTGACTGGAGGATGATGTGGGGCCAGTAAATAGCCCGCAATCTTTACTTTCCTATGAGAATGGGACATGAGAAGTCACTTACTATGAAAACTTGTAATGTGTCCCAGTTGAAAGGGAATGACAACAATGTGGGCATAGCCTACTAAGTACAAGAATTAACAAAAGAGATTATTCCACTTCACGGTAACAGTTGCTGCTACTTTAATATTATGCAGCTCCTTTTGCTCACAATTTACATGTGTACCTAAATGATTTTGTGCATTTTAAGTGATCTATTAGATTATAGTGAGTGTTTAAGTAAATGTTTTAGGTTAACTGCTAAATTATGCATGGGGATCTGCAGCATTCAACTAATAAATGTGCCAATTGTATTTTAATGTTCTATGGATGTACTGTGATATGATGTACTCATCCACACTTCTGGTAGGGTTCCTTTCACTTTACGGCTTGCTGGAACATCTTCAGGTTACTTCATAACATGCAACCTGGTGCCAACTCTAATGGCACCACCCCGTGATGCAAGATCTTCCTTTCCACTGCAAGTTTCCTTCCTTATGGCTATTCGTGCGGTAACTTTTGCAAACTGCAAAAACATCTCATCTTCAGGCAATTTATTATTCTACAGACTTGGATATGTTGTTCATCCACACTATCTGGCAGGTTCCTTGCTGCTTTAAATCTTGCCGGAAGGTCTTCAAGTTGGCTCTTTCCACCCACCCGGGTGGTAAAACTCTCGGCTCCACCCCATGATGCCAGATCTTCCTTACCACTTGGAAGCTCAGGTTCCCTTCTTAGCGCTCTGTGTTTAGACTGGATCCAAACTCTTCATTTCACCCGAAACTAATTTTAAAGTTTTCTAGACTTTGGTCTGCTTCTTCCTTTGTGGCTGCGATGGACAAATTCACTCCCAGTTTTTGGCAGTGCCCATGCGGGAAGAAGATGTCCAGGACCGATCCACACTCCATATGCGTCTACTGCCTCGGCTTGACCACCTAACTGCAGGCCTGCAATTTGTGCAAGTCCTTCTGCAAATGTCCTTGAAGACTGTGCTGCCAGGCTCTAACTTGGCGCCCGAGACATATACCGTGAAGTCAAAGGAGGCCCGTTGGGTGGTTTCCGCGGTGGCTGGCTTGGCTGAGCAACTGGAACAGTTGATCGCCCTCGAGGAGGAGGCAGCCCAGGCTGCATCTTCATCTTCCTCAGTCATGGCATTTATCCCACTCTCCTTGGGCTCCTCCTATACGGCTTCTTTTAAGGAGCTTTGCCAATCCCTCTCCATGAAGGGTGAGGGGCCATCGGGACAGTCCTTTCGGTCCAAACAGAAGGACTCGAAGGGTAAGTCCCACCATTGAAGTTCATGGGAGTGGAATGTCCCTCCCTGGATGGTTGACTTTCAACCCGGTCGAGGTTGTGGCTAAGGCCACTGGCTTCACAGTGTCCCCATCAGGTCAGCTGGCTGAGACACCCATCACGCGGTCGAGATTTTTCTCGACCCGTCGGACTGGCTGTCGACTGGAGAAGCTGACAACCCTTCTTCACCAGTTCCCCTGGTGGAAACCGAGGACTTGCCTGTGCCGGAGTCCCCGGTTAAGGCTCCCGAGCCAAGGGAGGAATGGGTTTTCCCTGCTACCTCCCAGACCCACCCTCGGAAACACCAGTCTCAGTCTCGGACCTCCTCTCGGTCCAGACGATCCTGCTGACGCCGGCAGTCTCGGCATTGAGGAAAGCGGCGGTGACGCTCATCCTCGTCTTCCTCCTCCTCAGAGGAGAGGCTTTGTTCAAATTGCATTGACGCTACAAGGACTTAATGTGGCAGCAGCTCCTTTTGTCTGGGAACAAGCCGATGCCGTCACCTTCCCTGGCCATTAAGTGGCTGTCACCCAAAAGGCTGAAACAACCCCTCGCAGTGGTCGAGGTGCCCAAGCCTGGGCCAGTTGTTTAGCTGAAACCAGCTGCCCCACCAATTGTGGTGGAACCTCCACCTCCACAACCAAAATCGGGGGCACCGACCAAGGATTCTCGGTCGGGTCAGGGTCTGCCCCACCGGTTGTTGGTCATCCTCACTGCCAACTGTCCTTGGCAGGTGGAGGGTGGCTCAAGCCCCAGGCAGCTCTACGCAGACTCCTCAGAGTCTGACAATAACTCCTCCCTGTTTTCCAGGCCCCTTGACCTGGAGTCCTCCAGGAAGGGCAGTCAATGGACGACAGCCCATCATCGTTCATTGGTCTGCTTCGGCTTATCTTGGGAGTCCACCAGGATGCAGCTCAAGCCCATATCCAAGCAGGACAAGTATCCCCTCAAGGAGATACTGGACTGAGGGGATTCTGCCATGGAGGCCTTTCCTGTGGCTGAAGCCATTGTTGGCCCAGCCTTGGAGCTTTGGCAGTGTCCGGCTTCCTGTCCTGTGCCTTTGGCCAGGATGGCCAGGAAGTATGCGGTCCCTACTGGCTCTTTGTCCATTTTTTCGGAACACCCCTCTGTGGAGGGGTTGGTCACCGATAGCATTTTCCGGCACTCCAGGAATGCTAGGGACATGGATAAGCCCCCCGGCAAGGAGTCCAAAAAGCTGGACTATGCTGGGCACAAGGTATATGCTGCATCCTCCCTCGGCCTCCATCAGGCCAGCTTAGCCATACTGATGGCAAACTTCTCCCATGCCCTCATGGGCTCCCTGGATGAGGTGATCCCTCATCTCCCAGTTGACCCTCAGGCTACGGTCAAGCAGGTGCAGGATCAGGGAAGGGCAGTGGTGGAATAGCAGCTCCAAATGGCTCTAGATGTTGGAGACTCCTGTGCCCGGTCAGTAGTGGCCACAGTGGCCATGCGCCACAGAGCATGGCTGAGGATATCCACCTTTACGGCGGATACCCAGCACAATTTGGTGGACGGCCCTGGAGTGGAAGGCCACCTCCAGAGGATCAAAAAGTCCAATGCCACCTTGGACTCTGTCACATCAGCTCAGAAGGACAAGGGCCATCATCAGCAACATAAGTACTTTTGACCTTATGCCCCTTCGGCAATCCAGCCTAGCAACACCAGCATCAGGGCCAGCAGGCTCACGCTTGGCACCCCAAAGCCAAGCCTGCAGCTTCCTCTGACAGGAAGCAGGGAGGAAAAGGCCCAGGAGGTCCCTCAGCCAGTTCTTCCTCCAAGCCTGCCCAGTAACGGGTTGAGGGGTGTCTCCCCCAGCCTCATCGCTCCCGCCATGGGGGGGACAGCTCCTCCACTTCCTTTCCACCTGGTCCGCTATTACCACGGACCGCTGGGTGTTGGAGGTGGTAGGAAAGGGTCTGCCTCTGGAGTTCGAGCAGGCTCCGTCCTTCTGAGCCATCGCCCCATGGGGGGACTATGGGGTCCACAACCTCTCTGTCAGCTCGTCAAGCCGACATTGCCCTGCTCCTCAAAAAAAGAGGTGATCAGAAAGGTGGTGGATCCTCCACCAGACCCAGTGTTTGTGTCCAGGTACTTCCTGGTCACGAAACAGACAGGGGGGCTGGCGCCCCATTCTAGATCTGCACGACCTGAACAGGTTCCTAAAGTCTCGAACCTTCAGGATGGTCACTCTAGCTCAGATCATTCCATCCTTGGAAGGAGGCATGTGGTTCTGTTCTCTGGACTTCCAGGACACATTTTTTCACGTCCCAATCCGTCCGTCCCACTAGCGATTCCTCTGCTTCAGGGCAGAGGGGTCCCTCTACGAGTTCTGGGCCATGCCCTTCAGCATTTCCCTAACTCCCAGGGTCTTCATCAAATGCATGGCAGTGGTGACAGCATTTCTGCAGCACCGAAGGGTCCAGTTGTACCCCTGCCTGGTCGACTGGCTGATTGCGGCCTCCTCCAGAATGGAGGTGGAGTGGTCCAGGGATCTGTTCCTCCAGGTTTGCTCTCAACTTGGCCTCCTTATCAATGAGGCCAAGTCAGAACTCTTGCCAAAGCAGGTGATCCAATTCATTGGAGCAGAGCTCGACTCTGTGAGCCAGAGCACGGCTCCCGGTGGACAGGGCCGAAGTTCTTTCCTCCTTTGCCCAATCATTTCAGGTTGGGCAATTGCGCCCTGCCCAGGACTTCCTGGGCCTCATGGCAGCCTGCACCAGCATGGTCCATTGGGTCCATTGGCACATGCGTCCCCTACAATGGGGACTGGCCAGCCAATGGTCACAGTGCTCCGATCCTTTGGATCAGCTAGTGACAGTGACCCAGGAGGTGTGGAATGCTGTCCAGTTGTGGACCATTCCAGCTCATCTGCAGGAGGGCATCCCATTTGTCCACCCCAAGCCGACGGTCTCTCTATCAACTTCTCTCTGATGGGTTGGGATGCCCATCTGGGGGAGCACAGAGCGCACGGCCTCTGGTCCCCTTGGGAATCCCAATGCCACATCAACCTGCTGGAGCTTCGAGTGGTTCATCTAGCCCTCACCGTCTTCGCTCCATTTGTACAGGATTAAGTGGTCCAGATCCAGATGGATAGTACCACTACCATGTACTACCTGAACTGCCAGGGTGGGACGCACTCCATGTCTCTATGCAGGGAAGCTTTCCACATTTGGTCCCTAGTGTGCAGCCTGGAGGCGGATCTCCTTGCCATCCATGTGGCAGGAGCCTCCAACATTCTGGCCGATGCCCTAAGCTGGATAGGAGCTGCGTCCCACGAGTGGTCTCTACTGCCGAAGGTAGTACAAGATCTGTTCTCCCACTGGGGCATGCCTCAGGTGGAACTGTTTGCCTCCAGGGAGAATGCGAAGCTGAGACTGTTTCATGCCTGCCCCCCTCAACAGGGCTTGCTGCAGGGGATGCCTTCTCGAGGCCGTGGACCCCGGCCTCTTCTACACCTTTCCCCCATTTCTCTTCATCCACAAGGTGCTTCTCAAGGTGAGATGGGACAAGGTGCAGGTGCTTCTGGTAGCCCCAGACTGGCCCCGCCAGTTCTGGTATCAAGATCTCCTCAGTCTCAGCCCCAGGCTCCCGAGGTGACTTCCAGCCAGCCCGGACCTGATCTCAGTCAGTCGGGAAGGTATTCCATCCAGACCTTCAATCCCTACACCTGACGGCCTGGTTTCTGAGCAGCTAGAGTTCCCGGCCTTGGGTCTTTCCAACGAGGTCCTCAACGTTGTTGAAGCTTCTTGTAAGGAGTTGACCAGAAAATGCTATGCCTTTAAATGGAGGAGATGCTCCATTTGGTGTCAGGGCAAGGGCCTGGACCCTTCCTCCTGCTCCTTGGCAAGCATTCTGGACTACCTATGGTGCCTTTCTCAGCAAGGGCTTCGGTCGACGATCCTTAAGGTGCACCTGGCAGCCATCTCTGCTTACTGGGCGTGGGCCGGGAAGCAGTCAGTGGTGCAGGAGAAGCTGGTCGGGTGCTTTTTCAAAGGCCTTGATCACATATCTCCTCTGGTGCGAGAACCTCCACCTCCATGGGATCTACTGTTGGTATTGGCTAAAAGCTCATGGGCAAGCCATTCGAACCAATGCACAGGTGTGACATCTCTCACCTGTTGTGGAAGACCGCCTTCTTGGTAGCTAACAAGTCAGCCACAAGGATGGGAGAGCTCCAGGCGCTTTCCATCGAGTCTCCTTGTCTGGTCTTCCATAGTGACAAGGTTGTCCTGCGCCCCCACCTGAAATTCGTTCTGAAGGTGGTGTCGGAGTTTCACCTCAACCAGGTGTTGACTCTGCCAGTGTTCTACCCCAATCACACCTCGGAGGCCGAATATAGGCTCCATACTTTGGACCCTAGAAGAGCGCTTGCTTATTATAAGGAGTGGATGGCTGAAGTTCGGTGAGAGGTTCGCCAGCTGTTTATCACCTATGCTAAAGCACACCTGCAGCCAAGCGGACGATAGGCAGGTGGGTCACCTCCTGCATAGATCTCTGCTATAGGTTGGCGGGCATGGAGCCTCTCCCAGAGGGATAAGAGCTCATTCTACCCGCCATACCGCTGCATTGGTGGATGCTTCCAGGGATGTCCCTATCCAGGAAATCTGCAGGGCTGCTACCTGGAAGCCAGCACACGCCTTCATTACCCATTACCACATCGACCTTGAGTCATGCCGGGATGCTGGTTTTGGGGCCTCGGTTCTCCAGTCATTATTCCCTAAGTAGGGTGTGTGTGCCTTGCCTCCCTCCTCCCAGAGAACTGCTAGGAGTCTGCCAGACAGTGTGGATGAACAACATATCCATGTCCCTAGAAATACAGGTTACTCACCTGAAACAGAAGTTCTAGGAATGGTATATGTTGTTCATCCACACGACCCACCCGACTTCGACGCACAACCTGGCTTTCAGCGGTCTAGCTCTGCCGCCATGGGGCGGAGCTGAGAGTTTTACCACCCGGGTGGGTGGGAGGAGCCAGCTTGAAGACCTTCCAGCAAGATTTAAAGTGGCAAGGAACCTGCCAGACATTGTGAATGAACAACATATACCATTCCTAGAACTCCTGTTACAGGTGAGTAACCTGTATTTTCTTAAAATGGAGAGAGGAAACATCCAATGTGGGCAGTTTGGACTATACCATAACTTACAGGGGAAAGGCTTTCAACCTATACTACATCAATCCACATTCCAGCCCAATTACACCCACCCTCTCAGGTACTTTTGCTTACATTAGATGCATTGGCTTAGGATATAGGGCAACTCTGGAAGTAACTGAAAGTTGAAGTGTGTTGCAGGGAATTGCATAATGGTTTTAATAATTACTATACATGAGATTATAATATTTTTATACCATGAGTAAATGCAACTGTTTAATGTTTATATACCGTAAGTCAGATATAACTGACCAAAAAGTTTTATGTTGCAGGCAAATGCATGCAAATGATTGTTATAAAAATACATGAAATGTATTGTTTATATACTGTTCATGTGCTATGCTACTGAATTAAATTCTGTATGCACAAGCAATAAAGATTAAAGTTTCAAACCATCTCAATTGTGATATCCCATTTTTCTCCATCCTTGAACGATACTAAAGGTTTGATCTCTCTGTGACATTATTCAGAAGGAAAGAAGGTTAAAAAGATGCCTTACATGTGCACACTCAAAAGCAATTCTAAAGCAATATAAAATATTGGGAAGTTGTTAGTAGCAATCTACAATTTTGAAATTGTTAGAATATACTGCTTTATAGGGTTCTGGAACCCAGCACGTTACAAAAGACTGCCCTTACAACTCTGATAATGGTCAAATTAAGCAATAAGCCATGAGGAAGTGTGGGTTATCAGGGGTTTACTACGGCTGGAGTAGTTTGCCCACGAGGTGCAGCTAAGTGGTTAAATCCTAGACAGCCATGGTAAATCCTCCGATAACCCACATCCTCCGAGTGGCTTATTATGATTATACCAAGGTTAATTTTTTTTTATATTATAAAATGCAACTTTTAAAGTGGTTGCCTTTTTTTTTATTTTTTTTATATTTATTGCTATGCTGCAGATTAGGATTTGGATGTTTATTTGCTCATCAACAGCTATTGGTTAACAGAGGATTTACACCAGTGGTAAACTGCCAATCTGACGATGTCATTGGCTGTTCACTTATGTCCATGGTATAATGTGAAATACATGTTCCAGGACTAGAGGGCATGGAATGAAGTTGGAGGGAGGATAATTCAGAGGAAATGTGACCAGGAATTTCTTCAGAGAAAGGGTTGTGGACAAGTGGAACACCTTGCCAGAGGAAGTGGTAAGGGCTGAAACAATCACGGGATTTAAGAATGCATGGGATACATATAAGGGAATTCTGGAGATCGGGGTAAGGGGCAACAGACTTCTATAAAAACACAAAGTGAACTTACAAGCTCAAATGGGCAGACTGGGTGGGACATAGGCCCTTACCTGCTGACAATGTCTATGTATCCATGTTTTAATCATATTTCATCCCTGGCATGGTGCTTTATTTAGGGAAGTACACTGGTCCCAGTGATGTATGATCATGCCTAAGACACAAAAAGACGTTAATGGTGCTGCATTTTATTTCTCAAATTTTTGTTATTCACTCACCCCTCTCATGATGTGAGCGATGTGCAGGAATTGGCCTTGCTCACACAAAACTTTGCTTACGCCACATGCAGGCTCATTGGTCCAACCACAGCAGTTGCTGTCGTGGTGAAACTTGATGTCAACCATCAGAGCACAAGCTAATACAGGATGGGCAATTATTTACAAGGGTATTGTTACTGAAGGGGTTTGATTTCTTCTGAGCTCAAGAGCGAAGTTAGAAACACTATGGCCCAGATATTCAAAAGGGTTGCACCATGCGCAAGTCCAAAATTGCACCTTTCTGCGATATTCAGCAGGAGGCAATTGCGCCACGGAAAACATGCTGAGCAACAGCACAATGCAAATGAATGCATGCTGAACTGGAGGGGGAAGAACCATGCATAAACTGCACAGTCCAATATTCAGCCAGGCTGTGCAGAGTTGTGCAGGCGCAACCCTCAACCTGCGCCTGCACAACTTTTAGCCAAAAAAAAGGATCGAGTCAAGAGCCACCCACCGGTGAGCTGCCACACTGCAGGGCACAACACAGCAGCTGCCACCTGTGGCTGGCCCTCAACCTACTCCCTGTGCCCCCCCTGCAGCCCGATTGCGGGAAAAAGTGTAAAAAGTCCCCCCACTGGCCCAATCACGAGCAAAAGCAGAAAAGTCCCTCCTCCACCGACAGGCCCGATCGTGGGCATAAGATTAAATCACCCCCCCACCAGCCCGATTGCAGGCAGCAAAGTGCCCCCCCAACATATCCCTGGTGGTCCAGTGGACCGCTAAGCCTGATCACGGGCTGAAGAGGTTTAAAACACCTCCCCAAACATATCCCTGGTGGTCCAGTGGACCGATAAGCCCGATCGCGGGCTGAACAGGTTTAAAACACACACCCCCGAACATATCCCTGGTGGTCCAGTGGACCGATAAGTCTGATCACGGGCTGAACAGGTTTAAAACACCCCCCTGAACATATCACTGATGGTCCAGTGGACCGAAGGTCATCGCACTGAAAGCAAACACCGCATATCCCTGGTGGTCCAGTGGACCGATAAGCCCGATCGCAGGCTGCATTATTTTGTGACGCACCAAGAACACATCCCTGGTGATCTAGTGTCCCCCACCCCACCCACCCATGAAGCCCCACCACCCGCTCCCCCGCAGCCAGCAGGCAGCAGCATCCCACCTCGCTCCGCCATCTGTCCTGTAGGGTTGCACGCCCATTGTTGCAGAGCAAGAGCCAATGGGCATGCAGCCCATACCATACAAGGCAGTCCAGATTTGTGAATGAATTATCAGCGGGTGGTGGGGCTTCATGGGTGGGTGGGTGGGGACACTAGATCACCAGGGATGTGTTCTTGGGGGCGGTCACAAAATAATGCAGCCTGCGATCGGGCTTATCGGTCCACTGGACCACCAGGGATATGTACGGGGGGGGTGTTTTAAACCTTTCCAGTGCGATCGGGCTTATCGGTCCACTGGACCATCAGTGATATGGGGCTATAAACAGATGCAAATTGACCCCTCTGCACCTTGCATGAATTATGGCCCCATTTGCATGTCACCTTTTGAATATCGGAAATTTGCGCATGGCGCAATGGTGCTTGCACCACCACAAGTTGAATGCTCCACTCTGACCAGTTGTGGTGGCACAAGTTCCACTGTGCCATGCACAGTGGCTGTGGCCGGGGGGTGATATTTAAAGGAGTTGCTCAGTAGCGCAACTCCTTTGAATATCGCTCCGGCCACACCCCTGCGCAACTATTTTGTGCAGCGCAAGGGCTTGCGCCACAAAATAGTGCAGTTTGAATATCCAGCCCTATATGAATAAGAATGCCAATGTATCAGTACACACTGGTTATGCACACAGTTGCTCATCCTGTATTTCTTAGTGTGTAGCATGATGTGAAATGTGTGCATTGTTTTTTTTCCCCCAACAGTGAAACTAACACATGCAGTCCAGTTGTTCAAGGATGATGTGGTACCACAAAAAGATACAATCACATTCAATGACCAATGAACTAAGATACAACAGTATTTGGAAAATAGTTGATTTCCATCTAGTACAATACTCTTCTATAAAATAAAAGGTATTTACTAGGAAGAAAACAGTTAAACAGAACATAGTGCATTATCTACGATAAAGACATAAAAAAGTACACAGAAGTATTTCAACAATACAGACCAGATGTAGCACTATACATTACTAAGCATTTAAAACTAGATTCAGATCCATGTGTGACTGGCTATAAAGTTGGTTGTGTTATGAAGTAGATAGTGGTGACATACATGGAAAGAGGCTGGCAATCAATGGCCTGGCATCAAGGTGACATGTATTACAATGGTCGGTTAACAAAATGTATACTGTACTCAGGTCTTTTGAGACAACTTTACATCATTTTGTTGCATTGCAACGAATTGCACAGTTCATTTTGGCATTTATTTTGGAGCACTGATGTGCTGAAAGTGTGCATTGAAGGCACACATTCATTTATTTAATTTTATGTTTTATGTATATTTTACAACACATTCATGTCTGAAAAAGTATCACACTCCGTTACAATTTTGTTCATGGAGTGCACAATGAAGTGTGTCAACTAAGCATAGTTTAACACACTAATGTGTCACAAATTCAACACACTTCTGTGTGTAAACAACAAATTCATTATGCCAAGACTAACACACTCATAAGTTAAAATCTGCACACATACTGTGATGACAACAACACATGCGGTATGTATATTGTAACACTTTAATTAGTTGCACATGAAACACATTTGAAGTGTTACAATAACACATTCCATGAGTATAATTAAACACAGTAGAGTGTTAAAATATTCAACATACATAAGTGTTGAAATAACACATTCAATACGCACAGTTTAACACATTAATGTGTTACATACATAACCTAGTCAGTGTGTTAAAACAACACAACCAGTGTGTCCATTATAACACTGTCCAGTAATAAAAAATGACACTATGCTGTGTTACACTAATGTGTGGAAAATGACACAGTTCTGTGTTGAACAGCATACACACCAATGTGTTAAACTAGTTTAACACAATGAAAGTGTTACATTTAGCACACAGTGTGTTTTCCCTAATCGCACTAACCACTGTGTTAAAAATTAACTACTTCTTAGTTGAATTTAACACATCCTTTCTAAGAGTGTAGAGTTACATGCCACAAGAAGGCCAGTGTTTATTCAAGGGGACATAGAATAGAAAGACTGGATTTTTAAAAATGTGTGACCTTCCTTTGACCTGAAGGCCAGTTTGCTTGCCAGGAAACAGACAAGTACTTATTAAAAAGCTTGTGGAGAGCTGATAAAGGGGGGTTTCCCATAGTTATCTAACCAAGGGAAACAAAGGTAAATAAAATGTTCAGGAGATGGCCCTCTTTCACTTTAAAAGCAGGATGCTGTGATCCAAGGAAACTGTCGTGGTATTCCCGTTGATGAGATGAATGAAAAACAGGAACATCTTTCCTAGCAGACATGTGTGATCCTAATTACAGGTGTTATAAATGTAAGGCTGGGTGACATCACCAGGGAGCTAGAAAATTCTGTTGGGATTTTGGAAACAGCAGAACAGTGACATCTCCTGGCCAAACAGAGTAGTTGCTCTGAGGAAACGGATCATTTTTTTAGAACTGGGATAACTGATGACACTGCAAGTTTCAGAAGGTATTTAAAGCCCCAGTCCAGGGCAGTTATACACACTTTTCATTTGGACTTCGCATGATACACAAGGAACAAAACTGCTGCCAAGACCAACAAAACTGAACTTTCATTTATTGTTCTGGACTTCCTGTTTCTACGAATTTCAGGTAGACTTCAGTTATCAGACATAGTGTGTTTTCATGTATGTTTTTCCATTTATTTTCTGTATTCTGTGACCAAATTAGTGTTGTTAGTATTAACTGTATGATTATTTAAGTATTTTAGTAAAAACATTTGTTTTTCTGAAGAAAATCTGCCTGAGTGAGATTTCTATAATTGTGTGTGAATTGGGGGACAGTATTAATAATCTGTGACTGTAACTGTTATTACTAAGGGGTAGTCACCATCAGCAACCAAACTGAGAAAGGGGTCTGTAAAGGATCTGGAACACTAGGGAGAATACCAGAGTCTGCAGGGATTTTAAACCAGGCTGTTGCATGTCCTGTAGGGAGAAGGCCAAATCAGGTTTTACACTGCTATCCCTAAGAGACTGTGATGCATGGTCTTTCTGTTTTGTGTAATAGCCAAGGAGGGGTTCATATTTGGCTACAAGACTAAAGACTGATATTGTGCCCTTATCCAGAGTTTAGAGGGATGCCCTGGGTCCTCATGGCAGAAGTGCAGTCGTGACCTCAGTGAGCAGTCTAAAAAGACACGAGGAGGGTAGCCCTGCCACCCCCATTACAGATTGCACTTAGGGATGGGCAATGTGAGCTCAGTGGACCTGACCCCCCAGGAGTGGGTTCATGACAGAAACCATTTTTGTGATTATGTTTGCTTTCCACTGTTTGCACAGTCTAAACATTATTTTGATGTATTGGAACCCAAGGGCAGATGCAGCAAAAATTACATTCCTGGTAGGGCTTTCTATATTTTTCTATATATAAAATTATATGAAAGACTAGGTTTGCTGGACAAGGCACCTAGCTTTACTTGAGCTCTTTTCTTCTAGATTGCTTGAAAGGACAGAGCAAAGAACCTTTCCAGAGCAAGGAAAATGATTAAGGCTTCTTTTGGCTAGGTAGATTTAATGTGTGTTGTTATGTTTATTTTGTACTGACATGGATTGTTACTGTTTGTTGCTAACATTTTATTGCTTTATTTTTCTCTGATTCAAATTGTTGCTAGGTATACCTTCTGCTGCATTATTACAGGGTGTGCCTACAGGTGTGTGCTTACAGATTACTGCTGTAATCTGATTCAAATTGTCTTTTGCAAGGTATATCTTCTGTTACTGCTTTATTTTTCTCTGTAGTAAAGTGTTTCTTACAGGGTATATCTTCTGTGAAATTATTACAGGTGGTGCTTACATTTTTGTGATTTTTTGTCATTAGGCTAAGCAAAATTACTGTTTGCCACTAGTTTACTTTTGCTGAAATGTTTTTTGTTTGTCTCAGAGGTGTTGCAGTCTCCTTCTCACATTGAAGTAGCTAATTGCTTTCCTCCTACAGCTCTTCCAGGGGATTAGGTGTGTATCTGGGGGGTGGAGCTGACAAACTGCCAGTAACTTCCAACAGAAGAAAGTGTTAAAAGATCAGCTTAGTTGATATCTTGGAGGTGGAAGACTAGGTTTTCTGGACAAGGCACCTAGCTTCACCTGAGCTCTTTTCTTCTAGGTTGCTTGAAAGGACAGAGCAAAGAACCTTACCAGAGCAAGGAAAAGGATTAAGGTCTTCTTCTGGCTGTACAGATTTACTGTGTGTTGTTATTTTGTACTCACAGGGATTGTTACTGTTTTTTGCTAACATTTTATTGCTTTATTTTTCTCTGATTCAAATTGTTGTTGATGGGTATACCTTCTGCTGCATTATTACAGGGTGTGCCTACAGATGTGTGCTTACAGAGTACTGCTATAATCTTCTGATTCAAATGATCTTTTGCAAGATATAGCTTCCGATACTGATTTATTTTTCTCTGTAGCAAAGTGTTTCTTACAGGGTATATCTTCTGTGAAATTATTACAGGTCGTGCTTTACAGGCTTTATAGTTTTATCTATCATTAGGATAAGCTTTCAGGGCTACTGCATTTGTTGCTGGCTGATTGTTTCTGCTCTTACATCCTTGTTTCTTTCATCCACAGTTCTTTTTTTTGGCAGGGGAAGTGCCCAGCCACCTACCCCATCCC
Organism: Neoceratodus forsteri; assembly: GCA_016271365.2. Taxonomy (NCBI): domain Eukaryota; kingdom Metazoa; phylum Chordata; order Ceratodontiformes; family Ceratodontidae; genus Neoceratodus; species Neoceratodus forsteri. The sequence continues at coordinate 237,067,031 of CM057449.1, read as the reverse complement.
CAACCACCCCACACTACACTCCTTTTATAGGGTAACACAGTTGTGACATTTCCTGTAGCAAAGCAGGAAGGGGCGGATCAGAGGGGTATCCACACAGTGACCTCATTTACAGGGGCACTAGTAATTTAACTTAAACAAATAAAACACAAAGTAAAACTTTTTCTTTCATTTTCTTCCTTCTAATTACTCTGACCAGATTATAAACCCAGCAACTTATCTGGAATGGATATCATTAACTGCAGGTACTGCAGAACACTTTTCAGAAGAGCAGTTTTACTGGATTTAGGACACTGTCCTACATGTTGGGCCATAGGAGATCTAAGGGCTCAGCTCTAGGCAGCATGGGCAGAGATTGCACACCTCAAATTGCACATTCTGGAGGAAGCAGGAGAAAACATTGATGTCCTGGTACACATAGGGACTAATGATCTCACCAGCCGGTCAGTTGTGGAGACCAAGGAACACCTGACCAGGCTGGGTGACAAACTATTATCCATTTCATCCGGCATCTCCTTTTCTGAGATCCTGCCAGCTTGGGAGAGGTGGGCAGATGGACAGAAGGTCAGAGAAGTGGAGACAGGGGAGCTAAACATGTGGCTCAACATCTGGTGCCAGGAAAAAGGACACACATTTGTAGGGAATTGGCAACAGTTTTGGGAGCGAAAGTTCTTTAAATTTGATGGACTGCATCTGACTAAGGAGGGAGTCAGTGCATTGGGGCAGAAGTTTGATATCTTTGCAGAATATTTAAACTAGCAAATGGAGAGAGGGGTGCACCACCCCGCACCCCCCATGGCCTTACTTACCCTTCAGGGATCCAAAACCGTAATCCTCTCTAGACCACATGCATGTCTTCACTCTTCAAAGTTAGACTGCAAACTGAAGAGACAGGTATGCAGTTCAATGTATTTCAATGGGGTTTTGAATTTTTATTTATTGATTTATTTATTTAGTTTTTGTTGACTGGGTAAGAGCACTAGACAAATTCTTGCCTATTTTTAGGCACAACTGGGGGGGGGGGTACAGATGAATATCAACTGACCTTGAACCAGATTAAGCTGTTGGTAGTAATTTTAGTAAATTAAGTGGTATAACTTGGGCATTTTTGCATATTTTTAACACATTTTCAACATGCCTTCTTTGGGACCCTACCTCATGAACAATTTAACTTTCATTAGGAAGACCTGTCCAGAAAGGTAATTTTCTGTCCCTGCATGAAATCACCTTTTTGGTAGGAGTTGGACATTTTCTCTGACCTTATTCATGAGGTGGGGTCTTAAGAAGGCTATGTTGAAAATGTGGTGTTAAAATATTTAAAAAACAACAAAGTTATGAGCCTACATTCAATTTTGAAAATGCAGGCTCATAACTTTGATAGTTTTCAATATTTTCCCCCAAAATTCACAACATAACCATATCCTTATAGCATATCATGAGTGTGACAGCTGTCATTTTTCAAATCTTAGCCAAATTGTGTTTTTCACATCCCAAAAGGTGATTTTTGTGGCCACTGTGTGAAAGTACCTTTTGGGTAGTAGTTGAATATTTTCTCTGCACTTGTTCATGAGGTGGGGTAATAAGAAGGCTACAGTATGTTGAAAATTAGTGTAAAATTATTAAAGAACAATAAAATTATAAGCCTACATTGAATTTTGCCAATGCAGGCTTGGAACTTTGGTAATTTTTAATAATTTTACTACAAATTTACAACACAGCCATTTCTTTACAGAACCTCATAACTGTGACAGCTGTCATTTTTCAGCTGTGGCCCAAAATGTGTTTTTGAGTCCTGAAAGTTGATTTTACAGTCCCTGCACAAAATCATCTTTAGGCCAGGAGTTGAACATTTTCTCTGCCCTTCTTTTTTTATATTATTTTTATTTATCTCCTCCCCGTATGGCCCCCATCTGACCGGCTCCCCCAGCTTCGCCCCCACAGAATTACCAGGGCTTACCTTATGCCCGGTCTGGGAGCGGTGCCTGTGGAGAGCTGGTCGCCACCCTACTGCCAGTTTCTTTTTTCCTCTATTTTCTCCCCATTTTCCTGAGGGCCCCGGGAGAAGGTCACATGCATGTGGAGGCATGCATGCACCTTACAGCCCTGGTAATGACCCTCCTCCACCCACCACATTGGCCTATCACTGGCACCCTGCTTGCACAGCCCCTCGGCCTCCACAAGGGGGCAGCCGTTAGTGAGGGATGCCATCCCACCTCCCTGGAGAGGAGAGCTGCCTATTGGCCACTCAACCCAGCTCCACCCCCCCATGCTGACCTCTTATGACCCAAGCTCGCTCCCGAACCCGGGTCACCGGCATGCCACGAGGTGAGATGTCCAGTGTCTCAGCCCTCTGCGCCACCGGGCTGGCTTCTTTGCCCTTCTTAATGAGGAAGAGTCTTAACAAGACTATGTTGAAAATTTGGTGTAAAAAAATATTAAAAAACAAATTTTTAATATTTTTACCCCACATTCCTTGGCTTCAGTCCTATCGGCTCTGGCCAGAGTTTGTTTTCCTTGCTATACCTGCAATGTGTGCCAACATGTGGATATGGGCACAGTTTTTAAACACCCACTGAACCAAAAGGAATATATCATTAAACACACTATAACATGTAGGACAGCTTATGTTACTTACTGTGGGTGGTGCAGTGCACCAAGATATATGTGGGGCACACTACGAGACCTACTAAAGAAAGAATACAGGAACACATATCCTCTGTGACCAAGGGAAACAGAAAGTGCTTTGGGAGACCATTTTTGGTCTTGCCACAACTACACCACCAGATCTAGAACATGTGGGTATACCTCCAAGGGGAAGAAACAAATGGAACAATTTGTTAGAAACAGGAATCTAAATGGATTTACAAGCTTGACACCTTGATGCCTGTAGGCCTAAATGAAATGATAGACAGGAAACCAGTTTTGTGATTATGTATGCTTTCCAGTGTTTGTACAGTCTAAACATTTGTTTGAAGTATTGGAAACCAAGGGTAGATGAAGCAATAATTAAATTCCTAGTAGGGCTTTCTGTATTTTTCTATATATAAAATGATAGGAAATCATACACTAGACAGATAACAAAATGGAATATGGCATTCCAAGTTAATTCACTGTTTGTTTTTGAATACAATTACTTGATATCTTTAAAAGGTATAACCTACCAAGCTAGAATCTCATATTTGTTTACTCTGCTAAGATTGCACATCTTTTGAGAAGTTGTATTCATTAGAACGACAAAGTTAATTATAAATTAACAATTTTGAAACTACAATACGGTGTTATTCTTTAAAGGGGCAATTAAGTAACCAAAAATGGAAAGCAAGGTGGTTATTTATAAGACCCTTCAGATATAAAGTAACAAATAGACCTCCGTTTAATATATGCATATGTATAAAATCAGTAAAGTCTCCTCTGTTCAGCCTATGTAATACCTAGGATATTCAATAAGAATAGTAATCAAGTTCCTAAGGCATTTTGGTTCTATGAGATATATTCTAATCAGTCTTGAATACTTTAAATAGGGTCCTGTGGGTCATTAAATGAACTGACCCCTCTTTACAAGGTGTTCCTTCTAAAAAGAATCATGGTAGTTTCTCCTTTTCTTTCAAGCTAGTGCAAGGGTGTCTTTCAGTCTGAACTCAAAAGGAACTGAGTTGTCTTGTCACATCTAGTACACTGTGCCTTTAAGAGGTTTTATCACGGTTGCACTTTAAAAATGTTTGCCTGCACGAGTTTTCATGAATGAATTTCACAACTGTTAATCACTAAGACTATCTAAATGAGCACTTGGATTTTGACTCCTACCCCTTCATGAAGCCTCATATGGATGCGCTATGTAGGGGAGATCAGACATCCATGTTCAGCCACCTGCAATACATTTTGCATGTTTATAATGAACAGTGTGTGCATTGTCTTCACTTCGTTTTTTAGTCTTCCCTCTGGCAAGGTTGGCAGGTTCCCAACCCCCACCATGGCCCAGATCCAGTTCTAGCTGGCATGCCCAGCTGGTTGGGTGCAGGGCCTGTGGGCACTCAGTGTCATCCTGCCACCAGGATTTTCTTCTCAGAGCAGCCCCTTGGGAGGTGTGGTGTGCAATGACATCATGACACATGTCATGTGCTCCCATGCCATGTGTGTTGACATCTGTCAACCCGCCTCAGCGAGTTGGCCCAGGCTGCTTTTCCTCCAGCTCCTGCTAGGGGCCAGGCAAGTGCCAGGCTCTGCCCACCCTTCAGTAGTCCAACAGATGCTCAGTTATCCTCTCCTTGGCTGGCCCTCTGGTGTCCTGTATTCACTTCTGAACCTGGGTCATTGGCATTGCAAGCAGTAGTGCTACAGCTATCTAGCTACTGTGTTGCTTTGTTACTATATTTTGTTGTTTAACTTACGTAAAAAGTGGGACAACAGTCCTTCAAGACTGAATCATATTAAACTTAAAACCTGGTTCCATTAAAGCAGCAATTGTTCCATATGACAAACCTCAGGTTGGGATGGACATGTATGATACATATTTCAGGCCTAGTGTCCTACAGGATGAAAAGGAAATAATAATTAAAGTGGAGCACTGCCTGCTTAAACATGAAAATGTAAGGCAGTGAGAGAGAGAGAGAGAGAGAGTGAGAGACAGACAGAGAGAGAGAGAGAGAGAGAGGGAGGAAGAGAGAGAGAGAGGAGAGTCATATATTCACCTAGGCATGGTTTAAGCAAATAAAATTTATTCCTTCTGCAAACAAGTAGTGGCCACCAAAACAAAAGTTAATATTTACCTTCTACTGCTTCTTCAGAGCTAGTGGTCCCATGTATCATTTTTGTTCCCATACATATGCTACCGCAATCCTTAGCTTTAATTATTTATTTATGTATTTATTTGGAATTACTCCAATAAGAATGACCCCATGAGAAGACGGCAGCAGATATCAAGTTAACATAGTCCAGCAGGAATAACTTCATGCAGGCTAAAAATTACAAGGCAGAAAACAAACTATAAAGGCAAGTATATCGGAACAGTAATCAAATCAAGCTAACACAGTGAGGTTTACAAAGCTTTATGTTTTGTTATTTAGATTCTTTTAAGGTACTTTTTTCCATTTCCCATTAGAATCCCAACTGTTCCTATCCCTCACATGCTATCACGTTGATGTAACCTTCCAAGACTATTCAATATACTGGTACTGAGAGGGCTGCGCTTGGGTCTGGCTGTGCCTGACATCAGAGTATAGTGTATGAGGGATATAAACTTTTGGGATTATAGGTAGAAAGGAAAAAAGTACCCAAGGAAAAGTGTACACAAGCATAACTCTAAGGATTGTGATAGCATACTGTACGTATAATGGGAGCCTCACTGGTGGCGAGACAAACAGACTGCTCAATGGCCATTGTGGTAGCTGTGTGGGCAAGCATTCAACTTAGTGGGCCATTGCAGGAGGTGCACGGGCAGCAAGGCAAGCAGTCCACTTGACTGGTCATCATGGGAGCCATGTCGGTGGTGCTGGAAACAGCCTGCTTATACTCTCTTCCCTCTCTGTCTGTCTGCTACTCCTGGATAGTAAGATGCTGAATACTTTATTTAAACAAGCATTTGTCAATGCCGAATGTTTGCTTACTGGCATTGGCATTGGTAGTGTAAGAGTTAGAGAGCTGCATAATAGGAATGGCAGTGAAGTACTGAACTGAAGCCAACCCCACCCCCAGCCTGTAGAGACTGACAGGCAGTGGGGTGCGCCTTTGGGTCGTCAGGCATAACGGCCACTCCATTTCACCACACCCTACCCTGCAGACAATGACAAGTGTCACAGTGTGCCTTGGGGTCTTTGGCCCTTGTGCTCACCCCATTCCATCAGGAAATATGGTGAGATGGGTCCTGTATAGGAGAGTGGGGTGAACTTTGGGGCCGAAGAGTCCAAGGCACACCTTGATGCCTCTTACTGGCTGCAGGGTGTGGAATGGTATGAGCATTACAGGTTAGAATCCCAAGTCTCACCCCTTATGCCTCTCAATCTCTACAGACTGGGGCGTTATGGTCAGAAACCCTAATGCCTCAGGCATTCGTTGGCATTTTCACTCCAAATTTTCAACATGTGTTTTTTTTGTGACCCCACCTTATGAACAGTGGCAATATCAGTTTGTTAGCCGAAAGCTGATTTTGCACAGCGACTACGCCATACGGCACCACAGGTGCGAAAACACATTCTGAACAGGATGTGAAAAATGACAGCTGTACTATTCATGGAGAGGTGCAAAAAATGGCAATATTGAAATTCTGCAGTGAAAGTATTAAAAAAACTGGTGAAGTCATGAGCGTGCATGGAAAATGCGCGACGCACACCCACAATGCAATTAGTTTGGGGATTTTTTACAGCAGATTGTCAACACAGGGATGATGTACCCTGCGCTCATGAACAGTGTCACTGTGATTTTCTTACTGTGTCCCGAACATTGATTTCGCACACCGACTGCGCCATTGTACGCTACATGGGTGGAAACATGTTTTGGCCGAGATGTGAAAAATGACAGCTGTACTGCTCATAAGGAGGTGTGGTAAAATGGCAATGTTGAAAATCTGGAGTGAAAATATTGAAAATTCATGAACTTACGTAGCGTAGAGGACAGCACAATGCATGTCAGAAAAGTCATTTTGAGATTTTTCACCAAATTCAACATTGGGTTTTTAGCCTACCTCATGAAGTGTACACTGTCATTTCGTAATTGGTCCCAAAAGGTGGTTCCGCCAAGAGTGACCGCAAAATCACCTTTCGGGCCGATTAACGCCATGACAGTGACAGAATTCATGAGGAGGGTCCCAAAACCCCACATTAAAATTTGGTGAAACAATTCCCAAAATGCCCAAGATATGCACTAAGTTGAAAACCCTATTTATTACATTATACAGCTTACCGGCATTTCCTCAGTTCACGGTCAGCTTTGAAGAGTGCAGACGTGTTCCCGTGCACGAAGATTGTCGTGCTGAGCTCCAGAGGTAAGTATAGGGTGAGAAGGGGTGTGGGGAGGGTGTGCAGTGGGTGGGTGCGGGTGGGGTGGAGAGTGGGTCAGGACAGTCAGCGAGGGAAGTTTTTTTTCTTTCAGGTTTCTTTTTTTTTACTTAGATGACGCGAGACATTTGCCACGCTGGGTTGGGCTCCCAGTGTGGCAGCTGGAAGGCTGTTTGGGGGGGCCATGGAGCCAATGAGGATTGGGCACCCCTATCGACCATATATCTGTTGCCATGCTGGGGTGGGCTCCCAGCGTGGCACCCTGTAGTCTCTGGCGGGGCACAGTGGAGCTGACGGAGGATTGGGCACCACTGTGCACGTCGGCCATACGATCTGTTGCCATGCTGGGTGGGCCCCAGCATGGCATCTGGAACTCTGTTGGGCAGGAAGCGCGGCACAGCTGATGGGGAATTGGGCACCCCTATCGGCTATACAGTGTGTGCGTGGGGGGTATGCATGCGTGTGTGTGTGGGGGGGAGCGTGCATGAGCACACGATATCTTATTGCTGCTCACTGAAGCATAGCTCTCCCTTTCAACTGTACAGCACTGCATTTTCAACTGCTGTCATAAACAGCTGCAGCGTTCATTAGAGAACTGCAGCTGCGCCTGCAAACACACTAACTGAATTGGAAGATGGCTGCCTCACCTCTGAAAACTCGGATGATGGCACTATGTTTCTTGCACATGCATGCAAGCAAACTTAAAAAACTCGGATGATGGCACTATGTTTCTTGCACATGCGTGCAAGCAAACATAAAAAGGCAGTGTAAAAAGTAAACAACACAGATCAAGATGACAATGTCCCCAATGATCTGGAGTTGCTACAATCTCTGCAAGAGAGGAATATGGAACCAGGAGTGGCATAGTGGGGGGGGGGGCTAGAAAGAGACAGACAAACAGACAGACAGAGAGAGGATATTGGCTACTCAGCATCATTAAAATGGTAAAACCCAGCACACTGATTGGAGCAGCAAAACTGCTTTGAAAAGTATGCTTTATGGTGGACAGTTACATTGTCGGACAGATCAACAAACATTGGCTGCTGTGTGATTTCAGTGACCTCATTGACTCAAAGCCTAACACACCTCCTGATCTTGCTTTGTGTACTAAAGTTATCCCTTTGTGTTTGAGTTACATTATGCAATCAAACATAAAAAAAAGTGTGACTGGACTCTGAACTGAGTAACTCAAAGAATGGGGACTTTGAAAGCTGGTAAACTGTTGAGTCTGTAGAGGAATATTGACTCAGAGACAGGATGCTGCCACTTCACTTGCTCTTGTGACATGCATCGTTCCTCCTTAAAGATCACTGTCAGCATTAACTACTATTCATTTAAAGTAAATTAGCAGAAGATTTTTTTGTGTGAAACAGGCATGTAGGAATTGGAAACTGAGTTCAAACTACAATGTACATGTGATAGTGACTGATCTATGTAGCTGGTGATTCAAATAACAGTAGAATATTAATCGGGGAGGTTAAATTAAATGCTCGCTGAATGCAGAAACCGTAATTATAATTGATATTTTCCTCATTCAGTCTTCTTCATGAACTTTAAAGTAAAAACATAAATGTTGCTTTCTTCTTCAAGCATTCATGTTGAAGACTGAATGACTGAAACATTTCTAACTTGATTCTCTGTTTTCAGTGTGCATTTATATTACATCTCCAATAAAACAAAACAAGAGCGCACCCCAGTACAGCAGCCTTCTGCACCCCGTAAGTGTGACCAGATCAAATAGTCAAACTCAAACACAGAAAAGACGTGTGCATGAGTGGATACAGCAGCAACAGAAATCAAGGAGCAAGTTACAAAACTTGTATTTCCGACGTCTGGCGTGGTAGATACAAACATAACAAATAAGGTGGGGGGTCCCTAATGAAGTGACAGTGTACCTCAAAGCAGTGTGGTGTTAGTGCCGGTGCTCCTGAGCTGAGATGCAATCCTCGGGCTCAAAAATCTCAAAGATCGATGCAGGGCTTACACAAGCCCTGCATCAAACCCTGCACCATGCTGGACACTTTGGCACACCTTGTACCGGATTCTAAAAGGTTGCATGCATTTGTGACACTCTATCCTTTTTATTTTTTATTGATTTTTGTTAGCCAGACACCCCCTCATCCCATGAATGGGCTCACCTCGCTCTGGTGACCTGCCCCTTCATACTCGGGAATGCCACCAATGGAGGAACTTACATGGCCAGAGGTGGTTAGCACTGGATCTGTCTCATTAACGGGGGGCCAGCGTCTTTCATTGAGTTTTCTTCCCTGGAGCTGGGGGCATGCAATGACACTAACAGAGGTGGTGCATGCACACATCCATGCGTGCTCTCCTCCAAGTGTCTGCCCCCAGTTCCTCCCCTACTGCAGCATGGTGCCCTGTCACCCAGCCTCCACCAGGGGGCAAACAGGCAGTGAGACTGAAAGCCCCTTCCCTGGAGAAGGACAGCAGTCTGGTGAACGCTCGATCCTTCTCCTCCCCTGCCGACCCCCAGTGACCCGTGCCTGTTCCTGAACACGGGTCGCCGGCATGGCGTGAGGTGTGGTGTTTAGCGCCTCAACCCTCAGCGCCACCAGGACGGTGGTACTCTACACTTTTTATGGTGACTTGCACCAAATATTTGGTGCAAACTCTGTAAAAAGATCAGCAAAGTTAGACCAGAAAAAACTGGTCTAACTTGAAGCAATTGGCGTGCGAGATCAAGAATCCTGATTGCCAGCTAGGGAATCCCGCAAGCCCCATGTGCCATGTGTTCAGCACACCCAGGGCTTGTGGCATTCAAATTAATTTGAGAATCAAGCTCTTTATGTTTGTATTTACCACTTCTGAAATTAAAGTTCAGTATATTTCACCTTGATTGCTATTGCTGCCTAGTCCCATGAGTGCACATACCTCTTCTGTGCATGATGGCATTTAATTTAATGTTTTTGTTGTTTATTTTTGGGAACCCACATGCTTGTGTAGTGCACTTTTTTATTTTTAAAATGTATTTATTTTGAGTTTTGATGTAATTATATTTGTTTAGGCAAAGATGCTGTGCCTTTGCTCTTCAGTATCTTAATCAGTGAAGCTGGGGTCTCCAACAGGCTCATAGTAATAATAATGATAACACATTTTCATTCTAGATAAAGGGGAAAGTGTTAGTTCTAAGTTCATGGATGACATAAGGCTGGTCTGGGTTGTGGACTCCAGTGAGGGTGTGGACACTCTTCCAGAAGACTTGAACAAGCTTGGTGATTGGTCTGTCTCGAGGAGCCTCAGATTCTATGATGTGAAATGCAACATGACACACTTGACAAGGAAAATCAGAGGCAGGGCCTCTATGCTATGTGGGGCTCTTCTCGCTGGTATTGAGGTGGAAAATAACCTGAGGATCGTAATAGACAAGACGCTGAAGCATGACAAGCAGTATGTTGCTGCTGTCAAAATGGCCTTTGCAATACTGGGATGCATCAAAAGCCATGTTTACATGGCTGTAGTGATGTCTCCCATGGTCTGTAGTAATCTTGCTTCCGTCTCCTGTGCTGATGCTGAAGAGTGTTTACATGCCCCTTTTAGCATCAATGCAAGCTGCGCTGGATAGGAGTCATGAATCCAGTGGGTGGGTGGGTGATTGGAAGCAGTCCTCTGAAGTGTGTGTGTGTGTGTGTGTGTGTGTGTGCTGGAGGGAGGTGTCACCAGAGGCCAAGATGATATAGCACATCTGTGTGCTGAGATAGTCAGCTAACAGGAACAGAAAGGTCTTCTTATCACCTATCATGCAGTGACATTCAAGTACCCAATTGCTGATTATTAGATAGTTGTCCAGAAGTACAAATAGAACACGCTGATTCTGTTGTATGGAAGGACAAGGGTTCCTGGTTCAGGCTGTGAGCATCATGGGAGGGGAGAGGAGGATGCTGGGAGCAGCAGTCCTATGTCAGAACAAATGGTACAGCTCTCCTCATGGCGGCTTAAACTGCTTGTTATGGATCATATTCCCAACTCTGCAGCAGCTCCAGGTGGGGACAACAGATCACCTGACCATGACTGGGTAAGTGTTTACACTGCCATATTTGTACTGTAGAAACCTGAGTGCTACAATAAGAAACCAAACAATTTAGCTGCACTTCTCTTCACCTGAGCTCAAGCATCAGTTCCAGCTGGAAGATGCAGGCATCACAGGTGGATCTACACTAAGTCTCTGACAGCTCAACAGGAAACCCCACCTTTTGGGGGTTTACAAATGCAAAGATTAAAACAACACAAAAAAAGACTGACCTTCTTGGCACCAGCTAAGTCTTGTTGTCTTTGTATCTTTCATCCTTGAGGGGCCGTTTCTTTGTGTTTTAGCTGTACTGGATGCATTCTGCATAGCAAAGGGGCATTTGCACCACTGTAGCCCTTCCCTCTCAGTCTCTGCACCCCACTGTGCCACTGCACCTGACCTGGCAGGCTGCAGGCATGAAGAGCAGATTCATTTATGATTACTATTGCACATTGGTGTTCACTCCAAATCTGTAGAAGGAGTTCGGATAGCAGCCATCCCCTCGTCTCCTTCACTCAGAGTCCAGGTTCACTGCCTCCACAGTGCACAACAGACTCCACTAACACAGGGCAGAAAGAATGGTCTGTGATGTAATCACATGACTCCCACATGGTGTAGAGCATAGGGGCTATGACATGATCATGGAACTCCTACATGGTGCTTAATGTATAGTCTGTAATGTGCTCATAGGATTCCCACATAGTGCAGAGGGAAGGGTCAGTACTGGGATCCTGTAAACTCCCACATGGCATAGGGTGTAGGTGATGCGACCTTAGGAATCCCTGGTGCAGAGGGTAGGGTCAGTGATGTGACCCTGAGATTCCCACATGGTGCAGAGGGTATAGTCTGTAATGTGATCCCATGACTCCTCCATAGTGTGGAATGTAGGGTCTGTAATGTAATTCTGTATCTTCCAAGTGGTGCAGAAAGTAGGGTCTGTGATATGCACCCATGACTACCACACAGTGTAGAATGTAATGTCTTTAATGTGATTCTGTAACTTCTTTGTGGTGCAGAGATAAGGGTCTATGATGTGATCCCATGACACCACATGGTTCAAAAGGTAGGGTCTATGATGTGATCCCATGACTCCTATATGATTTGGAAGGCAGGGTTTGTGATGTGATCCAATGACTCCCACATGATGCAGAGGAGATGGTCTGCGATGTGATCCCATGGCTTTTACAGTACATGGTGCATGGAGCATGATCTGTGATATGATCCCATGGCTCTTACATGGTGCAGGGAGTAGGGTCTGTGATGTGATCCCATTGAAACCCACATGGTGCAAAGGGTAGAGTCACTGATGTGATCCCATGACACCCACTTGGTGCAGAGGGTAAAGTCAGTGATATGACCATGGAACATTTACAAGGTGCTGAGGGCAGGGTCTGTGAAGTGATCCCATGACTCACACATTGTGGTGAGGGAAGGGTCGGTGATATGATCCCATGACTCCCACAAGTTGCAGAGGGTAAAGTGTGTGATGTGATACCATGACTCCCACATGGTGCAGAGGGTAAGGTTTGTGATGTGATCCCATGACTCCTACATAATGCAGGGAATAGGGTCTGTGATGTGATACCATGACTCCCGCACAGTGCAGTAAGAAGGGTTTGTTTTGTGATTGCATGAGTCCTACATGGTAAAATGGTAGGGTCTGGGATGTGATCCAGTGACTCACTCATGGTGCAGAGGGTAGAGTCTGTGATGGGATCCCATGATTCCCACATAGTTCAGAGGGCAGGATCTGTGATGTGATCACATGACTACCACATGATGCCGTTAGTAGGGTCTCTGATGTGATCCCTTGACTCCTACATGGTGCAGGGAGTATGGTCTGTGATATGATCTCATGACTCCCACATGGTGCAGTTAGTAGGGTCTCTGATATGATCCCTTGACTCCTACATGATGCAGTTAGTAGGGTCTCTGATATAATCACATGATTCCCACATGATGCAGTTAGTAGGGTCTCTGATGTGATCCCTTGACTCTCACATGGTCCACAGATGTATTGGTGGTGGACCCTGGTTATAGGACGATAGGGGCATGTGCAGGAAAACCATCAGGATTACATCTTTGGGAATCCACTTATTGTCTTGGGCCAGGTGCAAAACCTGGGCGTGGTTTTTGATGAAGACCTGACCCTGAAGGTGCAGGTTTCGGCTGTACTCAATTCTTCCTATTACCATCTAAGAAACATAGCCTGGGTAAAGCACCTGGTCCTGCCCAAAGACCTTCCTACCCTGGTCCATGCCTTTGTCACCAGTTGTTTTGATTACTGCAACGCCCTTTACTTAGGGCTACCGGGGGTAGATATCCGTCACTTGCAGCTAGTGCAGAACGCAATGGCCAGGCTGTTGACTGGAACTTCTAGATCCAGTCATATAACACCTGTGATGCATGAACTGCACTGGCTGCCAATACAGTGGTGGATTACCTTCAAGGTCGCGCTGCTGACCTATAAAGCCCTGCGTGAGCAGGGACCCCACAACCTGAAAGAACTCCTATGCCCTTGCTGTCCCATCTGCTCACTCCAATCCTCTGGCGAGGGATTGCTGGAGATCTCCAGGGAATCCCTTAAAACACCTGGGGGAAGATCTTTTGCCATTATGGCACCTACTCTGTGGAATTCTCTACCTTGCCAGATACAAGATAGCCTGACCATAGAAGGTTTTAAAAAGTCCCTGAAAACCTACCTGTTTAGCAAGGCATTTTCAGGAACTTATTGAAAATGTGTATTGATGTATTTTACTGTTATGTTTTAATCATTTTAAGCTGTAATATTATGTTTTTAATGAGTATTGTAAAGGCACTCTGAGCATTGGAAGGGCGCCTTATATAAATAAAAGTGATGATGAAGTTAGTAAGGTCTCTGATATGATCCCATGACTCTCACATGGTGCAGTTAGTAGGGTCTCTGATGTGATCCCATGATCCTACATGAAGCAGGGAGTATGGTATGGGATGTAATCCCATAACTCAAACATGGTGCAGAAGGTAGGTTCTGTGATGTGATCCCATGACTCACACATGGTGAAGAGGAGATGGTCTAAGATGTGATCCCATGGCTCTTACAGTACATGGTGTATGGAGTAGGATCTGTGATGTGATCACATAGCTCTTACATTTTGCAGGGCGTAGAGTCTGTGATGTGATCCCATGACACCCATATGGCGCAGTGGGTAGAGTCACTGATGTGATGCCATGGCACCCACATGGTGCAGAGGGTACAGCCAGTGATGTGACCATGGAACTTTTACAAGGTGCTGAGGGCAGGATCTGTGAAGTGATCCTGTGACTCACACATGGTGGAGGGAAAGGGGTCAGTGGTATGATCCCATGAGTCCCACAAGTTGCAGAGGGCAGGGTGTGTGATGTGATACCATGACTTCCACATGATGCAGAAGGTAGGGTTTGTAACATGATCCCATAACTCCTACATAATGCAGAGAATCGGGTCTGTGATGTGATACCATGACTCCCATGCAGTGCAGTAAAGAAGGGTTTGTGATGTGATTGCATGAGTCCCACATGGTGAAATGGTAGAGTCTATGATGTGATCCTGTGACTCACACATGGTGCAGAGGGTAGAGTCTGTGATGGCATCCCATGATTCCCACATGGTTCAATGGGTAGGATCTGTGATGTGATCATATGATTGCCATGTGGTGCAGTTAGTAGGGTCTCTGATGTGAACTCTTGACTCTTACAATGTGCAGGGAGAATGGTCTGTGATGTCATCCCATGATTCTCACATGATGCAGTTAATAGGATCTCTGATATGATCGTTTGACTCCTACATGGTGTAGGAAGTATGGTCTGTAATATGATCCCACGACTCCTACATGGTATCAGAGGGTATGGTCTTTAATGTGATACCATGACTCCTACATGGAGCAGGGAGTATAGTATGGGATGTAATCCCATAACTCACACATGGTGCAGAGGGTAGGTTCTGTGATGTAATCCCATGACTCACACATGGTGCAGACGATAGGTTCTGTGATGTGAGCCCGTGACTCCCACATGGTGCATAGTGTAGGTAAACTCCAACAGGTGGACTGTAAATCTACGGGCAATGGATGGTGCAGGTGGTGAGGGGTGGCTAGCCCAACGTACATGAAAACAACGTTCAGTATCTGCACTCTTGAAAGAAGGAATCACACTAGTTTCTTCCAAAATCTAATGTTTTATTGGAAAATCCACCTCGACAACCAGGGCCCTGGCCAGTGAGTACATCTGAGCACTGGTTGTTGAGGTGTAGTTTGCAATAAAGCATTGGATTTTGGAAGAAAATGGTGTGAGTCCTTGTTTCAAGAGTACAGGTACCGGACTTTGTTTTTGTGCATAGGGTAGGTTCTGTGATATGACCTCATCACTCGCACATGGTGCAGAGGGTAGGACCTGTGATATGACCCTGTGACTCCCTCATGGTGCAGAGGGTAGGGTCTGTTATGTAATCCAGTGATTCCATCATAGTGCCAGGAGTAGGGTCTGTGATGTGATATGATCTCATGTTTACCATATGGCCTGTAGACTTTGGTCTGCAGCACAATCCTTGGTCTCCAGCAGGGCAACACAATGTGCTACCTATGATGACATTCAACTGGGCACCAAAGCATTCGGTTAACCTACGGCACTTTTTTATCTGCAGCATTCATTTTAGATTACTTTTGTTTACTAGTACTTTATTTTATTTTATGAACTGGTTGTCATAAATGGAGAAAGCTGATTGGCTGAGTGTTCTTTGAAGCCATAATGATATCAGACTACATACTCTTAGCTTCAGAACACCTCTGGCCACCAGCTTCCTTACTTTCAGTGCAACATTCTCTGTGTCCTGCAGTCCGAAGTGAGTCAGACCTCCAGTCGGCTAGTTTTTACAAAAAAAAAAAAAAGAAATCCTCAAAACTATCCCACAGTACCCGCTCTCCAAAGAGAAAAAAAATCTCTCACTCTGCTTCATTTGACAGTGCCAGCTACCATGGTATGGGAACAGCAACCCCCCCCCCCCCGCGCTCTCACTGCTACCGACAAGCAATATTTTTCTTTATTTTCCTCATAGCATAAGAACTTAAAAAAGAAACAAAGTACATTTTCCCCTCAAGATAATGCCTTGCTCCAAATGGCAGGTAATGTAAATCTGTAATCCGCTCCTCGAGAATCTTCCCATCAAGACAATGGCTTTAAAAGCAAACCGCAATACCTTACCATGTGTCTTCCCTCAAAAGCATGGCATGAGCACGGCAGCCAAACAATTGCAGAACAATTTAGTAGGCAGAAAAAAAAACAAGGCACATAACTGAGGAACAGACCTCAGAAGCATACCATTTTTTTTCAGACTGGGTTTGGGGGAGGAGTGCAGCAGAACACATTGGGAAACATCCCTACACTGCCTCCCACCAGCTTCTACAATAGCACCACCTGCTGACGGCAACCCTAACAGAAGTATTTTCTAAAACAGTACTCTTACACTACCCCTTAGAAAGCTTTTTTTTTAAATATTTGTTTTTTTTTTTGCAATTTTTTTATTTACACCAATTTTGCAATCCAGTTCATAATAGCAATAATGCACTCCAGGTGTGGTATATCATGGGATAGCACCACTTCTCTGGTGCATGAGGCACTTGGCCTGTGGCCTTGTGCCTCACACACACCCAAGGTGTGATGATATCCCATGCTATATCACACCCTGTCATGCATTATTGATTAAATATATTTGTTTTGGGGGTGGGGGTTGTTAACTGGGTAGGCTCTCTGAGACCTGAAGTCCCTTCTTCGGGAGCAACCTGGAATTAATTACATACAACAGTCAGGTTACATAGAACCTACAGCATCTAAAGACAGTAGAATACAGAGTTCACAAGTGATAAGTAACTTTGCAGGGTTATACGAGACCACAGCATCATTACAGTAGATTACATTATAATACACTAAAAGCAGAAAATTGTGACCACACCGAGGATTCTAGTGGTGCCTTGCAAAGCAAACTTAAGAAGACAAACAGTACCTAAATGACAGCACCCACCACAGGCCTCAGCATGAGTAAGTGTGAGGCATGTCAGCCATTTAGCTTGCTGTGGACTGTGGCTGAGCATTTGTCCTTGTTCTGATTTTACTTTACGTGGCACGAGTGTATCATTAAAGAAATCCTTTTTGTACTTTAACTGCCACTCGTTTTGGATTATTATTGGAAGAGTTCTAGTATCCAAAGAAATAAGAACAAGGAGATTGTATAAGGAGTTTGCTGGAAGTTGTTACTCCAGGCCTGTGGTGGGTGCTGGCGTTCAGGTACTGATTATAATACATTGCAATAATTTTAACAATACATTGCTGGGGGGGGGGGGCACACATGTACCCAACAGCAAGTCCACAAGCACAGTACTGTAGATTACATTGCATTACAATTTTAACAACACCATACTAGGAGAGCACAGGTTTGCAACAACAGTAAAACATTTTAGGCAAGGCAGAGTCACAATAAATCGTTGACGTACTATGAGAAGGCCTCAACGAAAACGTGTACTGGCAGCTTACAAAAAACAGGTCCTTGAGACAGGATTTAAATGCACTGAAATTGGAGCAGGCCTGGACTTTGGCCAGAAGGTTTTTCCACAGTCTAAGGTTCTAGAGACTGTTAGGAGAATCTGGGAAGAGGACTGAAGGTTCTTTCTGCTGGGTTTTAACTCCTGGACAGAAGCTAGATTGGGGGAGATAATGAAAAAGTGGATATGCCAGACGGAGGACAGATCAGTGGATTCTTCCTTTGAGAGGGGGCCAGCCTAAGGTGGACATAATCTTGCACCAGTGTTCCCTCCTACTGGCACTGGCTACAAAGTGGGTAACATAGTGGTACAGAGCCTTGAGTTTAGACAGCTCAGTGTCTTTCAGAGAGAATAGAATTGGTACACTATATAATAGAACAAGGAACAAAACTCTATTAGCTATTAATAGTTTAGCTTCAGTAGCAGGGCAGGAGCTGAGCCAATAGAGCAGTCCTATTTTTTGGTTGAGCAACTTGGTTACCCAGTTCGTATGTGGTTTAAATGTAAGCTCTAGGTCCAGTAATACAAATATTTTACTGTTACAACAGTCTTAATAAGGTTCCTTTTGTGGGTGAGAGTTTTTAGGAGTTCAGAGCCTACGGGGACCAAAGAGGAAAGACTTTGTTTCCTTAGTATTTAAGAGGAGTTTGTTAGCACTGAAACAGGGTTTCAAAAGATGGAAATTGTCTTACAGCCCTGCCTCAATAGACACCGGGTCCGAGGGGACACCTGTATAGGATGGTATCATCCACATATGATGGAGATGTCAAACTACCACAGTGAGAGGAACATTCATTAATAAACAAGGAGAAAAACAATTTAAACAGGCATGGCAAGATATGACTGAACTGGCTACCTTGTTTTCTCGTTACTTTTTTTACAAGCAACAACAAATGATTTAACTCAGACATATTTCTTCACTCCTTGTCTCTTCTACCCAACTGTTACTCACCCATATCTAAGCATACTGAAGCCTATATGCTGTACCAACTGCTCATAACTGCTGTAATTTGTATTTATTCTGGTCTTGTACTGTACTTACTACCTGTACCTGATCTTGCTGTATATAGTAACTATCATGTCTTATGTATGTAATTATTATGGTTCATGTATTCTACTATGAATCTATAATATACTTGTGTGTGTCCTACATTGGCCCAGGTCCACTTTGGAAATGAGTTCTGCTCAATGGTGTTTTGCCTGGCTAAATAAAGATTTTGAATTGAACTGATTTGAATTGAGAGAGGAGCAGGGAGGTGATGGAGAAAGTGGCTGAGAAGAAGAAAACTAAAGAGAAACAGACAAATGTGCCAGATGAATCGTTAAATCATCAGTCATATTTTTTGACAGCCAGTCGTGACTGATGATTGCTAATCATCAAAAGTTACCATATGATCATCAAGGGAGACCATGATCTAATATTATCATCTAGATTATAATTTAATCATTAAACATATAACTTTAAAATCACCAGCCAATGATTATTCGTTATTTTTGTAAGCCTAAATCAGCATGATGGTTTTTGATGATCTGTAGAGGATCATTGATAATTCTATGAGTTCTGTATTATAGCAGTAACATAGAAACATAGAATTTGTCAGCAGAAAAGGATTGCTTGGCCCACACAGCCTGCCCAGTGCTCAGAAAAACAGCCATTTAGAACACTCAGAGGTAGAATATGAGCAGTGTGTTGGGTCCGTAAACTGATGCAATGGGAGAAGAAATACCAAAATGTTTTAGATTGTGTGTGTGTCTCTCAAAACACACATACACGCTTGAATGGATAATATGGATAACTTGTGCTGATTAATTTGTAGGATACCATAAAATCCAGAGCACAAATTCCCCCACCTAGGGTATTTAGATTGACAAAGTGTTGTTACTAATATGAAAATAAGAATGTCAAATATAAACAAAATCAAATTAATTAAAATGTAAAGCATGTATGAAGTCAAGTTGTAATCCCTTGAGGAAGAGTTCATGCAATGTTAGGTATAGTACACTTATTTGCATAAATAATTTGCATATTTCAAAAGCACGGTTTATGGGCCAAAACAATTATATATTTTTTATTTTTCAAATAATTTTGCCTTGACAGCATTTGTTTACAGGCTGTCAGGAAAGGTTTTGAGCTCAATCAGAAACTTATAGGAACTCACCACAAACATACAAGGAACCAGTAAACGGAGCTATATAAACCAGTGTGAGCCTTTTAACCACTAGGAAGTGAGGTGTCAGGGGAAGTATAATTAAAAGCAATGGGCTTATATACTGTAGAAGTGGAATCATAACTGATACTTAAAACGATTTCTAAATAGAAACAAGGTAAATTCCAAAAGTATAGAGAAAAGATACAATAACACATTGTTTTAATTTATTGCAGTAATCTTGACCATGAGCAATCATGAAAAATCATGATAATATGAGATCATCATTAATCACAATCAGCATTTTAGTAGCATCATGGTTTTTGTCTGGTGGCCATTTAACATTCATGTTTATTCATTGCTAGACATAATCACAATGATAATCAACTGTCTTCCACTACCCACTAACACTAGCACTGCCCCTGTCCCCCAGTTCATCAGTCAGTGCTCCCTGTCCTCATATTATTGTTTTACTTACTGTTTAATGTTCTTTTGCCTATGCCACAATTTACTGTATGGTACTTATTGCCTGACAATTTTACTCCTAAGTGTTACATAGATACATAGACAATGTCAGCAGATAAGGGCCTATGGCCCACCCAGTCTGCCCATTTAAGTTTGTAAGTTCAGTTTGTTTTCCTAGAAGTCTGTTACCCCTTACCCCTGACCTCCAGAATTCCTTTATGTCTATCCCATGCATTCTTAAATCCCATGATTGTTTCAGCCCCCACCACTTCCTCTGGCAGGGTGTTCCACTTGTCCACCACCCATTCTGTGAAGAAATTCTTCCTAATGTTTCCTCTGAATTGTCCTCCCTCCAACTTCATCCCATGCCCTCTAGTCCTGGAACATCTTTTTTGCTTAAAAATAGTGTATTCCTGCACCCTATTCCTCCCTGTAAGATACTTGTATGTCTCTGTCATATCTCTTCTCTCCCTTCTCTCCTCCAGGGAGTACATATTCAAGTCCTTCAACCTGCCCTCATAGGACCTGTGATGCAATCCATGTACCCTCTTTGTTGCCCTCCTCTGAACCTTCTCTACCCTGTCTGTGTCCTTACGTAGGTAAGGTCTCCAGAACTGCACACTGTACTCCAGGTGGGGCCTCACTAGTGTCTTGTATAGTGGAATTATGACCTCCCTTTTCCTGCTGGTGATATTCCTGCCTATGCATCCCAGCATCATAGTTGCTTTACCTGCTGCCTTGTTGCACTGTTTCTCTACCTTGAGGTCATCAGAGATGATAACCCCAAGATCCCTTTCCTGCTTGGTGCATGCTATATCCTCACCCCCCCAACTGATATATTGTGCCAGGGTTTTTGTGCCTCATATGCATTATTTTGCACTTCTTTGCATTGAATTTCAACTGCCAAACCCCTGATCATTCTAAAAGTTTCTACAGGTCCGTTCTCATTCAGTCTACACCTTGTGGTGTATCTACTCTGTTACAGAGCTTTCTGTCATCAGCAAACAGGGAAATTCTGCCTTCTAGGTCCTGCGCAATGTCACTGATGAAGATGTTCAATAGGACTTGTCCCAGAACTAATCCCTGTGGTACCCCACTGGTCACTTTTCCCTCTGTGGAGTGACAGCCATTTACCACCACCCTCTATGTCCTGCCACCCAGCCAGATACCTACCCACTACACTACTGTCCTACCCACACTCATATTTCTCCAGTCTGTGTAATAGTCTTCTATGTGGCACAGTGTCAAAGGCCTTGCTGAAGTCCAGATAGGCCATGTTCACTGACCTCCCTGGATCTATCTCCCTAGTCACACAGTTGAAAAATTCAATGAGGTTGGTCTGACATGACCTCCCTCTGGTGAAACCATGCTGCCTTGAGTCCTATAGTCCATTGACAACCAGATGTTCCACCAATCTCTCCTTCAATAGTATTTCCATGATCTTCCCCACTACCAAAATGAGACTGACTGGTCTGACGTTCCCTGCTTCCTCTTTGTTCCCACTTTTGTATAAGGGGACTACATCTGCTGTACTCCAGTCTTTGGGTACCTCCCCTGTTTCCAGTGATCATCTAAACAGGATTGCCATAGGTTCAGCCACCACCTGTCTTAGTTCTTTAAGGACCCTGGGGTGCACTCCATCTGGGCCCATTGCTTTATCAGCTCTTATTACTTCCAGTTCCTTCAGGACCCTTTCTCGTGTGAAGGAACTTGTGTCCATTTCTACACCACTCCCACCCCTTGTACTCCCTTCAGGCCCATTATTCTCCTTGTCCTCTGTAAAGACTGAGTAGAAATACCTGTTTAATATGTCAGCTTTACTGTTGTCACCCTCCATGCGGCCCCCATCCTCCCTCTTCAGTCACACTATCCCTCCCTTTGCATTTCTTTTTTCACTTATGTACCTGTAAAAGGTTTTGTCCCCTCTACCCACTGATTTTGCAATGTGCTCTTCTGTCTGAGCTTTGGCTTCCCTTACTGACCTCCCTGTCTCCCTTTGCTTCTCCTGGTGCTTCTCCCTATCCCCTTCTGCCTGTGTCTTTTTGTATTGTCTGAATGCAATCTTTCTGTCTTTCACTTTCTCTGCTATCTCCTTGGAAAACCATAATGGCCTCCTCTTCCTTTTCCCCTTGCTAACCTGCTTAATGCATAATTCTGTTGCTCTTGTAATCCCCATTTTAAATACTGCCCACAGCTCCTCAACCCCTGATTCCTGCCCCATTCCCCTTAATGCCTCTTTCAAGCATCTCCCCATTTTCCCAAAGTCTTCCCCCCTAAAATCCAGGATATGTGTTTTTGTGTGATTTGGTTCTGCTCCTTCTGTGATTTCAAACCACAGTGATTGGTGGTCACTGCTCCCCATGTGCTCCCCCACTGTTACCCCATCACACTGTCCTTGTTTATGAGCACAAGGTCCAGTATTGCCTTCTGATGAGTTGGTTCCATGACCAGTTGCTTGAGGAAGGCACCTTGAAGAGAGTCCAGGATAAATCTGCTCCTAGTTGATGCTGCTGCTGGGATGCTCCAGTCCACATCTGGAATACTGAGGTCTCCAACTAGCACTACCTCATCCTTGTCTGCCATCCTTTGGATGGCATCAGCTCCCTATCTGTTTCTTCCTCCTGGGCTGGTGGTCTATAGACCACACCTGTGTGGATGGCTGGCCCCATTTTCCTTTCCAGATTAACCCACTCCTCCTACTCCCCCCTTCCTACCTGCCCTGTCTCTTCTGAATATGTTGTAGCCAGGTATGGCCATCTCCCAGTCATGGTTATCATTACACCAGGTTTCTGTGATGGCCACAATATCCAGGTCTGACTGCACCATGACAGCCTCCAGATCCTCCATCTTGTTGCTAAGGCTCCTGGCATTGGCACACATGGCTTTCCATGATTTGACCTCCCTAAACTGTTCAGCTATTCTACACTTGCCCCTTCCCTGGTCGTCTTTTATCCCTGGTTCTCCCTGCTGTCTACCCTTCTGTTGAATTTTGCCCCTTTTCCGCTATCCACCTCTTGGGCATTTATCTCCATCTTTTGCACAGTGCATTGTAGAGAGATCCACTCCTTTGGTTCACTGGTTCCATTGCTAGCTGTGGGGGTGGGCAATTAGGTACCCTCCTTGCTGGCCCTTGGCTAGTTTAAATGCTAGCCCATGTAGCATTTAAACTTATCATTGAGTGCTTGGATTCCCCTCCAGGATGGATGCAGGCCATCGGGCTTGAACAAGCCTGCATCCCTCCAGGTGGGTCCGCTGTCACCAATGAATCCAAACACTTCCTCACAGCACCAGTTCTTCAACCATGAGTTAAAGTTCCTAGTGCATGCTCCCCTATGCTCTCCCAGCAAGCAGAACAAGCAGAGCACCAAGAGGAAGGAGCTGCTTGTATAACTAAACTTCTCTACTGGGACTAAGAACTAGAACTCTTGTACGGGAGCCTTCAATTTAGGATGAAAAAAAGTTAGTGTGTTTGTCAGAGTTGGTTGAAGTGAATTATTATCTGTGTATCTGTTATCTGTGTAGTTATCTAGGTGCTTGTCACAGGTGGCTGATGGGAATTGTTATCTGTGAAATTAACTAAGTATTGAAAGATTTGCAAAGTAAGGGGAGTGGCTTAGCTGGAAGGAACCAGGCTAAAACCAGATTTAAACACTGCCCTAGATAGCGTTTGCCAGAGAACAAGCAGAGCACCAGGAGGAAGGAGCTGCTGGTATAACTAAACTTCTCTACTGGGACTATATTGCCCTCTTTCCCTCCCCTCCACCCAAAGGCAGTTCTACTTTTATAGGCACAGGATTTGACTGACAACAGGAACTTCCTGTTTGGGAGCAGGAAGTGCATGATCACAGATACACCAAAGACTCACCATCCTAAAAGTGCAAGAGTAGCCCTCTGTCCCCCTCCCCCCTTGCTGCTGGAGGTTAGACTCTGAACAAGTAAGGAGACTACTGAGAAATATAGGAACTTCTTATCTCAGAACAGGAAGATCGGAAGCTAAAAGGGCACAGAGGCAGTACATAAGTAGGGAGAGAAAAAAAGAAATAAACAAACAGAGGAAACAGAAACATAGAAACATAGACTGTGACAGCAGATATGGACCGCTTAGCTCACCCAGTCTGCCCATTTCCCTACCTATTGGATAAGCTGCAGATTCTAGTTAACCAACAACCTACTTCCTCCTACCCCCAACTATAACTGCCTTATGGTTGTCTCATGCATTCTTGATTTCCCCACTGTTTTTGACCCCACAACCTCCTCAGAAAAGCGGTTCCATGCGTCCACTACTCTCTCCATGAAAAAATATTTCCTCATGTTGCCCCTGAGCCATCCCCCCATCTTTAAATCATGCCCCCTTGTTCTTACACATCTCTTTTTCTGAAAGATGCTCCCCTCTTGGACTTTGTGGATTCCTTTGAGGTACTTAAAAGTTTCTATCATGTCCCCCCTCACCTTCCTCAAGGGTATACATATTAAGCTCTTTTAGTCTGTCTACATATGACTTTTGTTGCAGACCCTGCACCATTTTAGTTGCTCTCCTCTGGACTGCCTCCATCCTGCCTATGTCCTTGTGGAGATGGGGTCTCCAGAACTGCATGCAGTACTCCAGATGGGGTCCCACCAACTGTCTTTACAAAGGGATACCAAATTCCTGTTTTCTACTGGTGATGCCTCCCCCTATGCATCCCAGTATCCCCCCACATTGCTTCCTACCTAAGGCATACTGTAACCAGGACAATTGTGAATGTACAGGAATAGCGGCACAAGGACTTGGTAAAAACACTAGGTTCCATAGCAAGCACTTAAACTTTAACAAAGGGGGAAAATTGTAGGAAACAGTTAAGAGGAGCATGGATAAATCAGAGCGTGGTCTCAACTTGGAATGCTCTACCAGATCAAGAGGTCAGTATTCCTAATACGAAGCAGTTCAAGGAATCCTTGCATTCTTATTTTATTGGTAATGGAAATTTGGGTTATGCTGAAGTACAAATTGAGTCAAAATGGATAAATGCTAATAGACTTGTATGAATCCTATACATCTATTTGGGAGGTACTGCTTCCAATTGCTCGGTACAAGACTCCATCCTTTGGTTGACAGGACCCACACCTTAGCCTTGCTGTCTGAGCTTACTGTTCCCACAGCAGCCTACAAAGAGGGGGAGGGAAGGGGCATGGATGGAATAAAAGGCTATCTGTGGCACAAAGGAACAAGAAGGCTACCCCCTTACCCTGATCCATTGTCACTCCATGCTGTACCAAACCCTTCAGCAAGGCAGAAGTAGGTTGACAGAGAGCCTTCTGCTCTACCCAGAAGTTGTACCCCCTTCCCAAATAACTACATTCAGAACATAAATTCCTTCTGATCCGAGTTTTTAAAAATGTGCCCTGAATTGGTCGATATTAATTACTAAATTCAAGCATATTGGCCAAGGAGCAAACTGCAAACAAAAAACAAATGCAGGTAACAAAATACATCTTCAGCAACAAACAAAATACTCAGAAACAATTCTCTCAAGCCTCTTACTGTTCTTCTGCAACACAAAACTAAAGTTCGTGGAGTAAGATCCAATGGCAAAGGGCTGCTGAAAGACCCTAGAATTAAGCAATAAAAAACAAGAGGGTGTGTGTTGTGGGATTTTACCCACAAATCATATGCGGTGTGACACAACCACAGAAGTAAGTAAACTGCACATTGTCATGTGATGGATCCTGCCTGAACCCCCACCCCCGACAGCCTAGTGCACTCCTCCGGTCAACAAAAACTTAAATATATCTTACAAAAAAAAAAGATAACAAGTCTTGATAACCTTTGAAAAGAAAAAAAAAAGGAAACCAACAAGATTCAAAACAATGGTAACCTCTGGGAAGTCAAATTAACAACCATCTAAAGACTATTTACTTACAGATAATGTTATCATGTTA
The DNA here is from genome assembly GCA_016271365.2 of Neoceratodus forsteri. Taxonomy (NCBI): domain Eukaryota; kingdom Metazoa; phylum Chordata; order Ceratodontiformes; family Ceratodontidae; genus Neoceratodus; species Neoceratodus forsteri. The sequence goes on along the minus strand of CM057449.1, from coordinate 237,040,936 downwards.
GAGCCATTGTTCCCTGTCAGCTGTTTTTTTTTTTTTTCTGTGAGTAACCAGTTGTTTCTGAACTTCTGATTGGTAGCATTAATCACGTTCTATTGGCTGACCTGGAAGAACTTTTCCTTTCAAAATTGCACATCTGTGCGTTGTGGCTTTTCTGTTTACATATAATTTGCTACCTTGTGTCAACACTGGGTAATGGATAAATAGATAATTGGAGGGAAAGTGAGAATGAGAGCGAGGTGCTGCCAAGCCCAGATGCATAACTAAGCCCTGCACATACACTGGTCTGCACATCCTTAAAGGAAACTGAAAGTGATCATTCCCTTGCTGTTCTTTTCAGCTGTGTGCCACCACCAGCTCATTTGGAGCCAAATACAGTGTACAGCCAGGTTTGGTTTGTGCTCCATTGCCTGCTCTTCAAGACAACAGCTAGATTCTAATTAGTATACTTCACTGTAATGAGAAAGAAACAATGTGTCCAAACTGGGACTCGAATCCTGTCCTATACGTATAGTTTCCCAATGTACTACCAGCTGAGCCCCCAGGCTATTTATTTAGCCTGTGGCCTAAACCTCCAAAGATCATTTTCATTCTCAAACTGGAAATCCCACACCTAGCAACCCAGAATTATCAGCCAGCTGGCATTTTAAATGCTGTATTTGAAGAAAATGAAGAGTAGTGTAGCCGAGAGTACAGAATTGTGAACCTGGGGACCCAGGTTTGAATCCAATAATATTCTCATACTCTGTGTGAGTGAACAATAAAAGATACTAAACTGAACAATTGGTTAACTTTAAGTAGTTTAAAGGGATTTTTTTCAGACCGGCCCATCAGTGTAGCGGTAGTACGACCACTTGTGACACCAGTGACCCGAGATCGGAAACTAGCATGAGTCGTCAGAGGTCCAGTCAGAGGAGTAGAATTGAGCATCCCAGGATACTCTACTCCTCCTGGGAGGGAGTGAGGTGTGCTCTGCTGCAGTACTGCCCACCTGGGTGACCACAGGTGGGCGTGTAAGCAGAGCTGCGACTGATGGGCGGGAGCCTCCTGACTGAGGATGTCAGCAGGCTTGCCCACCAATGTCCACTCCAGTTCTAGACCATGAAGCATGAGAGGGGCAGAAAAATAGGAAGATCTCCCAGCCTTCAGAATTAAGACTCTTCTCCTCGCATGTCCCACACCTGCTCACTGGGCTTCCAACCTGCACCCGAGCTAAACTCCTCACAGGCTTGGGGAACCCAGGAGGCTCCACCACAGTGGGCAAACTGTAGGGTGCTGTGGGCTTGGAAGTTAAGTCCCAGGGACAGCAGGTAACGGGGCTGGGGGAGAGAGGCTGACAGGTCAGGCTGGGTATCAAGGGGACATTAAGCAGAGTAAATTTCAAAAAACAAAGAAATAGAAAAGGATTTTTTTATAGAATACTTAAAAATTTGTCAAAATATTTAGACACAATGCAGCTTATATTTAACTAACGTTTTATATATATTATCCTCACTCCATATCACTGAGGACATTTGCATGAATACAGGATCTTTGACCCCAGATTTCATCTCATCCATCTGACCCCCGTGATAAAGAATGGGGAAGATAAATGCAGAGCATTTAATGAAATAGAGGCCGCATTGTGTTTAATATTGTATTATAACATCTTTTCTTGGATAGTGGAAAATCTCTTTTCTTTCTCTCCATACATAACCCCCTAAACCTTCCTTAACCTCCCTTGATGTCTCACAAAATCTCTGCATGCCTCCTGGCTGCTGCCAGCTCTTCATGGTTAGTAAAGTGCATTAGGATACAAGCTGGATGAGAGATGCTATATAAAGAAAAAACAGAATAGGTTACTTCTGTCAACAGTGTCTGGCTTATATAATACTAAAAGCTCATTCCCATCTAACTGATGCATTATAGATTTCTCTTCATCATGTCCAACTCAACAAAAAACAATGATTGCATAATTTAAATTACCATCTTTCTGTGATATAATAGTCAGGCTATCAATGGTGTGAGAACACAAACCACACTTTCTAGTTTGGTCGAAAAAATTTATTTGAATACTTATAAAAACTGCTAGGGATAAAGGCAGAGGTTAGAGCACAAATGTGAATCGGGAAGCCCTAGGTTTCCAACACACTTTGTGTGACCTTGAGTAAGTCCCTAGACAACCCCTTCCTTGTGCGCTTCAATGCTCTCCAGCAGTAAAGCTGGGTACAGTATGCACTGAGTTTCAGCCATGGTACCAACTTGAGGGAGTGGTGTTCCACAAAATGGGCTCTTGTCTCACAAACATACAAGGGAAAGGCCAAAAGTTCAGAGCACACAGGAACAGGACGCGGGTGTACAAAATCTTTCCTGCAGACACGCAAAGGTTATACTTAAGCTGCTGGCAAATAATTCCTAGAACATGCATAGGTTAACAAAACCTTTTTATCGCAGGATTCACCCTCTAATGATCTGGAACCATAATTCGCTCAGCATGGTTCACCCTCTAATGTTCTGGAACTGTGACTCGCTCACCAGTGTTCATCCTCTAAAGTTCTGGAACCATGATTCACTCGTCTGGGTTCACCCTCTAATGGTCTGGAACTATGACTCGCTCATCAGGGTTCACCTTGTAATGTTCTGGAACCGTGACTCGCTCGCCAGGGTTCACCCTCTAATGACCTGGAACCGTGACTAACTCGGCCCAGTGCTTCGCTCTCATGAGCTTCATAGAAGTGGGACTGCAATGAAAGGAAATGTTGTATCTCAGTCGGGTGCACCTTGGTAAGGAGCCTAATACAAGTACATAGATTATTTCAGGGTGTGCCATTTCCACTGGTGCAACAACACTGAACAGTCAAGTTCCAGTTTGTCCTCCTACAGCCTCCCAACTAATCCATGTGATTATACAATAGCCTTGAGCAGTCTGTGAGAGGCTCCACAGTTAAGGAAATCAGGGGTACACTATGTAAAACATCACTTATTGGCTTGTTCTTAACATGTAAAATGTTTGCTGGTCAGACTGAGATTTGTGGAGTCCACACAGCAGAGGTTTTCCTGGATTTCAGGAAGCCTCCTTCCTCTTGATTTATTCAATCTGAGGTTTCAATAAATTCTCATCCACGCCAGAAAACAAAAATAACTCAGGTTGAGATGAGCCCTTTCTGACCTGCTCCAGTTTTAGCTAAATGCCTATTACCAGGCTGATGGGAGTCTATCACATGCCACCAAGTAAATATCCTCAGACTGGGGTCGTAGCGTGGAATCCACTCGGCTTGCTGTTTGAGGGTCTCTTGCAGTACTGTTAAGACAGAGAGGTTGGAGCATCTACATATGGGTAAATTCAGGGTGAAATGTGACAGCAGGACACTAGTATTGCTCAAGGCTCTTGGGGATATGCGACACTGCATCTCTAATATGCAGGCAGCCCTCTGAGACATGGATCCATCAGTGTGGAGGGTTCAAGAATGAACTGGCTCTGAAGGATGCACAAGCTGCTGCCCAGTGCCTACCTGACCTGCACTGCAGCAATTACGTAAAACACTGCTGGACTTTCAGATTTGGTCTGGGACCCCTCCCTTTTTTTTTTTTTTGGAGAGTCCTGGACCCACAAGAAGAAAAGCTACTGAGAGCCCTGATGAGCCAACTGTCCACTAGCTAATCCACCAAGTTCCTTCTCCATGCTGAAAATTGCAGGGTTGAAAGGCCCACTGAAGTAAGAGTTGCTACAGGGAGAGTAATGGGGAGGCATCTGAAGGACATTGAACAGTCATGCGGTGTTGGACAGGTGCCGGAGAGGCAGCACCCTCAGGGGACAGAAAACAGAAAAAGAGATTAGCCTTCAGTCTAAAGATCAGTACTTAACTACATGTTTGGGTTACAGATATAAGAACCAATTTTGTTGAAAGGTGAACTGAAAGGGTAAAGGGGAGCTGGCTGTCCTCATGAACTTTTTTTTTCTTTTGTATATTTACAAGGATGCGGTGTGCATAGATATTGGATCCAAACCAACAAAATTCCAGCTATGGCATTTATTTCTTTCACTTTTCAGTTTGTATGGCTTCTATATATACATGCACACCACACCCCTGTAAATAAAAGCAATTTAAATTACCTGTGTAACAACGGGCTGTGCACTGGAGAAACAGTAAGGTACTTCTTTCTGGGTTCCTAGTTGCCCTGGTGGCACAGCTGGTAGCACAACCGGAATAGTATTCTGGGCAGCCTGGATTAAAATCCCGACTATGGCACTTATTTCGTTCTCTGCTCTGTTTGTGTACCTCAAACATCACTTAGTTACTGTACTACTGTACCACAGTTATTTTTAAACACTGATCTGATCTCTTTTTGTAATTTATTTTTGCAGTTCTGACAAATGGCAAGCAAAGACGCCACTGCCCTCCACGGAGCTGACCATGCGGCAGCAAAGGATTGTGGGAAACCACACCAAAGTAGTGACAAGAGAGACTACCACTGCTGCCACTGAAACAGCAGTGCACAGATACCAAAGCACCATTCCAATGCCCTCTACAGAGATTTTAATCTTTAAAATAATACTTACAGCAACAATTGCTGCAAGAATTAAGATTAAAATCACCACCAAAGCCATCAAAATGGCAAAGCAATACCTGCGCACTGCTGGCTCACCTACAGCACTGGCAACATCCACACATCACAATTTAGCATTTTCCCACAATCCTGTGCTGCAACTCCATCATGTTTCATAGTGTGCCATCTTTGCCAGAACTTTACAAGAATGACAATGTATAAAAAGTGGTGCTATTACCATTGCCTGCCCAGTTTCCAAATATTGTAAGCCAGGGTATTAAATAAGCCAAAAAAATTGCCTAGTAGTAAACAAGCAACTGTAAAAAAATGCATAGCATCTGGCACAGAATGGTTAGCACAATTTAAATATATATATATATATATATATATATATATATATATAAAATGTATTAATTTTGTCTACTGTGCAATAGACTCGCAGTCTACTGCTAAGCATCTTTGGAAATTATTCACATTATCCCTTGTTTTGCGTAGCATTTTGCTATGCCACACCAGCTGTTTAATACCCTGTAAGTGATGCTTGAGGGTCAGCCTGCTTCCATCACTATTGCTGGTTACCTTGCAAGAGCAAGTCTCAATAAAATGAAAAGCTTAAAACAGAATATTACTGAAATTATTTTTTAAATATATTGTTTTTTTTCTACCTTGTTTTTCCCCCCTGCTCTAAGTGGTCTACTACACATTTCAAAACATGCTTATTTCACTGGTGTCTTTCACAAAGCATCACCCTAGCTTCAACTGGCCTCAAAATTGTGGGTTGTGGCTTCAGTCTGTTGTCATGGTGAGCACAGTGATGTCATATAAACAAAGGCACGGTCAGGTCAGGGTCAAATGCTTTTATACAGACCTTTAGGATAGGCTACAACAATGTGTTAGAAACCCTGAAAAGGAAAACTGAAAATAAAAAGAAATGCCTTCCTAGTAAATTGTATTAGCTGAAACGTTAGTTTTTAAGTACATAGTTGCTTTTTAAATTGATAAAAAGTAAATGTTGCAGCTTCAGAATCTGAGAACAGCTACAATAGACATCTGGCTTTGTCTGGCTTCTTTTAGATATACCCCATCTCAAAGTGCTTTACATACCATGTAGTTCAATACTGGTAATAACACAGTGGCAGTGAACAAACAAATGGAGTGACATTTATGCCTTCAAAATCCCAGACACAGCCATAGAAAAATGTGTTATATAAGTTGATAGGAGGTAGCTAGGAGACTCAATAGCATTCCAAACAACAATTAGGGGGCCAGAAATAAGACATGATGGGAGTGGTGCAGCGCAGTGGCTGTGGAGCAGCAGTCTTCCGGGAGATGTTCTGGAGGATGCGGTGTTGTCCCATCTACAGGCACCTCTCTGGGCTGAGGGGGGAGGTTGCTCATCTCCAGGCTGAGTTGGCCAGGATTTGTGGGACCTCCTCTGCCACCCAGGGACCAACAGGGTCACTGCCGTTGCCTCAGAGGTTGCCAAGAAAGAGGAGCAGTTGGACCACAGTGGGCTCAGGGAGGGTGAGGGTGGTAGAACAGAGGCACATCCCTCCAGTTGTACCTCTCCACAATTTCTATGCCATTCTGGAAAAGTGTGGTTCCTCTTTAGAGGCACCCACAGTGAGATCAAGAAGGATGCTGGGAACCTCCACAAAGGAGACCCACAGGAGGGTGGCATGGGACCCCACAGGGGAAGGAAACAACTCTTGATGGGGGACTCCATTGTTAGAAAGGTAGAACTGGGGGAGGAAAGGGAGAGGGAGGTAAGGTGCCTGCCTGGTGCCATGGCTTGGCAGGACAGGGAGCAAATCCCCAGGATCGCAGGAGCAGCTGCACAGGGGAAGGAGCTGGATGTCATTGTCCACCTAGGGACAAATGACCTGGCTAAGAAAGGGATCAGAGCAGTGCAAGAAGTGTTTGTGGAGATGGGGAGGGTCCTTAGACAAATAGCACGTATGGTAACCTTCTCGGAGGTGCTGCCTGTCTATGGCATGGGTGAGGCTAGGGTACTCTGCACCATGGGATTCAATCAGTGGTTGAAAACCTGGTGCAGAGCTCAGGGATTTTGTTTCATTGGGGACTGGGAGTACACCTGGAGGGATGCAGGCCTATACTGGTGTGACAGTCTGAATCTGTCTAGGAGGGGAACCAGGATCCTAGGTGATAGGTTTAAATGCTTCATTGGCAAGCATTTAAACTAGCCAAGGAGGGAGGCACTGGAGAGGAGCAGGGAAATCCTAGCCCCCCCCAAAAATCAGGGTACTAAGTGAGGTAGACACCAACATAGAGATGTCAATAGGGAGATGCGCCGGGGTAAATGGAGAAAGTGACAAATGCAATAAGGACAGGGATGGGGCAAAAAGGGGTAAGGCCATCAAGAAATTGAGGGTAATGAGTGCCAATGCCCATAGTCTGGGCAACAAGCTCCCTGAACTGGTGGCCTTGATGGAAGAGGGATGCCTGGATATCATAGCAGTCACAGAAATATGGTACACAGAGAACCATGACTGGGATGTTAACATACCAGGGTACACTACCTACAGGAGAGACAGGGAGGGCAGAAGGGGGGGAGTAGCTCTTTATGTAAGGGAAGGGATAAAAGCAACTGAACAAAAGGGTAAACAGGGAGGAGAGGAGGAACTGTGGGTCACCATAGAGACTGGAAATGGCACTACAATCCGCACAGGGGTTGTACACAGACCCCCATGTCAGAGGAAGGGAATGGACAAGAATAAGATACAAGGCATACTTAGGATGGCAGAGAAAGGGGAGATACTGTTGATGGGGGACCTTAATATGCCAGATGTTAACTGGAGCACCTTTGCTGCAGCCACATCCAAAAGCAGGGCCATTCTCGATGCCCTTCAGATGGCATGCCTCAGACAGCTAATTTTAGAACCTACTCAGGAGGGAGAAATCTTAGACCTCATACTCTCACATGGGGACAGTGAGAGGATCTCAGATCTAGAAGTGGGTAGCCATTTGGGAACAAGTGACCACCAAACAGTGTGGTTCACGATAAACTCAGCTACAAAGTCAATCCATACAAAAGTAAGGGTTCTGGAATTCAGGAGGTCTGACTTTGGCAAGATGGGAGAGTGCCTTAGAAAAGCACTAGCAAACAGGCTAGAAGGAGGGGTGGAGCAACAATGGGGAAATATCAAAACTGCTATCACAGAGGCAACAAGCCTTTGTGTTAAGCAAACAAACAAATCAAAATGAAAGAAAAAGCCACTATGATTCTCAGAAGAGGCAGCAGTGAAGGTTAGGGAGAAAAAGATAGCATTTAGAAAGTATAAGGAAACACAGAAGGAGCAGGACAGAGAACAGTACCAGTTAAGGCAGAAGGAAGCAGGGAGGGTAGTCAGAATAGCAAATGCCCAAACTGAGGAAAAGATAGCCAACTCGGTTAATAAGTGGGATAAAACCTTTTATAGTTATTTCAGAGAGTGTAGAAATATAAAGGGAAGAATATTGAGGCTGAATAGAATGGACAGTGGGTGGGCAGAGAGGGACAGTGAAAAAGCAGGGATACTGAATGAATACTTCATTCAGTATTCACAAAAGAGGAGGTGGGGGAGGTGCTTAATCCAATTAACAAAAGCACTCTGGATAGGGTGGTCGATTCCAGTCCTTTCACAGAAGAAAGGATTCTGAAAGAACTCTTGAAACTGAAGGTGGACAAAGCAATGGGTCCAGATGGAATTCACCCCAGAATTCTAAAGAATTAAGCAGAGAACTAGTGACACCACTGACTACCCTTTTTAAAAAATCATGGGAGGATGGTGTGGTACCTGAGGACTGGAGGAAGGCAGATGTGATTCCCCTTCACAAAAGTGGGACCAAGACAGAGGCAGGAGATACAGACCTGTCAGTTTGACCACTGTGTTAGGGAAAGTGATGGAATCACTTCTGAAGGAAAGAATTGTTGAGTACCTAGAGGCCAGTGGGGCACAGGACCCAAGGCAGCATGGGTTCACAGTGGGAAGGTCATGTCAGATGAATCTAATTGATTTTTTTTGACTGGGTGACCAAAGTAGTAGACCAGGGAGGGTCTGTGGACATGACCTACCTAGACTTTAGCAAGGCATTTGACACAGTCCCACACAAAAAATGAATAGTCAAATTAACCAGCCTGGGAGTGGGTCCCAGGGTGGTAGCCTGGGTAAAACATTGGCTGGACAACAGGACACAGAAGGTAATTGTAAATGGAGTCCACTCTGAAGAAAGAGAGGTTACTAGTGGGGTATTGCAGGGTTCAGTACTGGGTCCAGTCCTTTTTAATGTTTTTATAAGTGACATTGCAGAGTGACTGGAAGGGAAAGGATGCCTCTTTGCAGATGACACAAAGATCTGCAAAAGGGTTGATACACAAGGAGGCATGGAAAGGATGAGAAGGGGACTTGGCAAGGTTGGAAGAATGGTCAGAAGTATGGCAGCTTGGATTCAATGCAAAGAAGTACAAAATAATGCACCTGGGAAACAAAAACCCAGGGGAAGATTACACAATGGGGAGAGGAAGTAACAACAACAAAAATGGAAAGGGACCTGGGGGTAATCATATCAGATGACCTTATGGTTGGCAAGCAATGTGAAAAAGGCAGTGGGGGGGGGGGGATACTGGGATGTATAGGAAGAGGCATCACCAGCAGAAAGCAGGAAGTTGTTATCCCCCTGTATGGACAGTTGGTGAGACCCCATCTGGAGGACTGCATCCAGTTCTGGAGACCTCACCTCCGCAAGAACATAGACAGGATGGAGGCAGTTCAGAGGAGGGCAACTAAAATGGTGCAAGGTCTGCAAGAGAAGCCATACGAGGAGAGACTAAAGGAGCTTAATATGTATACCCTTGAGGAAAGGAGGGAGAGGGGGGACATGATATAAATGTTTAAGTACCTCAGTGGAATCAACAAAGTCCAAGGAGGTAGCATCTTTCAGAAAAAGAGATGTGCAAGAACAAGGGGACACAATTCGAAGATAGAGGGGGGATGGCTCAGGGGAAATGGGAGGAAGTATTTTTTTCACAGAGAGGGTGGTGGATGCATGGAACAGCCTTCCTGAGGAGGTTGTTGGGTCATAAGGCAATTTTTGTGGGGGGTAGGAAGACATAGGCTGTTGGTTAAATAGGATCTGCAGCTTATCCTCTAGGTAGGGGAAATGGGCAGACTAGGTGGGCCAAGGGGTCCTTATCTGCCATCAAAGTCTATGTTTCTATGTTATGTTTCATGCCTCTTGCAGGTAGTACTTCTGAGAAGGTGACAGAAGAAGCTACTTGCTTGAGACCCCTCCCCAATTTCCTAAACTCTTCCTGAACTTCCTTTGGCTCCCCATTCACCAGGTCATTAGTACCTAGGTGGATAATGACATCCAGTTCACCCTCCTGTCTTGCCTTCCCAGTGATCCCCAGTATTTTCCTCCCATCCCTCCATGCTGAGGCACCTGGTAGGCACCTCAGCTCCCTGTCCTCCTCCTCCTGTGTTCCTAACTGGATTCCACTTACGATGGAGTCCCCCACCAGGATTCGCTTCCTCCTCCTCTGGGGTCCACTGCTCTCTCCACTGAGGTCACCTACTTGGCTAACCTCGACATCTTTTCCTTCCACTTCTCTGGGTACCTCTATTTGGTTGTCCCCATATGCCAGTGTGGCATATGAGTTCTTGAGAGGAATAGGATCTAGGATGTGCCTGCCTGACTACCCTAACACTCCCTGAGCCACTGTCATCCAAGTGCTCCTCATTCTCAGCATCCTTTGAGGCAGCGGCATGGGACTGGGTGGTCTCTGGATAGGGGTGATGGTACTCCTGACCCAGTTTACTTCCACTCTGAGTCTGGCTACCTCATCCCACAGTCTAGAGAGATACATGCAGATAGGGCAGCACCTCAGTGTCCAGAAGGTCTGTCTGAATATGGCTGCCCCACAACCACTGCATTGCACCACTCCCTACATTATACTGCACTTATATGGCTATTCCAGTACTTGTCTGTTACTGAAGCTCTCCTAATTCCCTTTTGATTAATTTACTGTCCTAAAAATCCTGCCACTGTTCCTCAGATACTTTTCCTTAAACAGGGAAAAAAAAAATTAGTCAAAACACTTGTGCTGAGGGTGGGCTTCTTCCCCCCCTTATGCCCCCTCCTACTCCACAACCCCTACTATCCCCTGTGCTTAGTGCCTGTCAATCTGATTTAACAGGGCATATAATTAAGAGTGGGGGCAGGGGAGGGAGTGGGGGGCAGGGGAGGTGGGGGGGTTAAAATTTGCAGCAATTAAAGACAGCAAAGGAATATACCACCACTACAAGCACACCAAGCTAGGTTTTACATTTTCAACAGCCCACAAACAATTCTAAGTAAAGACAGCAAAGAAATTACAGTGTCACTAAAACCCCCAATCTAAGTTTAAAGCAAAAATAGCAATGAACCGTTACTGTAAATCACTGAAATTAATCTGTTTTCTTCCCCTTCTGGGTTCTGGCTTCTTCTGAGAAAACAAAAATCACTTGCTATCTCAACTCTGACTAAGTCCCACCTCCAGTTATGATGTAGCTGAGGTCAGAGGTCAGACAATTAGCACCCTTCACCCAAACTACAGGGCAAGCTAGACAAGCCAAGACTAAATGTGTAGCAATTAAGGACAGCAAAAGAATGCACCACCACTACAAGCACACCAAACTAGGTTTTACATTTTCAACAGCCCACAAACAATTCTAAGTAAAGACAGCAAAGAAATTACAGTGTCACTAAAAGGCCACAATCTAAGTTGAAAGCAAAAATAACGATGAACAGTTACTGTAAAGCACTGAAATTAATCTGTTTCCTTCCCCTTCTGGTTCTGGCTTCTTCTGAGAAAACAAAAAAAAAATTGTAATTCTTTAGTTTGTTATACTTATTTTCATATTTTTGTACATTGTTTCTCTCCTCTCCTCTCCTCTCCCCTCCTCGATGCATCTGGAAATGAGCTGATACCAGCTTAGTATGACTTTTCCAGTAAAACTTTTGAAATAAATAAATAATTTTTGAAGTTTGAACATGATCTTAAAAGATAAATAATAGTGATTATTTATGATACATCATTATAAAATCATCATCTTTTTAGCTACACAGGGCATGTGCATGAGTAAAGGTGTCTGTTTATGTGATCAGAAGCATAGAACAAGTATCTTACCCAGGCTATAAAATATTCAGTATCCAGGGGGACTCTGGCAATACGCAATCCACCAGTAGCTGCCAAAAAATGCACTTATGTGGTTATTTGGCTACTAGGTTTTGATCGCCTACTCTGTACAACTGCATGAAATGGCAACCATTACAGGTACTTTGACTATTAAAAGTGCTGGTCTGGCAGCCACATGCCCACCAAACATGAAAAAGGTTTATTTGCACCATAGTCTGATACCACATTTACTAGGCAGAAACTATAACTGCTCCTTAAATGTGCATTTCTGTAGCAACTGGCCATATTTATTAGTAAAGTCAAACAGAAGAACCCTTTGTTACTTCTGCTGGATGACGAGAGTGGAGGCTGTCTTTAGTATAAAGCTACTGTCATGTATTAGTCCCCACTGATGTTTCTCCTACTCCATCTCTCCTCATTACCTGTCATTTTAGTTTATGTCTCCATCAAGAATTTCTGCCTTCTGGACTTTAACTCCCTACTGCAAATTTAGAAAGATAGCAGCTGCAAAAAGATAGAGAAAATCAATCAGTCAGAAATCAACCATGAGAAACCACTCTAGCCTTCTAAGTAGCAAGAAACCATTTGTTGGTTAATGACAGTCTGACAACATGGCGAGTTACAGTAATCAGTGTTATAAATACCTAGAGAATGTGAACTAACTCTTCTGATAATGTTAAAATTAAGAGACGTGAATTTGTGAAGTATTCAATAAATGATTGTGACAAGACTGAGTCAGTCACCCCTCTGCAATATACTGTTTGAAATCAAGCACAGCACCTACTGTAGATGTTGCTTTACAGAATCTGTTTTTATTTTTTTATTTCTTTCTTTCCGTTTATATTTTATGGGATTTTTCTTATTTTTGTTCCCACTCCCCACAGGGACACGGCGTTCACATGTGTGTATGCGCACGTACACACCAGGATCCGGTGACCCCTTCCGCCCCTTCCCTGACTTATGTCACCACCCGTTACCACCTATGCACCCACCAGACCTCCACCCAGTGGAAGCAAGACTATTGACATCCGGGCATCCGCACCATTGGAGGGGAGAGCCAAGGCTCAATCCCGCTCCATCTCCCCCTGAGCTGGCACCCTCGTGATCCGAGGTCGTTCCTGAACCCAGGTCACTGGCATAATGTGAGATAAGGCACCAGTGCCTCAACCCTCTGTGCTACTGGGCCAGCCTACAGCATCAGGTTTTTATGATCTGAAATTAAACATTAATTTCCATATTTTAAGTGACAGGTAACTGCTACTTGCTCCCAAAAAATACACAATCCCTGCAGGGACTGTTCCTCAAGCAACTAGTCAAGGAACACACTCATGAGGGAGCCGGGGTGTAATACTGGACCAGGTACAAGTGGGACAGTGTTGCTGACGTCACAGTGGGTAGCCACCTGGGAACCAGTGATCATCATATGGTGTGATTCATTATATGAACTGGGCCAGAATCTAACCACACTAAGACGAGGGTCCTGGACTTCAGGAGGGCCAATTTTAAGAAAATGGGAGAGTGCCTCAGGGATGCCCTGGCAGGAATAGGAAAACTGGGTGGAGTCAAGAAACAGTGGGCAAAAATAAAGGAGGGCACTGAGAAGGCAACAAACCTCTGTATTAGGCAGGTTATCAAGTGCAAGAGAAAAAAGAGACCGCTATGGTTCTCTAAAGAAGTAGCGGAAAAAGTAAGGGCCAAAAAGCTAGCACTTAGAAGGTACAAGATGACACAGAAGGAGGAAGATAGGGAGAGATATCAGGAGAAACAAAGGAAGGCAGGGAAAGCAGTTAGGAGTGCAAAGCACAGAGGAGAATATTGCCAAGTCAGCAAAACAGGGGAATAAAACATTCTTTAGGCATATAAGTGAAATTAGAAAGACCAAAGGAGGGATGGTAACGCTAAAAGGGGAAGAAGGGGTTTGTGTGGAAGAGGACCAAACAAAAGCAGATATTTGGAACAAATACTTTTGTTCAGTATTTACAGAGAAAAGGGTAGGTGACGGGTCACAGATAAGGGGAAAATGGCATTAAAGGAAGTGAGGTGGACACTAGTCCTTTCTCAGAGGTGAGAGTCCTCAAGGAACTAGCACAACTAAAAGTGGACAAGGCAATGGGGCCTGACAAGGCACACCCTAGGATACTGAGGGAGTCCATGGAGGTGCTGGCTGCACCTCTGACAACCTTGTTCAACCTATCATTACACACAGGGGAAGTTCTGGGGAACTGGAGGAGGGCAGATGTGATCCCACTTTACAAAAGTGGGAGCAGAGAGGAAGGAAGAAATTGCAGACCTGTCAGCCTGACTTTGGTGGTGGGTAAAGTAATGGAATCACTATTGAAGGAAAGGATTGGAGAATACCTTGTGACCAGTGGATTACAGGATTCAAGACAGCATGGTTTCACGGGGGGGAGCTCTTGCCAGATAAACCTGATCAAGTTCTTTGACTGGCTGACCAGGGAAGTGGCTCAAGGCAGAGTAGTGGGTGTGACCTACCTGGATTTCAGTAAGGCCTTTGACACCGTTCCAAGCAGAAGACTGGTGAGCAAGTTGGGCAGCCTAGGACTGGGTCTAAAAGTAATAAAATGGGTAAGAAGTTGGCTAAGCAACAGGATTCAGAGGGTGGTGGCAAATAGTGCTCACTCTGAAGAAGACAAAGTGACCAGTGGGGTGCCACAGGGGTCAGTACTAGGCCTGGTCCTCTTTCGTGTCTTTATTAGCGACATTGAAGGAGGGCTGGATGGGAAAGTATGCCTGTTTTTTGGATGACACAAAAATCTGAAACAGAGTGGACACATACTGGTGGGGGGAGGGGCTTGAAAAAAATGAGTGATGATCTGAAAAAGCTGGAAGACTGGTGAAGAGTTTGGCAACTGTGTCAATTTAAAAAAGTGAAAAATCATGCACTTGGGGCACAGAAATCTGGGGACAATGTACCAATTGGGTGGGGAGGTATTAGCAACCACAAAACAGAAAGGGACCAGGTAGCAAAGCAGTGTGATAAGGCAGTGGGGAAAGCTAGCAGGATTCTTAGGTGCATAAGGAAGGGTATCATCAGCAGAAAGAGGGAGGTGCTATTACCCCTGTGTACACTGATGGTGAGGTCTCACCTCAAGTACTGTGTCCAGTTCTGGAGGCCCCATCTCCGGAAGGACATAGATATGGTGGAGACGGTACGGAAGAGGGCAGCCAAAATGGTGCAGAGCCCGATTCAAAGCCCTATAAGAAAAGACTCAAAAAATTAAATATGTACTCCCTAGAGGAAAAAAGGGAAGGGGGGCATGATAAAAATGTTCAAATACCTCACAGCTATTGAAAAGATACATGAGGGCAGCATTTTACATAGAAAAAGATGCTTGAGGACAAGGGACCACACTATGAAACTGGGGTGGAGAGACTCAGAGGAGAAGTGAAAAAATACTTCTTCATGGAAAGGGTGGTGGAAGTCTGGAACAGCCTCCCATTGGAAGTGGTGGGTGCTTTTTTCGATCCAAAGCCCCTGATCGGGCAACCCGCTTCACTGGTGGTCACAACTGTGCTGTTGGGCCACCGACCATGCTTCACTCCCCTCCTGCCAGCAAGTCAAACCAGGTATGGTCCCAGGATGCCCGGAGAACTCCACAGCATTCCTCAGTGTGCAAAGCCACCTTCTCCTTTCATCCTTCTCTCTGTGACTCTAGCTGCTACTGGTTGCTTCTGCTGGTGAAACAGCTGCTACTGGCTGGTGATTTTCTACCCCGGCTAGCTGCTTTCACAGTCTGCTTTCTGCTTGCTCTTTTTCTACCTAACTGATTTCTATGTTATTTGAATTTTATGGAGCCAATATTTGCTTAACTAGGAATTTTTAGAGCCAATTAACTGTATGCTTTGGATAAACAGAAAGTACTGTATGCTTTGAGTAACAGAAAGAACTTGCACTGTTAATGCTGTTTTGAACTGCTGTGGAATTTATTTTGTTTCCTGGATCTGTCCCTAGCTCCTTCTTAATCTTTCTGAGCTACTCATTTCTCCCCCTCCTCACTCTCAGCAAGCCCCTCTATTTCCCATGCTTCTGCTCCTCAACCCATTTACCTGCTCCTGCCCTTCCTCCCCCTGGGCTGCTTGCTCTGTCTGCTGCCACTCCCCTCCTCCTCCCATCTGTCCCTTTTGTTTCTAGATAACCCTTCCACCGACTAAGGCACAGGCTGTCCCATGACTGCTACTCATTAACTCTCTGCTTTTGTCCCTCCTTTAGATCCAGATCCTCTGATTGGACAACCCGCTTCACCAGCGGTCGTGGCTGAGCAAGCCAAACCAGGTATGGTCCCAAGATGACCAGAGAACTCCACAGTGCTCCAAAGCACACAAAGCCACCTTCTCCATTCATCCTTCTCTCTCTGGCTCTGGCTGCTATTTGTCACTTCTGATGGTGCAACAGCTGCTATTGGCTGGTGATTTTCTACCCCAGTTAGCTGCTTTCACAATCTGCTTTCTGCTCGCTCTTTCTCTACCTAGCTGGTTTCTGTGTAATTTTCTCCCACTCACCCACCCCCATCCCGGCACTCTTTAAGTGAGCTTTTTGCCCTGCAAGACCTCCCTCCACATGCTGCCAAACCAATAAAACACAGTGCACCCCTTGGCACACCCCTCAGTCCTCCTTTCCCAACCCTCCCAAGGTGTCTACAGTTCTCCCACTGACACTTTCCTATCCAGGAAATCTTCAGTACTCCCACTGACATTTGTCTCTCCCAATCACTCCCAGAGCATCTATAGTACTCCACTGACTGTCTCCCTATTTTTTCGGAGTCTCCATTACCCTTGTGAACTCCACTGTCTCACCCACCCCAGCCCACTCATCTCCACTGCACAACTGACTCTTTACCTCATGGTATTTCCCCCGATCCTTCACTGCAGCTGCTCACAACACATTGGTCTCCTGTGCCACACTGCACCAACCCCTGCAAAACCCATCACCCCCACCTCAGCAAGCCCTATCTACACCCACAACCCCTCTGTGATCCCATCACTACATTTGCTATCAGTATTGAACCACTGCCATAATTCTGCTCACACATCCAGGCGTAGGCACACAATCTCTCCCAAGATGCTCAAGCAATACCTTTACAGGATTGCCTTGCTCCTTCTCCTTCTCTTCGACAATGTACACCCTAACCCTGGTCATCCTTTTACCTCTTTTCAACAAAACCAAAGCAATAAACAATTTACCCATGTCACCATCAACATCCGAAGCCTACTACCTAAACTCGATAAACTCCAAGTCTCGATGTCACAGCTTACCCTAGATATTCTCTCTATCAATTAAACCTGGCTCTCCTCCAGGGTCCCTGACACCATGATCTCTTTGACTGGCTACCATCTATTTAGGCAAGCTAGGTTGAGTAAACGGGGTGGGGGCTGTGTCATATATGTTAGAGACCATCTAAGTGCATAGCCATCCCTCACCTTACCCCCAACAATAACTCAGTTACTAGCTATCAAATTATTACTGGGGCAAGACGGGAAATCCCTAACTGTGCTTTCAGTCTATATCCCCCTACAGGACCGGGCATCGGGCTTTAAAATGGTCACTGACTATCTTGAAACCCTTCCCCCTCAGTCTGAGGCTGTGATCCTGGGTGACTTTAATATAAACTGGATTGCTCCTGAAGCAGCCCTGTTTAAAGATGCTATTGCATCCATTGGTGTCTCCCAGGTGGTCACCTCCCCTACAAGATTCAACTCCAGGACTGGCACTAGCTTCCTCTTGGACCTAATCCTCACCACATACCTTAACAGAATCACTGGCACTGAGGTTCTACCTGGCTCACTGAGTGACCACTCCCCTGTACTTTGCTATTGGTCTAATAAGGCTCCCAAACCACCACCCAATATGGTCTACCATCATGTCCTTAAAAAAGATAACCTTACTTACCTCCACACTTATCTGGCTCAATGTGACTGGTCTCCCATCAGTAGGTCCAGCAATATGGATGATGCACTCTCCTACTTTATATGCCTGTTTAACAAAACATTCAACCTCTTTGCTCCATTCGGTAAAAAAAGATCAAAGGCCATTCTAGCCCATGAATCTCTGCTGCTATAATAAACCTTATGAATCAGAGAGATAAGCTATGGCATCGTGCAAAGGCCAATGGTAAGTATAATGATTTGCAGCTCTACAGGGCCACCAGAAACCTCTGTATGAGTGCAATCCGTAAGGCAAAAAAAATAATACTACAAAGAGCAACTCACAAACTCCTGGGAAATGGCCATAGTTTCTGGGAATCACTTAAAGACCTCACAGGCAAACCTAATAAAGCTCCCCCCACACTGCTACAAGTAAATGGCATTAACACCCAGGACCACAATCTAATAGTGAATGCTTTTAATAAAGCATTTACTGATCTAAGTAGGATTCTCCCTTCTGACTTCTTCAACTCCCCTAGCCCTGCACTAGGTACCTCTCCTGCTGCCACCTCTCCCACTATCCCTCCATTCTACTTCAGGCATGTAACAATGTCTGAGTCCAAAAAATACATAAAAAGGGTCCTTGGTAAGGACAGGTGCAGTGGGGCCAGCTTGGATCTCAAACTTCTACACCTCACAATGTATGCTGTCATCGCCCCTTTCACCTGTCTCCTTAATCTATCTCTATCTCTTGGTCGATTCCCCAACATTTGGAAATCCGAAACTGTCATGCCAGCCCATAAAAGTGGAGACAGGACACTGAGCAATAACTACCATCCCATATCCATCCTCCCACCCCTCTCTAAAGCTCTTGAGTACATTGTTGCTGACCAGCTCACAGAGCATCTTACCAAATGCAACCTTCAGTGCCCAAAACAGCATGGCTTTAGAAAGTCATACAGTACTACCACCACCCTACTGGCCTACACTAATTTCATCCATAAGCCTCTGGATGATGGCCACCTAGTTGGGTCAATCTACAGTGACCTAATGCCTTTGATACAGTTACCCACTCTCTCCTGCTCTGCACTCTCCCCTCACTAGGTCTCACCACAGAGGTTACTAGCTGGTATTTTTATTTTATGACAGATCACATTGGGAACTGGATTCATTGGGTTGCTGGTGGGAGGGGAACGGATATTTTTATTCTCTGACAGGTCACATTTGGAACTGGATTCATTAGGTTGCTGGGGGAAGGGGACATGTATTTTTATTCTATGACAGATCACATTGGGAACTGGATTTATTGGGTTGCTGGTGGAAGGGGAACATATATTTTTATTCTATGACAGATCACATTGGGAACTGGATTCATTGGGTTGCTGGGGGAGGGGACATGTATTTTTATTCTGTGACAGATCACATTGGGAACTAGATTCATTAGGTTGCTGGGGAAGGGGGCATGTATTTTTATTCTATGACAGATCACATTGGGAACTGGATTCATTAGGTTGCTGGTGGGAGGGGGGGCAGATGT
The DNA here is from genome assembly GCA_016271365.2 of Neoceratodus forsteri. Taxonomy (NCBI): domain Eukaryota; kingdom Metazoa; phylum Chordata; order Ceratodontiformes; family Ceratodontidae; genus Neoceratodus; species Neoceratodus forsteri. Next base: position 237,021,815 of record CM057449.1, on the reverse strand, counting down.
TTCTGTTCTATGACAGATCACATTGGGAACTGGACCCATTAGGTTGCTGTGGGAGGGGGACATATTTTTATTCTATGACAGATCACATTGGGAACTGGATTCACTATGTTGCTGTGGGAGGGGGACATATTTTTATTCTATGACAGATCACATTGGGAACTGGATTCATTAGGTTGCTGCTGGGAGAGGGACAGAGATTTCTGTTCTATGACAGACCACACTGGGAACTGGATTCATTAGGTGGCTGGTGGGAAGGGGACATATAGTTTCATTCCCTGAAAGACTAGGTTGCATACTAGACCCATCTGGTATTTTGGGAGATATGAACATACTTGATTTTGTTCCTTGATGGGCTGGATTGGGTATTGGACCAGTCAGGTAGCTTGGAGAGGGAGAGAGTGCCAGATTTGTTTTTTGTTTCTTGATGGGTCTGGTTGGGAACTGGATCTGTCAGGTTGTTGGTGGAGAGGGACAGACTTGTTTTATTCCCTGATGGGTGGGATTGGGCAGTGGACCCATCAAGTGGTTGGCAAAGAAGGCCACATTTTTTTGTATTCTCTGTCAGATCATTTTGGGCACCAGTAATTCTATTCTATTCTATTCTATTCTATTCTATTCTATTCTAATTTTCCCTGACAACCAGTATGAAACTCATGTGCCTTATAAAAAACTTGTATGAAAGTCATGTTGGTTAAGTGTTGTTTTGCAAACAGCCTCACCCTGCCCCCCCCCCGGTCAAGTAAATGATACCTTCCCCCTCTTAGTTTTTCCCAATCAATGTTAAGGCTACTCAGACTGACTGGAAACTCAGCTGTTTTTCATTATACAGAGAGTCTGGAAGAGATACTTTCTAGTTCCAACAAGCATCATATCATGACATAGCTATGTTATTCTTTTTACTTTTGCACTGCAATAATTTAGTAACATGAAAAACTCTCAGTTTTATGTAGGCAATGTCATTTAAAGGTTAGCTTTCCATTAACAAAGTTGTGAAGATGGAACCTTTATTACTACTTCATCTCTGAGCTCATTCAGCATCATTCTTGTCATCACAGTTGGGGTGGGGTGGCAGGTGGGCTACGGTAAACAAACCAAGGAGTTTCTCAGTATATTACCTAGGTCAGCTGCAGGTTCACAAGAGTAGCATCACTTGCTCAGCAGGTTCTCAAGCACTCACCTCCTTGCAGCCAACAGAAAGTTAGCAAAGTGTTGCAGGCAGCTGCAAGGTGCACTAACAAACACAACACCTACTCTTTAACCTCGTCACATGGCAAATTCTGTGGCATCGTTAGAGGTGCACAGCAACAAGATCATTGCCGCTGTGCACGTCTGAATGCCCCAGTTTGGCTGTTTCAGGTTCCATGTCATTGTGGCTGCAGTCCCTCTTTTCTTGGGATCGCAAAGTGGTGCCAGCATTTTGCAGCATTTTATATTGCCATGTGAACTGCCTGCACCACTGACAACATTGTGACAGACTTTTCCCAGCTTGTACTTCTGGTTGTCACAGCAGCATTAACATGACTTTTTCCAACCCAAGTTCAGTTAAACCTTTTTCCTGGCTCTCTAAACAAAGCAGAACTCGGGGAAGTGGCTATTTTAGAAAACCGAGGGCTAAAATATCTAGAAAACATGGGCTCAAAATTGAGCCGTGCCACTGGGCATGTGAATATGCATATGCATTAGCACATGCCACGTGTTGGGGCTCAACTCTGAGCCCATGTTTTTTTTCAAATTTTAACCCTCGGTTTACTAAAAATCCCCACCTCGAGTTCGGCTAGAGAGCCAGGAAAAGTTTCGTTAACTTCGGGTTGGAAGAGCCATCCCCACAACCATAGGGGAGCCCAAACCACACCCACACACTCTTCTCAGCTCAAACACTCCTCAAATTGCTGGAAGTCCTGGGCAACATCTGCAGTGCTCCCTGGGCCATGCCATCTGATTGCTGATCCACAGCGTATCAGTGAGCATGGCCAGACCAATCTGCATGGAGCTGATGACATGTGAACGAGCCCATTGACAGCCATAAAAAGGCATATCCCAGCCCCCAATGCACTTCATTGGGACAGCTACAAAACACATCTTGACTTTGATTCCAATAGTAAGTTGTCTGCTGTACAGACCAGCCCTAATGAATATCATCAGCATGCTGATGGCACTCAAAGCCCAATGATCTCACATACTCTTCCAGTGGTTAAATGGAAGTCTGGAGTCTTTTTTGTAACTGGCAATTTGATGCACAGTGATCCTGAAGTCTTAGAAAAATGACTTGCAGGTTTCATGGGTTGATGCTGTCAGCCTAAGGTAGTGGTGTGCAACCTTTTTTTTTTGTGGAGGGATAGACTGAAAACTTGAGCCAAGGCCAAGGGCTACTGTGAAATGGCTCAAGGTGACAAAAGCCTAATAAGACATTATTAACTGTACACATAAAAATAAATCAAAACACGTTTATTTATCTGTTTATTTTTCCACACATTATTAAAAATAAAAAATAAAAAATAAAAACTGCAAAGGGAAGTGCAGAAAAGTGGCAAGACACAGCCAGTCACTGGTCTGTTCTCCTTTTCTAGACATTTGTTTTCCCAGCTGAAAGCATAGTGTCCCACAACTCAAGTTCCTGAGAGAGGAGGCAGACAGAAAGGAGGGTAATTAGTAGCTGGACATCAACAGAACACAGCAGCAAAGTTGCACAGCAGAATTCCTTCCTAGGATGGCGGAACTTGCCAAGTTGATGTGCCATCTCTTAGGACTAATGGGAGGTGTTTCAATGCCTCTGGGGTACCAACTTTGTAATGCCAGGCTTAATCTTTGACTAGTCAGCTGCAACATGGTGTGTATGATCTTGTGTTTCAGAACTACTGGTCACTATTCCTTTTAGATCACAACATTTTCTGGTTGCATTGTGGCTGTTTTCATAAGATGTTACCTGCACTGATACATATATGTTGTACATTACTGATCTAAGGGGTGAAATCACATGGTGTTCAGTTCTGCACTTCCCCTGATTAAAATGATGTATGTGTATGTGTTGGTACCTATGATAACATGGCATAGTGGAGGTTGGAATGCAAAGTATTCAGGTATCTCAGTGCCATTCTCAAGAGTGCTTAGGCAAATATTCACTTAGTGAAAAAATGAATGGGCTGCATAGGGTTAAAGCAAAAAAAACAAAGTGACCCAACACAGAAGCATAAGTACAATACCAACCAGCTGATAATGTGTGAGATTCTTACAAAGTGTCACCCCAAGAAACCTGAAATGAACACTGAGAGAAATGTTATATTTATTGTACAATTTTATGTACCCAGGAAAGCTCAGCTGAGATGCAACATTGGTTTGCCAGCTGCTTCTACTCATTTTTCGGCAAGGTTGATTAGAGCATTCCTAGATTAAGTGATTTGACCAAGGTGCCACAGTGAGTATTTTTCCCTAGCATGGCTTGAACCTGCAGCCTCCTGGTTCCCAAACTAATGTTCTAACAGCTAGCCCCCACTGCTTCCATGATGTTAATGAAGCTGATGTAATCCAAGACAAAACAATGCCATCTAATCCAAATACTGTACTCTTGAGAGACCAGGTACTGTAAGTTGAGGACATGATCAGACCTATCAGATGGATATCCTCCCCCATCTCTCAGACCTCATCAACCCCTGCTTTCTGTCCCACACTCTCCAATGCACTACGTCTGGGCCCCTCTCGTTTCCCATGAGACCATCCCCAACAATGATGGACAAACCCTTTTGTTCAGGTGCCCTTTTAGCCTGAAACAGTCTTGCCTCACTTAGTCTTGTAGACTCCTTAAATATTTTATAATTGCACCCCACAACTCACCTCTTTTCTCTTGCCTTCAACTCCTGACTCTTCGGTGCCACCTTAGCTTAAACACAAACTGAATAATTGTAAGCCCTGCTCTCCTGCTCATTGATTTAACACCACTTTGCTTGTATCACTTTTTTTTTTTTTTTCTTCTGTATTTGAATTTAAAGCAAAGCCTCACCTACAGTCATCCTCCTCCAGTTATTCAGGTCCCTCAAGCTGTCCTCCTTGCTGGCTGACCTTTGCAATGCTGACTGGTCTCCAATCACATCACCATCATCATCAGATGTTGATAATGCCCTTCAAATTCTCAGCAGCCTGGGACAAACGCAGCATGCTTTGAAGGATGCACATCAAAGGCTCCCATCTCCTGTAGGTCTCAGTGGAGCTTACTGCCTGCCTCAGAGTTTGAGACATTGCTTGGCAGCTGCATAAATCATCTGACTTTCCAGAAGACGTACTTAGGAGAAGCAACTCTGCAACACAATACTTGCACAAAGGCTGCCAGGTTGGCCAAACCCGAACACTTTCTTTCCACCCACCAGAACAACCTTAACAACCCATCCAAATTGTGAAAGGCCATTCATCCTGCATTCCCATTCAACATCCCTTCCCAGTCAACCACTCCAGTCCCCACACTAGGTAGTTTTACAATCTCCTAATGGAGTTATTCGCTCTTTCTCCAACTGTACTCTTTCGTTGCTCTCTGCCTTCCCTCCTCCTCCATCTTCCTCTCTTTCTCTTCCCACTATTTTCTCCTCTGATCTACTTCCCTACTTCTACTCTGTCGGCCTTCAGTCCCTCCTAAGGCAGCAGCCCTGATGGTCTTGGCTTCAAGCTCCTCCATTGCTCTGCCCTGATGTCACTTCCCCTATTTAGTGACATAATAATTAAAAGTCAGAAGGGACTCCAAATCCATCAGGATGTTTTTAGTCTCTCATTTCATAAGCAGGGATAAATAAGAATGCTATGAAAACATGTCATAATTTATTGGGATTTTCTTCTTATTGTACTCTACTACCCAGAGACCCATATGACTCCCTTTGTTAGTAGACATTTCTCCAGGCTTATATCCACTGTGTCCTCACCAAAAAAGCCTCATTTGGATAAAATAGGGTGCACTCTATGAGAACAGCACACCAGAATGAAGCAAAATGGGCACTTACTCCAAAATGCTTGTTTGCAAACTGCACTTTACAAATTGGAATCCACGAAAACATTCCTTTATTGACTTTGTAGACTTGTATAAAATGCTCACCAGCAGCACTTCATCAAATTAACCCCTCTGCATAACATTTTCCACAGGTGTCCTGTGGTTTATCAAAGATGGTATTCTGGATTCAAAATGCGCTATTTAAAGTCCTCTCTTAAAGCTACAGTCCTGCGACAAGAAGGCTGTCATAATTCAGTGTGAAATAGCAAGACAAGATACATAATGAAAAAACTGCAAAAGTGATTAAAAATATTTTACATATTTACACAGAAAATATATTTACAGAATTGTGCCATTTTGTTTTTGCAATTCAAACTTTATTCATTTTTGTACAGTTACAGAGAGAAGATCCAAAATTACATACATACAAATGAGACAGGAATATGTATCAGAAATTAGATCAACTCTCCTCCCCATCCCCCCTCCCTTTTCCCATTTCTTCACACAGGATAAACTACCAACTGGAAAGAAAAAATACTTCTATGGTGATTGAAGGAAATACATTGTCAGAGGGGGGCCCCAAACCTCATGAAATTTCTGAGATTTAGCATGTAAATTAGCAATCATATTTTCCATTCTCAGATTTGCCAGTAGCTCCTGTAGCCACTCACTATAGGTAATGTCAGTCGTATCTTTCCAATGACGCAAAACAAGATTTTTGACCGACATAGCTATAAGGGCTATGTGAAATTTTCTATTAGTGACTGTGACAGAGGAAAGATCCCCTAATATACATATTTCGGGAGAAAAGAGTTTGGACAAACCTAATAGAGGGTCAGCCCTCTGTTGAATCACATTCCAAAGGGGGGGCTATTTTGGCACATGTCCAGAATAAGTGCAGTAGATTACCCTCCTCCTGCTGGCAATGAGTACACGTGGAAGATGATAGGAGTCCCAACCTAGCCAATTTCTGGGGTGAATAATAGAAGTTATGCATGATTTTGAAGTGTATTAACTGGAGCTTGTCTTGTCTGATGTATTTGTGACAGTTCAACCACAAAGAGGGCCAACTAATTTCCTGCTGGGGAAAAAGAGAAGCCCAAAATTGAGTCAGGTCAAAGCAATCAGGCCATTTCCAATTATGTATTATCCCGTGCATTTTAGATACAGCATGGGGAAGGCCTGCAAGAGGAATCAATTCTGTCATACAGGACAAACTTGAAGGTATGGATGGAACAGAGCCAAAAGATTTCACAATCAGGTGGCACAATTGGAATATTTTAAAGATAACAGAGTTCAGGATAAGGGCTTTGAGTAAAATTTCAGGAGAGGTTAACCAAGAGACATCTTCCCAAATAAAGAAATTGAGGGGGTGATCTTCCAGGTGGGAGATCCATTTCAGCTGGAGAGGTTTACCTTCAACAATGAGATTCAGGATCTCCCACCACGGTTGAGAAAAATCTGTAATGTGCTCTTATTTCAGAAAAGAACACAGTTGAGAGTGAACTCTGATGGATACTGCAATGGGACTGCCTTCAAGCAATAGGGGCAAATATTTTAAATTGATATGCAAAAGTGCCCTGGGGGATAGCCAGTTTGCTCTTATTAGGGTACATTCTATTTTGAGCCATATGGGAGTGAAAGAATGTGATGTTGGAGGGTGTTGAATTGTGCCATTTTTTTAAAATTCTAAATATAACATACATATGATAGCATATGATAAAAATACATTATTAGAACAATGACAATTTTATTTCTTCATGCAGCAATTTTATTCTTTGATCATATCTAAAAAAAAAAATTAGAGAAACATGGCTATCAAACAAGGTACATTTATGCTGCTCCAAAAAAAGGGGAGCAGCAGAGAAGAGAAGGAAATGAGAGAGAAATAAGAGAGGAAAGAAAACAAAAAGGGGAGGGCAGAAAAGTGGGGGTAAGAGGGGAAGATAAAGAAAGGCATGAAACAAAAAGAAAAGAAGAACTGGTAGCCAACAATCAGTCTTACTTTAAAAAGGGATAAAGGTCAAGCTTCCAGCTGAGTCCTTGCTTCAATACTAGAGATTCAGTAGGTTTCTCTTTCCAAAATGTGACTGTCATAATCCTCATCTCTGTTATTGGGTTTCACTCTTTCTAAACAAAGAAATCCGAAAGCATGTTTATGCACATTCTCTTTTTTTTCATTTGTGCTGCAGTTACATATTCCATGTTACCATCCCATATTTATTTTCAAACTGGTAACCGGGAAAGGCATGCTGAGCCAAGGCTCATTTCCAGGTGCGGCTCATGGCTCATATGTTCTCACCAACTCCAAATCAAATGTTCCTGTTTTTTTTCTTGCTAATATGAAAGCAACCACAGCACCCCTGGGTGTCACTTGGAATAAAGGAACTAGGGCTGAGAAGTTCAGATTTGCTGAAACATAGAAGCAAAGACTCTGATGGCAGATAAGGAGCGCTTGGCCCACCCAGTCTGCCCGTTTCACTGCCTATTGGTTAAGCTGCAGATCCTAGTTAACCAACAGCCTACTTCTTTCCAACCCCCACCAGGATTGCTTTATGTCTATCCCACGCATTCTTGAATTCCCCCCAGTTTTTGACTCCACAACCTCCTCAGGAAGGCCATTCCATGTGTCCACCTCCCTCTCCATGAAAAAATACTTCCTCATGTTGCTCCTGAGCCGTCCCCCTCTATCTTCAAATTGTGCCCCTTGTTCTTGCACAACTCTTTCGGAAAGATGTTACCCTCTTGGACTTTGTTGATTCCCTTGAGGTACTTGAAAGTTTCTATCATGCCCCCCCCCCTTTCCTCAAGGGTATACATATTAAGCTCCTTTAGTCTATCTTCATATGGCTTCTACTGCAGATCCCGCACCATTTCAAGTTGCCCTCCTGTGGGCTGCTTCCATCTTGTCTATGTCCTTTCAGAGATGGGGTCTCCAAAACTGCATGCAGTACTCCAGATGGGATCTCACCAACTGTCTATACAGAGGAATGACAACTTCCTGTTCTCCAATGGTGATGCCTCTCTCTATACATCCCAGTATCCCTCCAGCCCTCCTTACAGCTGTCTCACATTGCTTGCTTACCTTTAGGTCATCTGATATGACTACCCCCAGGTCCCTTTCCATTTTTGTTGTTGTTAGTACCCCCCCCATTGTGTACTCTTCCCCTGGGTTTTTGTTTCCCAGGTACATTACTTTACACTTCTTTGCATTGAATTTAAGCTGCCATACTTTTGACCATTCCTCCAACCTTGCCAAGTCCTTTCTCATCCTTTCTACCTCCCCCTTGTGTATCAACCCTGTTGCAGATCTTTGTGTCATCTGCAAAGAGGCAAACATTTCCTTCCAGTCCCTCTGCAATGTCACTTATAAAGACATTAGAAAGGACCTGTCTCAGTATACTGAACCCTGTGGTACCACACTAGTAACCCCCCTTTCTTTGGAGTGGACTCCGTTTACTATTACCCTCTGTGTCCTGTTGTCCAGCCAGTGTTTTCCCAGGCTACCGCCCTAGGACCCACTCCCAGGCTGGTTAATTTGTTTAGTAATCTTTTGTGTGGGACTGTGTCAAATGCCTTGCTAAAGTCCAGGTAGGCCACGTCCACAGCCCCTCCCTGGTCTACTACTTTGGTCACCCAGTCAAAGAAATCTTTTAGATTCGTCTGACATAACCTTCCCGCTGTGAATCCATTCTGCTTTGGGTCTTGTGCCCCGCTGACCTCTAGGTACTCAAGAATTCTTTCTTACAGAAGTGATTCCATCATTTTCCCTACCACTGAGGTAAAACTAACAGGCCTGAAGTTTTCTGCCTCTGCTTTGCTCCCACATTTGTGAAGGGGAATCACATCTGCCCTCCTCCAGACCTCAGGTACCACACCGTCCTCCCATGATTTGTTTCTTTTTTTTAAATTCCAAGTTTATTTATATTTTCACAAATGCTTTAACATGAAGCAGCAACAGACACCAGTACATGAACAGGGACATTCTTACCCACTCCATGCTAAGCCCCCCTACCCCCCAGCTTGGCACTCAAATAACCCTACAAAGCAGGTGTTAAGGCAATGACAGAACATATCTAATCATAGTAACAGAATAGCATATTTCGAATGACAAAATTAGACAAGATAAGATGGTCCACTACCATCCCTTCTCTAGTGTGGTGGGGCCCCAGGTCTGAAGAAGATGTAGAGCATGCAGTCCCTCCCATATCTTTTTGTAGTGGTTCAGGGACCCTTCTAGACTGGCTTTTACTTGCTCAGCACAGAGATTAAATAAAAAGTCCCTCAGCCATTCATTATAAGAGATGATGTGCCTATTCAACCAATGGCGTAACACTAGCTTTTTAAGGGCCAGGGATATCATGGCCATGATACTTGTGGTTCTTAACAGTAACCTGAAAGAAATCCCACAGAAGACATATCTCCGGTGTAAATAAATCAGCAAGACCCAGCAAGGGGTCCATTTTGTTCTTTATCATCTCCCATAGATCTTAAATCACAGGACAATCCCAAAAGATATGGGCCAGATCCCCCTCAGCCTTCTGACATCTAGGACACAGGGCGTCTACAGATCTGACCAACTTTTTAAGTTTAACTGGAGTCCAATACATATCATTTAATAGTTAGTACTGCATGAGCTTCAGTCTGTCCTGGAACACATATTGATGAGAATTTAGCCAGATCAAGTCCCATTTCTCCACCTGATTGGGAAATCGGGAATTCCAATATTTAGGGACCCTACTGGATCCATCAAGTACCTTTTCCCGAAGACATGTATATATCTGGGAGACTGCCTTGGGGTTTGCCACATAATGGGATCAGAAATTCTAACCAGTCATGTGTACCCACAGTGTCCCCCACAGCCGAAAAAGTCTTTATCAGGAGGTGCCGTAGCTGCCATACCTTGGAGACCTGCTTCCTGTTTATGGTATATAAGGCCATAATTATATCAGACGTCATACAGGACCCGCCTCTGAACAAGTCTCCCACCTTGAGATTAGTAATCGAGGGAAGCTATAATGAAGATATGAATTTTCCCCCAATCTTCAGATTGGGGCTACCCACCACTGGTTATCTGAAATCCTTGGTATTCTGGTATTTAAGGAAAGCACAGAATTGTGCATGTATCTGGAAGGAGGATAACATAGGAGAGATGCACATTTATGTGGGGAGGTCCCTGATAGGAGCAAGCAGGAGGGCCCATTTAGAAATTGTCAGATTGGATATCACTTCTCTTTCCAAAATTAGCCATTCAGGTATATCTGATTGGGAGGCTATCTCTTCATGGGGTGTGAACCATCTCATATACTTAGCCGCTTGGCTCGCCCAGTAATATAGTCTGAAATGTGGAAGTTTAAGGCTACTGGCCTTTGTGGATGTTGCTAGTTTTAGGTAGGCCCTCCTAGGAGGCTTCCCTTTCCAAATAAGGGAAGAAATGAGGGCATGCAATTTCTTAAACCAGGCTAGGGATAACCACGAGTTGAGCATATTGAGAGGGTAAAATATTCTTGGTAAAATATTCATTTTAATAATACTGATTCTGCCCCACAGAGATATGGGAAGAGATTGCCACCTTTTGAAATCCTACTGAACAGTATCAAGGAGGGAATCAAAATTCAGTTTTTTCAACTGATCTTCACTTCTAGAAAGCCTCACTCCCAGATACTTTATGCTTTTAGGGCTCCATTGAACTCCCAGTGAAGACATTGCTTGTTTATGAAACTTGTGATTTAGGGGAAACACAGTAGTCTTACTTAGGTTGATTTTATAATTAGAGAGGGCCCCATATTCTGAAATGATTGACAAAGCTATCGGAAAGGACTCAGTTGGATGAATCAGGTGAAGAAGTATATCATCGGCATAGGCCGATAATTTAAAAATGTGTTGTCCTACGGGAATCCCCTCTACCCCATCATGGGTACGCAGCCGGAATAACACCGGTTCAAGGTAAATATTAAACAGTAGGGGAGAAAGGCAGCAACCCTGTTGGGTACCCGAGGATAAACGAAATCTTTCTGATAACATTCCATTACAATATATTCTAGCCTGGGTGTTTGATATAGAGACGACACCCATGTAATGAATGTAGCTGGGAATCCAAATTTATGCATGGTCTGAAACAGAAACTACCAGTCCACATGGTTGAACACCTTCTCTGCATCCAGAGACACCAGGCAGAGTCTCTGGACACAGAGAAGATGTGTGCCAGCTTCCAGAAATGGTCCACCGATTGTCGTCCTTTCATAAATCCTACCTGGTCTGCGTGAATAATGTGTGGGAGCACCACCTTCAGCCTATTAGCAAGGATTTTTGATAAAATTTTAATATTGCAATTCAGTAGCGAGATGGGTCTATAACTACTTGTTAGTTCAGGGTCTCTATCTGGCTTATGTACTACATAAGACCGGTGGCCTTAAACTTCCACATGAGTATGGCTTCAAGCAGTGAGTTGTTGATTTGGTTCCCTCCCAAGATCCATGCGTATAATCGGGCCAACCAAGGGATCATTTGCTTACTAAAAACCTTATAAAAATTGAGAGAATACCCATCTGGGAACAGTTCTTTATCAGCTGATAATGAGGATATGGCGTGCCCTGTCTCCATCTCCTAGATGGAGGCGACCAACATCTCCTGCTGGGCCTGGGTAAGAGTCGGGAGGTTAAGGATTTGGAGATAGCTGTCAACTGCCACTGCAGTTGGTCGATTAGGCATGGGGCTGTATGAGGCTTTATAAAACTCTGTGAACTCTGCCATGATTTCTTTAGGAGTGAGACAAAGAGAACCGGTCCATTGGGACCTGATACGTTGTACTATTCAGGAAGACTCTACTTTTTTAATCTCAGAGTTAAGAGATGTCCTGGCTTTTCCCCTTGATTAATATACTTCACTCCTGTTTTTAGTATGACATTTTCTGCCTTCTCCCGAAGAAGAGAACTATATTGATGTTGAAGATCAACCAGGAGAACTCTATCTAATTCTTAGGTTGATGGAGATAGGGAGGCCTCTAGAATACGAATTCTAGACAATAATGAAAGAGCTTTTTGTTCTCTTTCCCTTTTCCTACATGAGGTGGTCGTTATAAAAAAACCCGCATTACACACTTCAACACTCCCCACTCTAGGTCTGGTTTCGCTGTGGAATTCAAATTGATATCATTGTACTCCTCAATTGTCTGAATGAGCAATTCAACAATTCTGTGATCCTTAAGGAGCTGGTTATTGAGCTTCCATACCAAGTCCTTAGACATGTATGCTGAGAGAGCCATAGTGCATGAGACTACAGAGTGATCAGATATCACCCCAGGGGTTATCTCGGCAGACACGATTCCTTGCAGCAGTGACTGGCTAATTAAAAAATAGTCTATTCTGGACGAGGTGCTGTGCACACTGGAACAGAAGGTGAAATCTTTGGAAGTAGGGTATAAAATTCACCACTGATCAACTAACCCCAAATGATCCATCATTTCCCTTATAGAATGTTGTGCCGGGGAGAAACGTTGTCTTTTGGGGACTGATTTATCTAAGTCAGGAGAAAACGGTAGTTTCCAATCTCCTCCCATAATACACGGAAGAGTCATGAAAGGTGCCAAGACCTGTAATAAGTTTGTGAAAAATAGGGGGAGTCATTATTGGGACCATATATATAGCTCAGTAATACTGTTGTTCTGTCCAGAAGCCCCTTGACAAATAGTTAACGATCCTGGGGGTCTCTTATAACTTATTCGGATGTGAACGGTGTGTTTCTGGCCACCAGCATAGCCACTCCCTTACTCTGGGTGCTATCCCCGGCATTAAAGACTTGGCCCACATATTGTATCTGGAGAACAGACCCTTCCAACTCCAGGAGGTGGGTTTCTTGGAGAAAAATTACTTTTCCTCTGAGTAACCTAATGTGCTTCAAGACCTGATACCATTTGACTTTAGCCCGGATCCCCTGTACATTCCAAGAAATAAATTTTCTATTAGTTGCCATTCCTGAAAAAATAAAATGCAAAAATCAAGCAATACCATGTAACCTGCAAAATGAAGTCCCGTGAAACCCAAAGTGCCAAGCTGGGCCTCCCCCAAACTTACTACCTCTCCAAGTCTTCCCACCACAATGAAAAAAACCTCCCCCTAAAACTTCCCCTATACCTACAGACCCTCCTTTCATACATCCCTACCACCAGTACATCTGTCTTAATAGGGGTCCTAAAGGAGTACCCCCTTCCCCCTGCTTGCATCTTTCCAGTACGTGGTGTCTTCCACTGTACAGCCTCTCCTCACCCACCTCACTCCCCCTTCTCTTCCGAATTGCCCGGAGCACATACCAATCTGTTCCCTTAGGAAATCATGCACTCCTGGGCAGATAAAATCCCCGCTTTGAAGCTATGCCCGCACTGATAGTGTGGGTGTCCCTCATAGATCCCTCACTTAGTAAAGCCAGTGGTTAGGCATCTGCATAACAGCAAAAGAGGACTCAATAGGGGCAGGAATTATCCCCGCCTTACTCCTGTCACAGAACTAAACTGAAACCTTTTCAGGATGTAAATGGCTCCAGTGACAGTTGAGCTAGTAGCACTCGTGCCAATACTCCCCTATTAACTCAACAATAATCCCTCACCAACGGGTAAGGCAATTCAACTCAAACTCCTGTAAGAGAAAATTATCTCGAAATACAATTATTGCATAAAGTCCAACTGTTATGGGCAGAGTTACACCACTCCCAGTTCTCATGAAGGACATAAACAAGTTCATGCCCCCAACTTAACCGGTCCCATGGAGGCCTATAATTCAGATTACTTTCAGTTCCAACATGAACTTGCACCAGCAGTTATCTGGTAGCATTACCATGTCTCATCAGTCCCTTGGGAGTGAAGAAAACAAAAAGAAGAAGAAAAAAAACAAGAGTCTCAATGTCTGAGTTGTAAACTGTAGCATACATCTTCTGACATACTCACTGTGTTCCTTTATACAGACAGAAATAGTGCCCATAGTCTGGGATGTTGAATTCACCCTGCCCAAAACAAATTCAGGAGTACCTTCAGCAATTCCATCTCTGCACTTTTCGGGGGCCTTCCATAGACATCCATCTCCCTTCGATAGAAGCCTGTAGGTTTGCAGGGTACAGCATTCAGAAACGGATGTTAGCCGCCAGCAGCTTGGTGATCATCCCATGGTATTCGGCTCTTTTCTGGCGCGCAGATGGGGGGGAGGTCCTGGGTAACCCTGACTGGAGTGTCTTCCCAGAGCACCTCTTTCAATTCCTTCACCTTCATTAGCAGGTGTTGACGTTCTTGGTAGTTAAGGAATTTAAATATGAAGGTTCTGGGCTGGGCTCCTTGCAGTGGTATAGGCCTTAAGGCACGATGGGCCCTCTCTATATTATCAAATCAAATCAAATCAAATTTTATTTATAAGGCACTTTTCAAAATTGTCAAAGCGCAGATACAATACAGGTAAACAACCAACAAATAAATATACATTTAAAAACAATTAAAAGACAATGAGTTGGCCTAATCAAAGTCTTTCTCAAATAAATAGCTTTTTAAAGATGCCTTGAATATCTATATATATTCTGGGCCGGAAGGTGAGGGACCTGCAATTTTATTTACAAACTTCTGCACGAACAAAACAACACTGGAGGCTTGTTCTTGCTCCAGTAGCACAATAATCACCATATTATTCCATCGGCTCCGGCCGTCTAAATCTTCCACCTTCGCTTCTAAGTTTGCAATACCCTGTCTGGTGACTGCCATAGCAGGATGAAATTTATTTTGTTTCCTCTTGATGGAAGTAATGAGCACCTCCCAGTATCCAGAATGCTGGGCCAGATCCTCCAGTTTAGTTATTTCAGCTTTCAGTTCCTCTGTTAATGAGCAAACCTCGTCTTGAAAGGGGCGAAATTCCTCCAATAATTTGTCCAGAGTTAGACGTAGTGCCTCTGACATGGTAGACATTCATCAGGCCGCCATTCCAGTCTGGGCCTTTACTTTCTTTGCCATTTTTTCAGGCGTGGTAGGCAGTGTATGGCTTGTTGGAGCAGCGCGCATTTCTGCATCTATAGTGCACAAATTCCTGACCGAATCAATCACTGCTCATGTTCAGTAGCTGATCCTCACAATTTCAGCTCTGTGGCAGTAAGATTAGCTCAAAATACCTCTTTTAATTGGGAATCAAGGGAGGGAGTAGAGGGAGTGCTGAAGAAAGCAGCTATGCAGCCCGAAGCATCACGTGATCTTGTGATTTGTTAAAAAGGATAGTCAGTGGTGTCACTAGTATTAGTTCTTTTAGAATTCTATGGTGAATCACATCAGGTCCCATTGCTTCATCCAGGAGTTCTTTCAGAATGCTTTCTTCTGTGAGTAGCCTGGTATCAACCCACCTATCCTGAGTGCTTCTACTGACAGGATTAGATACCTCCCTTCCTCTTCTTTTGTGAATACTGAGCAGAAGTATTCATTCAGTATCCCTGCTTTTTAACTGTCACCCTCTTCCACCCACCGTCTCCTTTATTAAGACTCACTATCCCTCCTTTGGTCTTTCTTTGCTCTCTAATGTACTTATAAAAGGCTTTAACCCCCTTCTTAACCGAGTTGGCTGTCTTTTCTTTGGTTTGTGCCTTTGCTATTCTGACTGCCTTCCCTGCTTTCTTCCTTCCTTGTGCTTTAACTGTTACAGTTCTCTGTTCTACTCTGTCTGTGTTTCCTTATATTTCCTGAATGCTATCTTTTTCTCCCTAACCTTCCCCACCACCTCTTTTGAGAACCATAGTGTTTTTTTCTTCATTTTGATTTATTTGCTTCACACAAAGGCTTGTTGCTTCTGTGATGACAGGTTTGATGTTTTGCCATTGTTCCTCCATCCATCCTTCTTGTCCATTTGCTAGTGCTTTTCTGAAGCACTCTCCCATTTTGCCAAAGTCAGCCCTACTAAAATCCAGTACCCTCACATTTGTATGACTTGACTCTATGGCTGTGTTTATCGTGAACCACACCATTTGGTGGTTGCTTGTTCCCAGATGGCTACCCACTTCTAAATCTGATATCCTCTCTCCATCCCCATTTGAGAGTACCAGGTCTAAGATTGCTCCCTCCTGAGTGGGTTCCGACACTAGCTGTCTGAGGCATTCCCCCTATAGGGCATCAAGAATGACCCTGCTCTTGGATGTGACTACAGTAAGGTTGCTCCAGTTAACATCTGCAATTTTCGGGTCCCTCATCAACAATATCTCCCTTTTTCTGCCATACTAAGGATGCATTCTATCATTTACATGTCCATTCCCTCTTGCTGAGACGGGGGTCTGTATACAACCCCCATGCAGATTGTGGTGTCATTTCCTGTCTCCAGGGTGACCCACAGTGCCTCCTCTCCTCCCTGTTTACCCTTTAGTTCTGTTGCTTTGATCCCATTCCTTATGTAGAGAGCTACTCCTCCTCCTCTTCTACCCTCCCTGTCCCTCCTGTAGATTGTGTACCCTGGTATGTTGACATCTCAGTCATGGTTCTTTGTGTACCATGTTTATGTGACTGCCACGATATCCAGGCTTCCCTCTTCCATCAAGGCCACTAGTTCAGGGAGCTTGTTACCCAGACTACGGGTATTGGTACTCATTGCCCTCCATTTTTTATGTCATTACTCCTTTTAGCCCCATCCCTGTCCTTACTGCCTTTGCCTTTTCTCCATTTACCCCTGCCCTTCTCCCTATTGACTTCTCTATTTTGGTGTTTACTTCACTAACTACCCTGTTTTGTGTGGGGGGAGGCTGGGAATTTTCTTCTCCTTTTCATTGTCTCCTTCCTTGGCTAGTTGAAATGCTTGCCAAAGAAGCATTTAAACCTATCACCTACAACCCTGGTTCTCCTCCTGTATAGGTCTGTACCCCTCCAGGTGAAACCCCAATCCCCAGTGAAGCTAAAACCCTGAGCTTGGCACCAGTTTTTCAACCATTGATTAAATCCCATGGTGTGGAGTGTCCTAGCTTCACCCATGCCATAGACAGGCAGCACCTCTGAGAAGGTTACCGTGCATGCTACTTGTCTAAGGCTCCTTCCCAACTCCACCAACTCCCTCTGCACTGCTCTGATCCCATTCCCAGCCAGGTAATTTGTTCCTAGGTAGACAATGGCATCCAGCTCCCTCCTCCGTGCAACTGCTTCCATGATCCTGAGGATTCTCTCCCTGTCCCTCTAAGCCATGGCACCAGGCAGGCTCCTTACCTCCATCTCCCAGTTTTAACCCCCTAACAATTGAGTCCCCCACCAGAAGTTGTTTTCTTCCCCTGTGGGGTCCTGTGCCACTCTCCTGTGGGTCTCCTTCGTGAAGGTTTCCAGCATCCTTCTTGGTCTCCACTATGGGTGCCTTCATAGAGGAACTATGCTCTGTCAGAACAGTGTATGAATTGTGAAGAGATACAACTGGAAGGATTTGCCTCTGTTCCACCCCCTCACCCTCTCTCAGCCCACTGTGGTCGAACCACTCCTCTTTCATGGCAACCTCTGAGGCAGCGGCAGTGGCCCTGGTGGTTCCTGGGTGGGAGAGGTCCCCCGAATCCTGGCCAACTCAGTCTGGAGACAAGCAACCTCCTCCCTCAGCCCAGAGAAGTGCCTGAAGATTGGACAACACCGCTTCCTCCAAAATATCTCCTGGAAGACTGCCGCTCCACAGCCACTGAACTGCACCACTCCCATCATGTCTTTTCTGTGGCCTCTCAACTGTTGTTTTGTATCCTTACTCTTTCCTCTCTGTTTTCTTTTTTTTTGTTTGTTTGCTTTTTCTCCCTACTTTTCTACTGCCTCAGTGCCCTTATAGCTCCTGCCCTTCCTATTCTGGGACAGGAAGTTCCTGTATTCCTCAGCAGTCTCCTTCTTACTTGCTCAGAGACATGCCTCCAGCAGCTAACCTTTTTTTGTCCTTTTCCTTCTCCTTCTCTCCCTGTCTTTCTCTCTGCAATACAAGTCACCCCAATACCCAGTTGCTTAGCAAATCCAAGCAAAAACTGAGCTGGCCATGAATGGCTTGATTCGGCACTGATTACAGGAAATACCACAAGAAACAATACTTGCTGGTATTTCTGGATTTACTACTAGAACCCATCACGCACTTACCCAACACACTGTTGCCTGAGCCCAGAATCCCAAGTGCAAAGTCCCGACAGTGGGATTTTGTTTGTTTCCCATGTTTCAGAGGGCTTTGCCCTTCCCCCAGAATTAATATAACAAACTCCAGTGGGGAGGGGCAAAATCCTACTGTTGGGATTTTGTGGTTTGGTATTCTGGGCTTGGGCAACAGTGTGTCGAGGAAGTGTATGTCAGGTTGTAGTAGTGATACTCTAGTTCCTGCTCTATTACCATCATATGCAGCTGATCTCTTCACTCAGCACACAGTGGGGAAAGATGAAAGATGTGCTGCTGGCTGCTCTTGCAAAATAAACCAACAGAAGATTAAGATTTACAAAATACAGTAGAAGCCACTTAACTTAGATGTGGATAATTGGGACATCTGCTTTACTGGAACATCCCTCTGGGAACCGATTAAGTGGTCATTCATTTCTATGAGACCGCCATCTGTGTAATAGGGACAGGGATGTTGGATTATTGGGACAGTTCAGTCCCATTCAGTGTTAATGGTCCACTGAGCAGGTGCGAATAGCCTTAATAGGTCTGTGACAACCCCATTTTCCCCATCCCTGCAGTTCTCAGGTCTCTCTTCTCACCTCACACAGCTGTGCTGGCAGTCTCCTGATTTTCCTCATCTGGCACAATTTTGCCCTCAAGAAAGCCAAACATTTAAACAAACAAAAGCCATGGCTCTCTTGTCCTCATCTGGCTCACATTTCTTTCTACTGCCTCACACAGGCTGATTAAAAGGAAAAAACAAAACAAACAAAATTTGCAGCTCCATACGAACTGCCTTCCTCGCCTTGTAGTACACAAATTTCACTGCCTTTTTCAAGCCAGCAAATTCATGTTACACTTAGTTACATGTAGTTTATTAATTAATAAAATGTAGCTTAGGATTTGTTTCTTTGTGTCCATGCATGTTCAGTTCGCATGGAACCGCAGTTTTGGTTTCTTTTCTTTTTACAACTGGCTGGAAAAAGGCAGATATATATGTGTGCTTTCCTTTCTTTTACTGAGATGGATGAGGACAGAGAGAATTGAGAGTCAGTTGCATTGTGGAAGGTGAGGAAGGCAGTTCGTGTGGAGCCACGGCTTTTGTTTGTTTTGTTTTTTGTTTTACTGAGCAAGGAACCTGTGCGTGGCAGTAGAAAGAGATGTGAGCCAGACGAGGACAAGAGAGAATCAGGAACAGGTTTGATTGTCACAGACAAGGAAGGCAGTTAGGGCAGTTTATGTGGAGCCATGGCTTTGGTTAGTTTAAACTTTGAGCTTTCTCAAGGGCAAAATCCTTACTTCTCTTAACTGGGATGGCTGTGTAATCATGAAGAAAAGTCTGCCACCTGGCCGTCCTAATTAAGTGGCTTCTACTGTAATACAAAAAAAAGAAAGAGACATATTTCACAAAGGGCCAGAAGAGGAACTAGAAGGAGAAGTTTTTTGGAACTTAAAGGAGTCACAGAACACAAAAGAGGGAGAGGAAGAAGTGAAAATAAAGACTGGGTCCAAACTGAAGCACATCAACAAAAAGAACCAAAAGGAGAAAGATGAAAAAAATTACATTTTTTACAAAAACCAAAAAGTACTTTAGTCAGGGGAAAGGGTAACTAGAAAAAAGGAAAAGGTCATGTAACTACAGGGGTGGAGACTTCAGAAAAGAAGCTGGAGGACATTTTAGGAAAAGCGAAAGTAAAGGCCATGAACTGAAAAGAGATAGACTGACAGAGATGCCTCACCACTATTACCAGTTGAGGCAGAAACTGCCCCTTGGGCCTTTCCGTTACAGGGCAGTTCTCTGTCAGGGACTTCTAATTTGTTGCACCACCTGATTTTTACTGTGAACCAGGAAAACATGCCTTTTGCCTCCTACTCAAAGTCAGGAAGGTCATCACAATCGCTACTGTATTGGTAGCGTGCCCTTCAGAGATGGACTGCAAACAGAGTCCAGCAGAAATAATAAAATTACTTTTTTAAATAAACAAGCAGTCACTGGTTCTTTCAAAAATAGATTCTTTACTAGAAGAACTATAAGTATTTACAAACAGGATATATTTACAGAGAGACAAAAGGTTTACAAATTTACTCAGAAAAGAAAATAAAGGATATTAAACAGACAGTTAATGCAGAGAAAAATCTGAACTTTTACCCAGACCTCTACCTGCCACTAACTGCTAAAGATACTTTCCCTAACTGTGCTGTCTTACTTTTCAGGTAGTCCTTAGCAGGGCCCTCTTGTCTTCAGATGTTGAGTGAGAGTGAGCGAGTGAGTGAGAGAGAGAGAGAGAGAGAGAGAGAGAGAGAGAGAGAGAGAGATATGACCCATCAGTGCCCTAATTTATTTCCTTTGACTGTAATGAGTGGTCACACCCCTTTGAGTGGTTGTTCCACATTGTTCCCCCATCCCAAATGTGTGTATGTGTGTATGTATGACATCATTCCAGTCAACAGGCCTCCTTCACACCTTGATATCCTCTGTCCAACTTTACAATCTTGTTTTTTCAGGATATCGGAGGTATTTGAAATTGCACCCTTACATCTGCTAGGATGTGCAGCTTAGATGAGCTCATTGGAAAGTTACACTGAGCAGTTAACCAGTATTTCCCACAACACCTGCCTGGACATGTGACTTGGAATCCATGTTTTCATTCACTTTCAAATAACAGAACTTATGCCTATCACTTCCCCCCAGGAAATGAAGGTGTGTCTCTTTCAGGTGACCCCCAAGAGACACTGCCATTCATGTAGGGACTGGAAGTGCCTAAAGGAACATGTTATGCACTTAGCCCTGCCTCAAGAGTCCATCTGCTCTGGCATTCTGTGCACCACTTCAATGCCGGATGGTTGTATCATAAGACTGTAGTATCAAACTCCAGTGCAATAATTTAGTATTTGCTCACTAGTCCTATGTAGCCATGTCAGGGGATTATGATCTGTGACCACAGTGAACTCCCTCCTGCACAAATATGTCTGCAGCTTCTGAAGGGTCCACACTATCCCCAGACACTCCCTTTCAATTGTGGCATATACGTCCTCCCTTGGCAGAAGCTTCTGGCTTAGATACACTATGTGGTGCTCCTCCCTTCACAGAGTGACCTGGTTCAGGACAGCACCCATCCCATGGTCCAAGGCATCCATGTGCACTATGAACCTTAGGTCATAATTGAGGCTGCTGAGCACAGGTGACCCACATAATGCCTTCTTCAGCTGTCAGAAGGCAGATTCACAGTCCTCTGTCCAACAAACTTTCTCTGGCGCTTTCATCTTGGTGAGGTCTATCAGGGGCTTTGCCACATCACTACAGTGAGGGACAGTCCTTCTGTAGTACCCGGCTGGCCCCTGAAATGCCCTTACCTGTTTCTTTGTGGCTGGAGTTGGCCAGGCCTGGGTGGCATCAACCTTTGCAGGCTCTGGATGGATGCATCCACTGCCCACCTGTTGCCCAAGGTACTACACTTCAGCCATGCCTGCTTGGCATTTCTCCATCTTAACTATCAGCCTTGTAGCCTTCAGTCTGCGGAATACCTCCCTCATGTGCCTGACGTGATCTTCCCATGTCTGTCTGTAAATGGCTATGTCATCCATGTATGCCAGCACATATTTGCATGTCCCAGTCAGAATGCAATCCACAAGCCTCTGGAAGGTTGTGGGTGCATTCTTCATGCCAAATGGGATTACTTAGAATTTGAATAGGCCAAATGGGGTGACAAAAGCAGACCGCTTTCTGGCTGCAGGGGTTATGGGTACCTTTATCAGGTCTGCTGTGGTCTGGAACCTGGCTTCCCCCAACTGTTCCAAGGTCTCATCCATTCTGGGCATGGGATAGGCATCTGACTCTGTGCAACTGTTGACCATCTGGTAGTCAACACAGAACCATGTGGTACCGTCCTTTTTGGGAATCAAGAACACAGGCAAGGCCCAGGGGCTACTAGAGCCCTGGATCACTCCAAGGGCTAGCATCTCCCTGAGTTTCTCTAGCATGGTCTGCTTAACCCCCTCTGGTACCTTGTAGGAGGACTGCCTCAACAGAACTTGGGTCCCAGTGTCCATATGGTGTTCAGCCATTGTGGTGTATGCCACGTTCCCTGTGAACATATCTCCAAACTCTCGCATCACATCCTCATCTCCTTTGCCTGGACTGGTGTCAGCTGCCCTCAGAGGGTGAGGTTATCCACTGAAGATTCATCCCATGCTTCCCCAAGGAGTTCCACAAGTGGATCAGCCACATTTCCCTCTTCTGGCTCACTGCACACAGTGAGGACCATTTCCTCCCTATCATAGACCTCCATATCATTAGAGAGGCAGTACAGTGCAGTGGTTTAAGGCTCTGAGCTGCAAATCTGGTGACATCCAGCATACCAGACCTGGGTTCGAATCCCACAGCTTCCACTTGCAAAGTGTGTGACCCTGAGCAAGTCACTTAACTTCCCTGTGCTCCCAGGTCACTCCTGTAAAAAAGCTTTCAGCTTAGTCTGCTACCCCTGGTTAAACAACTAAATAAAAAAATTAAAAATAGCAGGGCTTCATCATGATCACATGATATACCCTCTGCCAACATCTTCTGTCAGGTAGCCCTACTACATAGTTAATCTTGCTCACTTTCTTGATTATGAAGAACAGGCCATCCCATGCTGCTTGCAATTTATTGTGTCAGACTGGGAGAAGTACCATCATTCACTATCTGACTTTGTACACACAGACTCTGGTCCCACGGTTGTGCCAGGTTTTCTGCCACTGATGTGCAGTGGCTAAGTGCTCCTCAGTGAGCCCCATGAGCTCCTTAAGCTGGGTCCTGAAATTTAGGATACACCCCACAACAGACTCCCCTTGGGAGGCAAGGTCACCTTCCCATTTATCCCTGACTAAGTCTAGGGGCCCCTCACCCTGTGACTGAACAGAAGCTTGAAGGGTGAGCACCCTGTGGACTCCTCTGGGACTTCCCTATATGCAAATAGGAGGTGGGGCAAATATTTGTCCCAGTCCCTTTTATGCCAAGTAGCAAATGCCCTGAGCATAGTTTTGAGGATCCCATTGAACCACTTGACCAGGCCATTTCTCTCAGGGTGAAAGGGTGAAGCTGTTTCACTTCTCCCTCAAACTAGTCATTAAGAAACATAGAAACATAGAATTTGATGGCAGATAAGGGCCACTTGGCCCACCCAGTCTGCCCATTTCCCTGCCTACTGGATAAGCTGCAGATCCTAGTTAACCAGCAGCCTACTTCTTTCTACCCCCACCCCCTAGAATTGCCTTATGACTGTCCCATGCATGCTTGAATTCCACTACTGTTTTTGACTCCACGACCTCCTCTGGAAGGCCGTTCCATGCATCCACAACCCTCTCTGTGAAAAAACACTTCCTTAAATTACCTCTGAGGCCACCCCCCTCTATCTTCAAAATTGTGCCTTGTTCTTGCACACCTCTTTTTTTTGAAAGATGCTACCCTCTTGGACTTTGTTGATTCCTTGAGGTACTTGAAGTTTCTATCATGTCCCCCTCTCCTCCTTTCCTCGAGGCTATACATATTAAGCTCCTTAAGTCTCTCTTCATATGTCTTCTGGTGCAGACCCTGCACCATTTTAGTTGCCCTCCTCTGGACAGCTTCCATCTTGTCTACGTCTTTGCAAAGATTGGGTCTTCAGGACTGCACACAGTACTCCAGATGGGGTCTGACCAGCTGTCTGTACAGAGGGATAATAACTTCCTGTTTTCTACTGGTGATGCCTCTCCCTATGCATCCCAGTATCCCCCCAGCCCTCCTTGCTGCCCTCCCATTGCTTGCCCACCTTTAGGTCTCATCTGATATGACTACCCCAGGTCCCTTTCCATTTTGTTGTTGTTAGTATCTCACCCCCATTGTGTACTCTTCCCTTGGGTTTTGTTTCCCAGGTGCATTACCTCTGCACTTCTTAGCATTGAATATAAGCTGCCATACATTTGACCATTCCTCTAACCTTACCAAGTCCATTTCATCCTTTCCACCCACCTTGTGCATCAACTCTGTGTGCAGATCTTGTGTCATCTGCAAAGAGACATACTTTTCTTCCAGTCCCTCTGCAATGTCACTTATAAAGACATTGAAGAGGACCCGTCTAATACTGAACCCTGCGTTACCCACTAGTAACCCCCCTTTCTTCAGAGTGGACTCCATTTACTATTACACTCTGTGTCCTATTCTCCAGAAATTTGTTACCCAGGCTGTCATCTTGGGACCTCCCAGGCTAGCTAACTTATATTATTAATCTTTTGTGTGGGACTGTGTCAAATGCCTTGCTAAAGTCTAGTGAAGCCATGTCCACAGCCCTCCCTGATCTACTACTTTGGTCACCCAGTCAAAGAAATCTATCAGATTTGTCTGGCATGACCTCCTCTGTGAATCCATGCTGCCTTGGGTCCTGTGCCCCTCTGGCCTCTAGATATTTGACAATTCTTTCCTTCAGAAGTGATTCCATCATTTTCCCTACCACTGAGGTTAAACTAACAGGTCTGTAGTTTCCTGCTTCTGCCTTGCTCCCACTTTTGTGAAGGGGAATCACATCTGCCCTCCTCCAGTCCTTGGCTACCACCCCATCCTCCCATGATTTGTTAAAGGATGTTGTGAAATTCATCCCCTGGTCTGACAAGATTCCCAGGAGCTCATCAGCTACTTTTTCTGCCTCAATAGAGTACATGGCCACTGCTTCAAGGTACCTGGTTGTGTAGTCCATGACAACCAGTATGTATTTTTTGCCTGTACAACTTGGGGTGTTCAGGGGACCACTATGTCCATTGCTACCCTCTTAAAGGGTTCATCAATAATACACAGGGGCACCAAAGCCACCTAAGCCTTGTCCCCAGCTTTCCCACCGTCTGACACTGTGAACAATTCTGATGGCAATTTGCCACATCTGTGTACATACTAGGCCAAAAGAAATTGTTGGTGAGCTGCCTTTTGGTGCAGTTAATACCCAGGTGGCCTGAAAAAAGGGATGTCATAGGCTAGGGCCAAAGGTTGCTTTTGGTAGTCCCAGGGGACTACCAGCTGCCAGAGTACCTCTCCCTCTAGCTCCTCTGTGGTGTAAACTCCCTGTACAACAGCCCATTCTCCTTGTAAACTGACTGTTTGCTCCCCTGAGTGTCCTCAACACTATCTGCTAACTCTGTTTCTGAAGGGTATGATCAGCCAGCTGAGCTCTGCCCTGCTCCACTCCTCTCATCAGACCTTTCCCAACTCCCCTTCAGGAGGAAATCTGCCCCCCAGCTCCTCTGGTCTGACTCTTCCAAACTCCTCTTCGGGAGAAAATATGCCCCTCAGCAGATCTCTCATCTGTTTGCAGCTGGGGCTCAGGGCTGATACTCCTAGCTAGTCCCTCAACAACACTAGCTGCTTCCTTATCTCCTAAGGGATTGGCTAGCACAGGCTCTACTGCCCCTCCTCACCCTCAGAAGCTTGCCCTTTTGCCTGACTATGGGTAGTAACACATACTGTGTTGTTCCTGTGGCCAAAATAATTTCCCATGATCACATCTACAGGGAGATAAGGTACAACTTCCACCTCCCATACCCATGGCCACCTTCGGAGCTCAGGAAGACCCAAGCCATTGGTACTTGGACCACTGGACCCATGGCTCCCTGAAATCTTGGAAAACTGTGCCATCAGAGTCTTCTTCACCTAGATTAGATCCTGCCTCACCATGGAAATGCAGGCACCAGTGTCCCTCAATCCCTGTTGTACTGTCTCATTGACTATTATAGAGTGCATATGTTTGGTAGAGTTTGGTGGCACCACAGTATGTGTGCAGCCTTCCAACTGTTGAGCACTGTTTTGGTCACCCCTCTCCCAGGCTTTTGCCCTTTGCTCTTGTTTTTAGGGCAGACATAGAACACATGCTCAGCTTTCTGGCAAATCCAGCATTCCTTTGCCCTTGGCTTCTTGTTCCCTTTAGAACTGGTGAGTTCTGTTTTGGGCTTGGGTTTAGGCTGGATTACTTTAGGCTACCCCCTGGGCCCCATTAAAACCATGTGCTGCCCCAGTCCCATTGTTCTTATGCACGTCGCTTGTCATCTGCTGGCTACATACAAATCAGCAGTTTCTGCTGCCACCTTCATGGAGTTGCATGCCTGCTCCTGTAGCCATAAGCACAGGTTGTCAGGTACAATTTTAAGAAATTGTTCCCTTACAAACAAATTTTTTATTTGCTCTACAGTCCTAACTTTAAGCCCATCCACCAAACAATCTAGATAGGCACACATTTGGACATGCATTTCTACATAGCTGCCTCCTGGGCCCTTTCTTAATGCTCTGAATGTTCACCTATAAGCCTCTGGAGTCAGTTCAAAACATTTCAGTAACACCCTTTCAACTTTGTCATAGTTCATGCAGTCATTATCATCAATTCTAGCAAATGCATGCAAAACATGACCAGTAACCAATGGTGTAAGGTGAGTCATTCATGTATCCCTGACCAATTTAAACTGTACACATACCCTATCAAGTAATTTTAAAAACAAATCAAGATAATCTCCCTCCCAATATTGAAGAAACATTTTAGAATTAATTGTGGCTTCATGGGTTGGACCCCTGTGCCATTACTTTAGGTTTGCTGGTGTAGTTTCACCATCTCAAACTCATGCTGTCATTCTTTCTTTTGTTCTGCTCATTCCATTTCCCTTTCTGCTTGTTCCTTCTCTGTTTCTGCTCATCCCTGCTCTCTTTTCACCTAAATTAAGATTTTATGTTGGCTAGCCTGCTCTCTCTTTCTCAGCCTCTAGCTTTGCTTTCTCTCTTTCAGCTTCAAGCCTTGCCCTCTGCAGTTTGGCCTCTTTCAGTCAAGCTCCATCCTCAGGAACTCCAGCTGTTTCTGAGTCCATGCTACACTGGCTCTTAGCTCAGGTTTGAACCGTACAGCTCTTCCAGCTCATGCCTTGAGGTGTCCCTCTGACCCAGCCACTGTGACCTTAGTCCCGCTACCTTGGTCACCTTCCTCAGTAACATCCTGCTGTACAGGTGTTTGGTCCCGCACCTCTTTGAATGTCTGCTCCCCTTGCATTCAGTCATGCAATAACAGGGCTTCCATGAGTCCATTGTTTGGCAAACCCTCATAGCCAATCCCCCGGTCTGTGCACAGTTCACAAAGCTGCTGCACCTTAAATCTGCCATAGACTGAAGATTTCAGCTTTCTAACTATCCTGCACAAAGCTGTTTTCTAGAAATAAAAAAAGTAGTAAACAATGTAATCTTTTGTATATCCTGTTTCATGATTGTAAAGGCACATTTCTACTGGCATTCTGTCCCCCATGTGCCAGGTAAGGTTCATACCTTCTCTTCCAGAGTTCCTGCCTCTTCAGGAAAGCACACTGTGCACAGATTCTGGGTTTAAGTCTGTGCACTGATCCACACTGCACTGCCAGCATTTGGGACAGTGACGCCTCTCCACTGTTTCCAGTTGAGACTGAACCCCTTGCTTACAGGGCAGTTCTCTGTTGGGAACTTCTAATTCATTGCCACTGCCTGATTTTTACTAGGAACCAGAAAAAACTACCTTTTGCCTACTGGGTAAGGTCAGGAAGGTCACCATAACAACTATTGGTAGAGTGCCTTCAGAGATGGACTGCAAACAGAGTTCAGCAGAAATAGTAAAATTACCTTTTTAAAGAAACAGTGATTTGTTCTATCAAAAACAGATTCTTTACTACAAGAGCTACACAAATTTATAAACAGGATACATTTACGGAAAGACAAAAGTTTTGCAAGTTTGCTCAGAATGGAAAATAAAGATTGCTAAATAGACAGTTCGCATAATAGAAAAATCTGAGCATTCACCTAGACATCTTTACCTGCCACTACTTGCAAAAGACATTTTCCCTAACTGTTCTGTCTTACCCTTCAGCTAGTCCTTGGCAGGGCCCTCTTGCCACCAGATGTTGAGTGTTCCAGACAGAGAGTGAGAGAGAGGGAGGGAGAGCTGACCCATCAGCTCTCTAATTTATTCCCTTTGACTGTGGGGAGTGGTCTCACCCCTTTGAGTGGCAGTTCCCCACTGTTCCCCAACTCCAAATGTGTGTGTGTGTATGACATCATTCAGGCCAACAGGCCTCCTTCATACCTAAACATCCTCTGCCCAGCTTTATGATTTTGTTTTGCAGGATGTCTGAGATGTTTGAAATTACATCCTCACATCTGCCTGGATATGTAGCTTAGATGAGCTTGTGGGAAAGTTACACTGAACAGTTAACCAGTGTTTCTCATAAAATCTGCCTGGACATGTGACTTGGAAGCCATATTTTCCATCTACTTTTTAAATAACAGAACTTATGAAAGGAAAATATATACATTAACAAAATAAATGAACAGTTTGATCTGGTCAAATGCCCGTCACATAGACTAACAAAAAGATTACTTTTATCTTAAAAGAAAGAAGGTAAGGGCCTAACAGGTAAGCTAGAAAAAAATGAAAAGCTTCTGCAACTGGGTTGAATAGATTAAAGAATGTGAATAGAGGAAACATGAAATACAGCAAATTGAAAGACATGGGTAACAAAAAAGATGGCTAACCAAAAAGATTATTTAAAGAAGTTAAAGTTATAGCAGATGACTGTGCAGGGAACTAGAAAAAAGAAAAGCATCTGCAACAGGGAGTACCCAGAAAAGAAGGGGAGGGAGGATAAGTGAAAAAAGTTAAGCTGAAAAAAGAGTGGCTAAGAAAAAAGATTACTTTAACCAACATTTTAGGGGTGTGTTAGCAAGCAACTTAAGTGCCCTGGTGTGGGAGGTAGTCTCACTCAGTCACTGATGACTAGAATTTCCCTCTTTGGGGTGATTTTTTATTAAACCCCAAAAAGTGACAAGTTAAAGAAACATAAGCAAGAGTACCCTAGTCCAGGGGCCAGAGGGCAGGCTTTGTCCCAGTGTGGGGACAAGGGAAGCATTTTTTTCTTTCAATTTAATTACTGTCAGCAGCACTAAATTATGTATTCACAGAATATATAAATGTTTTAGTGAGGGCAGTAGGCTCTACCATTAAATGACGATTGGTGCCTCCCTCTGAGGGATGACTGTTTTAGGCCCCAAAAGGGACAAGTTAAAGAAACACAAGTGAGAGTGATTTAGCCCAGAGGCCATATGGCAGGCTTTTTCCCAGTGATGGGACAGGAGAGGCATTGTTTTAATGTAATTACTGTCAGCAGCACTAACTAATATCTTCTCAGAAAATATAGGTGCGCAGATGTAGGCAGTAGGTACAGTAGGCTCTGGCAGTCAGTGACGACTGGAACCTCACTCTTTGGGGTGACTTTTTGTAAACCCAAAAAGTGACAAGTTAGAGAAACATAAGTAAAATGTCATAGTCCAGGCAGAAACAACCTACCACTGGGGATCAGGGAAAGGGTAAAGGGAAAAAAAGGGCAAGAGGAATTAGTAGAACCCCCGAAAAAAATGTTACGGTAAAAAAACCTTCAACAAGTAGCTGCTCTGCAGTGGTAGACATGTTCAAATCCAAGTTTATTTAATTAAAAATATGTATAGCCAATACAGTGACAGATGTTACATCATGCACAAAATCAAATATTTCTGTCTCAGAACTCTGATTCCTCCTTACAGTCATGACACACTTTCAAAAAGGAAGGGACAAAATCTACCTAAACAAAGAGCACAATAGAAAAACGACTGTACAAGATGGGAGGAATCTGTATGCCTGCCCATAAGAGAAGCAAAGGTAGTACTAGAGCAGGTACTTATTGCAGAAAAAAAAACAAGCTGCAGGTACCACTCTCAGCAGAATGGAAAAAATGGCCACTCGCGTTAAAAATCTTTTTCATGTTAATGATGATTCAACAAGCACTATTAGCACTGTCAGTGATGCTGATGATGACTGACAATCGTAACCAGGAGATAGAAAATAGCACTACTATAATTACTGAAAATGAAAAAAACAAATGCTGTTAGTGATTGTGAGTGTGAAAATTATCCAGATAGCTGGAACCATCTAAAAAAAAAAAACATGCTGAGACCAATCCAGTTCCAGAGGAGACTCTGGAAGAGCAAAATGTTCAATCTCTTATGCCTTGCACAAACCTAAGAGGGCTACATATGTGATGTGGAATTATTTTTATCTTGACTGCAGTAATGTATGTCATGCTGTATGTGTACTGTGTAAAAGGGTTCTCATCAGAGGAAGGAAAGTTAGCAATCTTGGCACATCAACTACAGTATGTTAGGCACTTAGTCCAATCACATCCAAACATGAGGACAAAGTTAAAGGCAGCAGGAGGAGGGTTAGAAGGTGAGGCAGAGGAGCAGCATGCCCATAAAAGTTGTGATACAGTCAGAGATTCCCCCATCTCACAGAACGGGCTTATACAGATATTTTGTAAATTCTCAGAAAGAGCCAGAAGGTGGAGCATCATTGTACAAACCACAGAGTAATACCTTCTCTTTTTTATGTCATGAGGGTGCTCCCAGCTTACCAGGTTGAGATGGATTAGTCAAAAGTCAGTTTTTACCCCTTCTGCTTCAAGTACCCCAGTAAGTCAAAAACAGTACAGCATGAGAGAACCATTTGAAGTGTCTTCAAAATATGATGCATGTCATCCAGTGGCACAAAAGTTAACCTAGGCAATTGCAACAATGATAGCAGTAGATTTGCTTCCCTTCTCATGTGTAGAGGCTGTTGGTTTTCAGTAACTGATGCACACTGCAGTGCCCCATTACTAAGTACCATCTTAATTCTTTATTAACTGAAATGTAATGTGACCCTGGCACTGTTATACCAAGGGCTACTACCCCTGCCTGCCTTCCCAATTGCAGATTGAGGGGCCTGGGTTCATAACTACCTAGTATGGGTGAGCTCCTACCCATAGTAGTAGTACTAAGATTGTGGTACCTCCACCCAGAGTAAGTCTCATGTGGGTAGCTATCAGAGTAGGTACAGCCCTCTGGGAAGCTAATACCACTCCACAATCCTGCACACTAACCTTTCGCAAATACCTGAACAGTTGCAGTGTTTAACAATCAGAGTACAATACAGTTTCCACATTAATGATATGCTCATGTTCAAACCACTTACCAACAGGGTCTGGATCCTTGGCTTGCACCCTGTATTCCCCCTGGAAAAGGCAGTTTCAATACCAGCATGTACTGTAAGAGCATTTAGCATATATCTTATCACTGTAAACCAAGTAATAATATGCTCATGGGCCAGGTTTAAATGTGAAACAGTAAATCAGATTTATTAAGGGGACGTGAACAAGGAGGGGGAAGAATTCAGACAAATGATTACTTAGCTCTACTGAGACAGGTTCCTTTGCACGCAGTCAATTAAGTCCCTGTATTTAACAGTCCAAGCAACTACTGGGTACCCAGAGGGACTAAATGGCATGCCTAAATGGTGCTACGGGTTGGCCGGCATTGTAGCTGATGGGGCCCTTGATGGAAAAAGCTGATTAACATGCAAACAACACTTTTAACCCAGAACATATTTGTATCCATGGCAGGATGGTCCAGTCTATTTAAACACTCTAAATTGGCAACACAATTAGATGGCATCAGAAACAATTGCAACTTTGTTGCAGGGAGCTACCCTGGTTTTACTCACTGTACCCAGAAGATGGAACCTGGCAGTGGTGAAATGAAGACCTGATGCTTGCTGTAGTAGATGGCAGAGACCAGGGCTGGCACCACTCTCCTCCACTTCAAGGCCTTTCCCACATGGTGGCTGCAACCTGAATGTAGCTTCAGTGCAGGGGCTGACTCCCCGAATCTGGTCTCTCACCGAGATGCTGGTGCTGGTACAGGAACAGACGACATGGGCCGAGATTGGCATGGGCCCAGATGCAGAAAATGTCTCTGCACTGATTTAATTCTTTCACTGGTGAAACCTCCAGCTAGTAGACAAGTATGTTACTGTATGATATTGGCTTCCTTACTGGCAACAGGAGTCTCTGAATCACTGTCTCTTCACATGCAGTAGGCCACAGCACATCAAATTGAAAAAAACATTAATCTTTCATCTCTCCTGTAGTATCTGGCCAGTTGAAATCTCAGCTGACTTGCTGAGCAGCCCCTCTTGGTCTGCAAACTGGCAATTCCTGAACGTGATCTTTTTTGGACCAAAATAACAGTTCACAGGAGGCAATACAGGCCTCTCCTATGCACCAGGACACAGAACCCACAGACTTCTCGATCTCTTGAGCTGGAGTCTCTCTCGAACTGCCTGAAAAACTTCTAGTTCGAAACAATCCCTCTTTTATAAAGGAAAGGATTTAAGGAATCTGGTTGGCTGCCTAAGCTGTCAGTTACAGTTTCGGTCCCTTAATTGGTTGCATTTTAGGTGCCAGAAAATAACTCCAGATTTATCTCCCAAAAGGCTATGGACTCTCCCACAAATCTTTGGCTGAAATCCAGGCTCCTGATTGGCTATAGGACCCCAGAGATGGTGGCTGCTGTACACAGTTTTAAGCATTTTATGAAGTCCCTCAGAAATAACGTCTTGGTGCAGCCTATATTCACTTTCATTAAAACAACACCCCACTGACATGTAGCCCTTTTAACTGATGCCACTCATTTATATTTATTCCCCCTACTTTTCTTATTGCTGCCACTGAAATACTGTCCTGCTAAGCAGCAGGCAGCACCTTATGAATATTAATGAAGTGCTCATTTTTATTTATGAGCCCTCGCTTTTAGCCCCAAAACAAACCTTTTTATTTTGCTCCCCAGCGGCTTCTCGACTGCATTCCTTAGGTCACTGGCCCCTATTTGACTGACCAGGGCACTGGAACCAGTGATTTACTCCCCTGTTTGATCACAAAATTGGCAGTTGTCACTTTAAAGGTGCTGCTTGCACCTGCGTGATCCCCGCTTGCATTGAAGTGCACAACCAATGTGAAGGATAACACTAACATTTTAAGGCCAGACAAGGCTACAATGAAGCTACGGGCTGCAACAGGAAGGACTTAGGAGCACCAGCAACACTCGGGCCAGGACAGTGAAATGGGTCTAAGAAACAGGACACCAGCAGGCAATGGGAAGAATCATGACAATAGGGGGACACAGGGGCAATTAAGATAAGCCCCTGGGTGGGGTTACAGTAGTACCAAATATGTATCATGAAATGTGTCAACAACTTAATCATGCTTTAGTGCAGGCTTTTGTCCCCAAAATATGTATCACCACATGTGGGCAAGTAACCAGACTGTTGACTACATGACAATGATTGCCCACTGGGTTGCTTTTGCACACTCCTCTGCCTCAGTCTCCTCCAACCCACCTGTAGTGGCAACATGCAGCAGCTTTTCAAAAAACAGACTGCCCTGTGTATCACTGCCTTTGAGAAAGACCACCTAGGATCAAATATATTAGATGAACTAAACAGTTTCAGGAATCACGATCCACTCATGACCTGTCAGCTGGCTTTGTGGCTGCTGATAGCGGTGGTAACATTCTAAAGGCAGTGCAACTTGGTGAATTTATATATGGCCTTTATTTTATACACACCCTGAACTTGGCAGTGCATGACTCTCTCAAGGAAGATCAAAATGTACAGAATATGCCTGCTGTCATCTGAAATAATCTTTGGTCATTGTATTTATTTATCTATTTAATCTTGGATTACAGAGTACCTTTCAGCGCCAAGCATCTCATTTACAAAGGTTCCACGTCAGTGTGGAGGGATTACAAACAGACATAGAAGAAACTAATAGATTGAGTAACTAAAATATATCACGTACAACAATATACGGCATTAATAATACATCATAGATAGACAGCAATATTAAAGGAGAGAAGGAGTTAAAATTTATGTGAAGAAGGGAAGGTAGTAAAGTTTTAAGACCAAGGAAGAGTTGGTAGCAGCCAGAGGCTTTGTCAAAGTTGCATTTGAGGTAGGCAGGAAGTAGGCGGGGAGAAAAAGAGGAGAGGGGAGAGGGAACAAGGCATGGGAAAAGGGTGGCGGCCAATCACCTAGACAATGCTAACAAGAGGTGAAATTAGATGGGAAAGGAAGCACAGCAGTGGAAGGGGGAATTGAGGATTAGGGTACCTGTGAGTTAGGTGATGCAGTCACGGGAGCTTTCAGTTATGAGATGTTGTCGGAGCATATGTTTGAACTGGCTGAGTTTAGTTAGGTTAGACAATTCACTGCACAGCCCATTGAACCAGAATGGGGCTCTAAAAAGAAAGGATCATTGGCACTGAGTAGTTCAGCACCTTGGGACGAGAAGGAGTTTGGTTGTTGAGGTGTGAGTGTGTTGAGTCTTGAGAGATTCGTTAAGTGGGCATCCCACACCCAGTGGCAAGAGCCCAAGGAGTACCTTTTTAGTAAGAAGGCATGTTTGATATTTGATCCTCCCACTTAGCTGGAGCCTCCCAGATTGAGCATAGAGCTCACAAGTTTGAGTGAAATGAGCAGCACCTGTGATAAGTCTACAGATCTTGTTCAGGGTGACAGCCTTTTGAGTGGTGTAGTGGAAGCAGCTTTGTATGTGACTAGGCCATAATCAATGATCGATAGAACTGAACTGTGGATTGCAAGTTTGAGAGCTTCAGCAGTAAGACTTCTTCTGTGTCTATAGAGGAGCTCAATCCTAATGTTCATGGCCCTGTCAACATTCTCGATGTGATGCACATACTGTAGGTAAGGTGACTATCCAAGGTTACACCAAAGTACATAAAGTGCTGGATTTATTGGGGGCTCCTTGGTTATTCCTAATGGTAAGAGCATGCACCTTGTGTTTATTGCAAGAGGATGAAAACAACAACATTTTTGTCTTCTTGTAGTTTAGTACCAGTTTATGTGTACTAAACCATTACGCAACTCCACACTCCACAGAGGTTTACAAGAATGCATGGGACAGACATAAGGCAATTCTCTGGGGTGGAGGGTGGAAGAAGTAGGCTGTTGGTTAGCTAGGATCTGCAGCTTATCCATTAGGTAGGGAAATGGGCAGACTGTATGGGCCAAGTGGTCCTTATCTGCCATCAAATTCTATGTTTCTATGATCTTATAAGCTCTGCAAGGAAAACAATCTCCCCTACTGTCAGCTAATACAAGAAATCATTACACAGTGGAACTCAACATTATACAAGTTATTGAGATTTCTTGAACAGTGTAAAGCAGTATACCAGTATACAATGGAGAACCAGATAGGAAAGGCAGATGTTTATTTTTTTATTTATTTAGGTCTAGGATTACAAATATCTTTGAGCCAAGGCTCTTTCACAAAGGTTCCATGTCATAGATTACAACAAGACAAACATAATGGAAGTATGAACATTGGAGTAGGTACATAATCAGTACTTAATGTTACAGTGAAAAAGTGTGAACTAGAAGAAAAAAATAAAAGAAAGAAAGGGGGGGTAAATAGGGACAACAGGAAGGGAGTGGGGTACAGGGTGGCAAAAGGTAAAAGGAGGAGGGGGAGAGGAGAGGAAGAAGAGGAGGTCAGGACGGAAGAGATAGGAGCACTGGAGGGTGTGGAGGGTGGAAACAAGATGACAGCTGAGCAGCCAAGTGGCATGTCAGAGAACAGGTGAGGGAAGTGCATAAGTGGACAGGTTGTAGGCAAAGTGCTATATAGAAACAGACTTTGACGGCAGATAAGGACTGTTTGGCCCACCTAGTCTGCCCATTTCCCTACCTAGAGGATAAGCTGCAGATCCTATTTAACCAACAGCCCATTTCTTCCTACCCCCCACAAAAATTGCCTTATATCTGTCCCATGCATTCTTGAATTTTCCCACAGTTTTAGACCCAACAACCTCCTCAGGAAGGCTGTTCCATGCGACCACCACCCTCTCTGTGAAAAAATACTTCCTCACATTGCCCCTGAGCCGCCTCCCCTCTATCTTCAAATTGTGTCCTCTTGTTCTTGCACATCTCTTTTTCTGAAAGATGCTACCCTCTTGTACTTTGTTGATTCCACTGAGGTACTTAAATGTTTCTATCATGTCCCTTCTCCTCCTTTCCTCAAGAGTATACATATTAAGCTCCTTTAGTCTCTCCTCATATGGCTTCTCTTGCAGACCCTGCACCATTTTAGTTGCCCTCCTCTGAACTGCTCCATCCTGTCTATGTCCTTGTGGAGATGGGGTCTCCAGAACTGGACGCAGTACTCAGATGGGGTCTCACCAACTGTCTGTACAGGGGGATAACAACTTCCTGTTTTCTGCTGGTGATGTCTCTCCCTGTACATCCCAGTATCCCCCCAGCCCTCCCTACCACCTTCTCACATTGTTTGCCAACCTTAAGGTCATCTGATAGATTACTCCCAGGTCTCCTTCCATTTTTGTTGTTGTTACTACCTCCCCCCATTGTGTAATCTTTCCCTGGGTTTTTGTTTCCCAGGTGCATTAATTTGCACTTTGCATTAAATCCAAGCTGCCATACTTCTGACCATTCCTCCAACCTTGCCAAGTCCCTTCTCATCCTTTCCATGCCTCCTTGTGTATCAACCCTGTTGCAGATCTTTGTGTCATCTGCAAAGATGCATACTTTTCCTTCCAGTCCCTCTGCAATGTCACTTCTAAAGACATTAAAAAGGACTGGACCCAGTACTGAACCCTGCAGAACCCCCACTAGTAACTCCTCTTTCTTCAGAGTGGACTCCATTTACAATTACCTTCTGTGTCCTGTTGTTCAGCCAATGTTTTACCCAGGCTACCACCCTGGGACCCACTCCCAGGCTGGTTAATTTGACTACTAATCTTTTGTGTGGGACTGTGTCAAATGCCTTGCTAAAATCTAGGTAGGCCATGTCCACAGCCCCTCCCTGGTCTACCACTTTGGTCACCAAGTCAAAGAAATCAATTAGATTCATCTGACATGACTTTCCCGCTGTGAATCCATGCTGCCTTGCGTCCTGTGCCCCACTGGCCTCTAGGTACTCAACAATTCTTTCCTTCAGAAGTGATTCCATCACTTTCCCTACCACAGAGGTCAAAGTGACAGGTCTGTAGTTTCCTGCCTCTGTCTTGGTCCCACTTTTCTGAAGGGGAATCACATCAGCCTTCTTCCAGTCCTCAGGTACCACACCATCCTCCCATGATTTGTTAAAAAGGGTAGTCAGTGGTGTCACTAGTTCTCTGCTTAATTCTTGTAGAATTCTGGGGTGAATTCCATCTGGCCCCATTGCTTTGTCCACCTTCAGTTTTAGGAGTTCTTTCAGACCCCTTTCTTCTGTGAAATGACTGGGATCGGCCTCCCTCTCCAGAGTGCTTCTGTTAATTGGATTAGGCACCTCCCCCACTTCCACTTTTGTGAATACTAAACAGAAGTATTCATTCAGTATCCCTGCTTTTTCACTGTCACTCTCTGCCCACCCTCCATCCATTCTATTCAGCCTCACTATCCCTCCCCTTGTCTTTCTACGCTCCCTGATATACCTGTAAAAGGTTTTATCCCCCTTCTTAACCAAGTTGCCTATCTTTTCCTCAGTTTGTGCCTTTGCTGTTCTGACTACCCTTCCTGCTTCCTTCTGCCTTAACTGGTATAGTTCTCTGCCCTGCTCCTTTTGTGTTTCATTATACTTCCTAAATGCTATCTTTTTCTCCCTAACCTTCACCACTACCTCTTTTGAGAACCATAGTGGCCTTTTCTTTCATTTTGATTTGTTTATTTGCTTCACACAAAGGCTTGTTTCCTCTGTGATGGCAGTTTTGATATTTCCCCATTGTTGCTCCACCCCTCACTGTTTGCTAGTGCTTTTCTAAGGCACTCTCCCATCTTGCCAAAGTCAGCCCACCTGAAGTCCAGAACCCTCACTTTTGTATTGCTTGACTCTGTTGCTGAGTTTATCGTGAACCACACTGTTGGGTGGTCACTTGTTCCCAAATCACTACCCACTTCTAGATCTGAGATCCTCTCACTGTCCCCATTTGAGAGTACAAGGTCTAAGATTGCTCCCTCACGAGTAGGTTCCAAAACTAGTTGTCTGAGGCATGCCACTTGAAGGGCATAAAGAATGGCCCTGCTTTTGGATGTGGCTGCAGCAAAGGTGCTCCAGTTAACATCTAGCATATTAAGGTCCCCTATCAACAGTATCTCCCCTTTCTCTGCCATCCTAAGTGTGCCTTCTATCATATCCTTGTCCATTCCCTCCCCCTGACATGGGGGTCTGTGTACAACCCCTGTGAGGATTGTGGTGTTATTTTCAGTCTCTAAGGTGACCCACAGTGCCTCCCCTCCTCCCTGTTTACTCTTTGGTTCAGTTGTTTTTTTCCCTTCCCTTACATAGAGATCTACTCCCCCTTCTGCCCTCCCTGTTGCTCCTGTAGGTTGTGTACCCTGGTATGTTAACATCCCAGTCATGGTTCTCTGTGTACCATGTTTCTGTGACTGCTACGATATCCAGGCATCCCTCTTCCATCAAGGCCACCAGTTCAGGGAGCTTGTTGCCCAGACTACGAGCATTGGTACTCATTACCCTCCATTACTTGATGACCTTACCCCTTTTTGCCCCACCCCCGTCCTTATTGTGTTTGTCACGTTCTCCATTTACCCCTGCACTTCTCCCTATCGATATCTGTACGTTGGTGTCTACCTCACTTAGTACCCTGATTTTTTGGGGGGAGGCTAGGATTTCCCTGCTCCTTTCCAGTGCCTCCCCCCTTGGCTAGTGTAAATGCTTGCCAATGAAGTATTTAAACCTATCACCTAGGATCCTGGTTCCCCTTCCTGGTTAGATGCAGACCATCACACCAGTATAGGCCTGCATCCCTCCAGGTGGACCCCCAGTTCCCAGTGAAGCCAAATCCCTGAGCTCTGCACCAGGTTTTCAACCACTGATTGAATCCCATGGTGTGGAGCACCCTAGCCTTACTCATGCCATAGACAGGCAGCACCTCTGAGAAGGTTACCATGTGTCTTATTTGTCTAAGGCCCCTTCTCATCTCCACAAATGCTTCTTGCACTGCTCTGTTCCCTTTCTTAGCCAGGTCATCTGTCCCTAGGTGGATAATGACATCCAGCTCCCTCCCCCTGTGCAGCTGCTCCTGCGATCCTGAGGATTCGCTCCCTGTCCCTCCAAGCCATGGCACCAGGCAGGCACCTTACCTCCCTCTCCCATTCCTCCCCTAGTTCTACCTTCCTAACAATGGAGACCCCCACCAGCAGTTGTTTCCTTCCCATATGGGGTCCCATGCCACCCTCCTGTGGGTCTCCTTTGTGGAGGTTCCCAGCATCCTCCTTAGTCTCCACTGTGGGTGCCTCCATAGAGGAACCACACTTTTCCAGAATGGCATAGAATTTGTGGAGAGGTACAACTGGAGGGATGCACCTCTGTTCCACCACCCTCACCCTCCCTGAGCCCACTGTGGTTCAACCACTCCTTTTTCTTGGCAACCTCTGAGGCAATGGCAGTGACTCTGGTGGTCCCTGGGTGGGATAGGAGGTCCCATAAATCCTGGCCAACTCAGCCTGGAGATGAGCAACCTCCTCCTCAGCCCAGAGAGGTGCCTGCAGATGGGACAACACTGCATCCTCCAGAACGCCTCCCGGAAGACTGCTGCTCCACAGCCACTGCACTGCACCACTCCCATCATGTCTTTTTCTGGCCCCTAACTGTAGTTTGAATACTTACTCTTTCCTCTGTTTGTTTATTTCTTTTTTTCTCTCCTACTTACTTACTGCCTCTGTGCCCTTTTAGCTCCTGATCTTCCTGTTCTGAGACAAGAAGTTCCTATATTTCTCAGTAGTCTCCTTACTTGCTCAGAGTCAGACCTCCAGCAGCTGGGGGGATGGAGAGCTACTTGCCCTTCTAGGATGGTGAGTCTTTGGTGGCTCTGTGATCACTCACTTTCTGCTCCCAAACAGGAAGTTGCTGTTGTCAGTTAAATCCTGTGCCTATAAAAGTAGAACTGGTTTAGGGTGGGGGTGGTGGAGAGGGAAGGAGGGCAATATAGTCCCAGTACAGAAGTTTTAGTTATACCAGTAGCTCCTTCCTCTATAGAGGCGGTGGTCCTCTAGGCAGCTATCACAATGGAACCACCGGGTGGGATGTCTGATTATTAGTCAAGGCAATGACAGGAGGTGGGAGGTCTGTTATTAGTCAAGGCAGTCACAGGAGCTGAAAGCAATGAGTGAGTGGCGGAGCCTTGACTTCAAAGTGTCGAGTGAGGGGTTGGAGGAGATGTCACTAGAAAGTCCATTAAGCCAGCTGGGAGCCCTGTAAGCAAAAAATCTTTGACCTTGTGTTGTGCAACAGTGGGGAATTT
The DNA here is from genome assembly GCA_016271365.2 of Neoceratodus forsteri. Taxonomy (NCBI): domain Eukaryota; kingdom Metazoa; phylum Chordata; order Ceratodontiformes; family Ceratodontidae; genus Neoceratodus; species Neoceratodus forsteri. The sequence goes on along the minus strand of CM057449.1, from coordinate 236,981,570 downwards.
GAAGAAGCTGCGTTTTTGACCCCATGGTGTTGTGGTTGTTTTTGGGTTGTAGGAGAGCACAGACTCCAGGAGGTGCAAGTCCATTCAATATTTTCTTTACTACCATGCAGGTTTGGCATTTTATTCAATTGGCAAGTTGCAGCCAACTGGTTTGAGTATAGAGGTCACAGGTGTGTGTAAGACGTTGAGAGCCACTGATGAGCCGACAAGCCTTGTTGAGGGAGGTAGATACACGTTTGAGTGTGGTAGCAGTAGCAGAGCCATATATATGACAAGGCAATAGTCAATAATGGTAATGATGGAGCTCTGGACGGCAGCTGCCAGGGCATTGGGGATTAGGTGTCTCCTGTGGTGGAACAGTAAGCCCAATCTGGAATTGGCAGCTTTGGCAACATTCTTAATGTGGGCAGCATAGGAGAGGTGGGAGTCGAGGGTGATCCCAAGGTATTTGAAGGTTTGGACCTGTTCCAGTGCACCACCTTGGCTGGTGTTAACGGAGAGGTAGTGATGCATATGTTTATTGTGGGAGCTGCTGAAAATTATGGCCTTGGTTTTTTTCTGATTAAGGATCAGTTTATGCTTTATGAACCAGTTCTCAACCGAAGAGAAACCCTGCTGGAGATTGTCTTGCAGCAGGTTCGGGTCCTGGTGGGAGGCTAGGATTACTGCATCATCAGCATAGAGTATGATTTGTTGAGAACAGGCTTCTGGTAGTGTGTTAAGGAACAAGTTGAAGAGGAGTGGGCCCAGGATAGAGCCCTGGGAAACACCAGAGCAAACAGCTTTGGCATTGGAGAGCACATCCGCAAGTTTTACACGTTGTGACTGGTTTTCAAGGTAGCTTTTAAACCACATAACAGGGCTAGAGGACAGCCCTGCATTTTGAAGCTGGACAAGCAGAAGGTGGTGGTGGTGGACAGTATCGAAGGCCTTGGTCAGGTTGATATAGATAGCTCCAGTAAGTTGTTCATTGTCCAGAGAGCTGTGGATGGCACCGGTGAATTCAAGTAGGGCGGAAGAATTGCTATGTCCTTTTCTGAAGCCATGTTGCTGCCTGCAAAGAATATTATATTTTCCCAAATAGTTGGTGAGCTGGTCTGCTACTATATGTTCCAGGGCGTTTGAGAGGGGAGGTAGAATAGAGATTGGGTGAAAGTTCCCGTGGGCGGTCTTATCACCACTTTTATGGATTGGGGTGACAGTGACTGATTTCCATTTGTCTGGGAACTGCCTACGGGTAAGAGAGAGAGAGGTCAAAAATCCTGTTAAGAGGCCCAAGAACCTCTTCTAGAGTGAGGGACAGCAGCTTGAAGTCGAGTGTATCATTGACTTGATCTGGATTTGCTTATGGCTTTGGTCACGTACTTGTGAACTTCATTCTTTTTCTTTACTGCTTTAAAGTAGAAGGGAGGGTGACTGGCAGAGGCAGTGGGATTGAGGGACATGGGGGCTTCATCATCTTTAAAAAAAACAGGGGGGAGAACACTGCTGAGGTCAGTGGACGCGGTGTTGAAGGTGTTTGCAATGATTTTCGGGTCAAGTGTGGTACTCCCGTTAATATTGAGCATGGCCGGCAAGAATTTGGACTGCTTCCCAGTGACTTCTTTTATGTTGTTCTAGATGTCTCTCCCATTTCTCCAGGTTTCAGTGAGAGCTTTCTTGTAGTAGTCAGATTTCTGTTGCAGAATGGATTTAGTACAACCATTCCATGCTCGTTTGTAGTTTTGGATGTCAGCTTGCTTACCGGACGTTCTAGCCAGTTCCCAAAGGTGGTCCCTGGATTTTAGTTTCTTTAGGAGATAGCCTGATAGTCAAGGGCTGCAGAGAGATTTAACTTTGCACTTTTTGAGATGAGCGTATTCGTTACAGGCTTCGTTAGAGATGTGGATGAATTGGTCAAGTGCAGAATTAATATCAGTTGCCCTAAAGATAGGAGACCAGTCCTGCAGGAGGAGATGAGATTTGAGTGAGTTAACTAACCATGAGGTAGGACTCTGCTGGAGATGATTTTAAGGGGGGTTTACTGAATTTGTTGTACCAAGTACAGCTGACAGGGGAATGGTCATTGAGTGAGTCAGGGAGGACTGAGGAGTTCATGATCCGAGAGGGGTGGCTGGTTAGAATCCAGTCCAGTAGGGTGCTGGTCCCAGTTTTATAGTTCTTTCTGGTTGGGGCAAGGTTGGACAATATGACAGAGTACTTAAAAGCCCCAGCCTCAGCCACAAGCCAGTTGACATCAAAGTCACCAAGAAGGATGGTTTCAGAGTCAGGTGGTTGTGACCTGATGAGATCCAAGACAGCGGTTAGACCAGGTCCTTGCTCTTTAGGTGGAACATATACAGTAACGACTGTGAGGGCTTTATTGTGAGCACCTAATAGGAGTCTGATGGGGAGAATTTGAGCAGGGCTAGCTGGGACAGCAGTATCAATGGGGTGTCCCAGAAGAGCGTCTCTCAGGTACAGCATGCATCCTCCACCTCATTTGACTTTTGATCTAGCCTAAAGACATTATAGCCAGGAAGGGTGATTGCTTGGTCAGGCACCAAGGGGGTGAGCCAGGTTTCGACAACTGCCAAAATATCAGGATTATGTTGGTTTGAAAAGACTTTGTATCAAGCTTGGGGAGTAAACTACAGATGTTCAGGCATATGATTGAGAGAGCACCAGAGGGTTTGTTCTGGTTGGGAACCCTGGAGGTGTTCGGGCCAGGGTAGGGGTGAACATTTCCCAATAGCTGCAGGAGAATCATGAGATTCAGGGTGCTCAGACGTAATTCCCTAAGGGAGAGCTTGCATTCCTTTCTGAACAGGAACGTGCCATGGTGTGGATGTGAAGGTTCAGCATTAAAGTTGTATAGGAGGTAGATGGGGTACCCAGTGCTCACATGCGAGTAGGGACAGTTCTTTAGTGGAGAGGTATCCCCTGGGGGCAGGGTTTGTCTCATGAGGTAGAGTACCAGGGTGACAATAGGCAATATTCAGTTGGTAGCTATGGTGGGGAAGGGAGGCAGGCTCTAGGAAAGTGGAGAAGGGGAAAGAGGGAAGACAGGAAGAGGAGGAAGGTGAACATTGAATGGATGGAGAGCATATTGAAATGAAAATTTAGATGGCGGGGAGGGCCAAGCAGGCAGTAGTCACAGGGAGAATGGAGGCGAAGAGTGGGGAGAAGGTGGAGAGAGAGGGGGAGGACCAAGCGAAGTAACCTGTAATAAGCGAGCAAGGGAGGATCCTTCAAAGGGGGCGTGGTGAAGGTCTATTTAGTAAAAGTGCGAGGTGGGGGAAGGGGGCAGGTGTAATAATTTGGTTGCTTTCCACTAAATGTCAATGGGCGCAATGGCCCCGAAGCAAGAAAAAATTCCACAGGAAGAGCAGCCAATGAAGGTTCAGGAGGAAAGCAGGGGTCCAATCAGGGTTCACCATGGTGATAGCATTGGACCAATGATGACAACTCACAGCTACCCTGGCCATTCAAGGAGTTCTTAAACGGCTATGTGAATCCCAATGTTGGCCAGGAGGCAAGCGCCTGTGCGGCTGGTTCCCGAGCCGCGGCTGCAACAACAGAGGGCTGGTGGAATCTGGAAGAGGGAGGAAGGATAGTGAGGGTTAGTAAAGAGGAGAGCTAAGACAAAGGAAGGGTGACATGGGGGTTAATTAACAATCCTGATCCACCAAACAGTTGGTACTGGTAAACTCAGCATTAGCAGTTCATGTATTAAAAAGAGACAGCTCAGGACAGGTAGAGTCAAGAGCCAATAAGAGAAGGGGGAATAGCGTTATGCCTAATCAGAGCTCAGGAGCAGTAGTAGTGCAGCCAAATGGCCTGAAAGGCAAAAAGTGCTAAATTCAATCCCGTAGGTAGCTGTGGGCTGCTCTTCCAAATGTGTACCTGGTGGTAGGCCAAGAGGCAGACAGGTCAGTGCAGAACAGATGCTGGGCTCAGAGCAGCTCCTGCGGCTTGCAGGAGGAGGCAGTCACCCGTACAGGGCAGGGTGCCTGTGGAATGGAGAAGGGTCTGTTAATTTAAGGCCAACAGGGACAATGGGCACTAGAAACCTCGGCTCCAAGGAGATAATTGCAGGGGGAGGTTTTCAGGCAGACAGATTATTAATGCAGCTGAACAACACCTTCACAAAAGAGCTGTTACAGTTGGGGAGGGGTGCTTACTGTAGCTGTAGCTGCAAAGCCAGGAAAAAAAGAAAAAAAACACAGGACATGGAGGGGAGAGAGTATGCACACAGGAATTGTGGTCTGATCGTTCAGAAGAAAAAAGTATTGGACACATGGACTAGAGCAATAACGATCAAGCTCTTAGTTCAAGCAGTTGAGTCCTTATACTATATTCTGCACAGTGGTAGCTCCTGACAGTCCTTTGCCAGATACTACCGCAGTTCAAGGAAGCCAGTGCCACTCTAAGTCAAATACTCCCACTTACAGCAGAGCCAACCACCATGAAATGAAACTGTAACCCCTAGGTGGCGCTATCACAAGGGCTACTACCCCTGCCTGCTTGGCTAGTAGCAGGTTAAGGGGCCTAGGTTCGGTGACAGGTGCCTCCACCCAAAGGTCAGTGTTGGTATTGATCAAGCTAACCAGGCCACAGCCCTCTGGGACACTGTGACCCCCTCTTTTCCCACTAGTGGCCCATGTAATACACAATATTTACCTCCCCAATACCCCTGATGTGCTTTGCACATACACATATGTTTAGCACTTACCCCCAGGACTAGTTTTCCTGCTTGGCTCTGGGAACCCCCTGTAAAACAAGGTTAGGCTGAACAAAAAACAACAGTACAATACCTTGAGCACAAACTGACACCACAGTCTAAGTAAATTGCAGAAAAAAAGTAGATCTGATTTATTCAGGGGGTAGTAACACAGGAGGGGTGCAATCATGGTAATTAGTTTGAATATTCTATCATTTACTCTACTGAGTGGGCATTTAGAGTCCCTGTGACAGTTACACTCTCTAAGTACCTAGGGGGATTAAAGATGGGCTAGCCAGGACCCTTGCCTGGAAAAGGCTGGTGTTGCAGCTGGTTGGGGCCCTGTGAAGAAAAGAAACAACATTCACCACACCCTAATTGTAATCTAGAGCCGGAGGTCTCAGTTCGAACCGAAGAAAAGAAATAACAATCAATCAGGTGACGCACTTTTAAATTAACTACATTTTGCAGGGAGTCACCCTGATGGTTACTCACAATACCCAGAACTGGACACAGGATGGACATTGATTGAGACAGTAGATGAGGTTTCTGGATTGCCAGAGAAGCAGGGCCCACATGAATCACTGCAGCATCATTCCTGCTCAGGCAGGGAACAGGGGGGCTGATCCCCTGACAGGTCTCTCATCAATGGATCTTCTCTGTGCAGTAGGGTAGGGTAACAGAGCCCTTATGGCAGGGCCTAGCTGCATTAGATAGCAGTGGATTCAGTCTGATTCAAGCTGGGCACAACTTCCAGCCCTCAGCTCACGTAAGTTTGGGGAAAACCAGATCGCGAACCCCCTTGAGTACACAGCACATTTATACGTAAAAGCCAACAGCACAGTTCAAGCTGGGGGAAAACCAGATTGTGCCCCCCCTTCAGTACACAGCACATTTATATATCAGAAAATATTACTGTACCAGGTGAAATGCTCCTCAGTCACGATCGGAAAGTCCCTGCTCAGGCTGAGAGCTTGAGTTCCTGACAGACCGATCATGTTCAGCAAAATCTTCAGTCTTCTACAGGTTAAGCCTGGTCCCAATTCAGCAGCTTACTCAAAAGTACACAGTTCGGATTTAGTCCGAAACAATTTTATCTTTGTCTTCTCCTAGTGTAACAGCAGACTTGCAGGCCTCAACTCAGGCCTCTCCACAACTCTTCTGCTCGAACTACCCAGTTTTACTGCTTGGCTACCACAAGCTGCTTCTCTTTCAACTGCCAACACAGATCTGGCTTGCCAGCAAATAGCTCAGGGGATTTCCCTCAGATCCAAAAGGTTCGATTGGTCAGATCTGCTGTCAATCACAGTAAGAGCTCCCACTTTTGGTGCAAAAAGGCACCAACAGTCTAAAACTACAATTCCCAGAGGCTTGCTCCACAAATCCCCTTAGTTGCAGGCTCCATTTTAGAGTCCCCAAGTACTGATTGCTCCAATTCAGCAGTTTGGGACCAAAATGGTGGAGCTAACTGAACAGTCCTTGCTGCAAAGAAAGCAGGTTAGAACAAACTACATTATCATTATTATTCAAAATGATTTCAGCAATTAATTACATCTTTCAACAGGGCTCCTTCTGCACAATTAGCGATGGCAGAAATGGAGTGACTAGTCACCAGCCTGGGCGGGACTCGAGCAGGGGAAACACTCAGACCCCCATTCAAATTAATTATATCTGCAATTAGGCAGCACTTAAAGAGACAGTACATGGAGGCTTTAAAGGCACTCTCTGGCAACAACATTTAAACGGCTATAGCACCGAACACCAACCGGACAGCGAGCATTTAAGCAAGCTCATGGAAGACTTTTCGGGAACCCCCATTTGTAGGGGAGTTACACAATAACTTGCAGTAAGTGACATATCACAAAATACTGCATGACAAAAGGGCTTAATTGCCATTGAATTACTCTGTGCCCTGCAGTATGCTGCAACATTTTGTGATATACCGTAGAATTACTGCATTGCATCCTGGCTGGTGGAATTGTATATGTGTGCTGAGGAGGAAATTTGAAATATAGAGACAGGGTTTTCAATGAGAACTTGAAGAGGAGGGGGGTTTCTCATCTTTGGCTGCTACTGCTGCTGCTGCATCAACAGCTGCTGACCCTGTAGACCAGTTATCTCTAGCAGTTGAAATGATCCTAGAATCGAGACGATACAAAAATCAGAACAGTGTATTCTAACCTTCAGTTTAAACACAGCCTAACATCTTTCCTCCCATGTGGTACTGAACTTATCAAATACAGAGGCATTCTAATTTTGAAAGTTGCAGCAGACCTGGAAAGTCAGACCAATGTGGAAAAGGATGAGGGAACTCACCAATGCAGAGTGGAAAAAACATGGCATCCGCTAGAATTACTGCAAGAAAATCAAGACATGCATCCCAGGCTGATGATGAAGCTTATCAAAAATCATTCTGTTTATGATGCTAAACAGGAAAATAATAACTTTTGGGCAAGCCTCCAGCTCATCACAGAAACTCTACTCCACAACAGGCCACAATTCTGTCATCTGGATCAGCCACAACTATGGTAGAAGATTACATAAACGATCCTAAACAATTGTACAACAGGGATAATCCTTTCTGATGCTGGTATGGGAAAAGAAAATTTTGTCCAGCATTAACTAAAGTTGCCATTGTGTACCTAAGCTGTCCACCAACAAGTGTGTAATCTGAGAGGATACTTAATACTACTGGCAGTATTACTGGTAGCCAAAGAGCTAGTCTGTCACCTGACCATGCTACATAAACTGACATTCAATAAAGTCAGTCTGAGGTTGTTTGCTAGTTTGTTCAATCAATCAATCAATTTTATTTCTATACTGGAGTATATGTGAGCAAATATGCCCATTTTCACAAACGTCCAGTGTTTGAAATAACAGGTACATGAATTACAAATACATGATTTACAAAGTCCAAGGGAATACGTAGTATAAGAGTACAGCAATAGGTATCACATTTAAATAAAGAGTACATGATATTTATATCGTAGCAGCAGTGGAAAAGCATACTATAAACAATGTGTACATACAATATATATGCAGGAAGTGGAATGTAGAGATAAGTAGAAAGCCAAAAAGCAAGAAAAGAACAACAAGGGAGACTGGCAAAAGAAAGCAGGGGAGAAGGGGCCATGTGAGGAGCCTATGGTTAAAGTACTAATAGGTCGGGGAAGTGCCGGAGGATAAACTGCAGAATTCAATGAGTGGGTCGAGGAGGGGGCTAATCAGGGCAGTGGTAGATGGATGATATGAGGATGTGCTCTTTGAGGGAGGTGTTGAAGGAGTAAAAGGATTCGCAGGGCTGGATTTCAGGGGAGGGCAGTTTTTTGTACAGTTTTGTGCTCCTGTAAGTGATAGAGGTCTGGGCCTGCTTAGTCCTGTAAAAAGGGGTGTCGAAGACCTGGCTGGCAGCACCTCTGGTCAGCTGCCCAGGGGGCTGTGAATGGGAATAGGGAGTTCACACGGGGTGGGGGGGTGATATTGAGGTATACCTTATGAAGAAGGAGAGCATTTTTAGATGGAACCTTCCTTCTAGAGAGGGCCAGCCAAGGGAGAAGTATAATGCGCAGTGGTGTGTTTTCCAAGGGAGACCTGTGACAAAATGGGCTATGCTGTTGTATGTGGTCCTGAGTTTGGAGTATAGAAGGGATAGTTACTCACACTTATTACCACCAATACATTGTTCCTTTCAAATTGACAATGACACTAACACTAATTAAATTTGACATGGAAAATCTCCCAGGCACCAGATATAATATGATATATGATGTTGTGGAACACAGTTGAGTGCTCTTTGATTTTGTAAATAAAATACTGTACTTGGTATGCATTTGCACACAGCTGTGCAGATTTACTGTTCTTTTCATTTTTCTCAGACTTAAAAATGAAAAAAAAAAAAAATGAAAAAAAAAAACTTTATAGGGAATGGGAATTTCTGAAAGGGAGTCATTGCTGGCATACTAACATCAAATGCTGGCAAAGAAATTTCCATTCCTCATGCAAGTTATTGTCCAGACCATCACTATCAGTAGAAGTACTAATGTAATTTTCAATTTAAGTTGCAATTACACTTGAAAGGGCACTATTTCCATCAGAAACATGTAGGAAACTGACTTGTTTCTTGCTATGGTGCTAGGGGATAGACATCTGCCAATCTACAAACTCTGTTATTGCTCAGATCTGGACACACTTGATTGTGTTTCTTAACTTGACCTGGACACTGTCACTTGTGTTTCTTAACGTGATATGGACACTGTCACTTATGTTTCTTAACTTGATATGGACACTGTCACTTGTGTTTCTGCATGGTACTTTGCTAACTGTAGTAGGTGAAGGATACAATTATCAGAGCTCGCTTGATATACAATAATTCTGCATTTCTTTGTTTTCTGTGATTCAACCAATATTTCCCTGACTATAGCCCAAATACAAATTCTTAAACAAATCCAAATAAAAAAAATTGGGGCTTAGCAAACCTAACACCAAATCCAACCCACCCCCCAATCCACTCAACCCAAAGGAGAACCAGAATTTACAGAGAAAAGAGGAGCAAGAAGAGGTGACTGATGAATGGAGGAGACAGAGATCAGTGTAACGTGAGCAGTGATGAGTGAGGGAATGACAGTTACTAGCAAAATGTCAGAAAGCATAGAAAGAGGGTCCAGTCTAACAAGGGAGGAATATAGAAAAGCCGCACAGACCATTCTGAATAGTCAAACATGCAAGAATCATCTTAGGGAGGATGTCATGGCAGCCAGGGAGGGGTAGGCAAATCTTGTGTTAAAAGGAGCAGAGTTTGGGTCAGAGCGTTCCAAGGAAGGTATTGATGTGGATAAAGAAGTCTAAATATCAATTCAGTTTCACTTGAAGGTACAGAAATTGAAATGAGAAATTTCATTAAGTGGGGTACCTACCAAGGTTTTAAAAATTAAGGGGGAGATGAGTCTTGCAAGCTTTTGTCTAGTACCACAGAACATGGAAACTTTCTTTTTGGTATTAAAAATTAGCTGGTGTGATTGGAACCATCATTGGACATTGCTGAAATGATGCATCAGCAATGATTCTAGATAACTAACTGAAGCACCAGTGACAGAGTATGGTGTCAACAGCATATATAAAGATGTTTGTTGTAACATGAAGTGGACAGGTAGGTCATGTAGGAAGATGGAGAAGAGTATAGGACCACAGACAGAGCCTTGGGGAACCCCCAGATAAGATGGGTGGGGAAAAGGCATTACCAGCCTGGACTGACTATAGCTGACCAGAGAGATAGGAGTGGAACCAATCTATTAAAGAGATAGAGTCCTTCTCTGCTGAATTTGTCAAGAAAAGGTGGATGGACTACCATGTCAAAGGCCTCTGCTAGGTCAATGAAAATGACAGCAGTAATGTGACTGTGATTCACCTCCTTAAGGATGGAGTTACTGACTCTGAGGAGGGAGGGAGGGAGGAGGCTGTCAAATGCAATTTCCAGAACCCAGACTGAAAAGGGGAGAGAAAGTTCCAGGTGTTCAAGTATGCTGAATTGAGCTGCCCTGAAGACAATACTTATGCTAATTTTGGAATCTTAGAATTAGAACTAAGTTCAAACTCTGCACTGGTGTCACACTCCTACCAACAGTCAGATTTGTTTCTAAAGCTGGGACGCTATGACCAATAACACTAGCTAACTGGCTACCACAACTTTATAAAAAAATATTTGATCAAATCTTGGAAACATTAACCAGCTTACAGCAGACAACAAAAATATTTGCAGACAACTTTTTGTAGCTGACCATCTGTCAACAATTGGGAAAGAACTGCAACAAGTAATGCTCAAGCACATTGCAAAAAGAATTGATTCTTGCATGAACCTAGTTTCATGTTTTGTAAGGGGAGGCAGGGCAACGGATTGCAAAATTTCATGATGAATCCTTTAAGAAGAAACAACACCGCTATGGTATTATTTGTTCTAACTCCAGGAGTCCACAGAATCTGAGAACTGAGTCAAAATAATTTTTCTGAGGAGTTTTGCCAAGACAGGGAACAGCAAAATAGTGTGGGTGGTAGTTCCCAGTGGTGAAAGAGTTACTATCTTTGTGGAGGGGGAGAACTTTGATCTGGTCCCACACTTGAGGGATAGCCTTAAAAATGAAAAAAAAAGTGTGAGAAGACAAGAAAGAGGGGCACATATTACAGGAACTGAAAGGTTCCAGAGTTTAGGATCCAGTCCATCAGGGCTATGACCTCTGGATGGATATTGGGAGAGGCTTGTAGAGAGAGAATTTTGGGATATGATGGGAGAGAAAAAGAAAAGGGAGGTGTGAGAGAAAACAGGAGGAAACTGGGAGTTAAGAGGGGATTAGCAGAGTATAGAGGCAAGGCAAAGTAAATTTTATTTAAAGATGCCCAATCCCAGAGGCTCTGGGCGCCATACATAAAAGCAAACCAACAAAAGAATACTCAACAATAAATAACAACAATAATTAAAAATACAATAATAAATAAATACAACTCAGTGAATAAATAGAAGGACATCAGGGACATACAAAATAAATAGTCCGAACAGGCGATATTTATAAAACAGGATCAGGAAAAGCCTGCCTAAAAAAGGAGGTCTTAAGGCATGCCTTGAATGCCTCCACCGAAGGGGCCTCTCATACAGATGGAGGGAGCAAATTCCACAGGATGGGGCCAGCAACACTAAAAGCTCAGTCACCAGCCATTTTTAGCCTTGTTCTGGAAATAGCAAGAAGGCCCCACAAGGAGCTACAGAGGGAGCAGACTGAGGTAGCAGGTGTAAGAAGGTCCACCAGGTAACCTGGGGCCCAGGCCATGTAGGACCTTTAAGGTGAACAATCCCACCTTAAAGAGGACCCTCCACCGGACTGGCAGCCAAGGGGGAGAAGCTAAAGAGCAAAGCTTGTGAAGAATTTGTTGAAATAGGAGGCAACTTGGGAGGAGTTAATAATGAGGGTGTTCCATCAAGTAGGGCAGGGACATTTGACTGGTGTGGAGTGGGGGTATCAAAAAGGGAATGAATCACATTCCAGAACTTTTAGGGGCATTAATTCTGCAGGTTTCTTGCAAAACAGTCATCAGGGGAGCCTGAAGGTTCATAGTGGTATCAGGCAAAGTAACAGGCTTTATGACAAGAAATGAGCTCTGCAGAAATCCAGGGAAGGTGGACTCTGTAGACATAGTTCCTCATAAGAGATAATTCTAGATAGAGATGAATTTTGATTGGAAGGAGAGATCCTCATCATTGTTAGTGATGACCGACAGTGAGACCAGTCATTTTTATGTTTGATTGCATGCATGTGCAAGAAACATAGTGCCATCATCCAAGTTTTTGGAGGTGTGGCAGCTGTCTTCCAATTCAGTCAGTGTGTTTTCAGTTGCAGTTCTCCAATCAATTCTGCAGCTGTCTATGACAGCAGTTGAAAATGCAGTGCCGTACAGCTGAAAGGGAGAGCTCCACTTCAGTGAGCAGTGATCCCCCCACAAGCATGCATGCATATTGCATGCTCATGTGCTCCCCCCTCACGCACATACTGTATGACTGATGGGGGTGCCCAATCCCCCATCGGCTCCACGTCCCCCCAAAATAAAGCTTTCCAGGTGCCCTGCTTTTAGCCCACCCCAGCGTGGCACACGTCCATATGTCCAATGGGGGTGCCCAATACCCCGTCGGCTCCAGGCCCCCCCCAAACAGCTTTACAGCTGCCACACTGGGAGCACACCCCAGTGTGGCACAAGTCCATGTGGTCAACGTGGGTGCCCAATCCCCCATTGGCTCCAGGTCCTCCAAAACAGCCTTACAGCTGCCATGCTGGGCGCCCACCCCAGCATGGTAAATGTCCCGTTTCATCTTCCTTAAAAAAAAAACCCTGTAAACAAGAAATGTTCCTTGGAGGTCTCTCAGCCCACCCGCACCACCCACTGCGCACCCTGCCTCCCTACACCCCCTCACCCCATACTTACCTCTGGAGCTCAGCGCGATGATCTTTGGTAGACCGGGAACATGTCTGCACTCTTCAAAGCCGACTGCAAACTGAGGAAATGCCAGAAGCTGTATAATGCAATAAATAGGGTTTTTTCAACTTTAATGCATATCTCAGGCATTTTTTGGAATTTTGGCACCAAATTTTCCACATGGGGTTTTTGGGACCCCCTCCTCATGAATTCTTGAATTGTCATGGCGTTAATCTGGCCCGAAGGGTGATTTTGCAGTCATTGCACAAAATCACCTTTCAGGACTGATTAATGAAGTGACAGTGCCAGTGTTCATAAGGTGGGTTCTCAAAAAGCCTATGTTGCAAATTTGGTAAAAAATTCAAAATGACTGTTTTACCTAGCGCCAGACAGCAGTCCCACGCATCGCCGAGTTCATGAATTTTTAATATTTGCACTCCGGATTTTCAACATTGCCATTTTATCATATCTCCTTATGAAAAGTACAGCTGTCATTTTTCACATGTCGCTCAAAATGTGTTTACCTGCATGTAGCGCACAATGGCGCAGTCGGTGTGTGCAATCAATGTTTGGGACAGATTAAGAAAATCACAGTGACACTGTTCATGAGCAGAGGTGTTAAAATGGCTATGTTTAAAATTTGGTGAAAACATTCCCAAAAATGACTGTTTTAGGAGCGCACGTTGCGTAGTTCCTATGCACACTCGCAGAAGTTTGCAAATTTTAATTCAGATGCTAGATTTTTCAACATTGCCATTTTATTACACTTCCTTATGAGCAGTACAGCTGCCATTTTTCACATCTCACCAAAATACGCTTCTCAAGACGTAGTGCACAATGGTGCAGTCACTGTGCGAAAGCAATGTTTGGGACAGATTAAGAAAATTACAGTTACACTGTTCATGAGCAGAGGTCTTAAAATGGCTATGCTGAAAATTTGGTGACAAAAGTCCATAAAATGACTGCGTTATGAATGAGCATTGCGCAGTTTCCACGCACCCTAGTAAGTTCATGACTTTGTAATATTTTCAGTCCAGATTTTCACCAGTGGCATTTTTCCACACTTCCTTATGAACAGTACAGCTGTCATTTTTCACAACATGGCCGGAATGTGTTTTCACGCTTTCAGTGCAGAAATGTGTGGTCACTGTGGGAAATCATTGTTCGGGACAGATAAAGAAAATCACAGTGACACTGTTCATGATCGGAGGTCCCAAAATGCCTGTGTTGACAATCTGCTGTAAAAAATCCCCAAACTAATTACATTACAGGTGTGCATTACACAGTTTCTATGCACACTCATGACTTCACCAGTTTTTTAAATATTTTCACGCAGATTTTCAACTTTGCCATTTTTTTACACCTCCCCATGAACAGCACAGCTGTCATTTTTTCACATCCTGTTCAGAATGTGTTTTTGCACCTGTGGTGATAAATGCCATAGTCGCTGTGCAAAATCAGCTTTCGGCTAACAAACTGATATTGCCACTGTTCATGAGGTGGGGGTCACAAAAAAACCATGTTGAAAATTTGGAGTGAAAATACCAATGAATGCCTGAGGCATTAGGGTTTCCGACAATAATGCCCCACCCTGTAGAGAATGACAGGCATCAGGGGTGTGACTTGGGATTCTCTCCTGTAATGCTCATACCATTCCACACACTGCAGCCAGTGAGAGACATCGAGGTATGTCTCGTACTCTTCGGCCCCAAAGTTCACCCCATTCTCCTGTACCGCACCCATCTCACTGTATTTCCTGATGGAATGAGGTGCGATAAGGGTCAAGACCCAAAGCACACTGTGACACTTGTCGGTGTCTGCAGGGTAGGGTGTGGTGAAATGGCATGGCTGTTATGCCTGACGACCCAAAGGCACACCCCAATGCCTGTCAGTCTCTGCAGGGTGGTGGTGGGGTTGGCTTCAGTTGAATACTTCACTGCCATTCCTATTATACAGCTCTGTAACTCCTACACTACCAATGCCAATGCCAGCAAGCAAACATTCGGCATTGACAAATGCTTGTTACTTTACTTATTCATTTTGTTTCACCAGGAAGGCAGATGGGATCCAAGGGCTTATTGTAGGTATGCCTGGTGCAAAGGGGTATTACATTAGAGAAAGGGCACAACTGTTGATATACAGCTTAGTAGTAATTAGTAAATACAAAATTATATACAATGAAGTCAGTAAGGAGGGAATGTAGGTTACGAGACCTTAATGTCCTTTACCAGATATGTTTAGGTGAGGATGAGAGGCTATGCATTTTGTGGATGACTTTAGACCATGGTAATGATGTGGTGGAGATGGTAGGAGAGATCACAGTCTGTAAGTGAGAGGTATGTGGAGTGGGGATTAAAGTGTGTAAGCATAGTGATTGGTTGGGGGAGATTATAGCCAATTTGGTTAATAGGGCAAGGCAATCAATGTTGAAATTCCCAAGAAGAAGCTGCTTCCCAGATGAAGATAGAGTGTCAAGGGTGGTGATGGAATCTAACAGTGCAACAGTGTTAGCTTTGGGAGAGTCATAGACCCAGGCACCAAAATTAGGTAGGGAACAGGAGAAAGAAAGCCTACAGAGAACTGATTCATGTGAGGAGTAGACAGGCGTTCTGGATAAAATGCCATGGGTGAGACCATGTCAATATCACTGTACACCTGAAAGTCAAAATTAAAATACTTAACATAGACAGTAGACTTTAGGAAAGGATAACAACCTAAATATAAATATTTACTCAGAAAGATAAACTTAGCCACAAAAGAATAATTACCAAACTGGCTGTCATGCTCTCTTAGCAAGATTCTAATGTGTCTTTGTATTGGTCCAGTGCATCTTCGCGAAACTAGCAGACTAGTTTGATATGGAAAAATGCAGAGTTCAACTATTCTGTTTTCCCTTTGAAGTAGGCCTCTGCATACTGTTAGTTTTGAAAGGTTTGCATGATCTTCAATTGGCAACATAATTTCTCAAAATGACTTAGCAATTAAGGGTGGTCAGGTCAAAGGGCATTTCACTTCTGTTGCCCCTTTTCATGTAAGGGGTTCCAGTATCATTAAACACCTAATATCCTCTAATATCTCTTACCTGCTCTTGAATATTGAGTTCCAACTGATATTACAGTACTGCATTTAAACTAATTTTATTTCATTTATTAGGATAAAACCATTGAGCAAAGTACATTTGCAATATGCTTGGCAAATAGAAGGGTTTCATTTCGATAAAAAAATACAAAAAAAAAAAACACTAGGTAGAAATTTCAAGAAGTCATGTATTTCATGTAATCTATATATACATGGAGTTTCTTTTCAGGCATCATTGTAGCTGAGTGAACTAGAACATCTTCTTCCTTTGTGGTGATGCATGGTGTCCTACAACCCACGTTTCTTTCTTAAAGATCTGGAGAGATCATACAAGAGAGATATGAGAGTTTTTCTTATTTCTTATCAGCTTAGAGTGTGGACAACAGGTCCATTATGATT
Source organism: Neoceratodus forsteri (assembly GCA_016271365.2). Classification (NCBI taxonomy): domain Eukaryota; kingdom Metazoa; phylum Chordata; order Ceratodontiformes; family Ceratodontidae; genus Neoceratodus; species Neoceratodus forsteri. Next base: position 236,965,438 of record CM057449.1, on the reverse strand, counting down.
GCTCATGATTATAGTGGCCAAGAACAGGAGATGATGGAAATTCAGTTTGTTTGGGACAGTTTCCACCTGACTGACTACAATGAGATTGGTCAGGTGCTCTCAGGCCTGCGTTGAAGCCATTGTGCCTTGGATTCTGCTCTTGACACTCTGGTGAAGGCTGGAGTGGTTGTACTGGCTCCTTTTCTTGTTGAAATCATCAATGCCTTTCTGGGGGGGGTTATACACTACCTTAAAAAGGCAACAGTTCCAGCCCTCCTTGAGAAACATAGAAATTGTTGGCAGATAAGGACCACTCAGCCCACCTTGTCTGCTCATTTTTTCCCTGCTTATACTAGCCCAAATCTAATTTACCTTTTTTGACTAAAGTTGTTGAGAAGGTGGTAGAGATGTGGTTAAGAGAGCACCTGGAGGAGTTTAACATCTATGAGTCTTTCCAAACAGAATTTTTTCAACGCAGCACAGAAATGACTCCAGTAAGGATTATGAATGATCTGCTCCTGGTGAGGGATAGAGAAGAGATTTCTATCCTTGCCCTTTTAGATCATTCTTGGGCATTTGACACCATGGGACATGTGGATCTGTTGGAATGTGTCAGGAGGATTATTGCAGTAGCTCACTGAGTGTTTTTGTGGTTCTGGGCTTTCCTCAGCAATCTCAAACAGTCAGTGGTTTGGGAGAATTTTTGATCTTCCCCATCCAAACATAAAGCATTCCTCAAGGTTCCGTTCTGTCTCCACTCGTTGGCCGTGTTTTTGCTTCCACTTGCAGAGGTAATCTGAAAGTATGGCTTGGGATTTTATTACTGTGCAGATGATACCCAGCTATAACTTTCATTTAAACCAAGGCTGGGCTCCCAGGTGGGTGTGCTTGAGAATGCTTTATCAGAAATTAAATGGGGAATGGCTCTCAAAATCTGAGTTGTTATTGGTGGGGTCTGATCACCTGCAGTCTTCCATAAAGGATACTCTGGGCCTCCCAAATTTGGAGAGGAGAGGCTTGTGACTAGGCAGGCAAACAGACTGTAGCCTAGGGGTCATTTTTGATACAGAGCTGCTTCTTGTTTCATAAGCTTTGACTGTGGTGATGAGTATTTTTTTTTCATCTTAAGAACATACCTTGATTGTGAACCTACCTTGATCCTGACAAACTACTCACACTGGTGCATGCTTTCAACATGTCTAAACTTCAATATTGCAGTGCGCTGTACCAGGGCCTTTCTGCTGGTCAGATCTTGCTACGGCCAGGCTTGTTATCTTCACTAGGTGGTGTCAACATGTTATCCCAGTGCTTTATTCCCTGAAATGGCTGCCAGATAGATGGCAGATCAGTTTTAAAAATCCTCCTTTTCACCTACAAGGCCTTCAATTGACTGGAATCCTTTACTTTAAGGAGCTTCTGATGACAACCACAAATACCAAGGTGTTGAGAAGCTTGGGTATGGGATTTCTGGTTCTTCCAAAATGCAGGTTGAAATCTGCTGTGGATAGAACATTTTTAGTTGCAGCTTCCCTGCTAGAGAACAGCTTCCCATTGAATATTTGTTCTGCCTCCTTGGTCTCTACTTTTAAGTACAAAATAAAAATGTGACTCTTATCAAGCTTTCACGTGCATGTGACTATAACGTTACCCAGTTCTCTGTCTTTTTTAAGAAACTTTTTATTGATTTTAAGAAGCAAAGGGCAAGAGGGAATTAACTTAAGGAAAAAAAGTACACGGTGGGTAAAAGAACAAGATCTGGAAATGAGCTATCAATAAAACAATACATAAAAAGCAACAGTGTTGTTCGTGCAGTTCAGCTGCCAGAGGGTATTCCGTTTCAAAGGAGACATGCTGAGAGGTTAATGCATTTCTAGTATATAGCTAAGACAGACTGTTCAACTAGATCTTTTGCCAATGCATAAGGTTCATATTTAGTCAATTGCTATAAATAGAACTTCAGACTGAGATAGCACCTTCAATGGAGGAGAGATACTCCTCAAACTTCAAGCCAAGTTGCCTCATATCCTTTCAACCTATGCCTCGTAGAATACACTATTCTTTAAAATGTCACTGCTGAGGTATATCTGCTGAGCCATATCTTTATGCAGTAGTCAGAGGAGGTGGTGTCCTTCCCATGGGGAAACAGATAACTGGTTTAGCTAATAGTACTGCTAAATAGACAAATTTATAATTCCCCAGGGGAAGGTTCACCCACAGAGGACAAGTCTCCCAGGAAAAATTCTTGCATTCAGTGTAATTTGGCAACTCACAATGTTTGTTATTTCTTTTTCTATGACAGTCCAGTAGTTCTTCAGTTCGGTAGACATCCAATATGTGCAAATGCTTGGATCGTTCAAATCCAAACTCTGCCATAACCTCATTGCCTCCAGCACCTGTGACTGCCCTATTTACTAGCTTTCCCCCACGCACTGGGGCCTCACTTCTTCCCCACTTGCACCTCCTTTTCTCTCTACAACCCCCCCCCTTATTTCCTCCTCATGTTTTCCTCTGTTTGACTCCTTCACATCTATCTGTGTTATGCCAATACCTCTTGCTGCACCTTTCCCATATTTCCCTCTCCATCTCCTAGACTCCATTCGCCTCTTTCTTTAATATGACAATGCCTCTGGAAGCACCTTTACCATTTTTCCCTCTCCTGTTCTGTACCCCATCTACTGCTGTTCTGAACTGTAGCACTAGTTTAGCCTGAATGTTTTTTAATCTTACCTGAATGCTTTTTTTTATCTCACACATGTACTTGCTGTTATATTATTACCATGCCTATGTAACTCAATATCTTGTTTATTCTGCATTGCACCTTCTTTGACGTGGAACCTTTGTAAAAGAGCCTTGGCTCAAAGGTACTTGTAATCCTAGATTTAATAAATAATAAATAAAAACAAGTGAAGACTCATTGTGTGATTCCTTCACCGTGAAAAATGGTCTTCTATTCTCAGAAAGCAGTGCACAAGTTTGTGTGGGGTATAGTATCTCTGTTGCGTGCCAAAAATGTGAGTACTCCTTAAAATGCAAGTGACTAGGAGATGAATTGCCTTTTCTAAAATATTAGTCAAATCTTCCTCCACATGTGGGTGATCCTGCTTGGAAGATCATTTTCCCTCAAAGGGCTGTTAGAAATGTTAACATGCCAAAGCAAGGCGGCATACCTTCAAAAATCCTCTTCACAAATGATCTCCCACAAGCTCTCTTCTACTGTGACATATACATATATTCTGATGATACTGTTATCTATGCATCCAGCCCATCAGTCCCTTCAGTAGAAGAACCCCTTAAAAAGGATTTCTCCCCTGTCCAAAAATGGTTTCAGGATAACTGACTGGTACTGAACCAGAAGAAAACAATATCTATGCTGTTCCAATCCTGCTGCTGGTTAAGTACAGTTCCTGACTTGCTAATCTTATACGTCATCCAAGCGGTTTGCCTCGACTAGGTATCATTGTACAAATATCTAGACATGCATCTGGATCAGCAACTCAATCATTCTGGCCACATATCCCAAATAACAGACACGTTCTGCGCAAAGCTAGGCATCTTTTACAGGGTGAAAAGCTGTCTCCAGTCACACTTCAAGAGACTGGTGGTTGACTGCTCCATCTTATTTGTGTTGGACTATGGGGACACGGTCTATGCAGGGGCCAACTCTTCCACCCTCTCCAAACTGACAGTACTGTCCAATGCACTATGCAGATTCAAATTGCTCTGTTCTTGAAGAATCCACCACTGTATACTTAAGCAATAAACCACAACAGAGTATGGGTCATGCTGGGATTTAGCCATGCATGGTGTGGTTTGGTCATGAGGTCATATGCCAAGTGACCAAATTCACACCAGAAGTGTGTAAGTCCCAGCATAACCCACAACCTGGAGTGGTTTATTGTGATTATACAACGTCTTTTTTTTTAGAAGAAATAAAGAAAAACTTAAATTTATATTATTTCTATTGATATTTCTTTAAATATCCTTCCTTGGCAGGTTAACTAGTCCGCTCAGGACAAGAACAGAGCACCCTTTAGCTAGTGTCAGCAAAGAGTGAGCTGGGAAATAGGGAGACAAAGCTATTTTTCTTTTGTTAATACAACCAGGAGAGAGAAAAAGAGAGATGGAAAGACAGTGTGACAACAGTGATTTTCTTTTTTGTGGTAGTGAAAATGGGCTGTGAGCATGGTAATGACGGAACCACTAAGCAAAACAATGTTTTCCTGGATATGATGTCATTCTATTTTGTTTGTGGGGAAAAAATAACTCGCTGTTTGCTGACATGAACTAAAGTGCTGTGTTTTCTCTATGTTTGCTGCCAAAGTCTCTTTCTGTTTGGTGGCTTGTTACTCTCCAGGGTGGTTATTAGCGCTGAAGGCCTGCCCTCAGGATCTGGTTTCCAGAGATACTGTCCTTTTCCAGATGGGAGGAAGTGACATGAAGTGATGTTCCCGCTTAGTGTTTTTTTCTTTCTTTTTTTCCTTTTTCAGGGTAAGGGGATTATGGTGATTGGGACACATTCAAGGAGTGTGTTATGTGGAGCTGTAATTTGAAGAATTATGGAAACAGCAGGGACAGAGCCGACACTAAGTCTAAATTGGAGCTGGGAAACTAAAAAAACAGCAATGAGGTAGTGATTTTTTGTGTGGTTCTGTGGTTAGCTGGGAAGGCTTGAACTTTACCTGTGGGTTATGCTGGGATTTACCCACGGATAATGACCCAAGCTGACCAATCAGGTAAGCAGATTTAGAGACCCCACTGTATAATGTACAATGAACTCGGATGGCTACCACCTATAAAGAGGTACTCTCTACATGCTGTGCTAGTGGTGGCTAGGTACTGGTCATATAAACTCCCTCGATATCTCCTGTATCTTTTCTTTTTCCATTATTTTATTTACCCATTCCCCCCCATTTTTACACCCACTCACCTGCACGTCCCTGGTGTGAGTGCGCGCATGTTGAGGCAAGCACACGCTACTCACTGCAGAATGTCCCACCTTACCAGTTATCCATACTCACCTACGCCACCACTGGACCTCTACCCGGTGACAGCAGGACTATGAAAGGGTGACCTCCTACCCCTGGAGAGGACGATCCTGCTCCACCCTCACCCCCACCGGCACCCAGATGACCCGAGGTTGTTCCTGAATGTGGGTTACCGGTGTAGTGCAAAATAAGGCAGAGATGCCTCAACCCTCCTCCTGGATCTTTTTACATCAATCTCAAATCGCTCTTACTCCCTCCAGTCTGAGGACAGTTGACATTTCCATATCCCTACATGTAGAGTAAAACTGGGGCAAGCCTCAATCACCTACAGACTTCCTTCTCTTTGGAATAGCTTATCTGCCACAATCACCACCGCCAATTCCTTTATGTCATGTAAGCCACAAATAAAAGTTCATCATGCTCCCTTACTGCATGCCCAAACTGCCTCAGTCATGCCTTCTCTGGATGCAACGGTCACAAGTCTGATACTTCATAGAGGGTATGATGAGCCACAAATTATCCCCCCTGCAACCAAGCCTTCTTAGCACGCTGCCTGTTGTATGGTGTTTATTATATAGTCTGTAGAAACCGTGAGTCTCTTTTGTAAGAATCCAATCGCACCTGCCTAAATATTGCACCTTGTGTGTGTTGTATTCTTATATTACTTACTGATGCTGTTTATAAGAACACCTGTGGATGAATGTTTTCCTGTATCTCTTTGTAACTTGTTACCTGAACCTATTACCTTCCCACCTCCTCCCCATCCCCCCAGGTCACAACTGGAAATGAATCTTCTGGGCTTTGCTTGTTTGCCTGATAACATATGTTTCAAAAAATAAATAGCTATAGCTGAGATAGCAACCCTATTCCTTTTTTATTTATTTTTTTATTTACTGTGCTTTTTTGAGGCAGAACCTCCGTCAGGATTCTGCCCTGGTCACGGCCCCTGGACTTCCACATGCCATCACTGCCGTCACTCTCCTGGTCACCCCTGGCTTTCTCCCTGGAGGGTGAGGCCACAGGACTGGTCCCCTCTTAGCCAGCCCATGGGAACAGTAACTTGTTGGGAGAGCCAGCACTGGAGGCTAATTGAAGCCTGGGGAGGGCTTCATAGAGAAGGAGACCCCACCTGTTTTTTTCCCCTGTAAGCGGGGACATGCAGTGGTGACCAGCGTCCACCCCACCCCTAAGTACTGATTGGCTTCAGTGCATAGTGGTGAACCCGGCCCCTGCTGGGTGCCACCACTGCACTAAACACTCAGTCCCCCCTCCCCCCAGAGAAGGAGAGTAGCCTTGGTGCACTCAATTCTTCTCCCCCGGCTGGCCCTCTGATGACCTGGATCCGCTCCAGAGCCTAGGTCAGTGGTATCGCAAGTGGAAATCCCACCACTGCACTGACATTCAGCAACAACCCCCATTCCTGTTCAGAGCTGTAAAATTAACTGTTACCTCTGAAGGTTCATCTGGTGTTGGGGATGTGCCCAGCAATGATAACAGGAAATGCCTCATCTGCCAGTAATTGAAAAGGTGGGACTGAGGGAGATGATAAGTTGCTTATAGCTGAGAGAAGGAACAGAGTGAGTTAATATCAAATAAGTGTCTAACCAGTTGTTTGCCCCTGCTGCTCCAAAGTTTGAATTACTTCACTTGAATGGCATGGAGTGAGTATGAATGGTCTCACACAGAGACATCAGAATATTGATCCCCTGTGGGCACTGAATATGTCAATGGGTCTCAAACCAAATTAACATGAAATGCTTGAGAACTGGGAATCATACCTGATCTGATCTTCTGGCCTGACAAGTCATAAATAATAAATCTGTTATTCTGGGACGCTGAACATACAAACACACAAACACACCAGCAGATAAAGGCATTGCAGTCTATCTTGTCTGTTGGAGTATGAAGGTCCCTTTTATATCTTCAGTGGAACTTGTCAGCCCTCCCTGAATCTCCCCTGACCCCCCTCAATCCCTCCTTCCTTCATCAGCAACTTTCCCTTTCATTCTGTCCCATCCTCTCATGAAGCTATCCACCTCCTCTGGCAACTCCTTCCAGTTGGCCACCACTCTCTCAGGGAAAAAGTGCCTTCTTATCTCTCTCTCTCTCTCTCTTGAATCTTCCTCTTACCAGCTTTAGGCTACGTGACCTAGTGGACTTGTTCCCATTAAGACTGAAGAGGCCCTCCGTATTCACCTTGTTAATACCTTTAAGGTGTTTGAAGGTCTCACTCATATTCCCCCTCTCCCTTCTGTTCTAAGGGAGTACATGTTGTTGAGCCCCTTGAGCCTACCTTCGTAGGTGATGACCTGCTGGCCCTGGATCATCTCAGTCACCCATCTCTGCACTGACTTCAACAAGTTAACATCCTTCTTAGGATAAGGGCACCAATACTGCACACTAAACCCCAGGTGCAGTCATACCAGTTGCCTGTACAGTGGTAGTATGACCTCAGCCTTACTGCTGGTAATCCCCCTGGCTATGTAGCCCAGCATCCAATTTACTTTTCCTGCTCCTCTCCTGCAGTGTGCTGAGTGCTTCAGGTCACTCATGATGATAACCCCTTTGATTTGGCGACCTGCACACCACCCAACCAATATTTTGTCTCTGGGTTCTTTACCCCCAAGTGCGTAACTTTGTACATTTTGGCACTGAACCCCAGTTGTCAAATTCAAGACCACTTTTCTAACCTAGTTAGAGCTTCCCTTATCTTCTGTTCCCTTCCTCAATGCCCAGCCTCCACAAAGCTTTGTGTCATCCGTGAACAGGCAGATTTTATCTTTGATCCCATCCGTTATGTCACTGATGAAGATGTTAATCAACACTGAACTAAGTAGTGAGCCCTGTGAGACCCCACTGGTCATCAGCCTAGCTTCTGAGAATGCCCCCCTGACCACCATCTTTTGGCTTCTGTCCTGCAACCAGTTTCTGACCCATCTAGCAAACTTGGTCACCGACCCCAAGTCCTCCAGCTTCCTGACCAGACTTCTATGAGACACAGAGTCAAAGACCTTGTTGAAGTCCAGATTCGGACATCAACTGCTTGGCCCTTGTCCACTGTCTTGGTCACCCAGTCGAAAAAGTCAATCAGATTAGACTGGCAGGACCTTCTCGACAAAAGCCCATGCTACCTCTCATATTGCAGCCTGCTTTCCTTGAGAAAGCCCACTAGTCCCACCAACTCCGTTCGGCTCCCTGTACCCAAATCTCCTGTCCAGGCTCTGGGAGATTGGGGTACACAGAACCAAACAGAGTTGGTTCAAAACATATTTATTGGGGTGACAGCAGATGGTAGAGTTAGGCCCATATAAATCAGCAACACTGTTTATTAAGTCAGGGTGGTCCAGGGTCCAATAATGGGCCCCCTCTTTAATAACATATACGTGAATTATATCCAGTTTGAGGATCCTGAAATAAGGTATCACATTTATACTGATGATACTTTAATTTATGCTGAAGGCAGCACAGTGGAAAATATTTTTACCAAACTGCAAACTACTGTTTTTAGGTTCCAAACTTTTCTGGAATCACACAAATTAATATTAAATGTTAAAAAAACAGAGGTGGTGCTTTTTCAGGGTTGTAAGGGGCCAGACCAGTTACTGGAGATAAGAACTAAGAGTTAGGAACAAATTCAGCAGGTAACACACTAAAAGTATTTGGGGGTCTGGTTAGATCCCAGACTCAGGTGGGATATCCATTTGGATAAACTTGAGGCCAAATTTAAATAGAAAATTGGGCCTTTTGTACAGAATGAAATGTTGCACAGCTGCTGAGGTATGTCACAGGACTGTGGATGTTATGATCCTGCCAGTACTAGACTATGGTGACCTAGTGTATGCGGGAGCCTCGAGGATGGAACTGGCAAGGCTGGATGTTATGTACAACAAGCTTGCTGCTTCATACTTGATGCCCCCAAGAGAACACATCATTGTGACATATACTAGGCTCTAAACTGGTGGAGCCTAGAAGAAAGAAGCAATTGGCATTTATTAGCCTTCATGATTAAAACTAGGAGGCAAGAAAATTGAGGGAGGGATTGAGATCTGCACTAGGCTATGAATATATTGTTCCCAAATTTAACTTGGGGATAGATAGGTCTTCTCTGTTTAACAGGGGCCCCCTATTGTGGAACACATTGCCACTACACCTTAGAGGGTTGAATGGACCAACTCATCTAGGACCTATAAAACAACAGTTTATCAGTTTAATTAAAATACAGAAACCATGTTGTCTAAAGCAGAGAACATAGGGTTGTAATCTTAACTTATATTAGGCCAATTCAAGTGGCTTCGAGCCGTATGTCTTCGATATATAATACTACTGTGTTATCTATCTTTACAGGTTTATTTGTTGAACTATTTTGTAAGAACTGTAACCTCTATGTATTATTGCCTATATGTCTGAAACAAAATATTTGTTCTGTACTGTTGTTCATATGTGAAACATGAAAACTGTAATCAAGGGACCTTCTTGAAAATGAGCTTCACTCAATGGAGTATTCTCAATCCTTGTTCATATGTTCAATGGATAAAAATTTCTACTACTAGTCTTTCCTTCAGGATAGTCTCCATCTTGTTCCTCACTGTTGAGGTCAGACTGACTGGAATGTAATTTCCTGGTTCATCGCTTGGACCACTCCTATGGAGAGGCTCCACATGTGCAGTTCTCCAGCCCTGGGGTACTCTCCCAGTCTCCAGAGAGGTGTTAAACAGGTCTGCCATGGGACCTGCCAGCACCTCCATGAGTTCCCTTAGGGCAACTGCATGCACTTCATCTGGCTTTAGGGATTTGTTCACCTTCAGAGCCTTTAGGCACTTATGCACCCTGTCTACCTTTATTATGCTGTCCGTGGCTCCCTTTTCCTCATCCCCACCCCCTTGCTCCCTTCTGGCACTGGTCTATCCTTCTCTTTAGTGAAGATGGAGAAGTACTTGTTAAGCACCTCCGCTTTCTGTTCCCTTCCTTATGCCCATCTCTCCTCCTTTTTAATGTGACAATCTCATCTTTAGTATCCTAGTTCTTCTCCCTTATATACCAGTATCTGAAGAAGGCCTTCTCACCTGATTTTACTCCCTGTGCCAGCCATACTTCCCTTGCAGCCTTTGTGCCTCTAGCTGCTCTGCTCACCACCCTTGATTCAGTACAGACCTCCCTTATCCTTCTCATTCTGGGTATGTTTATACTTCTGAAAAGCTACCTTCTTCTCACTTTTTTCATTTGTCACTTCCTTTCTGAACTAGCTGGGATTTTTGGCTTTAGATTTCTTGTTTTTGATTTTGGCACACTCACTAGTGACCTCCATCAGTCCCTTCTTTTATTATGGCCCATTTCTGTTCCATCTCCATCTCCTTTCTGATCCCATCAAGGTGTCCTACCAGAATTTCTCCCATCTTATTAAAGTCAGCCTTCCTGAAATTCAAAACCCTTGTCTTGGTTCTGACCATCCATCTACCCATGTCCAGATACATTCAATGTAAGTGAGTCCTTTAGGAATGTAAACACAAACAACACAAAAAAGGTGGCTCTAGGAAATGGAAGGACAGAGCCGAGCAAACAAGCAGAAGAATGCAGGCAAAAGTACATTTTGGCTACTCGTCAAAGCAATGAAAAACTCCCAATGCAAGGGAACGTTAACAAGTATTTTATTAACAAAAATCTCAGTAGCACCCCCCCCATGCAAACACCATCAACGTTTCACATTGCAGCAACGTTCCCTAGTATTGGGAGTTTTTCATTGCTTTGATGAGTAGCTGAGCTTTACTTTTGCCTGCAGTCCCTTACGAATCTCTACAGAGGAAATGAAAAACTCAGGAAGGAACCAAGGGCAAAGAAGGTCTAACTGGGCAGTCTAGTTGTACAATCTGAAGTTTGGGAGGCCTAAATTACCAACAGAGTATTGCACAGTTAATTGTCTGCATTGAAGTCTTGAAGTTTTATTTACCCAAAGCCATTTAATTATGAAGGAAGATTTTTTTTTTTTTTTTAAAACATCTGATCCTGCAACAGGCAACATTTGGGAAAGGTAAAGAAATTTCTGCAAAATAGTCACCTTGACTACATTCACCTGGTCAAATAGGGATACTGGGAGATCCATCAACCACTGTATTTCAGCCACCACCCACTTCCAGAGTGATGGGTAGTTCTGTTGAAAGAGATCCTCATAGTCGCGGGCGATGGTGACTCACAGATACTGGAAAGACATATTAGTCCACTGAAAAGGGAGAACCATCTTCAGTGTGCTTGTGTTTACTGCAGTTAGAAGCACTACTATAGACTTGACACCATTTATTTTACATCCTGTCATATATCCAAAACTGTCCATCAGTGTGAGAACAGCAAGAAGAAATTCAGTGGCATGAGTGATGGAAAAAAGCAGATCGTCTGCATTAAATTAAATGGTGCTAGTTGCCCCACCAAACTGCATTCCATGGATCTTTTATTTTTATTTTAGTCTTTGGTAACTGGGTAAGGCCCACTAGGCACAAGTGCCTGTTTTCAGGAGTGACCTGAGAGCACTGGGTGGTTAAGTGACTTGCTCCGAGTCACACGGTATGTAAGTGGAGGTTGTGAGAATCAGACTCAGGTCTGGTCTGCTGGATGTACCAAGCTCACTCACACCTCGTTCCTCTAATCTCTAGGCTATACTGCCAGCTTTGGGTGTGTATGGATGGTTTGAGTCGGGGTTCCAGTGCAATATCAAACAGTAGAGGGGAGAATGGGCATTCCTGTTGGGTGCCTCAGGTAAGGAGAAAAGGAAGCAACATGTAATGATTAGCTTGGATGGTGGCCTGGGGGGGTCTTGTAAACTTAACAGTAAGAGATTGAGAAACTTATCTGAGAACTGAAATATTCATAGTGTATTCAGTAGTAAAAGTATATCCTGCACTCACCACTCCTGGTGAACATCCATTGATTAGTGCCCACCAGGTAATACCCACTGCTTCTGGAAACTGAAAAAATGCTGCTTTATTACAGACAAAGTGCCCACTCCAGGAATGACCTAACATTTCATGTGACAGCAATGCTTTCTCAAGGGTTCTGCCTCCAGATATCACGCTCCTTATCAAGTTAAAAAATTGGTACAATTAAAGTGACATATACATGACACAGCCAAGAAAGTCCCAGCTAATATGTGTATAAGTGCAAACAGTGCAACATTTGTGCAACACAGAAATTTTAAAAACATACACAATGTATTCCAGTGAGTAGCTAGACTGGGAGTAGCAATTCATAACTTGATACTTCAAAACTTCATTCAAATTGTCTTAGCATATAATGCAATCTAAAAATGCTAAATACAAATGAATTATCAAAAAATGGTCATAATGCTAGATTCAATTATAGAAGCAACACAATGGAAGGTATGGGGTTAACAGAACATAGGGAGGGGAAGGAAAAGGGAAAAAGAAGACTGAGCAGAAAGGAAAATTATGATGGAAGGGATAGCAGGAATTGCAAACTGACTGAGACATTCAAGTACTTCAGGGGTATAAACAAGGTACAGGAGGGTAGCATCTTTTAGAAAAGAATGTGTACAAGAACAAGGGGGCATAGAAACATAGAAACAGAATTTGATAGCAGATAAGGACGGCTTGGCCCACCTAGTCTGCCAATTTCTCTACCTAAAGGATAAGCTGCAGATCCTAGTTAACCAACAGCCTACTTCCTCCTACCCCCCACAAGAATTGCTTTATGTCTGTCCCATGCATTCTTGAATTCACCCACTGTTTTTTACTCTACAACCTCCTCAGGAAGGCTGTTCCATGCATCTACAACCCTCTCTGTGAATACATATTTCCTCACATTACCTCTGAACCGTCCCCCCTCTATCTTCAAATTGTGCCCCCTTGTTCTTGCACATCTCTTTTTCTGAAAGATGTTACCCTCTTGGACTTTGTTGATTCCCTTGAGGTATTTGAAAGTTTCTATCATGAAATGAGGCTAGAGGGGGTAGGCTCAGGGGCAATGTAGGATGTAGTTTTTCACAGAAAGGGTAATGGATGCTTGGAACAGCCTCCCTATGGAGGTGGTGGGGGTAAAAATGGTAGGGGAATTCAAGAATGCATGGGATAGACATAACAGTACTCTCACAGTAGGGAAGAGAAGATAAGCCTCAGATCAACTAGGGTCTGCAGTATTGCATTAGGTAGGGAAAAGGAGCAGACTAGGTGGGCCACACGGTCCTTATCTGGCATCACCTTCTGTGTTTCTATGTTAAGCAATTGCACAAAGAGCACATTTACCTTTTTTGAAATGGTGCAAGGTCCAGCTACCTATTTAACCCTGGCCTGGAGTGTGCTCCAATGCAGCAAATTCAAAAGGATTACCTTTTAAGAAGCTAATCATTGAAATCCCCCCAACAAAGACCTTCTCCAGACTTACAAAACTAAACTCATCCTGTTCCCTTTGTGGGATCTAAATAGTGTGAAGGGCAGTTGCATATTCCTTTTCTTCATTACGGATTGTCCTGACATGTTTGCCTATCCTAATATGAAATGCATGTTTGGTTATCCCTATATAATAGACTCCACATTTACAAACTGGTGCCCTATAGATAATCTCTTCTGTGTCATATGTTACAAAAGACCTTGGTTGTAGTTGCTGTACATTCATAGAATTTGTGGTCTGTTTTGTTTTTGGCACTGCTTTGTAGGATTTATACCTGCCACATCAGGAAAGACCCATTCAGTGTTGGAGGCAAGCATGTAGTGAACGTCACACTACATTGGTTACTGCACACAAGGTGATCCCTTAAGTTAGTGCTCCTTCTGTAGACCACCTGTGGAACTGACTCTGCTATTTCTTGTAACTAGGGCTCACAGAATGAATAGGCAAGCTCTGTGAAATAATTCTCTGCATACCACTGGCGTAAGGGGATAAAGTAATGACAAAATGAACCTTGTTGTTTTGCACACTGTCCATCCTGTTCCTTTCTTGAACCAATTTCAATTAGGTATGACTAGCTGCCAGGTCTGTAGCCTTCTTAACATCATGACTACTATAGCCACACTCCCCAAATCTCTTCTCAAGATATGAAGTGTGTTCTTCAAAGAATTCCTTAGTACTACAGTTATGTCTGACAAGATAAAACTAGCATGATGGGTTGTTACTGATCATGTAGCATGGGTGGCAGCTGGTGGCTAAATGGAGTTTACTCCTGTCCATTGGTTTTCTGAAAAGATTGGTGTAAACCCCTTGCCCAGCTCTTTCAGTAACAGCTTTGACATCCCAAAACTTAGTTGTGTCTGCACTATAATTCATGCTGATTTTTTAGATTTTTGTTGCTGTTGTGAAGAAAATCAGTACATTTTTCAAGACTTGCCTCATCCCCACACCACACAATCAGCACATCATCAGTATAACATCTCCAACATTCTAGATGGCTCAAAATGGGTTTGTATGTGGATCACAGGCCCACTCATTGTCCCACTTAGCCAAATACAAATTGACAAAATTGGGGGAAAATACTACCCCCATCATGGTGCCCTTTACCTGCAGAAAGTTCTGACCTTTAAAGAAAAAACAGTTAAACCTAAAACCCAACCTAACCTGTTCCATTTCCCACCAAACCCATATTGTGTACATTGTAAGGAAGGCAGTAAGAGATTTTGCATTAGGCCCCTTTGTATTAAGAATAAGTTCAATGGCATCTATCCCCTGCTGTTGTAGAATATTAGAAGACAGTCATTCAGTATCCAAAGTGACCATAAGGGCATTTAGTATAGCATAGAGGTTAGAGTAATGAGCTGTGAATGAGCTTGGACCATTCAGCAGATCTAGGTTTGATTCCCACAACTTCCACTTGCATACTGTGTGATTCTGAGCAAGTTACCTAACCACCCAGGTGCTCCCAGGTCACCCCTGAAAACAGGCAGTTGTGCCTAATGGGCAAAAAAATAAAATCAAATAAAAAAAATCTTCAAGTGGAACAATGTAATTCAGGACATGAAGAGTACCCCCATATATTTAATGCAGGATGGTTCCTGGTAACATGTTCCAAAAGGAAACAGTCCACAAATTTGGATAATGGCTCAGCTAGTGACCAAATTCCATTGATAGTCAGTTGCCTTGGTGAATTATTAATTGACTTGTGTATATTTGGAAGGACATATATGACAGGCTTTATTGGATAATCAGTGGTGAGGAATTGGTTAGTGTCTTCACCAGTAAAACTATTTTTAAACCCAATTTCCAACTCATTTTTAAACCCCATTTCCAACTCATTATCAATTGCCTTCTTAATGTTAGACATTAGGTTATGATCTAATTTCTTACAAAACTCTATGTTCTTTAGGTGGTGTCATACCTCATTCTCATAATCAATAGTATTCATTATAATTGGTAATATACCTCATTCTCATAATCAATAGGATTCATTACAATAGGCAATATACCTCATTCTCATAATCAATAGGATTCATTATCATTTGTAATATACTTCAGTCTCATAATCAATAGGATTCATTAAAATAGGCAATGTACCTCATTCTCATAATCAATAGGATTCATTATAATTGGCAATATACCTAATTCTCATAATCAATAGGATTCATTACAATAGGCAATATATCTCATTCTCATAATCAATAGGATTCATTACAATAGGCAATATAGCTCATTCTCATAATCAATAGGATTCATTATAATTGGTAACATACCTCATTCTCATAATCAATAGGATTCATTATAATTGGCAATATACCTCATTCTCATAATCAATAGTATTCATTATAATTGGTAATATACCTCATTCTCACAATTAATAGTATTCATTACAATAGGTAATATACCCCATTCTCATAATGAATAGTATTCATTATAATTGGTAATATACCTCATTTTCACAATTAATAGTATTCATTGCAACCAAGACTGTCCAATAACTCCTATTCTAGGCCGTAATATTGCAGGCATATTGAGTTGGCCACCAGCCTCAGAATGCCCATGTCACACTTATATTAATACTTCTATCAGCTTGGTAAGAGGAGGGTATTCCAGAAATGGACCCATTCAATGAGGTCCAATGACTTCTCTACATACAGAGAGACCAAAAGCACCTCATCCTCCAGATGTGGTACAAGGGACAAAAACTGGGAAACAAGAATAACATTATAAGCCATGTTGCACCCTTAAAAAAAGATGATGTTTGGAAGAAATGCTTCAAGACATAGTGCCAAAGCTTTAGAAAGGATTCTCCTATCATGCATAATTAAGGCTATAGAGTGGCTTATCCAGTTTTGGAGGGAGGGAGATGTGAACCTCATAGAAGGAAGGGAAAAGATAAACTGTCAAGAGATGCCAGCAGTGTTTCCAGGAAGAATCCTATGGTTGCTGGCACCACCTTCTTATAGAGCTCTGCAAGGAAACTGTCTAGTTCTAGGGCCTTATCTGAAGGCAATGCATTGGGGACATAGATAACTTCTGCTGAGCAGAATGCTGTCACTAACTCCACACTATCTTCCAAAGAAATACCTGGGAGAGAAAGATTTTGAAGATTAAATTATTGCTAGGCACCAGGGGTGGGTTACCACTCCCTACAGGGATCAAAATAAGTTGAGGATTTGATTATTAAAGCCAACTTGGTCTGTGATCTATGTTCTCTATTCATACAAAAAGTATGGAATGGCTTCCTCTTGGACCTGCTTCCTGAGTTGGCAAGCTAGTATCTTGCCACATTTGTTGCTTTGCTCCTAATATTATGCCCTGTATCTATTATAGGTCTGAGTGGATCCAGGGGTGGATTTGGATTTGGTGTACATTCTGTGGTGATTTGCATATGCAGCCCATGATGCTTTGCATTGTGTGGGCATGTGTGATTTTGTATTTTCTTGAAACTTGGCTTCCCAGCCAAATGCCCTTTGGGGTAACCCTTGCCTCAGTGTTTGAGCACAGAGGTTCTTTTGTCTTTTAAATAGTTTTTTTATTTTAATGGGTTCACCACAACATAACCAAGACAGACTGTCTTAGGGTAGCTGGTTCATTCCACTGGGGTGTCAAACAGACGAGGCATACTGATGAGTCCTGGTAGGATGAAACACATGTCCATGTCATCTGTTAGCACCCTTTGCAAACTGTGTGAGAGGCCTTTTGGCACCATGCAATTCTGCTTAAAGTTGAACCAGCATAACATTCTGTGGTGATTTGCATATGCAGCCCATGATGCTTTACATTGTGTGGGCATGTGTGATTTTGTATTTTATTAAAACAATACATATAATAATATAATATCTAAAATTAGGCTAATCTGGTCAGTCATAGTCATTGCAGAAGGCCAAACAAAATAGATAGGTGTAAAGAAAACAAAGAAATGCAGAATTACAATAGGAGGGCTCAAATATTTGTATCCTTTTCCTACTATGATTAGCAAAGCCAAATCAAGAATCATCAGTGAGAGTGTCCAATTCAAGCTATGAAACACAAGTGAAAGTGTTCAGATCTGAGTATTTAAACAGTTCAAAGTTGGATAGACATCTATCCCCCAGCACCACAGCAAGTGACAAGTCACTTTCCTACATTTTGCTGACCGTTATAGTGTTCTTTCAAGCGTAGCTGCAATTTAAATTGAAAAATGACACAAGTAATTTGACTGACGTGATGGTCTGGACAATAACTAGTATGAGGAATGAAAGTATTAGGAACCCACCCATCCACTGTTAGTAAAGACACTCTGCAGCTCATTGTAACTTTTTGTTATGATTACTTCCCTTTGCCAGCATTTGGTGCTTGTATGCTAGCAGGGGCCCCCCTTTCAAAAAACAAAAAAATCCCATTCCCCATAAAGTAATTTTTTATTCTTTTGCATTTTTGTGAAGTCTGATGAAAGAGCTTAAAAGAACAACAAATGTGCACAGCTATGTGCAACACATACATCTATTTTCTTTGCAAAGTCAAAGAGCATTCTTCTATGTTCCATGACTTTATGAGTCATATGAATATTAGGTGCCTGGAGTTTTGTTCATGTCAGATTTAGTCGATGTCATTGTCAATTTGAGGGCAATGAAGCATTCGTGGTATTGAGTCTGAGTAGCCAGAAAACAACCCCATTCTGATTTTAATAAATGTCAGTCTATCAACAGGTAGCACGTCAATACAGCGAAAAAAGATCGGTGAGTCAATTACAGCAATGCTATTATAGCGACTGCAATAATAGTGATTGCTACATTACAGCAAAGACAGTTTCAGCAACTTCAGTGTTATAGCCTACCCCAGATCCAGGTGCACCTCGGAGGATGTTATTTTAGAAATGGGGGGGTTTGGGGCCCAGCCCCCTGAGAGGTATGGGGGGCATAACCCCCCTGCAATACCAGTCCATAGTCCATTAACATCCCATTGTAGGATTACTTGCAAGAATTGGCTATTACTGTCCAATAGCACATCTAAAGATGTGCACTGAATAGTCACTCACTGAATTTACCGATCGCTGAAATGGCCTTTGCTGTTAAAAACTCGCTGGACTTTATTCACTGTATTGACATGGAACCCTCTCAACACTGTCTGGTGACAGATTAGCTCCTCAGTTACTGTCACAACCTGTCCACACTGAGGATTCAGTCTGCAACAGGCTGCCAAGTTTCTCAACCCTCAGCACCTGTCAGGGTACCTCAGAAGCTGTCACCACTCAAGAGGGATTCTTTTACCTGGAGACTTTCTTGGTCTGAACTCCAACAGAACCACTTCCCACATAGTACAGTGCTCCTTTGGCTAAGGCAAACAGACTTCTGCTGTCACTCACTCTTGATAAACACCTTGCTTCTTAGAATATGGTAAACATAGCCTTCTTCTCCCTCTCTGGAGAGGGGTAGTCGGTTTGTCAACACAGCCCGATATCTATTCACCACAAGATTCAGTTATAGAGGCATAAAGTATATAAAAATAATATTTTCTACTTCACACTATTTATACATTCTACAGACTATCACATGTACACACAACTAGTGGAATTACAGAGTTACTACAGAAATTAAAAGGAAATGATCTGTACACAGAAAAAAACAAACAGAAACACCTTCCTATAACTGCTTAAGTCTAACAGAAAAGAAAGATTCTTATCACCCATGATAACTTAGTGGGCCATGGCAGAGCCCGACTCTTAGATGATATAGGCATGATGTCCCAACACTGATGACTTGCTAGGGCCTAGCATAGACCTCAAAAGGCTTTAGCTGCCAGACCCCCATGCTGCATCATCAACTATGTCACTCTAACATCATGGATGCAACACTTTCTTTGCCTTCTGGATGTACCACCACTCTGGAAAGCTGACCTAAACCAGAACTTTAGATTTTGTGAAATTACATACCCTTTTTGCTCTGAGCCATGTCTGCATCTGTAGAGGGTGGCAGCATAGCCAGGACAGTTTTGTGACATGAATGACCTTGAGCTTTTAGAAGCTCCTTCATTAACTGACCCGGGGATACCATCAACACAGGACAAAGGGGTTGTAATTAACTTCCAGGGACAGCTGCTCTGCCTTTGGAAACAGTTTAAATATAATTTCTTCAAGCCATGTGTTTCCCCTCAGTTGATTTTATTCTACTGCTGTCAATGCAGATAGAGTTAAAAAAAAAACAACATTTTTGTTACAGTCATTAACAATACTGCCAGCAGCACTAAATAGCCTCTCAGAATCCACACTTAGAGATGCAGTGAATTTAAAATCCATCGGTGAAGTGGCCGCAAAGTGGTCACTTCACGTTAGCTTAGCGCTATGCACAGTGGCCATTGGAAAGTGTTCACATTGCTTTTGCATTATGACTTTGCATTGCCATTCCTCCTTAATGCAAAGTAAGGTGAAGTGACGACAATATAGGCAACTCCCCACACATCACATGGCTTACAGTACTGTAAGTCACATGCTTTAGCCAGGCAGAAAGGAAGTGAGTCATAAAAGCAATTAGTTTCACTCATTCTTTGTAGTGGTAGAAGGAGGAAGCATTTTGTGTGTAGAGGAGAGTTTGGTGGTATTGTTCCTACATATCTTGAAAATTGCCAAAAACAACAGCTTTTTTAAAAGCTAAATCATTTTTTCAGTTCTTTTTTGTTACTGATTGGTTTGTTTTATAAGTTTTTTTGCGTGTGTTTGTGACTGTGTGTGTGAGTGTGTGTGAGACTGTGAGTGTGTGTGAAGCAGTCTTTTGAGGCGTCGGTCAGAGAGGAAATTAGTTGTGCACGATGGACCCAGGAAGAGAGTCTGTGGCCCATGGACATGGGCAGAGTGGAGTATGCACACGTGGAGGCGGTCGGGTGTCATTGGATCACTCCCGATTGTTTGTTGTTGCCTCTCCCCCTCTGGAAGCAGCAGCACAACCAGTGCCACCAGCAGTGGTACATCGACCAAGTCCGCCACCACCACCACCAGTAGCGGCTGCAGGGGCTCCAGCAGCACCCCCTCCACCACCTCCTCAGGTGCAGGTGGAGCACCAGGTGCATGATGGTGCTGCCAGCACTACATCTACCCCTCCTGTTCTTGGTCCCCCCCCATAGCTCCCCAGTCTGGCAGTTTTTTAACTGTGTGGAGCAAACAGCACCATTGTGATTTGCCATTTATGTGGTGTGCAGGTGTGCCGTGGCCCCTGGGGGACACATTTGGGGACCAATGGGCAGCGCACCCATATGGCAAACCACCACGAGGTGGAGTGGCAGGCTGCCACTGAATGGGCCAGGCGTCCACTTGCTGGCTCAGCTGTGGCAGTGGCAGAGGGTGCTGGGGGTGTTGTGCCTAGCTGCCACTACAGCAGGAGGAGGGCAACAGCAGCAGCTGCTCCATCACCACAGCCACCAGCACCACCCTCACCACCACTACCTGGCTTTCCTGCTGCAGTGGACCCCACCACAGTGCCTGCAATGCAGGCAGACATTGCACTGGTGTGGGCGGCCCTTAAGGAAAGCAACAAGAGGGTGGGTGCTGTGGAGCAGATCCAGCAAAAGCAGCTGCAGATAGTGTCAATGCTCCACCTGCTGCTGGAACACCATGGAATCTCCCATTAATGTATTTTCTTCTGGACACCTCCCTCCCCCACTGCCGTAGTATTTTGTGATTTTTTTTATGTTTAATAATAGACAGTCATACATGCTCCTATTGTCTTGTTGTTATAATGCAGTGCCTCAGTAATGTTTACTTTCTGTTGTGGAGTGGTTGTGGAAACACTGGTGTGAGCAGTGCAAGTATGATGTGCTGAACTGCATGTGTGCAGTCAGTGTTGTTTCCTCTGTGTGTGTGTGTGTGACATATCAGACATTGTGCAGCTTCTTGCAATCATATATTGCTGACTTGTAGTTTTTATGGTAGAAAGAACAGTGAGCAGAATAACGTATATTTTATTGTCACCATCATGATCAGCTAAGTGATACACAACTTTTTCAGAGGTGTCTGGCCAGAGTGCACCTTAGTCACATACTGCACACATGACGTTTAGGAGAGCATAAGCTTTTTGTGCTATGATCTCCGCTAAGTCATGTGTGCATTGTGAGTGACTGAGGTGCACAGTGACCCTATACCTCTGAAAAAATATCATATCACTTACTCCGCTGGTGCTGATGGTACAAATAAAATATATGTCATGTACACTTTGTTATCTTTATTCTTGAGATACTGCAACAAGTCACACCATATATATGTTTGCATGAAGCTGGACAACATATGCACACACAGGAAAGAACACTGAAGATACACATGTAGTTTAGCACAACATACTTGCACTGCTCAGTCATGCTTTTTGTGAAACACTTAATGGTCAGTTTGTGGTGAAACATGGGCACATTTCCAGTAACAAGAGCCTTGTTAGTGGAAACGTACCCATGTTTCACCATAAACTGACCATTATAACATAAAGAAACATTTGGAAAGCTGCCGGCCATTCAGTATAATGGAGCACGCTCCCATGATCTCCTTGGTATCACATCATAATGTTGCTGAGCGCTGGGGGCAGAACTTCGGTGGCTCTTCAGAACAGGAAGTCCTCCATGACCGGCTTTAGTGTAATTATGGGTGTTTTTGCTGGAAAAGTATTGGACTACGTAAGGACATGTAGAGCAAGAAAGATTCCCCTTGAGGTAAAGTGCCCATATATTGGGTGCAACACCATAAAAACTATGTAACTTGGTGAATCTCTTTAAAGTGGCAGTGCAACAATCTGTTGAAAATTTTGACCTATACTTTTTAATGCTATTTTACATTGCCACTTTAGGATACTATAATTTCCAGTATTTGAGTCTGCTTTACTACTTTTTTTCATGTCTGAAATAATAAAGGGAGCACTCCTTTTTATTATTATTATTTATTATTTAAACATCAGTTTAGAAACCTTTGAGCCAGAGGCTCATTTACAAAGGTACCTCGTCACAAAGAGGACATCAGAACAGTAGTACAAGGGACACAGTACTTACAAACAAAAAAGTTACAGTTCAATTACAATTTTGTTACAATAGAATACAATCTCCAATGAAGCAAAAGATAACAAAAGGTACAAAACTTATGGTCAGGGGAGAGCTGGTGGGAGTAGAAGGGAGGGAGATAGGGAGGAGGAATTAGTAGGGAAAGGAAGGGGAGCCGCTCAGTGAGCATTGTCAAACAGAGTATATATATATATTTTTTTTTATACTAGGCTAGCTGCAATTGCATTTTGAGAGCTAAGCAGGAAGTTTCTGAGCCTGGGCTTAAAGCAAGCTAAGGTTAGTGAGTTTGAGACACTGGCAGGGAGGGAGTTATACCAGTGGGGCACGGTGAGGGGAATGCCCTCTGACCTTGAGGTCCTGGCTCGGAATAACTAGGGTAGCTCTTGACGAGCTGTGTGTGATCAGGGTCGGTGCAGTGCAGTGGGTTGGATAGGCCTAGGGGATGAGCCACGCCAGGGTCTTTAAAGGTGAGCTGGCATGTCTGACATGAGTCGCTCTTCCAGGTTGAGTAGGGTAGCCAGGGTGTACAGCTCACATGTGTGAGTGAGTCTGGGAGCACCAGTGATAAGTCTGCAGGCCTTACTAACTGTGAGGCAACCTTGTTGAGGGCAGTCTGATCTGCTGAGCCATAGACCGGAAGGCCATAGTCAATGAGAGACATGACAGAGGAGGTGAAGCTAGGGGAGGGCATCAGGAGGGAGGCATTTCTTGTGCTGGTAAAGAATGCCTAGCCGTGAGATGGCGCAGAATTAGGGCAGATATATGTCCATGGAATGAAAGTGCAGGGTCAAAGGTTATACCAAGATATTTATAGGACTGCACCTGGTCAATGACGAGATTGGTGTGGAGTGGACAGCTAAGGAAACTTGCTGTACTTATTTTGGGGGTGGGAGAAGAGCATCGTTTTGTTTTCTTAAGGTTGATAACAAGTCGGTGCTCAGTGAACCAGGTAGCTGCAGAGTCAAAGACTAGTTGAAGGAGTTCTGTAGCACCATGGGGTCATTTGGGGAGGCAACGAGAACAGCATCATCAGCATAGAGAAGCATCTTACCCATACAACTGCTGGGTAGGGAGTTAAGAAAGAGTGAGAATAGTAGGGGTCCAAGAATTGAGCCTCGCGGCACCCCTAGATGAATGGGGCATGTTTCAGAGAGAGTTGTGACTTTCACATTGGGAGAGGGCGGAGAATAGCTGGTGCACCAGGAACAGGTCCTGAGGCAAAGCCTATTAGGTCAAGGGTGGAGAGCAAAAGAGGATGGAAACGGTATTGAATGCTTTAGACAGGTCAATGAATATAGCACCAGCCAGGGCACCAGAGTCCAAGGAGGCATGGAGGAAGTTGGAAAATTCCAGGAGTGCTGTATTGGTACTATGACCTGCTCTGAACCCGTGTTGTTCAGGGCAGAGAACATTGTACTTACAGAGGTAGTCAGAGACTTGGGACGCCACAATTTTCTAACGCCTAGATAGGGGGAGAGGATTGAGATGGGGTTGTAGTTACCCGAAGTGTCCTGTCACCACCTTTATGGACAGGGGTAACTGTGGCATCTTCCAGGCAGAGGGGAATTGTCTGAGACAGAGTGATTTGTTGAAAATACACGTAATAGGTGAGAGGACCTGATCCAGGACCTGACGTAAAGGCAGGGATCAAGTGAGTCATTACCAATGGTGTTACCTTTTGAGGCTTTTAGCAAGTAAGGCCTAGCTTCTTGCATGGTGACTACGCAGGTGGAAAGAGGCAGAATGGGTGGTGGTACAGATGGAGGAGGTGGACTGAAAAAGTTACCAGGAAGTACTGAGCTAAGGTCGGTAAAGGAGTTATTGAGGGTGGGTGGCAATGAGGGCAGGGTCAGAGGAGACGGTACCATTGATGTTGAGAAGAGAAGGAGAGGGGGACTGGGAGTGACCATTCAGTTGCTTGATGTTGTCCCAGAAGCACCTGGGGTTCCCCCAGGAGGAGGTAAGAGAGGCTTGGTAGTATTCCGCCTTTGCTTTGCGGCTTTTAATACAGTGCAGACCAGGTCTTTATCAGTATTTTCTGCTGCTTTTCTCCATCAGTTGTTATATATCACTTCTTTTGTAAAATTAACAGTTATGCAGCAGGCAGTGTTTTATGACCTCACAGGACAATATTTATTGAAAAACAACTGCAAATAGTGATAAAAACCTGGTCAGAACAATATTAAAAGGCGTGCTCCTTTTTTTTCAGACATGAGAAAAAGTAGTAAAGTAGACACAGATTTTGAAAAGAAGGGTATCATACAAGTCTGGAGGTAACTAGTGGCTGGCAGTGTAAAATAACAACAAAGTATAGGTCAAAATTGTCACCACATTCTTGCAACTCTGCTATAATATATAATTTAAGTATGACATTATGTGCTCACAATCACAACACACAAAATGCATCTGTCTTGTGTGCAGAAAATTGACAAGTGGTAACAAAGTGAAATGGGAGTGTTACACCACATACAAAGTCCCCCAGAATTTATTGTGCATGCAGTCATGCATGCAGTGTCCACACAGAGTCCACAGATTTTTTCTGCATCCCCAAAATGCATCTGTCTTATGTGCAGAAAATTGACAAGTGTTAATGAAGTGAAATGGGAGCGTTACACCACATACAAAATCCCATCAGAAATGATGCGCAAACTGTTACTGGTCCAATGTGTGCTGTGATTCCCGCAAATGCGATGCAATGGTGTTGGTCCAGGAGGGCACACAAAGACATTCTCTGTGGTGGCAGTGGCTAACATTGGTCCTGGTGGTGGTGGTCCAGGGGAGCACACAAAGTCACGAAAAAGAAAACATGTATCATACAGCAAATGTCACCACCTTTTAACAACTTCAGTTAAAACCTGCCAACATTAACCACATCACCATTCTCATAAAGATAGCTGCCCTCACAGTCATCTATGTCTGAAGTCTGACCACTGGGAAATTCTTTCTCCATTGTGTCATCATCTATGTCAGTGGTAGGCCATTTCATGCTGCCACCACCAGTGCCACCAGGATGGTCCATTTCTAGATCACCAACACCACCATGACTAGGCCGGGGTATGAATACTGAGGTTGCAGTTTGTGCTGATATGTGCCTCTCATTCATTTTAATGAATGTTAGCAAACTAACATTTGCAGGAGAGAGGTTTGTCCGACAATCCCTAACTATTGCACCTGCTGAGCTGAATATCCGCTCAACACTTATACTGGAGGGTGGGCATGTGAGGTACTTCAGTGCCACTGCAGTCAGCTCTGGACATTCACTGACCTTTCTGCTCCAGTTCAAAAGAGGATCATCAGTTATCTGAAAACAGATGCCTGTTTTCAGACAAATATGACTCAACCATTCTCTGTGCTGCAATAAGTCCAGTGGTTGAGCCGCACTAAGTCCAGTGGTTGATGCATCATCCTGTTCTCTGGAATCATTTATTTTACAAATCCCCACTTGGGACAGAGCCTCCCAAAGTGGGTTGTCGCCAACTGCTTTGAATGACAGACTACCTGGAACTGCAGTCCCCTTCCTCTTACAGGATATGCTTGATACTCCTCCAGGTTCACCGTCAGCCTGATTATGCTGCTGAGGTTTGCTGGCACATGACTTCTGTGCCCCATGAACCAAGTGCACCAATTGCCCACTGACATTTTTTACCTGTTCAGGCCCTCCCTCCAGTACTGAGGCAATTCCACGATTGTATCATGGGTCCAGCATTGTTGCTATGGCAAAGTTGTTACTACACTGAATGCTCAAAATGTGACGACTCTGGTCGAATACTGTCAGCATGTGTTTCAGCAACCTACTGCTAGCACTGTCTTCAGCAACATCAAGGCCATGCTGTACATTCACCAATGTCTGCCTCAGCACCTACAGCAGTGGAATTGATTGGCTAATGGAAGCAGACTCAGAACTCACTGCCTGTGTGGCATGTTCAAAAGGCTTCAAAATTGTTATTACAGAGTCCATGAGGTGCCACTGTTCAGTTGTCATAGACATGGAGGCCCTGGAACTGTCACGGCTAGTGTGCATCACAAGATATTCTCAGATAGCTTTGTATTGTTCATACAACCTCTCTGCCATGTATAAAGTGGAGTTCCACTGGCTGACAACTTCCAGCTTCAAGCGGTGCTGAGAGAAGCTATTCCGCATCTGCAACTGCTGAAGTTGGTCACAGGCCTTTGCAGAGCGTGAAAAGTGAGAACAGATACAGCGTGCAACTGTCAGCATTTCCTTTACATCAGGGTGCTGCAGAAACTCCTGCACCCCAAGATTTAAACAATAGGCCATGCATGGAACATGAAAAAAACCACTATTCGTGATGCATTTCACCACATTTGACCCATTGTCACTTGCTATGAACCCAGCTGTCAGGGACAGGGGGTTCAGCCACTTGTCAGTTTCAGTCAGTACCATGTCCAACATGTTTTCACCAGTGTGTGAACAGGTCACATTGTGCATAGAAATCATTGCATGCTGTTGAATTCCTGGAAGATTGCTACCACGACACTCCACCTTACTGCACTGATTATTCACACTACCAACATCACAAACAACCCCCAGCACCTGCATCCAGTGTGTAGTTATACACAAATATGAACTCCCCGCTGTTTTGCCACTTGTCCTCATATCCATACTAAAATGGATGGATGGAGAGGACAAATGTTGAAGGGCATGTCTAACTGAGTCGGACACAGTACGGTACAACTCGGGGACAGCACGGGTCGAAAAGTATGTCCAGGATGGGACTTTCCATTTTGGACAGGCATGTGCAGCAAACCACCAGTACCCAGAATCCTCCACAAAAGAGAAGGGCAAAAGATCAATTGCCAGCATTTCTGCTACAGCAGCATTAAGTTCACGTGACACTGTATGATTGGGTGGTTACTTCAGCATATGCACAAAAACACTCTGTAATGTGGGCTGACATAAATGTTTTACATAGGGTGTGATGACAAATGGTTCTGCTTTGCAAATGGCAGGGGGTGGAGTGTGGATGTTTGACGAACACAGTTGCACAGGTGATGATGACAAACCCACAAATGCAGTTCTTTTGCCAGATGTACCAACCGGGGTTGATGTACCACTTGCACTAGACATACTGCATTCACCACAACCACCACCAAAACTGCTACTCTCAACAGCACTGGACAACATTTCAAAATCATTATGCTCCTCCACCTCATCATGCCTGTAGTAATCCTCTGCTCTTATTTCCTCACTACTGCACACATTTAATTTCCTACTGGATTTAACAGTCATGGAAGGGGATAACATGCTCGTTATGTTGATGACGAGGTAAACGTCCCACTGTGGTATTAGCTGCCATTTTATGCTGGGCTCACAGTGCCAAGTGCCTGTTCTTAAGATGCGTATGCTGTCCTCCAGTGCCCAGGTGGCTCCACTTTTTACCTTGACTCACACGGCAAACCTGGCAGATTGCAACTGACTCATTGTTTGCATCTTGAACAAAAAAATCCCAAACAAGGGATTGTGATGCTCTACTTTTAACATGTCCATGATGCTGCTTATTGGACTACGTTCTTTTAAGCCATGAAGTGTGTGCACATGTGTGTGGGGGTGCTACGTGATTTTTTGGGCAGAACACACTTGGACTACCACTGACCACCATGACCACCTATCATAATTACTGGGCCATCACCATCACCATCAAGTGAAACTGGTAAATCACAAGTTTTTATGGGAGGATTAATGCAAATAGACTCAGACACAGCGACCTTGAATTTCTTTTTCTCCAGTTCTCAACTGGGGTTAATTACATCATCATCGTATTCGTCAATATTATCCACATCCACATCTTCTGCTTGGATGCTGGCATGTGTACTTCATGTTGCAACCACAGCAACATCATCATCAACACCATCATCACCTGATATTTTTTTCACCACATTGTGAATCACTACATGGAAAATGCATGCCCTGAACTGCGGGGGAAGAAACGTCACACTGTATGACATCTTTGACATGATTATCAGAATCCTCATGTTCAGTTACTGGGATGTTTTTGGGAAGTATGACATCATCTACGCTGCCACTCACTCACACTGCTTCACACTCCACTATATTTTTGGACATGGCATAATGGTCAGAAGTGGAACTTGAGGCAGTAGTACTCATACTACCACCAGCAGCTGGGACATCATCTCCTCCAACTATGAGTGAAGCTACTGATTGGGGTGTAAAAAAACATTGCAGGAGAAATACCTTTCCTCACATCAGCAATGCACTTCTACATCTGCGTACTACCACACCCACAGACAATCTTACCACTGGCAGCAGTGCCGTGGTGAGAACCAGCTTTGCTCGCACGTCTCTTTGTGGGCATTTTGGGGTATCAACAACAATATTCTAAACAAATTTAGATTTTGGAATGTTCACTCTGGGTGGGGAGACGCTGGATATGAAGTCAAAAAAACAACTGTGGCTTCAGCAACAGATACAGATGCAAATTCATAAGTGAAAACAACACCTTAACTAACCAATGGTGCTGAAGTCACAAACAATTCAATCTGGAAAACAAATTCTTTTGCCAGTGGGGGGGGGGGAGCACTGACTGCAGATTTTTATGGCACTGCAAGCAGCAAAACAAAGAAAAGATACCACAATGGCAGTACAAAATCAAGCAGCTGCAGTGGATAGCAGGTTCACACTGCTGAGCCTGCAGTTACACTGCGGCACAATAAATGGTGTATTTGATGTCACGCAGCACCGCTCACACTCTCAAACACACACACACAATTTGTCTACAAGTAATGCATTGCAAATTGAAAAGTTCAGTAATATGCCATGTATTGTAAACAACCTGAAATTATGAACTGCTGCACCAGATCCACACAACACACAATCAGCAAGAAAATGTCAACAATTACTGACAATATTGCTGTGTGTACATTAACACAGTCAGTTATATAACAAAAATAAAACCAAAAAACAAAACTCCCTATTTCTCCAACTTAAATCTACCTACACCACAGATACACCCCTCCCACAAAGCACACTTTCACGGTCTTTTACTACACAGACTCAATGTTGTACATTAACATTCAAAATCTACATGCAAACAAAATTTCTCCATGATATGAGTACAGGAGGGTTTCCTACAATCGATGAACTAAAGTTTGAGGAAAAAAAATTACTCAAAAATGCTTTTTTAACAGCTTTTGGAAGGTTTTAATCACAGACAGCTCTCAGAGCACACTGTCTCCTATAGCTTCCTACACACACTACCTCAAACTGAGGCTGTGCAGATCAATATAGAACCCATGTGACCTGAAATCCCATGACTCACTGCAAAATTCACTTTCAGAGCTTAAAAACAAGGCGAAGTGAGGATTCACCTTTGACACTGGTGGAGTAGTGGTCTGGGAAGGTGGAGTTATGCAAATTCATTGTTTTCAATGGACTTTGCATCACTTATCATAACGCGAATTACTTCTCTTCACATTGCGGAGGACTCCGTGAATTCTTCTTGGCTCTGCGAATCACTTTGCAGAGCGAATTGAGGCCACTTCACCCACCACTATTCACACTAGTTGGTGGACAGCTTAGGTACAGGGTGGCAACTTTGGTTAATGCTGGACAAAGTTTTATTTTTCTATGCCAGTAGCTGAAAGGTTTATCCCTGATGTATGATTGTTTAAGTTCTTTTAATAATGTTTTACCATAGTTTTGGCTGATTCAGATGGCAGTATTATGTCCTGGTGTGGGGCAGAGTTTTTTTTTTTATGATGATTTGGAGGCCTGCCCAAATATTATTTTCCTGTTCAGCATCATCAAAATAATGATCTTGTTCAACTTTGTCATCAGCTTAAGAAGCATGTCTTGAATTTCTTGCTGTGATGTCATGCTTTTTCCCATTCTGTTTCGGTAAGGGGAAATGGAAAGCCCCTCATCCTTTTTATGGTTGTGCGGAGGAGCCTACAGCTATCTTGTTGTCTGTAGCTGGAATAATGGAGGAATGTGGAACACTTTTTTTTGATATTTCAATGTGTCCTTCCACAACTATAAATCATAGAAACATAGACTCTGATGGCAGATAAGGACAACTTGGCTGACCTAGTCTGCCCATTTCCCTACCTAACGGATAAGCTGCAGATTCCAGTTAACCAACAGCCTACTTCCTCCTACCCCTACTAGAATTGCCTTATGTCTGTCCCATACATTCTTAAATTTTCCCACTGTTTTTGACTCTATGACCTCCTCAGGAAGGCTGTTCCATGCAGCTACAACCCTCTCTGTGAAGAAATACTTCCTCACATTACCTTGGAGCTGTCCCCCCTTCTATCTTCAAATTGTGCCCCGTGTTCTTGCATATCTCTTTTTCTGAAAGATGCTACCCTCTTGGACTTTGTTGATTCCCTTGAGGTATTTGAAAGTTTCTATAATGTCCCCCCTTTCCTCAAGGCTATACATTTTAAGCTCCTTTAGTCTTTCTTCATATGTCTTCTGGTGCAGACCCTGCACCATTTTGGTTGCCCTCCTCTTGGCAGCCTCCATTCTGTTTATGTCTTTGCAGAGATGGGGTCTCCAGGACTGTACACAGTACTCCAGATGTGGTCTTACCAACTGCCTGTACACTAGGCCAAATGAAATGAAATACTCCCTTCTTTCTGATTAGAATGTTGGAGATAGCACTAAAGTTGCTTATCAGATGGCCATTAGGAAAGTGAAACAGCTTATTAAATATTGGTTGCCTGTTAAACTGGAGATTCGTTTACACCCTTCAAAGTACAACAACTTGCACATTTAAATACTTAGCATTTAAACATTTTATTGCTACTAGCTTCAGTTAGGCAGGTGGTGTTTTTCAAGAAAGAATCATACTTCATAAATGTCATCTTTCCCCAGGGACAAATGTACAAAGATTTACACTGTTTGTGTAACCTCTTAAGACACTATCTGATAAGCACCGTCTCAGACACATGTCAGGTCTTGTGTGACCTATTCGAGCTACAGTAATTATATAGCAATCAGCAGGCATTTTTTACTATGCTTCATGGGGAACAAAATATATTGACCTACAGCAAACACAGATACACACATACTGTACACACCATCCTCATGGCCACAGCATTCATAATAAATACTGCAATCTAATATGTTATAAAACAGTAATTACACTGTTTATGTTAGTGGAAACAGTGAAGTTCCTTTAAAGAGCTAGTGTACTGCCTAAAACTAATATTAGATTTTAAAAGCAGCCAACCATTACCTGTTATATCTGAGGTACTTTTTCTTTTCCCTTTGTTTAATTAGAAGATTTTTTACCTGATGTTAGTAGGTGTGATGTGCAGAATAGCTATTAGCCTGGCAGCTGACATATCTTACTGTACTGCGTCATACTATATCATCAGCATTGTGACCACAATGACTGTGACATCACTGCTACTTAGAAACAGCAAGTGAGTGACTGCCAGGTTGTTCTCCTGTGATGTCACAGTCAGTGAGCTCACCGTACTGATAATGTAGTGTGGGACAGTAGAAAAAGCTATGTCAGCTGTCAGGCTAAGAGCTGTTCCACACATCCAGCACAATATTATCACATATAATACTTTCTGATGAGCAAAAGGAAAAAGAAAAACACTTCAGAAATAAAAAATTACAACTGACTACTACTTAAAATTTGTATTATTTTCCTGTCTGCCTGTTTTGGCTCCACTGGCTCTTTAAATATGTCTTATCCAATATTTTGTATCCTGGATAATGTTGGGGAGATGTTACATCTCATTGTCATTGTGATCTTCATTTTACACATTATTGCACTGTATTTACTCAGGATGTCCCAGATTAGATGCAATATCTTGTTTTCATTGGGGTCATGATTTTACCATTTTTATAATGTATTTATTCAGGATATCCTATTCCAGATGTAAAATATTGTTTTCAGTGTGTTCTAATTTTATGCAGTGCAGCATAATATTGTGTAGATGCAGAGCCCCGCTGAAAATAAGATGCCATGTCTTCTGTGAACTGTCCAGGCTAAACATATAGCAATCCCCATTGGGAGGATTACCATCATAACCCTTCCCTCTTTTGTTGGGATGGTCTCCACCTCAGTAGAAGAGGTAGCATCATACTTGGGAAGAAAATCGTCTCATACATCAATTCTCATTTAAACTGTTAGGCAAGGGGGAGTTTGGAACACTGCCTCAAACTCTTGACAAGGGGTCTAAACCATTAAACCCTTACTTAAACATCTTATCCCTTAAAGCATGATCTTTGAACACAGCCAAAAAAGCTGAACTGGAACTCAAAGCCCATCTCCTGGACCTATCAATGATTGCAGTCACTGAAACCTGGGGTAATTCTTACAAAAATTGGTCTGCTGAGTTTCCGGGGTTTAAACATTATTTCAAAAATAGGCCAGACACTAAGTCAGGAGGTGGAGTTAGTCTCTATGTTAAGGACAATATTCCATCATTCCAATCTCCTATTGAACATAATACTGAGAGTGTATGGGTATACATCCAACCCATGGGTATCCCACAAATTCTGGTAGGTACTTGTTACCGCGTCCCCTCACTTGATAGTTTACAGAATGCAAAACTACGAGAAGATATAACTCAGTTCACTAGTAAGGGGTCAGTTCTCTTTTTAGGAGACTTCAATTTTCCAAATATTAACTGGGATACACTAATGGACTCCAATAACAATGAAAACAACTTCCTTACTACTATAATTGATTCGGGTTTGTTTCAATTAGTCAAAGAACCCACAAGGGGCAATAACATTTTAGATCTAGTTTTAACTAGTCAGGATATTCCGGTAACTAATTTACATTTATCCGATTCCCTGTGTAACAGCGATCATAAATCAATATTCCTTTCCATATCTGTTTCTTGTTGTATGGCACCCATCAAAAAAACAATCAAACATTATGATAGGGCCGATTTTGATAAAATAAATAATCACTTAAATAATATTGACTGGGAAAACGTCTTAGCACCCCTCAATACCTTTGAGGCCTGGGACTTTTTAAAATCACAGATATTCACAGTTGAACAGAAATATGTCCCTAATAAATGTACTTACAACTACAAAGGAAAAATACCTCCATGGTTTAATTTATCTATCAAAAAACTAATACAACGTAAGCATATATTATTTGCACGTCTGAAAAATAGCAACTTACTCACGAGTAATAATAATGAGTTACTTCTACAGTATAGAGAATCAGTAAGATTACTCAAAAAATCAATAGTAGCAGCAAAAAGAAATTTAGAATTTTGTATAGCACACACGAAAGACACGCACAAATCTTTATATGCCTACTTAAATAGTAAGAAAGGAAACTACAAAAAAACTGGTCCCCTCATGCTCGAAAATAAAATAATAAACTCCGACTCTGTTATAGCCTCTACATTAAACAATTATTTCATTTCAGTGTTTACTCAAGATCCCTTAAAATCCATAACAATCATCTCCCCCACATTTAGTAATGAGAAACTTGTCCAACAAAAGGACATCTACAATCTATTATTAACTGTTAAGAAAACTACTAGTCCTGGACCGGATGGTATTCATCCAAAATTTCTTCTAGGTACTAAAGATATAATTATTCTCCCCTTAACAATCATTTTCAACAAATCTGTATGTGTATCTGAAGTTCCTGCTGATTGGCAAACGGCAATAGTAACCCCTATACACAAACAAGGTTCCTACTCTTTAGTTAACAATTATCGTCCCATTAGTTTAACCTCCATTCCCTGTAAATTGCTTGAAAGAACAATCAAATCATTATTGGACAAGGAAATTATATCCCTTAATCTTACAGATGTTACGCAACACGGATTTAGAACAGGTTTTTCATGCACTACTAATCTATTAACATTCTATAATCTTATCAGTCTCAACCTTGATTTAAATATTCCTTCTGATGTTATATTACTGGATTTCAGTAAGGCATTCGATAAAGTGTCTCACAATATACTTATTTCTAAACTCTTTAAATTAGGTTTCTCAACAAACATTGTGTTATGGATAAAAAACTGGCTGACTAACAGATCCCAGAGAGTGTGGGTAAATGGCTCTCTGTCTGACGTAGTCCATGTGATGAGTGGAGTGCCACAGGGCTCGGTCCTGGGTCCAACTCTGTTTAATATTTTTATCAGCGATATGAAAATCCAGTCTTCCAATCTTCTCATAAAATTTGCTGATGACACCAAACTTGGTGGTGCAGTTAATAATGCTATAAACAGACAAACTTTACTCAATGACCTTTTAATAATTGAGCAATGGGCACTTACAAATGAAATGGAGTTTAACACATCCAAATGTGCCGTTTTGCACTTTGGAAAAAACAACCCCCAACAAGAATATTCATTGAATAATTCCATTATTAAAACCTCTTGTTTAGAAAAAGACTTGGGGATTGTAGTAAATAACAAGATGACACAAGTCTCTCACTGTAAAAAAATTGCAAATCAAGCAAATTCACTCTTTCGTAGAATTAATAATATTTTCGTTTCTAGAACTGAGCAGTGTATTATCCCACTTTATAGATCACACATTAGACCTTATATGGATTACAGTTCTCCGTTTTGGAGTCCATATCTTTGTGGTGATGTGGATAGGTTGGAGAAGATTCAAAGAAAAGTTACAAAATCTATACCACACTTGGCTCAGGAAGATTATGATACCAGATTACAAAAAACCGGTCTGCATGCGCTTAAATTAAGAAGAACATGGGGGGACCTACTTCAACTTTTCAAGATTATTCAAAATCCCATCATAATGAAGCAAGGTGGTATTTTCTTTGCAAATAGGAAAACTGGTCCCAGACTAAATAATAAACAGCTTAATATTGCTAAATGTAAAACTAATATTAGACAGAATTTTTTTTCATTAAGAACTCTGAGACTTTGGAATACACTTCCCCAGGACATTGTAGACTCTCCCTCATTTTCGATTTTTAAAACTAAACTGGACAAATGGTTGACCAGACAGGGTCATCAATAATGATCCACTTATGTGGAGGACAATATTTATAGGCACTTGCCTTCTTTTGTCCCATAAACCAAGTAACCAAGTAAAACACATTGTAAAAATATGTAAAAGGAAGGCCACATTGAAACTGTCTCTCAGCAGATCTGCATTGTGCAAATTCATTGGAAATAATGGGTAAAAGCGTCCCAAAATCTCTCCACAGCTATATCGGCTCTGACCAGAGCTTGACTACATTGATCTGGCTTTCTAATTCAGCTGCAACTTTCGGAATTAGAATGTCTCTGTGTAGTAGCATGTGAAAGGAAAGATACTGGGTTGTGTTTAAAACTGAAGGTTCAGCATTGTGACTAGGATTAAATGGTCTGATGTTTGGATCTTCTCAGTTCTAAGTTCCATTTCCAGTGTGAGAGATAACTGGTCTACAAGGTCAGCAGCTGAAGATGAAGCACCCCCTCCTCTTCAAATTCCCATTGAAAACCCTGTCTCTGTATTTCTAATTTCTTCCTTGGCACATATAAAAGTCGGAGTACTTAACTGAAAGTGGTACTGCCTCAGCTGGATTCTCATGTGGCTTCTTTGAATGGCTGTAGTATCTGGCAGAGCACTATCATAAGTGATTACTGTGCAGAATTTAGTGCCCCATCCCCCCTTCCTATCTATTGCTCCATTGCTCCATTGTATACTGGTATACTGCTTTACACTATTCAAGAAATCTCTGTAACACATAGAATGTTGAGTTCCACCATGTAATAACTTCTTGCATTAGCTGACAGTGTGGAAGACTGTTTTCCTTTTGTGAGGCTCACAAGATCTTGCAAGCCTTTGCAGAGTGGTTAAAATGACCCCAGCTTTTTGGGGTAACAGTAAGTGTATTCTGTATATTTTGGTCTTTCTTGAGAAAATCATGCACTACCAAGTTCAGGGTATAAGCAAAACTAGGCACATGTGTGAACACACCGAGATGCATTGACTTTAGAATTTTACTACCATTGTTGGAAGCCACATAGCCAGCTGACAGGCCATGAGGGGACAACTATTCCTGAAATAGTCTGTTTAGTTCATCTACTATATCTGAGCCTGAGTGGTCTCTCTCAAAGGCAATGATA
This sequence comes from Neoceratodus forsteri, assembly GCA_016271365.2. Taxonomy (NCBI): domain Eukaryota; kingdom Metazoa; phylum Chordata; order Ceratodontiformes; family Ceratodontidae; genus Neoceratodus; species Neoceratodus forsteri. Next base: position 236,929,016 of record CM057449.1, on the reverse strand, counting down.
CATAGTGAAGCTTGTTTTTTAAAGGCTGCTGCATGTTGCTGCTACAGGGGGGCACTGAAGGAGACTGAAGCAGAAGAGTGTGTAAAAGAAACCCAGTGTGCAGTCACTGTCATGTACTCAGCAATTTGGTTACCTGCCCACATGTCAGTAATGATTTGAATTTTGGGGGTTAAAACCTACACTAAAGCATGATTAAGTTGTTGACACATTTCATGATACGTATTTGGTATTGCTTTTCAGAAAAAAAGAATTGAGATGGTACCTGGTAAGAAAGCACTGCAGTGCACATCAGATGCTAAAAACAACAGCCTCTGCACATGAGTAGGGATGCAAATCCACTGCTATCATTGTTTTTTTTTTTTTTTATTTACTGTTTATGCCTCTTCTGTCTCCCCACTGGACTCCTACCTTCAGGGATCCCTAGGCAGTGTGCGCTCCCATGGTTCCACCCTGGGTAACTCCCAGGAGGGACCAGAGCACACCTCCCTTCTTGCCTCAGTTTACTCCCCAGGTGGGGAGGGAGGGGACCCCGCTTCATCCCCCCCAGTTCATAAGTCTGCATCAGGTGATCCTGCTGGCTCCCCCAAACAGCCTGGTTAAGGAATCTTGGTACTGCTGGGTCCCATCTACAGGAGTCTGGTGCAGGCTTTTTTCCACTTTTCTGTTCTGCCCCTAGACATTGGTGTGCAGTGTGAATCAAGGGGTGGAGCATACTGAGACATGTTGCAGCTCTGGGTTCCTGCCGACATCCTCCCACCCACAATTCTGCTGTCCTGTTGCAACTCCACCAGTGGTCACCCAGGTGGTGGTAAAGCACAGTGATGAGCATCGTACCCGCCCCAGAGAAGAGCAGCCTGTCACGCACTCGATCCTCCTCCCACTCCAGCTGGTTCTCCAGCAACCTGAGAGCACTCCTGATCCTGGGTCACTGGCACTGCAAGTGGTAGTGCTAAAACTGCTATCATTGTTGAAGTTTCTTTGGTTAACCTTTGTGCCACTAGGTGACTTGTGTCATATTTGGAAGAAAGTTCCAAGTTCTCTGTCATGCTTAATTGTTTTTGGCCTGCTGCAGTACTTAAATCTGTAGGGGGATAACATCTGTCTTTTGACTGATCCAACTCAAACGACTGAGCTGGGAGGACCTTCAAATCCAGAGGAAGAGAAGGTAATACTCTGTGAGCTGGACAATGATGCACCACCTTCTAGTTCTTTCTGACAATTTGCAAAATATCTGTATAAGCCCTTTCTGTGAGATGGGGGAATCTCTGTCTGTGTCACTACTCAGGTGGGTATGCTGCTCCTCTGCCTTAGGGGAAAGGTACTGGCTTGATGTTGTGTTTGAATGAGTATTTGTTTTGACTATATAGACGTGTTCAAAGCAGTCACATTTACAGCACCTTTATGTAAAGTGCATCAAGACAGAGTGATGTGTTAAAATAATCATTTGTGTCAGTAGAAAAAGATAAGGGAATTCTACTTTAGCTTCTTTTGGAATCACATTTAACTGAGGGCATTGCACTTATAATCAGACATTGTCTAAAGCGCTGGAAACAACAGGTAGTATGCCTTGAGGATGGACCCATACATGCATTGGAGAAGCAACTGGTTTGTTTGCTGAGAGTGTATTTGTAACTGAAGGGGGAGGAAGAATTATTTATTGATACAGGTTCGACACAGGAAGGTGCAAATGGCATGCAATTGAGAGTTAATGAACAAACACAAGAAATAGATATAAAGGGTGCATTTTATAGAACTGGAAAGGGCCATTTTAAGGGGTCGAAGGCATTACTGGGGTAAAGTTACTCTTGAGGCCTACCTTAAGTAGGCCACTCTCCCCGTGGGCTTAGAGTTACCAATAAGCCAGGATATGGCTGGGATAGGAGTCCTTCGTAACTGATTGAGGACATTCATTATAAGTTGGGACAGATGCACTGATTAATACTGTTATTAGGGACTACTATGCCAAGAGAACACAGGTGACGTCAGACATCACTGAAAAATAAATTAGGGTATCATAGTTTAAAGACCATCCTGATTTTCATGTGTTTGAGAAAAAATTAAAGGACACAATTCAGAAAGAAGAAAACAAAATTAAAAAGATGAAATTAATTAAGTGGGAGAGAGATAAAAAGGTCCACCAAAATAACTGAGTCTGGGATTGGAATAAGAAGCATAGAACATATAGTAGTGGAAGAAAGGGCCACATTAGTGCCAGTTGACAGGTACCCCAGTGTAGGCCAATATTAAAGAATAGGAGTAATTCTCCTTACTATAATACCTCTACAGTGAGTCCAAGGCTGAGGACCCTTTTTTAGAGCAAGGTCGTCAACAGCATGGTTTACGGAGATCTGTGTGCTTCCAGGAGCAGGATCAGGAACAGGAGCAGCTTTCAGTGAGGGTACGGGGCTGGATCAGCAGGAACAATCACACAACAGGAGAACTCATCGAGGTAGCTGGAAACATAAAGGGCTGAGGCAGGAAAGGCAAACCCTGACTGGTGAAGGAAGTATCATTATTAATATCTCCGACCATAAACTTAGTGAAGCACAATTGGGACTATTACAAAAAGGTCCGACTTTCATACCTACTTTGGACACTAGAGAGTTTGATTTATATATTGATCTACACAGGTTTACAAGTAATTTGAATTTGAAAGCCTTTTTTAAAAGGGATACAATGGGTCGAGAGACATCTGTGGGGGCTATAACACAGGGGACAATTACCTCTCAGGAACTGGTGGGAATTGGGAATGAGGAGGTAAGGAAGTTTAAAAGACAGTCATCCTTTATGCCCCCATATAATGAATCTGTCAAAGTGTTTCAGCAGAGGTGTGAGAGACAATTCAAAGACCAGTTTAAAAGTAGTGGTAGACCTACTTTTGTTACTATTACATCGGCAGAGGCAGAAGAACTTAAGAGTTTGGAAAATAACTCAGATTTGACTATTAAACCAGAAGATAAGGGTGGGCCAGTGGTGGTCATGTCTACAGACAAATACATTGGTGAGATTAAATGGCAACTTAAAAATACTGATTATTTACCATTGCCCACGGATCCTACTGCTAGGTTTAAAACAGTGGTTGATGCCTTCCTTTTTGAATCCAAGTGTGAGGGCATAATTTCCCACAAGGAGGTTTTGTATTTGATTGTGGACCATCCAGTTAAGGCAACCATTTATGTTTTTCCAAAGCTACATAAAAGTCTGTATGATCTCCCAGGACTCCCCAGAGTGGCTGGGATAGGATCACTAGTGGAACCACCATCGAGGTATGTGGATGCCCACATTAAACAACTTGTGTGGACTTTACCTTCATACATACATGATACAACACAGATACTGGGGGTCTTGGTGGACATGCAGATTGATATGTCTTGGTATTTGGTGTCTATGGATATAGTCTCCCCTCTATAATAATAATAATTTTATTTATATAGCGCCTTTCGATTTATCAAGGCACTGAACAAATTAGTCATAACTTCAAATTTCAATATAAAACCATCAAACACTACAAACATTATAAAAATACATCATAAAAACATAATAAATTACAATAAAATACCAAACATATTACAGTTCACATTAACTATCTAAGAAGGCCATTCTCCATAAATATGTTTTCAGTTCTTTCTTAAATATCTCCATGGAGGTGCATTCCCGTAACCGGCATGGCAGAGAATTCCAAAGATTGGGTGCAGCATGAGAAAATGCTCTGCTGCCAGAACATTTTAAACTCACTCTTGGAATCTCTAACAACCCCATGTCAGCCGAGCGGAGTGATTGGCCGGGGCAGTAAGGAACCAGTAGGTCTTTCAGATAGGACGGACCCTGATCGCGAAGGGCTTTAAAAGTCAATAAAATGACTTTAAAGGTGATCCGCCACTGTACTGGAAGAAGACAGTGCAGTTCACGCAGCACCAGGGTAATATGACAGGACCTACTTGTTCTAGTCAAAACCCGGGCTGCCGCCATTCTGCACAAGCTGTAGGCAGCGGATTTCAACCCCAGAAAGACCAAAGTAAAGGGCGTTGCAGTAGTCTAGGCGCGAGGACACAAAGGCGTGGACCAATGTTGACAAGAAGTCAGATGGAACAAGGTGCTTAACCCTGGCAATATTCCTAAGATGGTAAAAGATAGTCTTGATGATGGCCGACACCTGAGATTGAAAAGTCGGCCTATCATCAAGGATCACCCCAAGGTTGCGCACCCATTCAGAGGCCGGTAGTGACACGCCGCCAAGAAGAATTCCAGAAGGCGCGCCAGTACACGACCTCTCAATCTGGCCACCCGGGTCCACAACCAAAACCTCAGTTTTCTCCGAGTTCAACTTTAACCAACTAGAATCCATCCAGTCTTGGATTTCCCCGAGACAGTTATTAAACACAGAGAGAGCTCCATCCTGGTTGGGTGCAAAAGACAGGTATAGCTGGGTATCATCTGCATAGCAGTGAAACCTCAGCCCATACTGTCTTATAATGTTTCCAAGGGGCAGCATATACACTGCAAATAACATGGGTGACAGCACAGAACCCTGAGGCACTCCACACAACAAAGAGACTGGGCCGGAGGAAAAAATCCCAGACACAACTCTTTGTGATCTCCCAGTAAGGAATGAAGTGAACCATTTAAGAACGGTTCCAGACATTCTACAGATTTGCCTCAGGCGTCCTAGCAACACCTTGTGATCTACAGTGTCAAAAGCTGAAGAGAGATCAAGGAGAACCAGGATGGAACATCTCCTTTGATCCCTCGCCCTCAAAAGATCATTTAGCACCCGAACCAGCGCAGTCTCAGTGCTGTGTCTTTTACGGAAACCAGACTGGAAGGATTCGTAGATACTATGGATGGTTAAATGGTCATCCAATTGGGCAGCTACAACCTTTTCAATAACCTTCCCAATAAAGGGAAGGTTAGAGATGGGGCTGTAGTTAGAAAAACAGTCTGGGTCCAAGGAAGCTTTCTTCAAGAGATGTGTCACCACCGCCTCTTTGAGGGAGCTAGGAAAGTCACCTGACTCCAAGGAGCACCAGACTATTTGCACCAAAACTGTACCAATGATATCTACACAACCCAAAATTAGGGTAGTCGGTCCAGGATCCAAGCCGCAGCCTGTAGGATGCACACTATGGATGATCCTCATAATATCCACGAACTCAGGTCGACAAAAGGAACTCCAGGAGAATCGATGACTGTGCTCTCACACACTCCTACCACGTCACCCTTAGAGGTTGCCAGACACAAGTCCGCCCTGATGTCAGCCACCTTAGTTGCAAAGTATCGAGCGAGCTCATCGCACTCTATTTGCAAAAAGGCTTTCCGAACTTGCAGACAGGCTGGGTTGCACAGTCTATCTACAGTTCAGAACAGCTGAGCCAGTCGATTCTGAGCAACTGCAATCTCCCTGGACAGGAATTCTGCCTTCTTATGGGTGATTGCAGATTGATAGCTGGTATAATGTTGAATCAATCTAAGACAGTCGGCATCAAGGGCGGACTTGTGCCAGCAGCGCTCTAACCTTCGCCCTTGTCTCCGCATCTCCCTCAGAGTCCCATCAAACCAAGGGGCCCTGGGGTGACGGGAAAGAGGGTGCTCGCGAACAGGAGCAATAGAATCCAGGGCAACCGTGATGGCCTCATTATAGGCCAACACCAGTGCCTCTGGGTTACTGCCCACCAACACGGGGGATGATAGGTCAAGGACCGCCGCTAGGCCTTGTGAAGTAACATTCCGTAATGGGCGGTACCTGACCATCTCCACAGGGGATGGCCTTCTCGGGGGGGTGCTAAAATTGAACCTCACGATGTGGTGGTCAGACCAAACGATTGGTTCCACCCCCATGTTGGATGCATCTATCCCAAGAAGGAAGACTAAGTCGAGAGAGTGTCCAGATTTATGTGTAGCAGTGGAAACTACCTGTGTAAGGCCCAAAGAAAACATTAATTGGAGGAAGTGTTTACCAAATTGTGAGAGTTCATCATCAACCCAGGCGTTGAAGTCACCCAGCACCATCAATCTGGGTGACTCAAACGACATGTCGACGAGGAAGTCTGCCACTTCGTGTAAAAAGCGTTTCCCATCTCCGGGTGGACGGTAGGTCAGAACGATTTGAACGCCTACACCTGCTACAACTGTGCACCCAAAGGACTCAGCCTCACCCACTACCACATTCGAGGCCCAATTCAGTCTTAAAACAGACTGCAACCCCCGCCCTGCGGTCCAATCTCAGGCGGTGTATCACCGAGTACCCGGCCGGAGTCATGGCCTCCACTATAAGGCCAGAATTTTCATCCAGCCAGGTCTCGGTGATGCAAGCCAGGTCGACCGAACCTATAAGGTTGGCAATAATAGCAGTTTTATTCCTAACAGACCTGGTATTGCATAACACCGCCCGAGTTGAACAAACCTCGGAGGATGTCAGGCCTATCTGCCTACTGAAATCAGTAGTGCCCATGGGCATGGAGACCAGATAAGGCAGACCCCGATCTGAATTCCATTTTGCCCCAGGGCGCCTTCTGGACTTAATAACCCCAACACGATGGCCCCGCTCGTTCATCCTCCCCTGTTCGCACCCCCCCAACCCCCTCACTCTCCCACGAGCAATCCCCAATGCTCTACAATGCTGATAAACCTCAAACTGTAAGGGAGGAGTACAAAAGGGGTGGAGGGCGCGAAGAGAGGAGGAAGAATAATGCACCACTGTGGGGAAAAGAGGCCAGCACATGACGCTGCTTAACAAATTAAACAATAACAAAACAAACCCACCTCCCAAAATATTCAAACTATCCTAAACTAACAATCCATACTAACTAATAAACAAAACTAAATCTACAAATTATAATAAAATACACAAAAAATAAATTTATATAAACCCCTCCCTCCCCAGTCCTCTCACCACCGGGGAACGAGGGTACAGAGGCACTCTCACTGCCACATCAATATAAAACATACATTTAAAATTCTCCAGTTCTCTCTCACAACAGGGGAGAAATAAAACTAGTCTTTCTCCCTACCAGGTGAAAGACACACACTACCAAATCAAACAAATAAAACAAATAATTAAATAAACAAAACATTTTGGACCCAGGGTCCTCTCACCACCCGAGTGTCCAAAACAGATTCAAAAGGAGACAGGAATCAGCAGCTTCTCAAATAAGACATAGTTCCAAAAAACAATCCAAGACCAGGGGAAAAGGCAGCCGCATAAACCCAAAAGGAGAATTAGTCCAAAGAGGACTATGCGAACATCCACCATGATGGCGGTTTAGATGCCTTGAGATACTGGCTCAGTCTAGATCCCACTGTCAGCACTGGTAAGAAAGAATTCTTTTACAATGTGCTGAACATGCTCTGATGAAAAACTACTTTCTATTTTTAGATCAGTTTTACTTGCAACTCAAAGGTACAGGTAAGGGGGCACCTTTTGTTCTCAATTATGCAAATTTGTACCTGGGCCTATGGGAGAATGAAACTGTATGATGCACAGAACAATTCATTCCTCAATATGATTGACATCTGGAGTCACTTTATAGATGACATCTTTATGGTGTGGTGGGGTATATTGGAGGAATTGAATGATTTCATTGGATATCTGGAAAAAAGTAATTCAAATCTTAGATTTTCAGTGCAACGTGATCCCTGGATGGTGTCCTTTGTAGATTTACAAATTTCAAAAAAGCAGGATGGTACACTTCTTACAAACCCATATAGGAAGGACACAGACAGGAATTCATTGCTATTAGCCTCCAGCTGCCACCCACACCATATGGTTTCTTATATCCCAAAGGCCCAATTACTAAGAGTACGCAGAAATTGTGAGGAGGAGGATTATGTTCAAAACAGTGCTGACGTGTAACAGATTTAGGAGAAGAGGCTATTTGGATCAAATAGTGAACCAGGCACATAGGGAAGTCAGTACTATGAAGAGGGAGAGTCTGTTCATGCCTAAAAGTTCCAGCAGTGGTCCCTCCAGGATGAATTTTGTCACTACTTATTCGTCTAGTGACATACAGAATACAATTAATCAGAATTGGAGCATACTGGAGGGGGAACCACTGCTGGAAGACATTATAAAAAAACAGACAAAGAATGGTTTACAAGAGAGGCCCTAACATTAAAGAAAAATTGGTCCATAGTTTCCAACAAAACATAGTCTCCTCTACCCTTAGGCCCCTTGCCGCTGGGTATGCACCCATGTGGCAATTGTAAGTATTGCAGTGTTGTTCTGAGGTGGCAGACCTTCACTAGCTATAACTGTGATAGGGATTATCAAATCAAAGACTGTATTAGCTATAGTGCAGACAATGTGGTTTATTTGGCGATGTGTCAATGCTGGACTATTTATGTGGGTAAGACCACAAGTGCGCTGAAGTTAAGGACTGGGGAACATTTGCGGTCAGCGAGCAACAATGATGCAAGAAGTGCATTTACTAATCATTGTAAAACAACAAGGCAATGGGATACAAACCATACTTTTAAATTCTGTGGCCTGGAGGTGGTGAAATTAGGCCCGGGGAAGGGGGGTGATGATATTGATGAAATCCTAAGAATAAGGGTGTCATATTGGATTTTACTCTTGAGGCCCTTACATCACCAGGACTGAATGCCATTGACATCCAGCCTTGCACCAGAAAGAAAAAATAGGTTGATATCTTGTTCTGTGGTGATAGATGTAATAATGCATAAGGCCATTTACAGTGTTTCTTTTTCATTCTTTTTCATACTTTCTTGCCGTTTCCCTCTTTCTGTTTTCCTCCCTTCCCTTCCTCTTTCCCCTCCCCTTACTTCCCTTCGTTTAACCCTTTCCCTTTTTCTCTCTCCCACTCTTTCCTTTCTTTTCTTTCCTCCTTCCCCTTTTCTTTTCCCCCTTCCCCCCTTCTTTTTTGCTGGGTTAAAGTTGCATCATAATATATAAATGCCAGATGTATGTACTTTCTTGTGATTGACATGTATTTTTTTGTTTCTTCTTTTCAGGCAATTTTTGAGGTGATCCTTATATTTTCCCTCCAAATGGGCATACGTATAAAGTGGACCTCAGGAGTTGGTATTTAAATTGGATTATGGAACCTCTGATTGTTCTCCTTTATTAATTAATATGTGAGTTTGTTGTAGTCTGTTTTATAACCCCTAAGGTTTACACAGTTTGGTTTTGGCTGTAGGGTTTTTCTGTATATGTAACTTTGTATTTTGACTATATGAGCACTTTAGATTGTTATGCACTTTAGTGGAACTATGCACTGTTACTTTAAGTGATGGTCTTTATAAACTCACTATTCAGCTGCCATTGTATCCTCCTGATGACGTACTAGGTTGTATGAAACCAATCGAGGTTTTCAGCTTAGTGAGCCAGCGCCATGCAGAGGGTGTTTTTTTAATAATAAACATGGATGTTTTTCTACACCAATCCAACTGAGGAGTGAGGCTCTTTGCAATACACATTAATTGTTTTTGGCCTACTGGGGTACTTAAATCTGTAGGGGGTAAAATCTGTCTTTTGACTGATCCAGTCCAACTGACCGAGCTGGAGGGACCCTCAAAACCAGAAGAAGAGAAGGTACTACTCTGTGAGCTGGACAATGATGCACCACCTTCTGGTTCTTTCTGACAATTTGCAAAATATCTGTATAAGCCCATTCTGTGGGGTGGGGAGATCTCTGACTGTGTCGCTGCTCAGATGGGTATGCTGCTCCTCTGCCTTAGTTTCTAACCCTCACCCTACTGCGTTTAACTTTGTCCTCAGGTCTGTATGTGATTGGATTAAATGCCTTATCATAGCTGGTGTGTCAAGATTGCTAACTTTCTTTCCTCTGCTGATAAGCTGTTTATACAGAGCACACTTAGCATGACACACATTATTGATGCCAAGATATAAATAATTCCACACCACATTATATAGCCCTTTTAGTTTTTGTGCCAGGCATGAGAGGTTTATTTATTTATTTGGTTTTGGCAACCGGATAAGTGTACTACACAGAACTGCTTATTTTCAGACACGACCCAGGACAGTACAAATCAAGGAACAGGTAAAAACAAATACATAAACAGTGTTGTACAATAGGAGATTCCAAACAGCTATACAGAGGTGCAAGTTACATAGTACATAGAGGAGGTACACATCACACAGTATAATGGTAACAAAACAGACAAAAAGGCACAATTTACAGTTAATAATGTACAAAACATGACAGTGCTGTTGGTAAGTCAGCAATGAGACAAGTCCCAGGCAGAAACAGGGAACAAAGTGCATAGCTGCAGCTGAGGAAGAGTGGGGATGGGAGGAATCATGAGGCCACAGGGAAATTTAAGTGCAGGACAATGGTAGATTTGCATGACACATGAAGCTAGGGACATTTGCAAATGTCAAGGGAGGCAAGGTAATTGGGGAGGCCTTTCTTGCAAGTGGGGTTGGATTTGGAGTGCCTAAGATCAAGTGGGAGAGAGTTCCAAAATTTGGGGCACAGAAGGAGAAGGCAAGTTCTCCCATCCTGGTACAGCAGTTTGGGACAGATAACAGAGCTAAAGACATGGAATGGAGGGAGTGAGGGCAGCCCATGGGGGTGAGTATAGCAACGAGTGTGGAGGGGATAGAAGAATGAATAATGTTGTCATTCAGACAACCTAATGAATAAGCCAGATGCGAGAAAGGAGACAACCAGTGGAGGTCAGAGTAAAGAGTACAGTGGTGCTTAAGATGAGCAGCAGATAGCGCAACTCTACAGACATTGTTGTAGGCAATGTTCCACATTTGCATGATGCTTGCCTGTGCTGTAGTGAAGACAGGCAGAGCATAGCAGAGTCCAGGGAGGAGAGGGCCTTGGGTGACAGAGATCCTGGTGGCAGGGGTCAGAAACTGATGGACTTGGTAAGCCAGTCCAGTTTCAGCATTGACTGATTTGCAGACAGCTTTGACATGTAGAGAGAAGTTAAGAGATGGATCCAGCATGGCCACTAGGTATTTGAAGGACTGAGTTACTTCCACAAGGGAGCCATCAAGACAAGAAACCTGGAGAGATGGAGTGGAAATGACAGATTTCCTTTGTAACCCAAAGAGCATAGCCTGGGTCTTGGCAGCATTTAGCACCAGGCGGTGGGACGTAAGCCAAGTTTAGATACAATGAATATCAGAGGAGAAGTGGGAGTTAATTTCATGAATAGAGATGGAAGAGACAGAGTACCAAGTCATCAATATAGAGTAAGGAGAGACTGTGAGGGGGCACAGAAGGTAGATTATTGAACAAAGAAAAGAACAGGGGCCCAAGTATGGAACCTTGTGGGGCACCCGACCAAAGCAGGGCAAGGGCAGAGAGAAACTTTATGACAGGAGATAGACTGGGAGCACCTCCACAGATAGCTGGCAAACCAGGCAAATGTGGATTGGGAGGCACCAACAGAGCCTAGTTGATGCAGGAGCACTTTGTGGTTAACCAAGTCAAATGTCTGACATGTCAATAAAGACAGCCCCAGTAAGCTGGCCTTGGTCCATAGCAGATTTGATGTCACTGGTGAATTGCACTGGGGCCATCATGGTGCTGTGGTTTGGTCTAAAGCCATGCTGAGCAGGAGAATGCAGGTTAAAGTTGGCAAAGAAGTTAGACACCTGGCAATAGATAAGCTTCTCCAGAAGTTTACTGAGGATTGGCAGGAGTGCAATAGGACAGTATTTTGTTAGGTTTTTTGGATCACCCTTTTTGAAGACTGGGATAACCCTGGCATTTTTTCAGGAGAGGGGCACTGTACCCGAGCTAATGGAGGGGTTGAACAATTGCATGATGGGGGTGGCAGGAAGAGACGTGCCTAATTAGAAAATTCTGGGTTTCAGTCCATCAGGACCTGCGCTGCCGTGGGAAGACATCATATTAAGAGCTCGTAGGACATCTAGCCTGAAGACTGGGTGGAGAATCAGAGAAGGATGGGATGGGAGGAGGTCAGGGGGAGTTGTGGTGAGGGAGGACTGTCAGCATCAAAACTAGGGAGTGCGGTAAAGAGTGAGCTGAAAGCGTTAGCTATGGTATTAGGGTTGTTACTGGAGACATTATTTATTAGAAAGTCAGGGGGGGTTGGGACATGGAGAAACACAGAATTTGAAGGCAGACAAGGACCACTTGGCCCACCTAGTCTGCCCATTTTCCTACCTAACAGATAAGCTGCAAATCCTAACAGATAAGCTACAAATCCTAGTTAACCAACAGCATACTTCCTCCTACCCCCCACTAGGACTGCCTTATGTCTGTCCCATGCATTCTTGAATTCCCCCACTGTTCTTGACTCCATGACCTCCTCAGGGAGGCTGTTCCATGCATCCACAACCCTCTCTGTGAAAAAATACTTCCTCACATTACATCTGAGCTGTCCCCCCTCTATCTTCAAATTGTGCCCCCTTGTTCTTGCACATCTCTTTTTCTGAAAGATGCCACCCTCTTGGACTTTGTTGATTCCCTTGAGGTACTTGAAAGTTTCTATCATGTCTCCTCTCTCCCTCCTTTCCTCAAGGGTATACATATTAAGCTCCTTTAGTCTTTCTTCAGTATGTCTTCTGGTGCAGACCCTGCACCATTTTGGTTGCCCTCCTCTGGACAGCCTCCACTCTGTCTATGTCTTTGCAGAGATGGGGTCTCCAAAACTGCACACAGTACTCCAGATGGGGTCTCACCAATTGTCTGTACAGAGGGATAATTCCTGTTTTCTACTATTGATGCCTCTCCCTATGCATCCCAGTATTCCCCCAGCCTTCCTTACTGCCTTCTCACATTGCTTTCCCACCTTTAGGTCATCTGATATAATTACCCCTAGGTCCCTTTCAATTTTTACTGTTGTCAGTATCTCGCCCCCATTGTGTACTCTTCCCTGGGTTTTGTTTCCCAGGTGCATTACCTTGCACTTCTTTGCATTGAATCTGAACTGCCATACATTTGACCATTCTTCAACCTTGCCAAGTCCCTTCTCATCCTTTCCACTCCATCTTGTGTATCAATCCTGTTGCAGATCTTTGTGTTTTCTGCAAAGAGACATACTTTTCCTTCCAGTTCCTCTGCAATGTCACTTATAAAGACATTAAAAAGTACCGGTCCCAGTACTGAACCCTGCGCTACCCCGCTAGTAGCCCTCCTTTCTTCACTGTGGACTCCATTTACTACTACCCTTTGCGTCCTGTTGTCTAGCCAATTTTTTATCCAGGCTACCACCTTGGGACACACTCCAAGGCTGGCTAACTTGTGTATTAATCTTTTGTGTGGGACTGTATCAAATGCCTGGCTAAAATCTAGGTAAGCCATGTCCACAGCCCCTCCCTGGTTTACGTTTTTCTTTGTCACCCAGTCAAAGAAATCTATTAGATTCTGTCTGACATGACCTTCCATCATGAATCCATGCTGCCTTGGGTCCTGTGCCCCACTGGCCTCTAGGTACTCAGCAATTCTTTCCTTCAGAAGTGATTCCATCATTTTCCCTACTACTGAGGTCAAACTAACTGGTCTGTAGTTTTCTGCCTCTGTGCTGCTCCCACTTTTGTGAAGAGGAATCACATCCGCCCTCCTCCAGTCCTCAGGTACCACCCCATCCTCCCATGATTTGTTAAAGAGAGTAGTCAGCGGTGTCACTAGTGCTACCCTTAGTGCTTTTAGAATTCTTGGGTAATCCCATCAGGCCCCATTGCTTTGTCCTCCTTCAATTTTATTAGTTCTTTCAGAACCCTTTCTTCTGTAAATGGACTGGTATCGACCTCCGTCTTCAGAGTGTTTCTCTTGTTTGGTTTAGGTACCTCCCCCTCCTCTTCCTTTGTGAATACTGAGCAGAAATATTCGTTCAGTATCCCTGCTTTTTCACTGTCACCCTCTACCCACATTCCCTCCCCTTTATTAAGCCTCAGTATCCCTTCCTTTGGTCTTTCTTCACTCCCTAATGTACCTATAAAAGGTCTTATCCCCCTTCTTAGCAGAGTTGGCTATCCTTTCCTCGGTTTGGGCCTTTGCTATTCTGACTGCCTTCCCAGCCTCTTTCTGCTTTAACTGATAAAGTTCTCTGTCCTGCTCCTTCTGTGTTTCCTTATATTTCCTGAATGATATCCTTTTCTCCTTAACCTTCCCTGCCACCTCTTTTGAGAACCATAGCGTTTTTTTCCTTCGTTGTGTTTTGTTGATTTGCTTTACACAAAGGCTTGTTGCCTCTGTGATGGCTGTTTTGATTACTCCCCATTGTTCCTCCACCCAATGGCAGAGCTGGGGGGCAGGGGGGGGCCAGCGCCCACCCTGGACCATTTTGCGTCCGAGTTTGTGCCCCCTTGAGCCATAAACTAAATTAGCAAATTAGGTGCTTCCCTGGCTGGCTTCCATCCATGGCAGCATAGGTGCTGGAACCGGGGGTTGAGGAGTCCGTTTGAACTCAATGTAGTGCTCCTTGCCTTTTAATCATTCTGCCGCTGTACCTCATGCCCCCAGGGTCAGACTGGCCTGCCTGGATACCTGGAAATTTCCGGCTGGACCCCCTGTCTAGCTGTACACATACGTACTGCTGCTGCTGGGTATGAGGGGGCAAGAAAGGAGATCTCAGCGCTTAAGTGATATTCATCCTGTGGCCACTAAATTTACAGCTGCAGGGCAGGCAGTGTGTCTATGGGGGGGTTGAGCTCCTTTGTAATGTGTACTGTCAATCAGGCTGGGCAGGGGTGGGTATTTTAACAGTACTGGTCTGGGAGTCGGACGGCTGGAGGAACCAGTTAAGTAGGCTGCGCAGTGCAGCAGGTGCAGACAGTTGCTACTTGGAAGGGGGAGGGCTGGGCACACCAAGTTACTGGTGGTTTGGAGATGTAATGATGCATTGCATACTTGGGCTTCAGCCAGCATGGATTGGTGGGGTCACTGAGTCAGAGTTGCTGATTCACTTACATCACTCTGTGCACCAGCGTGGGCACCTCAAAAGGCCACTTCAATGTGCAAGTCAGTCTTTCTGGTCTTGCTGGCTGGTGACGATTGTTCTTGTAGCATCAGTTATACAGCACCCACCAATCCCTCCTTGCTTGTTTGTAGGTGTCGGTCGGTCGCCGCTATCAGTAGAATAATTTCTGCGTGCCAAGGAGTTCCAGTCCACAGAGTCAGCGAACTGAGCGATGAGAAAATCGGAGAATCCTCCGCTCCTTCCACGACCACAACCCGCTTGGAGCTGGGGTAAGCTGAAAGCTGTGTGAGTGACTACTGAGATTTAAAATGTTTTGATCTGGTGCAGGATTACCAAAGGCAAACAAACAACTAAATGTTTAGCTACTACTGTATTAGCCAACCAACCAAAAGGCAATACCAGTGTGTGTAGTAGGTAGGTTAGGGTCCAGGGTTTGGGTATATGTTATGAGGATTGGAAGGAAGGATCACGGCAACAGGCGGTGGGCGGGAGGGGCAGCGTTTAGTCAGGCATGGCATTTGGATGGTCTGAAACTGGCAACTGTGGTGGTTCATGAATTCATCCTTTGGCCTGCTGGTGTTGGCAGGTGAGTAGTCTTCGTCCTTGTTTGGAATGAAAATCTGTCTGATCTGGACACTGCTGGGGGTGTTGCTGGGCCCAGGCGGTGGGGTAGAAAGAGATCTGACTCTGAGTTAATATGTGTGTGTATGTGTATGTGTATGTGTGTGTCTGTGTGGGGGGGCAGCGTGGACCATGTGGCCTGGTGGCCTTCACTGTGTATGGGGGGTAGAAGCTGAGCATGATAGTAGCCTAGTTTAACTTCATTCGGCATCCCATGCTGGTGAGTAGTGCTGGTATTAATTCTGGGGCTGGTGCTGGGCCCAGGCAGGGTAGAAACTATTTGAGTCAGTGAATGAGGGTGGAGTGGTGTGGACCAGTCATGACTGTCGGGGGGGCAGAGCATGGTGGAAGGACTTTTGGGGGAGAGTAGTTCTGAACACTGCTGGTGTTAATTCTGGGCCCAGGCAGGGGTAGAAAGGATTTGAGTCAGTGAATTGGGGGGGTGGCAGAGCATGAGAGCAGCCATGGTGGAAGGCCTGTACCTGTAGAGCTTCAATTTGGGCACTTTAATTTTGCATTCAGCATCCTACCCTTCAACCTGCTGGTGCTGGTGAGTAGTTATGACACTTTTTTTTTTGGTGATCTTTTTTACCTTCCCTCACACTTTGGCATCCACCTCTCCTTCAGGCCACCTAGTGCTTCCATGCCTCAGCTGTCCTCTTCTGGAGCTCCTCCCCCCCACACACACACGTCGCAGTCGATCCCCCGTGATTTGTCCTCTCCTCCGAGGGGAAAGGCACTGGGTAGCAGGGAACCCTGGAACACTATTTTTCCATGGTCCAGAGGTGCTGCTGTGGTAGAGGATGCTCCCGAAGGTTCTGAGGAGCATGGAAGCCATCATTCGGTGGTGCCAAAGCTGTTTTCTGGCTTGATACTCCTTTTTTGCCTAGTGGGTCTTAGAAGCAGTGCATGTGAAGGCTAGCAAATACATGTTGTGTACAGTAGTGGACCGATGATCACTTTTGCTCGCTACCATCTTGATACCCCCCAAATGACTGACTTACCCCCCCAGCTCCCAAACCTGGCTCCGCCACTTCCTCCACCCCTCCTTCTTGCCTGTTTGCTAGTGCTTTTCTGAGGCACTCTCTCATTTTCCCAAAGTCATCCCTCCTAAAGTCCAATACTCTTGCTTTTGTATGGCTTGATTGTATGGCTGTGTTTATCATGAACCACACTGTTTGGTGGTCACTTGTTCCCAGATGGCTACCCACTTCTAAATCTGAGATTCTTTCTCCATCCCCATTTGAGAGTACCAGGTCTAAGATTGCTCCCTCCCAAGTGGGTTCCAATACTAGCTGTCTGAGGCATTGGATCATCCCATTATGTGGTTTATTTGTGCCCAGTATCTTTTTGGTTTACTAGAGATGGCATAAAGAAGGCCTCTATAGTAATTGCTTTTGGCAGTCCATAGTGCTTTTTTAACAAGAGTTATGAAGGGATCGATATGCAATGAAGTCAGAGAGCAGGGAGGAGGTTTTCCATCTGGTCCAGAGTTTGTCCCATGCTTTAAGCATACATAGAAGAGGGCTAGTTAACCATTTGGTAGGCAGGCCCCGTACCCTGCTCCAGATGGAAGGAATGTGCTTGGACTGCAAGGAGTACAGAGAGTTGGTAAAGTATTCCACAGCCAAGTCAATGTTTTTTGTCATGAATATGGGGGACCAGTCGACATGCTGAAGATCCGTTAGAAAACCTGCAGTGTCGAGGGCAGAGAAGTCAGACATGGAGATGATTTTGGGTGGGAGGAGGGTGGGCTGGCATCCCAGACACAGGTGACAGGTGAATGGTCACTAATAGAGTCTGGTAGCACAGTCACGGAAGAGATTCTATCTGGTCTGTTGGTAAGCACCCAGTCAAGAAGGGTGTGACTATCACTATTGCTGGAATGTCACGTAGGCACTGAGACAAGGTGGGTTAGGTTGGCCTTGCTTATATTAGAGTCAAGGACAGGAAGGTTTGGGCTGAGCCAATTTAGATTGAAGTCACCTAGACAAATCACTTCATTTGTTTTTTGTGGCCCGGGGGAGAAAAACTGGGAACTACTTGAGCCCATGTTTGCTGGAAACTGGAGACATGTAGGTGCAAACAATGTGCAGTTTTTTTGGAGTCACCCAGCAGACGCAGTGCATGAAGTACCTCACAGGACACAAACAAGGGGCATGGTAGTAAGGTTAGGTTTAGATGAGACTTGTAAAATAGTGTCAGACTGCCACCTCTTTTTGATGTGGGCCTTTCAACCCAAAACAAGTTGTATCCGGAAAGAGAACACAGAGTCGGGGAGAGAAGGTTCAAGCCAGGATTCAGAAACTGCAAGATCATCAGGCCTCTGAGTGGTTTTCCAAACTACAAGTTCTGCATGATTAGCCACCAAGCTTCTTATATTAAGGTGGGCAATCTTTAGTCCCCTGGAACAGGGCCATGGGGAAAAACCAACTGAGTACTGAGGGAGCCCTGTGGCCAAAGGGCCAGGGTTACTTTCCACATCACCTGCCAAAGATAAGGAGAGGACAATAATCCAGGTAGCAGCAATCAAAAAGGTGAGGATGGTCCTAGTTTTGGAGATGCGTTTAGATGTGCTGTAGGACCTAGTCAGGCAGAGAACCAGTTTTGGGAAGGAGTTTTCAATATGGCTATTGAGTTGCTTAGGGAGAGGTAGCAGATTGGAGAAGGTAAAGTCCTTCATGTCTGCAGAAAAGCCTGGAGGAGCAGCAGTTAGGGGGTGAAGTATTCCAGGGCAATGCCGCAACAGAGAGGAGTCAGTAGGACTAGCAGGTAGAATGGGGGCTGCATGATCATGTAATAGAATCTGATATTTTCCAGAAGAAGGACTGAGGAGGCAAACACAGTAGACTGCAGGTTCTAGGACTGCCCACAGTGATGTGCCTACCCCTTTATCACCAGAGGCCAGTCAGATAGAGCATAGGGCGGAGTAAAGGAGTATTTAATAGATGGAGGAGGTGGGGGGGTGGGCAAAAATTTCAGCTTGGAGGAGCACAGCTCACACAAGTTAAATGCAAGCTGCTCCCTCTGAGTAGCAATGGAATTTAAGCTCCATGAAACTGGGCTACTGTACCACAAAAGGTGCCAAGTTCAAAAGTTGTGGTGCACACAGTGCACTCAGGGCTCCTCCATGTCTGTACCTGCGGGGCAAATTTGGGTGGAAAACTGTCCTTGGCTGGGCTGGGGAGGGCTGCAGAAGCAAGTCCTCAGACCCTGGAAAGGAAATCATCTTGTTTTTGTAGCGTCTCCTCCAGTATTGAACTCGTCTCAACTTGTTTTCTTTGGAAATTATCCCGACTGTCTGGTTCACTTTCACACTCACTATTACAGCATTTTTTTTATTTTCAATAATTATAGGATGGCTATTTTCAGCCTCCCGTTTATCACTCTCATGGTGATCAGCAGCATCTCTGGCACTTGCTAGTCATGCTTGTTGAATCATCCTTAACGTACTTCTTTTTAACACAAGTGGCCAATTTATTTCATTCCCACTGAGAGTGGTATCTGCAGCTTGTTTGTTTTTTGTTCACTGCAATGAGTACCTGCTTTAGTACTACCCTTTCTTCTCTTTGGGTAGGTGCCATATAGAGGCTTTTTTTATTGTGCTCTTTGTGTTGGTAGATTTTATCTCTTCCATTTTGGAAGTGCTTCGTGACTGTAAGGAAGACTCAGAATTCTGAGATGGAGATGATGGGCTTTGTGCTTGGTGCAACATGTCTGCCACTGCAGAGCAGCTACATATGGAAGTTTTTTTTTTTACTTTCACATTTTTTTGAGGGTTCTCCTCCTCATCTTCCCTGCCTCTTTTTCCCTCCCTTTCCCCTTTCCACCATTATAGGTTGTTTCCACCTGGGCTAGGGCACTCTCACTTGTGTTTCTTCAACTTGTCACTTTTTTTGGCTTAAAAGTCACTCCAGAGAAGGAGACTCCAATTGTCATTGACTTGCATAGCCTACTGTACCTACCTACTGGGCATATCAGGGCACTTATATATTCTGAAAATTTATTATTTAGTGCTACTAGCAGTAATTATATTAAAATAAAAAAAAAATAAAAAAACTCCCATCACTGGCACAATTGTATCCTATGGCCCTGACTAGGGTACGCTCACTTGTGTATTTTTAACTTTTCACTTTTTGGACTTTAAAAACTCACCCCAAAAAGGGAATCCAGTCATCACAGACTGGCAGTGCCTACTTTCTCTACTGTGCAGACCAGGTCACTTATGTATTCTAAGAAGATATTTGGGGCTGTTGGCAATATTTAAATTCTTTTTAAAATGGCTCCCTTGTCCCCTCACTGACAAAGCCTGCCCTATGGTCCCTGGACTAGGGAACTGTCATTTGTGTTTCTTTAACTTGTCATTTTTGAGGCTTAAAAAAAAAAACTCACCCCAAAGAGGGAGGCTCCAGTTGTCTCTGCATGTCAGAGCCTACTGTACTAATTGCCCATACCAGGGGACTTATGTATTCTGAGAACATATTTAGTGCTGCTGGCAGTAACTAAATAAAAAAAAATAATAATGCCTCCCTTGTCCCCACACTGCCACACAGCCTGTCCTACAGTCCCCGGACTAGGGTACTCTTGCTTGTGTTTCTTTAACTCAGCATTTTTTGGACTTAAAAAAGTCATCCCAAAGAGAGAAACTCCAGTCATCAGTGATTGGCTGAGAATACTGCCACACCAACACATTTAAGTTGCTTGCTGTCACCCCCCCTAAAATGTCTGTTTAAGTCATCTTTGTTAGCCACTTCTTTTCAGTTTGACTTACTTTCATTTATTCTCCATCCCCTTTTTTCCACACATACCCCCCCTCCACCCCCCCTGTGGGAGATGCTTTTATTTTTTTTTTAATAGTTCCCTACCCAGTTGTTCCTCATATAACTAACTTCTTTATATAATATTTTTGTTAGCCACGTCTTTCAGTTTGCTGTACTTTCATTTTTCCTCAACCTCTGATCTTTATTCTTTTCAACCCAGTTGAAGAAACATTTAATTTTTTTAGCTCACTGTCAGGCCCTGAAATGGTTTCTTTTAAAATAAAAGTAATATTTCTGTTAGTAGCCCATGCCTTTTATTTAGGGGGCCTTTACCTTAAATTTTCCTAAATTTCTTCCCCTTCTTTTCTGCACCATCCCCCACACTCTGCCATTGTGGCAGATTTTCCTTCATGATGTTACCCTCTCCTGCCTAAAGTGGTACTTTTTTTTGTAAAATATCTCTTATTTTTATAAAATATTTTTTGGACTATCTTCCTCTTTTGTTTTTTTTTTTTTCACCATCTTTCAGTTCAGGCCTGACATTTTTCCCTTTTCCTTCCCCTCTTGTTTTCTACAGTCCCCTCCTCCCTGTTCTAGAAACCTTTCCCCTCTAACACCCCTCCTCACTGGTTTGTAAAATATGTCTCTTTCTCATTTTTTGTATTGTTGTTGAAATCTTTCTCCTCCATTGGTTTATTTTTTGCAGGAGCAGCCAGCAGCATATCCCTGCCCTTTGCCAAGTGAAGAAGTCAGCTGTGATGGCCTGGTGGTTCTGAGGGCTGAGACACTGGGTGCCTCACCTCACGCTATGCCCGCGACCCAGGTTCAGGAATGTGCACGAGCTGGCTGGGGGTCAGCAGGGGACAAGAAGGATTGAGTGACCGATGGACTGCTCTCCTTCTTTGGGGAGGGGTTTGCCAGTGATCAGTGTCCTACTAGCCCCTTGCGGCAGCTGGGGGGCAATGCGCTGATGCTACAGTAAGGGGAGGAGATGGGGCAGACGCTTGGAGGAGCGCATGTGGGCACATGCTCTCTCTGCATGCATCATTGCACACCTCCTCTCAGGAAGGAAAATAGAAAAAAGTCTTGGCCGTGTAGCATGTCCCTCACAGATGCTACTCCTGAGAGGGCACCTCCCTGGCTGGATCTGTTTCAGGTGGGTTGAGATGCTCCCCACCACCCTGCCATGAAGGGTAAGTAGTGGGAGAATAAGGGAGCCTGATCCTTGGGGGACGGCACTGGGGTGGACAACCGATGATATTAGGAGTGCTGGCCTGGACGGGGAAGAAATAAAATAATAGTAAAAAAAAAAGAAAAAGAAATCAGCTGTGTGGTAAGCATTGTTTCTTTTGGTATTTCTAGTAATCTGAACCAGACTGAGCTTTTCGTGGCCAGCTGAATTTCTGCTCAGATTTGCTGAGCTGCTGGATGTTCAGGAAGGCTCAGACTGCAGTAAATCAGAGCTGTTCAGCCCTAACCCCTTACAGGAACATTCTGCTTTATAGAAGTCTAATGTTCTATTTCTTTCTGGGACTGCAGGAGAAGTTTGTAGTTCTGTAGAGTACAGTAGGTTGGTGCATATGAGAGCTTGTAAGATCCTGGAACCAAAACCAAGGGCCGATTCACAAAGCACATAGCTTGACACAAGGTGCCTGCACCCAACGAATATGGCGCAAGTGGCACCCTGCATCCAAAACAGCCCTTGAAGCCATTCACAAAGGCAGCATGCATTAAGCTACAGGCTGCCTGTCCCAAACAGGGCTTGTGCCACCTGTGCGCCCACAAATGGACTGCAACAGGGCACAAGGGAGCATGTGGCTGATGCAGGCTACCACATCTCCTTAATTGGAATTCACAGTACTGTCCCAGAAAATTTCTAAGCACCCTTAGACCAGCTAGGGATGGTCTAAGGATACTTAGAAATAGCTCCCTCAGGGACAGTAGACCCTCCAATCCCTGATCATGCCAAATACTGCAATGCCCTCCTCCCAATTCACGATATTGCCATATAACTTATTAATGCAGCCACCCCCCCGTCCGATTCCTGATGTTGCCATACTGCATATTAATGCAACTATCCCCCCTGTCAGAGTCTTGATAATGCCATACAATTGTATAAATCACCTGTCCCCACTGCCTGATCCCCTATGTTGTTGGTAGCAGTTGTAATACAGTCCCATGCCTCCTTCCCTGACCCTGATTGTGCCAACACAAATAATATTCTGGGCTGGTGACCAGCACAGTTCACCATACACTTCAGCAGCTGGCTGCCGACTGCACTGTCAATGAGCCTACTGTAATCCATATTACAGTAGGCTCATTGACAGTGCAGTCGGTGGCCAGCCGTGGAGGTGTATGGTGGACTGTGCTGGTAGCTGGCCCAGAATATTAATTCTAGTGCTGGTGCAATTGGGATCAGGGAGGGTGGCATGGGACTGTATTAGAACTGCTACCAACATCATATGGGATCGGGCAGTGGGGACGGGTGACTTATACAATTATATTCTATTTATTTAAGAGTTTTACCAAGAGGACACAGTGAGCAGAGTACTGCTCTATTCCAAGTGTGCCCTGTGGGGAGAGGGACACTTGGATACATTTACAAACATTTAAAGAACAGCCAAAGACATAATACATAGCAGTGCAGGCTAGGCAAATACTAGCAGACATTTAGCATTTACATTCTTTTTTTTGCATTGACAAGCTTTTGTGGAGCAGTAGTGAACACATTTGCATAACTAACAGAGAAGACTAGTATTAAACAATTAATATATATAAGTGCAGTGATGTACAATTTAAGATGCATAGGACATCATCCATGTTTAGGGGTCAGGAGCCCTATAGAAGAGAAACCTCCAATGCAAGGGAGGCTATGTAGGAAATAAACATCAGTATCTGCAGGAGCAAGTGGATGAGAACTGGACTCACAAGAGAGAGTCGACGTGCTGGGTAGAGCATACTTGTCAGGTGTCAACCAGGAGGGAGTGCCACAGTTTAGGCATGCAATGCCTGAACACTACCTGGCCAGCTGATGAGGCCATGCGGGGCACTACAAGACACCAGGTGTTGAAACTTCTAAGTGGGTATGCAGGAGGTGGTTGTTGGGTTAGGGCAGAGACAAGGTATGGGGGTAAGGAAAGAGACCAGAACTTGGTTGTGAATTTCACACAGTGAATCAACCTGTGCACCTGGTGTGAGGACAGGTCAAGGGACTGGTAGAGAGCACAGTGATGTGTAGAGGGTGGGCAGTCAAGCGTGAGGGGGCAGAAGGAACGGTAGGGGGGTCCAGTCTGGCTAGGGTGGACTTTGGAGTGGCACTGTAGACTACATCACCATAGTCGAATATAAGGAGGATAATTTTCTACACAAGTGTGCTGCATGCTGGCAGCGGGATGCAACCTGATGGAGATATAGCGCTTCCAGTCTGGGGGTGAGCTTTTTATGGCATGCACAGAAAAGTTGAGGTGCTGGTTCAGTCAGACCCTGAGGTAGCGGAAGGTGGTGCAGACCTCCAGACTGGTCCTGTACAGTGTGTGTGAAAGGTGGGAAAAGAGGGGAGCTGAGACACTCTCTGCCTTGTGCCAAAGGTCATGGAGACAGTCTTTTTTAGAAAAAGATGCTTTTTGCGAAACCAGAGCTGGACAGCATTGAAGTCCTGCTGTAACCTGGTCACCTCATCCATGGGTGAGGGTCCGGATGTATACAGCACTGTCTCGTCTGCATACATATGTATGGATGTGAGTGGACAGGTGATGGGCAGGTCACTGAGGAAGATGGAGAAGAGGAGTGGGCCAAGGACAGAGCCTTGTGGAACTCCAGAGGTAACTGGGCGGGAAGGTGACGTGGAGCGACTTATTTTCATAGATTGTAATCTGCCTTCCATGTAGGAGTGGAACAACTGGTGGCCACAGGGGATAAACCTACTAATGAGAGCTTATCTAGGAGTAGGACATGGTAGATGGTGTCAAACACTTTGGCCAGGTCTACAAAGATTGCTGAGGTGGTATGTCCATTGTCCATGCCAGCGAGAATGGAGTCAGCGACACGTAGTAAGAAGATGGCAGTGGAGTGGGCCTTCCTAAAACCAGACTGGTAAGTGGAGAAAAAGGAGGAGTTGAGGAAGGAGACGAGTTGAGAGAGGACTAGGTGCTCCTGAAGTTTAGCCAGAATGGAGGGGAGGGGCAACATATGGCAACATCAGAACTCAGAGAGGGGGGGATGACTGCATTAATTCATATTATTGCAGCACTGGGAATCAGGCAGTGGGGTGGGTGGATGTTTAATTGTCCAGGCAACATCAGGGACTGTGTGGGGGCCCTCTATGCCACCAACAGCACTGTGCTGGGTAGTGATGGAGCACATCTGGGAAGGGGGCTGCAAGCCCATCAGGGACTTGAGTGGTGCACTACCATCCCATGGCTTGCAATTAGCATTCCCAATCACTTTTTTGCATTGGGCAGTAAAATGTATTCTATTACTGATTATGACTCCTAGTTCTGTTTCTTCAGAGGTCTGGCTTAAGGGTTAAAGTTATTCTGTACATGTCACCAGCCCTTTAAATATATTCATCAGTTACATGGGGGAGAGAATCCAAAGCAAGATCCGTCTTTGTGGATGACACTAAGATCCGTGGCAGAGTGGATACTAAGGAGAGAATAAAGGACATGAAAAGGGATCTGGAAAATTACAGGTGATCCAGGATATGGCAACTGAAATGTAACACTCAAGAGTGCAAAGCTATGCACATTGGCAATAAAAGACCCGAAACAGAATATTGGATGGGAAGGGTAACGGTGGACCAGACCTGTGAGGAAACAGAACTAGGAGTCATAGTAAGTAATAGAATAAATGTTACTGCCCAATGCAAAAAAGTGATTGGAAAAGCTAGCAAGATACTGGAATTCATAGGAAAAGTTTTGTTTTCCCCAGTAGGAATGAAGTGATATTGCCCCATACAGATCCTTTGTAAGGTTACACTTGGAATACTGTGTGCAGTTCTGGAACTTACACCTAAAGAAGGTTAGGCACTACCTAGAATCTGTCCAGAGGAGCTCCTCAAAAATGATTCAGGCACAGCAGGGGAAATTGTATGAGGAGTGGCTGGTGTGCCTCTACACACCGGAATCTTGAAGGGAAGGGGGGACATGATAGAGATTTATACATATTTGCAGAAAATAAACAGAGTACACTTCATGAGTAATGAAGGCACTGTGATGAGAGGTCACACTTTATAGTGCCTCCAGCCCAGCACTCTAAAAACAAAACCTGTAGCAGTGTTCAGTGCAGTTAACTATAGACGCTGCCTTAGGGACATACTGCCTTTGAAATGGTGAGTGGATTAGGTGTTTGATACTTAGGGCTCAATTCCAAGATGGATACGCGCTGGTGCAGTGTGACTTGTGCCAACTCATATGGCGTAAGTCACACTTTGGGCCATGGGTTGCCCTGGATAGGATTCTAAGAGGTGGCCTGTGCCATGGTGCAGGCTGCCTGTGCCCAAGGGGACTTATGCCTCCCAAGGCCCCTACAGCATGGCAGAAGGGGAGTTACAGCAGCATCTGTGCCCAATTTTGAAAGGGCAGCTGCTGTAGCCCCTCAATGCCATTCCAGGAGGCCCTGCAGCACTGCAGGGTTATATCAACTATCAGCTGATATACAGTAAGGGGCTGCCACCATGCCCAACTGCTTTATGCTGCCCCACATGGCTCCAAACCACACACTGCCATGCCATACTGAACCTCCCACTGCATAGTAACCCCCCCACCCCTGGTAATACCAGAGTTCTACCCACTGGCATCCAGGACCACAATGCGGTGATGCAACCCCCCAGTGCCTGTGCGATTCTGCCAACACCTCCCATGGCCCACAGGGGGCTATGGGTATGCCTTGGGGCTGGGGTGGCTGCACCCTGTTGTTGGGTATGTCAGTGGCTTGCAGCACCCAGGTCAGGTGTGCCTTTCCTGTGATGCACCACTGGAGGTGCTGCAAGTCACAGGTCATAGTTGCTGGGGACCCTGCCTGTTCTGGAATCTGGCACAGGGTCCCCAGCATAGCAGCGTATGTCAAAACTTGCATTCACCAGCGAGCTGCACCATACACCTTAGTATCTGACCCCTATAGTTTAAAAGAAGGAATTATGAGACGCAAGTGAATCAGTTTAGAAAAAGAAGTGATGTAATGCATTTTTGCTATACAGGCTTGTAAAGATATGCAGTGTAATACTGACTGAAACTGTACTGATACTTGAAAACAGCACCAGAAGAACATACATGTTGCATAAAGCTTCCAGATATACTCAGCATACTTTTTATGGTTTCAGTGATATTTATAAAGGTTATACTAAAAATCTGATTTGTTTTAAACAAATATTCCCTTGTGGAGAAACATTATTCTTGCTAGATGGAATTTGAATAATTGGATAATCTTTATTCTGAACTGAACATGATAGCTCAGGAATGCTTTGCATTTTACTATAAGTAGCCTTCGTACAAACTGTTAAAGAAAAGTTTTCCACAAACATTTTAAATTGATGTTGACAGTAGAGAAGCTGATACTATATACATTGGGCAGTCACTAAGAATATAGCCCCTTATAGCCTTTGTTAAATAAAATACTGCAACAATTATGCTTAAGAAAACTGATGTTATATTTAAGGACATCATATAAAACATTTCTGAAACCGTGGTCCACATGAATATGATAAAAAAAAGTATTAATAAGATATAGTAATTATTGATTTAGCATAGAAACAAAGGTATGAACACCTCTTGAAGGTAAAAGCTTTATTTTTCAATTTACAGACACACTATAATTAATATGAACGGTAGGGAGATAATAGAACACTTAAGCAATTTGTATATCTAATGGATTACTGAAGAGTATCTCTTATATATTTAGTTTTTGTTGACTGGGTAAGTGCACTAGACAAATCCTGCCGATTTTCAGGCACGACCCGGGGGAGGATACAGATGAATGCCAACTGACATTGAACCAGATTAAGCTATATATGTGTGTGTGTGTGTATATATATATATATATAT
The DNA here is from genome assembly GCA_016271365.2 of Neoceratodus forsteri. Lineage (NCBI taxonomy): Eukaryota > Metazoa > Chordata > Ceratodontiformes > Ceratodontidae > Neoceratodus > Neoceratodus forsteri. The sequence goes on along the minus strand of CM057449.1, from coordinate 236,901,712 downwards.
ATATATATATATATACACACACATATACACATATATATGGTTAAATATATGTGACAATAATTACTTGATTTCATTGTTTCAATGAAGATACCCTAACCTGAGGAAGCCTACATTTGGGTGAAACATTGGCCATGATCTGGGGTATTTCGGCTTGGTTTATGGCTGCTAAACAAATTACTGTAAAACTAGTTCCATTGTTGGTGTGGCTGGTTTTGAACATAGTTTACCTGAGGATATCAATGTGCCAGCTCCTAAACAACACCTATTCTTTACTCACATTGAAGTGGACCCACCCAAAACTTTTTTTTTTTTTTGACAAACCATATGAACCCCACCTAACAATGGGCCTGTAATTGTTATGTAAACTCCAGGGTCATGTTTGAAAGTAGGTATTCACTTGTCTGGTGGACCTACTCAGCTTTACAAAAACTAAAGGAAAAAAAAAATAAAAATAAATCTAGTCCCAGATAAATTTCATTTTCATGTCTTTCATCCTTTCTTGGTAAACAGCATCAAAATATTCACTCTGTGCCACAGTGAAATGGTTCTTCCAGTCACCGGAAATACCTATTGGAACAGAAAACATAACCATGTTGATGTCTGTAGTCTGTGGTGGTCAATAACATACTAACATAGGAATTTAAGGTCAAAAGGGACTACATGTCCATCATGGTCCCCCACCCCTCTCTATAAGCAGTGAGGAACTAAACATTCTATGCAGCTACTCTGGCCACGTTTTCTGCTCTCCAGCTCAGCAGCAGTATTTGTTGGACAGCAAACGATTTCATCACATACAATAGTTTTTCTTTAGCAAAAAAATGTTTTTCTGAGATACTTAGATTCATAATCAGTATATTTTTAATTCTATGAGATAGTTTTAAAACAACTTTTACAACATTTGTAATTAATGACTAAAGTGATGGCCAACACAATTTTTGACAAATCTCTTCCATTGTGGCTACTATTTGAATGTATGTACTAGATGTATACTGTGGATGTGTTAGGATGGCGCTACCACATGTTTTTGATGGTAAACCATAGGTGTAGTTTGACTTTGGGGGGGGCACCAGGGGGCAAGATTTATTTGTAATTAATTTAAAATTACTAAAGAAAAGTGTCAGTCAGGACAAAGTTCCCCCAAACTACACCTATATAGTAAACATCATAGAGACAAACTAAGATAATTAATTTTTGTCACGAGGTTCTGACAAGACAGCAAAAAACTTAACAATGTTACAATACATTATCTCAGTTCGAGAATGAAAGAAAAACAAAATGAAAAATGGCTATATTTAAGTTTTTGCCTGAAAAACATTATTGCTGAAAAAACCTATGTGAATAAACTGGCTTTTGCATTAGGCTTTGGATTCCTAACCTTTCAGAATGAAAAATCCCAGAGTTCTACGAGATGTGAAAGGGACACCGTCAACCTACTTAGGCCTCAAAGTTTCTCTAGTTTAAAAAAACACATTATTATTGTTCACATTTTGTAGAAATTGCTGATGTAACTAGCAGTTTGATTCTGATTCTTTTTTTCCTTTTAAAAAGTAAAAAACAGACTGCCCACCATACTGATGTTACACACAAAAATGTGTTTATATACATTCTTTGATCAACATCCACTGCACCTCTTCTGGACTTGGGAACATCCCTAACACAATTTAAGCACTCATTCTGTGGAAGGACATGTGAATACTGTATCATAAGTGGCTGCAATGTTTGGGGGGTTGTTCCTAATGTTCAGGATGTATGCAATGAGAGCAGATCAAGGATTTGAAGTAAAACAAACTTGGGTCCAATTGCAATATGTCCATGTATTTTTGTTCTACTAAGCAAGGAAACAAATAAAACAGCTGATACTTTAGATGAGTTTTAGAGAAGGTAAGTAATCATAAAACATACATTTTCAACTGGAAATTATCTGATTCAAAAAAGGTTGGCAGTACCCCTTTAAGTGACCACTGCCCTATTTTTTGCCAATGGACCAACTGAGTCAAGTGACCAGATCCTGTGATAAAGTATGTCAAGATTTCAGCCACCTATAATAATGAGAACTGTAAAAAAAACATACTCAGAATATGGAATGGAGCCATCTCAATCTAATCCCTGGTATTGATGTGGCGAGAGAATATTTTATAAATGAATTTACTAAACATTGTGACAAGTGTTCTCCTTTCAAAAAAAGGTAAACACATGATGCTTCCCAAAATTGTATCTGTTCAGACCTATTAAAGATGATGGGGCCCATTTCCAGAGTTGGCATTTAGTGCTGTGCACCTACTGTATTAGTGGTGTTCATGAGATATCACATGGCCAGCCTGGGATACATATTCAGACAGACAGCATGCTCCAACCAGTGTGTGATGTCTGTCTGAATATGGGAGCTGTGGGACAGCAGAGCACAGTAACTATGCACTGCATTAACACTGCACCATGTAGAAAAGTGGCTCACAGTAGCAAAGAGAGATAGTGCATCCCAAATGGGATATGCTTTTTGCCCCGTGAGGCATTTTCAGCTACTAGCATGCTAACAAGCACATGGGGAATGCAAGGTACTAAGAGGCCATTTGCATAGCATTATGTGCTCATTGGCACCTCCACATAATGCTACCACAAACAACTGCACTGAGTAATTGTGCAGGGCTGAGGCCAGTCCTTGCAGGTCTGAACTGTCACTTCGTAACAAACCTCATCACGTTTATAGTCTAGTGGACCTCCCTGCCCCAAACCCATGTCCAAACTGTTATTTAATTACACTCCCCATCACCCTGGTAGTCTGGTAACCCCCACTCCGTATTGTTGGTCTGAACTGTCATTTCATTCCAATCCTTATCACCCCAGTAGACTAGTGGTCCAACAGTCTCTGCTTAAATATCCGAAATGTCATTTTAGTAGTCATGCTAGTAGTCCAGTGTTTCCCCACCACCTGACCACAGGTCCAAACAGGGTATGTCTTCCCATCTCCCTGGTTGTCTAGTGTTCCCTGGTTCCACCCCCTAATTGCTGGCATGTTTAGCCACCAGTTAACATTCTGAAACTTCTGAAAATGGGGGGCTATGCACACTAGGAATTCCTTTTTGGTATATGTACTGTACAATAAAAATGGTAAGAGAATGTCTAATCAAATTTAGAGAATTTATAAATAAGTTTAAATATTTGTTCTAAAAAGCTAAGGTCCAATTCTTTAAGAGCCAGCAAGTGGAATGCATAAAAGACTCGTATAAACTTTGGGAAGTATGCATTCTATGATGGTCAGGAATAAACAGAAAGTAAATAATCCAATAAAGCTGAAAAACTATTAATGTGAAATACTGAGATGGCAAATTGTTCTAATGAATTCCTTAGCAACATTGGTACCACAGCAATACAAGATCCACTGGATAACCCAAACACTGATCTAGATAATTGTTGGGGTCAGTTTGAAAGGCTCCCATTTTATTTCTGAAAGGCTACAAAAATGCAGCTATTAAATATCAAATGAACCTATGGTTATCAACCGGGGATGGGATGGAGTTCAGACAAGTAAAAATGACTGTGCATGAACTAGCTGCTCTAAAATGTAATATGATATATTTCATTCTACTTTCAAATGACACACGGGCTCTGGAGGGAGGCCACTGTCATTCTTGTTATGGCTGCATAGTGAGAACTATACTGATGTAGTACTGTTACTTAAGAAGGGGGCTCTGGAAGCACATGACTGTGGACCATTAAGAAGAGGGCTCTGGAAGCATGTGACTGCTAATATACCACAGCCCATCTCTTTCCAATATGTGGAGCTGAAGCACATCTCTCTGCACCCTCATCATTCTGTACGGTGTGGATGCTTCTCTCCCCGGCACTGCACTATTTTCTTGTTCCCAACCCCACAGCCTGCCCTTGGTGAACTTCTCTGGAACAAAGTATGTGCAGTGCACCTTCTCTCTCTCTCTCTCTCTCTCTCTCTCTCCCCCCCTGCTGCTGCTGCTGTTGTATGTGCTACTACTACTGTGAGTGAGAGCAGGAGCAGGGAGCCCGTTAGTGCCAAGAAAAGCTGGAGAGGATTTATAGCCAGAGCTGTGCTGACAGCATCAGAAGGACAAAAGTCACCGACTTCGCTGTCACATTAACTCTTAGCTCACTAGAAAGTGGAGGAGATGGAGTGAGCCAGAACTGGCGCTGTGGCTGGGGGAGGTGAAGGACTTCATTGGGAGATGATCAAAGGTGCCAAAGGAGGAGAGAGAGAGAGAGACAGACCAAGAATGTACTTCAGGGCTACCATCACTGGAAGAGAGAGAGCAAGGGAGCTGAGAAGAAGGTGACACTGGGCTTTTGGCTGGGGAGGGGGGAATCAGAGGAAAATGAACCATATGACATCTCCAGGCCCTGGGCTGCTGCTGAAGGCTCTCTGTAAAGTGGGTTGATAATTGAATGTTTTGCAGCTCTTTGAAGCCCCAAACTGGCAGCAGCAGTGTGTTTGTGTGTGATGCATTCAGATATCTAGAAACAGCACACAAAGGTGGTGTAATAAGGACCTACAGTACAGATTTGGGGATCAAACGAACCCCACACAAGGAGTATTGCAAAGGGTGGCACAACTGCGGCTTGTTACATTCCAATAATAAATAGTCGATCAGGAGAAAGAGAGAGTATATTGGTACCGGAGGTATTGACATGCATACCTCTCAATTGTCCCTGATTTCGCCTCAAAATGTTCCTCTGTTTCTCCTCAGATTTGGATTTCTGTGACTAAGTCATGGAGATAAGCAGAAAATAATATCAAGCAATACATTTACAGATTTGTTCTTTAGAAAATGTATTTTACACTAAGATCTTCATTCTAACAGCATAATGGGAGGATTTCTCACTTTTTAAGATGTGTACCTGATTTTTTTAAATTTGTTTCTGTTTTTAAGCACTGTCCCTGATATATGAGGTGGGAGATTGGGAGGTATGTGATAAAGGTTGCTTTTACTGAGGGGAAGGGGTGCTTGGTTTGCTTGTGATAATCCAGTCCTGCTTGGATTTCACTTTCGATGTTTAGTGTTGACTACCTGCTCCACTGAAGCTCCAGGGACTCTCTTCTGTCTTCACGGCAAAGGGAGATTCTACATGGGGCTGCAGGATACTGAGACATGCCCCCAAATCCATCCCCTCTGACATGTGCTGTATTACGAGTGGATTATGGACTACAGACTGCTGTATCTATTGCATATATGAACCCATTTGTGAAGGTTATGTTGTTACCCAAGTGACTTCCCTCCCCCTGTTGTTTAAAAGGCTCTCTAGATTCTTTGGGTCATTGTACTCTGCAGGGCCCTCTGCTGAATGTCTCAAAATAGGAAGATGATGCAGGAAGGGGAATTTTATTTATTTATTTATATATTTATTTTTTAAGCAATTGGATGCATACCTTTGAGCAGTCATGCTCATTTTCAAAGGTTCTTTAAGGCAGTAAGTGTTTGTATTACTGTACACAATCACTGTATAGTACAATGTGCCCCAAAATGAAAGTCCTGTCATGGTCTGTGCTGTCATTCAGGACATCCTCTTACTTTGTGTACGGTGCATGATTTGGGGTTTCAAATGTTAAAATTCCTTTTTGGTGGCACTGAATTTAGATTCTTACCTTTCTGCATAGCAGACCTTTTGTGTTTGTGCACCCCTTCTGACTAAATCAGCGCGGTTTCAGTGTAAGGCTTGACTGTGTTCAGCCTGTGGTTTGTGGCTTCCTTCATCACCTTTATTTTTTTTTTCATCATACTGGAATTCTTCTTAAGCAGTGTTTCACTTTCTGTGAACTCCACAAACATCTGTTGATTAAACTCACAGTTTAATCCATGGGTAGCATGCTCCCACACATAGGTTCTATGAATTGTACATGGTGCTATACCCATTGATGAAACAGTTTAATCCAAGGTCAGCAGCTTCCCACACACAGCTTCTGTGAGTGGTATACTCATTCATATAATTGGGGTTTACACCCTATAGCGATCACAGTGAAGCTAATACTTTGTAATGCAGGAGAAATACACACAGAATGATGGCAACTGAACTTCAGGGTGTTCTAGATGCATACAAATGCACAAAACCACATTTTGAGAAGCACTATTTTGCAAGGCGGAAGCATAAGAATCTTTTTTTTTTTTTTTTACAGGAAAACAGGGGAGCCAGGTCGTTTTCACCACTTCTTCCCTATCTCACAGGTAACCCATGTTATAAGCACAATAACCCACTCCAGGGTGTGGGGTTATAGGCATTTAATCCATGCCCGGGGCGCTGTGAGGACACTCGGCCTGTGGCCTATTGCCTCATAACGTGCCTCAGGCGTGGACAAATGCCAACCACCTAATCAATCAAATATTACTATAATTCATCGTGTCAGAATATACAACTATGCCAGAGAATACATTTTTTTTTTATTTATATTGTTCTTCCTAAAATTTAGGTTACTTGTTTTCAAATTTTCAGTAAATAAATACTGATAAATGTATCCTAAGCCTTCGGGAAGGGCAATATTAACTGTGGTTATAAGAGTACATACTGATTCACAAATCATGTATCTATCAGTTCAGGTACATTCAAAGCACAGTGGTTTAATGACAGGTTAAAATTATTTTTGTGTATTACAATATCTGCTGCTTTTAGTTTTCATGTACTTGAGTTTACTTTTCTTCTTATTACTCTGCCTAGTGTTTTGTAATACTCTGTATAAAAGGTGATATATAAAATTAAAATGTATTTTAAACAAATGGTTAGTGTAAGGGTCCCTAGTTTATTATGGCTGCATTGCAAGACCTATGTTGAAATCTTGCTGACATATACAGAAAAGAGGGCTCTTGAGGTAGTCAGATACTGAATGCACCATAGCTGGCTACTTACATCGAGTGCAGTTGACTCATGTCACTCTACAAATGTCTTAGCTTCCTGTCCATTCACTACCAGGAGCACATCATAAGAAGGCTATGTTGAAAATTCGGGGGCAAAATATTAACAAGCAAAAACGTTACGAATGTACATTGACATTTTTCAATGCTCACTCATAACTTTGGTAACTGTCACTATTCTGACTCTAAATTTTCAACATAGTCTTTTTGCCATACTACCTCTTGAACATGACAGGTGACATTTCTCAAATCCTGGTGAAACTGTCTTATGACACTTGTGGCACAAAATGACACTTCACCAAGATTTGAAAATTTTCACCCATGAGGTTCATGAAGTGTGGCCATAAGAAGACTATGTTGAAAATTTGGGGTCAAAATGTCAAAAAAACAAAACCACACAGTTACAGTATGACACCATATTGAAACTCTTCGACATTTACTATGGATGGGATATTCAAAGCAGGTGTGCATGGCGCAGCTGGGTTGAACATGCGCAACTGCAGAACTGCGCCTGAGAGTGATATTCAGTGGCAGCAACTGCGCAGTGCAAGTAGCAGTGCGCCAGTGTGCAATGGGAATGTATGCATGCACAAGGGCAGGGAGCATATCCATGAATATGCAGCATAGTGCAATATTCAACCCCAGACCAATGGTGCAAGCGAGGAGCAATCGTCAGTTGAGCGGAGCAGACTTGAGCCTATAAAAACAGGGAGCAAGCAGGAGGAGGGCACTTGCGCCAGAGAGGAGCAGGACAGAGGGAGACAGACAGGATGTCTGCCAATGAAGAAGGAGACAGAGAGAGTGAAAGAGACAGTGACAGGGACAGAGAGGGAGAGACAGTGAGAGAGGGATTGTGAGTGAGAGTGTGACTGACAAGGAGGTGACGGCAGGGGTGTGTGTGTGTGTATGTGTGTGTGTGTGTGTGTGTGTGTGAACAACACAGAGCCACCATGCCCAAGTGGAGTGACACAGGCCCCCACAGGGGTGGGAGACAGAGGCCGCAGGAAACAGTCACCAACTGGGAGCAGGGTACACAGGAGGGGGCCATGCTGAGTGGCATGCACAGCCACACCCAGCAGGGTGAGCCAGTGGAGCCAGATGCCCAGGGGGTGCAAGGACAACAGGGGTCATGGCCAGTGCAATATTCCAGATAGAGGCTGTAATGAGGGATGTGGGGAGGCAGAAAGTAGAGCACCATGGCCGTGGAAGGGCCCGTTGGTGGTATGCCCAGAACAGGTGGTACCGACCCCGCATCAGCTATGAGACCTGTGCTGACATGGAGATCATGGGCTACTACCGACTGAACCGGGCAATTCTAAGGCAACTCTGTGAGCCGTGCAGTGAGGTAATGCAGGCACCCACTAGATGGAGCCACGTCCTGACAGTGGAAACAAAGTTAACAGCTGTCATGTGCCTGCTCGCCATGGGCACCTTCCAGAGACCAACAGGAGACACCACAGGCATATCCCAGTCAGCCGCATCATGGCTCCTAACACAATTCCTCAACACCCTGCTGCCACATGCTGCAGAATACATCCACTTCCCCAACACACAGGCAGAGTGTACAGTAACCATGCAGGGGTTCCACAGGGTGGCACGTATGCCTGGCATGCTAGGAGCCATTGACTGCACCCATGTGGGCATCCACATGCCACCTGACCCTGAGGGGGTAGCCTACATCAACAGAAAGAGCTACCCCATATCAACTGCCAGGTGGTGTGCAATGCCAGGGGGTGCATAACCAATGTCTGTGCTACACACCCTGGGGGAGCACATGATGCCTTCATATGGCACAGCTCAGCATTGTGCCACAGGTTCAAGAGTGGGGAAATTCACACCTGTCATTTAGTGGGTGAGTATGTTGAGACCACAGGCAGCTGGGAACACCAGGGCATGGAAGTGTGGCAGCCTGGGTAGAGGCATTGCAGAGTGCATCTGGGAAGGGCATGGGGCAGAGCTACAGAGGACACCAGACTAACCATATCTCCATCTGCCCTGTTGACAGTGGCTACCCACTCCAGCACCCATCGTCCCCAGTGGAGGTGCAGTACAGTGAGGCACACACCAGCATGCAGAACATCATTGAGCATGTCTTTGGTCTGCTGAAGGCATGGTTCTGTTGCCTGCACAGGTCTGGTGGTGCCCTACAGTACAGCCCCTCAATGACCTGTGGCCTATTCCTGGACTGTTGCATGGTGCACAACATGGCCACTGACCATGGGATAGCTGTTGAGGTCGAGAGGGGAACAGCAGTGGGACTGACGTGGCCAATGGTCCATGTGGTGGTGGGCAGTCCCCCCAGGCAGAGGGATCCCTGGCTGATGAGGATGGCACACCAGCACCGGGACACAATAGCAAAGGAGCACTACGATGCATTCAGGTAGGTAGAAAATCAACTATGCACAGGACAGATACAGTGGCATGGCACACAGGCATGTGTGGGCATGATCTGTGGCTTGCATAGGCAGTCAGGGGGCAGAGGCGGTTGTGGTAATGTGCCACATGTTCACACGTAACAACACACAGCATAGCACATCGCACACACACACACACACACACACACACTGGTGCCCACAGGCACATGCCCAGGCACTGGCTCCTGGCATGGATCAGACGCAGGGTACTGGTGCACATGTGCAACCATTGCTGTGGTGGCATCATCATGCACATGCTGCATGGGCCAGCGGCTGGGCAGGTGTGCACATGGCCAGCATGTGGTGCAACCCATGGATGCCAAGTCCATGGCATGCACACACACAATGCCCATGTGCACACAAGGCAGTGGACAGGGTGGTCGGCACATCAGCTCTGCCATGCAGTCACACGGCCGGCGCAGACAAGAGGACAGCTGTGCCTTGGCTGCTCAGCTTACCCAGGCTGCATGAAGGCCACAGGGGGGTCTGTGACCATCCCCCATGGGTGGGACTGTGGGAACGTGACCATGTCCTTGCAGGGGTCTGCAGGCTCCCAAACAGGCCTACACCAGGCATGCCTGGGATGCCCACAGTGGAGCCCCACATTGACACCAAGGAGGTCTCCCTATGCCTGGTCCATGGGGTGGACAATGCACTTTACAGGGTCTGTGGTGACTGACAGTGCCCAGTGGCAGCCAGTGGGGCAAGGCTGACCTTGACTGCAGTAGCTAAGTGGTCCAGGGCCACGGTTGTGTCCTCCTGCAGGTGATGTGTGGCCTCCTGGACCTGCACGTTGCCCCTGTCATGCTGCTCAGCAGCCTGGTGCACCTCTGTGAGGAGTGCACACACCCCAGTCATGAGCTACACCTGTTGGTCCATGGAGGCCCAGAAAAATCTGGTGTGTTCATGCAAGGGGTTGGTGCCCAGGGGCACTTGGGCATGGCACCGACCCACTGGTGGCATACGACCATGCTGCATTGCCCCCCATTCAGGTGGGCACTTCACAGTGGGGTCCCCATGAGGTTGCTCAATGACATGCACACCCACAGTGGATGCTGCACCCAGCCTCCCAACTTCCCTGGCCATCTGTTGCTGCTGCCCCACTGGCCCCTGTGGGCTGGCCAGCACCTGTACAGCTCCACCACCACCACTGCCCCCCAGCACCATGCTGCCTTTGCACACAGTGGTACCAGGGGTGATAGTGGGTGGATGTCCCACCACTAATAGGCCACTGGCCACACTGCCAGGTGTGGTGGATGGTATGGGTGTCTCCCCCATGACAAGTCCCCCACTGTCCAGGACAATGGTCACATAATCATTGGAGTCAGATACCGCCCTCATCTGTGTCTCGTCACACAGCACGCAGTGGCTGGTGTCCCACTGGAACACAGCCAGGACCTTATCTGCCTCCACGTTCAGGTCACCTGGCTAGACAGTGGTGTGCTGCAGCTGCTTTGGCCCCTGGATGCCAGTGGAGGTGGATGGCTGGTCCTTCAGGGCTGGTCATGCCCCCATGGCAGATGCAGGTGCTTCTGCCACTGCATGCTGACATTCTAGTGCTGAAAGAGAATATAGATGTGATAGTGCCACCGATGTAATGGACTCCCTCCCACCAAACCCCCCATGCTGCTGTAACAACCATGCAGTGATGGGCTTCCTCCAGTCTGGAAGCCACTGGCCGGCACACCCTTGACAGGCCACCACCAGCTCCTCCTGCAGTGTGAGCAGTAGCATGTCAGCCTGGCCCCCACCTGTGACTGACCTGGCAGTCCATATGGCCGCCACCTTCTCTTTGATTGAATGCTTGTCGGTGTCCACCTTCTTCTTGCACTCCTGTGCAGATCGCTGGTGGCTGCCTTGCTGATTCACAGCCTCTGCAACCTCCACCCAGGCTGTGGCCCTGGCCTGGAAGGTGCCAGTCACACCACTCAGCAGGGGCTCCCTGTCAAGTTACACCTCAAACAGGGCATCCGCCTCCACCTTCGTGAAGTTGGGCCTGTGCTTGCGGGCAGGCCTACACTCCTCACCCTCCTCAAGCTCAGACATGCTGCTACCTGTGGGCAGGGACATGTGGTTAGTGGCTGTTGTGGCCCACACCAGCCATCCATCCTGCTGTGCTGTCCATCCCCTCGGCAGATGCAACTTACCTTGGTTAGTTGCAGTACCGGTCCATGGCCTGTTCTGTTGTGCAGAGCCTTTTATAGTGCATCGCATGCAAATGGGCAAATGCGCAACTGTAATGAGATGCTAATTCCTCCATTGCATCACTGATTGGCTGATGAGATAATCTGCATAAGTCAGCTGAATATCACGTTGTTGAACCTTGTGCAATGGACTTGCTCCGGCACAAGTCATGGCACAATGCTGCAATGTGTACAGTGTTCCCATCAGCAGGCATGCACCACAGCATGTACTACTGCCTATTGTGCAGCGCATGCTAGGAGTGCTGTTGGCAGTCAATGTGCCCTATGCACCATGGGCCCTATAGCACTTGGGCGCTATGGGGCCTATGGCACTCGGGTGCTATGGGGCCTATGGTGCTCAGGTGCTATGGGGCCTATGGTGCTTGGGCACTATAGGGCCTATGGCACTTGGGCACTATGGGGCCTATGGGACATGGTGCCCTCAGGGCCCTATTGTGCAACATGAGTCATGGCCCCAAAAGCACTCCCATGCACATTGCGCATGCCAACCCCTGCCCTCTGCCCTGCCCTATGCCCTGCAGGGACCTCTTCCCCACATGCCAGTGTGGCCATGACCATGCTACGCATCTATGGGGAATGTGCTATTGATGTGGGCAGTGCATCGCCATGCGGGCTGTGCATCCTGAGCATGTTGTGCATGTGAGTTAAAGGGCAGCATTTTGGATTGCTTCATTGCAGAAGAAGCATGCTGTGGTGTGCAGTACCCCATTCACAAAACTGGAGCCAGGTTGAACAGGTGAACCTGGTGGCCCAGGTGGAGCCCCATGCTGCCAGCCTGTTCGGACAGCAGCCCCTCGACAGGCCTAAGACTGAGGTGTGGCAAGCAGTGGAAGATGGCCTTGTCCAGGAAACTGGTGTGCAGTGCACAAGGGAGCAGTGTCACCACTGGTATGGGGACCTGTTGAGGAGGGACCCTGAGAGGCTCAGGTCACTGTAGGTGTGCGTCTGGTGAGAGGGCATGCCAAGGCCAGGTAAGTGTGCTCCAACTGCATCTGTGCACATCCAGCATTCCATGGGGCAGGAAGGACTGCATGCCATGCTGTGGGGCACTGTCACTGCATGCACCATGAACCAGTATTGCCAGTCATTAGGTGCACTGCACCACTACCTTGTCAGACCAGGGCACACACTATGCTTGGGAGTGGGGGCAGTGGGCTAATGTTGTGGCTGTGTTCTGATGTGTTCCTGTTTGTGTTTCTGTCCTAGGCCCTGAAAACTGGAAGAGAGTAAGGGTGGTGGGGGTGCCTGGTGGGCCACTGCGAGTCTTTCTGCAGGTGCCGCGGGACCAAGGGGAGGAACAGCTGGACCAGTGCATGCAGCACCATGGTGGGCAGGTAGGCACTGTGCATTCATATATTGTTGTGCAGGGCAGTCGATGGGGGTGTGGGTATGGCCTCAGCCCCCTGTGCACTGGGCCATGGCAGCTGTGTTCAGGCAACAGGGTGCGTGGCACCGTGGGGCAGCCAGTACATCTGTGCGGCAGCTGTTGGTGGGCTGAGGGTGTGTCTAGCTGTCATTAGTGCCACTGCGGTACCACTGCTGCACCATGCCACCTGCCTGCCACTGTGCTGGTGGTTGGTCCTTAGGTGGCAGTGTCCAGCATTGTGCACAGCCGTGGCATGCTGGGTTGGTGGCAGTTGTAGGCCCACCCACTGTGGGTGGCCAGGGTGCCACCCCAGGGGCATGTGTCCCCACTGTCTGCTACACATGGTGGGGGTGCTAGGGTGCCCTGGACATGCACTGATCTCCTGTTCCTTCCTTTGCCATGGGTGTCCAATGGGGTGGTCACCTGCAGCGCATCATCACCATCAGCACTGCCACCCTGCAGATTGCAAGGCAGATGAGGAGGCTGCTGCTGTGGGGTCAGTGCAGAGGACAGCACCAGGTGGCAGTGGGACATTGCCACCCATAGGGGCCAACATACCTTACCCTCTCCTGACCACCCTTCGCTGCCTTCCCCTGTCCCATTGCATAGCCTTGTATCCTGTCCCTATACATCCCTCACCTACCTTATCCCTGCTTTGTATATAGTTCCCCTGCCTTGTTCACTGATTTGTATTGTTCATTGTTCTTTTATGCAGTTTTGTTTGCTTACCAGTCTGTGTCTATATCTGCTTTGTAGCTGGCGAGTGGAGCTAAGTTGTAGTGGTGTGGTGGGTGGCTGTGTAGTGCACCTGTATTGTTCTGTGGGCCATGCATGGTGGGGTTTGCCCATCAGTCATTGGCTGTGCCTTAGGGTGGCCATGGGCTGGCTGTTCAGGCTGTGTAGCATGTGTGTTGGGTGTGGTGTGCAAGGGTGTGGCTGGCTGTGGACCAGGCGGGTGGGGGCATGCCGTCCAGTGGGAGGTGGCTGGTAGTGGCCCACCCTTGGCCATTGGTGCAGTCTGTTTCATGCATCCATTTGTCTGGTGCTAGTGGACAGGGGCTAGCTACCTGCTATCCCTGTGGCTGCTCCTTTTGTGCCTAGGTGCATCTACCTCAGCCTCCTGCACATCCATGTTTGTGCTTTTGCGCATAATGGGTTGCTCCCTGGTGCACCCCTAACTGCGCTGTGGTGCATCCTTGTGATATTCAGTCATGTTGCACTGGTGCATGACGCCATGCACAACCTTTGAATATTGCACTCATTGTGCCATGACACATTGGATTTGTGCTGCGTCAGACTTGTGCTGGTGTCTGGTGCATTTCTGAATATCCCACCCTCTGAACTTTACTTATTTTTCCACATTTAGATCCCATAATTTTAACATTGGCTATTTTTAACCCACCTCATGAACAAGGCAGGTGTAAGTCTTCAAATGCCCTCTGAAACATTTTTTAGTTCCTCTGCAAAATCATCTTTCTGACAGGATTTAAAAATTCCACTTGACTTCCTCATAAGGTGGGGTTGTAAAATGACTAGTGTGTGTGTGAGTGTGAGTGAGCACATGCTCGTGACTATTTGCTGCAATCCAATCTACACATTAATTCCATATCTCTTGTCATATAAATCATTAGCAGCCATCTTGGCTCTTACCAGAGTTTGTTTTTAAGAGTGACACTAACTCTCTCATCAGAAATTATCCACCAATTACTATTTTGCCCCCATTGAACAAAGTACCTGAACAAACTGTAAATGATCATTGTAATTTGTTAAATATTTAACTAAATATAGCATTCTTACTTATGTTTAACATGTCATCAGATCCAGCCATGGTACTATAATGAATCTTACAGAATTTACAGACTGTAAGTGAAGTACTTTGAACAAAAGGTACTATACATATGCTAGTTTTACCAATTTGACCAAAGTGTTTGATTTAATTGACAGTATGGCCTTAATAACAAGACAAAAGCCATAGAATTGGCATGTCATATCCTTGGCTGGTTTAATGATTGAAAAGCTGCATATTTTGGCATCAAACACCAACGGTCATTAGACTGCAGACTGCAGAGATGTCCCTGCTTTAGCAATATGCACAGCACAGCACTTTATATGTATATGGATTTGAAAGTAATAAAGCTTTTTACTACAATCCTGTGGCACTATCCCCTCTTAGCTGGGTGTCAGGGGGAGTGCAAAGTTTATTTGGGGTGGTTTAATGATTACCTGGTCCACAGAAAACAAGACCTTATACATAAACTTTTAGATACTGTGCTGCTTTCTTGTTGCACAGTTTGTATGTAAATATTTGCTTATATTGAAAATCATGCAGACAATTTGTTTGTACTTGTAATTCCTGTTTGTAAATTCTGATTGTCCTGTCCAAAACCTCTTTGAAAATGAGCATTGCACAATGGAGTTTTGAAAATGAATGACAATCTAAAACAAAAAGAAAATTTGATTGGTGGCAAGGATGGCATGAGGCCTAGAATTTTCCTAGGCACAGTTGGTATCTGTACCCTGTGACAGCCAACAGCAACAAAAAAAAACAACAAAAGAATTAATTGATTTGGTGCCTCCTCATAGTTGGCATCCCTAGGGGATTTAGCTAGTTTGCCTGTCCTTATAGTTGGCCCTGATTGGTGGTGATCTGATAGAGCAGGTAACCAGCTTTTGTTATCTTGGTTTGATTCTGAATATCACACTGTCCTTTACCAATCACATAGACCATTTATTTAGAAGAACTAATACAGAATTTGGTTTATTACATAAACATAAAATAAACTGTACTGATGAGGTGTGTACATTGTCAATCCAAATGTTATTTTACCGATTACTGATTTTGGTATTATGATCTACATGGAGGCAACTGGGGGGGGGGGGCACTGTCCAGAATGGAATCCTTGTAGAACTGAGTTGATAGATTTGCTTTGGATAATTGTTTATAGACACATCACTGTGATTTATATTTCCAGATTAGATGGCTAACATTGGAACAAATGTTAAATTACTAAACTGGCATCTTTGGCTGGAACATAATTAGCAGCCCTCCCTCTTCAGACTGCAAAATATTATGACTACTTGATCAAATGTGTACCAGATTAGAGCAACTGTTTCAATGCACATCATGATATCAATGTTTTGGGACTGTTCTTTATATTTCATTGAGTCACAGACAGGGAGGGGACACTAGCTGGGAGAATACAGAGAATACTGGATGGGCAACTATGCATAAAGAGTGTGTTCTACTACAGAGGGGTTCTGATTCCCTCTGACATCAAGAGTGAAGCTCAAGAGGATCATGGGAATCAGAACCTTGAGGTGGCAGAACACTTTGGTTATGTATAAAGTTGTTCATACAGTCTTTTTTATAGTGTATAGTGTGACACTTGGACAGCTGGTTCTGATCACTGTATCATTTTTTATAATACAAAAATGGGTTATGGACTGTCTCTCTTGAGAAATGCTGAAACAGCAAGTGAGTATGACACACTCACGCACATACACACACACACACACACACACAGGTTTTAGATACAAAGTGTTACCTGAAAGGCCCGAAGCTAATTACAGACTTTAAGTTAATTATAGCTGTAGTTGCTAAAAGGGAAAATCAGGAACTCTTATAATGCTTAGAGGAAGAAGAGCAGGTTGTGACATTTTAGTGCAAAGTCATAAAAGCTGCTTTGATGTCCTGGAAGGGGGAAGCTTATCATAAGATCAAAGAGAGTCATTTGAAGAACATGAGTTATGCTGAGGTTTCAGAATTTAATACTTGGAAAAGATATCATGTTTTTTATATATATTTTTTTTGTATATTCTGACAGGGAGGAGCTAGGTGTCCTTGTGCAAAGAGGTAGGCAAAACAAGCTTTTAAACATCATTCTGTCTCTCTTCAAGACACTTCTATCTAGACTCTGACAAAGAAACATCTGTGAGCACTTTAAGCAGGTATTTAGAGAGAGACACATTTAAGTACTGTGATAGGAATTGCACTGTTAAAACCTGTTTTGTTTAAGTGATTTGTATGTTTTGTGATATATGGTTCTGTATTTGCAGGTTACATATTTTTATCTATTTTAGTAAAACTATTTTTAGAGCTTACTTGGTCTGTCTTTGAATTTCTTTCCTTTACAAGTAGAGTATATACGATTAAAGCAAACACTGTACATAAGCTTGAATGGTGATACCAAACTGGAAAAAGGTAAGTGTTTTAAATCTGAGGTCTTTCATTACAGTTTTTAAGGGTTCTTTTTTGTACACCTGGATAGGTGCCCGTAGGCAAAGATATCTGGCCCCCCAAAGACAGAATTATCTGAGCTTGTACATTGGGTATGCTAACAAGAGGTTCACAGTTTGAATCCCTCCAGAATTTGAGACCAAAGGTTGATTTGAACCCACAAAACAGACCAGGATGGTTATCCTGTTTCTGTTAACTGCTCACACTACTGCACTCAGAGATTGGCACTTTGGGAGTAGAGGGCTGACCTGCTCAATGGGTTTGTGACAGATTGGTTGACAGCGGTGGGATACATTTTGGTATCACAAGCTTTTATTGTTCAGTGTTTCAGCTTGAGACTTGCAAAGAAAGAAAAAGGCAGGGATATATTTTTAAAAAGGAAACAGAACTATATCACTTGGCGTACAGTCAAGTTTCTACCCATTTTATTATTTTTCTAAAAGTGCAAGTCAGAGTAGAAGTAGTGAGGGAAGAGGATGACTTCCGACTACAACAGGCACACCGTAGACTCCTTAAAGTAGTTGTGTGGGGGCAGAGGAGTTCTGTTTGTGGTGAAAGCCAGCAAGCAGAACCTCATAGATGCCCTGATGGTAGCAGATACCCAGAACAGCGAGTCATGGACCATGACTGTAAAGGGCCAAACCTTGAGTGTTGCAGGGCTAGAGGCCAGTGCAGTGTCCAGATCTGATGAGGAGGGCAACAGGGCTACTGTCAGTGAAGGGCCACAGAAGCAGGGAAAGGTCACCAGTATCCTGGATCTGGAAGAACTCAGGCTGCAAATTGAGTTGTGCAGGATGGAGCTGGAGTTCCAGCTGAAGAGGGAGTGAGAGAAGCGAGAGGCAGACCTTGAGGCAGAGTGAGCGGCAGACCATGAGGCACAGCAAGAATGCAGAGAGGCAGAGTGTGAGGAGAGTGAGTGCCAGCGAGCTGCAGAGAAGAAGAGAGAGGACCGCCAGAGGCAACATGAACTGGAGAAGCTATGACTCCAACCAGTGGCACCAGAGCAGGTAAGTGGCTTGGGTTTAACTGGGACTACAGGACTGGCTTAAAAATTTAATTCCAAATTGATAGCCAAATTTAAAGAGGGGGAGGATATGGATGCCTTTTAAAATTATTTTGAAAAAGTTTGTATTCAGGCTAAAATTCCTAGAGAATCCTGGAGCTTCCAGCTATCCCAGCTACATACTGGGAATGCACGGGATGCATTGGGTCAAATGGACAATGAGGACAGTGATGATTACAGCAAACTAAAAGCTGCACTGTTAAAAAAGTTTAAATTAACTGCTGAATCATACACAGCTAAATTCTGCAAGGTCAGGAGAAGCCCTGACATGAGCTATGAGGAGCTAGCCATGAAACAACGTCAGTTTTTAAAAGGCTGGCGGGAAGGAATTGAGGCAAACTCTGTTGATAAAATTGAAAATGTGATTTTAATAGAACAGTTTTATTGGGCATGCCCAGCTGAGCTAAAAACCTGGCTAGAGGACTGAGATCCCAACACAGTGCAAGAGGCTACAGAACTCTTGGGCTGCTATGCCAAGAGCAGACCAGCTCTGAGAGCGAATGGGGTGGGTGTGGCAGCGCAGAAAGGGAAAGCACACCTTCAGGACAGCTAAAACATTCACTGCCTCCAGTGAAACTAGTTAGCCCCAGGTTTCAGAGCAAAGATTTTTCTGAAAAGAGAAATGAATGTTGGTTATGTAAAGAAATTGGGCATATTGCCAGACAGTGTCCCAAAAGGGCAAGCAATGATACACAGAATGGTACTAGAAAAGAAGTGAGTTGTTTGTGTGTCCCTGGAAGTATGTCAGTGGACATGAGGGAACAAATGCATCCAGTCATGGTGAATGGTGTACAGACGCAGGAGTTAAGGGACACAGGGGCATCCATGACATTGGTAAAAGGGGATCTGGTACAGTCTGGTCAGCTTATAACCAATAAATGCATCACCATACAAGGGTTCACTGGTGAAGAGCAAACATTGGCAATGGCCAGTCTTCTCCTGGACTGGGGTGAAACAGGGGGAACTGTGCAACAGATAGTTGTAGCCCAGACTTTAGCAGTGGATCCTGGGCAACAATCTAAAACCAGGGATGGTATGTGCAGTTACCCATAGCCAAGTGACAAGGGAAAAGTGTACTTCCCTGAACCCCACAGAAGCCAATGTGGAACCCACTGAGAGGCAGGTTGCCTAGCCTGTGTCTCCTGATATGGAGATTAATGAAAAGGGGGTAGAAATTTCCCCAGTAGCAAGTAACCACACAACTACAGAGGGTTACTCCAAAGAGGGAGTGGTGACCCATTGTTAGAAGGTTGGGGTTGACAGTGATCCTGAGTGCCCTGATACTAGTGCTAGGGACCCTAGTTTAGTGATTGAAGGGGATCTGTCCCATGCTTTGGAACTGTGTAAAAGGTTTGCAGCTGCTCAGAGGAGTGACCCTAGTTTAGAGAAGCTGAAGCCTTGGGCAGACTGATGGAGCACATGGAGGTGACAGCAGACATAAGGTTTATTGGGGAAATGGACTTATGTATACTCAGGCTGTGCAGACAGAGGGAGGGGTGATAGGCAGACAGCTTGTCCCAGGGGTATCGTGAGCAGTTGCTCAAGACTGCACATAATATTCCCTTGTCTGGTCATCTGGAAAGTGTGTGCACTATGCAGCAGTTGGCCCAGAATTTCTATTGGACTAAATTCACCCAGCAGGTGAGTGAGTATTGTAGGTCTTGTCACCATTGCCAAGAAATAGGGAAGGCAGGCAAGAAACCCCAAACTGCCCTGATTCCATTGCCCATAGTGAAGGAGCCATTCCAGAGGGTGGGAATGGATATTATGGGACCTTTAAATACCCCCAGCACCTCAGGGAAGAAATTCATCTTGACTGTAGTGGATTATGCCACCTGGTACCCAGAGGCAGTCGCCCTATCCTCACTGAGGACGAACAAAGTGGCAGATGCCTTACTTGGAATTTTCTCCTGTGTTGGGTTTCCACAGGAGGTGATCACCGATCAAGGGGTTTCCTTCATGTCGGACCTGATGAAATGTTTATGGGAGAAGTGTGGGATGGTGCAGAGATGTATGACACCATATCACCCGCAAGCCAATGGGCTTGTGGAAAGATTCAATGGTACCTTAAAGTCAATGCTTCAAGTGTTTGCTGAGCAGCATGGGAGGGACTGGGAGAAATACCTTCCTCACCCCTTGCATACTAGGAGGTGCTCCAGGAGTCAACAAGATTTCCCCCCTACTAACTCTTACAAGGATGCTGGGTATGTGGGCCCCTAGATTTTATCTGGGAGGACTGGGAAGGCAAGCACACCACTCAGGGAACTCCCATTGTGGATTACATCCTTAGGTTTAGGGAAAGGCTGAAGGAGCTTAAGGAGATAGCCCAGAGCAACCTGGCAGCTGCCCAACAGAAACAAAAAGTGTGGTACGACTGCAGAGCCAGAGCTTGCTCATACATGGTGGGTCAGGAAGTCATGCTCCTTATTCTGGTCCAGAAAGACAAGCTGCAGGCTGAGTGGGCAGGCCCGTACAAAGTGGTTAGGAAGGTAAATGACATGAACTACTTTGTGGAGTTACCTGACAGAAGACAGACAGAAAGGATGTACCATGTCAACATGATGAAGCCATATGCAAATGGGGCTGACATGGTGTTTGCAATGTGTAGTCATGAGGAGGAGATGGACGAAGGATACCCCCTTCTGGATTTGCTAGAGGAAAGTAAGTGGAAGTCCTCTGTGGAGGCAGTAAAATTGTCTCCCCAGCTGGCCCTGGACCAGATCCAGAAAGTAAGGGAGGTTTCAGCAGACTTTTCCCCATTGTTTAGCATCAAGTCTGGACTAACCCCCTTAGCGACACACAATGTAGAGACAGGGACACAGTTGCCAATATGGCGGACAGCATATCGGGTGTCAGAGGCTGTTCAAAAGGACATTAGGAAAGAAGTGGAGGAGATGCTGGATTTAGGGGTAATCCAGAGATCCCACAGCCCCTGAGCCTCACCCGTAGTCCTTGTACCCAAGCCAGATGGCTCGACTCATTTCTGTGTGGACTATCATGGACTGAATGCAGTCACAAAGTCAGACGCTCACCCGATGCCCCAGACGGACAAGCTCCTGGACAAGCTGGGAGGGGTGACCTACCTTAGGCCCAACCCCTTCCAAAACAGATCAGAATGGTGTATGGATTGTGGAGTGGAACAACTGACTGGGTGTGCCTCTGTTCCACCATCCTCACCCTCCCTGAGCCCACTGTGGTCCAACTGCTGTGCTTTCTTTGCAACCTCTGAGGTAGTGGTGGTGGCTCTGGTGCTTCCTGGATGGGGGAGGTTCCCTTCCTACTATCCAGTCTGGCCTGGGGGATGGTTCCCTTACTGCTGTCCAGTGTGGCCTGAAGACGGACAAATTCCTCCCTCAGGGCAGAGAGTTGTCTGCAAATAGGGCAGCATCTCAGCCTCCAGAAAGACTACCGGAAGACTGCTGCCCCACAGCCATTACATTGCACTACTCCCCACATGATTATGTACTTTTTGTGTGTGTGTGTGTGTGTGTGTGTCTTTGTGTGTGTGATTGGTTTGTTATATAGAAATATATATATTATACAATGTGTATGCTTATAGTTTCAGTGCTGTGTGCTAGAGAGGATATGACATTGATATGCACCTTGCACTCTTGAGGAAATATTGTCGGAACCCCAGGTATAAAGGAACTATTTCCAGGGGTGAGGGGTGGAAAGGGGTTGGGCCTAAACTGTGCCCTCGCAAAACAATCAGCTAAGAGCTCTGACCCACCGCTGCGATGAGTGCCTTCCTGTCAGCAAGATACCATACACAAAAATTTGACAGAGAAAATCCCCTGCTAATCAGAGAAAAATCCAGACATCCAAGTCAGACACAGGTAAACCTCTCCAGCCCCAAAACAGCCTGGTGGTTTGTGCTCTGGAAGCAGTCAGCCCCAAAATAAGTCAGCTGTGCTTTAAACTCTTCCTGCACTGAAAATCTTAAGAATTGTAACAAGACTGTCTTTTCCTGATAAGTTCCTTATTTCACCTTTCAGTTAGAAGTAGCCTCCACCTGCAGAATATCTGCTGCAAACCAAAGACAATTGTAAGGTTATTGTTTGGGGCTATTGGAATTTTGAAACTTGTTTTGGTAGCTATAAGTGGGCTCATTTGTTTGATGATTCACTGTGTGGCAGGTTGCAGTTGTAGAGGCCTATTTCTTCTGTTTTAAAATATAGTTGGTGTGATTTAACTGGGTCCGTTTCTTTGAATTGGAGACCTATATCTTCTAATTCCAAGCCTATTTTGTTGTGTTGTTGGTAAAGCTGTTTGAATTGGAGTCCTGTTTCTTTGGGTAGCAAACCTATTTTGGGGGATTTGAGTAGAATTGTGATTCATTGTTGCTGGCTTCACTAGCTGCAAAGTTTTAGTGCAGAGTGGGGGAAGGGTGCTAATGGTCTGACCAGAGGCCTCAGCTACCTGATTGTTTCTGGAAGACTTGGCTGGTCCCACCCCCAAACCCGTCACCCACCCACCCCTGGTCCATGATTTCCTTTATACCAGGGTTCTGACATCACTTCCTCAAACAGGCAAAGTATATCACCTGTCATAGCAGAAGCAGACATCCAGGAAAGGAACAGCAGCAAGTGAAGAGGTGACTGCTATCTCAGTGAAGGGAGTAAATGCAAATCTTGGAGCTTTCTATTACTTCTTCGCATTGATATTACATTGGGGGAAAGTAGGAGTAGGAGTTTGAAGAAGATTGTGCAATGGCTACTTAAAGTCTCTTTTTGAGTGTGGATAGGAAGGATAGGAATATAAAAAGCAGTTGCTCAATATATCTAAACATGTACAACAAAGGAGGTAAGGGAAATAAAGAAAATAATGTTTTGCACTGATAAGGGGAGAGAGGGAAGACTTGGGGGAGTGCTTGGTATCCTGTATCTGGAAGGGTGGGAGGTCATTGGTGGGCAACAACAGCAATGGGTAGGGTGGTAGGCTGCAACAACTGTGGTGCACCAATCTTTCTAAAAATTGCCTGGAGTGTGGGAGGATGTTTAGTGTGCAACCACACAGAAAAACTTAGAAGGGAGATTGAGGGTCTGCAGGAGGAACTAAGACAGGCAAGGCAGATTGGGGGTGGGTTTAGCCCAATACTGGAGGGAGGAAGAAGGGGAGATGAGGGAGGGTGATTTAAACAAGCAGTGGTGAGGAGAGGGTCAGAAGAAGGGAAGCAGAGACAAAGGGGCCCAGGCCAGGAAGAACATTTGCTGGGGAAACCAGGTCAGGAGACAAAAGACAAGTGGAAGAAGGAGATAGGGACTTGTGAGGAGAGGCGAAGAAGCGACAAAAGTAATGGAGTGGAAAGGAGAGAACAGGTTACTATGAAGAGAGAAGGAGTGGGCATTTGTGAAGGGTCTTCGGCAAATAGTTTTGCACTGCTAGAGAGGAAGAAGTTGGAGGAGGAAATTATGAAATAGAGGAGTAATTGATAAATGCCTGGACCAAACTGGAGCGGGGGAAATTCTGCTGGAGAATTGCAACAAGGGTAAACGGGAAATAATGTGCAGGAGGAAGAAGAGGAGCTGGAAATGAGAGAGAGATGAATGGAAGCAAGCAGGAGTAAGGAGGTGGAATCTTAGTGCAGGGGGACTCAATACTAAGAGGAGTCACGTGAGGTAGCAAGGGGGATAGGCATAGTCGCATTTGTTTGGAGGCCATGCCAGGAATGACAGCGGAAAGGGTGGGACAATCTGTTCTGAAATATGCTAGACGGGGTAGGGACAAGCCTCATTTAATTATACATCTTGGGACAAACGACCTGGCTGACAAGACAGTAGATATAGTCCAGAGGAGGTTTGGGGAACTAGGACAATTATGTGAGGGGGCAGGAAGATCAATAACTTTTTCAGAGATACTTCCGGTGCCAAAGGCAAGCACAACAAGAAAGCTGAGAATAGAGGAATTTAACGGATGGCTAAGAACCTGGTGTTGTGCTAAAGGGTATGGGCTGTTGGGGGTGGGGGTGGGAGGGACCTGGGAGAACAGTGGTCTCTATGCCAAGGACAGACTACACTTGAGTGAGGAGGGAAAAGATGTTGAAACAGAGGATGGAGGAGTACATAGGGAAGTTGGGAATTAAACTAGGAGTTGGGGGTGGCAGTTGGGAAAGAGATATACAGAGATCACAGGTGAGAAATCACATGAGCTTACCCCCATGACAGTGACAAAGTACAAATGGCAAGTACTATTGGTGATACTAGGAAAGGGGGGCAGGATGGGAGGGGGTTGGAGGGTGGAAGGTGGTTACCCTTAATGCTAGGAGCCTTGGGAGGAAAACTGCAGAGTTACAGGTTCTCATGGCAGAGGGAGAGGTGGACATTGCAGCCATCACAGAAGCATGGGCCACCCAATACAATGACTGGGACCTGTCTGTACCAGGGTACAGGTTATTTCGTAGGGACAGGGTGATTGGATAAGGGGGGGTGGCACTATATGTGAAGGAAGGACTGAAGTTTGTGTAAGGGAGGAAGAGGAGGAGGGTAGTATGGGGTCACTTTGGATGCAAATCCAGGATTCCAAGAACAGGATTCTTAAAATGAGAGTGGTGTACAGGTCACCATCTCAGATGGAGGAGTTAGACAGAGAACTAGTAGGACAGATCAGGAGGACCTGCGAGGAGGGTAGTGTGGTGATTGTGGGGGACTTCAACATGCCAGGAGTGGACTGGAGTACCCCAACAACCAGGAACAGAAGGAGCAGGTACTGCTGGATGCCTTCAGGACAGCTTCCTGCTGCAAATGGTCAGTGAACCAACCAGGTTAGGGAATACCCTTGACCTTGTGCTGGCAAATGGGGACTTTGTGAGAGAACTTACAGTGGAGGAACCGCTGTCAGGGAGTGACCACCACTCAGTATGGCTCACATTAGATATGGGCAAGGAAGGAGTGGAATCTGGCACAAAAGTGCTGGACTTCAGGAGAGCCAACTTTGGGAGGATGGGGGAAGTGATAAAAGGGTACCTGGCCAGAATTCAATCTAGTATGGACACTAACCAGAGGTGGGAGCTCATTAAAGATGGGGATAGTGGAGGCAACCAAAATCTGCTGCAAAGCCCAGAGCAAGAAGGCTAGGGCTAAGAAACCGAGCTGGTTGAGCAAGGAGGTCATGGAAAAGGTAAGGAGGAAAAGAGCTGCCTTTAGGAAGTACAAGAAAACAGGGAGGGGGGAGGACAGGGAGAAGTACTTGACAGAACTGAAGGAGGTGACAAGGGCAGTAAGAGGAGCCAAAGAATCTACGGAACTCAGGCTGGCACAAGGCATTAAGAAGGAGGAGAAGGACTTCTTTAAGTACATCAGGGAAAAAAGGAGCTGTAAGGACCACATAGTAAGGATTAGGAAGGAGGGGGGTTGGGTGGAAGCAGGGTGCAATAAGGCAGAAGCACTAAATGAGTACTTCTGCTCAGTATTTACTAAAAAGAAGAGGGGGGTGACACCCAAGGTGGAATAAACGGCAGAAATGGGGGGGAAGGGGTGACAGATGGGGAAATAATGGAGGGCAGAGTTTGAGAGGGTTTGAAGGCACTGAGGGTGGACAAGGTGCGAGGCCCAGATGGCATCCACTCCAGGGTACTGAAGGAGCTGACAGAGGTCCTTGCAGGACCTTTGGCAGACCTATTTAATGCCTCACTACATTTGGGGTGTGTACCTCAGGACTGGAGGATGGCTCATGTGGTGCCCTTCCACAAGAGTGGCCCCAAGGATGAACCGAGAAACTACAGACCAGTGAGCCTCACATCCATCGTGGGTAAGCTAATGGAGACTATCCTGAAGGAGAGGCTGGTGGCCCTCCTAGAGGCAAAAGGACTACAGGACAGCAGACAGCATGGCTTCATACATGGCAGATCCTGCCAAACCAAGCTGGTGGAGTTCTGTGACTGGGTAACTAGGCAACTGGACAAGGACCATGCAGTGGATGTCCTGTATCTGGACTTCAGTAAGGCATTCGACTCGGTGCCACATGGAAGGCTAGGAAGGAAGTTAGTAAGCACAGGGGCAGGTGCAAAGCTGGTGAGATGGGTAGGGAACCGGCTTCAGGGAAGGCAACAGAGGGTGGTGGTGGGTGGGGAGCTTTCACATCCAAGGGCAGTGACAAGCGATGTTTCACAGTGCTCGGTGCTGGGACCAGTGTTGTTTGAGATATTCATTGCAGACATATCATGGGACATCAAAAGCAAGATCAGTCTGTTTGCTGATGATACCAAGGTAGGCGCAGTGGTGGATGACCTAGGGGGATGGCAGGGGTTGCAGGATGATCTGGCAAAGCTTGAAACCTGGTCAAACACCTGGCAACCGGGGTTTAATGCCAAAAAGTGCAAGGTGCTACATTTTGGGATAAAGAACCCAAGGAGGAGTTACCAGCTGGGGGGAGTGCAGCTAGCCCAGACAGAGGAGGAGAAGGATCTGAGTGTGCTCATTACAGGGTCAATGAACAACTCGGCACAAGGTAGGAAGGCAGCTGCAAGGGCCAACAAAATGCTGGTTGTATTGCAGGGGCTATATCCTCGAGGAGGGAGGTGATTCTGCCACTGTATAGGTCATTAGTTAGACCACACCTGGAGTACTGCATGCAGTACTGGTGCCCGTATCTGAAGAGGGACATAAAATTACTGGAAGGGGTGCAGCGCAGGGCGACAAAGATGATCAAGGAGCTGGGGGACTTATCATACGATTGGAGGTTTATGGAGTTGAACATGTACTCACTGGAGGAGAGGAGGGACAGGGGTGACATGATTGAAACCTTTAAATACATGAAAGGAATAAACAAGATGGGTACAGAGGGGCTGTTCAAAGTAAGGGAGGGGAGGGCCACCAGGGGCCATGATATGAGACTGGAGGGAGGAAGGATCAAGAGGGAGATGAGGAGACATTTTTTTACAGAGAGGGTGGTGGCTGGGTGGAATGCGTTACCTGCAGAAGTGGTATCCAGTAGAACAGTGGACTGCTTCAAAAGGGGATAGGACAGGACAAGGGGGAGGGTTAATGAAGGGGAAGGGTGGAAGGAAGAGGCAGCTGCAGAATACGGGGTGCTAGCTGCACATTTGAGCAGACTTGATAGTCCTCTTGGCCTTTATCTGCTGGCAAATTTTGTATGTTCGTAAAACTAGATCCACTATAACTGCAGTCATATTTCTGATTGATCTGGCATTGCACAGCACTGCCCTCAGGGGACTGCTGAACATAGAAACATAGAAACATAGAAGTTGACGGCAGATAAGGACCGCAAGACCCATCCAGTCTGCCCATTTCTTTTTCCACCTTATAAATGTGCCATCGGCCTTTGCTCTGTCAGTGACCTTCATAGTCATTTGTATTGCTCCCTTATGCCTATCCCATGCCTGTTTGAAGCCCTGCACTGTATTCATAGCCACCACTTCTTGTGGTAAGCCATTCCATGCATCCACCACCCTTTCTGTGAAAAAGAACTTCCTCACATTCCCCCTTAATCGGCCCCCCTCTAATCTCATGCTGTGTCCTCTTGTTCTGCTATTTTTCTTATATTTAAACATGTTAGACTCTTTCACCTTGTTAATGCCCTTAAGGTGTTTGAATGCCTCAATCATATCACTCTCTCCCTCCTTTGCTCAAGGGTATACATATTGAGCTCCGTTAATCTGTCCTCATATGTCTTCTGATGCAGTCCCTGCACCATTTTGGTTGCCCTTCTCTGGACTGCCTCAATTTGGTTAATGTCCTTGTGAAGGTGTGTGGCCTCCAATACTGCACAGTACTCAGATGGGGCTAACCAATGTCTTGTACAGAGGATTATTACCTCCCTCTTACGACTTGTGATACCCTACTAATACACCCTAACACCCCCTAGCCTTACCTACTGCTTTAGAGGTCTGCTTGGATGATTTTAGGTCATCAGTGATGATGATGCCCAAGTCTCTTTCTTCCTTTGTGACTGCTAGCAACTCCTCCCAGCCTATAAGTGGCTTCAGGGTTTCTCTTCCCTATGTGCATGATTTTGCACTTCTTTGCATTAAATCCCAGTTGCCACTCTTCTGACCATTCTGCTAGTTTATCCAGATCTCTTCTCATTCTGCCCACCCCATCTGGCTCATCTACTCTGTTGCAGATCTTGGTGTCATCTGCAAACAGACAAGCCTTACCCTCTAGTCCATCTGCAAGGTCACTAATGAAGATGTTGAATAGGACTGGCCCCAGGACTGATCCCTGAGGTACCCCACTTGTGACTTGCATCTCTTCTGACTGTATACCATTTACCACCACTCTCTGTTTTCTGCCTGTCAACCAGTTTGCCACCCAGTTGACCAACTTCTGACCCACCCCGACCCTACCCAGCTTATTTATCAATCTTCTATGTGGAACAGTGTCAAAAGCTTTGCTGAAGTCAAGGTAGGCGACATCAACTGCTCCCCCTTGGTCCACCACTCTGGTTACCCAGTCAAAGAAATCTATGAGATTAGTTTGACAGGACCTTCCTTTTGTAAAACCCATGCTGTCTTGGATCCTGTACTATGATTCCAGGTGTTGCACTATCCTTTCCTTAAGAAGTGCCTCCATAATCTTGCCCACTACTGAGGTAAGACTGACTGGTCTGTAGTTCCCCTCCCTCTCTGCTACCACTCTTGTGGAGTGGGATCACATGAGCCCTTCTCCAGTCTTCTGGGACCTCTCCTGTGCTCAGAGACTCACTAAACAATTCTGCTAATGGCTCTGCTAGTTCCTCCTTTAGCTCCTTAAGTACCCTGGGATGTATGCCATCAGGTCCCATTGCCTTATCCACTCTGAGCTTAGCATGGTCTTGTAGGACCCTTTCTTTTGTGAGATGTCCCTCTGTCTGCCTGCCCACTTGGTCAGGTGTTTACTCTGGGGACGGGAACCAAACATGTCTGGCTTCTCTCTAGGATCTATCAAAACCCAGGGCACCTTCTACACTTAACCATCTCTTTCCTGTCCCCTTCCATTGTGAATGAGGCACCCCACCATGGCCAACCAGTGTGGAACCTCCTAATCCTGACCTCCCAACAGCAACACACTGAGGTGTTAGAAAGTGGGATGTCTGTGAAGGGCCATAAGTCAAAAATCTTGGATGCCCCATACACAGTTCTTGCCTGCCCCAGCCCCCTAGACAACTCCAGACATTTGCCAGCTAACTAAAGCCTCAAAGCAGTGAGAAAACTACACTGAATAAACACACACACACAACATACACTAATGCAGTAAAACCTAGACTTCACATACCACATACATAACCACTAACTCCCAATACCCCCTGTCCAGCAGCCCACTACCCCCACACCAGCACAACAAAAAGCAAGGTATCCAGCTATTAAGCTCAGAAGAGCACGTGATTACACTGAATTATACAATAATGCCCTACTTGCCAGAGCATAGCATATTGTTGGTAGTAGCAGTCAGTTCAAGCACCCAAAACAGAGCTACACAGCCCAGAAAACAGTTCAGGGGCCCTCTCACAGACCCCAGTCACTGACAGCAAGATGTTATTAGTAAGCTAAGCCAAAAACAGGTGAACTTAAACAATTAGGGCAATTCCCAGTCACAATCAGAGCAGCTCTCACCAGCACTGTAGGGCTAGGAAGAAAGTTTTTCCAGATCAATGGATCAAAGTTCCAAATAAACAGCACAGTCTAGTCTCCAATCATTGTCCAGTATGGGAAAATCCAACAGATGTAGTCCCCAGATCCACACACATTGCCAGCCAAAGGAGCAGTTCAGCCAAAACATGGGCTGACTTCACACCCAGCACAGGACCATGGACTCGAAAAACGAGAACTTACCCTTCCTCGGAGGGAAGGGAAGAATTATGTGGTGATACCCTCTATGCCCATGCTTCCCCGGTCATGACAGGAACCAGAACACTGCCAAGCAATGGTAGGCCCCTTCGTATGGTGTTTTAAGAGGCACCCACTAGCACAGTTGAAGGTCCTTGGCACCAACCATACCAATGGATGGCAAACTCATTAGGTCCAAAGCCCATAAGGAGGGGTATAGAGAGTCCAGTAGACCTCTCTGAGAGAGACACCCACATTCAGATGATCCACTCCACTTGACACAAACCAAAACTGTGGCCACTGCAGGACACCAGGCAGCCTGGAGAACAGGATTTGTCAGCTTTTGGGAAGCTCCGCTGCAAATCACACCCAAAGGTAGGTGTACAGTATGACCACAACTCTAACCAAGAAACAAAAAAGCTAGATTCTAATGCTTCCTCACTAAAATTGACATGCCTATCACTAAAACCCTGACTAACCCCCTAACTCATGAGAGCTATTGATTTTTTCCAGACCTCCAGTCAAAAACACTTGCTGGTGGTTAAAGCACTTTCCAGAGTCACTCTTCTGAGACAAAGCTAAGGAGGTGAAATAAAATGAGCTATGGAGATAAAACAAAAATGGAACTTGGTGCAGCTCCCAACCTTAATGGCTGCCTAGTACGTTCGCTCTGCCAACCCGCTCCAATATTTTATCACTAGCCACACCCTATCTAGCCAAAAACTCGACAAAACCTATCTGGATATCTAGGAGGATGGCTACCACAAAAATAAATGAGGAGGGAGTAACCGTTATCAAATTTTGACTCCCACAGCCAAAAACTTGGAGCACGAATGCTCCGGCTCTGAGGCCTCAGCCCACTCGCTTCCAGCTAAACCTAAGCCACACACCAGAAAAGAAAAGGGAAAGGCTTCCAATACAGATCAAAAACTGAACTGCATATTTTAAGCAAGCTCAACAGGAGATGCAGATAGAGCTAGACAATACAAAAACCTGGGTCACCACCCTTGAACAAACCACCCAGGCCCAAGTCAACACAACTCAACAAACACAAGCAGCACTTAATAAAATTACAGAATTATGCTATCTCACAATTGATTGCCAGGAAAATGCTGAAAACAGGCATCGAAGGAAGAATATCTGTTTATACGGCATACCTGAGGGCAGGGAGGGGAATGACATAAGGGAATTTGTGGTGACCTTGTTGCACATGGCTCTTACCCTCAACTCTACACTTTCCATAGACATAGAGAGAATACACAGAACCCTCAGTCCTAAGCCTACACAGCCCAATGCGAGGCCTCGTTCCATCATAATCAGATTTTTGAGCTATCAGACTAAAGTACTGATACTGACACAGGCTTGGGCAGAAGGGAAAGTATATTATGGCCAAGAGAGGATTTTGATAGATAATGATTATGCGCCCTGGCACATGCAGCGGAAAGACTATATTCCACTGTTCTCACTTCTAAGACAATATTAACTTAAATTTATATTTGAAAGTTTCTATCATGTCCCAGCTGTCCCTCCTTTCCTCAAGGCTATACATATTAAGCTCCTTTAGCCTTTCTTCATAAGGCTTCTGGTGCAGACCCTGCACCATTTTGGTTGCCCTCCTCTGGACAGCCTCCACCCTGTCTATGTCTTTGCAGAGATGGGGTTTCCAGAACTGTATACAGTACTCCATATGTGGTCTTGCCAACTGTCTGTACAGAGGGTCAACAGCTTCCTATTTTCTACTGGTGATGCCTCTCCCTATGTATCCCAGTATCCCCCCAGCCCTCTTTACTGCCTTCTCACATTGCTGTCCCACCTTTAGGTCATCTGATATGACCATCTCCAGGTCTCTTTCCATTTTTGTTGTCAGTATCTCACCCCCCATTGTGTATGCTTCCTTTGTGTTTTTGTTTCCCAGGTGCATTACTTTGCATTGCTTTGCATTGAATCTAAGCTGCCATACATTTGACCTTTCCTCCAACCTTGCCAAGTCCCTTTTCATCCCTTCCTCCCCCTTTGCATTTCAACTCTGTTGCAGATCTTTATGTCATCTGCAAAGAGACATATTTTCTCTTCCAGTCCCTCTGCAATGTCACTTGTAAAGATATTAAAAATGACCGTCCCCAGTACTATAGTGAACCCAATGCCTACTACACTGTAGCCAGCCACCCTCATCCCCACACCACAGGGCTGGCTCACCAATTTCTATTTTCTCCCCATCAAACAAAGTTCTTGAACAAATAGTAAATAATCATTCCAGAAGCAAATGATTTGATACATCTATGTTGGTCCATTAAAAGGTAACAGCAAGAACAAAGTGCTTTAGCTTTCGGACCAACCAGTCCTTCACTGACTGGTTGGTCCGAAAGCTAGAGCACTTTGTTCTTGTTGTTACATCTATGTTGGTCCATTAAAAGGTATCAAATCATTTGCTTCTGGATCTATTCTTGCAAGGACCAATATGGCAACTACTAAATCTAAATAATCATTGTAATTTGTTAAATATTTAATTAAATATAGCATTCTTACTTATGTTTAACATGTCATCAGATCTAGCCATTGTACTATAATGGATCTCACAGAATTTACAGACTACAGTATATGCAAAGAACTTTGAACAATGGATACTATACATATGCTATTTTTACCAGTTTGACCAAAATGTTTGATTTACAGTAATTGGCAATAGTAGCCTTAATCACAAGACAAAAGCCATAGAGTTGGCTTGTCAGATCCTTGGCTGGTTTAATGATTGAAAAGGTGCATATTTTGGCATCAAACACCAACGGGCATTAGACTGCAGGCTGCAGAGATGTCCCTGCTTTAGCAATATGCACAGCACAGCACTTTATATGTATATGGATTTGAAAGTAATAAAGCTTTTTACTACAATCCTGTGGTACTATTCCTCTTAACTGGGTGTCGGGGGAGTGCAAAGTTTGTTTGGGGTGGTTAAATGATTACCTGGCCCACAGAAAACAAGACCTTATAGATAACCTTTTAGATACTGTGCTGCTTTCTTGTTGCGCAGTTTGTATGTAAATATTTGCTTATACTGAAAATCATGCAGACGATTTGTACTTATAATTCCTGCTTGTAAATTCTGATTGTCCTGTCCAAAACCCACTGAAAATGAGCATTGTACAATGGAGTTTTGAAAACGAATGGCAATTCAAAATACAAAATTATTTGATTGGTGGCAGGGATGGCATGAGGCCTAGAAGTTTCCTAGGCAAAGTTGATATCTGTATCCTATGACAGCTGCCAACAACAACAGTAACAACAACAACCGCAACAACATAACAACAGCAATTAATTGATTTGGTGCCTCCTCATAGCTGGCATCCCTAGGGGTTTAGCTAGTTTGTCTGTCCTTATGGTTGGCCCTGATTGGTGGTGATCCAATAGAACAGGTAACCAGCTTTTGTTATCTTGGTTTGATTCTGAATAGCATACTGTCCTTTACCAATCACATAGACCATTTATTTAGAACTAATACAGGATTTGGTTTATTACATAAACATTAAATAAACTGTACTGATGAGGTGTGTACATAGTCAATCCAAATGTTATTTTACCGATTACTGATTTTGGTATTATGGTCTACATGGGGCAACTGGGGCACCGTCCAGAATGGAATCCTTATTGAACTCAGTTGATAGATTTGCTTTGGATATGTGTTTATAGACATATCACTGTGATTTATGTTTCCAGATTAGATGGCTAACATTGGAACAAATGTTAAATTACTGTACTGGCATCATTGACTGGAACATAATTAGCAGCCCTCCCTCTTCAGATTGCAAAATATTATGACTACTTTATCAAATGTGTACCAGACTAGATCAACGGTTTCAATGCACATCATGATATCAATGTTTTGAGACTGTTCTTTATATTTTGTTGACTCTTCTTACACACGGAGGGGACACTAGCTGGGAGAATACAGAGAATACTGGATGGGCAGCTATGCACAAAGAGTGTGTTCTACTACAGAGGGGTTCTGATTCCCTCTGATGTTGAGAGTGAAGCTCAAGAGGATCATGAGAATCAAAACTCTGAGGTGGCAGAACAGTTTGGTTATGTATAAAGTTGCCCATCCAGACTATTTCTTTGTGAATAGTACAAATAAAATCCAGACATTTTTGGCCATTTAGTTAAAAAAAATTTTTGTTTTTAATCCTGCCTAGTTTCTTTCATGCCCTGCTCTGCCTCCCCATCACAAAGTTATTAATTGTCAGTTTTTTTATTTTTATCTTAGCCTTGATTAAAAAGTGTTTTTTTCCCCGCTATTGTTTACTTCTCTGGTTGCAGATTCACTTTTTGTCTGTGTGAACTGCTGCACCATCAAGTCAAATATGCATGCAACAGTTTTCCCTTTCAAAACAAAACTGATGCAGTCCCAAGAAATTTCAGAATGCTGTAGTACCTCAGAAGGGTACAGTCATGTTCCATGACCTTTGAACTGTGGTACAGCAGCATTATGAAAGGGATGGAATTCCATACTGAACAGTGCTCTACTATACACTGTATTGCTACCTTTTGTGAGTTGTGTAGTTGGTTACAGGCTGTGAAACCAGAGTATGATTAGGTGAGCAGCTGCAAGCAGCTTAGAGGAGACAGGATATTTAAGCTCCATGCCTGTAAGCATCCCTTTGGGTGGTGTCCCAGAGTATGAGTGCCATGGAGTAGGAGTGTAGCATCTGCAGTAGCATTCACAGGAAAGCCTCAGATATGAAGGGGACTCTGCCTGAATGAGGAGTGAAAGGGAGGTGATGGCAAGCAGACATGATCCCAGAGAGTAAGAAAGCACAGAACTGATGTAAGACAGAGTGGGGCACAAAGCAATGTAAAGAACAGGCTACACTGTGACTTATAGAAACAGACAATGACATCATAAAAATACCAATGGCCCATACAATCTGTCTGAGTTCCCCATCTAACCCTGGGGTCTATTGTCCATTTAGGATCCTAGTCCCCCCTCTACTCCCCATTATCTTTTCCAGTTATGTTGCCTGAGTAAACACTATGCCCTTCACTCTGTCTCAACTGTGCTTGAAATCAGCAACTGTTTTAGTGCTCACCACCTTGTCTGAGAGACTGTTCCATGGCACCACACCCTTTCTGAAAAATGTTTCCTTGGGTTCATCCTGAACCTTACTTCTGACTGTTTCCATTCATGGCCCCATGCTCTCTAGTATCATTAAAGCTAAAATGTTCCTTGCAGTTCACCTTGTTCATTCCTTTTAGGAACTTGAAGGTCTCTACCATATCTCCACTCTCCCTTCTGGCCTCCAGCAAGTATATGTTCAGTGCTTTGTGGTATTCCTCATAGACCTGCCTGGTTGGCCCTGAATCATTTTTGTCACCCTGCCCTGCACCGTATCCAGGCTGTTTCTATCCTTCCTGAGATGAGGGCTCCAGAACCGGGCACAGTACTCCAGGTGCAGCCTGAATAAAGGTCTATAAATGGTAGTATTACCTTTTTCCTCCACTTATTGACATCTGTCTTTATATACACCAGTATCCTACTTGCCTTACCATAGGCCCTGTTGCACTGGCTCAATTGCTTGAGGTTGTCACTGATGATAACTCCTAGGTCACGTTCTTTAGCTGTAGTGCTAAGTCTCACCCCACCCATCTAGTACTCTGTCCTAGGTTCTTTTTCCCCTAGATGGATTACTTTGCACTTTTTGACATTGAATTTCAACTGCCAAACTTTAGACTACCCCTCTAACATTTGTAAGTCACACTGAATTTCTCCGATTCCCTCATCGCTGTCTAGCTTCCCATAGAGCTTAGTGTCATCAATGAAGATACACACTCTGCCACAATTACCCTCTCCAATGTCACTGATGAGAATATTGAATAGGACCAGGCCCAGGACAGATCCCTGTGGCATCCCACTTGTGACATCCTTCTCTTCTGATTTGACCCTGTTGACCACAACCCTCTGCTGCCTCTCCTCTAGCCAGTTTTTGACTCAGTGCACTGTGTCCTTTGCCACACTTGGATCCTCTATCTTCTTCAGCAAACACCTGTGGAGCACTGAGTTGAATGCCGCTGAAGTTGAAATAGAGCAAATCCATGATATAGCCCCATTCCAATTCCCTCATCACTCAGTCAGAAGAAACTGTCAAGTTCAGCTGACAGGACATCCCTGCTATGAACCTCTGCTGTTTACAGTCCTGGACACTGTTGCACTCTAGGTAGTCCATGGGGGTCTTTTTAATCAGTGACCTCATCAGCTTCCTTACAATGGAGCTCAGAGTGAGATGCCTATAGTTCCCTGCTTGTTCCTTGTTCCACTCTTATGGAGTGGAATGATGTCCACCAGTTCTTATAGAAAGAACCTATATCAGGAATCAGGAGAGGTAATTGCTGTACAGCTGATTGTGGTGTGAACAATAGTGCATAAGGCTATAAAGAATGGTACAGCATGTGGACTGGGGAAGGGAAACGTTAGATAAAATTGTGAATGTGTGGTAAAATCATACCTATGGTACTGAAACTGAGAAGGGTTGCAAGGAGAGGTCTGCCTGTTGCAGATGACACCAAGATCTGCAACAGGGTGGATACTCCAGAAGGGGTGCAAACAATGAAGAGGGGCCTGGAGAAGCTTGAAAGATGGTCAGAGATGTGGCAACTGAGGTTCAATATAAAGAAGTGAAAAATAATGCACCTGGGTAGAGGGAACCCTGGGGAGAGCTACAGGTTCTGCGGAGGAGCTGTCACCAAAGAGGAAAGGGACCTAGGGGTCATCATCTCTGATGACCTTAAGGTATCAAAGCAATGTACAAAGGTGGCAGAGAGGGCCAGTGGCATGCTGGGGTGCATAGGCAGGTGTATCACTAGCAGGATGCAGGAGGTGGTAATGCCATTGTACAAAACATTGGTAAGGCCTCGCCTGGAGTACCGCATGCAGTTCTGGAGGCCACACCTGTGCAGGGACGTAGATAAAGTGGAGACTATCCCAAGAAGGTCAACAAAGATGATACAGGGCATACACCACAAAACATATGAGGAGAGACTATGGGACCTCAATATGTACTCACTGGAGGAGAGGAGGCAGCGGGAGGACATGATTGAAACTTTCAAGTACCTCAAGGGTATAAACAAGGTGCAGGTGGGGGAGCTTTTCCAATGTAGAAAAAGTACTTGAACAAGGGGGCACAATATGAAATCGGAAGGGGGTAGATTAAGAGGTAATGCGAGGAAGGTTTTCTACACAGGAAGGGTAGTTGACACATGGAATAGACTGCCACAGGAGATAGTGGGGGCAAGCACAGTGGAGGGGTTTAATCATGCTTGGGACAGGCACAAGGGAAGCCTGAGAGGGGAGGAAGTGATGAAAAGCCATTGATCACATAGGGTCAGTAGCCTCATACAATGTATAGGGCCTAAGGGCAGACTGGATGGGCCTAGCAGTCCTTATCTGAGGCCAATGTATATGTTTATATGTTTCTGTGAAACAAAGGTATCAGTGGAGGTAACTATCTGCATGGGGGGGCAACAGTATAATTACACACTATTAGTCAACTATGCATGAGGTACTGCAGAGGGATGTGGGAGGAAAACAGGGTGTGTGTGTGTGGGACAGAGGTGACCTGGATGTCACTCTGGGAATTTGGCCACAACCAGAACTGTAGAAGTTTCCAGGTCATCTGGGTGGAGTTTCAGACTGCAAGAGCTGAAATATGCTGTTTGATGGCTGCAACCACTAGGCCACATAGAATGTTACTGCCTAAGGCAACTCAAACATCCATTCAGGCCGTAGCTGGTCGCTGGACAGTGGTGGAAAAAAAGGGGAAGAGATGGGAGGGAGGGAAAAGCTTACAAAACTAGGGTTGTGTGCATGCAACAGGTACACAATGTTGCCGGCCAATGAAACCCAGGTGACCCTCTGAAGAGAGGCTACATCCAGCATACTCAATAGGTTAGCACTGTCAGGTAGGGACATGCTATAGAGGGTGGATGGCTCCAAAGGGAGTAAGAGGAATGTACTAGTGCTGGTAGATTCCATTGTAGTGGTGCAGGGAAGGGCATCAGTCTCACACCAGATGAAGTAGTTGTGAGTTTCTCCCTGTGGATGACAGTGGACAGATTCAAGTTCAGGGTGGTAGAACTTGTGGGAGAAGAGGGTGGAAAGCCAGGTCTAATCATGTGCATATGCACATTCTGAGTAGGAGGAACATGGAGGAGGTGAAAGCAAGCTTTTACACACAAGGACAGGTACTGAATGAGACAGCAGGAACTGTAACCTTTCTTAGAGGTTCTTCCATGGCCATACTTCAATGAAAGGGAGCAGTTTCACTTGTTCCATTTCAGTGCATGGCTAAAGAAGAGGTGCAGGGAAGAGGGATTTCAGTTCTTCAGGGACTGGGACCCAACTTGTAGCTGCTGGAGGCTATTCAAAGGATATGGCCTTCATCCCAACAAAGAGGGCATAAGGAAGCTGGGAAGAAATTTTGCACAACACATCAGAGATAACTTAAATTAGGTAGCTGAGAGCAGCTGAGTTAGTAACAGGAAAATTAAAAGAACCAGGGGGCCCCTCCTGGTCTCCCCCCACCAAATGTAAGTGTTGATAAGGCAATCATTAGAGGGATGGTACATGGGAAGGAGGCAACAAAGTGCTGGAAGGTGGTATGTCCTAATGCAGGAAGGCTGGGGAACAAGATGTCACAGCTTTTGGCACTAGTGGTGAAAGTGAAACTGGACTTAGTGACTGTCACTGAAACATGGGTGACAAAACCATGAATGGGACATGACTTCTAGTATTTTCATTATTTAGGAATGATGTGGTGAAGGACAATGGTGGGAGAGTGGCACTTTATGTAAAGAAAGGTGTTGAAGCCACAGAGTTACAGTAAATAACCTGGGGAATTCTAAGGGACTGGAAACACTTCATTAGGTACAGATAATGTACTAATGAATAATGATCAACAAATCAAAATAGGAGTGGTGTACAGACCACCACCCCAGGCTTGGAGGTTGACAGGGAACTAAGGGATGTTATAAGGAGGGCGATGGAGTCTGGGAGGTGCTGGTGGTAGGGGACTTTAATATGCCAGACTGGGACTGGAAGGTCCCAGTAGCAGCAAGTGCAAGAAACCAGCTCCTGGTTGAGGCATGTCAAGAAACTTTCCTTACACAATTGATTCCGACTCCCACAAGGGAGGGAGAGAGAGAGAGCGCCTTGCTGGAACTGCTACTCACCAACAGTTAGCAGGTCCACAATATCATAGTTCAGGAACCACTTCGGTCAAGTGACAAGAGAACTGTACAGATGGGGGTCTAGTTGGAAGTGAACAAGGGAAGAAGTAAAGGAAAAGTGTGATACTTTAGGAAAAACTAATTTAAATAGGATGAGGGCATTGATATTAGACAGTATGTGGAAAATTTCAGGGATTAAGGGAGTGGAAGTGAAAGGGGAAGTATTCAAGAAAAGAGTCACAGATGTGGTGGCTTGTTGCACTGAGAGGGTAAGCAAGGGGAGGAGGGCAATAAAACAATTGGGGTTCATGCTAGAAGTAAAGGAAGTAGTAAGAGGAAAAAGAATAAGGAAACCAAAGGCAGAAGGACAGAGTCTCATACCTAAGGACAACTAAGGAGAAAAACGAAATGGTCAAAAATGCAAAGGCCAGGGTGGACCAGATAATAGAAACATAGAAACATAGAATTTGATGGCAGATAAGAACCGCTCGGCCCACCCAGTCTGCCCATTTCCCTACCTAATGGATAAGCTGCAGATCCTAGTTAACCAGCAGCCTACTTTTTTCTACCCCTACCCCCTAGAATTGCCTTATGACTGTCCCATGCATGCTTGAATTCAACCATTGTTTTTGACTCCACAACCTCCTCCGGAAGGCTGTTCCATGCATCCACAACCCTCCCTGTGAAAAAATACTTCCTTACATTACCTCTGATCTGCCCCCCCTCTGTCTTCAAATTGTGCCCCCTTGTTCTTGCACACCTCTTTTTTTGAAAGATGCTACTCTCTTGGACTTTGCTGATTCCCTTGAGGTACTTGAAAGTTCTAGCATGCCCCCGGCCTTTCCTCGAGGCTATACATATTAAGCTCCTTTAGTCTCTCTTCATATGTCTTCCGGTGCAGACCCTGCACCATTTTAGTTGCCCTCCTCTGGACAGCTTCCATCCTGTCTATGTCCTTGCGGAGATTGGGTCTCCAGAATTGCACACAGTACTCCAGATGGGGTCTCACCAGCTGTCTGTTAGAGATGCAGTGAATTTAAAATTCGCTGGTGAAGTGCTCGCGTAGTGGGCACTTCGCGTTGCCACTCCGCTACGTGGAGTGGGTAATGCAAAGTGCTCACTTTGCCTTGTCATTACCACTTCGCGTTGGCATAATGAGAAAGCGAAGTAAGGCGAAGTCATTGTTTTAAATGGACTTCGCATTCTTCATTATGATTCTAAGTGATCCACTTGGTGTTTCAGACTTGGCAGCCCCAACACTGATCACATGGCTTACAGTACTGTAAGTCACATGCTCTGTAGCCAGACCGGAAGGAAGTGAGTCACACAGACAGTTTCATTTTCTCCTGTGCAGACTGAGAGAGAGGAGTGTGTGTGTGTACTAGAGAGATGAGTGATATTTTGATTGCAGAGAGAGTTAAAATTAATTAATTGAACCAACAACTGTTTTTAAAGCTACATTTTTTTGTCTTTTCTGTACTGTTTTTTACTTAATTTGTTCTTTATGTAAATTTTATTTTTCTTACCTACTTAGTTGTTTGTCTGTGTGTGTGCGTGTGTGTCTGTGTGTGTGTGTGTGTGTGTTGTGCTTGTGTCGTGAGATGGAGCAGGGTGAGGGAATGTCTGAGGCGGGGCAGCTTTGGGAGAGCATGGTAGTATATGTTTTTTCACAGCACCATGCGCTATGCATGGGGGGGCATACGCCCATTTGTGCTGGACCGCCTAAACTTCTGAGTGTCCAACCCCTGAAACAGGACCAGCACTGCCTCCTGACTCTGAGGCAGTTCAACCACCACCACCAAGTCCAGCACAAGGTCCTTTGAGCAGGATGTGCCTGTTCCCCAGGCCCAGGTGTGGATCCCACCATCAGAACTGTTAAGCAGTGTGAGCAGCCTACTGCCAGTTCATCTGGCCCTCCCCTGCCTGTGCCTGGTCCTCCCCACACCTCCGTTGTTTGGCAGATTTTTGACTGTGTTGGGGAGGACAGCAGTGTGGTTAAGTGTCACCTATGTGTGGTGGAGGTGCACCGTGGCCCCCGGGGGAGTCACCTGGGGACTGGGGGCCAGCGCACCCATATGCTTAATCACCACAAGTTGGAGTGGCAGGCTGCCACAGAACGGACCATGTCTGCACCTTCTGGCCATTCCGTGGCAGAGGGTGCCACTGTGCATAGTGGGTGCAGCATCCTTAAGAAGAGGAGAGCCACAGCAGCAACTGTTGCTCCACCAGCACCCCCCCCCCACCAACACCACCAGCAGATCAGCCTGTCGAAGGAGTGGACGCCAGAGAAATGTATGTAACACTGTCTGACTTGGCAGGTCTCTGGAGTGCTGCTGAGGAGAACAGTGAGAGGATGAGTGCTGTGGAGCAGCGGCTGGATGACATAGAGGGACATCAGCTTCAAATTATGTCCATGCTGGAACTGCTGCTGGATCACCATAGGATCCCACATTAGTTTTGTTTCCTCATGCCATGTCCCCCCCACCTTCCTTGCTGTGCCATAAAATGTATTCCTCCACCATCCCTGACCCTTGTATGTAATTATGCCCTTTTTTTGTTGCCTTCAGTATGCGTTACACTTTGTATTCTGGAGCCCCTTCCTTCTGTTAAGTGTCCGTATGTTTTGTGTATGTGCGCTTGTTTGCTGCCTCATTTTTCTGCATCCGCAAAAGGCATCTGTCTTGTGTCCAGAAAATTGACAAGTGGTAACACAGTGAAATTAGACTGTTTCAGCACATACAAAGTCCACCAGAATTTATGGCGCACTCAGTCATGCGCACAATAGTGGCACAGAGTCCCCAGATTTTTTCTGCAGGCCCAGAATGCATCCTCCACGTGTCCAGAAAATTGACAAGTGGTAACACTGTGAAATGAGACTGTTCCAGCACATACAAAGTCCCCCAGAATTTATGGCACACTCAGTCATGCGCTCAACAGTGGCACAGAGTCCCAGATTTTTTCTGCAGGCCCTGAATGCTTCCTTCTTAAATGAAAAGTGATCATCTCAACTGGATTGAAAGGTGCCCTTTGGATGTACAGTAATAGTAGTGTTGGTGTGTAGATATGTGTATATATATATATATATATATATATATATATATCTATATATATATATATATATCTATATATATATAGATATATGGTTGTGTATTTTGTAGGTGATGATTAGGGGGGTTGAACTTGATATGGACATGTATTCATGCTATTGTTCTGCATCACACACAGGTGACCCCATCTCCAATCTGTTGCTGTGCACCGTCCAGCGTTCAATAATTTTTTGCACTTAATTGGAAATGGATAATTCACAAGCACACGAAGGTAAGTATTTATTTTTTGGGGGATTATATTTTCAGTTTTGTCAGTAATTTTTTTTTTATTTCTTCTTAGATTTCATCAGTATTCTTCTGGAGTCCGGTTCTTAATGATGGTCATGGTCATGGAATGAAATGACTTCTGCGTGTTGCATGTGTGCCCAAACTCGGGTCAGGGAGGGGTGTGCCTGATCATGTTGACAAACTTTTTTGGATCAGTTTCGGTGGTGGTGGTCTGGGGTGGGCAGACAGACTCACGGCGGCAGCAGACTTGGATAACATCAGTCCCGGTGGTGGTGGTCCGCAGTGGGCAGACAAACTCATGGTGGCAGCATACTTGGATAACATCAGTCCCGGTGGTGGTCCATGGGGTGCAGACAGACTCATGGTGGCAGCAGACATGTATAACATCAGTCCCAGTGGTGGTCCATGGGGGGCAGACAGACTCATGGTGGCAGCAGACTTGGATTACATCAGTCCCGGTGGTGGTGGTGGTCCATGGGGTGCAGACAGACTCATGGTGGCAGCAGACTTGGATAACATCAGTCCTGGTGGTGGAGGTGGTCCATGGGGGGTAGACAGACTCATGGTGGCAGCAGACTTGGATAACATCAGTCCCGGTGGTGGAGGTGGTCCATGGGAGGCAGACAGACTCATGGTGGCAGCTGACTTGAATAACATCAGTCCCGGTGGTGGTGGTCCGGGATGGGCAAACAGACTCATGGTGGCAGCAGACTTGAATAACATCAGTCCCAGTGGTGGAGGCGGTCCATGGGGGGCAGACAGACTCATGGTGGCAGCAGACTTGGATAACATCAGTCCCGGTGGTGGAGGTGGTCCATGGGGGGCAGACAGACTCATGGTGGCAGCAGACTTGGATAACATCAGTCCCGGTGGTGGTGGAGGTGGTCCATGGGGGGCAGACAGACTCATGGTGGCAGCAGACTTGGATAACATCAGTCCCGGTGGTGGAGGTGGTCCATGGGAGGCAGACAGACTCATGGTGGCAGCTGACTTGGATAACATCAGTCCCGGTGGTGGTGGTCCGAGATGGGCAAACAGACTCATGGTGGCAGCAGACTTGAATAACATCAGTCCCAGTGGTGGAGGTGGTCCATGGGGGGCAGACAGACTCATGGTGGCAGCAGACTTGGATAACATCAGTCCCGGTGGTGGTGGTCTGGGGTGGGGTGGGGGCACACCACCTTTTAAATACTGCAGTTAAAACCTGCCAACATTAACCACATCATCATCCTCATAAAGAAAACTGCCCTCACAGTCATCGATGTCTGAAGTCTGACCACTGGGAAATTCTTTCTCCATTGTCTCATCATCTATATCAGTGGTGGGCCGTTTCAGGCAGCCACTGCCAGTGCCACTAGGATACTCCATTTCCACATCAGCAAGACCACCATGACTAGGCCGGGGTGTGAATACCGAGGCTGCAGTGTGTGCTGGTATGTGCCTGTCATTCATTTTAATGAATGTTAGCAAACTAACATTTGAAGGAGACAGGTTTGTCCGACGATCGCTGACTATTGCACCTGCTGAGCTGAATACCCTCTCAACACTTACACTGGAGGGTGGGCATGTGAGGTACTTCAGTGCCACTGTAGTCAGCTCTGGCCATTCACTGACCTTTGCACTCCAGTACAAAAGAGGATCTTCACTTATTGTCAGATGCCCGTTTTCAGACAAATATGACTCAACCATTCTCTGTGCCACACTAAGTCCGACTGTTGATGCATCAGCCTGTTCCCCGGAATCACTGATGTCACAAATACCCACTTGGGACAAAGCCTCCCAAAGCGGGTTGACACCAACCACTTTGGATGACAGACCACC
Source organism: Neoceratodus forsteri (assembly GCA_016271365.2). Classification (NCBI taxonomy): domain Eukaryota; kingdom Metazoa; phylum Chordata; order Ceratodontiformes; family Ceratodontidae; genus Neoceratodus; species Neoceratodus forsteri. The sequence goes on along the minus strand of CM057449.1, from coordinate 236,857,432 downwards.
AGGAACTACAGTCCCCTTACCCTTGCATGATGTGCTTGCTGGTCCTCCAGCTACACCTTCAGCTGGATTATGCTGCTGAGGTTTGCAAACCTTGGCACGTGACTTCTGTGCCCCATGAACCAAGCAAACCAGTTGACTACTGATATTTTTTACCTGTTCAGGCCTTCCCTCCAGTACTGATGCAATTCCATGTTTTTATCATGGGTCCAGCATTGTTGCCATGGCAGAGTTGTCACTAAACTGAATGCTCACAATGTGACAATTCTGTTTGAATACTGTCAGCATGTGTTGCAGCAACATACTGCTACCACCATCTTCAGCAACATAGGCTATGCTGTACATTCACCAATGTCTGCCTCAGAACCTGCAGCAGTGGAATTGATTGGCTAATGGAGGCAGACTCGCCACTCACTGCCTGTGTGGCATGTTCAAAAGGCTGCAAAACTGTTATTGCAGTGTCCATGAGGTGCCACTGTTCAGTCGTTGTAGACATGGAGGCCCCAGAACTGTCACAGCTAGTGTGCATAACAAGATATTCTGTGATGGCTTTGTATTGTTCATACAACCTCTCTGCTATGTATAATGTGGAGTTCCATCGGGTGACAACTTCCAGCTTCAAGCGTTGCTGAGGCAGGCTGTTTTGTATCTGCAACTGCCGCAGCTGGTCACGGGCCTTTCCAGATCTTGAAAAGTGAGAGCAGACACATCATGCAATGGTTAGCACTTCCTTTATGTCAGGGTGCTGCAGAAAATCCTGAACCCCAAGATTTAAACAGTGGGCCATGCATGGAACATGAAAAAAAACACCATTCGTGATGCATTTTACCACATTTGACCCATTGTCACTTGCTATGAACCCAGCTCTCAGGGACAGAGGGTTTAGCCATCTGTCAATTTCAGTCAGTACCATGTCCAGCATGTTCTCACCAGTGTGTGAACAGGTCACACTGTGTATAGCAATTGTTGCATGCTGGCGAATTCCAGGAAGATTGCTACCATGACAATCCACTTTCCTGCACTGATTATTCACACTACCAGCATCACAAACAACCCCCGGCACCTGCACCCAGTGTGCAGTTATACTCAGATATAAACTCCCCGCTGTTTTGCCACTTGTCCACATATCCATACTTAAATGGATGAATGGAGAGGAGGAATGTTGAAGGGCATGTCTTACTGAGTCTGAGACAGTGCGGAACAACTCAGGAACAGCACAGGTAGAAAAGTATGTCCTGGATGGGACTTTCCATTTTGGACAGGCATGAGTAGCAGACCACCAGAACCCAGAATACTCCACAAAGGAGAAGAGCAAAAGATTGATTACCTGCATTTCCGCTACAGCAGCATTAAGTTCACGTGACACTGTATGATTGGGGGGGTACTTCAGCATATGTGCAAAAACACTCTGTAACGTGGGCTGACTTAAACGTTTCACAGGGTGTGTTTTGGTAACAAATGGTTGTGCTCTGTGATGAATGGCATTGGCAGGGGGTGGAGCGTGGACATTTGATGAAGACAGTTGCACAGGTGATAATGACAAACCCAGAAGAAAAAATTACTCACCTTAGTAATGTTGTTTCTTCTAATGGAGTCTTGCTATATTATGACTATTGCAGTTTGTCCCAGCCTTAGAACTGCTCCGGAGGTGAAAGAGTTAACTTCCATGCAGAGCATGGAGCTTAGAGCGCGAGCTCGGTTCAGAAACTCTGTTAGGGTGGTTTCAAACCCGAAACCGTCAGATCTTCTGACAAAAAACTCACTAAGGTTCTGTGTGGAAGCTGTAACCTACACTAGCCAACTGGCCACTAATATATTAACACATTTCCTGGTCCCAACACCAAGACTCAAGTCAGTGGACCAGAAAAATAAGATAAAATAACTAAATAAACACAACACCCAAGCATGAAAGGGGCATCAATAAATGCCAACAGAGGACTACCACCCCATACCCAAAGTAGGAGTTCTGAGAGGGGCAGGCTGGGGAGGTCATAATATAGCGACTCCATTAGAAGAAACAATATTACTAAGGTGAGTAATTTTTCTTCAAACAACATGAAGTCTTGCTATATTATGACTATTACAGAACTACAGCAGTACCTCCATGGAGGAGGGACAGAACCTACTTAGGGAATAGGCTCTGAAACACGGCTGTGCCAAACGAGCATCCCTCCTGGCCTGAATATCGGGAGTAATGCTGGTGAAAGTGTGTACTGTCTTCCAAGTAGCTGCCTGACATATCTCCAAGATAGGGATGTCTCTAGCAGCAGCTAGAGATGCAGCTGCACCTCTGGTAGAGTGAGCCCTCAGGCCTGAGGGAATCTTTCCCAGCTTTTGATAGCAAATTGGATACAAGAAACGATCCACCTGGCAATGGATCTCTTAGTGGCAGGTCTACCTTTCCCAACCTCACCATAAGTGAGAAACAGTTGGAGGGAGTCAAACCTGTGACCCTTGGTATGCTCTATGTAGTAACTTAGGGCCCTCTTAACATCTAAGCTGTGCAGCTTCCTCTCACCAGAGGAGAAATGGTCAGTGAAGAACACTGGAAGTGAAATAGATTGGTTAAGGTGGAAATCTGAAACCACCTTAGGCAAAAACTTCCTGTTAGTCCTGAGGACTACTTTATCCCTGTGAAAGGAAATAAAGTCAGTCTCTACTGATAAAGCCTATAACTCACTTATACGCCTGGCAGAAGTGATGGCTACCAGAAATACAGTTTTCAAGTCAATACTTAAGCTCTGTCAAGACAGAGAGCTCAAGGAGGTTGCATCAGCTGAGCAATGCATACATTAAGATCCAAGCCGGGAGGGTCCCTGAATGGAGGATTGGTGTGAAGCAATCCTTTAAAAAACTGGAAAATACAGGATAAGCAGAAAGAGAAGGGGCTTCCCTGCTGAAATGAAGGCAGAGACAGCAGCCAAGTGCACTTTCAGGGTAGCTGGTCTCAGTCCCAGGAATTAAGATGGACCATGTAGTCCAATACAGTGGGTAGATCAGCAGATTCTGGGAAACATGCTTCCCAGAACACCATATGGAAAACCTTTTCCACTTGGAGTTATAGGTAGCCCTGGTGGAAGGCTTCCTAGCAGCCTTCAGGATTTTGAGAACACTTTGAAAGTTGTAAATCAGCAAACTCTAACTGCTCAAGAGCCAAGCCTTGAGGTTGAGGATTTGAGATTTGGATACCAAACTCTCCCCTGAGCACAGGTTAACAGATTGTGGTTCCTGGGGAGACACAGGGGAAGATGGACTGCTAAGGACAGAAGGAGTGGGTACCAGGGCTGCCTGGCCCAGTCTGGAGCAATCAGGATCATTTTGCAGGGGCTGAGACCTGATTTTGACTATACTTTGAACAGGAGAGGAAGGGGAAGGCATAGAAACTTCCTTCCCAATCGAGGAGAAAGGCATCCAGGGAACTGAGCCCAACACTGGGGCCTGCAACAAAACAGTGGAAGTTGATGATTGTCTGGGGCTGTGAAAAGATCTATCTGAGGAGTGCCCCATCTGCAAACACTATCCCCAGTACTAGGGATCCAGTGACCATTCGTGATGGCCCTGGGAAATCCTGCTGAGAGCATCTGCCAGGACATTGTCCTTGCCTGGGAGGTGAACTGCTATGAGGGAAGTGTTCAGGGAATAAGCCAGAGACCACAACTTCATCACCTCAGTGCACAAGGCCGAAGACAGAGTGCCCCTTGTTTGTTGATGTACCACATTGTAGTGGTGTTGTCTGTTCTGACCTGTACCACCTTGTTCTGAACAGATGCAGAAAAAACCTGAAGTGCTAGAAAAACAGCTCTGAGTTCCAACAGATTGATGTGAGCAGAGATTCCTGGGGGACCATAACCCCTGGGTGGAGAGGTCGCCCAGTGAGCTCCCATCCCAAGAGGGATGCATCTGTAGTAAGGGTCAAGGAGTGGGACAGAGGGATGAAAGCACCCCTGTCTCAGATTGCTCTGATCCTGCCACCACTGAAGGGCCTGGATCAGAGTTCGAGTCACTGGGATTAACCTGGATAGGATCTCTCTTTGAGACCAGAAAGCTCTCAAATGGAACTGAATGTCCCTCATCTGAAATCTTGCTCCTTGCACCACAGCTGTGGATGCAGCCATGTGCCCTAGGAGCTGCAGGAAATGCCTTGCTGGTCGAGAGACCTGCAGAGTGAAGGACGCGGCCAGGGCCACTAAGGTCCTTACCCTTTCCAAGGGAAGGAAGGCTCTGACCTGCTTTGTGTCCAGTTCTGCGCCTATAAAGGTGAGTACCTGGACAGGTTCCAAAACTGACTTTGGAAGATTGAGAAGAAATCCCAGAGAGGTAAGCAGCTGCTGGGTAACTAGCAGGTGTGATTTGACCTGGTCTGGAGACTGACCCACAATGAGCCAGTTGTCCAGGTAGGGAAAAATGGCAATCTTTGCCTTCTTAGATGAGCGACTGCTACTGCCAGACATTTTGTGAACACCCTTGGGGCAGAGAAGTGAGGCCAAGGCATTGCTCTGAACTGATAATGGCCTGAGGCAGTTCAAATCTGAGTACTTTCGATGGGAGCTTCTGATAAGAACATGGAAATAGGCATCCTTGAGGTCCAGGCAGGCTAGCCAGTCCCTGGCCTTGGGAGGGTAAATCATTCCCAGTGTCACCATTTTGAACTTTGGCTTAAAAGGTGCTTGTTTAGATATCTTATATCCAGGATAGGCGCCACTCTCCTGTCTTTTTGGGGTAAGGAAGTACCTGGAGTACAGACCCTTGCCCTGGTGAGGGGAGAAACCCTTTCTACAGCTCTGAGAGCCAAGAAGGTTGAGACTTCTGTTCCAAAGCAAGAGTCTCTAAAGGGTTTGTAGGTGGAAAGATCTGGCTCATCTTTGGAAATTTTTGAAGCTGAGAAGCAGACCCTGGCTCACTACTTCCAGGACCCACCTGTCTGAAGTTAAAGACTCCCAGTCCTGGGCAGAAGGTGAACCTGCCCCCTACAGGTAGTGGAGAGCCGACCCTGGGCATCCCATCAGGGTGCCTGTTTGGCAGGGACTTTAGGCTGAGGGGTGGGAGCAGGCCTGCTGAACCCCATCTGCCTCTCCCTCTGAAGAACCCCTCTGTACATAGGCTGAAGAGGAGGAGGCCTGGGTCTGGTAAAAGGCCTGTGAAAGGCTTCACCCCTACCCCTGGGGCTGGGCTCTGAGGAGTGGCTTGCCATTCCTTGGCTTGTGCACCCTGTAAGTGGTTCTATATTCATCCATTTTTCATATAATTCTCTGTCTGCTCCCCAAACAGAGAATTTCCCACCACAGGAAAATCCACAGCCTTAGACTGGGTATCCTGTGACAAAGTAGTACACCTGAGCCAGGCCAATCTCCGAAAGCCACAGATGTAGCCATGACTCTGAGGATACATTGTTTGAATCCACTGCAGCATGGAATTGCACCTTAGATGCCTCAATACCATCAAGAGCCACCTGTTCCAGCTCCTTTGCAAGCTGGCCAGGGACCTGTTTGGCTAAGGCCATGACAGTATCCCATCTAGATTTCTGGTATCTGCAACATAAGCCATATAGTTTGCTTGTCTGAGTCCCAAGGATGTTGCCATGTATTGTTTTTGGCCATGGCATCAATCTTCCTGGAATCCTTGTCAGGAGGATGTGAAGCCAGTGGAATATTAGCTTTATCACAGGCTGCAGCCTGAACTACTAACATGACTGCATTGCTGTGAAAGAAAATCTGTATCAGGACCTGACAAAGTGTACCTCCTGTCCATCTTTTATCGACAGGAGGCACAAATTAGAGCTTTTAAAATTTTTATTGTTTGTTTTCTAAAAGATTTATGTAAAGGGATGGACAACCTCCTGGACTCTGGGATATCCATCATCTCCACATAGTCAGGCTCCTCTTGCTCATCTAAAGCCTCCTCTAAGGGAAGCTGGAGGTCTCAGCAACTTTTATAAAACAAAAAATGAGAAGGGACTCAGAAAGCCTGGGGAGACTCACCTGAAGGTCTGTCTGGGGAGATGTCCGGTTCAATGGGCACATCCAGACTTTCAAAGTCACATTCACACTGATCATAATCCTCATCCCCCTCCTCTGGTTCATAGAACTCTTCTATATCATAATCCTGAACCATTGGAACCGACCGAACCGACCTTTTGCCAGACAGTGGCGGTTCGGAGGGAACTGGGGACAGGGACTGGACAATCTGTATCGCCCTGGCTATCTCTGCAGCAGTTGGAGAAGGAATTTTGGACTCCAAACCTGCTGATTTTTTAGTTTTCTTTGCTGGAACTGGCTCCTCAGAGCCAGCTTTTCGTTTGCCAGAGGAAGTCTCGCCCTGATCAGAGGGCACTCCCTCCGGTTCGGTTGGCACCGAACCGGGCTGGCCATCCAGGTCAGCGGACTTTTTGGCCTCTCGTTCCCTGAGCCTGCCCACTCTCTTGTCCAGGGTGGCTGCAGGGAAATTTTTACAAATCTGACAGTCTGAATTGAGGTGGTCAAACCCCAGACAATAGACACATGTAGTGTGTGGGTCAGCCTTGGCAAAGGCTTCCCCACAGACACTACAGTGTTGAAACCCAGTGGGCCCGGTTTTTCTTTTGGGTTTCTCAGACATGATGCCAGCCTAACCAACAAACTTGCCCTTTTAATGGCAGTGCCAGGCAAGACACCCTTATCGGTTCCAAACCGTGTCACGGGTCGTGAAAAAAACGTAATGAAATCCATTTTTTTTAGAATCGATAAGAACCGGGAGCCGCACTCTAAGAAGCCTTAAAAGGCTTTAAACTTAAATTTTAATACAATTCGATGGTTCAGCAGACATAACACTTTACAAGTTCCACACAGAAAAAAACTATCTATTACTTATGATTACCATAGACAGAGCTTGAACCGATCGGTTTTGCGGTTAAAATAATTAAATCGCGGTTAAATTCAACCGAGAAATAGCGCTTTAAACCGAAGAAATGAACCGAGCAACAGGAGGAATCTCCGGAGCAACTGTTCAGTGAGGCGGAGTAAAGAATCTGACGGTTTCGGTTTGAAACCACCCTAACAGAGCTTCTGAACCGAGCTCGCACTCTAAGCTCCATGCTCTGCATGGAAGTTAACTCTTTCATCTCCGGAGCAGTTCTAAGGCTGGGACAAACTGCAATAGTCATAATATAGCAAGACTTCATGTTGTTTGAAATGATGTTATTTTTCTGGATTTACCAACTGGGGTTGACATACCAGTTGCACTAGACATACAGCATTCACCACCACCACCACCACAAAAACTGTTACTCTCACCAGCACTGGACAACATTTCAAAGTCATTATGGTCCTTCACCTCATCATCATCATCATGCCTGTAGTAATCCTCTGCTCTTATTGCCACACCACTGCACACATTTAATTTCCTACTGGGCTTAACAGTCATGGAAGGGGATAACATGCTGGCTATGGTTGCCGCTGATGATACGGGTGAATGCCCAAGTCTGGTATTAGCTGCCAGCTTGTGCTGGGTCCACAGAGCCAATTGCCTATTCTTAAGCTGCATATGCTGTCCTCCTGTCCCAAGATGGCTCCCCTTTTTACCTTGACTCACACGAACATAGCAAACCTGGCAAATTGCAACTGAATCATCATTTGCATCTTGAACAAAAAAATCCCAAACAAGGGACTGTGATGCCCTGCTTTTAACAGGTCCATGGTGATGTGGCTTATTTAGGTCTGTTATTTTAAGCACTGAAGTGGGGGGGGGGCACGAGATGTTTCTGGCACTGCAGACCTGAACTGCAACTGACCACCACGACTACCTATCATATTGAGTACTGTGTCATCGTCATCATCATCATCATCATCATCATCATCATCATCATCATCATCCACTAAAACCAGTACATCACAGGTTTTACGGGGGTCCTGCAAACAGATTCAGAAATTTCAGACACAGCCACTTTTAATTTCTTTTTCTCCGGTTCCCAACTGTGGTCAATTAAATCATCATCATATTCATCAATGTCACTGTCACACACATCCACATCTTCTGCTTGGATGCTAACATGTGGACTGCATGTTGTAACAACAGCAACATCATCATCATCAGCATCATCACATTCATCATCAACATCTACACCACCATCACATAATATTTTTTCTCCACACTGTGAATCACCGTTGCATGGAAAATGAGTGACGTTAAGTGCCACGGTGGATGGAATATCACATCGTATGCTATCGTTGACATGATCATCAGAATCAGGTTCAGTTAATGGGATGTTACTGGGAAGTAGGACATCATCTACGCTGTCACTCACTTGCAGTGCTTCACACTCAATTTGTTTGGATATGGTACACTGGTCGGAATTAGAACTTGACGCAACAATGCTAATGCTACCTCCACCACCACTAACACCAGTAACACTAACACCACAGGATGGGAAAACATCATCTCCTCCAACTATCAGTGAAGCTATTGATTGGGCTGTAAAAAACATTGCAGGAGAAGTACCTTTCCACACATCACCAATGCACTTCTCCGTCCACATACTACTACCATGCCCACAGATCCTCTTACTGCCAACATTGCCATAGCCAGAAACAGCTTTACTTGCACGTCTCTTTGTAGGCATTTTGGGGAATCAACCACAATATTATTACCAAATTCAGATTTTGATACATTCACTGTCTGACTGGAGGGTCACTACTTGCTACTATCACTAGCTGGATGTGAAACAAAATAAACAACTGTGGCTTCAGCAACAGATAAGGGGACTACTGTGTTGTGACACTGTCACAGAATTAAAACAACTTCAGCAACCAGTGGTGCTGACGGGGTCATAAAAACAATCCAGTCTAGTAAAAATATCTTTTCAACATAGGGGTGGGGGGTGGCACTGAATACAGACAGTGCTGATTTTACAGCACTACAAGCAGCAAAACTGAGAACAGAGAACACGACTGCAGTACAAAATCAGGCAGCTGCAGTGGATAGCAGGTTCACACTGCTGTGCTTAGTTGCACTTACACTGATCTATGTCACAAATGTTAAAAGGTTTATTATATTTGATGCATGCAACACTGCACACACAACACAGAATACTTTGTGTACAATGCTGAATGAGGAATGCGATGTAAATGCAAAAGTTAATTGTAGTCAGTGCCACGTAATGTAAATTTGTAATTTAAACAACCTGACCTTATGAAATGCTGCACCACATTTACACAACAAGCAGCAAGAAAATTTGTACTATCACTGACAATTTTACCATGTGTACAGTAACACAGTCAGTTATATAACAAAAATATTGCCAAAACACAAAGAAATTACTAGTTCTCCAACGTAAATCTACCTACGCAGAGATACACCCCTTCCCCATACAACACACTTCACTGTCTTTCACCTCACACACTCAATGTTGTAAATTTACATTTAAAATCCACAAAAAAACGCTCTATGATGTGAGCACAGGAGGGTTTCCTACAATCGTTGAACTACAGTTGGATCCCCCAAAAAATAGCAAAAATGCTTTTTGAACAGCTTTTGAAAGATTCCTACAGACAGCTATCAGAGCACACATGTCTCCTATTCCTTCCTACTCATACTACCTCGAACTGAGGCTGTGCAGATCAATATAGAGCCCATGTAACCTGAACTCCCATGAATCACTGCAAAATCCTCCTTCAGAGCTCAAAAACAAGGCGAAGTGAGGCAAAGTGAACTGCCACCAATGTACTTAGCATTAAAAATTGAAAGAGAAGTGACCAGTGGAGGCGGATTAATGTGAAGTAGCTGTTTTCAATGCACTTTGTGTTTCTCATTATAACGTGAAGTACTCTGCTTCACATTGTGGAGCACTCTGCGAATCCGCCTTTGCTCCGCAAATCACTTCGCTGAGAGGATTGAGCCCACTTCGCCCACCACTACTGTCTGTACAGAGGGATAAATACTTCCTGTTTTCTACTGGTGATGCCTTTCCTTATGCATCCCAGTATCCCCCCAGCCCTCATAACTGCCCTCTCACATTGCTTGCCCACCTTTAAGTCATCTGATATGACTACCCCCAGGTCCCTTTCCATTTTTGTTGTTGTTCGTATCTCACCCCCCCATTTTGTACTCTTCCCCTGGGTTTTTGTTTCCTAGGTGCATTACCTTTCACTTCTTAGCATTGAATCTAAGCTGCCATACATTTGACCATTCCTCTAACCTTGCCAAGTCCCTTCTCATCCTTTTCACCCCACCCTGTGCATCAACTCTGTTGCAGATCTTTGTGTCATCTGCAAAGAGACATACTTTTCCTTCCAGACCCTTTACAATGTTGCTTATAAAGACATTGAAGGGGACCAGTCCTAATACTGAACCCTGCGGTACCCCACTAGTAACCCCCCTTTCTTCAGAGTGGGCTCCATTTACTATTACCCTCTGTGTCCCATTCTCCAGCCAATTCTTTATATATTAATCTTTTGTGTGGGACTGTGTCAAATGCCTTGCTAAAGTCTAGGTAGGCCATGTCCACAGCCCCTCCCTGATCTATTACTTTGGTCACCCAGTCAAAGAAATCTATTAGATTCATCTGGCATGGCCTTCCCGCTGTGAATCCATGCTGCCTTGGGTCCTGTGCCCCTCTGGCCTCTACTGTAGGTACTCGACAGTTCTTTCCTTCAGAAGTGATTCCATCATTTTCCCTATCACTGAGGTTAAAGTGATGGGAATGAAGTATGGGGACAAGATCCTCTTCTGATACATTCAGAAGAAATGTAAAGTTAAGGAGAGTATAGCGAGACTAAGGAAGGGGTCATGGGAGAAAGAGAATAGTGGAAAAACTTAAATACTGAATTAATATTTTGTTTGGTATTCATCAAAGGAAGAGTGGGAAGGTTCACTACTGGACTATGGCACTGGGATAAAAAAGGGAGATGGGGGACACTAACAGCAAGACAGAATGTAAGAACTACAGACACTTTCAAGCATTCATTTTTGTAAATTAATTCATTGCTTATTCATGTGTCCAGCCTGTTAGTTAATTGCTAAAGTTTTGCCAGGATAACCAGATTTTTTAAAGCATAACAGGATCTAAGATAAAAACGTAATATTCAAAACTCATAATAAATACAATTAAAGGGTAAAGTGAGTCTTTTCACAGACAACAAAAAGATATGTAATAGGGTGAACACTCCCAGTGGACTGGAAAGTATGAGGGCTGATCTTAGAACGTTGATCACACACATGTCAACTAAATTTCAGTGCTAAAAAGTGCAAAATCATGCACATAGGGAAGAGTAATCCAGACACAGAACACCTTCTAGGAGTAGTCAAAATAGAATCAATAAAGCAGGAAAGAGATCAGGGAGTAATCATATCACATGAACTGAAAACATCCAAGCAATGCAAGAAAGCAGCATTAAAGGCAAATGGATTGCTGGGCTGCATAGGGAGGGGAATTACTAGCAGAAAAAGAGAGGTTACCATGCCACTTTACAGATATTTGGTAAGACCGCATCAGGAGTACAGTGTACAGCACTGGAGACCACACATCAAAAAGGATATAGACAGACTTGAGACAGTGCAGAAGAAAACTACAAAATGATGCATGGCCACCACAATATAAACTATGAGAAGTGACTGCAAGAACTTAACATGTATTCCCTTGAACAACAGAGAGATAGGGGAGACATGATAGAAATATTCAAATACAGAGGGAATAAACAAGGTACAGGTTCAGGACCTTTTTCAGTTCAAGACAAGAGCCAGAGGTCACAGCATGAATCTAGAAGGGGCAAATTTAAGGGCAACACAAGAAAGGTCTTCTTTACAGAGAGGGCAGTGGATGTGTGGAACTCCCTGCCACCTGAGGTGGTGGAAGCAAGAACAACTGGAACATTCAAAAAGACTTGGGATAGGTACAAAAAAATCATAACACTGAATAGCAGTTAGGGGAGGGGGTAGGCTTATGGACAGATTAGATGGATATGGAGTTCCTCTTCTGCCATAATATTCTATGTTTCTAAGTGTATAAATAACTTGGATGGTAAGTCCATTGCATTAACTGTTTTGTATACATAGTATAACAAGGTGCTATGTATACCTGTTACTGTTTTGTTTTATTTAGCTCTTTATGCAGGGGTATCAGTCAGAAATTTGTAGCTGAAGGGACAATGCTGGTTTCCTAGGGAAAAGTCAAGGTTTTTATCAGGAATAGACCAAATGACTCTGATGACAATTGCCATCTTGGCTGTCCTGCATCATAACAGGACCCCTGGACAATTTATGGAAGAGCTTCAAAGGGGAAAGTGGCCCCATAGTCCTTGTGTAGTATCCTTAATTATCTGTGTAAAGATCTTGAAGTATTAACATTTTTTTATATACTTCATGCTTCAATAACGGAGTCTTTTGAGGTAATAACTGATTGAAACTGGCAAAAAGAACAGTTACATACTTACCATAACAGTTGATCTTCAAGAGAATCTCTTTCATCAAGCCACACCTATGGAACTATAAGCTGCCAGACACTAGGAACACATGGAGACTTTTTGCCAGCAGTCAATCAGGTGCTGCCTGCAATGACGTTAGATGTTGGTTCTGCCTTTAAAAGATGGGTGGCCCATTCCCTCTTCATTTCCCCACCTGAAATCATGCTTGGAGGACCTCTGTGTAGGGAACCAGGAAAGAACACAGGACTCTGCTGACCAGGTGAGGCAGGGAGCAGCAGATAGACTCTCATGGAGGATGAGACAGCATTCCCCAAAGTCTCAGGATTAGATAAGGGGTTGGATGTTATGTTCATGCACATTAATGACATACACATTGTGTGATGTCGCTATAGTGCGAATCTAATACAAATAGAGCTCCGTGGGCTGAGAACCATCCTGTTACAGGATAGAAGCTGTTGTGCATGTAGCTGTATGTTGTGGAAGCTTTAGCAAAACTGTTTGAACTCAAATCTGTGTCCTCTCATCTGTACAGGGTGTTAGAAGATGGAGCACCTGTTATCACCACCACTGCTAGAGCTTACAGGCAACTTGGCAGATAATTGGTGACACTTTCAGCAACAAGTAGAAATATTTTTTGTAGACACATGAATTGTGGAAAAGTCCCAAAAGATCCAAGCAATGACCTTCTTACATGTGGCCAGACCAGCAATCCTGAAAGTCTACAATACATTCAAGTGGGTCAGAGCAGAAGATAATTACAGCTTGTATTATTATATGCTGTATTATGTACTGTTGTGTATTGTAAACAAACGTGTCCTTTATGTCCAGGACCGTCTTGAAATTAGCTTGCTCAATGATGTAACTGCCTGGTTAAATGAAGATTGATTGACTGATTGATTGAAAGAAAACCTGGCACATGTAATAGACCAGTTTGAGAGGTACTGTATCCCATGGAAAAAAACTTACTGTTGAAAAGCATTTATTTCACACCAGGAATAAGAATCCAAGAGAAACTATTGATGTTTCTGTAATGGACCTGTGCTTTAAAGCAAAATCCTGTGAGTTTGGTTCGTTATGTAATTTCCTTATTATGGAGTGAATTATTTGTGGCATTCATAATGACAGTGTCGAAGACATCTATTATGAGAGGTTGACTTAACTTTACAAAAAGCCATAGACATTTGTAGAGCAACCGAATGAAGTGAGATGAAGCTTAAAACTATGAATGAGACAATGCCTGAACAATCAGCAGTTTATATGGCCTCTTTCAAGAAAGGGGGAGGATGAGAGATTGAGAATGTGACTGGAGATAAGAGGACAGCAAGAGAGGCTGTGCCAGTAAGGGACACCCAAAGTTATTGATGTGTGCAATGTAGCAGGGAATATGGGAGTTATAAACATCCAGCATATGGCCAGAAATGCAGGATTTGTGATATAAAAAAATGATTTTGCCCAAATGTGTCACCTTTGAAAGAGGCTCAAAAGTTCATACATTCCATGAGGAATCAGGGAGTGAGAATGACAATAAGTATAGCATTGAAACTGTGACTGAGAAGGGACAAGATAACGATAGGAAAGTGACCTTGAATATTCAAAAGAAAGAAGTTGTTTTTAAAATTGATACTAGTGGCCAGTGCAATGTGATGCCCTCAAAGATGTACAAGACTGTAACCAGAGAACCTATTCAGAAATCTAAAGCAAGGCTGATTTCATATTCAAGCCATCAGCTTGACGTACGAGGGAAAGTCACTTTAGTGAAAAGTTTTAACAAGCACTGGAAGAGATACTACAGCTGTAAATGCATTAACTAGATAAGGGTATTTCATGGACTTAAACATATACATGAATTGCTGTTACATACACTAACTGAATCAAAGCACAGTGCATTTTTATTTAGCTTTTGCTAACAGGGTAAGTGCACTAGCCATAAAATGACTATTTTCAGTCCTGACCCGGGAGAGTACAGACATGCAGAAACTTAACAGGATAACAGTTTATAAGTGCTTTACATAAAATGAGCTAAAGAGGATACAATATATCAGAACAAACTAAAGTGCGTTACATACAATGAGTTAAAGTGGATACAATATATCAGAGACATAAAGAATAGACCATTCATAAATTCATAGGTGCCTACCTATGCAATGAATAGAAAGGACCTTGGACAATACATTATCAGGTGACATATTATATGAACAGAGCAAGGTACACAAAAACAAAAATAGGTAATATAAAAGGAAGAACTAACCACTGAGAGCAGGGGGTGTCATTAATGAAAAGGTTGGTAACTGAGGAAGAGGGGAGCAATCAAATCAGTAGTTGAGTAGCGTCCTCTGGAGAGAGGGGGTAATCTTTAGTAGCAAATATCACTGCTGGGAGAAAGCTCCTTTTATTTTAAAAGCAAGCCTTCATTTCTTGGGACAAATAAAATTGTGGTTTCTGTCATCACAAGACCTCATGCATGAGTGGGGCTTGTGAGTGCATGTACAAAACTTTTGTTTTTTACAATTGAGCAAGTGTAACATTGGGAGGCACGTCATCAACTTCCTGGTCCTGCCACAACTTAAAAAGCCCACTGTAGTGAGCGGGGTGATAGAAATCAAATCAGCAGTTGAGTAGCATCCTCTGGAGAGAGGGGGTAATCTTTAGTAACAAATATGACTGCTGGGAGAAAGCTCCTCTTATTTTAAAAGCAAGCCTTCATTTCTTGGGACAAATAAAATTTGGGTTTCTGTCATCCCAAGACCTCATGCATGAGTGGAGCCTGTGAGTGCATGTACAAAACTTTTATTTTTTACAATAAAGTGAGTGTAGCATTGGGAGGCATGTCATCAACTTCCTGGTCATGACACACCTTAAAAATCAGCTGTAGCAAGTGGAGGCGGCGTCGTGGGCTGCTGCCACAGAGACACGTGCATTCTGCGTGTGTCTGGTGAAGAGGCTGGGAGCTGGGCTACATACATAGTTTGTAAGTAGCACAAAATAAAAAAAATTAAAATGAAGGGCCCTTTCAAAATGTGTACTGAGTGTCAAATGATTATGAGGGGATTACAAGATGATTCATTCATCTGTGATAAATGTAAATTGGTAGAGATGTTGAAAGAAGAAATTACATGTTTGTTAGAAAGGAAATCATGAAATGAAGAGATTGTAAGTTTGGAGAAATTCATAGACTCTATGGTCTCCCAAATAGAAAGTAAGGAACAGGAAAACAATAGTTGTAAGGAAGTAGGGAAACAAAATACAAATTTAAGTCTTGAGCTGAAAACAGAAGAACGGGCAAGGGTAACCAAAGTTAAAACTAGAAAAAGAGGAGGACAAATTTATAATAACGCACCTATATCACTACAAAAGTGATTCACATCATTACAAATTGAAGATCCTGGAGAAATTATAACCAAGACTATTTTGGGACTAAGTCCACAGGCACAAACTCAGGATACTAGTGAAGTTAAGCATCAAAATAGGGATTTAGTGGTAATAGGAGATTCTATGATTAGAGGTATGGATACTATGTTTTGCAGAGGAAGACATGAACACACTACAGTGAGCATGTTACCAGGTGTAAAAATACAAAACATATGCCCACTTTTGGATGGATTTATGGAAAATACTACATACCTATTAGTGTTAGTGCATGTAGGGACAGATGATATTCAACACAGAAATTTACAAGATATTTTTCTAGAGTTCCAGAACACTTTAGTTAAAATAAAACAAAAAGGGGGAAGTACAATAATATCTAGCATACTACCAGTATTTGGTTACCATTCAGCTAAAACTCCAAAAATCAAAACATTAAATAGATGGCTGAGATAACTTTGTAGAAAGGAAGGAGCTGAGTTCTTAGATAATTTGGCAGCAATTAGGGACCCAAATTTATTCAAGCAAGATGGACTTCATCTTGAAAGGGCAGGAACTAGATATCTAGCTAAGAGATTTAAGGCAGTTACTAGGCTTGATTTAAACTAAATGAGAGGGGGCACGGGGGACAAGTAAGAGAAAACACTAAAAAAAGAAACAATGCTCATAAATTAAGTAAATCCAATATTTGGAATTGCATGCTTCTAAATGCTAGAAGTTTGAAAAATAAAATGGGGGAATTTAGAAATATTATGTCTGCTAAAAACATACATATAGCAGCAGTGACAGAAACATGGTGGGACATAAATGGTGACTGGGATCAGGCCATAGCTGGGTATACTTTATATAAACAGTTTAGATTATATAGAAAGGGGGGAGGGGTGGCCCTTTATTTATTTAATAAATTAAAGTCAGAAGAAATATCTATGTCCATTGACATGACTGACCAACTATGGGTCAAAATAATACCGCCAAAAAATCCCAAAATAATATTGGGTCTTATCTATAGATCTCCATCATCAACTCCTCAATACAATAAGAGTCTGATAGAAAAAATTTTGTTATTAAATCCAGCGGACAAAATATTAGTCCTAGGCGATTTTAGTTTACCTGGAATTAATCGAGAAGCATCACTCACAGTAACACCCTTAGAGAGAGAGTTTTTAAATGCATGTGACCAAATTGGACTAGTACAGCGTGTTGACGATCAGACAAGGGGACAAAATATATTAGATTTGGTCTTAACAAATATGGGAGATACACTAAGTGAATGCAAGATAACTACACCCTTAGGTACTAGTGACCATTCCAAAGTAGAATTTAAATTAGCTGAATTACTAAATAAACAAAGGGTTAACACAGTTACCTTTGATTTTGGCAAAGCAAATTTTGCTAAGATGAAAGTAAACCTCTCAAATTGGCAATGGAAAGAAGATTTTGATAAAAAATCATTAAATGACATATGGGAAATTTTTTCCACTAAGATCAAGCAGCAAGAAATGGAAAACATTCCTGTTAAACAAAAGCATCCTCCGAGAAATAAAAAAATACAATGGTGGACACCTAAAATCAAAAAATTAATAAACAGAAAACATAGGCTGTTTAAAAAATGGAAAACAAATAGATCATACAAAACTAGGACTCAATATACACAAATAACAAATCAAATAAAAAAAACAAATCAAGAAGGCTAAAATAAATTATGAAATAAATTTATCAAACAGAGTAGAAGGAAATCATAAGGTATTTTATGCTTACATAAACAACATCAAGGGAAACTCAAACAGTATAGGACCCTTAAAAAAAACAAATGGGGATCCAACATCGGATAATAAAGAAATGGCAGACCTAGTAAATGAATATTTCTTGACTGTCTATAATGAAAAAAAGGGTTTATATCCATTTATAATATCTGATACAAATCCAAAAGATAGAATAGTAATAAAACAAACTGAAGTTGAAAAAAGATTAGCTAAACTGGATCCAAACAAATCCCAGGGTCCTGATGGTTTTCACCCAAAAATACTTAAAGAATTGGCAGAGATAATAGCCCCCCCCCATTAACCCATATATTTTTAAAAAATCATTGGATACAGGGGAAGCAATTGATTGCTGGAAATCAGCAATTGCTATTCCAATTTATAAAAAAGGTAATAAGACGGATCCTGCAAACTATCGACCTATTAGTCCTACTGCTATTCCCTCAAAAATATTGGAGAGAATATTAAAGGATAAGATAAATGAAAATCTAGAATTAAATCATCTCATTGTCCAATCTTAACATGGATTTGTGAAGGGAAGGTCATGCCAGGCAAATATGCTGGCATTTTATAACAGCGTTATAGATAGACTTGATATGGGAATCCCAGTGGATGTGCTGTTCCTTGATTTTTCCAAGGCTTTTGATAAGCTCCCCCACCCAGAATTAATACAACAAATGAGTAAATTGACTATAAATCCATTCATAATAAACTGGGTTCAAAATTGGTTAGAAAAGAGAAACCAATGTGTGTGTGTATTAGAGGGGAGCTCTCTGAACAGTTGGAGGTGACTAATGGGTTCCTCAGGGTTTGGTGCTGGGCCCTTGCTTGTTTAATCTATATGCATCATCTCTTCAAATAAAACACGATACTGTTTAGCTACAAAAATTTGCAGATGATTGTAGGCTAGGTGCAGAAATAAATATTAGTCAAAATTCATCTGACTTACAAGCTACAATTGATAACAGACATATGGACAAATAAATCTAAGTTGACATTAAATCGTGACAAATGTTTTATTATGAATTTGGGAAATAGAAATCCAAAAAATATCTTATAGATTAAGAAATATTGTTTTAAAGACAATAGATGAGGAAAGGGATTTGGGTATCATAGTTTCTAGTGATATGTCCTTTTCATCACATTGTCAAAAACAGCCCAAAAAGGAAATAGAATCCTAAATTGCATATTAAGACATATATCATCTAGGAGCAGGGCTGTTATAATGCCATTGTACATATCCCTGGTTAGATCAATCATGAAATTTGGTGCCCAGGTTTGGACACCATATAAAAACAAGATATGCATTGTTGGAGAGAGTACAGAGTACAGCAACTAAAGCAATACACAATATCGCAGAAAAAAATTATGAGACTCGTTTGTCTGAGCTGAATATGTATTCCCTAGAGGAGAGAAGAAAAAAGAGGGGATATGTGCCTAGTACACAGGGCTTGGAAAAATGATGGTCTTTGGGAATTTACTAGTCTTGAAATAAATAAAAGTGTATATAACACTAGGTCTTATCCTATGCAGTTAACAGCACCCAATAGAAAAAAAGTATGTAGTACATGGTGGTTCAACCAAAGAGTTGTACATGACTGGAACAGACTACCATTAGAGGCTGTGGCCAGCCAAACATCTTCTGTGTTTAAATCTAGATGGGATATATACACAAATAAAATCAGAGTTTAAAACTAGATGGTGAGCATATAGGACAAAAGTCCATTTTGGCTCAGTATCATTCCTATGATTTCTATGATTATATGAGTGTATGTAAGTGTAAGGGAGATGCCTGCAGTGCAAGACTGTATATGGCTGGGTAAGGGAGCCAGAACAGGATGAGGCAGTAAGAGGGTTATATAGAGGTGGGGAAATACTATTGTATGGCCAGAGACATCAGTCATTAGGTAGGGTGAAAACACTGAGAAAATGCAAATGAAAGAATAATGCTACCGTCTGTATTACAGTTACCTGTGTGTTTCCCACTTCATTCTATGCATGGTTATAGCAATCAACTCAGCTAAACTGGGCCATCATATACATGAAGGTACTGTACCTTAACTGCAAACTCTGCTGAGGCAACTACACTGTGTATGTTGTAACAAAGTGAAAGAAGATCATAATGTTGAGGCATGTTTAGAAATACATTTGATGTGTTTGATTTTTTTAGAGATTATATACAGTAGACACACACACACACACACACAATTAATGTTATATAACAGTGCATGTACCCAAATGTCAATGTAAATTTTACACATTTCATTGCAAGCTGTTCTCCTGAAGGAAGATCTTACTGTACAAGGCCTGGGAAATGGGTGTTGGGTAAAATTAAACTGGGGTAGGTATGTTATTGAGGGCATTGCATAGTTTATCTTTTATTGCTGCTCCACCCCAGGTACATGCAATATGAAAATCAGCAACCCCTTGATATGAAGCAACAGGAATTACTTAGTACAAGGACAGAAACAAGTAGGAGACTGAGTAAGTGGGTAGACAAGCATGAGTATGGTAAGTCAAATAACATTTCAAAAAGTCTCAGTATTATAATTATTTTTTTATAAGTGCATCTGCACAGTTGACAATTTTTGTAAAAAAAAAATAAAACAATGGGAGTTAGTCCATATAACACAAAACTTAAGTGAGAGGAATGAAGTTAATAAAAATAAAGCAAGCTGGAATGGAAGAGAAGTAGCTATAACATGAAAGGGTTTTAGCAGCAACAGGTGTTGTGCTCAATTGCTCTGCATCTCAGGTGGGTGCACAGGGAAAAATAACATAACATATATGGTAATGAAAATAAATAAAATGCAGATCACTGCAGAACAGATTTGCAGTCATATACAGTGTGAGCCAAAACAAGTTAAGTGATCAAGTGCCCTGCCTTAAAAAGAGCAGCACTTTCCAGCATAATACCACTACCACATGAAACAGGAATGGAAAATTAAGTTGCAGCTAGTGGCAAACAAATTCAATTGGGTTTAACACTCGCGTTGCAGAAAAAGAAACAAGCATTTGTCAATGCCAAACGTTCGCTTGCAGGTATTTGCAGTGGTATTTGGCAATTGGACATGGCTTAAAAAAATCAGTGACAAAGAAGTACAAGCATTTGTCAATGCCAAATGTTGCTTGCTTCTATGTGCTGTTTAGGTATTTGGAAGTCATTGGAGTGCAAATATTGAAAATTTGCGAACTTACGAGTGTGCGTAGGAAATGCACAACGCACGATTGTAAAACAGTCATTTTTAGGAATTTTCTCACCAAATTTTCAACATAGCCATTTTAAGACCTCTGTTCATGAACAGTGTCACTGTGATTTTCTTAATGTGTCCCATACATTGATTTCGCACACCGATTGCACCATTGTGCGCTACATGGGTGGAAACACGTTTTGGGCAGGATGTGAAAAATGACAGCTGTACTGCTCATAAGGAGGTGTGGTAAAATGGCAATGATGAAAATCTGAAGTGAACATATTGAAAATTTGCAAACTTATGAGCGTCATGGCATTATTCAGGCCTGAAGGGTGATTTCACGCAGTGACTGTGCAGTGACTGCGAAATCACCCTTTGGGCCTGAATAACACCATGACAGTGACATCATTCATGAGAAGGGGTTCCAAAAACCCCATGTTGAAAATTTGGTGCAAAAATTCCAAAAAATGCCTGAGATATGTAATAAAGTTGAAAACCCCCTATCTAGCCCATTATACAGCTTACGGCATTTCCTCAGTTCGCAGTCGGCTTTGAAGAGTACAGGCGTGTTCCTGGTCACCCGATGATCATTAGCAGAGCTCTGGAGAGTGAAAATATGGGGGTTGTGGGAGGCAGGGTGCGCAGTGGGTGGGTGCGGTTGTGGGAGGGGGTCTGGGAGAAGCGCTGTGGGACCATTTTAATTTACAGGTTTTTCACAAAAAAAGATGATGTGGGACATTTGCCACACTGGGGTGGGCTCTCAGCATTGCAGAAGGATGGCTGGGGGGGCCGTGAAGCCAACGGGGGATTGGGCACCCCCGTCAGCAGACAACGCGGGAAGTTTGCCATGCTGGGGTGGGCTCCCAGCGTGGCAGAAGGATGGCTAGGGGGGCCATGGAGCCAATGGGGGATTGGGCATCCCTGCAGACATCACGGAATGTTTGACAAGCTGGGGTGGGCTCCCAGCATGGCAGCAAAGATTTGGGGGGGGCGGCGATGCGGTGCTGTGTGACAGCGGTGAGTTTTCTTTGAAGAAGACCACCAGCTGTCATACACAGCACCATGTCTCGATTGGTGCAGGATCGCCACCCTGCTCAATGGAGCAGGGGATTGCAGAGGAGGGCACACCTCCAAAGTGTACCATTCTTCCCAAGACGCTTCTTGCGCATGCTTAACGTAAAAACAGTTAAGACCACATCAGTAACAGTATTAGATACCAATATAGAAAAATGAAAAAGGGGAGAAGCAAGTATGTAGCAAAATGACTCAATGCATTGGGGATAATTAAGACAGAGGCTGTGAAATGAAAATATGACACTGAGAGACTACAAAAAAAAAATAATAAAGGATCAGGAATGGAAATGGCACAAACCAAAAAAAAAAGGAAACTGATGAATTATAACAAAACGTACCACTCAGATGGAAATGCTGTAACTATATAATGCTGTGTATAAGTGAAGTGCCTTTTACAAACAAACCAAAAAAAAACAATGATTTTTTTTTTAATCAATGAACTGGAATCCTATGAAAAGAGAGACAACTCCGATGTCTTCACTAGAAGTGAAACGTGTAAATCATAAATACCGCAGTACACTGTACATCCAAGGAAAAATGCATCATAACAAACAGTTAATTAACAGGTCAGAAAAATAAACAAAACAACTAAGAGAGGTATTACTGTTTTCTATTTTGTTTATTTCTTGTATGCACTTCATATTTACTGTTTTGTGTCGTTCCCACTCCCCTGCCCAGGAAGCTTCTGGAAATGAGCTGTTACCAACTCAGAATGTCTTTTTTGGCAAAAAATAAATGTTTAAAATGAAAACCACTCCTTACAAGAACCTGTGACCCAGCAGCCATGTAATTAACTGTTCTGACCCTGCCATGAACCTACTATTACACAAAAGCAATAGGCCAGCGGCTTGTATGCATTGCACCAAGCCACATGTGAATAAGCAAGCCATTCCATGATCCTGCCTCAGGGTATATGCAGTGTTGGGGTAAACGGTGAGAGACTGCCTCTACAGGGGAGGGATGCTAAGTTTTGCTTGTAGGAAGTTTACCAGGTGGTCACCCCAATGACTGGACATGATGTGGGTGCACAGAAATCTAAAAGAAAACAATAAGTAACTGTGCCATTTGAAAAGCTTGGGAGGGTGGATAGAAAGCATTTGGTTTATTAAACAGATTACACCAAAATAAAAAATAAAAACTTGGAAAGTAGTGTGTTTTGAAAGCTAAAAAGAACATAAAAGTTTGGGAAATAAAAAGGAGCTGAAATGGAGCTGGCACTAAACCATAAAAAGTCACATGTTTTTGCTAGAAACACAGATTAATAAATGGAGTGAAATAAGGTTACGAGATACTCAGCTTTAAGTGAGAGGCATGAAGTTAATAAAAATAAAACAGAAAGTGGACTGGAAGAGAAGAAGTACTGTAGCTATAAAATGAAAGAGGGGCAAATATTGCTTTGCATCTCTAGTGGGTGCATAGGCAAATATAACATAACACATACAATAGTAAAGACTAATAAATAAAATACAGCTCACTGCAGAGTAGATTTGCAGTCACATATGAGCCAAAACAAGTTAAGTGATCGAGTGCCCTGCTTTACAGACAGTAGCACTTTCCTACATAATACCACATGAAACAGGAATGGTAAATTAAGTCGCAACCAGTGGTAAAAAATTCCAGGTGGACTTAACACTTGAACTGCAGAAAAAGGAAAACAGTAAGACTCCATCTGTAACAGTATTAGATACTATTATAAAATGGCAAGAAAATAATCTAGAAGTCTCATTGGCCAAGAGATGTCAGCTGACCGTATATTAAATCTCTATAAATGAACACTCATCCTGGTCTTAAACCATATCACACAATGAACAAATCAGTCCTCCAACAACCAGAACTATCTCCTGTCAGTTCCCCCTACAACCAGACCTGATCTTCCATTACAAACATGGCAGCTACAGTTACACTGTTAAAACCTTCAACTGGGCCCTAAAAATAATATTTTCTTGATCATCACACTCTCCTTACACATATAAACAAATCAGAAACATTAAGAATTGTTAATAGTTTTCATTACAACTGTTTCTTTGCTGACAGTGAAAAATCCCCTTTCTGTCTTTTCCTTGCTTACCAGGGAAAGCTCTTCTGCTTGCTCTGACAGTGAGATAATTGAGTCTGTGGCTGTAGAAGAGGCCTTTTTGTGTCTGTGTGTGTATGCTATATCAGGAGATGAACATTTCACCAGTGGAACAGAGCATTTTGAATCCCTGTGTTCCATGATAAGCATTCCATAATAAAATGCCATATCTTGAATGTGGGAAAAAACAGGAAGAAGAAAAAGCTGGATAAAACTGGCTTAGACCCCCTTGCCCTCAAGTGATTTAGGAGTTACCTATCTGGCCAGACACAGATGGTCATCCGGAAGGGAGCCATATCAGGTCCACTACCCCTAAAAGAGGGTGTACCACAGGACTCAATTCTCCGGCCCCTCCTTTTCTCCTTGTTTACAAATGACCTAAATATCCACTGTGGGGGTAAGCTCAGTCATTCAGTATGCAGATGACACCATAATCTACCCATCCTTGGGCAACATGGCAGCTCTTGGTCCCCTCCTGCAAGCTGACCTCACATCACTTGAGGCCTGGCTGAGAGCAAATAGAATGGTCCTAAATGCAGGCAAAACTAAGGTGATGCTATTTGGGCACAGATCCCTAGGTCATGACAGGTCTACATCCTTGCAACTCGCCACACTCTATGGAAGCAGCATTGAGGTAGTGCCCTCCTTAAAATACTTAGGACTAAGACTGGACCAATGTCTTGCCTTCAAGAACCATGTGGCTCTGGTTACCTAGACCATACATCGTAAACTTGGTACCCTGTACCAACT
The DNA here is from genome assembly GCA_016271365.2 of Neoceratodus forsteri. NCBI lineage: Eukaryota > Metazoa > Chordata > Ceratodontiformes > Ceratodontidae > Neoceratodus > Neoceratodus forsteri. The sequence goes on along the minus strand of CM057449.1, from coordinate 236,832,828 downwards.
TAAGGACCAGCTCATCCCTGAGGCCAGGATCTCAATTGCCAGAAGTGTCCTGCTCCCCAACCTAGCATATGCTGCACCGATTATACAGGACATGGTCAAGCAAGAGGTCTCCAGGATGCAAATATTATACAACCAGGTAGCCCAGTTCGCTACCCAGGACCACTCACAAAGTCACCATTGTGGCACACTGGCCCAGCTACGATGGCCCTCACTGACTGTACACCTACAGTACCCCCTGCTTTTCCTGGCATTCAAGCTACTCAGGCCGTCCGCTACATCCAGCATAGTAGGAACCATAGCAATCAAACATAACCCCTAGAGCCTACAGACAGCAGGGCGAACACTGCTGGAAGTTCCCAGAGTCAGGACTAACGCTGGCGGCAGGTCTTTCTCCTACTTAGCACCCTACCTGTGGAACAAACTTCCATCTCCAGTGCAGAGAGCCTCCTCTCTTATGAACTTCCGCACCAGACTAAAGGCCCATACGACTGACGGCAACACTTGCCATTGTCATGGTTCATAAGAGTCCCCCCCCTTACATAAGTCAACCCACCTGAGGTGGGCCTACCCAGGTACCCCATAATGATCCATGGCACTTTGGTCTTATCATCCTACAGGTAGCTTTCCTCTGGAAAACTGCATATTGTTAATTGCAATTGTATCTGAACCTATTAGTAAGAACTGTATCATGTTGATAACAATGACTAACCTGCATGCAAACCTGAAAATTATTCTGTAACCCAAGTCTTTCTCTGTATCAAAACATGTATTGTTATCCTGGGTTGCCCTGAAAAAGGGACCTTCGGGGATCAGTGGGCCTACCCGGTCACCAAAATTTAATAAATAAATAAATAATATTGTGGTTTTTCCATTTCCCGTGTTTTTTTTTGTTTGTTTGTTTGTTTTATTACTTGCTATGTAGAGAATAAAGGATGGGGTGGTGTGTGTTATAAGGTTTTACACATACCCGAGGTGAGGGATACTACATAAACCCCAGGAACAAAACCAGAGGGGTTTATGAGAAGCATCCCACACTGAGGATGTGTGTAAAATCGAGTTTTACTTACTGCCCTATCTTTTATTTTATACAATTGTTGGCAGGTGCTTTTTTGCCACAGCAGTTATATAAAATAAAAAAAAGAGATCTTTGGTTTCACGTAGCGCCAAGTGGTGGTTACAGCAGGTGTCCAGTGTGAGTAAAGGGAGAAAGCAGCTGGCGCATGTGCACAGTCTGGGAAACCTGGCGCATGTTTGCGGTAATAATCAGCCAGCTATTGTGGAAAATATCAACCTGGGTTTTCTTAGGGAAAAGTACCCACCAGTTCTTATAGTACCAAACATCAATTCATACTATTATAAAAACAATCAAACTTATTCCTAACACAGACCCTCAGGCTGCAGTGCCCGGCGGATGACAGAGTCAGAACCATGATCCCTTTCATGCATCAGACTCATGAATCTGCTGTGTACTCAAAAAAAAATGCAATTCCTTACACCTAATGCAACAAAATATTTCTCACAGGTCAGCAACCTAATTCCGTTGCTCCAGTCAATGGGAGGTCAATGAGGTCAAGGGGACCCTGTATCCTCTTAATGAAAATGCTATTGTTTTTTTCCGGGAAAAACACCAGTACAGGTATTACTGTTACTGTCACAATTTTGCACCTGGCTTCAAGTTCCTACACTTCTCATTTCAGATACCCCCTTACAACATTGTCCCATTATTATGCTTACAATGGCCAACACTGTGTAATTACACTGCACCAGTTATGCTGTTACTTTAACAATGGAACACAGTTCACTGTAAACTGGCATATTAATACTATATCTTCTTACGATATTGTTAAGAAAAGTACCACAGTATATACCCTTATAAAGGTATAGGACTTACACTAAGTACTGTCACAAAATTATTCACTAGCTGAAGAAATGTGAACTGCTTGTAAACAGACTGACTGACAAAGAAATGAGCATTCCATATCTGTCCTGAAGGAATCGCAGCTCCACTTGGGACCTCCATGCAAGATAGGACATCTCTGACTGCACACTAGAGTTTTAGGTAACTTTATTACAGTTCCTTTCAAAAAACACGCCACATGATAATGACAGCACTGTCAGCACACCTGTGTACATTCCTCTATCTACCCCCCCCCAATGACTCATAATATTCACCAAGAATGTCAGGAGTGGAAACAAAAATAGTATTTATAGTGCAGAATTCTGCCTCTCCAAATGCATTGATCATCAAATTGAAAGGCACAGTTACATATCTGTCATCTGTACATACCTTGCAGAGATTTATGTATTTCTACAGTTGATTCCACACAGAAATTCACAAGCAACTATACTGTCAAGTTGAAACATATACACAAATTAAATCTATTTTTTTAAGCTCCTGACATTCATGGTGTTTACTGTGAGAGGTATGGAGAGACAGAGAGACGGAGAGAGGGAGAGCGCGATGGAGAAATTTACATAGTTGCACTGACAGTGCTGTCATTATCATGTGGCTTGTGTTTTTTTAAAAGCAACAATAATAAAGTTCACCAAAAGTATAGTGTGCAGTCATAATTATCACACATTGCACGGAGGTCCCAAGTGGAGCTATGACTCACTGATGCTACCTTAGGAAATTTTTCAGTACAGACTGTGCTACATGGAAAGATCATTTCTTTGGCAGTCTGTTTTCAAACAGTTCACATTTATTCAGCTAGTGAGTCAATGTGTGACTGCTTATCTGGCATAGCTGGTGGTGATGTAAAAATGCATTCTTGGACTGTATTACATCATTTTATTTTCTGCTTCTGAGCATGCATGTATTGAAGTTTATTTTTCTTTATCCAGCTGAGGTGTGTAATATTTTAAATGTGCTAAATTGTAAAGACAATTACAAAGAAATAAAATACTTATTTCTCTTTATTTTTTTTTTGGGGGGGGTCACCTATGAAACAAAGACCAGCTTGCTAGATGTGGAAAAAAAGTAAACTACTTTTAGCTGTTCTGTGAACATCTGTTTATGGGGCTAAATGAACACTGGGATGTTTGTGTAGCATGAGCAAATCACTCAGTTGTCACTGTCTTATATCATTTGCACAGCACACCACACTCCTAGCAAAATGTCATGTGAATTTGGGGGGAAGGGGTGCAGAGTTGATGGGTAAAGAAGTGGCCTGCACTATCCAGGGTGAGGGGAATAATAATTTAGAACAATAACAGCTGGCTAATTTCTCCAAGGAGAAACAGATAGAGTTGAAAAGGAGCAGGGAAATCCCAGCCTCCCCCCACAAAACACTGTAGTTAGCAAGGTAAACACCAAGCTAGAGAAGTCAATAGGGAGTCGGACAGGAGCAAATGCAGAAAAAGACAAAGGCAGTAAGGACGGGGGGGGGGGGCCCAAAAGGGGTAAGGCCACCAAAAAATGGAGGGTGAAGAGTACCAATGCCCATAGTCTGTGTAACAAGCTCCCTGAACTAGTGGCCTTGATGGAAGAGGGACACCTGGATATCATGGCAGCCACAGAAACATGGTACACAGAGAACCATGACTGAGATGTCAGAGTACAAGGGAACACAATCTACAGGAGGAGGAGTAGCTCTCTATGTAAGGGAAGGGATCAGTACAATGGAACAAAAGAGTAAACAGGGAGGAGAGGAGGCACTGTGGGTCACCCTGGAGTCAGAAAATAGCACCAAAATCCACATGGGGGTTGTATGCAGACCCCCATCCCAGGGGGAAGCAATGGACAAGGAAATGATAGAAGGTAGGGCTGCGCACACCCCGAATATTATTTCCTGAATACCACGAATAGTGGCCGCTCAATATTCGGACAGCCGTTCTGAATACCTCACTATTTGGTATTCAGGAAAGGTATTCGGGAAATGAGATTTCCTAGTCTCGCAGAGCTTCCTTGGCCAATCAGAGGCATCTCAGCTCTGCAGATCATGTGATCTCACTGTGAGACAGCATTCTCAGAGAAGAGATCGTGCTTCAGTCTCAGAGCTTCTCAAACTACAGAATCTTGTTGAACTAGTTTTTATTTTTTTGCTGGAGTGTGATCCTTAAGTTTTAGAGACTGATTTTTTTTGGTTTTGCTAAGTTACACAGGGAGTAGCATCCTAGCCTAGGAGAAAGGGAAGACTGTTTGTGTCTGCATCCCCCTTCCCCACTGCATTCATCCATTCCACACTGCTTTAGTGTGTGATTTGGTTTGGTTTAGATATTGTTTATTTTGTGGCAGCAGAGGCTTTTGTTGTTGCTCTCAGTAAAGGTCAGGCTTTACTTTTCTGTCTAGTGTGACAGAATTATATAGCATAATATAATAATTTAGGGTAAGTGACTGTGTCTAGGCTCAGTTAACAGTAATTCAGAGAGGGTTTTACTACAGTAATTGCTGCCACAGCCAGTGCATATTGTGCGTAGTCTCTCCCCTCCCTTCAGCTTAACTTTAAAGTTCCAGTCCACACTAAATCTAGGTGAAATCTCAGTAAAGTTAATATAGTATTATAAAATATATATAATTTTGGGGAAGTGTTTCTGGGCTCCGTAACAGTTGTTCACAGAGGGTTGTTTGCTAAGCAGCACACTGCTTCGGCACTTAGTGGCTCCCAGCCCACACCCCCAGTGTTAAAGTTCGAACCACACAAAAAACTATAGTAATGTGAGTGTGACAGGCAGCTGCCTGTGATGCAACAGAAAATTCATGGCAATCTGATTTTGTTCAGAAAAATAAATTAGTCTGACACCTAGTCTCCCCCACCCCACTGTGTCTGTGTGCTGCAAGCACAGAGTGAGTAACACATCTGTCTGCTCTTACTGTGTGTGAATTTTTTTCATTCAAAGAGATGTATTTTGAGTCAGAAAAAAAGCCCTTTTTTTGCTCGGTAAAGTTGGGCTTAAGTTTTTGTCTAGTGTGACAGAATCATAGTATTTAGAAAAGATATATATAATTTGGGGAACTGTTTCTGGGCTCAGTAACAATCGTTTAAAGAAGGTTGTTTTGTTTGGCAAGCATCACCATTTAGTGGTTCCCCCAACCCTCGTGGTTCACATTCCAATCTACACAAAATATAGTAGTGTGAGTGTGACAGACTGCTGCCTATGATGTAACTGAAAATTAATAATTGGATTTTGTTTAGAAAAAGAAAGTATTTTGACACCTATAGTCTCCCCTCCCCATTGCGTCTGAGTGTAAGTGCAGAGTGAGTCACACATCTGCCCATCAGTTTCTTCTGTGGGGTCTTTCAGTGTGTCAGGTGTGGCACAGTGAATTGTGTGTGTGTGTGGGCCTGTTGGGTACTGTTCTGTTGTGGGCTTATTTGCAAGTTGCTTATATTACACCCACAGTTACACATAGTTGTATACCATAACATAAATAAAAATATTTGCCTGTGTTGTTAATTAATCAGGCCACTTCTACTGATTGTAACATTAACCAGCAGCAGTATCATTTATCATGTCTGGTGATAAGCAAACTCGTAAAATTACTTGGTCTAGCCCCAGCAAGTCCACAGCCCTGCCTGTACCAAGCATGGTAAGCAGCAGTGATGCCGAATCAGAAGGTATTGTACATTCATCTGGATGCATTTGGCATCCCAAAATATTTTTTCCACTTAGCAAGGCGGTAAGCTCACATAGTACGTTGGGTGCTGAAAGAAGCTCTAGTAGTAGTAACCTAATTGATAGCACTGTTATCACCGCCAGTAGCAGTCACCCATTTTCTGGCCCGGCCTTCTATGGCAGTAGTAGGAGGGTGTTATAGCATAGCAGAGCTCCAAGTGAGGAAGTAGCAGCCACAGCCAGTGTCTTGAGTTACCCTGTAGCTTCTGCCACTCTTGCTAATGTTTCACCGCTTCCCACCACTAGCATACTGCCAGTCCGTATGACCACCTGCAGCACAAGCACATCAGCCAGTGCCACCAGTGCCATCAGTACCACTTTTGCTGTCCCTGTCACTGTAACCCTGTCCCCGACTATAGCCACCAGCACCACTGCTTCAGCAAGTGCCTTCAGTGACAATGTTGAACCCATGGCTACTAGTACTGTAACCACTACCAGTGCAGTCACTGTAAATGTGGCTACTGCCATGACCCTGGATACTGCACCAACAGATATTTCCACAGTGCCTGTGACAATAGGTACCCCTACCCCTAGGATGCAATCCAAATGCAGCAGCCATGCTGCTCAGGTGGTTGATGATGTATTACATGAGAAGGATGCAGAGTTCACAGACCAGTCTTCTGGCTCCGAATATATTCTGGACCCTAGTGAGCTGCCATCATCATCAGCATCTGGCAATGACGCAGACACCCACATGAGTGACTTTGGGGATGAGTTAGAATATGCCTCATATCCAACTAGTAAAAACCTAAGAGCTGCAGAGTCTGCAGACAAATTGAGGAAAGGTGCTAGGAGTACTGAGCAAAGTGAGCACAGGCATGGTCAGCAGAGCAAGCAAGGCTTTAAACCTCCATCTGTAAAAAAAACAAAGCGGTCCACACTAAGCTTCAGCAGGGTTGTGTCACCTCCATCCACACAAGATAGGAAAGTTCTAATCAAGAAAGTCAGACAGCTGCTGTGGAGGAAGAGCAAGGTGCTGTTGCAGCACACAGTTCAGCTGCTGGTAAAAGTGGTAAAAAAAAAGGAGTAGCCATGACCACCCTATTGGTGCGAAAAGTGCTGGCTCAAGTAAGGCTGTAAGAAGTGCTGTGTGGCTTCATTTTAGCTTATCCATCTGCATCTTCCTCCTGAAGCATCAGCAGCACAACACAACCTGTGGCACCAGTGGACAAGACAAGGTGCCATGACATCTGCATCCCCCTCCAAGACAGAACCGTACCTAACAAGACAGCATGTGGCACCAGTGTACAAGTCAAGGTGCTATGACATCTGCATCCTCCTCCTCCACAACAGAACCATATCTAACAAGACAGCCTGTAGCACCAGTGTACAAGCCAAGGTGCTACGACATCTGCATCCTCCGCCTCCACAACAGAACCATACCTAACAAGACAGCCTGTAGCACCAGTGGACAAGACAAGGTGCCATGACATCTGCATCCTCCTCCAAGACAGAACCGTACCTAACAAGACAGCATGTAGCAACAGTGTACAAGCCAAGGTGCCACAACATCTGCATCCTCCTCCACAACAAAACTGTACCCAACAAGACAGCCTGTGGCACCAGTGTACAAGTCAAGGTGCCACGACATCTGCATCCTCCTCCACAACAGAACTGCACCTAACAAGACAGACTGTGTGGCACCAGTGTACAAGCCAAAGTGACATGGATTCTGCATCCTCCTGAAGCCTCAGCAGCACAAGACAGCCTGTGTGGCAGTGGCACCAGTGTACAAGCCAAAGTGATATGACATCTGCATACTCCTCCTGAAACAGCAGTGGGGCAAGGCAGCCTGTGACACCAGTGTACAAGCCAAAGTGCCGTGACATCTGCATCATCCTCCTGAAACAGCAGTGGGGCAAGGCAGCCTGTGACACCAGTGTACAAGCCAAAGTGCCATGACATCTGCATCCTCCTCCTGAAGCATCAGCAGCACAAGACAGCTTGTGTGGCAGAGGCACCAGTGTTCAAGCCAAAGTGCCATGAGCTCTGCATCCTCCTCCTGAAGCAGCAGTGGGACAAGGCAGCCTGTATCCTTTAGCACCAGTGTACAATCCAAAGTGCCACGACCTCTGCATCCTCTTATTGAAGCAGCGATGCCAAACGACAAACTGTGGTACCAGTGCACAAGCCAAAGTGCCATGACAGCTCATCCTACTCTCCCTGTAGCCATTTAAAGGACTTGTTTGCAAGTTCTCTAAGAAGGCATTTTCACTAGCCGAATACTGAATACTGAATATCTGGGAACCGATCACCGAATATTCAAAAAAAAGGTATTCGCACAGCCCTAACAGAAGACATTCTTAGAATGGCAGAAAAAGAGGAGTTATTGTTGATGAGAGATCTGAATGTGCCAGATGTTAACTGGAACACCTTTGCTGCAGCCACATCCAAGAACAGGGTCATTCTTGATGCCCTATAGGGGGCATGCCTTAGACAGTGTTGGAACCCACTCGAGAAGGAGCAATCTTAGACCTGGTACTCTCAAAATGGGGATGGAGAAAGGATCTTGGATTTAGAAGTGGGTAGTCATCTGGGAACTAGTGATCACCAAACAGTGTGGTTCATGATAAACACAGCCACAGAGTCAAGCCATACAAAAGCAAGAGTACTGGACTTTAGGAGGGCTGACTTTGGGAAAATGGGAGCATGCCTCAGAAAAGTACTGGCAAATGGGCAAGAAGAAGGGGTGGAGGAACACTGGGGAAAAATCAAAACAGCCGTCACAAAAGCAAAAAGCCTTTGTGTGAAGCAAAACAACAAAACAAAATGAAGGAAAAAACACTATGGTTCTCAAAAGAGGTGGCAGGGAAGGTTAAGGAGGAAAAAGGTAGCATTCAGAAAATATAAGGAAACAGAGAAGGAGCAGGACATAGAACTGTATCAGTTAAAACAGAAGGAAGTGGGGAAGGCAGTCAGAATAGCAAAGGCCCAAACTGAGGAAAATATAGCCAACTCAGTTAAGAAGGGGGATAAAACCTTTTATAGGTACATTAGGGGGCAAAGAAAGACCAAGGGAGGGATAATGAGGCATAATAAAGGGAAGAGAGGGTGGGCAGAGAGAGAGACAGTGAAAAAGTATTCACAAAAGAAGAGGAGGGGGAGGTACCTAAATCAAAGAATAGAATCACTCTGGATGGGGGGGTGGTGATGCCAGTCCATTCACAGAAGAAAGGGTCCTGAAAGAACTCTTGAAACTGAGGGTGGACAAAGCAATGGGGCCGATGGGATTTGCCCAAGAATTTTAAAAGAACTAAGGGGAAAACTAGTGACCCTGCTGACTACCCTTTTTAACAAATCATGGGAGGCTGATGTGGTACCTGAGGACTGGAGAAGGGCAAATGTGATTCCTCTTCAAAAAAGTGGGAGCAAGATAGAGGCAGGAAACTACAGACCTGTTAGTTTGACCTCAGTGGTAGTGAAAATGATGGAATCACTTCTGAAATAACTGTTGAGTTCCTAGAGGCCAGTGGGGCAAAGGACCTAAGGCAGCATGGATTCTAAGTGGGAAGGTCATGTCAGATGAATGTAATCTATTTCTTTGACTGGGTGACCAAAGTAGTAGACCAGGGAGGGGCTATGGACATGGCCTATCTAGACTTTAGCAAGGCATTTGACACAGTCCCACACAAAAGATTAATGAACAAGCTTGCCAGCCTGTGACTGGGTCCCAGGGTTGTAGCCTGGGTAAAACATTGGCTGGGCAACAGGATGCAGAGGGTAATAGTAAATGGAGTCCACTCCAAAGAAAGGGGGGTTACTATTGGGGTACTGCAGGGTTCAGTACTGGGACCAGTCCTCTTTAATGTCCTTATAGATGGCACTGCAATGGGACTGGAAGGGAAAGCATACCTCTTTGCAGATGACACAAAGATCTGCAACAGGGTTGATACACAAGTGGGAGTGGAAAGGATGAGAAGGGACTTGGCAAGGTTGAAGGAATGGTCAAAAGTATAGCAGCTTAGAGTCAATGCAAAGAAGTGCACATGAGAAACAAAAACCCAGGAGAAGAGTACACAATGTGGGTGGAGGTACTAGCAACAATAAAAATGGAAAGGGACCCGGGGGTAGTCATATCAGATGACTTAAAGGTAGGTAAGCAATGTGAGAAGGCTGTAAGGAGGGCTTGGGGAATACCGGGATGCATAGGGAGAGGCATCACCAGTAGTAAACAGGAAGTTGTTATCCCTCTGTACAGACAGTTAGTGAAACCCCATCTGGAATACTGTGTGCAGTTCTGGAGACCTCATCTCTGCAAGGACATAGACAGGATGGAGGCAGTCCAGAGGATAGCAATTAAAATGGTACAGGGTCTACACCAGAAGCCATACAAAAAAGACTAAAGGAGCTTAATATGTATACCCTCAAGGAAAGGAGGGAGAGGGGGGCATGATTGAAACATTTAAGTATCTCAGGGGAATCAATAAAGTCCAAGAGGGTAGCATCTTTCAGAAAAAGAGATATGCAAGAACAAGGGGGCACAATTTGAAGATAGAGAGGGGGTAGCTCAGGGCAATGTAAGGAAGTATTTTTCACAGAGAGGGTAGTGGATGCATGGAACAGCCTTCCTGAAGAGGTTGTGGGCTCAAAAACAGTGGGGGAATTTAAGAATGCACAGGACTGTCATAAGGCAATTCTTGTGGGGATCAGGAGGAATTAGGCTGTTGGTTAACAAGGATCTGCAGCTTATCCAGTAGGTAGGGAAATGGGCAGACTGGGTGAGCCAAACGGTCCTTATCTGCCATCAAATTCTATGTTTCTATTCTAATAATATAACAGACAAGTAATCACTAAATGTCAGGTATTAGTGCCTCCCCAGAACTGCCTGCCTGAGAAAATGAAGTTGGCATTTAACACTTGATATGTGTTTATTATTTGGGAACAGGCATCACTGAAATTCCTTGCTATGGAATGTCTTACTAAGTAGCAGTATGATTGCTGATAGGGTGGAGGTGTCAAATGGCTTAATGAGGTGTTCACAGGACCTGTGTGCACAGCAGTGCTTATTTGTTATGCTCCATGAAGTGTTTAACCCATTCTGCTTCCAATAGCTTTGTATGAAGTCTACTATCCATTAGTAACCTGAAACAAAATGACTGCCAGAAGATAATGAGTTAACTTTCTGCTTTTGCTGACTGTAGTGTAGAATGCCTGATACTCTGCTGAGAGAGTGTTCAGGAAAAATAGTGGTCTACAGCTTTTATATATATATATATATATATACTGTATATACAGAGGCAGCGTAGTAATGCAGCTCCAGCTGAAGACTATTTTTAACACTTATGTTTGATGGCAAAATTTACATCAGCCCTTTTCTGAATGCAAAACATCTGCAGGATTATGCCCACTGCAGCCATAAAAAGAGATATGATGTGATCATCTTTCTGGTTGTGGATGCAAACCTGATCCCAGTACTGGAGCTGCCTACATGCTTAGAGATGCAGCTTGTGAAAAAAATGTTTTCAGTGAATATGGAGGGGGACTCCACTGGGGAAATTCTGTCCAAGTATGCCAATGTATTCAAGGAACTGTGGTACCTTGATGGAGCATATCATATCAAGTTGGACAAAACAGTGAACCCAGTGATCCACCTGAGGAGGAAATTACTGTTTGCTTTATGGGGTAAAGTCAGAACTGAATTAGACAAGATGAAGAAAATGGGAGTCATCTAAAAGGTTGAAAGGCCCTCATATTAGATGAACTCCATGGTGGTTTGTCATAAATCCTGAAATAAGTGCAGGTACAGGTTGTGTATTTGACCCAGACAGTAAACTGTTTTTTGTGTTTATCTTTGTGTGCCTTAAAAGGAAATTCCAGACTTTCTCAGGAAGTGATTACATCACAGCTACTTATCAGCCAATAGCTTTGGTAACAGACCTGAGAACAATAGTATTATAAGCAAGTGTTCTATAGCAAACTCATCAGAACAGCTAATATTTTTCAAGTCAAACTACAACTTGTTGGGAGCTGCAATACTGAACATAGGATTTGCAAGAAAGCGAGTTGTGCTCACAACAGAGGGAGGTGAACCTTACAATTGTCTTTGGTTTGTAGCAGATATTCTGCAGGTGGAGGCTACTTCTAACTGAAAGGTGAAATAAAGAACTTAGAATTATCAGGAAAGACAGTCTTGTTACAATTTGTAAGATTTTCAGTGCAGGAAGAGTTTAAAGCACAGCTGACTTATTTTGGGGCTGACTGCTTTCAGAGCACAAACCACCAGGCTGTTTTGGGGCTGGAAGGTTTACCTGTGTCTGACTTGGATGTCTGGATTTTTCTGTTTGATTAGCAGGGATTTTTCTGTCAAATTGTTGTGTATGGTATCTTGCTGACAGGAAGGCACTCATCGCAGCAGTGGGTCAGAGCTCTTAGCTGATTGTTTTGAGAGGCACAGTTTAGGCCCAACCCTTCCCACACTCACCCCACCCACCCCTGGAAATAGTTCCTTTATACCTGGGGTTCTGACATCATTTCCTCAGGAGTGCAAGGTGCATATCAATGTCATATCCTCTCTAGCACACAGCACTGAAAATATAAGCATACACATTGTATAATATATATATTTCTATATAACAAACCAATCACACACACACACAAAGAAAAAGTACATAATCATGTGGGGAGTAGAGCAATGTAATGGCTGTGGGGCAGCAGTCTTCTGGGAGTCTTTCTGGAGGCTGAGATGCTGCCCTATTTGCAGACAACTCTCTTCCCTGAGGGAGGAATTTGCCTGCCTTCAGGCCACACTGGACAGCAGTAAGGAACCTTCCCCAGGCCAGACTGGATGGTAGGAAGGAACTCCCCATCCAGGGAGCACCAGAGCCACCACCACTACCTCAGAGGTTGCAAAGAAAGCACAGCAGTTGGACCACATTGGGCCCAGGGAGGGTGAGGATGGTGGAACAGAGGCACACCCAGTCAGTTGTTCCACTCCACAATCCATACACCATTCTGGGAGCACAGTTCCCATGGATGCACCCACAGAGGAGATTAAGGAGGCTGAGGACACCTGTCACAAGAGAGGCCCACAGGAAAGAGGAAGAGGACACCACAAGGAAAGGAAGCAGCTCCTGTTGGGGGACTCAATTATTAGGGGGATAGAACTGGGGGGAGCAGGGAAAACTGAAGTAAGGTGCCTGCCTGGTGCCATGGCTTGGAGGGACAGGAAGCACATCCTCAGGATCATGAGAACAGCTGCACGGGAGTCTGAGCTGGACATCATTGTCCACCTAGGGACAAATAACTTGGTTCAACATGAGATTAGAGCAGTGCAGAAGGACTTTGTAGAACTGGGGAAGGGCCTAAGACAAGTAGCACACAGTATCCTTCTCAGAGGTGCTGCCTGTCAATGGCATGAGTGAGGCAAGGGTACTTTTGCACCATGCAGTTTAATGAATGGTTGAAAAATGGTGTGAGCACAGGGTTTGGCTTATTGGGGACTGGGTTCCACCTGGAGGGACACTCAGCCTATACTGGCAGGATGGTCTGCATCTGTCCAGGAAGGAACAAGTCTTTTGAGCAATCGGTTTAAATGCTTCATTGGCAAGCTTTAAACTAGTCAAGGGGAGGCACTGATAAGCAGCAGGAAAATCCCAGCCTCTCCTACAAAACAGGGTACTAAATGAGAAAAGACCAAGGTAGAAAGGTCAGTGGGGATGCTGCAACAGAAGGTAAAGCCATCAAAAATGGAAAGCAATGAGTACCAATGCCCGTAGTCTGAGTAACAAGCTTCCTGAATTAGTGGCCTTGATGGAGGAGGAACATCTGGATATCGTGGAGTCACAGAAACATGGTTCACACAAAACCATGACTGGGCGAAACATACCAGGATACACTATCTACAGGAGGGACGGAGAGGGTAAAAGAGGAGGAGGAGCTCTTTACATAAGGGAAGTAATCAAAGAAACAGAACAAAAGGGAAAACGGAGGAGAAAAAGCACTGTGGGTAAATTTGGAGATTGGCAATGGCACCACAATCCACACAGGGGTTGTATACAGACCCCCTTCTCAGGGGGAGGAAATGGACAAGAAAATGATAGAAAGTATACTTAGTATGGCAGAAAAAGGGGAGATATTGCTGATGGGCGATCTGAATATGCCAGATGTTAACTGGAGTGCAGTTGCAGCAGTCACTCAAGAGTGGTGTTATTCTAGATGCCTACAGGGGCATGCCTTAGACAACTAGTATTGGAGCCCACTGAGAGGCGCAATCTAGACCTGGTTCTCTCAAATGGAGATGAAGAGAGGATCACAGATGTAGAAGGGTAGCCATCTGGAACTAACGACCATCGACAGTATGGTTCTACATAAACACAGCAATAGAGTCAAGCTATACAAAGGCAAAGGTACTGGACTTTAGGAGGGCTGACTTTGCCAAAATGGGTGAGTGCCTAAGGAATGCACTTGCAAATGGGCAGGAAGGAGGGGTGGAAGAACAATGAGGAATAATAAAAACTGGCATCACCGAGGTAACAAGCCTCTGTGTGAAGCAAATAAACAAAACTAAATGATGAAAGAAACCACTATGGTTCTCAAAGGAAGTGACAGTGAAGGTTCAAGAGAAAAAGAAAGCTTTCAGGAAGTACAAGGAATCACAGAAGGGGCAGGACAGAGAACTGTATCAGTTAAAGCAAAGGAAGCTGGGAAGGCAGTCAGAACAGCAAGGCCCAAACCGAGGAAAAGATAGCCAACTCAGTTAAGAAGGGGATGAAACCTTTATAGGTACATCAGGAGCGAAGGAAGACCAAGGGAGGATAGTGAGGCTTAATAAGGGAGGGGAGGGCAGAGGTGACTGTGAAAGGCAGAGATACTAAGCAAATATTTTGCTCAGTATTTACAAAGGAAGAGGGAGGTACCTAAAACAAACAGCAGAAACACTCTGGATACAGAAGTTGATACCAGCCCATTTACAGAAGAAAGGGTTCTGAAAGAACTCTTAAAACTGAAGGTGGACAAGCAATGGGGCCTGATGGGATTCATCCCAGAATTCTAAAAGAACTAAGGGTAGAATTAGTGACACCACTGACTACCCTCTTTAACAAGTCATGGGAGGATGGGGTGGTACCCGAGGACTGGAGGAGGGCAGATGTGATTCCCTTCACAAAAGTGGGAGCAAGGCAGAAGCAGGAAACTACAGACCTGTTAGTTTAACTCAGTGGTAGGGAAAATTGGAATCACTTCGAAGGAAAGAATTATCGAGTATCTAGAGGTCAGAGGGGCACAGGACCCAAGGCAGCATGGATTCACAGCAGGAAGGTCATGCCAGACAAATCTGATAGATTTCTTTGACTGGGTGACCAAAGTAGTAGATCAGGAGGAGCTGTGGACATGGCCTACCTAGACTTTAACAAGGCATTTGACACAGTCCCACACAAAGATTAATATACAAGTTAGCTAGCCTGGGAGTGGGTCCCAAGATGACAGCCTGGGTAAAAATTGGCTGGAGAATAGGAACAGAGAGTAATAGTAAATGGAGTCCACTCTGAAGAAAGGGGGTTACTAGTGGGGTGCCGCGAGGGTTCAGTATTAGGACGGTCCTCTTCAATGTCTTTATAGCGACATTGCAGAAGGACTGGAAGGAAAAGTATGTCTCTTTGCAGATGACACAAAGATCTGCAACAGAGTTGATGCACAAGGTGGGTGGAAAGGATGAAAAGGACTTGGCAAGGTTAGAGGAATGGTCAAATGTATGGCAGCTTAGATTCAATGCTAAGAAGTGAAGGTAATGCACCTGGGAAACAAAACCCAGGGAAGAGTACACAATGGGGTGAGATACTAACAACAACAAAAATAGAAAGGGACCTGGGGTTGTCATATCAGATGACCTAAAGGTGGGCAAGCAATGTGAGAGGGCAGCAAAGAGGGCTGGGGGATACTGGGATGCATAGGGAGGGCATCACTAGTAGAAAACAGGAAGTTATTATCCCTCTGTACAGACAGCTGGTCAGACCCCATCTGGAGTACTGCGTGCAGTTCTGGAGACCCAGTCTTCGCAAAGACATAGACAGGATGGAAGCTGTCCAGAGGAGGCAACTAAAATGGTGCAGGGTCTGCACCGGAAGACATATGAAGAGAGACTTAAGGAGTTAATATGTATAGCCTCGAGGAAAGGAGGAAGAGGGTCATGATAGAAACTTTCAAGTACCTCAAGGAATCAACAAAGTCCAAGAGGGTAGCATCTTTCAAAAAGAGATGTGCAAGAACAAGGGCACAATTTGAAGATGGGGGCGGCTCAGAGGTAATTTAGGAAGCATTTTTTCACAGAGAGGGTTGTGGATGGCTGGAACGGCCTTCCGGAGGAGGTTGTGGAGTCAGAAACAGTGGTGGAATTCAAGCATGCATGGGACAGTCATAAGGCAATTCTAGGGGGTGGGGATAGGAAGAAGTAGGCTGCTGGCTAACTAGGATCTGCAGCTTATCCAGTAGGCAGGGAAATGGGCAGACTGGGTGGGCCAAGCGGTCATTATCTGCCGTCAAATTCTATGTTTCTATGTTTCTATGTTATAGAAAAGCCTAACAAGGTAAGAATATGTAGTGATCCCAGAGATTTAGACAGTAGAATAAAGTGAGAACATTAGCCAATGAAAACCGTAGAAGTCATCATGGCCCAGCTTGTTGGCGGGAAAACTTTTTCAGTCTTAGATACATGACATGCCTTTTGGAAAATTAAGCTTAGCGAGCCCAGCACTGATTCCCCATATGGAAGGTATAAGTCTAAAAGAATGCCATTTGGAATATGCTCAGCCCCAGAGGTGTTTCAGAGAAAAAAAAGCTCAAATATTTGAGGGACTAGAGGGAGTGGAGACTTACATGGATGACATTTGAATTTTGGGATCAAACATGCTGGAACATTTAGGCCAGCCCACTGGAGCAGCAGTAGGGTTACCGCTCATGGTGTCAGTGACCGGGGTTTGGGAATGGACTCAGGTGACTGGGGGGAGGAGAAATGGGCACCCAGAGGCTGATCTCCTCCTCCAGGGAGGGTGGGATGCATGTCCTGCTGCTCTACTGTCACCTGGATGACCACAGGTGGAGGCGCAGCGAGACAGCATGAAGCAGGTGGGAGGACATTGGCTGAGAGCTGGAGTGCTTGCATATTGTGACGTGCTCCACCCCTTGATTCCAGTAGTGTGCCGACATCCTGAGGGGTGGTATTAGAACAAGGAAAAAGCCCTGCGGACAGCAGTGTTGAAGGGATTCAGCTCCCAGACACCATAACCCTCCGAGAGGTGCTGGGGCAGGCAGAGAGAGTATAGGATAGCCAGAAGAGAGCAGCTTCCATGAAGAAAAGGTATATATAAAAAAAAACACACAGGAACATAATGTGAGACTAGAAAAGGTGCTGCAGAGAGCTTGAGAGTGTCACCTATCATTAAATCTGCAAAAATCCAAAATAGACTTGAAGGAGGTTCCTTATATTGAACATAAATTGACTACAGGAGGGCTAGTGACAGACTCAAAAAAAATCAAAGCAGTAATGAACATGCCCACACCCAAAAATGTTAGTGTTTTAAAGGTTTATGGGGATGATAAACATTTTAGCCAAGATAATACCCAAAATGATGATAATTAACAAGCCACTGAGAGAACTGTTAGAAAAAGACACAGCGTGGCACCAGGATACCAGACATGAACACGTGTTCAAAGAGCTTAAGTGAATTATTACCACCCCTCAGTGATGACCTACTACAGACTGAGCAAGCCGGTAGTTATGTCAGTGGATGGTCTAGGAGGGAACTTGTTACAAGAGACTAGATCAATGGCCTAAGCATCCAGATTCTTAACTAAACCTGAGAGGAACTATGCTCAAATAGAAAAAGAGATGTTCGCCATTGTTTACGGCTGCACCAAATTCCATCAACACATACACAGCAGAAAGCAGGTAAAAGTAAAGAGTGATCATAAACCACTAGAAAGTTTGTTCAAAAAAATACTGCACACTGCCCCACCCCGAGTTCAGAGAATGATGCTTAAACTGCAAAAATATAACTTACAAGTAAAGTACAAACCTGGCAAGGAACTGCATATTGCTGATACCCTGAGAGGAGCGGTATACAAGAGTCAAGTTATGGAAAATGACATTGATCAGTTTGAAGTTCATTCTATTGCAAAAATATTGATGAGTGATGAAAAGCAGCAACAGTTTCAAGAAGAAACACTGAAAGACCCTGAATTACTTAAGTCGAAAGAGACTGCGCTAAACGGATGGCCAGTTACAAGATCACAGGTGAATCCACTAATCAGTCAATATTGGCTCTTCGGGGAGGAAATCACAAAAGAAAGTAGTTGATGCTTAAAGGGGAGAGACTCATAGTTCCAGTGTTGCTCAGGAAAGAAATGCTTACATGGATCCCATTTAGGCATTGAAAAATGTATTTATTTATTTAGTTTTTGGTTACTAGGTAGTCACGCTAGACAAAAGCAATTGCCTATTTTCAGGCACAATGCAGAAGAGTTACAGACAACATGACCAGCAAAGCCGGCCCGGTGGTGCTGAGGGTTGAGGCGCTGGATGCCACACCGGTGACCCGAGTACAGGAACAGACTCGGGCCACCAGGGGTCAGCAGGCAGGGAAGGATTGAGCATCTGGAGGACTGCTCTCCTTCCCTGGGAGGGGGGGCACGATTCCACTGTCTGGTGACCCCCAGTGGAGACTGGGAGTCCTTTCCAGCAGTTGGGATCCATCAATGGGGCTCTGCCTTGCGGCTGTCCTGTGGGAGTGCGTGGGAGCGTGCACGTACCATGCTGGAGTGCATTGCACTGCAGGCCAGTAAGGGGGAGTAAAAAGCTGAAAAATCCCCCCAATCTCCACCTATGAGCTAGCCACACTCCCGCCGTTGGACCCACCATCCAGGGAGAGCTTCCACTCCATTCCGGTGCTTTGGATTCCAGATAGAGTGCCAGGGTGGGTGGCCCTACCCCGGAGGGCTCAGAGCCGGGGGGATTGCTGGGATGGAGTGGCCCAGCTCTGGTGGGTTTCAGTCTGGAAGGTACAGCCAGTCATAGAGCAGGGCTGGAGAGAGTTCCCAGGGACAATCAGGGCATACAAATAGAATTAAAAAAACAAACAAAAAAAAAAAAGAAAACATGAGCAGGAATAACAGGGGTGTACAAATAATACAAAAAACATCAACAATGGCTTGTAAGAGAAGGGCTCGAGACATGCTGTTCTGGCCTGGAATGAACAGTCAAATCACCGATCTAGTGTCCAACTGTGACATTTGTATCAGTTACAGGAAAGTGCAAATAAAAGAGCCCTTGAAGCCGCATGAAATCCCAGACAGGCCCTGGCAAAAAGTAGGAGCTTATCTGTTTGAATTTTGTAAAGTGATCTACTTGATCGTGATAGCCTGTTATTCAAAGTTCATTGAGATATCTAAGTTACAACATACAACAAGTGAGGCTGTGATTAATCATGTTAAATCTCAGTTTACCAGACACAGGATACCAGAAGCGGTGATAACTGTTAATGGGCTACAGTTCACTGGCATTGAATTTGCCAGCTTTGCAAGGATTTATGAGTTCAAACATGTGACAACGCCATCGAGGTACCCCCAGAGTAATGGAATGGTGGAGAGGGCCATACAAACAGTACAAAATATGCTCAAGAAAGCAAAACAGGACAACAGAGATCCCTATTGTGTGCTTTTAGATCTCAGAAATACCCCCATCAATGGAACGACTCCCCGGTGCAGTTGCTGATGGGGCACAGAATGACAACTTTATTACCGACCAGGTCAGAATTTTTAAATCCCAAGACAGTAACTACAGATGTCCACTCTGCTATGAAAGCTAACCAAAGAAAACAACAGCATTGTTATAACAGGAGTGTACGCCATTTACCGGATCTGACCTCTGGACAGAGAGTTTATATGAAAATCATGATGAATGAATAGACTCTTGCAAAGGTGCTATCCTCAGCCACTATGCCTCAATCCAGCATTGTGGTGGTGCCAGTTAAGCACTACTGCAGAAATTGCAGAGACATTTTCAGCATTCCTGAGCCACAGTCCAAAGTTTCCCTGGTGAAGTGGAGCTGTTATCCGGATGTTCAGCTGAGGGAGGGAGCTGCCAGTGTGGTGGAGTGAGAGAGAGACAGAGAGAGAGAGGAGAGAGAGGCTGTGAGAGGAGGGAAATGACCCAGTGGAGCTGGAGCCAGAGCAATGGCCTAGTAGCAGAGAGACCAACCCAGTGGCAGAGGAGGATGGCTGCCTGGAGGAGGGAGCTGCAGCCATGGCAGCATCCAAGCAGTAGGACTCTTGCAAGGATCCACCAACAGGGACGTCAGTTGCAGCACCAGCAGCCGCTGCACACCTGTCACCCAGGACTTAAACCTGATCAGAATAAGCCGGGTGAGTGGGCGGGTCATCCAGAGGCCCATCCGATATCAGTACTAGACTGCAATCAAGGACATGAACCATGGGACTGTAATGTATTAAACTTAATGTCTGCCGGCCCGGTGGTGCTAAGGGTTGGGGCGCTGGACACCACGCCTCGCACTATGCTGGCGACCCAGGTTTGGGAACGAGCCTGGCCACTGGGGGTTGGCAGGGAGGGAGGTAAGAGGCTTGAGCATCCGGAGGACAGCTCTCCTCTCCTCTCCCAGGAGGGAGGGGAATCCATGGCTCAGAGCTTGCCTGCCCTCTGGCGGAGGTCTGAGGTACAGTACGCTCCCTGTTCTATAGTGAGGGGAAAAAGTGCACACCGGACATCGTTGGGAATACCTTGACATTGGGGACATATGCCAAGCATGAGAACACCGGGAAAAAATGCCCTCTAGGCCCCTGGAAGATGGAGCACCCTAGCACAGACCATACAAACCCACCTGCCTGTCCTGGTCCGGTGCCCTGATGATTGGATGTCATTCCGGGCTGAAGGTCCCCATCTCTGTCCCTGCCAGGTGGGCAATCCAAGGCTACATGTAGGGACTACCACAGGCGCAGGTAAGGTGAGGCCGGGCAGACGCAATTGGTGACTCCCAAGGCAGCGGAGTCTAGAGGGCAGGGGAGGAGCATAAATAGAAAGTTAAAAAAAAATAAACTTAATGTTTGTTTTTGTTTAAAGGGGGAGATGTGATGATATGAAGGTAATGCATATTAATGATGCATGCATCGCGTGGTGTCACTGTAGTATGAATCTAGTACAAATAGAGTTTGGTGGGCTGAGAACCAGCCAGTTACAGGATAGAAGCTGTGGTGCATGTACCAGTATGTTGCTGAAGCTTTAATAAAGATGTTTAAACTCAGATCTGCATCCTCTCATCTCTACAGGATGGTGGGACGGCATGACCTGATGAAAGAGATTCTTTCGAAAATCTGTTATGGTAAGTAACTGTTCTACCTTCTTTGAGGCTATCTCTTTCATCAGGGCATATCAATGGAACAGGTATCAAGTAGTACTGACCATAAACAGTATGGATGGCAGGAGCTGACAGGACTAAGGAAGTAGGCCTTGAAACACAGCTAGGTTGAAGCCAGCCCTCTTTCTTCAAGTTATGTTCAGACTGTAATGTTTGGTAAAGGTGTGGATGGTACTCCAGGCAGCAGTTGCACAGGTTTCAGCAGCAGACACATTTTTGAAACATACAACAGATGTGGTCATGCCTCTAGTGGAATGGCCACGAAAAACCCCAGGAAGTTCCTTACCATACTTCCTATAACAAAAAGTAATACAGTTTGTCAACCATTTGGACAAGCACTGTTTGGAAACTGGTGCGCCTTCTTTTCCAGGGGCAAGTGAAACCAAAAGCTGCAAGGACTTTCTGCAGTCCTTCACGTGGTGTATATAGTATCTGAGTATTCTATGTAGATCTAAAGTATGGAGCAATGCTTCCCCTGGATTGGCATGCTCAGGAAAATAAACTGCCAGCTGGATGGTTTGATTTAAAGTAAACTCAGACACCACCTTTGGTAGAAACTTGGGATTTGTATGTAAAGTCACCCTGTTTTACTAGAAAAGCAAGCAAGGAGGCTCACACATTAGAGCCTGCAGCTCTAAAAACCTTTGAGCAGAAGTAATAACAATTAAAAACAATGGCTTCCGAGAAAGCATTGGCTACAAGTCATGGCTGGCTCAAAAGAAGCCAAAATAAATTTATCCAACACAAATTTCAGGTCCCAAGCTGGGATTGGATTACAGACTGGAGGCTTTAAATGCAAAATGTATCTTAAAAATGTATGGGACACTTCCAGTTGGGCCACTGTACGTCCTTCAATAGGTACATGGAAAACTGAGATAGCAGCCAAGTGTACTTTAATAGAGGGGTACTGCAGGCTGGTTTACCTATACTGTTGTGACACCAAATTCGCTGACATTTCTAATATCAACAGGCACAATACAGAGTGTTGGCATTGTACTGTCAGTATGCTGGTATGTTTTCTTCGGGGTGCTGCACCCCCCACACCTCCCAGTATTTATATATTCAACTCAGAGTCAGAGTTGTCTCAGGGAGGGGTCAAAACACTAGGAGATGCAATGCGGGGACCACTACAGGGGTCAGTGGGGACTATTACAGCGACCTGTCAATTTCTGTCACTGTAATAGTCTTCGCTTCAGATGTTTCGTTGGTTGGTTGGCATACCCTGCAGGCCTGCATCTGACAAGGACAGTAGATATTCCAGAACCTGATTTATTGGACAGGTGAATGGGTCAAAATGGTGAGAAGTGGCCCACAAAGCAAACTGCCTCCACTCCATGGAATTAGGTGTCAGTATAGCGCAGTGGTTTAAGGCTCTGAGCTGCAAACCTGAAAACCTGGGTTTGAATCCCACAACCCCCATCTTCATACAGTGTGACCCTGATCAAGTCACTTAACTTCCCCTTGCTCCCAGATCACACCTGTAAATAAGCTTTCAGCTCAGTGTGTCTCTACTGGTAAAAAAGATAAAAATAAAATAAGTAGCCATGGTAGAAGGCTTTCTAGCAGCCAACAAGACATCAGCCACTTTCTGAGACACCACACATCCAGCAATGGTTATGTTTTCAGGAGCCATGCATGTAGTAGAAGTGATTTGGGGTGTGGATGGACCATAATTCACTGCTCATGTGACAGAAGTCCCTGGCACAAGGGCAGAGGTACTGGTGGTTCCACTGCTAGTTGCTACAGTAGAGGGCACCATATCTGTTCAGGCCACACAACAGCATTGAGAATTACAGCTGCGCCCACCCCTTTGAAGTTTGAGTTGTACCCTCTGAATTAGAGGGAAGAGAGGATAGATGTACAGGAACCTCCCTTTCCAAGAGAGGGATAGCACATCTCACCAGAATACTCCAGACCCTGGAATAAAAGAGCAGAAACATGGCAGTTTTGCATTGTGTGGGGACACAAAAAGATTCAACTCTGGATAACCCTATTTTTCGAACATATCATCTGCTAGGACCTCTACTGAGGTCAGTAGTTCCAACTCATGCATTTTGAACTGTGACCTGCTTAGTCTGTTTACCAAGACATTTTGGATGCCTGGAACATGTACTACTGACAATTCTAGACTGTGTTCTAGAGCTCAGTACCATACTCCATGTCCTCCCTGCATAGGAGGTAAGAGTGAGTTCTCCCTTGT
Source organism: Neoceratodus forsteri (assembly GCA_016271365.2). Taxonomy (NCBI): domain Eukaryota; kingdom Metazoa; phylum Chordata; order Ceratodontiformes; family Ceratodontidae; genus Neoceratodus; species Neoceratodus forsteri. The sequence continues at coordinate 236,809,653 of CM057449.1, read as the reverse complement.
TTGTTGATGTAATGCATCGCATTGACATTGTCTGTCTGTACCAACAGAGAACCTGGGAACAGGTGAGCCTGGAAGGCCTGAAGGCCATACAGAACAGTTCTCATCTCTGGAACATTTAAATGTAGGGTGCTCACCACTTTGGTCCATACACTCTGCATCTGATGGGGCCCTAAATGTGCCCCCAGCTCATCCCCATGGCATCTGTTAAAATCTGATGAGGGAAAGGAATAAAAAAAAAAAAAAAGGAACTGCCTTCAGCTGGTTGTTGGATTTCATCCACCATTTGAGCACCCTGCATACAGGAGAGGTTACTAGAACCTTCTGTTCCAGATCATCTGTTATTTGATCCCGCTGGCCTCCCATAGTCCACTAAAGAATCCTCATATGGAGTCTGGCCAGAGGTACTGTAACTATGGCTACTGTCAGTAAGTCCAAAAGCTGAAGAAATGTTCTGGCTGTGATATATTGGCTGTTGTAAACTAGCTGGACCTGTGTCAGACACTAGGCCTGGTTCAGAGGCAGAAATGCTGAGCCTATTGCCGTATCCAAGACAGTCCCTATATACTGCAGACATTGGCAAGGAGTCAAAATGGACTTTGGCACATTGACAGTGATCCCCAGAGCATCGAACAGTTGCCTGGTTTGAGCTAGATTGTGTGTGAGTTGCTCCCTGGAGTGAGCTTTCAGAAGCCAGTCATCCAGGTAAGGGAGTATGTAAAGGCCATTCCTGCGAAGGGCTGCACCATCACAGCCAAGCATTTGGTAAAGACCCATGGCGCAGATGACAATCCAAAAGGCAATACTCTGAACTGGAAATGTTCCCCCTAAAACAGGAACCTTAAATATTTCCTGTGAGGTTTTTGGATTTTGAAATGAAGATAGGCATTCTCCACGTCGAGAGAACAGATCCAATCCACTAACTGAAGTAGTGGCATCAAGTGCTGCAGAGTTACCATCCTGAACTTTTTGTATTCTATGAAAGAGTTCAGGTCCCTGAGAGCCAAACTAGGCCTTAGATTCCCTGTTCATTTTGGAACTAGGAGGTACCTAGAATAGAACCCTGTTTTTCTCTGTTCCAGGGGTACTGGTTCTATTGCTCTTTTCTGGATAAAGATGTGAATTTTGTTCAGAAGCAGTGGTATGTGCTCTTGAGGATAATGTGTAGGCACTGGTGGATGGTCTGGAGATAGATCTGGGAGCTCCAGAGCATGTCCTTGTGCGTGGAGAGAACCTAGACTGCCAGTAATCTGTTGGGGAAGCACAGTGTATTACTTATTTTAACCACACAGTTGTGTCTTTGCTGACAAAAAACAGCATTTTTATCCTGAGCCCTGCTTAACAGTGCTTGAGAAGCAGGAAGAGAGCTGACAGTTCACTGGGGCTTGCTGTGAACTACCAGCTATTTTTTACAAAAACACTGACAGGGGGAGCATTTTTTCCAGTGCCTGGGGCACGTATGAGTGGCAGATGCACAGGATTTGTGCTGATAATAACTAAATATTTTATCTTGTAACTCGCAACTTGTTGTGATCTCTGTGACTTCTAATTTTACTTCCGGGGCATTACAGGCATTTAAACTGACCCTGCTGTGAGCAGGGCGAGTGGAGAGAACCTAGACTGCCTGTAATCTGTTGGCAGTGCACCGCGTGTGGACATGCACCGGCATGGCTCTGGTGTGCAGCACCCATCGTCAAGGGGTGCTGGCCTGCAGGGCCAGGAACACCATGAGGACAGCATGCCGGACTGGCAGATGACCTCTTTAGTGAGCACAGCCGTCTACTCCAGGTTTCAGTAGATCAGCAGATATGGCTCGTGACGGCAGTGGATGCACTCAGAGCGGTTCTGCGCCAGGTAGAGGAGCAGTGCAGCAGAGACCACGGTCTGCTCCTGGCAGAGATGGCCCAGCAATGGAAGGATGTGACCGCTGCCATTGACAGGCAGACCAATGCATTGACAGCTGCCATGGCCACATTGGGCACCCAGTTCAGTGCCCATCCGCCGCAGATACCGCGCAGTGTCATGTCCACCCCCCATTCCTGGTGCCATGCGACACCTGCTATGTTGACACCAGGTTTGGCTGTGGGCATACTGAGCACGCCTGGCGTGGGCATGTTCTGTGGGCTGCAGATCCCTGCGCGAACACGGTTATGTTCACGCAGCGTCACCCCTGGGGACCGTCGGTGCCACCCCATGAGGCCAATGGTCAGCCTGGCACAGCTGGCAGGTCTCGGCTGGGCCGCCCATGCATCCGTGGCAGCCGTGGCACTGTGCCGCGTGACTGACCTGTCTCCCACTATGGCCACTGTCTGCCACTGCCCTATGTGCAGTGTGGTGTGCATCGTGTGACACGCGGGTGGGGTACCCAGCCCTGCACACACACGGTCCCTGTGCACACCTCCCGGCTGCTGGCCACTGTGGCGTGTGCATGATGATGCCTGCATTGCGCTGTCCACCAGTGTGCAATGGTGCCCGGCATCTGAGGCACGCACAGTGACGGCCACTGGGCATGGTCATGTGTGGACCTGTATGGGGGTAGGAGTGTTAATTGGGGTTGGCGTGCCATCTACCCCTTGTGCATGTCTTGTGGTATGTGTGTGTGTGTGTGCATGTGTCGTGTTCGGCCCTGCCCATCCCTGACACTGTGTGCGGTGCCACACTCAGACCCATTCCCTTACCGCCGTCTGCCCCTGGTGCTCTGCCCTGCCTATCTATGAGCTGTGCCCTTGCCATTGGTGGTTGCGCATAGCCCCATGACCTACCTGTGTTGACCAAAGTGCTCTTCTGTAATGGTGTCCCGGTGCAGCTGTGACATCCGGATCAGGTGGGGGTCTCTTCACCCAGGGGATGGCTGCCCATCACCGGCTGGACCAGCATTCTCATCGTCCCTACTGCTGTCCCCCTCTTCAACCTCTATGGCTATCCCACAGTCGGTGGCCATGTTGTGCAGGATACAGCAGGCCAGGAATAGCCCACAGGCCTTCGAGGGGCTGTACTGTAGGGCACCACCAGATGTGTCCAGGCACCGGAACCATGCCTTCAGCATCCCAAACACCTGCTCGATGACATTCTGTGTTGTGGAGTGTGCCTCATTGTACCGTAGCTGCGATGGGGTCATGGCCCACCAGTATGGTGTGAGCAGCCAGGGACGTAGTGGGTAGCCACTCTCACCTGTGTGTAAAGGGTGGACATTAGTATGGTGGTCTGCATCGCTTTGCCATGGGCCAACAAGGCTGGTACCCATGGGACCTCTGACTATGCACACCCCCCACGTCTGCTCATGTCGGCCTACGTGATATGCATACTCACCCACTAGATGGCCAGTGGGGATGTCCCCACTCTCAAACCTATGACATAGTGTGAACTGGTGCCAGATGAAGGCATCATGTGCCCCCCCCAGGGTGCGTGGCACAGACATTGGTAATTCGCCCCCTGGCATCACACACCACCTGGCAGTTGATGCTTGTATACCCCTTCCGATTGAAGTATGACACTCCGTTGGGGCCAGGTGGCATGTGGATGGCCACATGGGTGCAGTCAATGGTCCTGAGCATGCCAGGCAACTGTGCTACCCTGTGGAACTCCTGTATGTGTGCTGTGTGCTCCGCCTGTGTGCTGGGGAAATGGATCTTCTCTGCAGCATGTGGCAGCAGTGTGCTGAGGAATTGTGTGAATAGGCGTGACACGGCTGACTGGGTTATGCCTTTCATGTCCCCTGTTGGTCTCTGGAAGGTGCCTGTGGTGAGCAGGCACATGACATCTGTCACCTTCATCTCTGCTGACAGAGCATGGCTCCGTTGTGTGGGTGCCTGCACCTCATCACTGCACAGCTCACAGAGCTGCCTCAGGATCTCCCGGTTTAGGCAGTACCGGCCCACAATCTCTGTGTCAGAGTAGTGTTCGAAGCTGCTGTGGGCTCGGTACTGCCTGTTCTGGGCATACCGCCGATGGGCCTTTCCATGGCTGTGCCCCCCTGCTGCCTGCCTTCTCACACCCCTCATTACCGCCTCCATCTGGAAGGTGGCACTGGCCATGTCCCTGGCTGGTGATCCCCCCCGGCGGCTGTTATCCCATTCCCCCTGCTGTCCATTCCTGATGCTCCCCCTGCACTGGGTACACCTCCGGCCTTTGGCTGTGGCTGTCCTGCCTCGTGCCACTGCCCTCAGTCCACTGTGGCAGTCCACAGACTTTCCTGCACAGTGGTACAGGCTCCCCACTCCTACCATGTTTCTGGCTTAGTTCTGGTGGGCCCTGTCCTACTTCTGCCCAGTCCTGCTCACTGCTACCTTCTGTACTACCCTTGTGTCTGTCACCACGCTCCCACCTGTGGCTTCCATTTTGCATTTTTGCACCCCTCTCTTGCTCCCTTTTATTTTGGATCATTTCTGCTGTCGCGCAACTTCTGCTAGCTCCCCTATTGCGCATAGCGCATGCTGTTGAATATCACACTGTGCATGTTATTCATGGTTTCACCCCCTACGGTTGTGCATGATTCATTACTATTGCACTCTGGCACATTGCTTATTGCACTGCGCAGCCGCCTCCCACTGAATATCGCACAATGGCGTATTTTCGTACTTGAGCTGGCGCATCCCTGTTGCGCATGGCACAACTCTTCTGAATATCTGGGCCATAGAATATATAGTTACAATTTATAAAGTCAAAAGCCTTACTGGGATCGATGGCTATGGCATAGTAAGTATTGTTCCTATACTTTGGTTTTGAGTTTATTAACTGAATAACTACTTGAATATTTTTGTTTGCTTGAGTGATGGTCCAGCCCTTTATAAAACCATACTGATTTTTTTAAATCAAGGTCAGAATATAAGGTTGTATTATATTATTTATTAATTGGCAAATAATTTGTAATCTGTGTTTAAAATGGCTATCTGGTAGATTGGGGGTTGCCTTCTTTATGAATTAATATTACTTTAGCCAGATTCATTAATACCAGAAGGTCATTTTTGTACTCTATTAATTCTGATTACATCCTACTTATTTGGGGAACTAGGTCATCTGCAAAGGCTTGATAACATTCATTCATCAGGCCATCAAGGCCTGGTATCTTTCTTTTGGGAAGAGATTTAATAGTTTGGATAATATCTGATAAAGAAATAGGTGTACTGTATATGGAAAACCTGAAATAGGAAGACTTGTCTTGGCAAAGAAATCAGAAAGTAATTGGGGGTCAGTGGTGAAATTGGTTTGGTATATTCATTTATAATAGTCACATATCATTTTTGCAATATCTTCATCTGAATGTTTTAGATTACCAAGTTCATCTTTCATAGATGTTATAATATTTTTTCCTTTTCACTTCTTAATAAATGTGCCAGTAATATATCATTCCAGATTTATCAGTGTTATAGTATCTAATTGTCTTTAAAGCATAATACATTTTTTTTTAATTTCCCTGATGGATCCATTCCAATGTTTTATCCTGTAATAAAATCAATCCTTTTTATATTTGTCAAAATCTGCAATAATGAGCTCATCCAGTTCATGTAACTTCTATCTACTTCCACATATGATTTCTTTCTAATATGGTTTATTTTATTTTGGTAAGAAACAATTATTGCTCTTAAGTTAGCCTTAAAAGCATCCCATAATCTGAGTATAGTTGTTTGGCCCATATAATTATAAAACCAATATTCTTGTATTGAATTATGAATTTAATCTCTAAATTCAGTATTTTTAAAGTATTCATTATTGAATGACCAATTAGGGGTTATTTTTCGATCAATATTTTCAGTATGATTTCAATGGTTAATAATGCATGATTCGATATGAAAATAGAATCCATTTCAGCATTAACAATATTTTTAACTAAATTTTTAGATGTTAGAAAAAAGTCAATTCTAGAAAAAGAGTTTTTTTTGTCAAAATGTGTAAATTTGGTTTCTTGAGGATATAGTAATTTCCATATGTCAATTAGATGTTCAGTGTTGTAAAAATTCAATTTTTTTTAGAAATTAATATATTTCCTCTTGAAGGCGCTGACATTTTATTGAATTTGGGATTATTTAAAGCGTTGAAGTCCCCCGCCAAAATAATATTGAAAGGATGTAATAAATGGAGGGCTTCAGAGACTTTTGCAAGAAAAGAAGAATAATTTTCAAAAGGTGCATATAATTACACCCCACTACTGGTTGATTATTGAGTAATGATTTTATCATACTAATTCTAACATCATTGTCATTGTACTGATCTATAATTTTAAAAGGGAAGCCATTTTCAACTATTATGGCCACTCCCCTGCTTTTATTATTTCCTGAACTGAAAAAAAATTTGGAAGATCCACTTTCTTTTGAATTTTTTTTTATCCCTTGCTCCAGGAAAAGTGTTTCCTGCATTAACATAACCTGTGCAGCAGTTTTCTTAAAATAAGTTAAAAGTCTGGGTCTTCTGCTGGGGGAGTTGACTCTGTTGACGTTCAGGGAAACCATTTTTATTAGAAAATTAGGGTGCATAATGTCAGAATAATTTTATCTTGATGGTGTCCACAGAGATATGAAAATAACTTTTCCATTTGTTTCTTTATGACTCTTAAAATATGCCAATAATTACACAGTAACTGTGAAAAACACTTCAACCTTCACTTGCCCCTTGTTTTATAACAAAGAAAACCCCATCCCTTACACTAAGCAGATTTAGTAAGGAAAAGAGTAGTTAATCCCACAACTAAACCTAAATTACTATAAAAGTGATCTTTTAAACCATATCTGTTTTCACCATTACACCCAGGTTGAAAAGAAAAATAAAGTGAAGCAGAGAACATCCCAATATATCTTGAGTTCCGATGCTCCCCCCCACCCATCTGCTAGTCATTTATTGAGTACAGTGAGGATTTTTAAACCAAAGGATCTCATTCAAATATTTTAGGGAAGCTTAATTTTTAAATCATTTGTTGCTTCTTCTACAGTCTCTTAAGTGTAGCATGTATCATTAATCACTACTCGTACTCTTGCAGGAAAAACCATTGTAGCTCAAGCTCTGTGTGCCCAAATTTTATTCCAGAGCCAGTAAAATTTTTTCCTGGCTTGAATAAGTTCTAGGGTGAGATCACTGAATACAGATATTGTTGCCCCATCAAATTTAATCTCTTTTTTATAAACTGCAGCCATTAAGGATTCTTTGTCTTTGGACTTCATGAATTTTATAATAATTAGCCTTGGTGGTGTGGTGACTTCAGGTCTTTGATGTAACCCCTTGTGAATTCTATCAGTATCAAAGTTAATGTTGCCAGGGTCTGTGTCCAGATAAGCAGTCCCTATTTGGTTGAAAGTATCGGTTATGTCTTTATTATGATCCCATACTTTGGGGACACCAATTAGTCATATATTTTTCCTACGGGCACGGGTTTCAAAATCAATTAATTTATCTTTAAAGTCTGTGTTAGACCTTTCCAATTCATAATTTTGTCCACCATTGGGGAGAATTCATTCTGCAGACCATTTACTTTAAGTTTAATCTGAACGACTTCTTGTTTTAAGTCAATATTTTCTTTTATTACATTTTTTATTATGCTGAAATAGTTCTCTAATTTGTTTTGTTGTGTAAGCATTTGGTCCATTTGTTGGGCTATATGGTTTATCTGTAGAAACAAGTCATTAACCCACTTGGGTTGGGGTTCATCACAGATTTCTTCACCGGAGCTGTCGCCCGTATTCTCAGAGTCACTCTCTTTATTTTTGGTGAAAGATTGTTCTGGTATCAAAGGGGCTATTGAATCATTCTGTTCCCCCAACATGATAGCATTGGTTTCCAAAACTGTTTGTTGCATAAAATTTAGTGTTGCAGCCACAGCGTTACAAAGCAATTCAGATGTCAGCAGGTCAATAGTAACAGCATTTGTAGAATTCTGAGAAGTAATTGATTTACTTACCTCAACTCCATTATGGGGCATCCTTTTCTCCATTTCTGGGCTCTTTGCAGAGCATTCTGAGCAGGCTGTGTCAGTGTGGATTCCGTCAGGTCTTGAGACCCTTTATTTTTAATTCTGTCCACAAAAAACACTTAACTTATAGGTGACCATTGAAGTGAAAGCTGGTTTGGTTGATTTGTGTTTGGCTCCAGAAGCAGAGTTTTTAAAGTCCTTCTTGGGTGTCATAATGCCAAAGTTTAAAAATGTTTTCTGATTCTTCTTGTCAAATTTGTCATCCGAAGTTAGTGGCTCGAGGTTTTTATTCATTTCCTTTAAACATACCTCTCAAATCAAGTTACACAGTATTTTTAACTAGCCAGGGAGCATTCTGGGAGGGGGGCTAGCACACATGGCATTGCCCACTGTTAGCCATGTTGCTCCTCCCCTTCTTTGTGGGCAGTCCCCACTTGGTAATATTCATTCTGCCTCTTCTCCTTTCTCCCTAAAGTCTCTTCTTTTTGACTTTTTTCATTCTACCTGCAACTGCTTGTGACCCTTCCTCTTTTTCTCCATTTTCTAGTCTTGCCCTCTTCTTACTGTTCTGCTATTTCCCTTTCTGTATATATAGAGTGTGTGTTATTTTCTAGATGCCTTCATTTACTATTCTGCCTATAATATTTATGATTCTGCTTGCAAAACTATATTATTATATTTTACCTTATTTTTTTTTATTGTTAGCCATCTCCTACTCCCCTTCCCCCTCTTCCCTAGGACACATCTGGAAACAAGCTGTTTTCAGCTCAGTATGTACTTCCTGGTTAAACTTTTAAATAAAGGGGGTGGAATTACAATGGCAGCTTGAAGCTGGTGCATTATAGTTATAAACGAGGGGTCCTCAGTAGGGGACCTACAGTAGGAGTGTAAACCACAGAGTTCTCCTGCAGATAGAAACTGTGAAACTAGTCCTCACATAGGGATCTTCCACATAATCTTCAGTCTCCTCCTCATCATTCTGTACCATAAGGTCAGCATTATACTCTATGATGTTGTCTGTCTGGTTGATGGGATGAAGGGAGCACACTGGTGATGCCATAGATGCTTGAGAGATATAACCCTGGTAGGTATTGGCATGGAGGTTTGGATGATGGACCCCACTGATGGACCTCCAGAAGTAGGATGGGGAGGCAAAAACTGAAGATGTCCATAAAGGATGACAAGACTGCATGTACATCAGTGCATGTGTATTCAACTTGTGCACTGGAGGAGGTCACTGGCAGAGGAAAGGTTCCCTGTGTCAACAGCTAAGCAACAGCAGTACTAAGCCTAGTGGCACTTGTAGCCAGCCCTGATCTGGAAGCTACAGTATATCAATGGTCTGGCAGCTGGCATCATTGTCACTGGAGTGGTTGACGGTGCAGAGGTGGTTGGCACTACATGGTGGGGTGACCAAGAGCAAACTAGGGAGGTTTTTTCTTTCTCTCTCTCTCTCTCTCCTGGTGCTTGTGCTTATGTGACCATACATTTTTTCCTGGGATTTTGAGGATATAGATCCTGAGGAGTGCACCACTGTTGTGGCGGAGCTCTTTTACTGGAGCTCCTTCTCCATTCAGGCTACCTACTGATTTAACAGGTTCTTTTCTAGAGCTCATTTTCAGTGTCACTGGGTGACTGTGTTGAATCCCTTGTAGATCTGGAACACCTGAACATTGTGATCTGGGCCTAGACAGCACACACAGGCTTTGTGGGAGTCTCCAGAATATATTTTCTCACCACACTCACAATAGCAGAACAGCTTTGATGGTTCTTTAGTCAACATACATGCCATTGAAGATCACTTGAGAAAGTGATAGTTCTCCTATTTCTTACCATAGGCATTCTAACAGCATTGCTTCCATGCATGGTCCGATGAGAAAGGTCTACAGTGGGAAAAGAACTGAGGAGGGAAGGGGACATCCATGTTTATATGGGAAAGGTGATGTATGATGTCGTTGGGAGGTGGTCCCTGGTGGACTGCCTGCAAAAAGTTTCTGTGTGGTCCAAGCACCTGGCAGCTTATAGTTTCATAGGCATAGCCTGATGAAAGAGATATCCTTGAAGATGCTCAGTGTTTCTACCACTGAAGAGAAGGTTACAGTTACCATAATTTGGTTATGAAGTAAGATGTTCTCAGCTATGACAGAAAGGGGTGGGGCACTTTTCCTTGGTAAATGAGCACTGTACTGTGTGAGCAGTGGCTCTGAATGGATTCAGACCTCTTGATACCCTGAGAGAGTGTCTATGCTGAGTGGGGGCAGCTACTGAAGAGCTGAGATGGCAGGCAACACAGTTACAGGCTGAGTCTGGGTGAGACCAATTTGCCACAAATCGGAGGCAGTGGTGAGATCTGAAACAGTTTTGAAAGTATAAAAGTTATATGTCTAGTCAAAGAACAGTATATACAAAAGGGACTATATATTCTACCAGTTTTTTGGTTATTTTTGTTATTAAGTAAGAGTAGATAGATAGAAGACTTTATGTCTGGGCCATATGAGAAGTGCACATGGCACCATGTGATAACAGTGCCAGCATAATGGCGCTGACCACAACAGCTACTGCACATCACTGAAAAGAAAAATGTTGATCTGCAGAATAATGCCAACACAAAGAGCTACAGTAGCTTGGAGTCACCCAAACAGACAGACATTGATTTCACTGTTCATGTGGGGGGGGGGCTATTCCCACCACACCAACCTTTGTGGGGGGATTTGCCCCCCACTCCCCCCAAACTTTAATTAACCAATGCTGCGGGGGATTTATACTGGGGAAGAGCAGCAAAGTTGGGAGGGGGGCTACGTCAGGGACAGACACTGCAGAGAGAGAATGTTTGGGGAAATCTACAGGTGGGGATGGGAATCAGGAAGGCAGGGGTACCAAAGTAACAACAACTTAGAAAATAAATTTCTAAGTTCAGATAAACAAAAGTAACATGCCTTCATGGCCAGTCCCAAACCTGGGTTACCTGCCTCAAAGGTGGTGATGTTCCCCACCAGACCAGACAGCCAGCTCGAAACCAGCCCGCTCACCAAATGTTCATATACTTCCTCAACTAACTACAGAATGTACATGCTCAAATTACAATGTGTTCTTAATAATTGTTATTAAGAGCACATTGCTCAATTCCCTATCACTATTATGACATCACCCTTATTGACTTGCTCAAAACCAAGTTGCTCTACTGATGGGTTACAAGTGCACACTGCTATGCCCGCAGGAGCTGTGTCAAAGGAAAGAACTGGGCTATGAGGAAGGTCAAACACTGGTGGAACTAATAGCCCTCCTCAAAAAAAGTGGCCAGGAAAGCCATGCAAAAGTGATCACTGCTAGTCAAAGTCATGGGATGGAGGGTCAGGGAGAATACAGATGAGACAGATCCTTTGACTAGGAGAGCTATGCAAGCAGACTGAGTACAAATGTTGGAGCCTGTCATTGCTAAGAGGAAGGCAGAAATTAGGAAACAAAAGGCAGATGCAGATCACAGATTAGCAGAAGATGAAGCTGCAAGCAGAGGAGCAAGAGAAGACATAAGCTAAAGGCTGAGGAACAAGAAAGACAGCACCACATGAGATCCATGTGAAGTAGCTTGAGCATGAGGGACAGATTGAGATTCTGCACCAGAAGACATTGTTAGAAGCTGTGAGTAGTGGCATAAGGGGTCTACCCAGAAAGCCAAAATTAATTCTAAAATGTTTCACAGATATCAAGAAGGGGATGAGCTTGATTTGTTTTCAAGTTCTTTTGAGAGAATCCGTGGGCAATTTGAATTGGGCAGGGCTTCTTGGGCAACTCACCTGTTGCCACTGCTTACAGGCAAGGCATTAGAAGCTTTAGCCAGAATGGACAATGAGGACTGTATGAACTATGATAAAGTGAAAAATGCCTTGCTAAAGTGTTTTGAGTTAACCCCTGAGGCCTATAGGCAAAAGTTTAGAGAGTTAAGAAAGGCACCAGAGGACAGCTATGTTGAAATGTGTGTGCAGCTAAGCAACTTGTTAGAACACTGGATAGTGGGTGCAAAAACTTTCTTTGTAGAGGAAATAAAGGATTTAGTTCTCTTGGAACAGTTCCTTAAAGCTCTGCCTGAGGAACTGAGAATCTGATTGTTGGATAGAGAACTCCAAGCTCCACAGGGCAGGCAGCCAAGAGAGCTGATCAATTCATATCCAGCTGACCATCCTTTTATCACAAGGGTAATGGGGGAGGGCATCAGGTGGTTTTAGATGAACCCCAGGGGGAGGCAACCTAAAGGAATCCAGCTGGCGCCTGAACAAAAAGGGATGCCACCTGGTCCCAAAAGCACAGAGATTATTGAATGCAGATGCTATATCTGTGAGAAACTGGGGCATTTGTCTTATGATAGTCCAAAAAATGTAAACAAAGAAGTGAGTACAGCAGGAGGGGACAGCTCAGGGAGCTCACCGCAGATAGTGGCCTGTACATGGAGTGCACCGCCCTCTAACTCCACTGCACATATGCACCCAGTGGTAGTGAAAGGATTGGTAACCCAGGGGTTGAGGGACACTGATACCTCCATTTCTGTGGTGAAGCAGGATTTGATTCAAGAGGAACAGCTACTGTGTCACCACATTTCTAGGAATAGAGGAGTGACAGGTTCTGTGGTCTGAGTGCCAATAGCCCAAGCTGAGAGCAGTAGTTCTGGGCCAGAGCTACAGACTGAGGACCGCCCATGAGTGGGTGGCTTTCCTCCAGCACAATGTGTTGTGGGACAGGTCAAGCATGCAGAGCTAGCATGACCTCAGCAAACTGACTCATCTCTGTAAACATTAGAGGAGTTAGCCAGCAATGTGGATGGTGGCTTTCTGAATTCTGGGAAAAGGGACATGTACTGGGAGAATGGGCTCCTGTACCATGACTGGTTTCATAGGGGAGGACTGTAGGAAGGGGTACTCTAGCAGATATTCCTAAGGAGTACAGGAAGAAGCTTCTGGGCTTAGCCCATGGCATACCTTTTCGGGATACCTATGGGTCAGCCATACAAAAAGGTAGCTGACTAACAATTTTTACTGACCGAGTATTTTCAAAGATGTGGCAAACTACTGCCAGACTTGCCCACAGTGCCAGAGGGTGGGAAATATTGGGGACAAGGCTAAGGTGACTGTTTCTCCTACCTGTTATTGAAAAGCCATTTGGCAAGTAGCCATAACCATTGTGGGGCCACTAAGTACCCCAGGTTGCACTGGCAAGTGGTACATTTTGGTGGTTCTAGATTATGTGACAAGGTACACAGGGGCAGTGCCCTTGTCCTCCATTGAGGCTGAGAAGGTGGCAGATGAACTGCTAGGGATATTTAGCCATGTGGGTTCCCCCAGGAGATTCTGTTGGACCAGAGCATCAACTTTGTGTCTGATTTTATGGTTAATCTTTGGAAGAAGTGTGGGGTAGTGTAAGGCAGCTCAGGACCTCACCATACCACCCCCAGACTAACTGTCTGGGCGAGCGATTCAATGAGTCTTTTAAGACCATGTTAAGGGTGTTTTCTGACCAGCCTGTGAGAGAGTGAGACAAGTACCTACACATCTCTTTTTCACATATAGGACCACCCCCAAAAGTCCACAAGGGGTTCTCACTCTTCAAGCGCCTGTTTGGGAATTGGATAAGGGTCCCCCTTGACTTGGTAAGGACTGAATGGGAGGGTAAGATTGCTCCCTTAGGGGAATTTGTTGTGGAGTACAGTATATTCTGAATTTCAAGTCACAACTCAGGGAGCTCATGGGGTTTGCTCATGAGCACCTACCCACCGCACAATAGAGGCAGAAGATGTGGTACGACCATGGGGCTAGAGTCCAGGAGTACAGAATTGGGCAATAGGTGATGGTGCATTGTGCTGTCGGGTCACTGCTACAGTTTTTGTTTGGAACTGCAGTCCTGGTGGTACTCTATGCTGTGGCTTTGTTGCTACAGGCAGCAGACTTGGTTCACGTTAGAAGTGAAGTGAGATGCTCCATTTGTTTCGTTTGTGCTATGACCCTAGATAGTTACAAGCAGAGGCAGTTTAAACCACTTCTGCAATGGTGGCAGGGGGAGAGGACGCTACAGTACAAGTGAATACAGCTCTTTTCTCATTTACGAATATGGAAGGAGCTTTCGCAGCACTAGTACCTATGTCCAGAAACCTGATGCAGCCAATTTGGAATACCTGAAGAAAAAACTAATCAGGTTTCAGCTTCATGCTTACTCATTCTCTCAGTATTGGTGAGACAAAAGAATACCTAGAGTTTTAAGGATTCAAAAACTACTAGCTTATGACTTAGATGATCAAATTTTGTTGAGAGAGTGGCAACAGGTTTTAAATAAAGCATCTAATGATTTGATTTTATGTTTGATTAAAAAGGCAAAATGGACATCGCTAGTGTTTAGGCTGAAATTGCTAAGATGGAAGCAGAAATTAAAGCAAACGTGACACACACACAGATGCAGAGCAACTTTTGGGCAAAATTAAGAATAACGTAGCCAAATTTCATGAGGAACTGAAAAAGAACAAACTTGGCAAATATAAAACAGATGCAAGGGATTATGAGAAAGGACACATGTATGGCTGGCAGTGTAAAACAAGGAGTGAATTAATTGGGTACAAAGGCAATCCCAATCAATTTAAAGTAGACAACTTTGCATCATCCCCTGAGAGTGATAGTGGCTCAAATAGACAGCACTCACAAGATAAGGCTTTTTAGAAAAATGTGGGTTTTATCAGGATCAAACCCAGTTACAACAACTGGGGAGAGAAGAAGAAAGATCAAGAGGGTGCATGGGAGGCTGATGAGGACAAGGCAGAGGGAAAAGGCAATGGCAACCATTGGGGCCACTGAGATGTTCAAACAGGCAGAACAAGTGGCGATCATAAATTTAACTAATGTAGATTTGAACCCAGATCAAAAACAAGTACTTCAAAAAGGTCTTTAATTCCATCTGCTAATATTAACCCTTTTCAGCTGTGTATTGATTATTTTAAATTTTACAGACAGTTGCATTTCGAGAGCTTTTTTGAGAAGCTACAGCAAGTTAGTTTATAGTGGAATGTAAATAACCCCCTCCCTGGTCTATTTGCCCAAATTAGAAAGTTCAGCCCCTAACATGGAAAATGTGTGCTTTGATAATGCCCATCCAGAAACAGCACATTTCAAAAGGAAATCGGCCTTTTGTCCCCCAATGACACAGAATCATACTGTGAACACCTTTACTGCTCTGGTGGATAAAGATGTTGAAAAGGCATCAGTGGAATGTTGTGCATGTTAATAATTTGACTTACAGAGACTGTATAGCCCTTAATGAACTGAAGAACAATTCAACGCTGGCTACTAAACCATCAGACAAAGGGGGTGCTACTGTAATTTGGGGCAAAGAAAAGTATGAGTGTGAAATGGAAAGACAGCTCTCAAACACTGAATATTATAACTGTATACCCAGAGACCCCACTGAATTAAAGAAAAAGCCAAGAATTTTATTGCATGGAGTGAATCAAATGGTAACATCAGAAAGCAAGACAGTGAATATTTATAGGTACGGCACCATATTAGACTGCATTTATCTGCTGCTGAAATTACACAAAGATCCGGTTAACCCCCCCGGGCATCCGATCGTACCCAGCATCGGGTCATCTGTGGAGCCCTTTTCACAGATAATGGACTGTTTCCTAAGGCTGGCTGTATGTACATTGCCCTTGTATTTGACCAATACCAGTGACACCATTAGAGTGCTTTCAGGGTATCTGAAAGTGAAACTACAGTGTTGGTGACTTAATATTGAAAGTCTTTATTCCAACATACTCCACCAAGGGGGACTGGATGCTATAAGGTACTTCTTGAGGTATAGAGGTAACTCAGGCAAACCAGCAACTGTGTTGATTATTGAAATTGCTGACACGGTGCTAAAATCTAATTATTTTGTGTATAAGGATCGATTTTATATCCAGTGAAAGGGAACAGCAATTGGTATGACCTTTGCCCCTAGTCTTCTGAATTTATATGTGGTATGGTGGGAAGAAAAGTACTTGTACCAGAATGAACTATAAGACCCACAGTCTGATGTGGAAGAGGTACACTGATATCTGTTTATTATGGAATGGGTCACTTTCTGAGCTGGAGGCCTTTGTTTCTTAAATCAGCAGTGTTGATGTGAACCTGAATTTCACAATGAACAGTAGCAGGAAAACTATTATTTTTTTGGAATTTTACCATTTACAAGACTGGTTCACAGTTAAGTACAACGATATATAGAAAACCTATGGACCATAACAGTCTGTTACATTTTACAAACAGTCACCCACGTAGTTTGGTTGAAAACATTCCAGTTAGCCAGATGCTAAGGGCAAGAAGGATTTGTAGCACTGACATGGAGTTTAAGAGGAATACTGAAATGATGGCACAATGTTTCATCAATAGGAGGTATACCCCTGAATGTGCGATACAGGGATTAGATAAAGTTCAGAATACAGACAGAACGAGTTTGCTGGTTCAAAGAAATAAAACTAAGGAGGAGCAACCTACTACATTTGTAACAATGTATTGTAATCAGAGCAACCAGACTGCCTCCATTATTCACAGACATTGATCTATCCTGCACAGTGATCCTGCATTTGCACACAATAGATGTAAATATCCCAGAATTACATACCCGTGGGGTAGGAATCTGAAAGGTCCGATAGTACATAGTTTTTATTGACCAGAGCCCTGTATCCATACGTGGCTACAAGATGCACCAAGTGGAAACTCAGATGTGGATACTGTGCCCCAGTGTAATAATACAAATAATTCCACTACATTTAAACACCCTCAAACTGCAAGACATTTAGAATTCTTCAGTTTATCAACTGCTCCTCTTCTGGTGTAATTTATATGTTGACATGTCACTCACTAAAAGTCAGACACTTAGCATCTTGGAATAAAGAATTTTAGCTCTAGAGTATATGGTGCAACATTGTCATTTATTGTAGATAATCTCACATACTGTCATATAAAACATCAACACAGACATAGTGTTAGCTTGACATGTCTCAGAATGTATATTCCTTTATCAAAGGCTTTGATAAAAGAATATCCATTCTGAGACATGTCAGGTTAACACTATGTCTATGTTGATGTTTTATACTATGTGAGATTGTCTTCAATAAATAACATAACATCATATACTCTGGAGCTAAAGTTCTTTACTTCAGGGCAGTGAGTGGCTGAATTTTTGAGAGTGACTGTTTCAAGTTTGTCAGAGCACCACCAACCTAGTATGACTTTATCAAGTTTGAGAAATATGTTGACATGTCCTTGTAGATTGGAATATGTAGGGCAAATGAAAAGTCCTCTGAGGGGCTGTATCAGTGAACACAAGTCAGCTATCGGGAATAATTTTATGACCAATGCAATGACATGACACTTTGTGGAGGCAGGCCATGGTTCTCCAGTAAGTTTGAAGTTTACTGGGTTAGAGAAAGTGACTGTCCGCCCAATGGGAGGTGATATTCAGAAAATACTTCTACAGTGGGAATGCTTTTGGATTTTTAAATTACAGACTTTGAGTCCAAAAGAACTAAATTAGGATTTGCCACTGCAGTGCTTTTTATAAGTGTTTTTAGTATTCTGTGTGTTGTGTCTTATGTGTCTTTCACGTTGTTATATTGTGCTTCCAGGCAAGAATGCTTAGCTGGGTACCATCATGCCTACTCATTAAATATGCATGAGCTGTGCATATTTAAATGTGTAGGTACTGTGAGCCAATCAGCTCAAAGGAAGGCAAGTAGCATCAGCTGATTGGTGTGTGCACATCATGTGCACACATGCTGTCTGTGGCTGCCAGTTGACCCGCTGCTATGGGATGCACTTAGAAGTTACTAGCAGAATTTTTATTTCATGTTAAATGTATAGTTCTGCTGCCACTTTTAGCACTCTGCACTTGCTACAGGTTGAGGGCATGCTTTTGTATTTGTACTTAATAAAGTAACTGCGAGTAAGGTAAGCAAAGTTTCTTTTGTGAGAAATTTATTGAGCCATTGTGCTCTTGGGTCAGTGCTGCAGTTTTTGTTTGGGACCATAGTCCCAGTGGTACTCTAGCTCAACAACAGCACCATATCATCTGCATACAGTGTGGAGATCCAGTGTACAGGTATGCTGGGAAGAACATTTACAAATAAAGAGAACAGAATGGGACCAAGGATTGAGCCTTAGGGTACACCAACTGAAACAGGTGGCAGTTTACAGAAGGTTCTGTTAAATTTGACCAACTGCTGTCTGTTGTGTAAGTAATTATCAAACCAGGCAGTCGAATGCTCTGAGAGTCAAGAAGAATGCATCTTCACACAAAGAAGTCTATGAACCACTAAGTCAAAAGTTTTGGAGAGATCAATTAAGATCACTCCAACCAGCTTGATCTAGTCCATTGCCACCCTAGTGTCTGGCATGACCTTGGTAAGAGCAGTGGAGGTACTTTGCCCCTAATGGAAGCCATTTTGTGACAGAGGTAGTAGGTCATGGATATACAGATATTCAGTGAGTTGGGATGCAAACATTTTTTCCAGAAGCTTACTAGTGGCAGGTAAGATAGAGATGGGTCAGTAGCTGGCAAGGCATTTTGGGTCACCTTGTTTAAAGACTGGGACTACTAGGGGAGGGCTTGGTCTCTGCCTGGGGCACAGGACCAGAGAACAGGGAGGTGAAAGCAGAGAGGTCTGAGAACTGTTTATTAAAAGCATTAGCCATGTTGGTAGGGTTACTACAATTAACCCCATCAATGAGTATATCACTGAGTTGGAAATTTAGAGAGCAGTCAATAAGATTTGTAATTTTACACTAAAAGCTCCTTGGATCTTTGGCAGTAACCAGAAGAGAGGACCTACAAAATTCACTCTTAGCTGAGTGGATGGCTTTCTTACATGCATTTCTAAACTGCCCTGTATTCAATAAGGTGGGGCAGAACTTAGGAGGCCTTATATTTGGCCCAACACCTGTCTCTGGATTTCAGGGTGAGCAGATCCCTATGAAGCTATTTGGAAACAGTACCCCTGACTCTCTTTTTAATAATAGGATCATATTTATCCTTTAATATGGAAAAATAGCTATAAAGTGAGTCCACACAGTGGTGGTATCAGCAGTAAGCTGTACAGACCAGTCAGTATACCCAAAATAATCAAGGAAGGAGCTAGGGTCAAGCTTGGAAAGGTCTCTAAGTATAATAATCTCAGGAGAAATTTAAGGTGTAGCAACTTTCCAGACACAGTAGATGGGGTCATGGTTGGAAATGAAATCCGGAAAGGTGCCAGACATTGCATTCCTTTTGGCCCTATTTGTCAGGATCCAATCAAGAAGAGTACGTCTCCCCTGGAAGTAAACAGTCTGGTAGGAGCAGTGATGAGGTGCTTAAGGCCAACGCCACTGAGCAGGGGGTCACATTGCTTATTACATGCCCCAACCATTTAAGATTAAGGTCACACAGAATCAGCACCTCATTAGAGTCAATCTGCTGGCTATCTTTCTCAATAAGATAGTTTAGTCCATTGATGCCTCCAGCAGCAGGATTATAGTCTCAAACCAATGTGAATTGTATTTGCCTTCCCCAGGAGGAGCCAAGAGTGCAGGAACTCACAGGTTGGGGGGGGGGGATAATCATGTTGTAGAAGGGAGACATTCAAATGGTTCTTTTAATAAAGAAGCAGACCTTCCCCACGTGTTTTGGCACATCAGTCAAGCCTAAGAAAACTGAAGCTCAGTAGGGAGCAGGCAGAGTCTGGTATCAAGGGTGTAAGCAAAGTTTCAGTTACACAAATAATGTCAGGGTTATAGTGAGTAATCCAGGCAGTGATCTCATCAGAGTTTGCTAGGAGACTCATGCTGTTTAGATGGCTGGTTTTTAGACCTTTTACAGCAGACCATGTGGGTGTAGCAACATATTGGGTGGTGGGAGGACCAGTATATGATTCAAGATCTCCTGCCAGGGCAATGCAGAGATAAACAACCCAATATAGGCATATACAGAATAATAAGTGATAATGAGTTTGCCAGAGAAAGAGGGTGACAAAGTCTGTGCTTAAGAAATAAACAGAGTTGTAAAATCTATTTTATTTATTTATTGAATTCTCGGTTTATAATACCTATCAGTCAGGTACTCTTTTACACAGGTTCCACGTCAACTTTGAATACAAAACAAGATACAATAAAAATACAATACAGTTGGGTACAGGTAACATAACAAGCATTTATGTTACAGTTGGTGGGTTTTACAGATAAGAGTAAAACAGAAGGCGTATAGCAAATTAAAGTCACAAATTCATAAATATGAGAAACTGGGTGAACAGGCAAGGGCAAGCAGCCAGGTGCGGCTTTGTCAGTTAGTATAATCAGCCAATAATTGGCTATGTCTAATAAAGGGCATACCATGGGCTTAGGAGGGTGTTGGGGCATAGGAAAGTGGGGACAGGTAGGGAGGGCAGACATGAGCAGTCGGGCTGTGTGAGGGAGAGGGGTGGTGATAGGGTAGGTAAGGGTGGAGGGGAGGTACAGCTAGGCTGGATGGAGTGCTAGGCAGGGCAGTCACAGTGGCTGCGCATGACCAGGTGTTGCATAAGGAGATGCTTGAAAGGACCAAACGTGGGTACATCCAGGATATCTGTTGGGAGACCATTTAGCCAACTGGGAGCCCAATAGTTAAAGGATCACTGGGCTTGCGCAGTCTGATAGAAAGGGACTTGAAAGGCATGTCTAGATACACTCCTAATGTTATGTGAGCAGGGAGCATGTGCAAGGAGGTGCTGGGAATTGGGAGGGGTTAGGCCTAGGCAGAGTTTCTTAGTGTATAAGCAGGTGTGGTACTTCATCCTGCTACTGAGATTCAGCCATGTAACCTGGAGTATAAGTCGCACGTACGTGTGGGCACCCAAACCAGGCGACAAGATTTGTTTAGGGCAACGCTAACTCTTTTTAGGGTTGTGTCAGCTGTAGCACTTTATATGATTAAGCCATAGTCCACAATCGAGAGAATGGAACTAGTAACTGCAGTTAGGAGTGTGTCTTGGGTCATGTTGTTTCTATGTCTATGGAGAATCCCTAGTCTACAGTTAACCGCCTTGGAGACTATGTTGATGTAGTCCGTGAAAGACAGAGTGCAGTCAAGGGTTATCCCGAGGTATTTAATGTCTGAACTTGCTCAACAAGGGCATTGAGGTTGTTGTGCATGGTGAGCATTGCAGATTTTAGTCTGTTGTGGGGGTTAGCATAGAGCATGGACTTCGTCTCTTTTTAAATTCATGATCAGTTTGTGCTATGTGAACCATTCTTCAACAGCAATAAAGCTGTCTTGTAGCCTGCTAGTAAGGGAAGGTGGGTCTGGATGGCTGGCGAATAACACCGCGTCATCCACATATAATAGTAGATCACCAGGGCAGGCTTGGACCCGATTATGTACCAGCATATCTAGTTCAGTGGACTTATAGTTATTAACAATGAAGTTGAAGAAGGAAAAGTTTCTAAAGGGGGTAGCAAAGGAAAGGCTAGCAAAATCTGTGGTCAGGGGGAGACAAACAAATGAGACCTGTAGCACAATCAAAGTAACTAACAGCAATCTCTGTGAGAAAGTACATTGTTAAACAGAAGCTCCAGGATAGGGCAAGTAATAAATGTGCACAGAGTTCTACACAACATGCTATCTAGCTGTGATGAAAACAGAGTGCAGACCACAGCGTACAAAAGTAGAGTATAGCTTAAGACCAGAGCATAGAGAAACATTGAAACATAGACTTTGACAGCAGATAAGGACCGCTTGGCTCACCAAGCCTGCCCATTTCCCTACCTATTGGTTAAGCTGCAGATCCTAGTGTAACATGCTCCCACCCATTTGAAGGGGCTTACCGTAAATGTGCCTCCGGGCTTTCTCCCATTGTCCCTCGGCGTCCTGCTACCTCCGTGGCTCCTCTGCCTCTAATTCTGGTCCCAGAGTGTTCCCCTGATAAATAAGCCCTGCTGGGCTCGCAAATTTAATTGCGAGCAGTCGGCATATCTCAGAGCCGCTGCTTGCACTATTATGGAGATGCACTCTCGCATCCGGCAGCTGTTACAGTCCAACAAGCAAAGTGTCTCCCCAGTTGTTCCCAGTGCCCAGTCTAAGATAAGAGGCACCGGGGACATGTAAAAGCTGGGAGAAATATTTTTAAAATAAATAAATAGGCAGTTGCCTAAAGCACTGCCTCCAGGGCACCAGAGAAAAGGTCAAGAGGCAAATGTCAGGGGCTGGAAAGCTCCAATGAATATTCATGAGCTACTGTGTGTTTCTGGGGGCAGTATGTTGCAGGAGCAGTGACTCCCTAAGGGTACTAGATATTTATTTGAGAGTGGACTCGTTTATGAGAGAACTGTCGGGGCTACAAATTAGTGGGGACATTATTAAATAAAAGTTAAACTGCTGGCTGCACCAGAACTTTAACCTGGGAGAACACTGATTAAGACTGCCTAGACTTAAACCGCAGTCACCATTTTTGTGCCTTTTCCACCAATCGGAAGTCAGGATTTAACAAAGGGGATCTTGGGACAATGCCAGAAACTTATGGGGATTAACTGGGACAAGTTCTAAGCACCAAAAAGGGAGCCAATTAACATCAGAGAACTGTTTAAGACAGCTTTGGCAGCCAATGGGATTTCTGGAACTTAGCCCCATATAAAAGGGGGCAACAGCTCATTTTTTTCAGATTTGAGAGATTCGTCCAGAGTTCAGTGAGAACTCTGGGGAGCTTGCCAGCTCTCAGAGGTTAGGCCTGCCAGGCCTAGACTTTTCCGGCCGTCAGTCCACAGGCCTAAGTGTCCAGTTAGCCCATGTTGGGGTTACAGCAACAGAGGATTCAAGCAGCATCCAAGCTGAAAGAAAGAAGAATCAGCCTGCAAGCTAGCTGGAAGGACAGAGCCTTACATATAAATGTGTTTAGTTTACCGAAGTGTTTGCATGGCCGACCAATTTGTGAGGTCTGCCGTGCACGTTTTCAGCCAGAGTAAATTGTTCTTACATCCTAAAGACCAGCATCTTGATGAGGACCATGAGGGAATTTTCTTCCTGTTTCATCAAGCCATCTGCAACAGGTCTCACTTCATCAGATCATCACTTGGTCTGGGTAGCGTGAGTACAAACAGTGTAGCTCCCTCCAACAAAGCTGCAATTATTGTGTGTAATCTGATTATTTGTTTAGGTTTGTTACAGTGGAGTAAGCCATCCGGCTCTGGCTTACAAATACTGGGTTAAAGTGCATGTGATTGTTTTCTTTCCCAAGGGCCCCAACAACAGCTGCAATGCCGGCCTACCCCGGGCAACGCTTCAGGCTAGCCTATTCCAACTGGGTACCCAGAGTGTGTGACTGTGACAGAGGGACTCTTAATGCATGCATGCTAAACCTGAATAAATCGGATCTAATTAATCAACAGCTAGATTTACTGCCCCACCCCTGTGTAACTCCCCCACATAAATCAGATTTTGTTCTTTCTGCATTTAAACTGGCTAAAGTGTACCTTTGTGGGGGCAATATTGCATTGTTGTTGAACTGTCTTACTGCTGATTTCATTCTACAGGGGGTCCCCAGGGCTTTCGCAGCTGAACCAGCCCTGGTGATAAGTGCACTAAGTGTGGGTTTAATACTGTATTCATATGTCATATGTGACTGTTTTTCTGCTATACTGTTTAGGCCACTAGAGGGGTGGTGGGGGTTATAGCACCCAGAGGGCTATACCAACAGCAGTCACGTTACCCTAAGACCATACCTCCAGGTGGAGGGACCCTTTCACAGAACTCAGGCCCCTCAATCTGTGCCTAGTCACGCAGGCAGGGGTAGTAGCCCTTGGGACAGTGCCACCTAGGGGATTTATCAGTTAATCAATAGCCTACTTCCTCCTACCCCCACCAGAATTGCCTTATGTCTGTCCCATACATTCTTGAATTTCCCCACTGTTTTTGACCCCGCAATCTCCTCAGGAAGGCTGTTCCATGTGTCCTCCACCCTCTCCGTGAAAAAATACTTCCTCATGTTGCCCCTGAGACGTCCCCTCTCTACCTTTAAATTGTGCCCTCTTGTTCTTGCACATCTCTTTTTCTGAAAGATGCTGCCCTCTAGGACTTTGTTGATTCCCTTGAGGCACTTGAAAGTTTTTATCCTGTCCCCCTTCTCTCTCCTTTCCTCATAGGCATACATATTAAGCTGCCTGGTGGTGGCTAAGTGGGGAGGCAAAGTGGTCATGACTGGAGTCTGACCGGAGTGTGAGAGGCTTTGTTTCTGACTTGCCTGAGTTACAACTTGAGTGGCAAACTATGCATCTGTGAGCCACGTTATTTCTGCTGACCTGCTCGATTCCTGCTGACAGCTTACTTTAAATTGCCTGCATTTCAAAAATCATCCTGCTGCAAGATTAAGTCTGTGTTAATATCCGTTTCACTGCTGGACTTGAGAAGTATGATCTGCTACTAAGTTTACTGGCTACTCTCTTAACTGTGCACAAGTACTGTTTCCTACTCAAGTACTGTTTATTTTAAGTTACTGTTGCCGTTTAATTTGGATTCTTATTTTTATTTTAGTCTTTGGTAACCGGGCAAGGCCCACTAGGCACAAGTGCCTGTTTTCAGGAGTGACCTGGGAGCACTGGGCAGTTAAGTGACTTGCTCAGAGTCACACAGTATGCAAATGGAGGTTGTGAGAATCAAACTCGGATCTGGTCTGCTGGATGTATCAAACTCATTCACACCTCGTTCCTCTATCCTCTAGGCTATACTGCTTTGTATATGATGACTGGTTGCCATAGCAACTGTGCACAACATGAATTGCCACCCAATTTCAGCTGCTTTTACCTGTTTACCCTTGATGCTGTTAATTTCCCATGTCCTGTTGGTGGCAGCTGCAGGCAACGAGGAGGCAACAGACTTTGAAAGGTAGTCTGAATTCTGGAGTGATAGCGTCTGCGTGGTGGTGGCTAGGCGGGCAGGCAAAGTGGTCATGACTGGACTCAGACCGGAAGATCGGGCCAGGAGTATATTGCCCAGTGACATTATTTGATTGTGTGGAAGTGTTGCAATGGCAGGGGGTAGTGTTTTACTAATGGCTCTTTATGTGTGTTTTCTGTGCACAGATGCTGTCCTTAGTAGGCCAGTTGATAAAGAATTTTATGAGTTTACCACTGATGAGACAGCGTCTGGTACAGTCTACAATTACACAATGAATTATGGCCTTGTGTATGGTACTGTATACAAACATATGGGATATGCTGTCGAATTTGGTATGTCTAAAACTGGACTTACATTGAAATGGCAGTGTCTTTTTAAGATGTCTGTTTTTAGGGATCTTATACTATTGCTTGCTGGAGATGTAGAGACTAATCTGAGCCCTGTTAATGATGTGGCTGACGCTGATTATTTTAGACATAATACTTTAGGTATGAGAATCATGCACTTTAATGTTCAAAGTTTATGAGCCAAGTTTCATGAGGTGGAAGCTTGGGTTGGGATGTATTGCCCTGATGTTTTGGCACTTAGTGAAACTTGGTTGCATTCTGAAGTGTCTACTAATGAGATTTATTTTTTATTTATTTTATTTTAGACTTTTGGTAACTGGGTAAGGCCCACTAGGCACAATTGCCTGTTTTCAGGGGCGACCTGGGAGCAGTGGGCCGTTAAGTGACTTGCTCAGAGTCACACAGTATGCAAGTGGAGGTTGTGAGAATCAAACTCAGGTCTTGTCTGCTGGATGTATCAAGCTCATTCACACCTCATTCCTCTAACCTCTAGGCTATACTGCCAGCCTGGTTATAACATTTTTAAGAATGATAGACCAAAGGGTCTTTTTGGTTTTTGAAAAGAATATTTTTACAGGTTGCCTGATTTATGGTGAGCACTTAGCACTTCAGGTCTCTTTGGGTCATGTAAAAAAACTGACCATCTGCTGTTCATATATACCTCCTAGGATATGTAAAGAAGGCTTATTAGAATTTGTTGATAACCTGGATCACAAATCATTTGGGGAGCATTTGGTACTGGGTGATTTAATTCTAATAATTTTAATCCTGACATGGCTAAATTTAGTGGTTTGTTGAATCCGCTAAATTTGCAACAGTTAATTCATGTGTCTACTAGGTTAAATACCAAGACAAATAGACACACAGCCTTAGATCGGATAATAACAAATAAATCAAATCATATTTTAAATTGCGGTATTACGGCTGACTCAGTAAGTGATCATAGTCCCATTTTTTGCTCCTGGAAACACATGGGCCCAAGGAAACCTGAACCTGTGATACATACTTCAAAGAATTTCAAAAATTTTAACCTTGAAAGGTTTTGTGAAAGTTTAAGATGTGTGGATTTAGCTGGCCCAGTGGCGCTGAGGGTTGAGGCGCTGGACGCCACACCTCGCGCCATGCCAGAGATCTGGATTCGGGAGCGGACTCTGGTGCCAGGGGTTGACAGGGGAAGGAGAGGATTGATCATCCAACAGACTGCTCTCCTCTCCGGGGGCTTTGGGTTGTCCAGTGTCCTGGCGGTCTCCGATGGTGATCGGAGGCATTACCGGATGCAGACCAAGAGCCAGGGTTCGAGCTTGGCTAATGCCAGCAGGATTGCCGTGCGCCATGGCATCAGAGCACCCCATGCTCGAGGGGGGAGGAGGAGGGGAACTCATGGGACAAAAACAAGAAAATCCCCTCCTGTCAGATAGGCGACGGCCCTCACAGTGCCATCTGCTACACGCCCAACACTGAATCCCCGCCTCTGGCCTTCGGTCACCTCCAGCTCTACCCTCTCTGGCTCATGGTGACAGTAATGTCCTTGAAGAAGGCTGGGGTCACAGTGGGTGGTAGAGTGGCTCTGGTGAGCTGAGTGGCCTGAGAGAGTTCCGACTAGGAGGACGACTAAAGAGAATAACAAAAAAAAAGATATGTGGATTGGTCTTATTTGCACTAGATTCCTGAGGTGAACTGTGCTTTAGATCATTTTTTTTATGAATTTATATCTGTTTTAAACACCTTTGCACCATTAAGAGGTGAAAATCTGGAAAGAAATTAGGTTGACTAAATCCTTTGCTGATTAAATCAATGCACAGAAGAGAAGGCATGGAAGCACTATAAGAAAGTTGGATCATTGAGGGCACTCCAGGAATATTGCTGTCTATGCAATAGGTGTAAGGCACAGATCAAACTGGCAAAAAGCAGTTACTTAAGAAAAAACAAATTGATGGGCCCTTAGATAAGAGAAAATTTTGGAACACGGTTCATAATTTGATTAATCCTAGTGGAGATTCCGTGATGTCTATGAAATTGGCTGATGATACGGTTTCCTGTCCAAAACTTATAGCAAACAAGTTTAATCACAGATTTGTCAATTTAGATAAGTACTTTTGTGCCGGTTACAATAATCTTTTTCCCTGAATCTACTCCTGACAATAAGAAACCTAAGTCTTATTTAAAAGTCTCTATTCCTAAGGAAGTAGGTAGGTTTTTACATCAGCTTAAACCTGATAGCTCACCTGGCCATGAAGGTCTGTTGCATAACTTACTGCATGATGCAGCCGAGGTCCTGTCGTATCTGATTAGTATTGTGATAAATTTATCATTTGTTACGACTGAGCAGTCTGATTTGTGGAAACATGCACTGGTAGTGCCTGTGCATAAATCCAGCTCTCATCATGATTTTACAAATTACAGGCCCATTTCCATTTTGTCTGCTATAGCTAAGATTCAGGAAAGGATAGTTTTTAAGCAGCTTATTGATTATATTGATTACAGCAATTTGGTGTCAAGGCATCAGCACGGATTCAGGAAGGGGTACGGGACAGAGACTGCCTTGGTCAAGTTCACGAACGCGGTCCTAGAAGGTATGGCGAAGGGGTGTTTGACTGGGGCAGAGTTTGTGCACTTGACCAAGGCATTCAGTCTGGTTAGCCATGAATTTCTGATCAAAAAAATTAAGTGCATTGGGTGTAGGTCATCCTGCTCTAATGTGGTTTACAGATTACTTACAAAACAGGTATTAAATGGCAAAATATAGGGGCTATGTTTCTGGGAAACTTGCAATTAAATATGGAGTACTGCAGGCTCCATATTGGGTACTATTATATTTTTTCTATTTTGATGGGATTCTAGTGCACTGAAAGATGCTGGCCTTACGCTTTATGCTGACCATGCGGTGGTATACAGTATGCACATGGTAAAACAATCTTTGAGTTAAATTCCATTCTGTCCAGAGAAATGGGTAATCTTCAGCATTGGCTAGATGTAAATCAATTGGTTTTAAATACAAGAAAAACAAAAACTATAGTTTTTGGATCATCTCCTAGATTAAAAACCTTGGGGGGCATGTCTTCATGTTGAAGCATTAGATGGTGATGTTTTCGAGAATGTGGATACTTTTAAATATCTGAGTGTTGTATTAGACCCTTTGTTGAGTTTTGATTCTCATTTGAGTAGTGTTCATTCAAAAAATTCATAGTAAGTTAGATATATTGTATAGGTTAAGGTCTTTTATGACAGATGAAACTAAAATGGCTATTGCCAAACACTGCCTATTGCCAATTGTTACTTATACCTCTTTGGTCACTGATAATGCCTCTATGAATTTTGTGTCCAAAAAATCTGTCCTATTGCAAATGGGTAAATTTGCATTGTCTCTTCCCCATGTCACCCATCATTGTACAGTCTTGGATAGAATGGGGTAGCTTCCAATCCATGCTAATTATAATTATCTTATGGCTAGGTCTGTGTATAGAATATTACAGTTAGGAGAGTCACTTAGCCTTTACAGATTTTTGCAGTGTCTGGATCTGGGTAGATTAACTAGGGCTAGGATGGGTGGGTCTGCTCTGATGTTTCCCTTTAGGAAAAATGTTAGAGGTCAGAAGGCTTTTTCTTATATAGCACCTATCATTTGGAATCATATTCCAACTGTCATTAGGGGTCTGTTTACTTATGCTGCTTTTTCACACTCCTTAATTTTGTATTACAAATCATTACATGATGTACGTGGTTTTCTTACCACTGAGGTTAATTGTTTTAACTGATTTTACATACGATATGAATTTTTGACGTGGAATTTTATTCCTATATTGTCTATCTGTTATTTGCTTTGAATGTATTTATTTTGTTTTGTCTGTGTGGGTTGCACCTGTAAAAGGATGTAATGTCCAGTTGTGCTTACCCAGTAAACAAATAAAAGAAAGAAAACTCTTTTAGTCTCTCTTCATATGGCTTCTGGTGCAGACCCTGCACCATTTTAGTTGAGTTGCCCTCCTCTGGAGTGCCTCCATCCTGTCTATGTCTTTGTGGAAATGGGGTCTCCAGAACTGCATGCAGTACTCCAGATGGGGCCTCACCAACTGTCTGTACAGAAGGATAACAACTTCCTGGTTTCTACTGGTGATGCCTCTCCCTATGCATCCAAGTATCCCCCAGCCCTCCTTACTGTCTTCTCACATTGCTTGCCTTCCTTAAGGTCATCTGGTATGACCACCCCCAGGTCCCTTTCCTTTTTTGTTGTTGTTAGTACCTCCTCCCCATTGTGTACTCTTCCGCTGGGTTTTTGTTTCTCAGGTGCATTACTTTGCACTTCTTTGCCTTGAATCTAAGCTGCCTTACTTTTGACCATTCCTCCAACCTTGCGTAGTCCCTTCTCATCCTCCCCCCCCCCGTGTATCAACCCTGTTGCACATCTTTATGTCATCTGTAAAGAGGCATACTTTTCCTTCCAACCACTCCGCAATGTCACCCATAAAGACATTAAAGAGGACTGGTCCCAGTACTGAACCCTGAGGTAGCCTGCTAGTAACCCCCCTTTCTTCGGAGTGTACTCCGTTTACTATTACCCTCTGTGACCTGTTGTCCAGCCAATTTTTTACCCAGGGTACCACCCTGGGACCCACTCCCAGGCTGACTAGCTTGTTTTTTAATCTTTTGTGTGGGTCTGTGTCAAATGCCTTGCTAAAGTCTAGATAGGCCAGATCCACAGCCCCTCCCTGGTCTATTTCTTTGGTCTCCCAGTCAAATAAATCTATTAGATTCACATGACATGACCTTCCCACTGTGAATCCATGCTGCCTTGGGTCCTGTGCCCCACTGGCCTCTAGGTACTCAACAATTCTTTCTTTTAGAAGTTATTCCATCATTTTCCCTATCACTGAGGTCAAACTAACAGGTCTGTAGTTTCCTGCCTCTGCACCAATAATTACAGGTCAGCCCAAAACAGCAGAATAGAACAAGGTACCAAATAACAAAGGGAACCAAGTTGATACTTCTCACTAAGACATATGCAATGGTTATTGGGTCATTTTAGTTATAAGTAACATATCCTGTTCTACTAGTTCCACTCTTTTCCTGTGCACAGTATAAACCATGGACGTGCAGCACAAAACAGTTCAGAGTTGCGCTGCTTGATCGTAGCACTCTAAGTTGTGCAATGCCAGGCCCCACTTTCACATTGGTAATATAAAGTGGTAAACCTAATCCAGGGCCTAACTGCCACCCAAATAAACTGGGTATTAGTCTACCCCACTGCAGGAATTGCCCTTTCAGTGGGCTTACCGGGAGAGTCTGAGTCAAACATAATAGGTGAGGTAATATGTTTATACTGATGCAGTCTACCCACTGTATCAAAAAAAGTAATAGCCATGCATATTCTTTTTATATTTTGGGTTCTCAATACCAAACCTGGAGGCACAGCACCATAGCAAATCAACTTTTCTTGATAACAATATTGCATCTCTGCAGAAAGTACCTGTTTGTTAAATGTAAATGGTTGATGAACCGGACAGTATGCTATTTAAATAGACAGGTATCCATAATGAATACAGTGACTGTGTAAAAGTCATCTGGAACTAGTGTAGCTGTTACTAATACCACAGCATGATCATCTGCACCTCTCCATCATCTATGGGATCATATTTTGCATCTGAGTTATGTGGCTGTCTCTAAGTCATGGTACGTCTCTCTCTATTTCATTCTATCTCAATGGGCATTACCTCATAATGATATGGTAAGTATCTCATAAAACAATGCAAAATGTAACACCTCAATGTATGAATGACATCACATGTCGCTGTGGTGTGTGTGTGTCAGGACAAAGTTAATAATTTCCTAAAACTGCTTTTTTTTCCTCCCAATGCTTTTCTGTTTAAAGTACCTTGGTCTCTTCAGCACCAGCCAGCCTACCAGACAACCTTCTCCAGCAACCTGGTCTCTGGTACTGACGTAGAACCCATCTCCAAACAACAAGTTAGCCACCCATCTTGCCAGTCACCGAGACAGCCAACTATACGGTGAACCAAAAACCTCCACCAGAAACGCAGTTTTTCATTGACCTATCAAAGGCATTTGATATGGTTCATCACACCCTCCTCTTACAGCAGTTCTTTGAAAGTGGACTCACAACACAAACTGTGGGCTGGTTTAGCAGCTACCTGAGCCGCTGCACCCAAATATCAGGATTGGGGAAGTCCTATCTGACAGTCAACCTGTCAGATCTGGAGTACCACAAGGTTCTATATCGGGGCCGCTGCTATTCAGTGTCTTCCTAAACAACATCCTGGCAGCTTGCCAATGCCACATGCTCTTATATGCAGATGACACTAAATTTTGCCAGCAACCAGCTACCGGAACTCTTCAAAAAAGACCTCCAAAGTAGCTTCGTAGCAGCTGAAAAATGTTTTAAGGAACTAAAAGTGGTCTTGAACTATAAAAAGACCAAAACCGTGTTCTACGTATCAACCCACAGCAAACATAAAAGCTACCTCCTAGGCCATAAAGAATGACAGTGGCAACACCCTGAAACTTCTTCCACACTTCAAATACCTGGGAGTAACTGTAAACTCTACCTTGTCCTTCACTCAGCACATCGACAACACTGCCAAAGTCATCAATACCAGAATTAGCCTCCTCTACAGACACAGACATTGTCTCACCCACAAAGCAATGGACCTGGCAATTAGCAGCTCGATTGTATCCCTTATAGATTATGGTCTAGTAATATATGGATCTGCAACTGACACAGCACTCCAGTACACCACTGTTGCACTAAATAAAGCTTGCAGTCTGCTCACTAACACTCCCAAACTAACCCATATCTACGAACTCTATACCTGTACTGGCTGGCTACAGCTGAATGACAGAGTAAGATATCAAGCCTGCCTTCTTGTCAAAAAGGTCTCATTAAACTGGTTTCCACCTGGAGCGCAGAATCTGCTGTCCCTTCCGCTAAATACCAGGCAAACCAGGAGCTCCTCCACACAATCTTTCTATGTACCCAGATGCCACACATCCATGGCACAACGTGCCTTTGCGTATCGGGCACTGCTCTGGACAAATGCTCTTCCACTGGATATCTCTGGCACAGCTACACTTGGACCCCTTCAAACTTGAATTGTGCCAACACCTTATTCATATGAGTACCTGCAGGTGTCACCACTGAGTCATCCTATGCACCTGCTGACTTAACCAGCACTTTCCAGCCCCTATCCCTGGAATAGGCAAACCATGGCACTTAGCCCCATCTCCAACCCCTTTATCCCAAACTACCCACTCTGCCCACACTAACCTGTCTACCCAACCCCTTCTTCCCCACTCCTCCTTCTGACTCAGGTTTACTTTGCACATCGCCGCAGTTACCCAATTGGCTTGGATTTATGTACCCTTATGTTAATATTTTCATTATCTGTTTACTGTACTCTCAATGTTTTATCTG
Source organism: Neoceratodus forsteri (assembly GCA_016271365.2). NCBI lineage: Eukaryota > Metazoa > Chordata > Ceratodontiformes > Ceratodontidae > Neoceratodus > Neoceratodus forsteri. The sequence goes on along the minus strand of CM057449.1, from coordinate 236,777,078 downwards.
TATATTGTGCTGAATTGCTTGCATTGTTGCTTATGCACATGACGTGTATCCTCTCAACGAGCACCTGCTCACAGGTGTATCCAAGATTTCAATAAATAAATAAAAAATAAATAAAAGTCTGGTGCCAGCACAGAGCTCATCACCAAACAGTCAGTCAGCCAGCCAGAACTATCCTTACAGAACTTAGACTTTTCCACCAGTCCAGAGCCTATCATCATACACCAGTCAGCCAACACCATTCTCAAACAACCCAGTCTCTTGCACCAGTGTTGAGCCCATTGCCAAACTGCCACACAGAACCCTCCTCCAGCAACCCAGTCTCTTGCACCAGTGTAGAGCCTGTGGTTCCTGGACAGTCTCTACTGTTTAAGCGTATGTTAACAGAAGTGGAAACATTCTCTGTGGCTTCTTGTCACTCTCTACTGAATAGGTATTGGGAGGGCAGCCTACTCTGTGGTTCCATACAAGTCTCAACTGTTGAAGCACGAGGTGAGCAGAATCATCCTTTGTAGTTCCCTATAAGTCTCCTATGTTTTAGCATGAAGGGAGGGGAAACATTTTCTGTAGTTTCCTACATGTCTCCACTGTTTAAACAGGAGGGAGGGAGGGTTAGCATTTTCTTTGGTTACCTACAAGTCTTCATGATTTAAGCATGAAGTAAGAAGACGCATTCTTTGTGGTTCCCTAGAAATGTACAAGCAATAATACCCAACAGGGTTGGTGGTTTAGAGCTATGCCCACCTAACCAGGGGCATAAATGAAGCCCAAAGCCACAGGCTGAGGGCCTTATAGACTCTGGAAGGATGGGTATAGTCATACCATCCACTCTGAGGGTATTATTGCATTTAGAAAATGGTTATATGTAAAGTATTTATTCAGAAACAAACAGAATTTGTTAAAAGTTAAAAGAATAAAAATAAAAATAATTTCAACAGCGTTTAATAAAACATTTCAACAGACTTCCATGCAAAGTAGTCCCTCTGCTGGTAGAATTACCAATAGAGGGCACTGATGTTTACCACAGACTGTTTGTTTTTCTCTTGTCCCTCTCCCCCTCAGCAGTTCACAGTACAGAAAAAAAAGTGTCAGATACAAGTTTTTTTTTATTAGTGGCGTTGTATTCTGAGCACCATCGGGTAAACAACTTTTTTTGTTTTATGAGTGGCAGTTGCATTCTGCGTGATTGTGGATGAACAGCTCAGTGAACTATTTTTTTTTTTTCCTTTTCAATTATGCTGTTATTGGAAGCCAGAGATGGCACACAGAGGAGAGTGGTCAGGGTAGTTTGCCAGGGCTGAACAGGGGGTAATCAAGAGTGGGAGGCAGTAGCGATGATGGCACCAGCAGTACTTAGTTGTTTTTCACTGCCGCAGATGAAGACATGCTGCTGGTTTGTGGCAGAAGAGACAGCAGTCAGCGGCTGGAGGATGGGGACATTAATAATGCAGTGGGCAGCTTGACAGGGACATCAAGACTGCAGTGGGAGGCTTTGTGGAAAATTATCAAGCAGTTGGCAATTCAAATTTACTTTCACATGATGAAAACAACTCACAGAGTTGGGGGTAAGCAAGGAAACTTTTAGATGGGCATTGTTGCCTCATAAATGCCCACCTAGACAAGTCTCTTAGTCAATCAGAAGCCAGTAATTGTTCAACTCATTTTCAAACCACTGTTTAAAGCATGAGGGGAGGGAAAGAAAATCAATTTCTGTGGTTCCCTACAAGTCTTCACTGTTGAAGTATGAGGGGAGTGGAAGCATTCTCTGTCATTCTCTACAAGTCTCTACTGATTAAGCGTATAGGGAAGGGAAGCATTTGCTGTGGTTCCCTACAAGTCTCTGCTGTTCAAACACAAGGGAAGGAGAAACATTCTCTGTGGTTCCCTGACAGTTTTCTCTGTTTAAATATGAAAGGAGGTGAAGCATTCTCTGTGGTGCCTATGAGTCTCCATTGTTTGGGTGTAAGGGGCAGGTGCCAAGGATAGCATGGCTGAGCCATGGTCAAAAACCACGACCATTGCTATGAAATCACACCACAGGCAACCATGGTCATCTATGGCCAGAACATGCCATTTGCAATGACCATGGTCACCCCTTGCCAACAACAATGCTATAAGGTCGAATGCTCATTGGTTGCAGCAATCTCTGGACCAGCTTAGCTCCTAGAACTAATTCCCCTGCCCTAAGACCCATGGCAGAGGCTCCGTGCCCCAGGAATTGGTTGCGGATTTCAGCCTCGGCCCCTGGAACTAGAACTCTACAAGCGGTGTCCCTAGCGGCTGTTTTTTTGTGCTGAGTTCGAGCTGCTTCTTTCCTTGTGTGTAGCCTTCATTGAAATGTTTAGAACTGCGTGGAATGTTAGCCTTGTATAACTTTTAGCTGAATTTCTAGGTGCATCTTTCCTCGTATTGTAAACATTATTGTAAGTTACTGACTGCATGGAATGTTAGTATTTTTTACCTGAATATCTAACTGTCTGTCTGTTAGGTACTAGTTCAAAATCCATGCAGATTTTTTTTCTTTATTTTTTTAGCCATGTTATCATCCTTACCTGTGTTTTTTTAGCTGCCTCCTTAAATGTGCTACACCTGTTAGTGTAAGTCTAGAATCTCATGGAATTGTAGCCTTTTTAGTCTTAGCCAACGGTCTGTTCCTTCAACAGACAGCATTTTATTTATTGTATTCAGCCTGCCCCTACCTTACCCCCTGCTTCTATTTTTGCTTTTTCTATTAAATCCTTTCTCCCACCAACCACTAGCTATTACAGATCCCCTCCTACTCAACCCCAAGTCACTTAGCTAACACCAGATTAGTTAAATGGCCATTTAAATGCTTCCTTTTTATTACTTAAATTCAGGCACCAGTGTTTAAGCGTCTGGGATTTTCCCTTCTGTCTTTTCCAATTCCTTTGTTGAAAACAGCCCACACCCAGTTTCCTCTGCCCACTGTAAGCCTTATGTAGGCAGGCTGTATCTTTTCCTTCCTCCATTTCCAGGCAGCTCACTAAACAGTATGTAGGTACTAACCGTCCTCCTCTCTTCTCTTTCAGGAAACACCCTGAGCGGGTGCCGAAAAGCTGCCTCCAGCTTGTGGCCCAGCCACTGATCTCTGCTGGCTGTGCCTTCACCCCTGCCTGCTCCCTGGAACTTCCCTCAGATGTCAGGTATGGCTCTCAGATTGTATCATGGCAGTTCCATTGGCTGCTTCAAGGCTCAAGAAACACCATGATTGGCTCACTGCTATAAGGCCAAATGCTCATTGGTTACAGCAATCTCTGGACCAGCCTAGCTCCCAGCACCGATTCCTCAGCACTAAGACCCATGGCAGAGGCTCTGTTCCCTGGGAATCACTTTCAGCCTCAACCTCCTGGAACTAGAAGCCTGCAAGCGGTGTCCCTAGTAGCTGTTTTTTTGGCCCACCCACCTAGACCTCCTTTAAATGCACTTAGACTCCTCCCATTCACATCTGCCTTCCTGTCATTGACTGCTAATACCCCCCCAAGTGATAAATAACTAAAGCCGACTACATGCCTAAAGCTCCAGCCCTTCTAAATAGACTAACCTCCTCCTAGCACCCTTAGTCCTTAACGGCTGTGCTTCTGATCCTTGCATTCAGTGTGGTCTACCCCTGTTTGGCTATCTGACCACCCAAATCTGTGTGGCTTCCAGCATTCACTCAATTAGATTACCACATTACCCCATCATGTATGAGCTATTATTCCTAGGCTTCTTCATATTAGGAAATCTACACTATACCTTCTCACCCCTCTGTCATTCAGCTAGGCCGGTGTATTCTGCCATATTCCCAGTCCTCCTAATGCCGGATATCTATACCATGCTACCTAGCAGCTCCACCACCTATATTAGATATACCACTGAGGACAATCCACCTCACTGTAACAGCATCCCCTCCCTCCCTGCTCCAAATCTTTTGACTATCTCATTATGGGTGTTCGTTTTTTCATCCTTATCAAATTACAATTTCTCTGTTTACTGCACCACTACAATACCTCCCCAAGTCCAGACATAGCAAACATAAACTCTAAGCTCCTGCTTGGAGCCCTCAAAAAGCTTCTACTGCTTATGCTGTTTTGTTCAGTAAATGTTAAACTCAACCCAGGGCCACAACCCCTATCCCCGCCCCTTTAGGTATTCAAAATCTAAAAGGCATTACCTTCATATACCTTAGTGTGTGTAGTCTCCTGTGAAAGCTGGATTCAGTCCAGGCCTGGATCTCCCACTCAGATCCAGATGCACTGGTTGTCTCAGAGACTTGGCTGAAGAGTTCCATTCCTAACAATGAAATCAAAATCCCTCATAACAATGTCTTCCAGGTGGGTAGATCCACCAGACGTGGAGAGGGTTAGATATCTATGTCTGGGATAAATTCTCAGTTACGCTCATGCACACTATATCAGCCCCCAAGGAATTTGAATGGGTTTCCATTAGACTTTCCCTTCCATCCTCTGAGTCGATCCATATTATTGGCTGCTACAGGCCCTCAGTAGGAGGCCTTGTGCTTCTGAACCAGATATGTGAAGCTGTGGAATTGCAGCTCAATTGAAAGCATCATCGTGGGTGACCTTAACAAGGATTGGCTCTCCAACTCATCTAAACTATTAAAAGATCTATGCAACAAACTCTGTTTCACTCAGCTCATAACTGAAGTCATCCACCCAAATTCTAAATCACCTGCAAATAGCACATTACTGGACCTCATCATAGTCAACAAACCTCATCTTTTCAGTCATATGGGTGTGTTCTTTGATGACATCAGTGATCATTGTGCAATAGCTTGTGCTCGATCCTCACCCAGACTTCCATCCCCTTCCACTCATACTTCAGAAAGGAATAAACAAAACCTTAATATCCCTAATCTTTTAGCAGACCTTAATAACATTTGCTGGCAAGATTTCTACCTCTCTCCCTCTGTGAACTCAGCCTGTGAGATCTTTCTAAAGCTAGTCCTCAATGTTGTGGACAAGCATGCTCTTCTGTCCAAATCATGCACCAGGAAGAAATCCTGTCGGTGGTTTTCTGCTGAGCTAAAGGTTACCATTTGCATCAGAGATACCCTCTGGAAAAAGGCCAGAAAAATAAAAGACCCAGCTGACTGGGCTGCATTTAGGAAATCGAGGAATCATTGCACCGATATCACAAGGGCCACCAAGAAAGGCTTTTTCCAATCTAGGTTAGCATCTGCTGTAAACAATTCTGCCGATTTCTGGAAAACTCTAAGGGAAATCGAAGGACACCATTCAGTTAATGCCCTCCCTGACAAAATTACCTTTGGCAATACCAGCACCACTGACAGACCCGGTATACTTGACCTCCTAAATATTCATTTTGCGATGGTTGGCCTAGCCTTCGATGCATCTGCTGCAAACAAACTTCGTCTATAGACCCTAGGTCCTACTATTGCCAGTTACCCTTGTAAGGCCCCTCCACCAGAAGACAAATTCTCCTCCCACCCTGTTATGTATAAACTGGTGGAGGATCTGCTCCTGTGTTGTAATACTAGGCAAAGTGCAGGAGCAGATGACTTAGAACCCTTCTTATTAAAACTAGGCCACATGCTTTAACTGCACCAATAGTTCACCTGTTCAATTTGTCCTCATCTTCCGAAGAACTTCCTTCCATTTGGAAAGTGGCACATGTTGTCCCGCTATTCAAGTCAGGTGATCATAGTGACCTGAATAACTACATGCCAATGTCCTTGCTGCCCATTCTCTCAAAACTTCTCAAAAAAGTAATAAATACCCAGCTAAGAGAAAATTTGGACTCGGCTCTGATTCTAAACCCCATGTAGGCAGGATTCAGGAAAATTCATAGTACAATCTCCACCTTAGCTAAGGTAATGAAGGACTGGCATTTAGCACTTGACTCCAAACACTTCATCAGCACCCCATTTCTTGACTTGAGTAAGGCATTCGAATCAGTCGACCACAGTCTGATACTTGACCACCCTCCAAGACATTGGAGCAGATGTTATTGCGGTCATTTGGTTCACATGCTACCTAAAGGGCAAAAAACAGTAAATTAAGGCACAAGGAGACCTGTCACTGCTTAAGACATTACTCAGGGGTGTTCCCCAAGGCTAAGTTTTGGGACCTTTACTTTTCCCAATCTACATTAATAGTATGGATGTAGGCATTAGTCAAGCAAGTGTACATTTGTTCGCTGATGATATTGTTATCTACGTACCCGAACCTACCCTGGAGTTTGCCTGTGAGGTGCTGCAATGTGAGTTCAATACACTTCAGCATAATCTTCTGAGTCTTAAGCGCCTTCTGAATGCAAAAAAATGAAGGCCATGACTCTGTCACCCAATCTTGTCCAAGATAAATCCCTCTCTTTGGGTACTCAGTCACAAATATCATCCCTCCTAGGTGAGCCCATTAAAGCCATAACAAAGTTCAAATATCTTGGCTTTTGGCTCGATCATAAACTTTCTTACATGGTTCATATAGAGGAACTATGCAAAAAGTTAAAACAATGCCTAGGGCTGTTCTTCAGAATCAAGCACCTCCTAACTCAGGAAGCCAAGCTAAGACTAGTACAAACCACATTTCTTCCCCTCTTGGATTACGCAGATATCCTTTACAAGCATGGCCCGGTTCAACCTTAGTAAACCTTGACATGTTGAATAACAGGGCCCTAAGATTAATTACCAGTGCTCCCCTTAGAATGCATCATTGTGTGCTATATGCTATGTTTGGTTGGTAGTCCTTAACAACCAGAAGGCTCAGAAATTCAGCCTAAATATAAACCAAACGCTTTTAAGAAAGCAATCTGAGTGCACGGATATTTTTTTATATCGCAACTGAGGAAGGCTACGGCCGAAACGTCAGCTGTTTTCCTGTGCGTCATCACACATGTGGGCTGGTCTGCTTGGCTGTTCTGATCAATAAGTATGATGCATTAAGTTGCGATATAAAAAAGTTTCATTTATTTATTTCACTTGATACTGTCGCTGCACCTCGTATGTTGTTGTGAAAAAAGTTATTTGTGACTGGAATAAAATTTAAGGACATGGTAAGCTGTGCCAAAATTTCGTTGTCACATAATCTTTTGATCCGTGCACTCGGATTGCTTTCTTAAAAGTGTTTGGTTTACATTGTTTTCTCTGGGTCTGTAGTAGCACCTGGTTAAATTACTCTCAGTTCTAGAGAGTTTGAGCACCTCAAATGTTTGTTTGTTTCAGTGTCAGAAATTCAGCCACCTGGATCTTCAGAGCTCTATCTGGTATGCTACCTTCACATATTTCCAACATCCTAACATACTCCACTGGAACCAATTTGCTCAGGAGGCATTCCTACCTGTATCTAAACATCCTCCATCACAGAACTCACTTCGGGGCATCATCTCTAAGTCACTACCTGCCCACCCTATGGAATAATTTATAGAACACCTTAAAACTGCCATCCCTAATTAGAATGTCCTCCTTCAAATCTCTTATAAGATGACTTCTGATTGACCAATACAACTGGTACTCCTAATCATGTCCTCCAGCCATAATGGCCATGCTGCCGGGCTTCCAAGCACCTTCTAGAAAGTGCTAATACCCAGTCTGACATTCATATCCATTAATACCTACTTCTAGCCACCAGCTCCTGCTTCAGTCAACCACAATCTGCTATTGATTACCTTCCAAGTCACCTACCCACACCCACTCCCACCCTTCATACCCACACCCCCTTTCGAGGCTCCTGTTCTCACCTTTCTTTTTTTATGCTTGTTCCTGCTGCACCCCTGTCTAACTGCTGTTCACCATCCTAGGTATGCTTCACTACCTCTGCTCTATGGGCATTCTTACTGGATCAATGGAAAACTTTGTAAATCCAATGCTTGCTTTTTATCATGTATTACCTCCTAACATTTTTTATTCTTTTTTTTTGTAGATATTGTATAAATCGTATATAATCTTGTACTGTTTGGAATGCACCTTTTGTAACTTCACTGTTTTTTATGTATATTTTGCTGTTATGAATTGTCCAGGCCCACTTCATAAATGAGTTCTCAACAGTGTCCCATCTGGTTAAATAAAGATGATTGATTGATTGAATAGTCAAACTAAGACCACAGAGGATTGAATGACCATAGTCATCCATAGTTATCAGATTCAGACATTTCCTTCATAATAAAAACAATTCTGCACTGATCATTTCATTATTTTTAAACAACTTTAACATACTGTAATAACTACATATTACCCAGACATGCTCTTGCAATAGCTTCTACGTATGTACACAGTGCTGCTGCATTTCTTTTTCTAATTGAGTCTCTTCTCATTTGTAACTGAGAGAATGGCCGAATCACTATTTATACCACTGTGTAACTAAACTCTGAAGATGTCACGAGTTCATCTAGTAATATTTTTATGTTCAAGTAATTAATTTATTTCTGTAAATCCTATTTTATGTTCAGAAATTACAAAAAAAAAAGTTAAGAGTGTATTTGTGTGTTTAAAGCGTAAAATTCTGCATTCTGATATACAAGTACATTATGCAAATTTGGTTGCTATCCCATACACTTATGGCCATGGTCAAACATGGATGAACCACAGTGTGTCCAGAACATTCAGAAAACATGCTAAGAAAAGAGTATCTGTATGACATACCAATGCAGACAAGCCCGGCCTCCGAAATCCAGATGTCGAAATCCCAACGGACACAATCTCGATGGTATGGCAACCTCCAGACAGTCACATTCCAGACAGTATGGTGACCCCAACGTGTTTATAAAAATTTAGCAGAGGGTGTGGAGTGGGGGGGCAAAGCTTCCCATGGAATATTATCAGGAACTGCGTTGTCCATTGGGATTGTGGCCATGGGGATTTTGGCAGTCGGACTTGTCCGCATCAGGATCTTGTACCATATCCTAAGAAAGGCCATAACACATGGAGGTCATGCTTGAAGAATTCTATTGCAGCTGTGACCAGTAACAGTAGCCAAATAAAATCAAATAGTTTATTATTGAATATGGTCTATTGATAAACTGCAGACTTTTTGGCCATAAGATGACACCCCTTGTTAACCCATGTGGCTTCATCAGTTTTAAAGTGATAACTATGTAAATTACAACCAGGTACTGTCATATATGTATGTAAGATGTTTTCTGCTTGAATAAACAAATCAGAAATTTATTTGGAATGTTTGACATTGTAAATGTAGTAAAAGGTGAAAGTGAATGTGCACAGTTAGTTAAACTAAGAATAATTATGGTCAAGCATGGTCAGTGTCAATCATGGTTAAAAATGACGATGGTTGACCATATTCTGACCATGTTAGATCAACAGTGGTTTTTAACCATGGTCATCAATGACAGTCAGAGCATGGACAAACATTTTCAAGCATGGTTGAACATGGTACCATGGTCAAATCCTCACTGAGGCATTCTCTGTGTTTATCTGCCAGCCTTGCTGTGTACAGTATGTATGTGTGTGGGGGTGGGTGGGGGAGACTATTTTCTGTTGTTCCTCATCAGCCTTTTCTATGTGGGAAAGGGTAACATCATTTTTGTTCCTCATCTGTCTCAGCTGTTTAAGTAGAAGCAGGCCCTTACCTAAAATAGGTTTCTGAATGTCTGTTTAATTATGCTGGTTAATAAAACGTAAAATAAAAACATGGAATAGTATCTGTTTTTCAGTACCTTTTCTCATAAAAGGGCTCCTTGTATGGTCCATCATAGTGTCTGGCACCTGAGTGAAGTTGGCCATCTTGTTTTCCTTCATGGAACTGAAGGTAGCATTCTCCATAATAGAGTCAATAGCCTCATTGTCAAGGTCCTTCCCCAGGAACTGGCAGATCTTCATGACTGACCCATGTAGGTCCTGGGAATTAAACAGAGAGAGAGAGAGAGAGATTGGTACATCCAATTAACAGCGTGCAGAACATTGTTTAGCCAGATTCCGCCTGATACCAGTCCAAAAGGTATCATGTGTTTCAGGCAATCTGACCTAACAGATGTCATGTCTTTTTAAACTTACTAAGGTTCATACTGTAGTTTAGAGCAGATTCAGGCCATGAACTCCATGCTAACTGCTTCCCAGTTTTCAGTGGTAACTAGCCATACAACCACCCTGAAAAATGTATTTATCTAAATTGACTTAAAATAAATTTTGTAGTACTATTAACTACAGCTTCAAGAATTCAGTTCCATAAACCTGCAACCCTCTGTATTAAAACATGCTCCTCTTTTCTGTTCTGAAATGTGCACCCCTTAGGTGATAAGTGTGTCCCCTTGTGAGATGCTGTTGATCCTTGAATTCTAATTTTAGTTTTTTGAATGACTCAATATCTTTTACAATATCATACATCAAGAGTATGTGAACTTGGTTCTGAGGAAACTTGTTCAGATACACTAAGAACCCTTCAGAACCGGTTTCGTTTTGCAGAAAAGAACCTTGTTGTAGGACACAGTGTTCACTCTGGCTAATAAAGCGTTAACTATTTGTTCCCTGTCAGTCAGTGTAACAGTGGGTGTACAACTAACTGCTCTTCTGGTGTAGTGTTAAAGCAGCAGTGCAATGAAAAAGATTTTTCCAAAAAAAGCTAGCTTCAGCTACAATTAATCAAATATTAGCATATCTGTCAAATATACTCACCTAGGTACCTTCTATGTAGCACACAGAAGGTACCTAGACTTTTAGTCTTATTTTTGCAATCCTTTTATTTATTTATTTGAATATCTGAATTACAAACCTTTGAATCAGAAACTCATTTACAAAGGCTCCACGTCAAAGAGTGCAAGGAGACAAACAAAGATAGAGAAAGCTGTACAATAACAAGCATTTGTCAATGCCAAGTGTTGCTTGCTGTCATTAGCAGTGAAAGTGCAGGAGTTAAGAGATACATTATAGAAATGGCAGTGAAGTATTGAACTGATGCCAACTCCACCCTCACCCTGCAGAGATGGACAGGCATTGGGGTGTGCTTTTGGGTCGTCACCCATAATGGTCACGACATTTCACCTCACCCTGCTCTGCAGACACTTACAAGTGTCGAGGTGTGCTTTGGAGTGTTCAGGCTTTACACTCATCTCATTCGATAAGGAAATATGCTGAAATGGGTGCAGTATAGGAGAATGGGGTGAACTCTGGGGCCAAAGGGTCCAAGGCATACCTCGATGCCTGCCACTGGCTGCAGGGTGGGGGTAGAATGGCATGAGCATTACTGTCGAAAATCCCAAATCACACCCCTGATGCCTGTCAGTCCCTACAGAGTAGGGCATTATGGTCAAAAACCCTAACATCCTGGACGTTTCTTGGTATTTTTACTCCAAATTTTCAACATGGGCTTTTTGTGACCCCACCACATGAACAGTGACACTATCAGTTTGTTAGCGAGAAGGTAATTTGCACAACAACTTTCATACGCCAGCTTTACAGGTGCAAAAACACATTTTGAACAGGATATGAAAAATGACACCTGTACTGTTCATGAAGAGGTGTAAAAAATGGTAATGTTTAAATCTGGAGTGAAAATATAAAAAAACTGGTGACGTCACGAGTGTGCGTAGAAACTGCGCAATGCACACCTGTAATGTAATTAGTTTGGGGATATTTTACAGCAGATTTTCATCACAGGCATTTTGGGACCTCTGCTCATTAACACTGTCACTGTGATTTTCTTAATCTGTCCTGAACACTGATTTGCCACAGCGACCGCGCAATTCTGTGCCGGAAGTGTGAAACACATTTTGGCCAGGGTGTGAAAAATGACAGCTGTACTATTCATAAGGAGGTGTGGAAAAATGCCAGTGTTGAAAACCTGGACTCAAAATATTACGAATTCGTGAACTTAAGAGGGTACATAGAAATTGCACAATGCACGCTCGTAACACAGTCATTTTATGGATGTTTGTCACCAAATTTTCAACATAGCCAGTTTTAAGACCTCTGCTCATGAATAATGTCACTGTGATTTTCTTGATCTGTCCCAAACATTGATTTCGCACATCGACTGCGCCACTGCGCAAAAACACAATTTGGGCAACGTGAAAAATGACAGCTGTACTGTTCATAAGGAGGTGTGGTAAAATGGCAATGTTGAAAATCTGGAGTGAAAATATTAAAAATGCTCAAAGTCATGAGTGTGCATAGAAACTGTGCAACGACACTCATAAAATGATTTGGGATCTGTTCATCAACTTTTCAACATAGGTTTTTGGGCTCACCTCATGAATTGTGGCACTCATTTCATTAATCGGTTCCAAAAGGTGGGTTCCCGCACAGTGATCATGAAATCACCTTTGGGACTGAATAACAAAATGACAGTGACTGAAGTTCATGAAGTGGGGTCCCAAGAACCCCATGTTGACAATTTGGTGAACAAATTCCCCAAAATGGCTTGAGATATGCACCAAAGTTGAAAAAAAACATTTATGCCATTATACAGCTTACTGGCATTTTTGCAGTTCACAGACGGCTTTGAAGAGTGCAGACGTGTTCCCGGTCCACCGAAGATCATCGCACTGGGCTCCAGAGGTAACTGTGGGGTGAGGTGGGGTACACAGAGGGTGGGCACGGGTTGGGGAGGGGGCAAGAGAATCAAAGAGGGACCGTTTTTTCTTCTAGGTCTTTTTATTATTATTTTTTTTTTTTTTTTTTACACAGACGATAGGGGACTTTTGCCATGCTTGGGTGGGCTCCCAGCGTGGCACCAGGCAGTTTGTTTGGAGGACAGTAGAACCAATGGAGGATTGGGCACCCCCATTGTCTTAAGAGACATTTGCCTTGCTGGGGTGGGCTCCCAGCGTGGCAGATGGAAGGTTGTTTGGGGGGGCAGTGGAGCTGACGGGGGATTGGGCACCCCAATCGGCCATACAGTGTGCTGGGGGGGACCCATGTGCTGAGGTGGGATTAGGCACCCCCCTCGGTAAACAACAAATGGGGGAGGTGCATTATACTGACTGGGATTGGGCTACCCTGTCGGCAAATAGAAACAGAAACATAGACTTTGATGGCAGATAAGGACAGCTTGGCCCACTCAGTCTGCCCATTTCCCTACCTATTGGATATGCTGCAGGTTCTAGTTAACTGGGGAAGGGGTCAAACTGACAGGGGGATTGGGCACCCCATCAGCTTTTTTTTTATTGAAATGTTTCACCAGGAAGGCACACTGAACAGCGGGTGGCAGCTTTCCGTCAGTTTCCTGAGGACTGTGAGAGACCGACAGAGAAGCCGTTGCCATAGGGACACCTCACAATCAGCTGTTTTGGTAACTTGTAATGCACCAAAACAGCTGATTGTATGGTGACATGGACCAAATTTCCTGACGCATTAAGACATTCTCTCCAACTGCTGAAAGCAATGTGTTTCTTGCACATGCGTGCAAGCAACACAAAAAATGCAATTTCAATACAAGGGACAAGACAGATGTAAAACAAGTTAGCTAAAACCAGGGTACATTTGGTCAAAGGAAATAGGCAGGTTCAATAAGAATACAATAACAGAAAGTAGCAAAATATACAACATTGAAGGGAGAGAAACATGTCAAACCAGAAGTTACAAAAGTGTAGGGGGGGGCAGGAATGAATATATAAATAAGGTTGCAATATCATACATGGCAATCGACATCATGTCATTAGTTCAGTGAGTCATACTGATGGTAGGAACAACGAGAGAAGAAATGGGAAAGGGGAGAACAGAGAAATCATTAACAAAGCAAGTGAATACGTAATACAGGTACTATATAATGGATTGAGCAGACGTTAACCAATGAAAATTTAGCCAAGGTGAAAGGGCCCACGTTAGTCCCCTTGAACTGGCAGGAGGGCCAGGGAGGAAAAGGGTGAGAGAGGGTGTGTGTGTGGGGAAGAGAACAGGAGAGAGGGATAGAGGCCGAGAGGGGAGTAGAGCTATAGCTGTCTAATTCGACATTGTCAGTGCAAGAAGGTGAAAGGGATGAGTAGGAAGCAAACTTGCCAAGGAACTGGGGAGGCTAAGAGCAGTCACAGCCATTTTAAGTAGGTGCTGCCTGAGTTTTAGTTTAAAGGGGCCAATCTTTGTTACAGAAAAGACCACTGGAGGCAAGTCGTTTGTCCAGACAGGGGGACGATAGATGAAGGCTTGCTGTTCCAAGCCTGTCCAACAGAGAAGGACTTTGAAGGAGACCTTAGAGGAGCTCCTAGTAGTCCAAGGAATCGTGGCAGGAGTGAGAAGATGCAAGGTCGAGGGTGGGGAGAGGCCCAAGGTTATCTTTTTGCCAGTAGAAAGGTCTGATAGTGAAGCCGGCCATTAAAGTTTAACCAGTTAGCTTGGTCATAGAGGTCACAGGTATGGGTGAGCCTGTGGCCACCCACTACCAGATGACATGCTTTGTTAAGTGTGACTTTAACTCTGTGTAACACAATATCAGTTGCAGAGCCGTAAATGACGATACCGTAGTCAACCATGGACAACATTGAGCTGGTTATGGCCAGATGAAGGGCATCAGTGGTCATGCATGACTTGTGACGATAAAGTAGACCAATTCTGGTATTAACTGCTTTACAGACCAAATTAACATGTTCATGATAGGAAGGAGGAGTCCAGGGTGATACCGAGGTATTTGAAACTACCGACTTGTTCCAGCGGCTGGTGGTGTTTATTGAGTATGGTTAGTTGCTGCATTTTGTTTTCATTCTGGGGATTGGCAAATTGGTCTTTTTGTAGTTTAAAATAAGTTTGTAACTGGAGAACCTTGATTCAAAATTGGTACAGAGCTATTGCAGATTGCTTTCTAGAATGGTGGAATCAGGGTGATTGGAGTAGACGACCGCATCATCCGCGTACAGAAGTAAGGGCCAGAGCAAGCTTGGGGGAAGGAATTAAGGAAGAGACTGAAAAGGAGCGGTCCAAGAATTGAGCTTTGGGGAACACCGGAGCACACTGGTTGGCTGGAAGAAATAATGTTCAAAAGTTTCACTTTCTGAGTTCTCCCACTGAGGTAGTTGGGAACCAAGCAGTAGCGTCTTGTGATATGCCCAGAGATGGAAGGGATGCAATGAGGAAAGAGTGGTTTACTGTGTCAAATGCTTTAGTAAGGTCTATGTACACAGCCCCACTAAACGACCACGGTTGAGAGCTGTGTGTATAAAGTCCATATACTCCAGTAGGGCAGAGGTGGTACTGTGTCCCTTCCTGAAACCGTGCTGTTGGCTGCATAGAAGATTGTGGATTGTTAAGTATTTGGACAGCTGGTTAGATACTATCCTTTCCAGTGCTTTGGAGACAGTGGGGAAGATAGATATAGGATGGTAGTTACTATGGGACGTTCTATCACCGCTTTTGAATATGGGGGTAACCACTGTGGACTTCCACTCCTAACCCTTGTCAGGTCTACAATGTTATTTCTATGCAAAATGCAGCAGACATCTTTTTTTTTCTCTTGAGTAAAAACTAAATTAAAACATTTATGTACTGTAACAGTTAAATTTTGGTGGAATTAGAAAACTGCATCACCAAACAAAAATAGAAGATGCTTGGAATATTTTACAATGAAAAAAAGGTAGGGTCAAATCTGTTGCCCAATTGCTGCTTTAAGTAAGTCCCACTGCGAAAAAAGTTGCAGTTATGTTCAATGGCTACTATCTACCATGGTGCCGGTTTCACACAAAATATGCATGTAAAATGACCACACCACTCCACACCCACTGACAGGCATGCTCCAGCTAGCAGTCACCATTGCTGTCTGCCCATCTGTGGCCCCCCCAGCACGTAGCACATGGAGGGCGGAAGGAGGAGAAACAGTGAGCCAATGCCCATTCTGGATCCCAGAGTGGATCCCCTGCATGGTAGTATGGGTCCGGGGTGGTGAATGGCACACACGGGTATCTGCAATGCATACAGCAATACTCTAGGTGCCACCACACTGAGGCCTACTTATGCTGGTACCCGGCGGATATACCATAGGTGCCTGGTGGCTTGTGGTCCTTCCCCCCACCTGACCTGGTGTGCCATGCTATGCCTTGTGCACAGCTGACTCCCCCCACAGAAGAACCCCTGCCCCGGTCCCGTAGTGCTGAGACTGTCCCCCCAAGCCAGAGCCCCAGCTCACCAGCCACCTGTCCCATATGTCACCGAAGTGTACTGGAATGATGCAAGATGGCTCCAAAGGTAACTAGGTATGGCCCACTAGGCACAGGTGCCTGTTGTCAGGGGCAACCCAGGAGCACTGGGGTGGCTAACTGACAAGTCAGAGTCAACCAGTAGACCAGTGGAGGTAGTCTCCCCCCCCAACCTAATACCATTCATCAATCCCCCCCTGCCCACACAGTGGTGGTTAGACAAGGGTGCATTTTGGCACCAACATTATTCTGTCTCTATACTGATAAACTGTTGAGAGAATTTCAATCCCTTTCTGAAGATTCCCTGAAAATAAAAGATATGTCCTGCACTGTGTTCGCCTATGCCAATGACTTGATACTTATCACACTTAGAAAAAGCGGTCTACAAAAAAACCTAAATTTTCTGGAGTGGAAAGCAAAAAAATTGAAACTAACTATAAACTACAATAAAAGTAAAACGATAATCATGGGAGCTAATAGATCCACAGGATGTTGGACAACTGGAACTCATAAATTAGAGAATGTAACAAATTACACGTATCTTTGTCTGAGTTATGATTCTAAGTCCTCTTGGATTCCACATTTAAAAAAAGAATAGAAGTAACAAATAAAACAAAGCATTGACTTAGTCAGGGCAACTATGCACAATATATAGGGGATTATCCACCAGGCCTCTTTTGCAGGTAGTTAATACCAAATATCTTGCCCAACTAATTTATGGGATTAAGAGTTGGGACTCTAATAATAGAGAGAAATTAACAGTATCTGCTGGCCTGTCAGTGCAGCGTTTGGATTTCTGCTTGCAACTCCAGTGACCTGGGTCCGGGAACAGACCTGGGTCACTGGATGGCTGGCTGGGGGAGAAGTATTGGAGCATCCTGTGTACAGCTCTCCTTCTCTGGGGGAGAGGGAGGGATCTCGTCTGGCACTTGATGAACCACTGGTAGAGGCAGGGGGCGCCGCAGCTGCTGATGAACAACAGTACCTAGGGGGCAGGGCGGATGCAGGACATCATTGCACGCCCCGCCCTCAGTAAAAATGGGAAGAAATCTCCCTCTTTCTGCCGCCTCCATGAAGTCTGCCTTCAGCTTCAATTAGCCTCCCGACTGGCTCTCCCCTGATAGTCACAAGGATCGCAGCACCTGGCCAGTGCTGCGACCCCACCCTCCAAGGGATAAGTCAGGGGTTTCGGGGGGGATGAGCACAGCAGGAAGGTGGAAGCCACATGAAGGCACTGTGACCAGGTGGATAATCAGCGACATGACAGAGGGTCAAAAAGATAAAATAAAAAAAAAGAAATTAACAGAATCTTTATTTAAACTTTTAAAGAAAACATTAGGTCTAGGACACTCATGCCTGTCTTCTTATATCAGGTCAGAGATGGGTTGAGCAAATATTGTTGCTATTGGTGACACTGGGAAAATGAATTAATGTGTTACATTTAATAATTTATCTCAGGAAAGATTACCAGCTAAATGCCTCCAGGAAAAAAATTGACTGGGCTGTCAGGGGTTTCCATAAATCACAGAGGTACAGTAATATTTTGTGGAACCTTAGAAGATACGATTTGTTCTTTCTCCATAAGTACATAGAGAAGAAGTTTAATGTTAGTCCCAAATACAAACAATATATCAAAATAAAATTAGTAATTTCTGGATCAATCAAGATCTGGAAAACATCAAAAAGTCTCGGTATTCACCTTGGTTTGCTCTATTTAATGGATTCTATGAATATAAATATTATCTTGGTGTTATAGAGGAGCCAAGTTTGAAGGTCAGAGATGGGTCGAGCAAATATTGCTGCTATTGGTGACACTGGGAAAATGAATTAATGTGTTACATTTAATAATTTATCTCAGGAAAGATTACCAGCTAAATGCCTCCAGGAAAAAAATTGACTGGGCTGTCAGGGGTTTCCATAAATCACAGAGGTACAGTAATATTTTGTGGAACCTTAGAAGATACGAGTTGTTCTTTCTCCATAAGTACATAGAGAAGAAGTTTAATGTTAGTCCCAAATACAAACAATATATCAAAATAAAATTAGTAATTTCTGAATCAATCAAGATCTGGAAAACATCAAAAAGTCTCGGTATTCAGCTTGGTTTGCTCTTTTTAATGGATTCTATGAATATAAATATTATCTTGATGTTATAGAGGAGCCAAGTTTGAAGAAGATTTTATACAATATCTATTCAAAACAGCACCAAGTAATGTATTGAACACTAGGCACAATAGATTGCCACTGGAAGAGAAACGTTGCTCTTGTACAATTGTAGAGAAGGAAGATTTATTACATATTTTATGGTCAGGCCTCTGGTATATAGGGTCATGACAGTTCTGGCTGGGTCCTTATTTGGACTTCTGGGAAGAAGTGGATAAAAACATGCTAACTTGCATTCTTTTACATTCAGAGGAAAATCAGACTATTGACTGTTTGGCTAAATTCTTCTCCCAGATCAATAAAATTTGGAAACAGAAAATTGTAACTTAATGGAGAGCATTTACATATAGAAACTCATTTCTGAGAGACACTATACCCATAAGCATGGCTCCCCTACAAGAATTTGATGAATATGTATATCTCTGAGAGCTGGTAGCCCAGTTCACAGTGGGTCAAGGCCTGAACTGATACCTTATTTTATATGAGTGTCTATATATTCAGAACAGGACCTCCTATTCTAAACACTTCTATATTTGATGCCAACAGTATTTATTGTATTCATTAATGGTATATATTGTTGTGTATTTTATTATCTCTGATGGTTTTAAATATTGTAAAGATTTTATTTAGTCAATCAATAAAGTTGTGTAAATTCAATTCAGTTGTGAATAGTGGCTCCCCCTCCTGCAGCACCCACATCCCACCCCAACCCCATACCGGTATGTTGGTGCTGCGTTGTACGGCGAGCGACACTTCCCACCACACATTCCACCTCGGCCACCCACCATATGACTGATGCTGAGAGTGTGCTGCCTATTTATAGGACAATATGCCCTATAAATAGGCAGTGCACTCCCAGTATCAGTTGGACGGCAGGTGGCTGAGGTGGAATGTGTGGTGGGAAGTGTCACTCACCATCGGGCGACTAAGGCACCAACACACAGGTACAGAAACAAGGAGGTGGGATGTCAATGCTGTAGGGAGGGCACTAACCAAAGCTGAGCAGTCTGGGGGATGGGAATCTGTGAGTAAGGGACAGGTGCAGCTGGGCTCTGCTGTGGGGGACAGTCTGACATTCGGGACTTGGCCAGGGCCCTGGAAGTGGGGGGATGCATTCCACATTCGGGACCGGGCTTGGGCTGCGGTGAGGGGGGGCATGCAGTTGCCTGAACAGCTGTGCCTAGCTGTCCCCATCTGCCCAGTGGGCTGGGTAGCACGGAGGGGCGACTGTCAGCTCCGGCGTTGACTTGTTGTGGGGCGAATATTGAGGGATGCCAGGTTCCCCCCATGTACATGTTGCAGCCATGCAACAGTGCACAATGCAGTTGTGAATGGGCGCAGTTCAGGGAGTATCCCCTGGCATGCCCCCAGTCTGCCTTTGGCGCATAGCTGCTAGGGTAGCCAGAGGATCTAGCGCACCCGTGATGAATGTTGTGTGGGGTCTGCTGTGCAGCTTTCCCACATAGGGTTACCTACACATTGGTTATGCAATGCATAGGCAATCAGCACTTTAGTGAATCGCGGCCAACATGCATGTGTGACCCAGCTGTGACTTATGTAACATGAGTCTCATAAAAAAAGTCCCACTCCCAACTCGTAAAATATGTCACTCCCAGAAGTTGTAGTTGTTACTCTGGCTGTCAATGGCTCCAGCTCACAGGTTCTGGGAAGGAACTGTGCAGGAGCATCTGACAAGAGCAAAAGAAATATACTGTGCATATGTGCGGTTGTAAAATAATTGTACACAATTTATTTATTTATTTGTTTGTTCGTTTCTTTACCAGGTAGGTGTTCTGATCCAGTGGACCATTTTCAGGCATGACTTGGGCCACAGAGATGGCACATGGGTAATACAGACAATACAATTACATTAACTGAGAATAGTACAGAAAGTAGAACAAACTAGAATACACTGAATGTATTGGAACAGATTGAATACAAATAAAGTGCAAGAATACAATGGAATACAATAAAATACAAATAAAGTGCAAGTGCAATACACACAATGCACAGACAGGCAGTAATAAGAATGTTCAGCATGGTACAATGGAATAGATTTGTCTTAGGTGCAGAAGGGAAAGGACTCATCCATAGGGTCACCTGGCTGAGCAAGAACAATTGGATTTAGCCAGGAGCCAACCTTTAAAGCGTGATTCGAAGGTAAGGTGCAAGTCTAGAGAGTGGTAGGAGGGAGGTAGTTTGTTCCATAGTGTGGAAGCTGTGAAGGACAAGACATTGCTACCCAGACAAGTGGAAATCTTGGGAACTTCCAATGGAGGGACTGTGGAGGCAGCAGGAGGTGATTTTGTGCTTGAGCAGTGAGGAGTAAGGGGACAGGTTACTGCTTCTGATGGTGTTGTTGATGATGCACTCAAAGGTGTAGTTATGTCTGGCTTGTAGGGGGAGCCAGCTCAGAGATTGGTACTAGGTGCAATGGTATGTAGAGTAGGGTGCCAAAAGTGCAAATCTACAGATGCTACTGCAAGCAGTATTGAGTCTTGTGAGCAGGAGAGAGGAAGCATGTGAATATATTAGGGCGCAGTAGTCTAATGGGGAGAAGGTTGCCTTGGGCTATGGCGAGACATGCCTCAGGGGTCAGACTGTGCTTGAGTCATAAGCCTGCCCCAGTTTCTTCTTTTTTAATTGAATATACTTTAGTAAGTTCCAAAATACTGATAAACAATGAACAAACAACAATCACCACCCAAGAACCCCCCCCCAACTCATAAGCCAAATCACCCTCTCACCCATATCCCTGAGCAGCAGAATGGCACTAAACCCCGCACTGAGAATAAGGCAAACTAGGAAATCCTACTGCGACCAAAACTAAAGTGGAAAATAATCACACAGGGAGACCAGAAATGGCCAATGAAGTATAAAGAGTGTGCAACTTACCCCAGGTTTTATCAAACAAAGGAAGGCAGGTGTTCAGTACGAATATTGGAAAGCAATTCATGTAACCACTCTGTGTATGACAAGCTCACCGAGTCATGCCAGTGATGGAGGACCAACTTTTTAACTGATAAGGCAATTAAGGCTAGGAAATATCTATATTCCAACACCCGCACAGTGGAGCAGTCACCCTCCAGGCAGATTTCTGGGGAGAGGTGGTCCCTAATGCCTAGTAAGGGATCAGTCCTTTGTCCAATGAGTGATCATAATGGAGCAACTTTGGAACATTTCCAAAAAATGTGATAGGGAGTACACTCTCCCTGTCCACATCTAACACAAAGTGAAAATTGGGCTTTCCCTATTTTAACTAGCTTAACTGGAGTATAATATAAATTGTTGAGAATTTGAAACTGCATAAGCCTTAGTCAATCCTGTGTCACATATGTGTGAGCGTCTTTCCAAACCTTGTGCCAATTAAAGGAAGCCTGTGGAAATTGGGAATTCCAGTATTCAGATATGCAGTCCACTTGTGAGAGGCCTTAATATATAAAGCGGTGTATAATTTGGAAACTGAATGAGGTAGATTGGACATATCTTGGGAGTGACTGCAGGAACTCACTGGCATTAATGAGCAAAATTTGCCTCGAAACTCAGTACCAACACATGACGGAGCTGGTATACTTTAAAAATAATAGGTTTATCCAGCTGGTAAGCTTGCATAATATCCATAGAGAAAAGGCAGACTCCATCCTTTAACAGATCATAAACCTTTGCCTCTGCTAGTTGAGGGAGCCAGGAAGAGGGAAATGGCAGATTCCTAATTTTGAAATTGGGGTTGCAGAAAATCGATTGTGTGATATCTCATTTGTACTTATATTTCAGGAAAACGTATAACTGGGCATGAACCTTGACCAAAATCCCACTCAGGGAGTTATGCAATTCCATCAGCAACTCCTTTGTGCCAATGTGCAGTAGGACTCTGGTGGATACCCTGGATTACTTGATTAGATCCTGCTCCAAGGATAACCGGATGGGAACATACATAGAAAGGCTTTCCTCCGGAGAAGAAGAGAGCCACTGCAAGTATTTGCTTGCATGGCTGGCCCAATAATACAAGCCAAAATGTGGCAACCAAAGCCCAGCCCGCTCCCTGGGGGCCACTAATTTATAATACACTTGTCTCTGAGTTTTTCCTAGCCACATAAAATTGGAAATAATGGACTGCACCTGTTGAAACCAAGAAAGGGCTAACCAAATGTTAAGCAGATTAATCAGATAAAAAAATACAGGGTAAAATGTTCATTTTAATAAGGTTAATACAACCCCAAATGGTTAAGGGTAGAGCCTTCCACCGGGAGAGATCATGTTGCACCGTACAGACTAAATCTGTCAGATTAAGTTGTCTCATTTGCATCTCACTTCTGGATGAATAAATGCCCAGGTATTTAAGATGTTTTGGGGACCAGGACAGGCCAAGCTCAAGTATCTCAATTCTAAGGACCCGGAGTTCAGGGGCATAACCACCATATTTTTCTAAATTGAGTTTGTAATTTGAGAAGGAGCTGTACTCCCTGATAGTCTCCAAAATAGCTGGTATGGAAGTGTGGTGGTACGAGAGGTGGAGCAAAATATCATCAGCATATGCCGACAATTTCAAGACATGGGTTCCAATTTGGACTCCCAAAACTGAGGGGTTCTCCTTCAGCTTAATAAGCAAAGGTTCAAGATAAATGTTAAACAATAATGGTGATAAGGTCACCCCTGCCTAGTGCCTGAATATAAAGAAAAATGAGAGGAAACGATGTTGTTACAATATATATGGGCAATAGGAAAGGAGTACAGAGTTTTAATCCAATTAATAAATTGAGATGGGAAACCAATTTGCTGTAGGGTCTGCCCCCAATTTTTGTTTGATGTGCTGCACAGTGGTATTGATATGCACAGTGAATCTTAGAAAAGTGGTCCAGAGTGACAGCCAGGTACTTAAAATAGGGTATGTTCTGCAGGGGGAGACATCGAGTGATAGGATAGTAAAGGTGGAATTAGTTTTGGAGAGTTTTAATAAATTGAGTTTAGACCCCAGGAGCATGGCTTTAGTTTTATTTTTGTTTATTAGTAGCCTACTGGTCAGGAACCATTTGTGGGATACAATTTGCTAGCATCTTCAATACTGCATTTTTGTGGTCTAGTAATTTCCTCCAGAACATGGTATTCCAGTAAGATGATAGTGATATTGTCTCTGGCAGTGCAGTTTTGTATAAGCCATTTGTGGCGAATATTGGGAGCACAATAAGTAAGCAATAAGACACAACATGGTGTAGGTTACTATTCCGGAACTGCATGCCCAGGTGAGTTGTGAGGTGTGAAGTGTTTGCACCGAGTGCCTTCAATCACCTGTAATTGGGGTTCAGGAATAGTAACCATTGAGTGTCTTGGAGTGGTAGCGTGAAAGCTGCAGCGGGGAAGTGCTGAGGTAAAGTGCAAACGTTGGAGTCGTACCAGAGTCATACCGGGTAATACCAAAGGGAGGACTGTGTGTAACAGAACTGTTATAATTAGGGTGTTAGGGGTTTGTGCGTTGGGCCATGTCTAGTAAGGGAATTATACTGGGGACTATATATGCCCTGTGTATCCCGGGGATGGATGCTGTTATTGCTGAAGGAATTCATCATCAGTATGCAAACTCTTATAATCAGAATGAGGTGTGTCATGTGTATATGTTAAGTAATTATAGTGTGTCACAAAGCCATTTAATGGGAATGTGTTATAAATATGTGGGCTACAACATTGGGTTTGCAATGAGATCATCTAAGGGGCTGCTGGGGATGTTATTCCGTGTAGTGGATGCTATAAAGTTTAATTTGCTATTAAGGGCTGGGGATATTGAGTGTAACCCTGGTCCAATGAGTAACGACTTAGCAGATTTAGATTATTTTGCTAATTCTGGTAAAGGTATGTGAATTATGCATTTTATTGTTCATAGCCTCATCTCTAAATTTCATGAGGTCAAGGCATGGATTATAAATGATCAGCCTGATGTTCTGGCAACTAGTGAAACATGGTTACATGCCCCAATAACCAACAGTCAAATTAACATGTATGGGTATACAGTTCATAGAAAGGACAGATTGACAGGAAGGGCGGGTGGTGTTTTATTTTATGTCAGGATTAGTTACACTGTACATGAGATTGATATAGTAACTAGTTCTCCTAAGCACTGTGAACTGTTGTGCATACTGTGTAATCCTGAGCAAGTCACTTAACTTCCTTGTGCTCCCAGGTCGCATCTGGAAACAAGCTTCAGCTTAGTGTGCTACTCCTGGTTAAACAATGTTCCCTTTCCCTTTCCCTATCCAGATTGCCATTGGCATGGTTAAGAAATTGACTATATGTTGTGTGTATATACCCCCAAAAGTAAGTACACAGTGCTTACATGAGTTCTCTGAGTTGTTAGCCCTTAACACTGTAGGAGAAACAATTGTGTTGGGAGATTTTAATTCAGATTGGTATGGGAATGGAGTACCCGGGCTGATTGATGTTCTGTCACACACTTGTCTTCAGCAATTAATTAACATCCCCACAAGATTGAATTTAAAAACAAATAAGCACACTGTGCTTGACTGGCTTCTTACAAATATAATAAACCATATTTTAAGGTGTGGTCTAATCTCAGACTTACTTAGTGATCATCATCCCATATTTTGCCTTTGGAAACATTAAAATAGACCCACAGTTAAATCCATGGTTTCTGAGTTCAGAAACATTTCAGGTTTCAATGTTTTTGGATTTAGAGATAGCCTACGGAATATAGATTGGTCTTTTCTTGAAATAATACCTGATGTCAACTGTGCATTGCATTTGTAACCCCTACCCGGTCTGCCGTTGCCATATGACAGCAATACCAGGTGGGCTGGGTTCAGGAGGAATAGGTCACTCAGCACAAAGGCTAGGTTTGGCTACTCTGCACAGGGGCAGCCAAGTAACTCTGAACACAGGAAGAAATAACTGTAATGTCCAATACCAGAAGTGGGATTCTAAAGTGTGGATTTTTATTCACATCCAAACAGAATAAACAAAGCATAGATGGACCCTCACAGGGCTACACTCCTGGTAATGCAGATTAAAAGAGACTAGAACACTTCCTCAACACTTTAGCCCTCAGGCTCTGAACCCACTGGGCACACAGCCTGGACTTGCACGCTGCTTTGGGTTACACAGCCCAAACTTGTACACTGTTCTGGGTTTTTCCTGGCTCGGCTCCCTTGCCAGTCACTTGGACACCTTCCATACTTCATGGAAACATATTTTGGTGGCTCCCTAAACCACCTAAGAGCACCTTGGCTCCATCAGGGAATCTTCCTTTCAATCCCACATCTGGGTACTTTCCTCAGGCACTGGCCAAGTACCTGAGAGAAAGTAAAAGGTGTCTCAGAGCAAATCCGTAGAGGTGAATTTGGTTACTACTGATAGGGGGTCTCCCACCTCTTGCTCCCACAATTCATACCTGGCCATTTATCTGGACAGTAAACACCTCATCCTGTAAAGCTTTGCAATATACTGTAGATTCTTGCTAAATGTATTCCACATTCCATCTACTTGTCTTGCTTACCATTTGTGCTGGACTTGAACATACTTTTAAGTGGCATTGTCCATTACTCTAGACCCCCCCACTGAGTTAAGCAGTCCAATCCCCAATTTCCTTCAACTCTTTGTGCTGGACTTGAACATATTTGAATTAAGTGGCATTGTCCATTACTCTAGAACTCCCACAGATTAAGCAGTCCAATCCCCACTTTCCAACTGTACTTGGCTGTCTTTTCCTGACCCCACAGTAACAGTCCCTTTTGTTTCTTTCTGTTAAGGTGAAAAACACTTGGCCCTTTTTCAGAGCAAACTCACCCTTTGGTTGCAGGTGCTCCACAGGCATTTCCTCCACAAGGAATCTATCTCTCAGAGCTTCTGGTGCCTCAGCACAACTTGAACAGGCAGCTTCTTTCCCTTAGCTGAACCCAGGAGGGTTGCCCCTGGAAAACAGGCAAAAACCTTCCCCCATCCCCTCAGGGATGGGGCTCTTGAACCATTGAAAGCGGTCTCCACCACTTCAATTACCAGTTCCTGTGTTCCTCTTCAGGTGGAAACACACACCTTCCAAAAGTAGCTCTGAAACAGAGCTTAAAGCTCTGAGAGCCTGCACACACTCTGCTGCACTACAGTCTCTCATTCAGACTGCACACAGACTGAATACAGAATGGCTTCAAATTCCCCAACGTTCTACTCTAACCTCCAACTGCAACATTCCAGTGTGGCTTATGCAGCTACGACAGTTCTATAATGATGTCATCCCTCAGTCTCAGCTGAGACTGAGAACAGAGTCAGACAGTGTGAAATCCATTTAACTGGAGTTTCACAAGCTGCCTTCCCTGCCTACCACTAGGTCTTACTGGGATTTTAGTAAAGCTGGGTAACAGGGGGGTTACATATTATTTTATAACAGAGTTTACTAGGGTACTGGACTTGCATGCTCCTTTTATTAGAAGACATGTAAGAGGTAAAGAATCTAAATGGTTAACATCTTCTTTATTTAAACTAATGAAGGAATGGGACAAACTGTGGAAACTGTATAGGAAAAATCAAACAGTTGTAAAGTTACAGAATTATAGGTGCTTAAGGAATAGATGTAAGGTTGAGATCAAAAAAGCAAAGGCTCAATATCTGAAGCAACAGCAGACAGCGGGATTGACAAACAGTGCTAAATTTTGGAAAACCATTAATAACATGATAGATCCTCAGTATGAATCAAAGTTTCACATGAATAAGGGCAGTGAAAAGTTAACAGATCCTTTGACAGTGGCAAATGAATTTAACACACTATTTACTGACCTGAATGATTATAGAACACAATATAAACCTGGTTTAGTTGGTGATAATACAGGGGGCTGTATGGACAATCCAAAATTTTACATAAAGGCAGTTAAACACTCAGAGGTGTATAAACTCTTGAAACAACTCAAGACAGACAAACCCTGTGGTTTTGATGGTCTGTCTCCTAAATTGTTACATTTAGCTTCAGCAGAGCTAGCATATCCTGTCAGTTTGATCTTTAACCTGTCCATATGTTTGGGAGAAGTACCTGACTTGTGGAAATATTCATATGTAATGCCACTCCATAAGGCAGGTTCAACTAGTGAATTTACAAAATACAGACCACTCTCTACTCTGTCGGCTCTATCTAAATTGCAGGAAAATATTGTTTTTGGGCATGTAACTGACTATATAGAAACATATGGGCTATTATCACAATGTCAGCATGGTTCAGGAAGGGGAGGGGTGTTGAGAGTGCCTTGGTCGAGTTCACGAGCATGGTCCATGAAGGTATGGTGAGGGGGTGCCTGACTGGGGCCGTGTTCGTGGACTTGACCAAGGCATTCGATTTGGTGGACCATTCCCTTCTAGTCGAAAGACTCAAGTATATTGGGGTGGGGACACCAGCATTGCTTTGGGTATCAAATTATCTCTCAAGCAGATTTCAGATGGTAAAGATTGGAAGTAGTTTATCTGATAAGGCTTTGGTCAAGTGTGGAGTCCCACAGGGCTCCATACTGGGGCCAATTTTATTTTCTATTTTCTTTGATTCTGTTATTTCATCTGTTAAGGATGCACATGTGATTATGTATGCAGATGACGCTGTTGTCTTTTGCCATGGGGAGTACTATCAGAGCTTAATATAAGTGTGACCAAGGAACTTAAAGCTATGCAAAATTGGCTGTAAATAACAAATTAGTATTAAATCAGCAAAAAAAAAAATTATGGTATTTGGTACTCCTGTCAAGTTAAAAACTATTAGTTCTAGTTTACAAGTTGAGTCGTTAGATGGCATTTTGTATGAAAATGTAAATAGCTTTAAGTATTTGGGGGTAGTCTTAAACCCCACATTAACATATGAGTCACATATACTTGCTATTACATCTAAAATTAATTCCAAAATTGCTTTACTATACAGGCTGTGCAGTTTCTTGACATATGAGGCATGTTTGGCAACTGCTAATCAATATTTACTGCCTATTTTGAACTATGCTTCCATAGTGGTGGACAATGCTCCTTACAGTACTATAAGGTGGAAATCAGTACTGTTGCACAAAATTGGAAGATTTTCTTTATTAACATCTAATAATGTACATCATTGTACTACATTGGAAAATCGTGGATGGCTATCAGTTGAATATTACCATACGTTTATGTCTAAATTTATTTATAAAACACAATAAACAGGGGTACCTTTAAAACTAAAAAATCAACTTGAGATTTCTAGTTCTAAATTACATACTAGATTATCAGGGGACCTACTGTAACTACGTTAAGAATCCCATGTATGCATACTTCGAGAGGACAGCGGTCGTTCACATACTACGCACCAACACTATGGAACAATATCCCGGTACATATTAGAGGCATGGGTAGTTATGGGTTGCTTACAGCAGCTTTGACACACTTTATGAATTTGTCTAAGTGCAGCTGTTTTCTAGATTGATACTTATTGAATATATATATATTAGCTATGGAGCTACGGCCCTTGTGACAGATCTGTATAACAGTTTAATCTGTATTAGGGCTTTTAAACTTGCATTAATTGTGATTTTACTTAGACATGGAATTTGTAGTCCTATTACTATGTTTTATAGTAAGTGTAACTTTGTCTTATGTAGTCTTTGTATGTATCTGATTGACCACGGGTCATACCTATAAAAGGGATTGTATCCCAGTGTGCTTACCTGTATACAAATAAAAATCAAATCAAATCAATCATTTATAAAATGGGCTACAGTAAAAAAAAATTTAAGATAAGTTTAGCCTTGTGGTTACTATTTCTGAACTGCACTGCTTTGGAACCTTCTCCACTAATCAGGAAGCAGGATTCTCCCTACCCATTTTCTAATTAAAAAATAACGCTTACTAGTGGTTATTATTTACATTCTGGCTGAACTGGTTTCATTATTCCTGTCAGGTGATCACTAGAGCAATAGTGAGCATTCCATTCTTTTCTCTCTTTCCTTCCCTTTTAAATTGTAAAGTGGGATGCTGTAATGATGAATGTGGCTTAAATGTCCAAAATGATTTAAAAAACTTTTAAGTAGAGAAGGATTCTAATTACCAACCTACTGGAGCAGCATCTGTTCTGCCATTCACAATGCCATCGACCTGGGTTTGGGACCGCACCTGGATTGTGGAAGGCCATCGGGGCGAGAGATTGGGGTCCCAGTGGTTGCTCTCCCACTCTGTTAATGGAGACTACCTGGCTCTGAGCCTGCACTGCTGCTTGGGTATCCATTGGTGTAGGTCTCAAGCAGCAAAGGTGATGGGAGAATGCTCACCATCTCTGTACAATGCCATGCAATAGCATGTGTGTGTGTGTATGTGTGTGTGTGTGTGTGTGTGCACTGAAAGAAAACAGGAAAGGGCACTTAGAATAATATTGGAGTGTGAAATAAGTTATAAAAAATGCTTTAGATATGCACAGGTTAGAGAGGTTGGAGGTAACACAGGAAAAGATGGCTAGAGAAATGTTTAGAAAGGTATGTGATCCAACACACAAATTTCATTGTTTGCTGTTGCCAAAAGAAATGACAAGATATCAGTTACATAAACAGTTAAAGTGGAACAAACCATTAGTGAGAACTATAACTTATAGTAAGTCTTTGTACTGTACGTAAATATGACTTAAGGACTGACAGTTTGGTGTGGAAATTAACAAACTTGAATTAATGTAATTGGGTAATGTGTGGTATTTTAGATAATTGTTGTTGTTATATTTTTAAACTTTTTTTTTTCAATTCAAAGTTTATTCACCACATTTTCCACATTACAGGAGGCAGTAATGAACATTTTGACATGAGATTCATAAGACAAGACATACTGCCCCACCCCTCCCCCCACCAGCACAGCAGTTCATTCTAACACTGTTATCACCCACTAACTACCGTTACCAAGAATAATTAGGGTGGTAACCTCGACTACACATTACTTCATAGCCACCATAATTAGAGTGTGAAGGGGATCCCAGATAACTTTATACCTATGTACTCTGTTCTGAAGGTTGGCAATAGCCTTCTCTGTACGCATATTTGCTAAATTCTCATTGAGCCGCTCCTGATATGTTGGACAGGTCCCTTCCTTCCAACGCCTGAGAATGATTTTTTTGGCCGAGGGTGCAATCACGGATATATGAAATCTCCGGATTTTAACCTTTATGGATGGCAGATCCCCCAACAGGCAGATATCTGGTGTAAAATAGTCTTGTAAACCCAATAAAGGATCCAGATTGGTTTTTATATGCTCCCATAATAAGGCTATCCGGGGACATGACCAGAATAGATGAAAAAGTGACCCTGTGTCCTGGGAACACTTATTACGCCTATTGATATCGAGAAGGCCCCATTTCACCAGTTTAGTTGGGGTATAGTACAAATTATGCAGGATGTGAAACTGCATGAGACATAATCTATCTTGGGATACATATTTATGACAATACATCCAGAGGACGGACCATTTAAAAGTATATTGGGGAAAAAATGAAACCCAAAAGTTAGTGGGGCCACTACCGCATCCAAACCACCATTGGAACAATACTTGATAAATCTTAGAAATTACACCTGAGGAGACGAGAAAAGGAGAAAGTTCAGATACCAGTGCAAAGGCCGCTGGATGGGGTGGAGTGGCCCCTGGAACCGTGATTAACAAGTGCCTCAATTGAAACACTTTAAAAACCTGAGACTCCAGAATTTTGAACTTGTAAATGAACTGAGAGAATGAGAGCCACTCTCCAACTTCATCCAAAAATGAAGATACTATCCCCTCTCTTAAATGAGGCAACAATGAACGGGAAATTTTCTGTTTGTTTATGGTGAAAGCCGGGGAATTCCAAATGGATTGAGCGAGATCTTTACTTTGATTGTAATTCAGAAAAGAACACAATTGTGAATGTACTCTTAGCGAAGTCATGATAGTGGGACATTTGTTAATATTTTGCAACTGAGAAATTTTTAGATAAGGCATAGTCAGAGGGTCCATGTTCATAGATTGGATAAAATCTAATTCAATCTTGAGCCAAGCCGGGCTCATGTTATCTGGGCCCGGTCTTACCCATCTCAGGTATTTAGCCAAATGACTAGCCCAGTAATAGATGGGCAAGTAAGGAATCTGCAGCCCCGCCTCATTTTTGGGTGCAGCTAGTTTGTGGTATGCCAGCCTAGAGGTCTTACTTGACCATATAAACTTGAAAAAGAGTCTATGCGTTTTTCTGGGTGAATATTTTCTAATGCCCGTATCTGAGACAATAAGGACAATAACTCCACTTCCTGTGCCCTCTTCCTCTTTGTAGCTAGACTAATAAGAATGCCCCTTATATAAGCCTTAAAGGCTCCCCATAAAATATCCGGCCTTGCACTATCTATTGGGTTGGTGGAAAAGAAAAACTCTATCTGCTCTTTCACCAATCCTCGATATTTTTCATCTTTTAGTAATTATTCATTTAATTTCCATCTGGTCTCTCTTTTGGGAATGTTAAGGAAAGCCAGATTACCAAGGACTAAGGTATGATCCGATATTGGACCCGGTTGGATCGAGGTGGACAATACGCCTGGCAAGAGCTTGTGAGAGACTAACAGGTAGTCAATGCGAGATTGCATGCCATGTACTGGCGAGCAATAAGTATGTTCCCTAATATTAGGATGTGTGACTCTCCAGACATTGCACAACCCACACTGATCCATCATTTCCTTAAAGGCCCTGTGCCCAGGGGACAGTCCCCTCGACCCAATGCTCGATCTATCCAAATTCGGATCCGAAACCAAATTAAAGTCTCCCCCTAAGATAATTGGAATTGGAATAGGGAGTATAGGAAGGATCGTAGAGATCAGTTTCATGAAAAAAGAGGGATCATCTGTGTTTGGTCCATAAATGCTACCTAGAACTAATGGCATGGCCCAAATAGTACCCTGAACTAAGACGTATCTGCCATCTGCGTCCTTAAAGGTCGCTCCTGTAAAAAAGCTTTCAGTTTAGTGTGCTATACCTGGTTAAACAACAACTGAAAAAATAAATAAATAAATAAATACCTGAGAAGGGACAAATGGGATGTCTCTATTAATCGGTATCATGACCCTGCAACTATTGGTTTCCCCTGAGGCATAAAAAACCTGACCTATCTGTTGTCTCTGAAGTTGTGATACTTCGGAATCCACTAAGTGAGATTCTTGTAAAAATTATATCTGGGCACACAACAGACTCAGGTGTTTAAGTATCTGATATTGTTTCAGATTTTTCCTGATCCCCTTCACATTCCACATTGCAATATTAATATTCTGAGCCATCTATTATGTCAGGTATAAATCCAGATAAGGTATCTATCATATGCTGCATCCATGTAACAGGTGATTCTATTCCCCTGAACCTGCTGTGCTGGTCTCCCACCCTCCAACCCTCCCTTATTAAGTCCCTGTCCTCCCACCCCTCCCGACTATCCCTCTAACAATCCACAGCTTCAGTAACCCCAGAACATTGTCCAAAACCATCCACCCAAACCCCCTCTTATCATAACAACATTCAGCAATACTCCATTTACTACTCCTCTCCCAGCCCCCAGGAAAACCATCCCTAAACCCTGTATTATTTGTAATACTATCCCCCTTTTTGAGATGTTAGTAATAAAGAAAGAGAGAGGACACAACATCATTGCAGTACAAGCCACTGTGTCCCTCGCCTATCCCTTAATGAAAGCCATTGAAAGCAAGCCAGTATTGATAAGGCATCACTACCAGGAACATCACGGCTTGCTAGGACATGTGGCTTGCTGGATATGAAAAGGCGCCTCATGGTGCAAGATGAGGAAGCTGCTCGCAGCCTTATATGAAATTCACTCTGTGGGCCGTTGTCTCAATAAACTCTCCAGCCCCATAGGGACAGGCCCCCATTCCTCTCCTCCAATTTGCTGTGCCTTTTCCCCAGTAAACCCCCGCTTTTCTCCAGCCTTAGCGACCTTAATACTTAGTGCATGAAACACAAGCTCCCTCCTGAGTTGCAGACGCGTAACTGCACCCTGGTGCTTTACAAGGGAAAGGACATCACAGCCCTTGTAATTATATTTCCCCAAAAGCTATAGTCTTTTACCGGACCCATCCTTACCAAACTCTTACAGGGGAAGGGGAGACTATATATTGCTGAGTTGGCTTTGTTTTCTCCAAACACGAAAACTAACTAGAGATCAGTTAATTACTTGAAACCCCAGACAAAACGAACAAGAATGTACATCCATAATTGGAACACTATGAAAACTGAAGGGCCCGAAACCCCAGACCCAGACAAAACAAATAAGATTATGCATCCATAATTAGATCACTATGAAAACAGAAGGGTCTCTTCCGCCCCTTATTCGGGCTGAAATGAGAGTCCAGGAATGTTTAACTACTTCTTTCCAGAAGATTCTTTTGCATGAATGCCCAGCCTTCTCAGATCGATTTTCATCTTGTCGGGAGAGACCTGAGGCCTTTCATGTGTCCCTAAAGAGATCTGGCAGGGATACTTTTAAGCCAGCAAACGCTGCCTCAGGATCATCGTAGGTAGCCCAGGAACCAGCCGCCTGTACCTGTAGCCTGGCCGGGTATCCCATATGAAATTTAAGTCCAGCAGCGATGATTTTTGAGACAACAGGATGAAATACCGCACGTTTCAAACGGACTGAGCCCGGAATATCTTGCACTATTCTAAGCTTAGCTTGCTCCCAACAAACTTCCTGGAGTTCTCTTACTTTGTACAAAAAATGTTGTTGCTCTAAGAAATTTAAGAAATTACAAATTATAGGTCGGGGTGTTACTCCAGGAGGGGGCTTCGGTCTTAATGACCTGTGGGCTCTCTCTATAATGTATTTGGCCCCAAATGGGGAAGGGCCAGCAATCT
Organism: Neoceratodus forsteri; assembly: GCA_016271365.2. Lineage (NCBI taxonomy): Eukaryota > Metazoa > Chordata > Ceratodontiformes > Ceratodontidae > Neoceratodus > Neoceratodus forsteri. The sequence continues at coordinate 236,743,028 of CM057449.1, read as the reverse complement.
TCTCCACCAACTTCTGGGTAAAAGCAATGGTATTCTGGCCCTCCTCTACCTCCGGTTAACCCGAGAATCACAGCATTATTTATCCGGCTGCGACCTTCGAGGTCTTCAAGCTTAACCTCAGATCTGGACAATTTCTGGCACATTGCTGCCATCTCAGGCTCGAACTTCTCCACTTGCTTCTCTAACGAGAAGATCCTAGTCATGTTGTCTGAGGTAGCGAGAGTGATCTCCTCTATTTTTCTCATGAGCGACTTCATTTCTGATGCCATCTCCTTAATCTCCTATCTGAATGGTTTAAATTCTTCCAGAAATTTAGACAATGTGAGTGGCTCCTGATCAGCCCCTGGATTCAAAGCATCTCCCTTTTCCGCTCCACTCGAGGCCCGGGAATTTTTTGGGGCCTTTTCTGGTGTAACTGGTGGGGTGTGTTTCTGCTGTTGCTTTTTCATGTAGACGTCCATTCTCTCTCAAAATCGCCCTGCGAGGGCACAAAATAGTAGGGAACCAGAATAGCACAAGATAGAAGGTTTAGAGATTGAGGAAATATGCCAGAAAACAATTAGAAAGAGATGGGAGGCTGGAGCTGTACTGAGGAGCGACAATCCGGTAGCTTGCATCACGTGGTCCCCCTATATTTTTAAACTTTTTGATGATTGTGGTATCTAAGTTATAATACAGTATGTTGTGTTTGTCATATTATGTATAATCAAGGCCACTGGAATTCTATGATTCTGCAGTTGTGGAATTTTCCGCAGAATTTGCATCATGCCTCAGAATATATATAGTGCCACAGAATTCATTGTTTTTGGTAAATTTTCATTTAAATATACTGATTTCCATAGTGTCAGGCTTTCTTTTCCATCTCGTTTATCCTGTAGCCCCTCCTCGATGCTCAGCATATGATGTAATTGATGACATCACATCATATTTAGCCAATGACAGGACTGCGTTCTGCCAGATAAGTGAATAAATCATACTGCAGAAATCAGAAAATGCTGCTGCAGAAGCCAAGGTGTCCTGCCGCAGAAATCAGAAATTTCTACCACAGAGCACCAGGGGCCCTGTGTATAATCATTGTTTTTGACAATGTATGAAAACTTCAGTGAACATTCTTGTATGTTTGCAATATTATCAATCAATCAATCCATGTAAGCATTCCTCAAGGGCAGTCAAAGTAGAAAAATCCCCTGCACTTTCTTCAAGATGCCCAGGAGGCAGGGGCTCCCTGCAGTCTGCGGCCCCCTTACGAAGGCTACTTGCTGAAGTGCTAGGGGTTTGCTAGCACATATACTGAGCTCTGTAACAGTCACAATAAAACAATTTGGATTCAACTTTACTTTTATGGTTTGTGACTGTTTTTGCTGGAAGTGCTGACTTTTTGGAAGAGTGCTGCAGCCCCCAGCAGCACCCACTTGGTCTCTGGAGAGGCAGAGGAATCTCCTGCTAGCCCTGCCTTAGGGGGGAAGCCAAAGGGTTGAAAGCTGTGGACCATAGTGATGGGTGACTGATCTGGATATCCTTCTGGAACAGAGCTTCGGTGGGAGCTTCAGTGGGGAAAGGAAGGAACAGTGGAAAATTAAAAAAAACTATGTAGAGATGGATTTTAATTACATCCCAGTTGACTAATTAATTGAAGCAGCATGGCGAAATACTTTCTTTTTTCCATTATAAACTAGAGCTACATGTTACAACACACAATAATTTGGGGTTCATGCTGGGCACTGACAAAATGCTAGCAGATTTTGTATCATGCCAGTAAAAATGTTTGCTCTGCTGGTTACTGGTGGAAATAATAGGCCAAGTGATGTACTGGTTTGGCCAGTGAAATGTGTTATGCATGCGTGTGTGCTAAAGTTGGCAATTATGTTCATGGTCTAAGCCTGGATAGCTGTTGCAGGATACTACTACTCTCAGCTGAGAGTTGGGGGGAAGACAGTCTGAGTGCTTTACTGCTTTTTTGGCAACCCAGAGAACAGAATACAGTAGTTGTTCTGCCTCACTGCTGGGTGGGGGAATGCCTCCCTGTGAGGTGATGTCATGCAACTGCATGCAAACATGAGGATCAGACAGCGCTAACACTATTGGGCCCCACCACAGAGCTGGATATCATTCTCTGTCTCTCTCTGTTTTAAGGGTCCTGCCACAGAGGCAAGCCAATGAGTTACTGTAGTGGCAGGGCATGCTTGTAGAGAACATCTTTAGGATAATTAAAAAAAAAGCAGGCTATTGGTAAAATCTGGAATGCACCTGGCACCAGAATGCCTCCTGATCAGACTTTAAAAAGCAGACTGCCTGCCTGGTCTGGCTGGACTAGCTGATGTTGCAATGCACCACCACACAGGACACATCGTATTTATCCTTGGTACTGATCCCCTTCTCTGGGTCAGTGGGATCTGCCAAGGCATCGAGTGCTGACCCTGGTTGCTGGGAGCTGGGCCTTCTGATATATTAGCACCTCCTACAGAAGGTAGTGTCAGTAGCAAGGATGAAGTGGATGACCACAGGCTGTGAGCTACTCCATCATCCTGAAGGTGGTACCGTTGGTGCCCACTGGCAGAATGTCTGGTGGTGAACTTCACAGTGAGAAAATGCCCACCATCATGAAAATGATTGTATCACAGACTACCCACCTGAAATCTGCCATCAGCAATGTGTGTGGAGGAATCTGTGATGTAACAGGAGCTTCTGGATACCAATTGGGAAGGAGGCAGCATGAACAAGACATTGGAGGGAGTTGAAGTGCAAAGCTTCCCACCTGACTAGGCCCTTCTCCACTCCTATGTCCATTAGCTTTCTCCGCAGCCTCCTATGTGGCACTGAATTGAAGGCTTTACTGTTGTCAATGCAGAGCAAATCTACATACTGCTCGCTACGTACCACTCTAGTGACCCAGTCAGAAAACACAGTTTGGTTGGTTTGACACAAATCCATGTCGCCTTCTGTCCTTTAACCCATTATCCTCCAACTAGGCCACTAGGCAGTCCTTCACTATTGTCTCCTTCAAGTTAACTTTAAAGGAAAATTGCACCCTCATATCTTGTGAATTGTATTTGTTTCTATGTCAGACAAGTCTTTTTGTGTAGCTGTTAGAGATGTATGCAATTGCTTTAGTTTGTGTTCACACTTTATACTAGCCCCTGTAACTACTCTTGGGGTCTCCATTTAGTGGTTGTTGAAATCTCATTGCCCCTCTGAGCTACATTAGCATATGACAACATGATTTGCTATCACCATTTAGACTTCACAGTATGCCTCTCTGCTTAATTGCACTTTAAAGAAACAAGTTGCAGGAATGTGTGAAATATCACATTTACCTCCAGTTAGCTTTGCAAACTGTTTGAGTTGTAATGCAGGGTTTTTCCCTTTAAACTGCAATCAATTTGGGATGAGGAGGCATTTTCTCACAGAGAGGGTGGTGACGGCATGGAATGCTCTGCCTGAGGGACTGATCTCGCAAATATCAGTAGTGGGATTTAACAGGGGGTGGGACAGGGTCAAGGGCAGAATCGGAATGGGGAAGGGGGCTGTGCTTCAGGATTCTTCAGATGGTGCTAAAGGAGAGGAAGGGGTGGAAGGGGTTCGTGAGGGCAGCATCAGATCTAAACACTGAGAGCTGCACACTCAAGAAGACTTGATAGACCGAAAGGCCTGTATGTGCTGGCTTCATCATATGTTTGTATGTAATTTATGTGTTTGCAGAGAGTTTTTGCAGGGTATGTGTTCTTTCAGCACAGAGATACATGGTATAATTGGGCGATGTGACATCATGTTCTCATATGTAATGCAGCATTCATGTACAATGAGATTTCAACATCTATAAAATGGAGATGCCAGTGTAGTCACAGGGGCTACCATGCACAGTTAAAACAAACTAAAGCAAACACATATAGTCCTAAGAGCTACAGGAAAAGAGTTGCCTATTGACATGAAAACAAATTTTACATGATATGAGGGTGTAGAAAGACTTACCAGCCTGCAGTTGCCCGAGTCCCCTTGTCCACCCGTTTGTGGAGTGGCACTATCTCAGCAGTTCTCCAATCCCCCAGCACTACTGGAGAGTCCAGTGAGCATTAAATAGCTGGGTCAAAGGCTCAGCCAGCTCTGAGGCCAGTTACTTAAACATCCTTGGCTGCTGTGCACTCAGGCCTGGTGCTTTATTCACTTTATGGGCCACTAGTCCTTTTCTCACTTGTTCAGATGTAGTCACCACCCTCCCCATTTCCTGTACTCCCTGTGTAGCTAACTGCCTTGATCCTGCTTTTCTGGTAGAGATCCATCAACCTCATTTGTGAATACTGAGCAGAAGTAATTGCTTTGGATGTTGGCCTTCTGCTCATTGTCTTCCAGTAGCCTCCCCCTCCACTGGCTGAATGACTCCACCAAGCCTTCCATTTCTCCCAAATGTACTGTAGTTAAAGAACTATTTTTCTCCTCAGCCATCCACAGCTCTGCATCTGCCTTTGCCTTCCAGACTGTGATATTCGCCTCCTTTAGCCTGGCCTGATATTCCTCTAAGGACTGTCGAGGGTTACCAATGTGTGAATTATTTCTGGCAGTGAGCATGCAGGGATAATGTACCAGAGTTGAAAAGATGATATGAGTGTGATCATGGGTGCTGGGAGTGGTTAGGGGCTGCATAAGTGGACTGTTGTGGTCTTTAAGTATGGGAATTACTGCTGAGAGAGCGAGAGCAGTGGCTATCGGTGTAGACTGTTAATGTGGCATGAGGGTGGACATGGGTGTTACAAGGGACAGGGTCTAGGTCTAGGAATGAAAATGGAGTGGAGTTGGTAGTGTCTATGTATGGGGATTGGCAAGGTAATATGCATGTGAATGAGTGCTGTGAGTGGGCAGGGGTTATGTGCTGTATATAGACTAGTGAGGGTTGCAAGTATGTGAATATATGCTGGTGGATGGTAGAATGTATGTATGTATGGAGACTGTTTAGGGACTTTTGAGGGATTCCCGTTTGGGCATGGGTGCTGTAAGTGTGACTAGGCTATATAGGAGGCTGGTGAAGTGTGAAGAGTGTGGTAGTGGGAACAATTAGTGGGCCAAGACTCTGAATAGGGAAGGTATGGTGATATTACTGTATACATAGGTGCTCAAAGTGGTAATGAGAGGAGGTCTGACACACAAATGCACCCTCCTCTCCCACCAGGACCAACCCTAGGACTCTGGGACAAGGGTCTCAAACTCATCTGCATCCTCCTCTCTCACCTGCACTACCCCTAGGAACACTGGATCAGGGTCCATCACCAACCTGCACCGTCCTCTTCCCACCCAGACCACCTCAATGACCACTGGACCAGGGTCTGACACCCACTTGCATCCTGCTCCCACATGGACCAACCCTATGATCCCAGGCCAGGTTTCATACCAACCTGCACCCTTTTTTTAGTTTAAGTTTATTGGTCAACTTTGTTGTAGTTAGCAATCAAAGTTTTTACAGAAAGAAATATCACACACTATAAATATAACAAATAACATCATGTATAATCTTAAAAAGGTGCTCTGTCAAATTCATTTTACAAAAAAAAAAATCTTGCCTAGAAGATAAACATTTTCATTAAGTGCATTTTTCCTAAGTTTAACATAATTTAGTCTTGAACCATCAGAATTCTAACATGATTTTCTTTGTCCTTAACACTAATATCAAGAATTTACATATCCATGGGCCTATAGTCAGATTAATAAAATAGTAAGTCCAATGTCTGATTGTGAATAGTTTTATCATTACATATCAACTTTTCAAACAATCTATTTTCCATACAAGGAATAGAAAAACTCAATTATAAGGCTTAAGGAATCAGGTAACCTTAGATCTGACATATTTCTTTTTTATCTTAATTACAGATGCAAAAAATGTAGATATCATTAATGCATCTTCAATGGTGATAGGATAAAAAAAGAATAAAAACAGGATCATAATCAGTACTATTATAGTTTCTCAAAAAATTTCCAAGCAGTCCATTTTTAGGACCAGAATAAAGTGGACAGAATCTAATTATATGACTTAAAGATTCATTCTGAGCTAAAACACATCTACAAAGACTGGATGTATTAGCAGGGCCCTTTTCAATACATAGCCCTTTATTAAAATACATGTAACTTGAATTGATTAATCCAGTACGGGCCCATGTAATCAATTTCCTATCTGAGGATGAAATAGGGAGAGTTAGATAATTTTCTAGACAATAATCAATTTTATTGTGTCTAAACCAAACATTAAGTTTTAACTCTCTCACCTTTAACATTTCTTGTTGTTTCGTAAAGGAAAATAATTTACTTGTCATCTGTTTTCTAAAAAACCTGCACTCTCATCTTCCACCTGGACCAACCATAGGACCCCTGGACCAGGCTCAAACACTCACCAGCACCTCTCTTCTCCCATCCAGATCACCCCTAGGACCAATGGACCAGGGTCTGACACCCACTTGTACCCTTCTTTCCCATGCGGATCTGCCCAAGGACCCCAGAACCGGTCCCATACCCCCTGGACCCTCATTGTCATCCTGGACCAGCCCTAGGACTCCTGGATGTGGGTCTTACAGTCACCTGCCCTCTACTGTCCTACTATGACTACCCCTAGGACCACCAGTTCAAGGTCCAGCACATACCCACACCTTCTTCTCCCACCTGAACCATCATTTTTCCCTACCAGACCGGGTTCCCATGCTTATCTACACTCTCTTCTCCCACCCAGGCCAAATGTAAGACCCTGGGATGGGGGTCCTATACCCACTTTCACCCTCTTCTCCTACCCAAATCTGGACAATAATTTGGACCCACAGACCAGCCTCAAACAGCTGCCTCCCTCCTCTTCCCCCACCGGACCAACCATCTGACTACAGGACTGACCTCCCCCAACTACTTTGCCCTTCTTTCTCTACATGAAGCATCCATAGGACCCCCTTGGACTGGCCTTCCCACCTTCCCCCTTCTTCCACCTGCATCAGCACTCAGACCCCAGGACAGGCCTCCTACAGCTACCCTTCTCCTTTTCTGCCACCCTGACCAGTTCTTGGATATCTGGAATTGGGCATCCTCACCTGCCTCTCCATTCTTCCACCTCAAGGATCATCCCTGAGACTCCTGAATCCACCTCACCCAGCTAACAACCAAAGTTTTACCTCACCAATCCTGTCCCTCTGCCTACCGGACCTGCCTCACCCAGCTACCTCCCCCTTCTTCCTTCATCTAGACTAGCCTTCAGACCCCTAGACCCGCTTCCCCCTCTTTCCACACCTGGACCAGCCTTTGTATGCTCGTACAACCCACCACAGACACTCTTCCCCAATCTGACCAGACCGCTCTTTCCCACATACCACCCTGTTTCCATCCTGCAAATAACACTCAGAACATCCAGACTAGCTTCTGATACACATGGCCTCTCTTAACTGTTCCATGTCCAAGTATCAATGGCATCCAGTGGTACCCACCCTACACTATCCCTCACATCCAAGTATTCCTGGTGACCAGAGATACAGTACCTCCTCCCATACACTCAGTCTGAGTGCATGCGTTCTACTTTTTTGCCCTTACCAGCTCAAAAACTGGGTATACTTCACCCTGTCTATGCCTTATATGTTACAGAAAACACTGGAGACATGCACTATGCTAGTGTGGTCTCATATACTTAAAAACATGATTTACCAGGAGTTTTGATGAAGGACCTGAGGTCTTTTTTTTTTTCATTTAACATTTCCTGTGTTCCCATCACATTGTATTGAAAGGGTGATCTTTCAATTCCACCCCCCAACCAAAAACAAACATAGCAGCTAGTTTAACATCTCATCTAAATGACTCATCCAGTTGTAGTACTTGTCACTATAATTCATCTGACTGCTGCATATCGAGAATAATGCAGAGAGCTATTCAAGAGGCAAAGCTGAAAGAAACTCTGAAATCCTGGAAACTTAAAATTTTTACTGAATTTGCTGTTTGGGAACACCCACCCACCCACACATGCAAAGAGAATAAGGATAAAATATAAATTCCTTTATATGGTATTAGGTTTGCTAACAAGTAAACATTCACCTCAAAATGTGGGGCTAGGGGTTGGGTCACATTCTCATATTACATTTGCTAAAAATAAGAATTAATAAGAAAAAAGATATAACTCAATTCCACCACTAGACTGCCAGCAGAGTCCCATTATACACCTATCAAGACCCAGTAAGCAGAAAGCTGTCAAAGAAGCTGTCAATGCAGTTTAATGTTGGGTCCTCTGAACCGGCTTTGCTATCTCAGAAGAAATTAGCTCTTCTCCTTGGACATTTTTCACAGTGTTCTTAAATGGGGTACTACATCTGTTCAGAGCTGCTCTTTACAAGGGTAAGAGACAGAGATGATTTGAACAACATAGTCAAGATGCCTATTTGTTACCATTTTTTTTTTGAACCGCTTGTCCCATATTATTAGCCTTACCTCCTAGATCCACCACCCTCCTTGTAACCGATTCCTGATTTGCCCAGGCTTACCCCCAAAAGCAGGACCACTGAGACTACCTCACCCCACAGAGGTAAGTCCAGGCTACCAGCCACATCACCATGACTGGCAGGGCTCCCTCAGCTTACCCTTCCCGGGAGAGGCCATGGGGTAGGCCATCCAGCGGAACACAGTCCCGGTGAGGGTCGGGTGCTTGGGGGGGGCCACAGCACCAGGAGGCAGCATTATCTCTGGGACAGACAGCATTTTTTGTGGATGCTAATCTCCTCAGGAGGCAGGATGTGCAATGACATCAGTGGGATGAATCCAACATCCATCCCGCCTCCTCACGTATCAGGCGCTGGTCGCATCAGCTCCCCCTGTCTCCACCAGGGGTCCGCATTTTTGCACTGAACACTTGATCACACACCCCCTTCCCTGGAGGAGGAGAGCAGTCCATGGGACACTAAAATCCTTCCATTCCCCACCCCGGCCATCCCTCTGATTGCCCGAGTCTGGATTCAAACCCAGGTTGTCAGCGTCGCAGCTGGAAATCCTACCCCCGAACCAATGGGCTGGCCATTAGCATTAGTAAAACTATTTAATTTAATAATTACAGTGTTCCGGAATTGTACTTCCTGCAGTTGTTGATGTGGATTAAAGAACTGATGACTACAACTGGAAAGAATATTCTGTTATGTAAAACTGACACATGCAGCCTACAGTTTACCTGAAACTTTGCAGCCCTTTCTGGCAAATCTGGTGATCCAGTTATTTACTGCACAACAAGGAAGCATTGGTTTTACACATATATGAACATACAAACATATGAATCTGCCAGCAGAAACAGGCCTTACGGTCTATCAAGTTAGTCTGCTCGAATGCGCAGCTAGCACCCTTATATTGCAGCTACCCCCACCTTTACACCCCAAACCCTGTTTCATGCCCATTTATAACTGCCCACTGTGCTACATGATACCACCTCCTTGGGTAAAGTGCTCCATTTCTCCACCCCCGTGAAAAAATGCCTCCTCATCTCTCTCTGATATCTTCCACCCTCCAACCTAAGACCATGCTCTCTGGTGTCCCTTCCTCCCCTCAGCTTAAATATCCCTTCTGTGCCCATTTTCTTAATCCCCTTCAGATATTTGAAGGTCTCAATCATATCCCCCTCGACGCCTCCTCTCCTCCAGGGTCTACATATTCAACTCAGTCAGCCTGTCCTCATAAGTTTTTCTCTCCAGCCCCTGGATCATTTTAGTTACCCTACGCTGTACCCCCTCCAGCAATCCGATATCCTTCTTCAGAAAGGGATGCCAGAACTGCAAGCAGTACTCCATATGTGGCCTGACTAGTGACCTGTACATATCTTATTCACTTCATCTTTGTGAATTCAAATGTTGCCCAATAGAAAGAAATTGCACACCATACTAATGATGTTTCCTCTAATGGGCCCAATAGTGAGCCAATACAAAAACTGTATCACCTCCACTCCAAGATGTTGTCTCAGAGAGTCTCAGAGATTAGAATGGAGGTGTAGAATCAGAACTCTGTTCAGGTGTTGCTGTGCTGTGATGTTTCCTCTAGTGTTCTAACATCAGATTTGTGCTGAAGAACAGAAAGGAGTGTTACTATCTAGCTAAACTGCAATGAGTAAAGTAAGCTAAATAGCAAATAATAAACAGACTTAAAATTTAGAAATTTCTAAGCAACTGTACCATAAATATTTTAAAAGACATATTTAAAATATAACGTGTGTAAACATGTTCAAATGCTTAGGCAGAAAAGAATGTTTAAATACGTATAATATTTAGAAACCTTTTTCTGGTAAGGTTCTAGAAGGGGCGGTAGGGATGGGATTGTATTGGATCACTATTGGACCCATTAGAAGAAACATCATTACTATGGTGAGTCATTTTTTCTTCTAACAGCATGAGTCCAACAGTGATGCCATAAAAAAACTGTAAACTACATATAGAAACATAGAAACATAGAAGTTGACGGCAGATAAGGACCGAAAGGCCCATCCAGTCTGCCCATTTCTTTTTCTACCGTATAAATGTGCCATCGGCCTTTGCTCTGTCAGTGACCTATCTATTCATAGTCATTTGTATTGCTCCCTTATGCCTATCCCATGCCTGTTTGAAGCCCTGCACTGTATTCATAGCCACCACTTCTTGTGGTAAGCCATTCCATGCATCTACCACCCTTTCTGTGAAAAGAATTTCCTCACATTCCCCTTAATCGGCCTCCCCTAATCTCATGCTGTGTCCTCTTGTCCTGCTATTTTTCTTATATTTAAACATGTTAGACTCTTTCACCTTGTTTATGCCCTTAAGGTGTTTAAATGTCTCGATCATATCACCTCTCTCCCTCCTTTGCTCAAGGGTATACATATTGAGCTCCGTTAATCTGTCCTCATATGTCTTCTGATGCAGTCCCTGCACCATTTTGGTTGCCCTTCTCTGGACTGCCTCAATTTGGTTAATGTCCTTGTGAAGGTGTGGCCTCCAATACTGCACGCAGTACTCCAGATGGGGCCTAACCAATGTCTTGTACAGAGGATTATTACCTCCTCTTACGACTTGTGATACCCCTACTAATACACCCTAACACCCCCTAGCCTTACCTACTGCTTTAGAGGTCTGTTGGATAATTTTAGGTCATCAGTGATGATGATGCCCAAGTCTCTTCTTCCTTTGTGACTGCTAGCAACCCTCCCAGCCTATAAGTGGCTTCAGGTTTCTTCCCTATGTGCATGATTTTGCAATTCTTTGCATTAAATCCTCAGTTGCCACTCTTCTGACCATTCTGCTAGTTTATCCAGATCTCTTCTCATTCTGCCCACCCCATCTGGATCATCTACTCTGTTGCAGATCTTGGTGTCATCTGCAAACAGACAAGCCTTACCCTCTAGTCCATCTGCGAGGTCACTAATGAAGATGTTGAATAGGACTAGCCCCAGGACTGATCCTAGGGTACCCACTTGTGACTTGCATCTCTTCTGACTGTATACCATTTACCACCACTCTCTGTTTTCTGCCAGTCAACCAGTTTGCCACCCAGTTGACCAACTCTGACCCACCGAGCCTACCTAGCTTATTTATCAATCTTCTATGTGGAACAGTGTCAAAGCTTTGCTGAAGTCAAGGTGGCGACATCAACTACTCCCCTTGGTCCACCACTCTGGTTACCCAGTCAAAGAAATCTATGAGATTAGTTTGACAGGACCTTCCTTTTGTAAACCCATGCTGTCTTGGATCCTGTGCCCCTATGGATTCCAGGTGTTGCACTATCCTTTCCTTAAGGTGCCTCCATAATCTTGCCCACTACTGAGGTAAGACTGACCGGTCTGTAGTTCCCGCCTCCTCCCTGCTACCACTCTTGTGGGTAGGATCACATGAGCCTTCTCCAGTCTTCTGGGACCTCTCCTGTGCTCAGAGACTCACTAAACAATTCTGCTAATGGCTCTGCTAGTTCCTCCTTTAGCTCCTTGAGTACCCTGGGATGTATGCCATCAGGTCCCATTGCCTTTATCCACCTGAGCTAGCAAAGCTCTGTAGACCCTTTCTTTTTGTGAGGGAGTAGTGTCACCTCCTCCCCTGTGTCCATGATGCTGGGCTGTGGGCCCTGCCCTACCTTCTCTTCAGTAAATACTGAGCAAAGTATCTATTTAGGATAGATGCCTTTACAGGGTCCTCCTCCTGACATGCTCCCCTTTCTCCATTAAACACTTAATACCCCTCTGAACTTTCTCCTTTCACTAATGTATCTATAGAAGGTCTTGTCACCTCTTTTTACTGTTCGTGCTAGTGTTTCCTCAGTTTGGGACTTTGCCTGCCTTACTGCCTTACCTGCTTCCCTTAGGGCAGTTTGGTATGCCTCCCTATCTTCATCCCGCTGTGTTCCTTTATATTTTCTGAAGGCCAGCCTTTTGCTCTGACCTTTTCTGCTACTGTATTGAGAACCAAAGTGGTTTCCTTCTTCTTTTGCACTTCCTTTTCTGTCTAACACAATGGGATGTTGCTTCAAGTATTGTATCCTTAATGCTTGCCCACTTTGCCTATGCCTCCCTCACCTGTGTTTCTTTTTTTGCCAGGGCTAGCTTAACGCTCATTGTACCATCTTATCAAAGTCAGCTCCTCTGAAGTCCCATATTTTTGCTTTGGAATGGGATGATTTAGATGTGTAGCCAAATTGAACCATACCCTATGTGATGGTCACTGGCCCCCAGGTGACCTTCTACCTGGAGATCTGTGATCCCTTCTTTGTTAGTCAGTACTAGATCTAGGATAGCCCTGTCTCTTGTGGGTTGCTGTACCAGTTGTTTGAGGCCCTCCCCCTGCAGGGAATCCACTATGAGTCTAGTTCTGGCAGATGTTCCTGCTGGTATAGCAGTGCCTTGGGAGGCTGTGAAGTCTGGAACCTACTGAGGAAAAATATTCTGTAAGACTGCTGTCCCAAACCTAACATCTCTTCTAGAGAGACTGTCCAGACAACAGTGCTTAGTGAAAGTGTATGCAGTTTTCCAGGTAACTGCTTTACAGATAACTGCCAGAAGGAGTCCTCTTGAGGCTGCCACTGAGGCTGCAGTGTCCCTTGTGGAATGTGCTGTAAGCCTTAAAGAGGTCGCTTACCTGCTTTTTAATTGAAAAATTGTATGGAAGAGACCAACCACCTAGAAATGGTCTTTTTTGCAGTAGGTTTGCTGTTGCCAACCATTCCACAGGTGACAAATAATTGGCTGTTGTCAGATCTGATATCTTTTGTTCTATTAAGATAGTAGCTGAATGCTCTCTTGACATGTGAGCAGTGCAATTTTTGCTCACCTGGACTTGAATGGGAAGGAAAAAGCACAGAGTAACTGTTTGGTTAAGGTGAAATATCAACACCACTTTGGGGAGAAATTTTCTGTTTGTCCTCACAACTTTATCTCTGTGCAAAATTATGTTATTAGGACCTGTGCACAGGGACTGGAGCTCACTGACTGACCTAGCAGAGGTCATAGCCATGAGGAGTGTCTTCCGTGTCACAGACTTGATGTCCACTTTAAACAATACATCCTCCATCTGAAACTTTCTCTCCATTTAAATCTCAATCTCTCGATCCCTCTCTAAACAAAATATTGCTATCTTTTTATAAGATATTTTCTGGGCAGTTTAAACTCTGCATCTTGATTGTTGTAGAACATCTCTGTTAGGACATTTCTAAGTGGGGATAAGTGGACTGATACATATTAGAAGTGTAGGGTATGCAGGGTAAATTGGGACCTCCAGTCAGTGTATAATAAAGCACAGTAGTTATCAGTGTGCTAGTCTGAGTTGGGGGAAGGCAGCTGACAATCATCCTTGCCGTTAGCTGGGAAAGGCTAGCTGTGAATTGGAGGTTGTGGCTTAGGTAGAAGTGAAGCAGTTGTCTACGTTTAGACTTTCCTAGCCTTCTTACAAGAGCACTAGTAAAGTACTCCCTCCTAACATGTTCCATTCACGTTCATGTCCCAGAACATAAGTAGAAAGCAGCAGGAGGGGAGCAGTGAAGAGAATAGTGTCTTAGGCATCGGCATGCATCCGCAGTTGTCAGCAGGCATGCAGGGAACTCTGCCTGTCCACTAAGGGAAAGTAGGTTACCTGTATATTTGTTGCTGCCTGAGTAAGGGACCACGGGAAATAAAAAGCACCTGGTAAAGCTGAACAGATAAAACACCATTTCTATGATAAGGGTAAAAGGAGAGAAGAAGCAAAAGGTGAAAACCGAAAAATTCCTATTTAGGGCCATGTGAGAAAGGGATAAGGCAAACAAAACAGGGGAAGTTAGAAAAAGTCTTATTAAAAGTAAAATGGTAAAACTTAAAAAACCCTATTTAGGTCAATGAACAATGGGTTAATAGAATAAGGGGAAATTTAGAAACACCCCATCTGGGGCAAGGGCCCATTTTTCTAGGATCATATGGAGTGTAGAAATGGAAATGTTGGGAAATATGCAGTACAGTATCTGTGGAGCGGCACTATTCAGGGAAACCTTTTAAAGGCTGAGGTGCTACCCCATCTGTGTGCACCTTTGGGGACTGAGGGAAAAGGTCATTTGACTTCAGGCCAAGTTGGCTAGGATTCATGGGACCTCCATCTCTCAGGGGCCACAAAGTCTACCACCACTGTCTCAGAGCATGCCAAGGAGGAGGGACAACCTGACTGTGGTGGCAGTGGCAGAGCCAGGTTTAGGAGCATTAGGGAGCCGGGGGGGGCATTCAGTCAATCATGGGCTCCACAATGGGCACTAAACAGTGAATAAAGATGGTGGTGGGGCACCACTACTCACACTGGGGAAGCCAGGAAGGGCGACCGCCCCCAGCTCCCCCCAGCTCCGCCACTGTGTGGTGGGCTCTGAGAGGGTGGGGGTGGCAGGTTGTGAGCAAATTCCTCAGCCGGAGCCCCTACACAACTCATTCACTGCTCTAGTAAGATGAGACTGCCAAGAGGAGGCACCCATGGTAGTGGCCAGAGAAGATGTGAGGATTCTCCATGGGGAGGGTCCAAGGTTGGAGGCAGAGGACCCCAGCTGAGGAGAAAGCAACTTCTGGTGGGGGACTCAATTGTTGGGTGGTGGGGGTGGTACTAGTTTAGGGAACAGGATGGGAAGGAAAGAGGGAGGTGAGGTGGCTACTTGGCACCTTGGCATGGAGGGATGGAGATCAGATATTTAGGATCTCTGGGGTAGTGAGGCAGGAGGGGGAGCTGGATGTCATTGTCCATCTTTGCACTAACATGGCAAGGGATGTGGCAGGGGTGGTGCAGGAGAGGTTTAGGGAGCTGGGGAGGAGCCTGAATAAGGTTGCTTGCACAGTGGCATTAGCTAAGGTACTATCTTTATACAGCCAGGGGAGGCTAGGGAACACCACATAAGGGCCTTCAGTGAGTGGCTAAAGGTGTAGTGCAGGGAGAAGGGTTTTAGCTATATCAGGGACTGGGGTCCTACCTGGGGTTATAGAGGTCTGTACAAAAAAAATATTTCCTCAGTCCCTCTGCGAGGGGAATGGCAGTCCTGGGTGGAAGATTTAGATGCTACTATGATGGGCATTTAAACTACCTAAGGAGGGAGGCAGAAAAAATGAGGGGGACATAGATTGTTCCCCCATAAAATAAAGCAGCACGGAGAAGTCCAGGGGAAATGAATTCCCCACAGGTATTGGGGCATAGGGACGAAGTGGAGGGCAAGACAGTGGGTTGGGAGGTGGCTCTAAGGCTGAGAGAAGTGTTACGGAGGGTGGTCAGAGGGATGATGAAAAAGAGGAGGACAGTACTGAGGAAGTTGGAAGGGTAAATGATATTATCAGAAAGGCAGGGCAGAGCAGGGGAAGGGAGGCAGAGAAGGAGTGGAGAGTCATGTATGCCAGCACAAGGAGCCTAATAAATACAATTCTGGACCTTGAGGCAATCATTGCAGAAGCAGACCTGGATCTGGAGGCCAAAACAGAGTCATGGTAGACCAACAACCCCAGCTAGAAAGTGGACATATCAGTCTACACCATGTTGTAGCAGGACAGGACAGGTAGGAAAGGTGGGGAGAGGTTGTTTTGCATGTGTGGGAAGGTGTAAAGACCTTAGAGATACAAGGGAACCAGGAGGACAAGGTAGGGCCAGTTTAGAGACAGATCCTGGGCCTTTATTCACATGTGGGTAGTGCACAGGCCACCAGAGGAGAAGGAGTTAGGCAAGGTTTTGAGGGAGGCCATTTGCAGAATAGCAAGCAAAGGGGTAGTATTGATTTTGGGGGACTTTAACCAGTAGGACATGGACTGGAGTATTCTGTTTGCAGGTACACCAAGACATAGGGCTATCCTCAATGCCCTAAATGGGATCATTTCTCAGGCAGCTGCTTACAGAGCACACTAGAGATGGGACAATGCTAGACCTGGTACTTAAGAACAGGGACAGAATTGCAAATGTCACAAGGGGAAGTTTCTTGGGTACCAGCGATCACTACACTGTGTGGTTTCACATTCAGAATTGGCAAGAGGAAAAAATGCACAAAGACTAGCGTTGTGGACTTCAGGAGGGCAGAATTTAAAGAAATGGGAGACTGCCTCCATAAATACCTTGAAGGGATGGGGATGCCTGTGAGCAAGCGAAGACACAATGGAAAAAGTTCAAGGTGTGAATAGCTAAGGCAAGAGCATGCTGTTTGAAGGATGTAAGCAGGGTAGGATGTGGAAGAGGCCACTATGGTTCTCAGAGGAAGTGGATAATGTGGTAAGAGAGAATAAAACAGCTTTCAGGAGGTACTGAACATGTAGACACAGATGGAGGCAGACAGAGATATCTGGATAAACAAAGGGAGGCTTGAAGGAGGGTGAGGGCAGCTAAGGCACAAACAGAGGAGAGTATCACCAAGGACATCAAAACAGAAACAGAAACATAGAATTTGATGGCAGATAAGGACTGCTTGGCCCACCCAGTCTGCCCATTAAATGGAATAAGATTTTCTCCAGGTGCATGAGTAAAAAGAGGAAAGCAAAGGGTGGGATAGTGAGAATCAAGAAGGCAGGGTGAGCTGTGCAGAAGATCAAGAAAAGCTGAAATTTGAAATGAGTAGTGCTACTACTTAGTCTTTGCAGTAAGTGGGGGGTGGGGAGGGCGGATCAACATTTATTAGCAGGCACTGGGGTGAGGGGGGTAGACACTAGTCCAATCTCACAGGAGAGAGTCCAAAGGAGATTGGGAACCCTAAGGCAAAACAAGGTGATGGGACCAGGATGGATATACGGAAGGTTCCTAAAAGAGCTAAGCACAATGCTAGCTGCCCCTCTGGCAACACTATTTAGCACCTCACTGGAGACAGGGGTAGTTCCAGGGGACTGGAGGAGGGTTGACGCGGTCCCTCTGCAAACGTGCAGCAGCAGGGAGGAGGCTAGCAATCACAGGTCAGTCCGTCTTACATCAGAGGTGGGAAAATTAATGGAGCCACTGCTGAAAGAGAGACTTGTGGAGTACTGGGCAGCAAATGGGCTGAAGGACCACTGGCAACATGGTTTCATGGGAGGAAGGTCATTTCAAAAGAATGTTATAGGTTTCTTTGACTGGGTGACTAGGGGTGTGGATCAGAGGAGGGCAGCACATGTGACCTGTCAGGACTTCAGTAAGGTTTTTGAGACTGTTCTGCACAGGAGGCTAGTACAGAAACTTAGCAGCCTGAGGATTGGGGAGAAGGTGGTACGGTGGGTATCAAACTGGTTGAAGGATTAGAGACAGAGCATTGTGGTAAATGGCAGACACTTGGGGAATGGGAGAGTGACCAGCGGGGTACACAGGGATAAGTACTGGGACCTGTCCTCTTCAATGTCTTCATAAGTGTCATTGCTGAGGAACAGGAGGGGAACATGTGTCTCTTTGCAGATGACACAAACATCTGCAACTGGTGAACACTCAGGAAAGGGTGGAGAGAATGCAATAGGATCTGGGGAAACTAGAGAAGTGATCTAGTGTGTGCCAAAAGTGCAAAGTCACACACCTGGCTCAGGAAAACCTGGGATCTGTGTATAGGATATGACCCTAAGTGACCCAGGCTTGAAACACATTGTAAAAGATCCCCCAAGAATGACTTACAGAAGGGCAAGTACACTAAAGGATGTATTAGTACATAGTCTCTACCCTGAACAAAGGAAAAATACAGCCTGGTTTAATCAAGGCAAAAGAGGGTGTCACCAATGCAAAAGATGCATCTTTTGCAAATTTGTAGCAACTAGAAAGGATTTCCAGAGCTGCAATTCTCATAAAAATATGAGCTTTGACAATTGATCATGTGTCATACATCTGGTGTAATTTGCATGGCTGAATGCACTTGCAAAGCATTTTACATTGGGAAAACTATGTGGAGTTTTAAAACTCATGTAGGTGAGCACATAAGGGCAGTCAAGAGGGGGGACAGGACATATGCCATGGCTACACATGTATTGGAAGCCTGTGATGGAAAGAGCATACTTTCCAATTCCATGCAATAGACAAAGGTAATGCTAAGCCTAGAGATGGGAACTTCAATGATCTCGTACTCAAAAGAGAGGCACTTTGGATAGTGAATATAGGAGCAACTAAAAACACAAAGGCTTGAATACTAGTTTGGATATTAGCCCATTTTTATGTTTGCTTGCATGCATGTGCAAGAAACAGTGCCACCATACCAGTTTTGATTGGTGTGCCACCCCCGCTTCCAATGCTCTGCTCCTTTTTGCAGGTGTGGCTGCACCACACCAATGAATGTCCAAGCTGTCTATGACAGCTGTTCAGATGCAGTGGCGTACAGTTCAGAGAAAACCACCACTACAATCAGCGGTGGTAATGTGTAGGTAATTTGCATACTGTTGTCGGCAGGCAATTTGCATACTGCTATTGGCAGTATACAAATTACCTACACAGCAGCACTGCATCTGAACTGTCAGACAGTTATTTTCTGATGGAACAGCATGATCCCTGTTGGATAAAGTGCCCCCCCAAAACAAACACCCAGGTAGCACTCTGGGAGCCCACCCCAGCATGCTCATGCACTCCTTCAATCCCCACACACCATATGGCCGACGGGGGTTCCCAATCCCCCATCGGCTCCACCGCTCGCTCCCAAACAAACTTCCAGGTGCCATGCTGGGAGTCCACCCCAGCATAAAAGTCTGTGCCCAATCCCCTGTCGGCTCCACTGCCCCCCCCCCAAACAAATGTCCAAGTGTCATGCTGGGAGCCCACCCCAGTGTGCTCATGTACTCCCCTCCACCCCCGCACACTGTATGGCCGACGGGGGTGCCCAATCCCCCATCAGCTCCACTGCTCCCCCCAAACAAACGTCCAGGTGCCACGCTGGGAGCCCACCCCAGTGTGGCAAAAGTCTGACATTGTTTTTTCTTTTTTTTGTGTAATTTCTTTTCTCCCTGATGCACTACTGTGTTAGCCACTCCTTCAGGTGTGCAAAGGATGCTTCAGACCCATCCTGTCCCCCAAGCCTCCACTTCTCAGATAGCAGCCACCTCGGGGTGACCCGATGTATCCCTTCGCCGGGTGGGTCCCCCTCCTCCAAGGGGGAAGGCACCACAGGGCAAGCAGGCCAGCTCAATGTCTTAGCCCTGAGGTACTGATGTGGTGGATGGCTGCTGTAGCATTGATGGCCTTGGAGAACTGAGAAGCCATCATCTGGCGTAACATGGAGCCATTTTCCATTTTCTGGTATGCTTCCCTCCTTACACTGTCGTGCAGTGCTCCTGGTTTCCACCAGAGGCTGCTGCCGACCAATATCTACCCCAACCCACCCCAGGAGAGGAGAGCAGTCCTATGGATGCTCAATCCTCTCCTTCCCCTGCCAGCCCCCTGCATCCTGAATACATTCCTGAACCCAGGTCACCGGCATGGGTTGAGGTAAGGCACCAGTGCCTCAGACTTCTTCCCCACCTGGCCAGCCTGGTATCGTCTTTAAAAAAAAACACATAACAAAAGAAAATGGTCCCTCATTGACTCTCTTTCCCCATTCCCCAACCCACGCCTACCCTCTGTGTACTCCACCTCCCCACATACCCCTCACCCCATACTTACCTCCAGAGGCCGGTGTAATGATCTTCGGTGGACTGGGAACATGTCTGCACTCTTCAAAGCCGACCAAGAACTGAAGAAATGCCGGTAAGCTATATGATGGCATAAGTGGGGTTTTAACTTTGATGTATATCTCTGCCAATTTGGGGAATTATTTTCACCAAATTTTCAACATGGGGTTCTTGGGACCTCACCTCATGAACTCAGTCACTGTCATTTTGTTATTCGGTCCCAAAAAGGCACTTTGCATTCACTGCGTGGAACCACCTTCTTGGACTGATTAATGAAACAGTGTCACAGTTCATGAGGTAGGCCCCCAAAAACCCTATGTTGAAATTTTGGTGAAAAAATTCAGAGAAACGACTGTTTTATGAGTGTGCATTGCACAGTTCTTACACATGCTCGTAACTTCTAGAATTTTTTATATTTTCACTTCAGATTTTCAACATTGTCATTTTACCACACCTCATGAACAGTACAGCTGTCATTTTTCATATCTCACCCAAAATGTGTTTTCGCACAAGTAGCACATAATGGCATGGTCAGTGTGCAAAATCAATGTTTGGAACAGATTAAGAAAATTGCAGTGACACTGTTCATGAGCAGAGATCTTAAAATGACTATGTTGAAAATTTGGTGACAAAAGTCCATAAAATAACTGTTACGAGCATGCATTCTGCAGTTTCTATGCACCCTCGTAAGTTCACAAATTTGTAATATTTTCAGTTCAGATTTTCAACATTGGAATTTTCCACACCTCCTTATGAACAGTACAGCTGTCATTTTCCATACCCTGGCAGAAATGCATTTTCACACTGCCAGCACAGAATAGCACGGTCGCTGTGGAAAATCAGTGTTCGGGACAGATTAAGAAAATCACAGTGACACTGTTCATGAACGGAGGTCCCAAATGACTATGTTGAAAATCTGCTGTAAAAAAATCCCTAAACTAATTACACTACGGGTGTGCGTTGCACAGTTTCTACGCACACTCGTGACTTCACCAGTCTTTTTTATATTTTCACTCCAAGTTTTCAACATTGCTATTTTTTACACCTCCTCGTGAAGAGTACAGCTGTCATTTTTCACATCATGTTTGAAATGTGTTTTTGCACCTGTTGCGCCAAATCACGAAGCCGCTTGTAAAATCACCTTTCGACTAATGAATTGATAGTGTCACCGCTTCATGCGGAGGGGTCACAAAAGCCCATGTTGAAAAACTGGAGTAAAAACACCAAGAAATGCCCAGGGTGTTAGGGTTTTTGACCATAATGCCCTACCGTGTAAGGACTGACAGGCATCAGGGGTGTGGCTCGGGATTGTTGACAGTAATGCTCATGCCATTCCACCCCCACCCTGCAGCCAGTGACAGGCATCGAGGTGTGCCTTGGACCCCCTGGCCCCAGAGTTCACCCCATTCTCCTATACTGCACCCATTTCAGCACATTTCCTTATGGAATGAGGTGAATGTAAAGCCCAAACCCTCCAAGGCACACCTCGACACTTGTCACTGGCTGCAGGGTAGGGTGAGGTGAAATGCCTTCCCCATCATGGGCGACGACCCAAAGGCACACCCCAAAGCCTGTCCATCTCTGCAAGGTGGGGGTGGAGTTGGCGTCAGTTCAGTTCTTCACTGCCATTCCTATTCTGCATCTGTCTAACTCCAGCACTTCCACTGCTAATGCCAGAAAGCAAACATACGACATCGACACATGCTTGTTAAGAAACAGATAGTATTTAATGTATGCACTCTTATAATGTAATCATATGTTGTGAATTAATTATGGGTCTGATAAATTTTATAATAGAGACAATTTTTTAAATGTGGCAGATGCTTCTCAATATGGTAGTTGTGAAACATACTTGGTGCATATACTGTACGTTAGTCATAATTTTGGGATCATATACATAGACAATATATATTCAATAGTACAGGACTACTGACAGTTTTTTGAGATGTACAATATGGTTTTTGGAATTATTGTCCAACTGTGTTTATGTCTCCTCTGTCCAGTCTGGTTATGTCCTTTTCATTTATTTTATACACGTTATCCTCTCTTTATGGTTGCCCCTCCCCCCTTGCTGTGTATTCATGGCTCGAGATTTAACATCTGTGCGTCCCTGTACTTTAATTTTGATTACCAGTTCTTATATGACATACACTGATGGAATTTTACTTCTTGTTCTTTTAACTGGGTTTACTTGCTAGAAAAGTCTTAAATATTTTTAAAAAATCGATGTCGCATCATTATGATGTCATTTCTTTTTTGTGAGTGAACAGCCAGCCTTTGACAAATGAACTCAAGATCTGAAATGCATCAAACAGTTTACCTGTACTGTACTGTGCTGCATGATTGTCTTGTGTAATAAAATGACAACATAGCTTTAATCTAAACTGCTTTTCTTATCTTTGGAGGTGGTGTGTGCCTGACTCTTGTTGAGTTACTAGTGACGTTTTTGTCACTGAGCACCACTGACTCTGTGTGGAACTTATTTTTACTATTTTTGGTTTTGGATCTCTCTAGGTATGCCAACAAGGCTGGGAATGTTTAAAAATAAGGAATTAGGATGAGTTTATGAACTGTTCCCCCTGCTTAGAAAACCATCGGTCAGTAACTTGCACTGAGGAAGAGGGATTTTGTCTTGAAGACATTGGCAGGCAAATTTAACTGTACTGTGACCAATGGTTATTAAATAAAAATAGTGAACATTTAAGAATATATAAGTGGAGAGTGAGTCTATTTATGCAGAAATGGTAGAGACAGTGTGACAAGGCAGTATTCAAGGCCAATGGGATGCCGGGGTGAACAGGGAGAAAGATTTCTATCAGGAGAAGGGAGGTGGTATTGCCACTGTATTGCTCACTAGTGAGACCCCACCTACAGTACTTTATTTAGTTCTGGAAGTCACACCTCTACAAGAACACTGACAGGGTGGAGGCGGTCCAAAAGAGGAATACTAAAATGGTGTGGGGGTTGCATGAGAAACCATATGAGGAGAGGCTGCAACATGCCCTCTCTGGAAGAGTGGAGAGTGAGAGAGGACTTGATTGTGACCAATGAGTACAGGTAGAGGTGGGGTGTCTCTCTGAGGAGAAAAAGCACCAGAATATGGGGTAATGCAATGAAGCTAGTAGGTGGGAAGTTTAAGAGGGAAGTGAGGAAATACTTCTTCACAGAAAGAAGGGTGGATGCCTGGAACCATCTGCCAGAAGAGGTGGGGGGGTGAAGAGAGTGGTGGTCTTGAAGAATGTGTGGGATAGGCACATGGACATATAAGTAGTGGAAAGAGAGGAGGGAGGGACACTGGCAATCAACTAGGGTCCGGGGAGTAATAGGCAGGAAACAATATGGCAGATGAGATGAGCCTACCTGTCTATGGGCCCTTTTCTGCCAGCAAATTTTGTTTCCAAAATTTTGTGGATCTGTTGCTTGTTTCTGTAGTACAGTAGATAGAAACATAGAACTTGTTGGCAGATAAGGACTGCTTGGTCCACCCAGTCTGCCCATTTCCCTACCTAATGGATAAGCTGCAGATCCTAATAACCAACAGCCTACTTCTTCCTACCCCCACCCCCTAGAATTGCCTTATGACTGCCCCATGCATTCTTGAATTCCACCACTGTTTTTGACTCCACACCCTCCTCAGGAAGGCCATTCCATCCATCCACAACCCTCTCCGTAAAAAAATACTTCCTCACATTACCTCTGAGCTGTGACCCTTCTATCTTCAAACTGTGCCCCCTTGTTCTTGCACACCTCTTTTTCTGAAAGATGCTGCCCTCTTGGACTTTGTTGATTCTCTTGAGGTACTTGAAAGTTTCTATCATGTCCCCTCCTTCCTCCTTTTCTTGAGGCTATACATATTAAGCTCCTTAAGTCTCTCTCTTCATATGTCTTCTGGTGCAGACCCTGCACCATTTTAGTTGCTCTTCTCTGGACTGCCTCTATCCTTTCTGTCTTTGTGGAGATTGGGTCTCCAGAACTGCACACAGTACTCCAGATGGGGTCTCACTAGCTTTCTGTACAGAGGGATAACCAGAGCTTCAGTCAACTCCATTTTTGGAATATTTGACTTCCAAAAATAAGGTAAAAATTTCCAAAATACAGAAGGAGGAAGTCACTGACTTCCAGGTGTAAAACCAAAAACCAAATTACTTCCAAAATTGCAGGCTTGGGAGTCAGAAATTATGGATTTATTTTGAAAGAAACTGTATTTTAACACTAATATACTGTATTAAGATCCATTAACAAGTCTTTCCTAGAATACTGACTTATAAAAGAGAGATTCTGGAAGTATTTTGACTTCTAGAAAATTGGAATGACTTCCAGAGTTCAACTCCAGGAAGTTTTAGACTTCCACTGAAAGTAAAGTAACTGAATCCCTGGGGATAACTTCCTGTTTTCTACTGGCGATGCCTCTCCTTGTGCATCCCAGTATCCCCCAGCCCTCCTTACTGCCCTCTCACATTGCTTGCCCACCTTTATGTAATCTGATATGACTACTCCCAGGTCCCTTTCCATTTTTGTTGTTGTTAGTATCTCACCCCTATTGTGTACTCTTCCCCTGGGTTTTTGTTTCCAAGGTGCATTACTTTGCACTTCTTGGCATTGAATCTAAGCTGCCATACATTTGACCATTCTGTTCCGGCCGGAACAATCTGATCTTGGACCAAGTCTGAGAAACATAGAAACATAGAAGTTGATGGCAGATAAGAACCACAAGGCCCATCCATTCTGCCCATTTCTTTTTCTGCTTTATGAATGTGCCATCGGCCTTTGTTCTGTCAATGGCCTATCTATTCATACTCATCTGTATTGCTCCCTTATGCCAATCCCATGCCTGTTTGAAGCCCTGCACTGTATTCATATCCACCACTTCCTGAGATAGGCCGTTCCATGCATCCACCACCCTTTCTATGAAAAAGAACTTCCTCACATTACCCCTTAAACGGCCTCCCTCTAATCTCTTGCTGTGTCCTCTTGCCCTGCTATTTTTCTTATATTGAAACATGTTAGACTCTTTCACCTTGTTAATGCCCTTAAGGTGTTTGAATGTTTTGAACATATCACCTCTCTCCCTCCTTTGCTCTAGGGTATACATATTGAGCTCCGATAATCTGTCCTCATATGTTTTCTGATGCAGTCCCTGCACCATTTTGGTTGCCCTTCTCTGGACTGCCTCAATTTGGCTAGTGTCCTTGTGAAGGTGTGGCCTTCAGTACTGCACACAATACTCCTGATGGGGCCTAACCAGTGTCTTGTAAAGAGGGCTTATTATCTCCCTCTTCTGACTTGTGATACCCCTACTAATACATCAAACATCCCCTAGCCTTACCTGCTGCTTTAGTGATTTGCTTGAATGATTTCAGGTCATTGGTGATGATGATGCCAAAGTCTCTTTCTTCCCTTGTGACTGCCAGCAACTCCCCTCCCAACCTATAGGTGGCTTCAGGGTTTCTCTTCCCTATGTGCATGATCTTGCACTTCTTTGCGTTAAACTCCAGTTGCCACTCTTCCGACCATTTTGCTAGTTCATCCAGATCTCTTCTCATTCTGCTCATCCCATCTGGATCATCTACTCCGTTGCAGATCTTGGTGTCATCTGCAAACAGACAAACCTTACCTTCCAGTCCTTATGCAATGTTGCTGATGAAGATTTTGAAGAGGACTGGCCCCAGGACTGATCCCTGAGGAACCCCTCTTGTGACTTGCATCTCTTCTGACTGTATACCGTTTACCACCGCTATCTGTTTTCTGCCTGTCAACCAGTTTGCCACCCAGTTGACCGACTTCTGACCCACCCCAAGCCTACCCAGCTTATTAATCAATCCTCTATGTGGAACAGTATCGAAAGCTTTGTTGAAGTCAAGGTAGGTGACATCAACTGCTCCCCCTTGGTCAACCACTCTGGTTACCCAGTCAAAGAAATCTATGAGATTAGTTGGACTTGTAAACTCATGCTGTCTTAGATCCTGTGCTCCTATGGATTCCAGGTGCTGCACTATCCTTTCCTTAAGGAGTGCCTCCATAATCTTGCCCATTACTGAGGTAAGACTGACTGGTCTGTAGTTCCTTGCCTCCTCCCTGCTATCCCTCTTGTGGAGCGGGATCACATGAGCTCTTCTCCAGTCTTCTGGGACCTCTCCTGTGCTCGGAGACTCACTAAATAGTTTTGATAATGGCTCTGCTAGTTCCACCCTTAGCTCTTTTAGTACCCTGGGATGTATGCCATCTGGTACCATTGCCTTGTCCACCCATAGCTTATTGAGCTCCTATAGCACCCTTTCTTTTGTGATGGGAGTAGTGCACACCTCCGCCCCCGTGTCCATGGTGCAGAGCAGTGGGCCCTGCCCTACCTTCTATTCAGTAAATACTGAGCAGAATTATCTATTTAGGATAGATGCTTTTATATGGTCCTTCTCCTCACATGCCCACTTATCTCCATTGATCTTAGCAATACCCCCTCTGGACTTCCTTCTTTCACTAATGTATCTATATAAAGTCTTGTTACTTTTTACTGTTTGTGCTAGTGTTTCCTCGGTGTGGGCCTTTGCCTGCCTTACTGCTTTCCCTGCTTCCCTTAAGGAAGTTTGGTATGAAACATAGACTTTGATGGCAGATAAGGACTACTTGGCCCACCCAGTCTGCCCATTTCCCTACCCTACTGGATAAGCTGCAGATTCTAGTTAATCAACAGCCTACTTCCTGCCACCCCCACTACAATTGCCTTGTGTCTGTCCCATGCATGTTTGAATTCCCCCACTGTTTTAGCACCAACAACCTCCCCAGGAAGGCAGTTCCACTCATCCACCATTCTCTCCGTGAAAAAAGATTTCCTCACATTACCACTGAGCCGTCCCCCCTCTATCTTTAAATTGTGTCCTCTCGTTCTTACACATCTCTTTTTCTGAAAGATGCTACCCTCCTGGACTTTGTTGATTCCCTTGAGGTACTTGAACGTTTCTATCATGTCCCCCCGTCCCTCCTTTCATCAAGGGTATACATATTAAGCTCTCTCAGTCTCTCTTCATATGATTTCTGATGCAGACCCTGCACCATTTTAGTTACCCTCCTCTGGACTGCTTCCATCCTGTCTATGTCCTTGCATAGATGAGGTCTCCAAAACTGCACACAGTACTCCAGATGGGGTCTCACCAACTGTCTGTACAGAGGGATAATCACTTCCCTTTTTCTACTTGTGATGCCCCTTCCTATGCATCCCAGTATCCCCCTGGCTCTCCTCACTGACTTCTCATATTGCTTACCCACCTTTAGATCATCTGATATGACTACCCCCAAGTCCCATTCCATTTTTGTTGTTGTTAGTACCTCCCCTGTTATTGTGTACTCTTCTCCTGGGTTTTTGTTTCCCAGGTGCATTACTTTTCACTTCTTTGCAGTGAATCTAAGTTGCCATATGTCTGACCATTCCTCCAACCTTGCCAAGTCCCTTCTCATCCTTTCTACCCCCCCTTGTGTATCAGCTCTGTTACAGATCTTTGTATCATCTGCAAAGAGACATATCTTTCCCTCCAGATCTTCTGCAATGCCTCCTATAAAGACGTTAAAGAGGACTGGACCCATTACTGAGCCCTGAGGTACTCCACTAGTGACCCCTCTTTCTTCGGAATGTGTGCCACTCACTAGTACCTTCTGTGTCCTGTTGTGCAGCCAGTTTGCAACCCAGGCTACCACCCTGGGACCCACTCCCAAGCTGGCTAACTTGATTATTAATCTGTTGTGAGGACTGTGTCAAATGCCTTGCTGAAGTCTAGGTAGGCCATATCTACAGCCCTCTCAGGTCTATTGCTTTGGTCACCCAGTCAAAGAATTATTAGATTCATCTGACATGACCTTCCTGCTGTAAATCCATGCTGCTTTGGGTCCCATGCCCCACTGGCCTCTAGGTACTCAACAATTATTTTCTTTCAAGTGATTCCATCATTTTCCTACCACTGAGGTCAAACTTACAGGTCTGTAGTTTCCTACTTCTGCCTTGCTCCCACTTTTGTGAAGAGGAATCACACTGCCCTCCTCCCAGTCCTCAGGTACCACCCCATCCTCCCATGATTTGTTAAAAGTGTGGTCAGGGTGTCACCAGGTCTCCCTTAGTTCTTTTAGGATTCTGGGGTGAATCCATCAGCCCCATTGCTTTGTCCACCTTGAGTTTTAGGAGTTCTTTCAGGACTCTTCTTCTGTAAATGGACTGGTGTCAACCCCCCTACCCAGAGTGCTTCTGTTGTCTGGTTTAGGTAACTCCTCCTCATCTTCTTTTGTGAATACTGAGCAAAAGTATTTATTCAGTATCTCTGCCTTTTCACTGTCTCCCTCTGCCCACCTCCCCTCTCCCTTATTAATCTTCACTATTCCTCCCTTAACCTTTCTATGCTCCCTAATGTACCTATAAAAGGTTTTATTCCACTTCTTAACTGACTTGGCTATTTTGTCCTCACTTTGGGCTTTTGCTATTCTGACTGCCTTCCCTCACTATCTTCATCCTGCTGCGTTCCCTTATATTTCCTGAAGGCTAGCCTTTTGGCTCTGACCTTTTCTGCTACTGTTTTTGAGAACCAAAGTGGTTTCCTTCTTCTTTTACACTTCCTTTTCTCTCTAACATGATGGGATGTTGCTTCAAGTATTGCATCTTTATTACTTGCCCTCTTTGCCTGTTCCCCCTCACCTGTATTTCTTTTTGCCAGGGCTTGCTTAACTCTGTTGGCCATCTTACTGTAGAGACTAAGGGTGGGTGAATTAAGGAATAAGGCATGACAGGGTGTATGCTATTGTGTAATAACATTATGCCTCTGGTGGTTGAAGCATGAGGTCACAGGCCGAGTGTGTTCAGCACTTGGGAAGTGACGTTATTACACAACAACACAAATCCCTGGAGTGCCTTATTGTTATTATACAATGTTTTTTTTTTAAATAAAAAAAGAAAATAGAAAAACAAATGTTGGCCTTTTTCCCACATTTTTGACATGTGGAAGTGAATTAAAATAAAAAAAAGCTCAGTATACTTTTCCACCAGTAGGTGGAGCTGCTACCTGAATTATGCCATCCTTCCATTTCCCTATGGCTCATCATTGTTTTACTGATGAGCTGTGTTCAGTATGCTCTGATCACTGACATCAGTTACCTCCCTCCACAGCAATGTAGCCTCCTCCTGGAATTGAGTGGGTGGCTGTTTGTGCTTTTCTGTGTCTGTAGGTTCATTTTTGTTCATTTACATATTTTTCTGCTTGGAATACACTGTGCCATTCTTGCACACAACATCAGGGAAAGTCTCCTGGACTAAATTTCTGCAAAACATCACCAGGTATCAGCTTTTTAATTTTAAATCAACTTTCTGAAAGCCTCCCCAAGGAAGCATATGTCTTGCAACTGGTCTTACAAACATGGTGATGCTGGGTCCTGCAACTGAATCAACATTTTCAACATTTTCGTCTGACCACTCCTAAAGCAGCTGCAGTTGTGGACTTTAAAGAACAAAGGAATTTAAAAAATGTTGTGACTGAATCAAGATGTTTGTCTGACCTGCTCGCAAGGTATTGTACTTGTCTCTGAGGAATTTGAAGATCAAATGAAACATACAGACAAAAGTATTTCACACATTGCATAGGCACAGGCCACAGTTTATCACCTTTCAGGAATTTCAACATATTATGTGACCCTGGATCTCAACAGTTCATCATTTCCTCTGGATGTAATTAACCATCAGCATTTTTCCTTTGCCATCTCCTCTTGGTGTGCTTGTTAGGCCACCCAAAAGCCGTCACCTCTGCTCGACCATGCATCCTTCTAGTTCTTCTATTAGCTGTGGGTGCTACAGGCCCAAGATGCCAAGCTGGACCGCTACCACCCCTTCGAGAACCTGCTCTTGACAAAAATGGACTCTATGGCATCCCAGTGCCAACTGTGACAAGGGAGCTTCAGCTTTCCATCACCTGCATCCCGCTTGCTAGCCCGGGGCCCCCAACACCTGCCACAGTTATCAACAACATTACCATTTTCATGCCCATAAAGATCACCCTGGTGAATGCTTGCCTCCCCCATTGAAAGAGCAGGAGGCACAAGATACACTCCACCATTAGCATAAACCTCTCAGGAAAATAATATTCATGCTTCTTCTTCTATCAGGTAATGTCCATGCCAATCCGGGCCCACCACCAGTGTCAAATGCAGGGGGAAACACGAGTAAAGGCCTAAAAGTAGCTGCACTGAGCATCTGCAGCCTCATAGCAAAGTTTGACCTACTCCAAGCATGGATGTCCCACTATGTACCTGACATTCTCTGTCTGACAGAGACCTGGCTGTCAAGCAAGATAAAAGACAATGAAATGATGCTCCCGGGATATCAAACATTCAGGAAAGACAGGTGTGGCAAGAGAGGTGGAAGAGTCCTTATCTATGCCAGGAATTACCTATGCTGCTCAGTCTTCCCTGTTACCAGGGTCGAGGATGATCATGAACTACTAGCAATAAAAGCACTGGTCGAATGGCATGGAAATTTCTAATCTTAGCCTTGGTTTATCTTCCACCCACTAAAGCCATGGATGGCCTCCCAAAAATACTGGATACAATTGCTACTCTTCCTAAGGGCACAGAGCTTCTCATAACAGGTGACTTTAACATCAACTGGGGGGGGCATGGAATCCACGCCTTTCAAGGACATGGTCATTACTTCCAACCTGACCCAACTCGTAGACTACCCAACAAGGCAGAACCACGAAACAGGAAAAGACAGCCTCCTTGATTGGCTCCTCTTGAGTTCCAGTTCTCTGATCTCTGATCTTAAGGTCTTGCCTAACACCTCAAGTGATCACTCTCCAGTCACTTTCTCATGGTCAAATAAATTGAGCAAGCCCCCACCTATCATAATTAATAAGTACAGTCTTGGGGAAGGGCAAGTTGGGGCCCTCTCCTCTGCCCTTTTCCAGCATGACTGGTCCCCCATTGATCGTGCGCCTAGTATTGACCAGACCCTAAGTTTCTTTATAGAGGGCTTCAACAACATTTGTGATATCCTTGCACCACTGAGGAAAAGAAAAATTTGGGGTCAAGTTAATGGCTGGATCACAGGGGATCTCCTCGCCCAGATGAAGGAAAGGTACAACCTCTAGGAAAAAGCCAGGTCGTCTCACAGCAAACACAACTTCCATTGCTATAGAGCTGCAAGAAATGACTGCACCAACCTTATCCACCAAGCAAAGGCCAACTTCCACAAGGAGCAGCTTAACAAAACTTGGGGCAATGGGAAGAGTTTTTGGGAGAACATCAAAAACCTTCTTGGGAAGGCTGAGAAGAAGATCCCCCATTCTCTCAACATCAACAACGCCACAATTACTGACCCTCGGCACATTGCGGATTCTCTCAACACAGCATTTACCGACCTGACTGGAGTGCTACTCCCTACCGACTACTTGCACCCTGCTGGAGAACAACTGCATGTCTCGAAGGGGCTCAATCCCTGTCTTCTACTTCAAAAAAGTGTTAGTGAAGGAGGCTTACAAACACATAAAAAAAATACTAGGCAAGACCAGAATGGGGAGTGATGGAGTCGATATGGAACTCCTATCCTAACACTGGATGTCATCATCGTGCCAATTACAAAACTATTTAATAAAACCCCAGGATCTGGAAACAGGCTCTCATGATGCCGGTGCACAAGAATGGTGATATGACATGCACCGCAATTATAGGCCAATATCCATCCTCTATCCCTTATCTAAAGCCCTGGAAAAGATTGTGGCCACCCAACTCACAGATTACCTCAACAAATACAACCTGTTATGTCCCAACCAACATGGCTTTAGGCAGAATCATAGTACCTCCACTGCCTTGTTGGACTACACTGACTACTTGCACAGGGCACTAGATGAAGGAAAACTGGTAGGATCAGTCTTCATAGACCTCACCAAAGCCTTCAACACTGTAAATCATGCTCTCCTCCAGACTTAACTACAGAATCTGGGAGTTGCAACCACTGCTGTCTGCTGGTTCAAGGACTACCTAACACACAGAAGCCAACGTGTAAAAATTGGGCACACAGTATCTAGCTCCAACGAGGTATCTTTAGGGGTCCCACAGCAGTCAATACTGGGCCCCTTACTAATCAGCCTCTTCCTAAATAATCTTCCTGAAGCTTGTGACACTAAACTGATACTTTATGCTGACAATGCTGTACTTCTCACCAGCGGTTCATCAATAGTTGCCCTCCACTCCGAGCTGCAGGTATCCTTCTGCAAGCTGGAAGACTGGTTCTGTAGCCATAAACTTCTATTAAACTACAAAAAGACCAAGATGATGCTCACAGTCAGCCCACAGCACAAAAGAAGCTCCCTGCCCTCACCATCTCCAATAAAGTCAGTGAGCCGCTAGAATAAGTTCACTCCTTCAAGTACCTGGGGGTCACCATTGATGACTCCATCACCTTCACCCAACACATTGACACACTGGTAGAGGCAGTGAACATCAAGCTGGGTGTATTCTATAGGCATAAAAAGTATCTCACTCCAGAGGTCCTCTGACTCAGTCTCCAGCGCCATCCTTTCTACCATTGACTATGGATTGGTGGTCTATGGCGCAGCAACAGAAACTGCACTAAAAAAGATTCACATTGCCCTCAACAAGGCATGTAGGCTCACAATGGCTGCAGATCGAAATACCCACACCTGCTCCTTATACGAGGAGACCAATTGGCTGCCACTAAAGAACAGGATTATGTTTCAAACATGACTCCTTGGAAAAAAGGCGCTAATGGGTAAACCCCACCATGCATTTCTAGCATCCTAACACCAAGTGCTACCAGCTATACCACCAGAGGCAGGATGAGGGTGGCCTATCAACACCTTTCCGTTGAACTGTGCAGGGACAACGTGCTTTCAGCTATAGGGCCCCCCAGTGGTTCAATGAAATCCCAGTGCACATTCTAAACTCCCAATGCATCTTACAATTCAAAAATGGCCTAAGGCAACATCTTCTTACTAGGACAATTTGTGACTGCCAATAGGACTCAACACCCATAATGCCCACTCACCACACTCTCCTTCCCCTTCCTTTTAACCCCACTCTTCCTCCTTGCCCTATCCCTCTGTCTTCTTCCCCCCCGTGCTTTTCCCCCCACTGGATCAACCTTAAAACCAACCTACTACCATTACCTCCCAACCTCCTAGACAAAGCCACTTTTTTTGGCCACCCACTCTCCCCTCCCCACCAGTCTTCCTTCCTTCTCACCTTGACTCCTCCTCAGACTCTCACACTAGGTGTCACACCTCTTTATCTCCTTCGCTACATATAAACACTGTCCTTTACCCTAGTTGAATGCTCTTGACGCTTTACTATCACCATTGGTACTATGAATGACATTGTAACCTTATTGTATACTAGCTACCTACTATTCAAGTATTGTATATAAACTGTTTGTTATTTATTGTCATTGTCACTGTTTGATGTGGAACCTTTGTAAAAGAGCTTTGAGCTTAAAGGTATGATCTGAACCCAAAATAAAATAAAAATAAATTTACCTGCCCATTAAACCGGGCTGTATTTCAACTTTATTTCTTTGGTTTTTTATCCTTTAAATTGTGGCTATTTGTTTCTGTGGTTACTGCACTGCTGCGCTACTACATTGCAGGACACTGAAGTGAGCATGTGGTAACAGGATTTCGGCAGCGAGGAGATAGAAATGCTGTTTTTTTCTCAAACTTGTCAGTGAGTACAGAAAGAACACTGCAGGGGTGGACAGAGGTTCTGTGTCAGGGGTTAACTTCAGGATCCAAAATACATAACATTTTCAAGTCTGTTTTTCCCCGTTCTGGGTGGCTTCTGTGAACTCTGAGTGGTGACGATTCTGGTCTCGTGGTTCATAAGAGCTGCTTTCGGTTGAAAAAAAACTGGCATGAAAATTAAATGTATTTTGTTTGCTGTTATATCAAAATATGATATTTGCTTCATGTGGTGAAGCGAGGAATATAACTGCTGTTTGGGGAGGGGGGAGGGGTTTAAGCCATGATAGGTTAAGC
Organism: Neoceratodus forsteri; assembly: GCA_016271365.2. Lineage (NCBI taxonomy): Eukaryota > Metazoa > Chordata > Ceratodontiformes > Ceratodontidae > Neoceratodus > Neoceratodus forsteri. Next base: position 236,709,014 of record CM057449.1, on the reverse strand, counting down.
ATTCAGTGACGTTTAACTTCTCTGTGTAGTTTAAGTGGGAAGTGATATATATTTATCTGTTATGAGTCTTTTTGTACCTGCTCTAGATACAGTGATGTTACTGTCTAATAACATCACTGTGTCTAAGGGTCACCTGCCAATCAGGATCCTACAATTTTTCATGCTATTGTATAATATCTCATTTTTTAAATATTCAGCTGAATATTCATATTTGGGCCACCAAATATTCAGAAATTAGGTATTTGTATGAGTTATTGGTGTACCTGTCAGGAGAAGTGAAAACACAACCCTCCCCAGACAATTTCATTACAAACAACCCCCTATTCCATCACCCTCTGCAAGTAGTCCACTCTCAACCCCCCGTACCCATGATCCCTGGGGAAAAAAGAAATAAGAAAAAAAAACAGCTCCTCATTCTCCTCCCCAGCCCAGCTGCATTACAAACAAACCCCCTGTCCCCATATCCTCTGCAAGGAGCCCACTCCCAACCTCCTCTCCCCTAGCACCCATGATTTCAAGTCCCTCAATGAGCGACGAGCACAACCCACCCAACTCCATGGCCAGTTGCCATCTCCTCTTGCCATACTTGAGTTGGTTGTGCTTTAAAAAATTAACCCCATCCCCCCCCACCTTAGAAGAAGCATCCTACTCCCCCCAGCACTCATATTTCATTATGTTTACAGAAAAATTGCAAGCCCCCTCCGGGACGAGGAGACCGGTAAAACCCATGCCCTTCTCTACGGCCAGGGGACATCTTGTGAATGGTGCTCCCATGCTTGCTTGCACAGTAAAACAGCTGATAATGTGATCACCATAATCGCGATGAAAGGGTGGGACTTACTTGGGTGATGCTGGTGGAGTGGGGGTATAGGGATTTATTTTTTTAAGTACAACCAACTCAAGTATGGCAAGGGGAGATGGCAGCTGGCTGTGGAGGTGGGTGGGTTGCGCCTTTCCCCCATCGTGGGCCTTTTTTCTTAATTTTTTTTTTTTTATTATTTCTCTTCCGGAGCTCCAGCTGCAAACCTGCTATCTGTTGTCCCCCCAGTGCCAGCCCCCAAAGATCAGACCCCCTCCCTTATGCACCCTGTGACTTACCCTTCATGGTAGGGTGGCGGGGAGTGACTTAACCCACCCCAACGGATCCATGCCAGGGAGGTGCCTTCTCGGGGGTGGCACTGCGGGGCACAACTTCATTCTGCCGGGCTCTTTTTCCGCTTTTTCTCCCTGCAGGCCACGGCATGCAATGATGCCCATGACTGGGTGCGTGCACATTCATGTGCGCACCCCAATCAAGCTTCTGCCACATCCCGCCCCCATGGTTTGTCGCTACGTGCCATTGACCCCCAGCCTCCGCTAGGAGTCAAGCAAGCACCAGCTGCCAGAACCCCCCCTTCCCGGAGATGGAGAGCAGTCCACTGGATGCTCAATCCATCTTCTCCCTGCTGACCCACAGCAACCTGTGCCCGTTCCCGAACATGGGTTGCCAGCGTGGCACGAGGTGTGGCGTCCAGCACCTCAACCCTCAGTGCCACCAGGCCGGCTTTTTTGCTTAATGTTGAAATTGGTGGTGCTGGGGGATAGGACGGTGGGAGTTGTTTGCTTTCAGAGGGTAGGGGGACAGGCTTAGTTGTAATGAAATTGGGCTGGAAAGGAGTATGGGGGCTGTTTTTTACTTTTCTTTTTTTTCTGAATACAAATAGGCATGAATTGTGCCACTATTCATTATTTGTATCTGAATAATGAATACAGCATCATTCATAGTATTTGGGAAATACTATCCACTATTAGCACAGCCTTAGCTCAGAGTACAGCCCTGAGCTCCAGCAGGTTTATGTGCTACTACTGCTCTTATGGAGACCAGACTTCACTTCTGTGTGATCATCCTGATGCTCCCCCCAAACTAGGAGGGAGGCATCTGTTGTCAGAGTAAGTGTTGGGGACATTTTTTGTAATGGATTCTTTCCCTGAGATTTTCCACTTCCTTCCACCACTCTAGAGCCCTGACCAGGCTTGATGTAATTAGTATGAGCTAGCTCAGTGGGTTTGACCTTTGATGCCAGTGCCTTTATAAGTGGTACTGAACATTTCTCACCTATAAGTGAGCCCAGGGCACAGGAGCCGTTGGTGCTGACATGTGACTCAGTAGCAGTAAGAAGTCCCTTGCTGATCTTGGCTTTCCTGGCTTGTAAGATCGTGTACAGGACAACAGCTTTTCACTTTTACCTGTAGCAAGAATGTTTTCCTCTGATGTTCTACTCTGATCCTTTGAAAACCAGCTCTTGGCTAGGGTCCAGCCAGGACTTTTCTGTATTCAGCAGTCAGATACTTAAAGAGGGTCTTGAATAAGACCAGAGTCAGTAGTGATACAGTCGATATGAAGTTAATAGCACTATCACTTTGCGAGTTTGCTACTCCACTAATACAAATCTTCAACCTCTCTTTGCAGTACACAGTTACCCAGTGTCTAGAAGATGGCAAAGGTAACTCCAGTTCACAAAAGGGGTGACCACTAAATTGTCTCTAACTACAGGCCCATTTCTATCCTTCTACCAATCTCTAAAGCCTAGAAAGAATAGTTTCAGACCAGCTCATAACCTACCTGGAAAAGTACCAACTCCAATGCCCCCAGCATCATGGCTTTCGAAAATACTACAGTATATGTACAATATTATAGATACAGCTTGAAATGAATGTACTGTACAAACTTTATTTATGATGCCCTTGATAGCAGCCACCTTGTAGGCTCCATTTATGTTGACCTTACAAAGGCCTTTGACTTGGTCAGTCACAACCTTTTACTAGATAAACTCCACTCCCTTGGTCTCTCCACAGATACAGTGGCCTGGTTCTCCAGCTACCTTGGAGATGGGGCCCAACATGTCAGAATTAATGGGGTTCTGTTGGACACAAAGTCAGTAACAACTGGAGTGCCTCAGGGCTCCATCTTAGGACCCTTACTCTTCAGCTTATTTATCAATAACCTTCCCGAAGCATGCCCTGCATCCCAGGTCCTTCTGTATACTGACAACACTGTAATTTTCAATCACAGCTCATGCATTGATACCCTTACTAGTGATTTGCAATGTAGCTTTGAGTCACTTGAAGCTTGGTTCAAGTCTAACAAACTTGTATTAAACTACAGGAAGACTAAAGTGATGCCCTTTGCCGGACCCCAGAACAAGAACAGAATAAACTCCCTCACTATCCTAATTGAGAATGTTTTATGTCTGGAACAAGTAAGCACCTTTAAGTATCTAGAGGTCACAGTAGAAAAAACACTGTCCTTTGCTCCCCATTTGGAAAATGCAGTCAGCTCTGCCAAAAAAAACTTGGGGGCTCTGTATTGACAGAAGCATAACCTGACCCATTAAGTAAGGTGAGTTGCGATGGTTACTTCCATTCTCCCAGTTAATAACTATGGGATAACAATCTATGGCACCGTCTCAGACAGTCCTGAACAGGATCAAGCTTCTGCAGAACAAGGCTTGTTTTGTGCCTGGTGCAGACAGGCTTACCTATATTTGTGCTCTCTATACCCTGACCAAGTGGCTCCTCCTTCAGGATTGGATCATATTTCACACATGCCTTTTGGCCAAAAAGCCCTCTAGGGCTCACACCTCCATCAATCCTGAGCCTTCTGATTCTATCACAAATAATTACTCAACCAGGAGCATGTCTAGGAATGCTCTGATTTTTACTTTCCACTGAACCACTCTAGCCATGTGCTGTTTTACCTTCAGGGCCCTGCTTTGATCAACAAGCTAACTGAGTCCCTTGTCAACCTCTCCAATATTAACCAGTTCAAGACTGGGCTGAGGAAGGCACTAACATTCATTGACCCCTGCTGTTGCCATTGATTCTGCCCCATCTCCCCACTCCTTCTCTTGACAAGGCTCATTAAGCTGTTTTGCTGCCCTCCCCTTCCCCTACCAACTGACTATTTCTACCCTTAGGCCCCCTATCCAAATCCTTCCCCTAACCTTCAGTCAATTACATCCTATACAACGTGTTTTGTTTCCTTTGCGTACTTTGAGACTTGTAGGGGCTCCAAACAAATGGTTCTCGGCTGATATGAGGAAGTGGATTAAGCAAAGAAATTTTGCCTGAAAAGCTTACAAAGAATTTCCATCTACTACATCCTTAAATAACCATCATTATCTCAGAAATAATGCTTCTGAATTGGTGAGGAATGCTAAAAATGTTTTTTATAGGGAACAATTTGAAGCTGTCTGGGTTGATCCGAAGAAGTTTTGGTACAATATTAATTCTTTATTATCTACCAAGTCAAAAAGTGTTATACAGAAATTGGATGTTAGGGGTGTAGAAATTAACTGATCTGTCTGAGATTGCTAATCTTAATGAGAAATTCTTTGATTTATCAAGCTTAAAGAAGAAATTGTCACAGGCAATTGATATCGATTCTTGTTTTGATGCTTCTGTGGCTGCCAGGCCTATGTTTCATTTTAAGGAGGTTGATAATCTGAATGTATTCAAACTTTTATGTAGTATTCCGAATACGTTTTTTGATTTTGGGGGTGAGTTAGATGGTTATTTTTTTAATCTGGCAATTCCTTTTATTGTTGATCCCGTTTGTTATATTTTTAATTTATCATTAGTGTCCTGTCAATTTCCTTCTGATTGGGAACATGCAAGGGTAGTGCCTATTCCCAAGAAATCTTATGCTGTCTCCTTGGATGATTTTCAACCCATATCAATTTTTAATCCTTTAAGTAAAATGTTGGAGAATATTGTGGCCAATCAAATTAATGATTACTTGAATACCTATACTGTGATCTGTCCACAACAGCATGGATTATGTTGGTATCATGGTACCATTACTGCCCTAGTCAGGTTCACAAACACCGTCCTGAGGGACTTTGAAAATGACTGGGGCAGTGTCTACGGACCTGACCAAGGCATGATCTCACTGAACATGATCTGGCATGTTCTAAACTGAGTGCCATTGGTTTTTCAGACGATGCTGTTATTTGGGTAGATGATTTGTTGAACCATTCACAGTTTGCTAATATTGGTTTAGTTGAGTCACATGTTTCATTAATTTACTGTGGAGTTCCTCAGGTGTCCATTTTGGGCCCCTGTTTTGTGTTTGTTAATCAGCTGCCTCAGTTATGTAAAACATGCAATTCAGTTGTTTATGCTAATGATTTAATTATTTTTTCCCAGGCCAATTACTTGAGTTATCATCTGCTTTGAAACAAGATTTTGGAGATGTGTGTTATTGGTTCACTAATAATTCAATTGTGCTGAATAAAAAAAAAATCTATGTTGTTTGGTATGCCTTCTATGCTTGATAACCCTAGTTTATTGTTACATGATAATTATGGTACAATAATTGAACAAGTCCATCAATTCAAATATTTGGGGGGGGTTTGTTTGATCCTGGGTTAACTTTTTCTTTGCAGGTAAATTCTATTAGTCATACCATTAATCAGAAATTTGGTTTGCGCTACAGATTTAAATCTTATTTTCAGTCGAAACCAGTAATGTAATGACAGTTGGTTCACTTCTCCTACATTTTATGTTTTTTATAATCTTTATTTTAATTTAGGTACTAAGGAATTGAACACTGACTCTTAAGTATAACAATATTTATCGATTTATTTTATCTGTACTTGTTTGAACCCACCATTGTGATCTTTATACCCAATTAGGTTGGTTGTCCCCTAGATTAATACTTGAATTTTTTTTAGGATGTACAGTATACTCCAGTTTTAACGGACTCTGATTAGCGGACATTTGGATGTAACAGATAAATTAATTCAGCCAAATGCCTTTTTCTGTTACTTTAGTGTTAAAAGCAATGGTTAAAATGGACCTGCGCTTCCGTTTGTAATGGCCACTTAGTGATGCTAAAGAGGTACTTTTTCACTTGCAATTAAATTAAATAATTAAACAATTAGCGTTCCTACTTAAAACTCCCTCGTTCTACCAAAGTCTTGTCCATTTTTTTTCGTTGTAAACTGTGCATTGCTGTTCTTTGAAATGCTGTCTGGTAAGCGAACCTATCAACCCCTTTCTAAGAAAATAGAGTTATTGAAAGCCATTGAAAAATTTCCCAAACTTAGTGTTAGAGATTTGAGCACCCATTTTTCAATTCCCAAATCCTCAATCTCTGACTTGTTGAAGAATAGGGAAACATTGATTGTCAACTGGCACAGCAACCAGAACCCGGAGAGGAAGTGTAAAAGAGAGGGAAAAGATACAGATGTAGAGGAAGCACTGCTAAGGTGGTTCAGCAATGCTCGTGGCAGGCAGGCGCTAATTAGTGGACCTCTTCTGCTTCAGAAAGCAGATAGCCTTGCTGCAGCCCTTGGGAGAACTGGGTTTAAGACAACAGATGGCTGGCTCAATCGATGGAAGCAACGTAACAACATATGCTTCCATCGAATTCATGGGGAGAAATTAGATGTTGACAGCTGTGCAGCTGATGCCTGGCTTAGAGATGTTTTGGCACAGCTTCTTTCAGGTTACAGCCCGGACAACATTTTTAACACTGATGAGACCGGGCTGTACTTTTGATGTGTTGGTTATGGCACCCTAGCATTTCGTTCAGAAGCACCACTCGGTTTAAAGAAAGCCAAGGAACGAATTATGGTGCTTTTGACCTGCAACATGTCAGGTTCCGAAAAATGGATCCCTGTGGTGATAGGCAAGAATGCACAGCCACGTTGCTTTCATGGTGTTCGGCATCTACTGGTCATCTACTGAAACAACAAGACCGTATCGATGACCAGTGAAATATTCACTGCCTGGTTGAGAAGTTGGGACCACAGTCTATAGTCACGCAAAATCACACTTCTCCTGGATAACTGTAGCTCCCACCCTCCTGTAACTGGGCTACGTAACATTAAGTTAATTTTCCTTCCTCCTAACATAACCAGCATAATGTAGCCGCTAGATCAGGGTGTTATTTACAGCTTTAAAAGACATTATGTGACCCTTATAAGAGGCAGATTGCTTGACTTACTGGATCAAGATGAAATCACAGCTTCAGTTTTTTTTTTTAATTAAATATACTTTATTCATTTTATACCATTGCAGTGCATCTTAACAGGCATGCAACTTTCCAGCAGTACTTACATTGGTACCATGGCATGAGTCATTAACAAAACATATAGTACATTTTAACATTCTGTAATACGCTGGGTACATGGAATAAACATATTCTACTCGTGCCTTCCAATCAAGCGGTCACCTACTCCCCATACCTCTCCCCTCCCCACCCACCCCCTCCATACCCCAAAGCCATATCTACCCTCCCCAAAGGTGCAACTCCCGACCACTAGGTAACTCCACTATCCCTTTGTCTATGACAAATGAAGTGAAGGGGTCATCAATGCAAGCATCTCTAATTTAGGGCATCCAAGAGCTCCCTATGATGTGTCTATACAGTATGGTGTTGTCCAATCAGTTATTCTTCACCTCTAACTTGATTTCCTAAGAAACAGGAGGGAGGGACCAGAGCATAAAAAGCTTCTCCCATTTGGATTTGTACAGGGGGAGCCTACCACAAAGACTCGCAATTGTCTTTTCTATTCTTAAGTTATGTAGGAGCTCCTTTACCCACTCAAGGTAAGAAATCACATGTTGGTCTTTCCAATAATGAAGGACAAGCCTTTTAACCAACAGAGAGATAATAGCCATATGGTACCTCCTCTCCTTGAAAGGGACAGAGGTATAATCCTCTACTATACAAACCAGTGGTGAGAAGTGTTCTTGTAACCCCAGTAATGGGTCTGCCCTTTCCCGAATAGTTCTCCACAAACATGCCACCTTGGGACAATCCCATGGTATGTGAAGTAACGTCCCTGGTTCCTGAGCACACCTAAAACATACTTGATTCTGTGTCTTGCCCATTCCATACAGTTTAGTTGGAGTGTAATAAATGTTATGCAATATATAAAATTGTGTTAGTCATAAGTGGTCATTAGCAGTGTATAAACAAACTCCTTCCCAGATTTTGTCCCATAAAAAAATTGTCATGCGGAAAATTACATACCCAGTAATTAGATTGACCTGAAACCTCTGGGTTTAATTTCCCATATAACAATGAAACCAGCTGGGATACAGCATGTGGTTGCTTAATGCAGTCAAAAAACTCCTGAAGAGGAGGCACCTGTCGTATATTCCATACACCTGAGCCAACCCAGCTTATCAACATGTGCCTAATTTGGAACACAAAAAAGGAATTCTTGTTGGGAAGCTGAAGTAAAGTTAAAAGCTCCAACGTTCCCCCAGCTTGCCATTTACTGTAAAATCACAAACTTTGATTTGAGCGTCCAAGCATTCTTTAGGAGCAACAATTTTCTTGTCACCCAATTTAAAATTAGAGTTACTGAACACTGGTTGTGATAGGTCCAGTTGGTTATTGTATTTCACTGACTTACAAAACTGTGAGTGGAACTTTAGTGAAGTATATATAACCGAGCCTCGTAAGTTGCTGGGCAATTTACCCGGGCTATAAATAAAAGGCTCTCCGGTGATAACCCAGTTAATAAATATTTTTCAACTTGTAACCATATGGGAAAATTGGCAACATTTTCTGTATCCGAAGGGGTAGCCCTCTAATGCATATACTTAACCATGTGGCTGGCTAAATAATAGTGGTTAAAAATTAGGAAGTTTAAGACCCCCAAGTTGTTTTGGGGCACTTAAGCGATTATATGCTCTACGTGGGGGCTTGTTTCTCCATATGAATTGGGAAATTATACTGTGGAGTCTATGGAACCAGTTCAGGGGGAGATAAACATTGAGCATATTAAGCAGATAGAATACCCTCAGCAAAACATTAATTTTTATTACACTGACCCTCACTTGAAGGGACAAGTGCATAGAATTCCATCTATTTAGATCCAACTGAATTTCCTTTACTAAATTATCTAAATTCAACTTTTTCATCAGGGACAATGATGAAGATAAAATTATTCCTAAGTATTTAAGGCGTGTAGTCCAGGCCATGGATAACGGGGTAATGTCTTCCCTGGAAAGCAAAGGGTTCAAGGGCATCACTTCTGATTTACTAATGTTGAGTTTATAGTTCGAGACTTTACTAAACTTTTGGATTATCTATAGGGCAGCCTGGATGGATTCACAAGGGTTGGTGACATGCAGGAGAATATCATCCATGTAAACTGATAGCTTTAAATGAAACATCCCTATCCTAATACCCTGCAACCTTGGGGAAGCATTTAACTGTCATATCAACGGTTCTAGATATAGGTTAAATAATAGTGGAGAAAGTGGGCAACCTTGCCTAGTACCTGATCTTAAAGAGAAAACAGGAACAAACTCCACTGCAGTAAACTTTCGCTCTAGGTTCAGAATATAATGTTTTAACCCAGGAGATAAAAAGAGCTGGAAAACCCATTACAGCCAAGGTATCGAACACATACGTCCAACTAACCCTATCAAATGCCTTCTCCACATCCAGGGAAACCAGAGCCACAGGTTTGACTGCCTTCCTGGATGTGGAGAAGACTTGCACCAGCTTACCGATGTGATCCGATGAGACCTTGCCCTGCACAAACCCAATTTGTTCAGGACTTATGAGCCCCTCCCAAACTTTGGAGACCCTTACTGCTAGTATTTTGGCAAACATTTGTATATCGTAGTTCATCAGTGAGATGGGACGAAAGGTTGTAACTCTATTCTTCTCCTTACCTGGCTTTGGCAACACCATTATAATGGCTTCCAAAAGTGTCGTATCTGAAATCCCCTTCTCACATAGAAAGTTAAACAGACTAAGATGAATAGGACACAGCTCCACCTCAAAGACCTTATAAAAATTGGATGGGAAGCCATCCGGGCCCGGAGCTTTATCTTTAGTAAGAGATCTAATAGCGTTCCTAATCTCTTGCTGTAAAATAGGGCATGCCAGAAATTCCTGTTGGGCTACCTCCAGTGAAGGCAATGGTGAAGCTAACAGATAATCCCGAATATCATTAGGTGAGAGGGTAGGTGCAGGAGGGCTATACAACTGCATGTAGTATTGTTCAAATTCTTGGGTAATTTGCCTAGGGGTGGTTAAGATAGCATTGGTCGATAGGGAAAACACAAAGGGAACAAGACGAGACTCCTGTTTTCTAAGTCTCATCGCCAGAAGATGACTGGTTTTATCCCCTTGCTCAAAATATTTAGCTTGGGTTTTGAAGAGGGCATACTCTGCTTTCTCCCTCAGAATTTCTGCATATTCATTCCGTAGCACCACCAAACGCAGCATTTCCTCATCTAGTGGGGGATTTGATAGTGAGGTTTCTAAAGCCTTAATTTCCTCCAGGATGGCTTTGGCTTTTGTATCCTGTTTTCGCTTTTTGGTAGCTGAAATTCTAATGAATTCCCCCCGCAGAATGCATTTTAGTGTACACCATATTTTGTCAAAAGCAGGAATAGATCCTTCATTTTGACCCATAAATTGCTTAATAAGATCTTTAATCAGAGTTACTATATCTTCCTGATTAAGGAGCTGAGAGTTTAATTTCCAACTAGTGTATTTTTGAATACTTAGGGCTAAGTTAACTTCCAACCAAATTGGGGAGTGGTCAGATAGCACTCTGGGGGTGATCCCACTTCCCCGCACTCCTGGGATTACTCTCTGATTAATCAAAAATAAATCAATCTGGGAGAGGGATCTATGCACAGGCGAATAAAAAGTATAAGCCCTTGTGCCAGGATTCAGCATGCGCCAGGGGTCTATTAAGCCATACACTTCTATAAGATCTCGTAGAGATCTTTGGGCCTGGGAAAGATTGGATCCTGCTGAGGAGGATCTATCTAGCATGGAATCTATAACTAAATTCCAGTCACCTGCTAGAATTATAGGTCGTCCACTAAAGGAAGCAAGGGTTAACGATAAGTTGACAAAAAATTCTGGGGAATCCTTGGTCGGGCCATATATCATGCCTATGAGCACTTTCATGCTTTCTAGAATCCCCCTCAGGAAAATAAACCTACCTTGGGGATTAACCACTTTTTGTAGTTCTAGGAACTGAGAGCCTTAGTTATCAGTATCGCTACGCCACATTGTGTTATGGAGGTCCCTGCCGTATACACTGTCCCTATGAAACCCCTTCTTAGTAAGTTGTTATCTGTTACCAGCAAGTGCGTCTCCTGTATAAAAGCAACATGGCAGTTCAGCACCGCTAAATGCTTAAGTATTTGAAGCCGCTTAACCTGAGACCTAGCTCCATTAACATTCCATGATATAATTTTCATATTCTAAGTGTACTATTTAAAAGATCCACTTGGACATCAGTATGTATTAATTGCACCCTTATAAGTTGTATTAAGATTGGCTCTGGGCCCCACCCTCCCCTCCCTCCCATCTTCCTCCCACTCCAGTCCCACCATGTACATTCTCCATCATTACCTCCCTCCTCTTCCCCTGTCCCAACCCCTTTCATAAACTATCCTAAACACTAATGTACTACCTTTATCCCCCAGTCCAAATGACTGCACTCCTACCTCTTTATCTGGCATGATGACGACCATGCCGCCCGAAAAGTTCTCCCACTACCAATGCCCGTTCCCCCCCCCACTCAAATCCTATACATTATATTCTCCACTATAGTTTACCATAACTCCTATTGTGGTACCAGGAAAAAAGAATGTATTTACATAGGGTTTCATAATTCTGCTATCCAGAAGCTTCTGTAAGGAACTTCCATAACAACCTGTCAACTTCAGTGACTAACAAACCAGAATACAAGGTCGCATATCACAAACAAGGGTTTACACTATTTCAGCTCCTGAACGAAGCTAACATGAATAATACCAAAATGTTATCATAACGTATTAGCTATATAAGAGAAAAATAACCCACTGAGAGCAGTATAACAACGCTCCTAATGCTAGGGGCCTCCAGCCAATTAACATCTTGGGTTAAACAGAAGGGATTTCCCCATCCTTTTTTATGGCTCAATGTGGCCAATTGCTCTCTATCTTACTCTGGGGATCACAGGCCCATTTCAGCTAAATATTTAACATTTAAGCAAAATTAACTGACACAAAATGTCATTTTGTCTTGTAGAAACAAAGATGCACGTCTGTGCAGATCACCTGTCCAAATAGGCATTACTAGTAACACCCAGTAGCCACTAGATGTCACTGCAGTCTCATTTGAACAGGTCAGGGAACCTGTGTTTGCAGAATTCAGTTGCTGTTTCCACACTTTCAAACGATTGCCAACTGCCCTTGTGGAATATCTGTAAAGTTGCTGGATACCTCACTCTGAACTTAATACTCACAGAGATAAGCTTGGTGACCACAGGGTGAAGGCCAGACCTCTTTTGTTGCACCGTATATGGTAAGTCCTGTGCCACTCTTATCCTTTTGCCCTCCCATTTGATTTCTTGTAAATCTTTAAGCTTGGCCATAATATGCTGCTTATCAAGGAAGTTGAGCAGTTTGAAAAAGATGGGCATGGGAGGAGAGCCTGCAGGCAGCATAGGCCTTAAAGAGCGATGTGCCCGCTCGATTATGTAAGCAGGGCCATTGGGAGAGGGCCCCACTAATTTTTCACAGAGCTTCTGTGCGAATACCACGGGTAGGGAACCCTCTTCCTCCTCAGGCAATCCCAGCACCACAAGATTGTTTCTCCTCAATCTCCCTTCGAGGACCTCCAGCTTTTCCTCAGCTTTCTTGAGCCTGTGTCTCATATGCCCCATCTCTGGTTCTAAGCGCTGCCGCCAATCGTCCAGTGATGATATGTTGGCCTCGTTATCCGAGGTCCGTGTAGTGAGCTGTTCCATTGTTGCCCTTCATGCTTCTCAATTCCAAGGCTAACACCAGCAGTGTATCCTTTGTGGGTGTTAGCTCCTTGAGAAATCTTTTCTCACTGAGCGCTTCTGGCTGTTGGGTATGGGAGATCGGGTCCTCGCCTGCGCCTTGGCTAGCTTAGGCATCTTCTCCTTGCTTGGGGTAGACAGAGGAGTATGCTTCAATGCAGTCTTTTTCATTTCCGCATCCATCATCCGAGAGTTTTCGTCTCTTCCCTGACTATGTGGTTTGGATTTAATATTACCCCTCTTCCCGGTTTATTTTTAATTGCAGAAGGCATTAAAATCTGGTGAAAAGCCCGATTTGAGTGGGGTTGGCACCGGTGCTAACCGTGAGGGAACCTGTTCAGGGAGACATCACGCCAGAAGACAGCTTCAGTTTGTGTTCAACGGATTAATGTGCTAGATGCTGTGCACATGATCCAGCAAGCATGGAACAAAGTCTCCATGAAGATCGTTCAGTCATGCTTCTGAAAAGGTGGCTTTGCAATTCATGCTGAAATTGGCACTGTAGCTGAAGAACCAGAGTTTACCGAGGACACAAATGAGCAGCATCCACTGTCAGAGGAGGAGCTGGAAGTGATCTGTCACCTAGGTGATGAAGCACCAATGTCTACTGTTGATGACATCAGCGAGGCAGTTGAGGGGATAAATCCAACTGAAGATTCGGAGGATGAGGAGGCTGTGGGAGAAGAGGTGGAGGAAGTAAAAGTAATGCCAGCTGATGGGAGGAACATCTTACTAACCCTAAGGCGTGCAGTGGAACAAAGGGACGACATTGTTCCGAAGGGGGACCAGCTTACCCTGACAGAATCGATGTAGAGGAGGTACGCAAAGACTGCCAGTAAGCAAACGAGCATTAGTAATTTCTTTGACCCCTCTCAGGGTTCCCAGGTTGAACAGTAAAGGGTTCAAGAGCATATACAGTTCACAACACTTTTTTGGGGGTTGTTTTTGCTTTTTGCTTTTAGAAATTTAGTTTTCAATAAAAGTACACTGGCATGGCTTGCCAGGATAATCTCAAAGCTAACTAAAGGCTTAAAAGAGCTGTAAAAAATCACTAACTTGTGCAATGCTGCCCGCGCTATGCTCCAACGTGAATCTTATATTAAAATTAATGTTAAATGGTTGTAGCGGACGCTGCATGTAACGGACAAACTTGTAGTTGAAAAATTGGTCCATTTCAAGCAGCATACACTGTACTGTATTACTTTTAAATCAATTTGCTTTGAATCTTTGTTTCCTTTAAGTGATTTGATTTCTTTTCGCTCAGTTCCTACTAAGCTGAGATCTGCCAGTGGTTTATTACTAAATGTTAATTCATACAGGCTTAAGGCAGGCTCACATGCCTTTTCTGTAGCAGCTCCCTTACAGTGGAATACTTTACCTGTGTCACTTCAGTTAGCAACTTCTCTCTCATGTTTTAAGACAATGTTAAAACAGTATTTATTGCAGAAATCTGTTTGTAAATTTACTAATTTATGTTATTTGTTTGTGCTTTGTATCTATATATTTTGTTCCCAGGTCAGACCTGAAAGGGTCTTGGTCTAGTGTTCTTACCTGGTTAACAAATGAATAAAACAAACAAAAAAAAAACTTTCACTATACCCCCTATCCTTTACCCAGCCCCCCTTATTCCAACCCTTCCCTCTTACCCTTCCCTGATTCTCTGTTCTCCCGATTATTGCTCCTATGTACTACTTATTCAGTCTAAAATTTGTCAATATGATTTTTCTTTAAATCCTTTGCTACAATGTTTTGCACTCTCCACCTGATGTGGAACCCAGATTCTCTGGTCTCTTGATTATTGTGTTGATGTACTAATTTATGCGCTCAAAAGTCCTCTTGATATGATCCTCTACTGTGCAGTTCTGTATGCTCCATCTGATGCGCGGAACCTTTGCAATGAATCAATTGGGCTCAAAGGTGTCATCCGATTATTGCAATAAATAAATAAATAAACAGCAAATATTTAGTAGAAAGCCCAGACTTTCCAGGGTGCTTCTCACCATTGCAGTGGAGCACCGTGCCTCTTGTTTTGTCCTTCCTGTGACTAGCCAGTCATCCAGGTAAGGAGACAGTGTTAACCCTTCTTCTCAGAAATTTAGCCACTGTTGCTAGTCACTTTGCAAACACCCTTGGAGCTGACTTTGGGCCAAAAGTCACTGTGGTCAAACTAATACTGCTCTTTTCCTCATCTAAATCTTAAATATTTTCTGTGAGAGTGCCTCACAGGGATATGGAAGCATGCATCTTTCAGATTTGCAATACCAGAGAAAGGAAGTGTGTCGGGGAAAAGAGTCAGGTCCAACCATATAAGCTATTGCTCAGTGGTTGGAGCACCAGGGCTGTATTCTGTGAGCCTGGATTCGATTCCTGGTAGATCACAATATTTATATCTCACTACAATTCATGATCTAAATTGCTTAGCAGTAGCTAATACTGCACCAAAAACATCTAATTGTCATATCGACTGTCTAGACTAGTTGCAGGATTTGCAGTGCCAGAGAAAACAAATGCATCCCGGAAGAGTCAGGTCCAACCATGTGAGCCTATAGCTCCGTGCTTAGAGCACTGGGATGGTATTCTGGGGGCCTTCTCACATCAATTTGTGATCTAAACTGCTTAGCAGTGGCTAATACTGTACCTCAAACATCCAATTGTCATCTTTCAGATCCAGTGATCCCAGCCATTCCCCTTTCTACATGGATGGTACAATTGTTCCCAGTGTCACCATTTTGAATTTTTTCCTTTTTATGTGCATGTTTAGAAATCTTTAAATCCAGAATGGGCCAAGAATCCTTATCTTTCTTTGTTGTGAGAAAGTACCTTAAGAAGGCATGGACAGGCACATAGGAGGCCTGAGGACACTAAGAGAGTAACCATTAGGCTAATCTTGGATTCACTAGATATAAAACATGGCAGACATGGTAACCCTATGGCCCTTATCTGCAGCCATCTTCTATGTTTCTGTGAGAAGAGGCCTCTTCCCCACTGTGAGGGAGGGACTTTTTCTAAGGCCTTTATCTTTAGCAATTTCTTTACCTCCAGCTCTAACTGGTAGGGGTTCTATGGTGGCCTGTACAGAGTCAGGGATTTTGTTTTTTTCATGGTTTTAGAGTTGTGCTTGCTTCTGCTTTGCTCCTCTCCTGCCTCTTGAGGTGCCCCTCTAAGGGGGGGGTAATCATAGTAGAAGTAAGGCCATTGACAGTAGGCCCTGCCCTACCTCCTTTTTCATATGGCCTGAATGAAGTAGCAGTTCTCTCATTCTGGGTCAAATTCTTACATGTTCTTTTTTTTTTTTTTATCAACCTTTTTCATGTAGTATTCTGTTTTATCCCCAAACAGGGAAGGCCCCTTGAATGGGAAGTCCATAGCCTTTGTCTTGTGTCCTCTGACAGGATGGTTGCCCTGAGACAGGCAAACCTCCTCAGAGCTAGTGCATGTGTTGGTATATATTGTTTTCCATAATGTTTGTGCACACTGACTGAGGCAGGCTTTGCTCCCCTCTGTCTCACTGCTCCACACTGTCCACCATTTCCCTAAGCTTACCTGTTGGCAAGTACCACTATGGATTGCCCCTTGGACAGGGTTAGTAGAGGAGGGCTGTCCTCCCCCCCGCTCCTGAAGCCTTAATGCACTCTGCTGGATGGTCCTGGTAATGGGGCAGATGGAGGAGCAGGGTATCATTTATGCCTGCCTCACCAAACCTTTTTCCACCAGTTTTCTCCCTTTCCCATCCCCTAACCAAGCCTTAACTGTAGTTTGTCAAGTTGTTGACTTGTTTTGTTTGCAGCAATTATGGGGTCGCAACAAGGTCGACTGTGAAAGGGCGATCTTGATTTTAGATTGCTCCTCACTCATGTTGCCCTTTGCATCCACACAGTTTCTAACCTCTGTGGAGTATGCACACCCTGCCAGAGGGTATATTTAGTTTGGGGGATGCGGGGACAAAGCCCACCCAAAAGTGACCATTTCCAGGGAGGGTACTTTGGTGCTGTAACTCCTCAGAGAGGAAATGGCTGGTGTTGTAATACCAGGTGACAATTTGCCTACACCATAATCGGCATTGACAAAATATATGTCACTGCAGCATGAGTGAACCAGCCATAATGCAGATAGCACATGTGCATTGTGGCACGCATACAACCCGGGACTGAAACTCCCTCTCTCTCCTCTGACTTATCTCTGCTGCTCTTGCATTACATGGGCTACCACCAGGCCTTCACCTAGTGGCAGCCAAGAGCCAAGATGGCACACCACCCCAATCCAGAAAAGGAGAGGATAGCTGCCAGGTGGCCACTAAATCCTCTCCCACCCCCCCCACTGCTGACCCTCAGAGACCTGAGCTTATTCCTGAACTCAGGTCACCGGTATGGCAAGAGGTAGGGCACACAATGCCTCAGCCCTCTATGCCACCAGATCAGCCACGTGCTAGCATACTTGAGGCTGTGTCATTTGCATCCACACCCATGTGAAATGGATGTTTAGTGGTATCCGGTGCATCTTTTGCAGTTTCTGCTAGCTCACTGTCAACTTAATTTCCTACCTTTTCATATAGGGCATGCACTAGAGCTGTGCAGAATGAGAAAATTCTGAATTTGCAGACTTTTGATAAAATTACATGAAACTTCACCACATTTCATGGAATATTGACATAATTTTGTGGAATTTTTGAAATTGATTAATTAGGTCATAACTCAGTTGAAATGTGGCATGGCTACTTGCTAATAGGTACTCTAATTAATCTAAGGGTTATACATGACTCTGCACTGTTACTTAATCTTTGAATGAAGTTTTATTTTGTAGCAAAATCTTTTGTATTTATCCGTTCCCCCTCCCCATGAGGCATGTGGAGATTAGCTATTTTTAGCTCAGTATGTCTTTCCTGGGGAAACTTTTCAAATTAATAAATACATAAACTAATGGCATGCCAAATATCTTGACATTAGGATGCATCGTCTCAAAAGAAAAACAACTAAGTAAAATAAATAAATACAATTATGGGAACTCAAAGTCTGTCATTTTATTTTTTGTGGGACATTTTATGAACATTTTTATCTGCATGTAACTCAGGCACCTTTGTAGCTAGAAATCTGAAAGCAGGTACACATATAAATGCAGTAATAACCAGTATACCTGCCAACATTTGTAACATGTCAAGGCATGCTTTAAAATTATATTAAAATAACTAACATTGAAATTTTGGCAAAATGTTTGGCTATCTGTAGCATAGCCCACTTTACAGCTTGATACTTAAAATTGAGTGCATATACCCATGTTGCACATTTATCGAAATCCTGACACTGTGGATACATTTGGATAAGACTTTTTAAAATTAGATGGAAATAACTGAAAATTAAATTTCGATTGCATATTTGGCCACTCGAATCTCACTCCTTTCACTCGAGGACTCTGAAATTTGGCACAATTATGAAAGTCATTAGTACCTGTATATCTGCCAAATTTTGTATTATTTGGATATGCACTTAGAAAACTAGAACAAAATAACTAGAATTTTAAATTTGATGAAATTCTGTGGAATTTTTGAAATGTATTAATTTGGTCATATGTCAGCCTTCTGTTGAGCTGAGAATCTAAAATTTACAATGATTACTTGCTGACCGATGTTCTAATGATGTGCCAAATATTGTGACAGTAGGATGCATAGTCTCAAAATGAGAGGGGGTCCAAGGATGTCATTTAATTTTTTGTGGGAAGTGTCATGACATTTTTTATCAGTGCATAACTCAGGCACTTTTGGAACTAGAAATCTGAAACTTGGTACATATGTAAATGTAGTATTTTCCAATATATCTGCAAAGTATTTTAACATTGTAGTGAGCACTTTTAAAATTATACCAAACTAAAATCTAAATTTTGTTAAAATGTTTGGCTATTTATAGCACAGCCCACTTTAAAGCTTAAGACGTTAAACTTGGTACACACAACCATGTTGCATTTTTCTCTAAATCCTGAAATGGTGGAGAAATTTGGATAAGAAATTGTACAATTTTTAGATGGACAAAAATGAAAATGACAATTTTGATTAAATCTATGGCCACACATAACTCCACTCCCTTTCAACCTAGGACTCTGATATTGGGCACACTAATGCAAATAATGCAAATCATCAGTACCTGTATACCTGGACAATTTATTATCGGAATACAAAATTGAAAAACTAGACCAAAATAATAAAAATTTAAAATTTGGTAAACTTCTGCATAATGTTCACGTAAATTCTATGAAATTCCATAGGATTGGAATGGTGATTCCATGAGCATTTCACCAATGGAATTTTATATTCTGCACAGCTCCAGCTTGCATGGTACTCCAAAGGGCTTTTTTGTACTGTGCAGTGTATGCCATTTAAGCAGCCTGCCTTAACTGCAGGGTGGTTGAAGTGTACACATTCCTTGCTATCAAATCCAGCTTTCTGGAATTCTTTTCTGGAGTCGTGGAAGCTAGTGGCACTAAAGATTTTTCACATGCAGCTGCTTGCATGACTCCTTCATGATCAGAGTGGGAAAATAAGAGTTCTACACCCTGCGTCTCAACTTGATATTTCTTTTCCAGTTTGTCAGTGCCAGGAGCTGAGGTTTCATGCTCCAAAACCTTACCAGTGGCTTTTTATGGGGATTTGTGAATGGGTACTTTAAGCCTTACAGATGAGTTCAGTCCCAGCATACTAATACATTCTGCCTCCTCAATGTCCTCCTTTGTCTCTGTGGAGGGGATATCCAGAGAGTCACCCATATGCTTTACAAAAGTAGAATATGAGGAAAAATCCTCATTCACTCTTGGTGGGGAAGCAAAATCCTGTTAAATGGATACTTCAGTTTCAGGTAGTTCACCATCCTCCTCCTCTTCCTCCTCCAGCATGGGTTCAAAATGCCTAAGTCTGGGGGGTGGAGACAGGAACTGTAGCAAGGTTTTCCATGTCCTAAAAGCCTGCAAGAATTGTTAGTTTAGTAACGTCCTCTGTTGATGGCATAGCTCTCTGTTCTGCTGCTAGCTCCTGGTCCCTTTTGAGGGAAAGTGCAGTCAGATGCTTTTCTTTTTGTTTTCTCTTAGCTGGTGTTGATAGCAACAGAGAATCTGTGGCTTTTTTTCCTTTTGCCAGTCTCAGCATCAAGGTTGCCCTTATTGGACATCCTGGACTCTTTCTCTAAGCTGGATGACTTGCATACCTGTCAACCTTTTGTCACTGAAATGAGGGACATGGACATTTGTGGGCTCTCAAAATGAGGGACAATGAGGGACACAGATCCTCAGAATGAGGGACACATCCTCAAACATGGAGATGCAAGCTCAGAACACTGAAAACCATAGTGTTTACTTGTACTAAGTGTGTTTGGGATTTAGTATTTTAGAATATTAAGTGTTTCTGCTTTAAAGTCTGAATTTACAGCACATTCGCTGTGTGGGCAACACCTTTTCCATGATGGATGGATGAGGGATAGAGCAATTTTAAGGGGCAAAATGAGGGATGTCCCTTGTGATGAGGGACACTTGAGAGGTATGATGACTTGGCAGCTTTTTTTGTCACTGATCAGAGACAGCTGCTTTTCTGTCACCTTTAAATTTACTTTGAGAAGGTGTATTTGATGATGCATGCTTTCATGGTTCTGAGGTACTTCTCTCCATTATTCTTTTAGGAGAGTTTTTAGGTGACTTAGTGGTAGACTATGACTCAAAGTTTTGACCATTTTTTTTGTGTTTTGGGGCAAAAAGGTTTACACAAATTGTGGTCAAGGCCCAAACAATCAAAGCACAGATTGTGGTGGTCTGGTGTCACAAAGATCTTGTGACAGGATTCACAGTTTTTAAATGCTGTAGGCCCTATCCATTTCTTTAGGCTTTTCAATCATTCCAATTGACTGAAAATAGCAAAAAAGTACTGTCAGTTTCTTAAACAACAGAATTCATAAACTGTTAAGATTATTAAATAAGCTGTTAATTCTATATTTAACAATAACTGTTACTGCATTAAAGCAGGGACCTCAGAAAATTACTTTTCTCCAGTTCCGGGAAACCAATCCAGAACCAAAGAAAGCCACTAAAATATCACAATTCAAATAAATAACCTGCAGTTCAAATCTTTTCAGTTTACCTTTTATTTGTGAACAGGTGCAGACTGAATGAATTAACCGACCCCTCCTGGAGCAGGTGAACTTCCTAGCGTTACATCGATAGGCATTGTTAAAGGAATGGTGCAATCTAGTGTATAAACATATGTATAGGCTATGTCACAACTGGTAAACATTTCCTTATTAGTTACTTATCAGTGTTGGAATTACAGAGAAGGCTTGCCAGGGCTCAGCCCGGTAGCTCTGAAGTGAGCTCCAGTAGCTCACACATCACTTTCATTGACTTAAAATGGGAAGGGGGGCTCAATTTAAAGACAGAGCCCTTATGGGCCTCCCTAGCTCCCAAAGCTCATAAAGTGTAATTTCAACACTGGTACTTATATAGTTACAACCAGTGTTAATAGCACTAAATTATTAAAGTGTTTTATATACAATGACAATAGTAAATACCAGGGCTGTCTCAGTAGAGCTGAGGGTTGAGGCAATGGATGACATACCTCACACCACGCCGGTGATCCAGGTTCAGGAGTGAGCTCAGGTTGCCAGAAGTCAGCCGGGGGAGGACAAGGAGTAAGGACTGAGCAGCCACGAGGCAGCTCTCCTCTCCGGGGAGGGGCATGATGTTTCCCTGACTCTTGGCTACCACCTGGTGGAGGCTAGGTGGCAGTGCCAGGCCAGGGGAAACCTAGGTACTAGGTCAGGAAGGCAGATGGAACCATGACTGGAGCCATGGGGCTCATGTACACCTCCATGAGCATGAACAACCACATTGTGGGGCCCCGGCAGTAAGGGGAGAAAAATGCAAATACTATGTCTCCCCAGGTGCTGTAAGGTGGGAGAAGTAACGGGGGAGCACCAGGCTAAGTAAAAAAAAAAAACACAATAGTACATACCTTAATATTTGTGTATAGGCACAAATATTAAGATATGTACTATTGTTATATTGTTGTATGTGTAACCCCCCCTGCAAATGGGGGTTCCTAAAATGCTTTGGGCTTACCTGCCACCTTAGCCCTGGCATTCCCCATCTCCTTTCTGCTGTCTCTCCTGGGCTTCTCCTGATTCACCCAGCATTTTTTTTCTGTGCCCTCAGGTCTTGTCTTGCCCTCTGGTGCCCTAGCTTCTAGCCCAAAGCAAAATCCAGCCCCTTGGGGCTCCAAACACCGCTTGTGATCTCCTGCTGCAACAGTGCTGCCTCCAGGGCAGCAGGGATTGTATTGGTGCAACAAGCACCTTTGATCTTGAACCTTGCAGTTTTGCAGTCACCTTAGGGACTGTGCTGTTGGTCCCGGGATCCCTTCCACTTAATTGGGACCCGGTGACCATGGACAGTCTACTGGGGGGCCACTCCAATGGAAATTAAAGGAGTTTGTGAGGAACTGGACTGGGGCTTATTTAAATATTCATGAGCTGAGCCCCGGTCCTCTGAATAATTTAATAATGTGTCTGGCTGCCCCCAGGGTAGCTGTAATCGGCTGCTGCCAAAAAGAGAGACAATACATTTTTTTTATATTGTAACTTGTTGCTGCATGTGGGAAAAAGTGTATTTCAGGAGGGGAAGAGTATTTAAATTAAATTAAAATAGATGCTTACTCCCTGGCTGAACCAGAACTTTTGGGACTCTTAGGTGTCAGCCTATCTGCTGCTGCAGGGGAGCTTAAAAATTTGCAGTAGTGACAGGAAAACCAGCAGAGCCACACCCTTCATCTATGCAGTGACATCAAGAATACCACATGGGCTAAATGACTGTGGGGCATTGGGGCAAACATTTATTTATTCCTGGCTGCACCAGAACTTTATTCAGGACTGTATCTATTCTGCTATAAGGGACAATGGGTTAAGCAGCCATTGCCAGCAGCCACAGCCAATTGAAAAGCGAGGAGTACCAAGCCAGGACTTGTGGGACATCCACTATACTTCATGGGTAAACATCAGGTGCACATGGGGACTTACAGGGACATCATTTTAGGCAGCAATTCACCAAACCAACCGTGTCTCGAGTTATGTGAATGACAGGTCTTACAGCCATTTGGAGATCAGTCACCCCACCTTCACAGCCAATCAGGAGCTTGGAAAGGAGCCCTATAAGAGACAGTGTCTGCCAGCATTTATTCAAATTGAGACAGAGGAGAGCAGATTCCAGTCTGCTGGGAGCCCTCCATAGTGGTGGGGACTCAGTCCCTGCCATGCTTCTGGGCCTGGGCAATCTAGTTAAGCCCCTCCATCCTAGAGGGGGTAGTTGTTATTTAAAGTTTAAAGTAAAGTAATTTAATTTTTTCATCTGCTAGTCTGGAGGTTGCCAGAATTGTCCTCTAGGTGCTAGTCCTCCCTCCCACATCGGAGAAAGATGTGGACTGAAGACCAGATGACATCAGTCCTCAGTTATGCCAGATGACCGAAGACACCAGGATGCCTTCTATTGAGGATACCACTAGTGGAGGACCTGCATGAGTACCTTTGTACACCCTGGTGCAAGGAAGATGTTCTATGAGTAATCTTGGGGCCTCAAGCCCATCTTACTAGATATTTATCTGCTGAATTGTGAAGAAACCTTAAGAGCTATCAGTCTGGGCTGCCAAGCCCCCAAAAGACTGCGTTGTTTGGAGACTGTTCAGATGCATGTTGCCTGCTGCCCAAATGGCCCAGTGCAGGTGCATTAAGATGTTTTGTAGTAAATCATATAAATGTGCTGATATTCGTCTGTGCCCAAGGGTTCGTTACTGCCCTATAGGAGTTGCCAGCCAAAGTTGCATTGTTGCTTCATGGAACAGAAGGCCCTAGAGCTTATTTTGTCTGAGATTATGCCTGGAAATAACCTACTTCTACATAGAAACATAGAAGTTGACAGCAGATAAGGACCGCAAGGCCCATCCAGTCTGCCCATTTCTTTTTCTACCTTATAAATGTGCCATTGGCCTTTGCTCTGTCAGTGGCCTATCTATTCATACTCATCTGTATTGCTCCCTTATGCCTATCCCATGCCTGTTTGAAGCCCTGCACTGTATTCATAGCCACCACTTCCTGAGGGAGGCCGTTCCATGCATCCACCACCCTTTCTGTGAAAAAGAATTTCCTCACATTCCCTCTTAGTCGGCCTCCCTCTAGTCTAATGCTGTGTCCTTTTGTCCTGCTATTTTTCTTATATTTAAACATGTTAGACTCTTTCATCTTGTTAATGCCATTAAGGTGTTTGAATGTTTTGATCATATCACCTCTCTCCCTCCTTTGCTCAAGGGTATACATATTGAGCTCCGTTAATCTGTCCTCATATGTCTTCTGATGCAGTCCCTGCACCGTTTTGGTTGCCCTTCTCTGGACTGCCTCAATTTGGTTAATGTCCTTGTGAAGGTGTGGCCTCTAGTACTGCACGCAGTGCTTCAGATGGGGCCTAACCAGTGTCTTGTAAAGAGGGATTATTACCTCCCTCTTACGACTTGTGATACCCCTACTAATACACCCTAACATCCCCCTAGCCTTACCTACTGCTTTAGAGGTCTGCTTGGATGATTTCAGGTCATCGGTTATGATGATGCCCAAGTCTCTTTCTTCCTTTGTGACTGCCAGCAACTCCCCTCCCAGCCTATAGATGGCTTCAGAGTTTCTCTTCCCTATGTGCATGATCTTGCACTTCTTTGCATTAAATCCCAGTTGCCACTCTTCCGACCATTTTGCTAGTTTATCCAGATCTCTTCTCATTCTGCCTACCCCTTCTGGATCATCTACTCTGTTGTAGATTTTGGTGTCATCTGGAAACAGACAAGCCTTACCCTCTAGTCCATCTGCAATGTTACTAATGAAGATATTGAAAAGGACTGGCCCCAGGACTGATCCCTGAGGTACCCCACTTGTGACTTGCATCTCTTCTGACTGTATACCATTTACCACCACTCTCTGTTTTCTGCCCGTCAACCAGTTTACCACCCAGTTGACCAATATCTGACCCACCCTGAGGTTACCCAGCTTATTTATCAATCTTTTATGTGGAACAGTGTTGAAAGCTTTGCTGAAGTCAAGTTAGGCGACATCAACTGCTCCCCCTTGGTCCACCACTCTGGTTACCCAGTCAAAGAAATCTATGCGATTAGTTTGACAGGACCTTCCTTTTGTAAACCCATGCTGTCTTGGATCATGTGCCCCTATGGATTCCAGGTGTTGCATTATCCTTTCCTTAAGGAGTGCCTCCATAATCTTGCCCACTACTGAGGTAAGACTGACTGGTCTGTAGTTCCCCGCCTCCTCCCTGCTACCACTCTTGTGGAGCGCGATCACATGAGCCCTTCTCCAGTCTTCTGGGACCTCTCCTGTGCTCAGAGACTCACTAAATAGTTCTGCTAATGGCTCTGCTAGTTCCACCCTTAGCTCCTTAAATACCCTGGGATGTATGCCATCAGGTCCCATTGCCTTGTCCACCACCCTGAGTTTAACGAGCTCTTGTAGGACCCTTTCTTTTGTGAAAGGAGTAGTGTTCACCTCCCTCCCCGCTGTGTTCATGGTGCTGAGCTGTGGGCCCTGCCCTACCTTCTCTTCAGTAAATACTGAGCAAAAGTATCTATTTGGGATAGATGTTTTTACAGGGTCCTCCTCCTCACATGCCCCCTTTTCTCCTTTGAGCTTAGCAATACCCCCTCTGGACTTTCTCCTTTCACTAATGTATCTATAGAAAGTCTTGTCACCTTTTACTGTTCTTGCTAGTGTTTCCTCGGTTTGGGACTTTGCCTGCCTTACTGCCTTCCCTGCTTCCCTTAGGGCAGTTTGGTATGCCTCCCTATCTTCATCCTGCTATGTTCCCTTATGTTTCCTGAAGGCCAGCCTTTTGGCTCTGACCTTTTCTGATACTGTATTTGAGAAACAAAGTGGTTTCCTTTTTCCTTTGCATTTCCTTTTCTGTCTAACACAATGGGATGTTGCTTCAAGTATTGCATCCTTAATGCTTACCCACTTTGCCTGTACCCCCTCCCCTGTGTTTCTTTTTGCCAGGGCTAGCTTAACTCTATTGGCCATCTTATCAAAGTCAGCTCCTCTGAAGTCCCATATTTTTGCCTTGGAATGGGATGATTTAGATGTAGTGGCCAAATTGAACCATACCATGTGATGGTCACTGGCCCCCAGATGACCTACCTGGAGATCTGTGATCCCTTCCATGTTAGTCAGTACTAGCTCTAGGACAGCTCTGTCTCTTGTGGGTTGTTGTACCAGTTGTTTGAGGCCCTCCCCTTGCAGGGAATCCACCATGTGTTTAGTTCTGGCAGATGTTCCTTTGGTATTGACCAATCTGTATCTGGCATGTTGAAGTCTCCCATTATCAGAACCTCCCCTTTAGCTGTCATGTTTTGTATATCTTCCAACAGTAATGTGTCTATGTCCTCCCCCTGGTCTGGGGGCCTGTAGACAACCCCAGTTCTTATGGCTGTCCCATTTCCTGTTTCCAGGGTGACCCACAGTTCTTCTGGCTCCTTATGTGTATTCTGAATTTCTGCAGCTTTGATATTTTCATTGACATACAGGGCCACTCCACCCCCCCTTTTTGTACCTCGGTCTCTTCTGAACAGTACATAGCCAGGTACTGAAGTCTCCCAAGTGTGGTTACTGGTAAACCATGTCTCACTAATTGCTACTATGTCCAGTTTAACCTATGACATTATTGCCTGCAGGTCTGGGATCTTATTTCCCAGGCTGTGAGCATTTGTGTACATGATTTTCCATTGGCCAGATTTCAGTGTGTTAGTTGTTGGGTGAGGTTTGGCATTTCTCCTGTGCGTCACATGGGGCGACAGACCTTTTTTCTTACCTGGTGATGCAAATGAACTGCAAACATGCTGAATCACTGTTTGACCACTAGCTGAGGGGGGGAAGGGTGTTCTTCCCATTCGACATATGGGGTGCTGCACCCCTCTCCCCATTTTCTAGTTTAAATATTCTGCAAAGATGTCAAACTTCTGACCCAATGCACTGACTCCCTTCTTAGTCAGATGCAGTCCATCAAATTTAAAGAACTTTCGCTCCCAGAACTGTTGCCAGTTCCCTACAAATTGTGTCCTTTTTCCTGGCACCAGCCCTTGAGCCACATGTTTAGCTCACCTATCTCCCCTTCTCTGACCTTCCGTCCATCTGCCCCCTCTCCCAGACTGGCAGGATCTCAGAGAAGGAGATGTCAGATGAAATGGATGATAGGTTGTCACCCAGCCTGGTCAGGTGTTTGTTGGTCTGCACAACTGACCGGCTGCCAAGATCATTAGTCCTTATGTGTACCAGAACATAAATGTTTTCTCCTGCTTTGTGAACAGTTTTAGCTATGCAGTCAGTGTCTCCATGCTGATGTACCTGGGAGACATCTGACTATTACCCCTGGCTGGAGATGGGTATCAACTCCCCGAATCATGGAGTCTCCTATGATCAGAAGTTTTTTGGATTTCCTTTTTGCTTTTTTTGTTTAGGTTCCTGATTTGGGTGAGTTTTGTTGTGCTAGCTCCTGTGCTGTGGTGTCCTGCTCTGCAGTGTCCTCTTCCCCTTTGTTTGATTTCGGAGATAGAGGCAGATACCTGTTTGTAGTGTTTATATGGTTTTTGGAGGTAATATGTTGGAGAGCACAGAGTGATGGGGCACCTGATTTGCCCTTCCTAAACACCTGCCAACCTCCTGGACCAGCAACCCTCTGCGGTTGAGGTTCTTCTATTGGATGTTGGAGAAATGGCGGGTGGTTCTTATAATGTATTTCCTCCTGAATATGAAATTTGAGGCGCGCAATCTCTGCCCATGCTGCCCAGAGCTGAGCCCTAAGATCTCCAATGGCCCTGACTTTGCTGGATTTCATCTGACAATGAGAAATGCTTGATAAAAGTGTTTACTATCTGAATGTACTGGATGAGACCTCAGCTATAGTAAAGATGCCTTTGTTTGGTATATAAATGTGCTGGATGGGACTTCGCCTGATGAGTAACAATGCTTGATAAAAGTACTACTATCTAATTATACTGGATGTGACTTCAATCTGTATTGTGCTGAATGTTCAGGATGTGAAATCCAAGATCTAGCTTGTCCTGGAATATTCGGTTACTGTGATATGCAGGGCAATCCCTGCCTGTCTGTGACCAACAGGGCCAGTCCTTGCTGCTTCTGCCAAATGCAGGGCAATCCCTGCCTACTTCTATAGGATCTACAGTCATTGTAGGAGAATAGTGTTCCAGGTTTGCCCCCTTCCTTCTAATTAAAGCCAGCCAACTCAACAAGCTGCAACATCCACCAGGACTGCAACATCCAGGACTTTGGTATCTGGGTACCTAGTGTGTAGTGTGAGATTGTGGGGTTTCATACTGTTCTGCGACCGGTACCAGTGAGTGTGGAAAATAATTACTGTGTAACATCTAATTTTAACTAGCAGCTTAGACAGCTAGGCTCTGGGTATCAATGTCGATTTGAGAATGTGATTGCCTTTCTATTAGTATAGTAGCCACCCAGCTGGAGGGTTCACCAGTAAAAGCTAATCAAACATTGTACATATGTAAATAGCCAGTCAGTATAACCTCTATTCCCTTTCCCCATTCCTAGCTCTTATATCCCCTAAATAATTATGCTACTGTTTTGGAAAATCTTTGTGTGTGAGCATATTATTAGAGAGAGTATTTAAATGTGAGATGTTGAAATGTGGGTAAATATCTATTGGTGCATGTCTGGGTAAAGTAATTGTTAATTGTGGGTGGTATAACATCTCAGGGTTATACCTTTTAACAGCTAGCCCACATAAAGCACACTCTGAGTGGAGGCACTGCACAAATGTTTAGAATTGTTATCAGTTAGACAAACTCAAACACCTTAGCCTATCGTCCAGAGTAGTAGGTAGGGGTGTAACACTAGGGATAGCACCACCTAGGGGTTACATATATAAAACACTTTAATAACTTAGGGCTGTTAACACTGGCTGTAACTGTATAAGTACTTAAAAGTAACTAATAAGGAAATTTTAACCAGTAGCGAAATAGCCTATAAATATGTTTGCACACTAGATGGCATCATTCCTTTGATAAAGCCTATCGGTGAAATGTTCCTTCCTTTTATATTGTACTCAGACCTATTTCTTCAGCAGTTTTTTTTTTCAATTGTTTAACCAGGTGAGACACACTAAGCTAAAAGCTTGTTTACAGGTATAACCTGGGAGCACGGAGAAGTTAAGTGACTTGTTCAGGGTCACACAGTATGCAAGTGGGGGCTGTGGGATTCAAACCCAGGTCTCCAGTTTTGCAGCGCAGAGCCTTAAACCACTGCACTATACTGCCTCCCTTCTTAAGGCTTCAACTATGTTCTTTTTAGAATGTGTTAACTCCATTCAATTTTTCCACATTTCTGTTCTTCTTTAGAACTGTGCCACTTCCCCTTCCTTTTTCCCTTCTTCTGTCTAACTCTATTACTTTTTCCTATGCCATTTTTCATCCTAAATAGGAGAAAAGATATTACTGGGTATTACTGACTCCACTTTTTTAGAAAAGGGTGTTCTTCAAAACCTGCTAGAATCTTTGTCTTCCTAATTTTTTTTTTTAAACTTCTTTATTGTGTTTTTCTTCCAATAATCATTAGACAAACATACACATACCCAGGATATCCCTGGTCCACACCCCAAAACTGAGCGTGGTCACTATGTACACTCCATAACTATGTACATACACAGCTGCACTTCACACCCTCTAACATCTTGTTCAGATCTACGTTTATATTGTGTTAACTAGGACAACCCCTATTGAAGAAATATATTCATACATCAAAGTCTGCATCCCAAGATGTCCTTTCGTAGCTATAGGGCCCTTTATCACTTGTAGGATCCTCAGGGTAGTACCCTGCAGCCGCATCCCAAGGGAAAAAGAGAGCCCCCCACCACCACAATCTGACAGACTCTGTGGCACCTAGCATCAAGTCTAACAAAGGAGCTTTTGATCTGGGCATATATAATTTCATAAACCAACAGTAATTAAGTAAGCCCCCTATTACTAAGACATCAATCCCATATCGGCATATTATTGATTACGTACTTTCTGACAAACAGACCCTTGTCTGAGGTATTTTATGCTGCAGGGTGTATACTGCCTCTAAAGCCCTCCATCTTTTATCATAAGTTGCCTTTCGTACACCCCGAAGCATTTGCCTTTTAAGTCTAGTCAACATTAACAGCAAATCCCCCCACCCATTGGTCATATGTATAAATCAAATCACTTTTCCAGTGTCTCAAAACAAATGTTTTAGCCAAGGATGACATCAAAGCAATATGTCTTTTAATAGTCGTATTAGGGATGTTTGCCATGTCCCCCAGCACACAAATCTTAGGCGTAATGAATTCGTTATAATTCATCACTGGGTCCATATTGTGTTTAATTTGCTCCCAAATGGGAGAAACTTTGGAACAGTGCCATAGTACATGGAGTAAATCCCCTGGGGTTGCACCGCACCTAAAGCATAGGTCTGTCTGTCTGAGGCCCCTAGCACATAGCTTAGTAGGGGTATAATATATATTGGAGGCTACGAAAAACTGCATGATCCTGTGTTTAGGAATAGGAATATATTTACTACTCCTCCATATTTCCTCCCAATCAGGTCTCTGAGGGCCAAAATCTTCTTGCTTGTCCCGGTATGAGATCTTAACAAAGGAGCCCCCACTTAGAAAATCTAGTAGCAATTTATAGATCTTGGACAGGGGGTTTCTAGCACAGTTTACCTCCTAAAGGGCATTCCATGTAAATGCATTGTCCTGTAGACTATCCCTCCCCTCTTCCATTTTTTTGCATCAAATTAGTAAGTTGCAATTTCTTAAAGAAGTTCAGGTTCTTACACTGGTCCGGGAGAACCACATTATCTCTTCTTATAAAGTCTGCCCACTTTGAATTAAGCAAGTGAGTAGCCCATTGTCTTTTGATTATTTGCCTTCCAATAAGCATATTTGGGTTGCCCAAAAGGGGCTGGTCCCTAGAAGCTTTTTGGGAATTTCTTTGGTAAGGGGACAAAATTGTCCACCATGCCAGCATTGCTTTATATATTGGAGTTCGTCTTCCTCCATCCGGTAGCTCTCCTGGGTTAAAAAACAATACCGCTTCTGGGGAAAGGCCCATATCCGAAAGGACTTGCTTCTCAACCTGAAGCCAGGTTGAGATATAGTCCCCTCATTCACCGATTTACACCACCGACTCATTAACCCAAGTTACCCAGCTACATAATATACTTGTAAGTCTGGAATTTTGAGGCCTCCCATGTTATAAGGTAGTCGTAACACATTATATTTTCTTCTAGGAGGTTTAGCATTCCACAAAAAGTTAGAAATCAGTTTTTGTATTTTAATAAACCAACACTTAGGGATGATATAAGGGGATAAATGTATTGGATATAGGAGTCTAGGCAATAAATTCATTTTGACCAGACTCAGTTTTGCTGCCCAATTTAGAGGGAGTTTATTCCACCTAGTTAAGTCCGTTGTAATTGTTGATAGTAACTCTCCTAGATTTGCTTCAAGGCCTTCGGTCTCGTTAGGTGTGACCAAATGCCAAGATACTTAAGCTTTCTGAGAGACCACTTCACTTGGAGTGGTTCAAAGTCGGCTTTATAAGTAAATGAGGTAAGAGGGAGAACTCAGTCTTACTCAGGTTTAACTTATAGTTTGACACCCTAGAAAATCTTTCCACTATATCCAGGATCTGCTTGAAGCTCTCTGCCGGGTCTTGGAGGTGCAGCAAAATATCATCAGCAAAAGCAGATAGTTTCATTTCTGTTCCCCCCAATAACAATCCCCTGTACTGCTGGATCCTTTTGAATCGCCCTTAATAAGGGTTCCAAGTAAATATTAAATAGTATTGGCGAGAGAGGGCATCCCTGCCTGGTCCCATTATCTAAACCAATTTCCTTCGATAGATAGCCATTACATAGAATTCTAGCCGTAGGGACAGCATATAAATTTTTTATACCATTAAGAAGACCCTCCGGGAAACCCATGCAACCCATGGTGGCAAATAGAAAATCATGAGAGACCCTATCAAAGGCCTTCTCGGCATCAAGCGCAATTACCACCATAGGCAATTTAGAGGTAGAGGCCTTATGTAATATATGTTGAAGTTTCCGGAGCGCATCATGTGCTCCTCTACCCAGCATAAACCCCAGCTGCTCTTGGCTAATTAAACCAGGGGCGACTCTCAAAATTCTATTGGCTAGTAGCTTTGTCAACAACTTCAAGTCCTGGTTCATCAGGGCAATAGGTCTATAACTCTCAGGGAGTTCTTTGGGTTTCTCTGGCTTTGGAATGAGTGTTATATAAGCCTGATAGAGCTGCGGGTGTGGGACCCCATCTTGCATAATACTTGTAAATAAGTCTTTCAACAAGGGCAATATAACTGTAACATGAGATTTATAGAATTGGGCCGTTAGACCATCAGGTCCCGGTGACTTACCATTCGGAAGTGAATTGATCACCTCTAATATTTCGGATTCCGAGATAGGGGCCACTAGCCACTGGGCTTGTTCCTGGTCCAGTCTCAGAAGAGGTATATTTTCCAAGAACCCTTTAATGTCCCCTTCACTAGCCAAGACCCCCCCCCCGATAGATCCCCTCAAAATAGGCTGCAAAGGTATCAGCCATTGTCTGGGGCTCTGTTATTATTTCTCCCTGGTAATTTATAAATGAGATTACCCTAGCCACCTCCCACTCTTTTCTTCTATTAGCAAGAAGCCTTCCTGGAGCATCCCCCTGCAATAGATAATTTGCTTGTACCTTTTCCGCCCACCACTCCAACTTACCATAAAGGATATTCACCAGCTCCTCTCTAAATTCCTTAAGCTCTAAGTCCATCCCTTCTGCAGTGCCCTCTAGGGGAGCCAGTGAGCTAATGGTGCCCAAAATAAACTCTTCCCTTGCCCTTCTCATACGAGCTCTCCTAGCTATAATTCTCTGGGCCATACCCGAATATAAAACTTTACATGTAGGCCACCTTAGTCTGCTATCTGAGAGCGTAGGAAGTTGAGTCTGGATAATTTCCACCAGTACCTGCTCGATTTAGCTAACATATATTTGTCCAATAATAAAGAATCATCAAACCTCCATCGATATGGTTTCGTTGGGAGAGATTCTATCACCCAGTTTAATTGAACTGGAGAGTGGTCTGATAGAACTCTAGTGTGGGTAACCACTTCCCTTATTCCCTTAATTGCTTCTTTATTAACCAAATAGAAATCGATTCTTGAGTGGGTTTTATGCACCCCAGAGTAGAAGGTCATAGCATGTCCCTCCTTACTACAGACCACAATGGGATCAACCAACGCCGCAGCTTCCAGAAGCTTAGTCAAAGCTGCCTGTGCCATAGAAGTAGGACGATAAGATGGAGGTTTTTTGTCCACCCTATTATTGAGACAAAGATTCCAATCTCCTGCAAGGATTAGAGGGTGGGTTGGAAGTAGAGCTAAATCGACTTCTATCGATGCAAAAAAATCAGGCTTGGGTGGTGTAGGAGCATAGATAGAAGCAATCGTTAATGCTTTACCCATAATGGCACCCGTAACATAAATCCCTCTGCAGTCTTCTCTAGTTTTAGTTTGTGAAACTATGAACGGGCAATCCCGCCCAATCAGAACTGCCACTCCCCCTAAGGCCTTAGCATTTCCATCTCCTAGAACCTGTCCTACCCATTGTTTTTTGAGAAGACCCAATTCCTCCTTAAGAAAGTGTGTCTCTTGCAAGGCGACAATCTGGGCTCCCAATTGGAGGATGTACTTTAATATTACCATCCTTTTCCTCCGCCCTCTGAGGCCTTTAACATTCCAAGTAATAATTTTAATGTTGATCATGCAGTTTTTTTAATACCCCTGAGTTCCACACCAACAGAGTCTGCCTGAGTAAACATAAAGAACTTTGGGCTCTCTCTTTTCCCATTTCCACAAGCCCACCCCCATTCAGCCCCGATCCTTGGATCATCCTCCTATCTCCATTGGATATGTAAATGAGCTATCCGGTGAGCAAGCTCCTGGACCCTCTAAAGCCCTCCTATTACCCTTATAACTGCCTACATTCCCTTATAAAAAACAGACTTATCTTTTCGTTCACCCCCTGCAGGTTGCTCACACAGTTTAAGTATCGTCTACTCTATTGTATAGGGTTGAAGAGGACAGTACTAACGTCTTAAGCTAGAGTAAATACCATTCACCCTACAGAGCTAAGAGATAATGTAGCAACCTCTTTAAAGTCATAGATTCCTGCCTCGATGGGGTCCTGGACTTAAAATCTAAGCTCCTTAAATCTCAACTAACATCAAGAACATATTATAAACCTATGATTCCCTTAAGGTACATTACAACTGAGCCATGAATTCTGGATCTGAATAGAAGAGAAAAAAAAAAGGGGCGGAGGGGGGAGAGAAAAGGAGGGGAAGGGGGAGGAGGAGGAAAATATGGGAAGGATAGTAAAAAAAGGGTGGAGAAGGGGAGAAAGGGGAAGCGTTTTCATTCTTCCAGTCTTTTTCTTTCTTGTCTCCCTTCTTCTCGTCCTTTTAGTCTTCTTCTCTTCTTTTGTCCTTCATGTCCCGTTTTCTCCCTCCGCACTAATTATTTAGCCTAATACTTCGTTATTGCCCACCAGTCCATTAAGTATCTTAAACCTCATAAAGGACCACCACAAAATAGTGTCTTCCTTGTGGATCTTATTCAGGTTTTGGAATTAAACAAGTCAGGGAGTTCCAGTCTCAGTCCCTCGGCCGCCTCCTTCGCCGTTAAGTACCTCCGATCGCCAGCTTGTAGTTTCACAACCAGAGTGGCAGGATGCTGGACTCTAAACTTCACTCCAGCCAAATAAAGCTTTTTCTTAATATCCCCATATTCCTTCTGCTTCTCCCGAATTGCTGGAGTTTGGTCCTGAAACATTAACAAAGGTGCACCATTCCACTGCAAATTTTTAAGTGCTGTGGCTCTGCTTAAGACATATGTCTTTTCTTTGAAGTATAGAAAACGCATGATGATGACCCTTGGTCTGGTCCCTGGTGGAGGTATCTCTCTAAGAGAGCGGTGGGCTCTTTCCAAGTTATAAGAATCTCCATATGGTGTGGGGCCTACGAGCTTCAACAACATCTCCTGGGTAAAAGTAATACAATCTGCTCCTTCCGATCGCTCTGGTAAACCCACCAAGATTAAATTGTTCCTTCTGCTTCTAGATTCCTGGTCCTCGACCTGATCCTCCAATTTTTTTAACTTGCTTATGGAGATCCATTAGATCCTGCTCCTGAGCAAGAGCTTTACGCTCCTGCGAGGCCACACACGCTTCCACGTCCCCCATTGTTTGGGCCAGAGCTTGTAAGGTGGGTTTGACCGATGAAAACTCAGCAACCAGTCCCTGAAGCAAAGCTTTAATCTCTGCGATATCTTCCGGCACTGTCTGAGCTCCTCCTGCATTCTCAGAGTTAGGCCCTGGGTCTTCCGGAACAGGGGATGGGGGTTTTGGGCGTTTCGTTGCCGGTGCTCTAGCCTCGAGGCCTTCCGGAGCTTCGTACTTCATCTCGGACATTGCGCCTTGCTCCGTGAGTCACTACGGTAGCACAAGTGAAGGGCTGGGATTTGAAAGAAGAAAAAAGGAAATATTTTTTATTTTTCCCCCCCCCGAAGGTAAGAGGAAACTCTAGGAGGTTGATCTTTCTAGTTCACCACTGAGTCTAGAGTAGTTTTATAAGACAATTAAATCGATAGGGCCCAGGAGCTCTGCTCAGTGCTGCCTTCCCTGATCAGCTCATCACGTGATCTTCTGTCTTCCTAATTTTTAATGAACTTCTGCCATATTCTTTGAGAAAGCCCATAATGAATGGTGAGCTTATCCCATTTAGCTAGAGAAAAATGTTCTTCTCCTCACTCCCTATTTGAAGTTGCTTTCTGTTTTGCCTGAACTTTTTTATTTCTTATGATGAACTTGCTGTATTCATGAACATGTGATTTTGAAAACTTGTAAAATTAAGGTAGAGAGTAGTTTTACCTTTTGCAACAAAGCTTGACCTCCTTTGTGTAATATGACCACAGCAGTCTATTATGTACTGCCTAGGCCAACTTTTTGAAATTTAAAATGTATTAAGTTTTCTTTTCAAGTTTTCTGTGTTGTAATAAATAAGACAAAGTAGTAAGGTTTATGTGATGGGAGTAAACTGAAAAGATTTGGACTGCGGTTTGTGTGTTAGAGCTGCTGCACCATGACTGTTTTCATTAGGTTTTGGGTTTATGTTGCTGGCACCCGTCCCACTGAGTGGCTCTTTCTCCTATAGATAAATAACCTCTCTGTAACACAAATATTGAGAACTAAATAGGAAAAATGAAGGAGTTTTTATAATTAGAATAACTTAAGAACTTAGCTGATGGACTTGGAGAGGGCTCGGAGGCCACTGTTCTCTTCAGCAGAGAAAACAAATCTGATATTAGAAAATTAGAGGAAGCAATACCATGCAGCAGCATTTTTTTTCTTACTCTGTTTCTCCTTGCTAAGTCCTGGTCAGCACCTGTTCTGCACTTCTTTTTGGTCTCCGGCCAACGTTCAGTCGGCTTCTAGCTCCTTAGGACCCTTGCCATCTTCCCCTGTGGCTTGCCCCCTGTTGCGGGGTGGCAGGGAGCCCCCAACTCTCTCGCAAGATCCAGATCAGTTTTGGCAATGCCCCTGCAGCAGGGTGCCGCTTGGACAGCCATCAAGCCGCTACGACCTAGGAGGCCATTTTTTCCATTTTCTTGTGCCCCTTGTTATGGGGGCATGGCGTGCAATGATGCTTATGACAAGGTCCCACCCACTCCACTGCATGCCTCATCAAGCATCTGCTATGCTCCCACCCCTTGTGATTGTGGCTCCATGTCACCGACCCCCAGCCTCCGCTAGGGGTCAGGTATGCACTGGCCATAGGTTCCCTCCCTCCCCTGAGATGGAGAGCAGTCCATCGGTTGCTCGATCCATCTCCTTCCTTCCAAACATGGGTCACTGGTGTGGTGCATGTTGTGGCGTCCAGCGCCTCAACCCTCAGCACCACTGGGCCTGCACCACACGGCAGCATTTGAATGGAGTTCTGATTCCACAGCACCATTCTAATCTCCATGGCAAAATCTCAGAGTGAAGGTGATGCAATTTTGTATGCATCACAATTGGACTCATGTTGTTGGAAGCTTGAATTATCAGTCCTGTGTTTGTGATGTGAGAACTAGAGACTATTACATGTTACCAGATACTCATGAGATTTCTCATTATGTAAGGCCTTGAGACATCCGATAGCTAGTTTTTATCCCAAAGATAAAAACTGTTGCTGAGTGAGCTAAGTTTTTTCAGCAGGATTAAGATGTGTGAGGTCCTGTTATAGCCTGTGTGGCTGACTGGCATCAGCTAGCCTGTACATGTGAAGGCGCGAGGACCCTTAACTGACCCAAATAATGCAAGATCAACTAGTCAGTAAAGCAAACCATCATAGAACTGGGGAGTGTTTATGAATGGAAGGAAATTATTACACCGGGAAAATCCCTGCAGCTTTCTTCTGCAGTCGAGTCTGCTATAAAAGAAGTTGTGTTTCTAAAAGCATGGTGCAGGGTGCACAACTCACTAGTGACCTTTGAGCAGTACATAGTACAAAGCTTTGTTTGTGGTAAATCAGAGCCCATTAAAGAGCCCAACAACCCCCTTAGGCCTAAAAGAGTATCTAGTGTAAAAAATACATTTTATGACTAGTCACTTTCTGTAGAGACTGCTGATGTAACTGGTAGTTTGATTCTAACTTCTTTTATTTTTTTTAAAGTGAAAAATGGACTGCCCACCATACTGATGTTACCACACAAAAACATGTTTGCTTACAGTCCTTGATATGCTCCATCTACATACTTCCTGGACTTGGGGGCATCCTCACAACAATGTAGCCACTTATAACTATGGCTGTGCAAGAGCTGAATATTATTTCCTGAATACCATGAATAGAACGGCTCCCAAACAGTTGGAAGCCCTTCCAAATAGGGCACTGTTCGTATTTGGGAAAGAGTATTTGGCCACCTACAAAATAAAATAAAAAAGGCCCTCCTCCTCTTTTCCAGCCCAACAAACCAATAAAATGTAACTCCGTCCCCCCACCAACTATCAGCAACCCAGTCCCACCCTCCTCCCCCTAGCATTCACAATCCGTTGCATTTAATTTAAAATGTTTAAGTAAATCCCTTGATGGAGGACTGGCACAATCCACCCAAATGCCCCTCAGGAATTGATTCTAAAATGCTACACCTATTTTCCCCAGCTATTGCCACACTGCTGGCCTCTCTCTTC
Organism: Neoceratodus forsteri; assembly: GCA_016271365.2. NCBI lineage: Eukaryota > Metazoa > Chordata > Ceratodontiformes > Ceratodontidae > Neoceratodus > Neoceratodus forsteri. Next base: position 236,670,858 of record CM057449.1, on the reverse strand, counting down.
AATCTCTCATGCTCACTTGCCGACTTACCTTCTGACTGGAAGCACGCCACTGTCATCCCCCTTCCGAAAGGTGATGACCCCTCCTCCCCAGGAAACTATTGCCCCATCTTCCTACTCCCCATCCTAGCCAAATTACAGGAGCATCTTGTCCTAGAACAACTCTCCTCTTTCCTTGACTCCTCCTCTTTCTTAACGCCCTACCAGTCAGGGTTCAGGAAATCACACTCCACCATTACCTCCCTGCTAAGGCTCACCGACGCCATCCTCACTGGCATGGACAAAGGGCACACCACCTCAGCCATCTTTATCGACCTCGCAAAAGCTTTCGACACTGTCTCCCACTTGCTCCTCCTCTCCAAGCTCTCTAGTGCCGGACTCTTGGATGCTACCACTAGATGGTTTCATTCTTACCTGGTTGGTAGATCACAATCAGTAAGAATTGGACCCCACACCTCCACCCCCTCCCTGTCACTACTGGGGTTCCCCAAGGCTCAGTCCTTGGCCCGCTACTCTTCTCTATTTTTTTAAATGACCTCCCCTCAGTTTGCCCTCACACATCCATTCATTTGTACGCTGATGACACTGTACTATATCAATCAGGCCCCTCCTCCATGGAACTGGCCTCTATAGTCCAGAATGATTTCACTGCAGTACAGCACTGGTTTCGCTCCAACCAGCTCTTCCTTAACTCCAAGAAAACAGTCTCCCTAACTTTTGGAATGAGACAAAGGATCTCCTGGCTCCGTTCTACCCCTACTTTCCTCACCCTCGAGGGGACTCTTCTAGAGACTTGCACTTCCATCAAATACCTCGGGGTCTGGCTTGACCAGCACCTTGACTTTTCCACTCAGATTGACTCGATCCACAAGAAACTCCACCCAAAACTCGGAGCCTTGTATCGGAACAAGGACAGCATCCCTCTGGCTACCCGTAAAGAAACTGTTCAGAAGATGATCCTCCCTATACTTGACTACGGTGATATAATCTACAGCGCTGCACCCAAGTCTGCCCTATCCAGCCTTTATCCACTTTTCCACTCCTTCTGTCACTTTGCCCTTGACTGTCCCCCTATGACTCATCACTGCGAACTCTACAAGTCCCTTGATCTAACGTCGCTCCAGGATCATAGACACACCCACTGCATTAGGACCACAGCAAAATTCTGGGCAAAATCTCTTCCCCCCTACCTCGAATCTGCCCTCTCAACCCTGTCACAGCCTGCTTACTCCCTGAAGGGCGGAAACTCCTGGCTTCTCCATGTTCCACGCATGTCTACTGCCAAAGGCCAAGGAGCCTTCAAATACCTCATGCCAAAGCTTTGGAATGCATTTCCTGCAGACATTCGGGAGTTTACAAATACTTCCCATCTAAATCAGCTCCTCAAGGCACATTTCCCCTCAACTTGCATTTGCACATAGGGCCACCGAAGGCTCTTTTCTCTTTTGCCTCTGTGTTTTAATTTCCTATTATGCAATGCGTTTGTATTCTCCACCATACATAGCCATGCATATGACTGTTTAGTTACTCCTGTTCTGTTGCACCTTTCTATGTCCAGACTATTTTTCTGCATTTTGTTTATATTGGCTGTACTTCCTATTTTGCCTGTCACTCCTGTATAATTTTTGACTACCAACTGTTGTATATATCTGTATCAGCATATCTTGAACATTTTACTGTGACTACTATTTGTATGCTCCATGTCCCCTTCCCCCAGGATGCATCTGGAATCGAGCTGTACCCCGCTCAGTATGCCTTGCTGGTAAAACTCTTAAATAAAATAAACCTCTGTGGCCAGCCACCATCTTTCTTATCCAATAACTCATTTTGGAAAAACAACAAAAATCAGTTCAAACTATTTAAAAACAAGCATTTATCAATGCCGAATGTTGGCTTGCTGCCATTGGCAGTGCAGGAGTTAGAGAGATGCAGCATAGGAGTGGCAGTCAAGTATTGAACTGATGCCAACCCACCCCCACCCTGCAGAGAGTGAGAGGCATTAGGGTGTCCTTGTGGGTGTTTGTTAATGCAGTGCGGGAAAACATGCTGGGCAGGATGTGAAAAATGACAGCTGCACAGTTCATAAGGAGGTGTAATTAAATGCCAGTGCTGAAAATGTGGCATACAAATATCACGAATTTGTGAGGTTGCAAGGGTGCATGGGAAATATGCAAGGCACGCTTGCAGCACTGCCAGTTTGTGAGTGAGCACCAAATTTTCAACATGGGCATTTTAGCACCTCTTCTCATGTACAGTGTCACTGTCATTTCCTGAAAGTGTCCCAAGAAGTGATTTCGCACAGCGACCACACTATTCTGCACCGGAAGTGCGAAACACATTTTGGGCAGGATATGTGAAGTGACAGCGGTATTATTCATCAAGAGGTGTGTAAAAATGGCAATGGTAAAAATCCAGAGTGTTAATATCACAAATGCACGATGGTATGAGCATGCATGCAATCTGTCAACACACGCTCATAACACAGTCATTTAATGGAGTATCAGCTCCAAATTTTCAACATAGGCATTCTAGGAGCTCTGCTCATGAACTGTGTCACTGTCATTTTCATAATCTGGCCCAAACACTGATTTCCCACAGTGACTGCGCAATTGTGCGCCGGAAGTGCAGAAACACATTTCAGGCAGGATGTGAAAATGACAGCTGTACTGTTCACAAGGAGGTGCACAAAATGCCAATGCTGAAAATACAGCGTTAATATATTGCGAATCTTGTGATTCTGAGCCTGCATAGCAACTGCGCCTGCGCTTCGTAAAACAGGCATTGTTGGATTTTCCCACCAAATTTGGAACATAGGCTTTTTTGAGAGGCCACCTCATGAACACTGGCACTGTCATTTCGTTAATGCGAGCTTGAAAGGTGATTTCGCGCAGTGACTGCAAAATCACCTTCTGAGGCCGATTACGCCATGACAATGACAGAATCAAAGAGGAGGGGCCCTAAAACCCCATGTTGAAAATTTGGTGCAAAATTCCAAGAAATGCCTGAGATATGCAGCAAAGTTGAAAAAACCCTATTCATTGCATTATACAGCTTACCGGCATTTCCTCAGTTCGCAGTCGGCTTTGAAGAGTGCAGACGGTTCCGTCCACTGAAGATCGTTCGCCAGAGTCCGGAGGTAAGTATGGGGTGAGGGGTGAGGGAGGCAGGGTGCGGAGTGGGTGGTGCGGTGGAGATCTAGAATCGTAGGGACGGTTTCGCTTAGGTGAAAGAGAAACCGTCAGAGGACAGTTTTCCCATTGGAGGGTATTTAAGTACTGGTGGGGCTCCCAGCATGCCACCTAAGTGGGTTTTGTGGTGGGGGTGTCAGTAGCTGACGGGGATTGGGCACCCCCGCCGCAAAAAAGAAAGGGGGAGCGCGACCTGAGGGGATTGGGCACCCCTCAGAAGCCAACAGTTGGGGGTGATGCTGACGGGAGTGGGCTCCCCATCGGCGTGCAAAGACGGGCGCAAGCCGAGTGAGATTGGGCACCCCTTGGCATTCCACTTTGCGGGGGATGCCGACGGGGAGAGCCCCGTCGGCACACAAACATGGGGGTTGCCGACAGGGGATTAGGCACCCCGATGTCAAAAAGGTGAGGCGGTTGCCCGCTCGCCGACCATGAATAATGGCGGCGAGGACGTCAGCTAAAGGACCGCTGCATATGACAATTGCAGCGGACCTTGCTTTGATGTGCCGCTTCCATTATGTATGCATGGTGGCAGTGGCATGCAGGTTGGTTGGGAATGAGGGACGACCTACTGATGCGTGCCCTGCATTTGCCCAACAGCAGCCGCGTCCCCAAGACCCACACTGTCCCACGATGTTGCTTGCACATGCGTGAAAGCCAACATAAAAATGGAACCTGTGAGTGCTGGCTCATAGTCATTTGTATAAGCAAATCAACAAACCTACAGTTGACAGAGAAATGTTGACCAACTACTGAATGAAAGTACAGTTATGTAAGAACTTACCCTAATAGTAGATCTTCAAGAGGTGTTCTTGCAGTAGGTAATCACCTGAGGACTGCACCCACCCTCTGACATCAGGACCACAAGGAAACTTTAGCCAGCAGTATCTGATGGGGGACCACCCCTTCGATGTCACATAACTGACATCAGCGTGACTCTATATAGTGGGTGATCCCCACTCCCGGCTTTCTATTCTCCCACCAGAGACCTCAGAGGAGGTGCAATGGGAGAAAGGACAAGAGGTTCCTGGAACTCAGAATGAGCCCATAAAGAAAGAGCAGAAGTAAAGATATAAGGGGGAAGGAAAAGGGTTACCTATTGCAAGAGCCCCTCTCAAAGATTTACTGTTACTGTAAGTTCTTATGTAACTGTTCTATCATGCTTCAAGAGGGCTCTTGCAGTAGGTTATCACCTTGAGGACTGAGTTCCAAGCAGTGTGAATCAGAAGAGGCTGAAATACAGGAGGCAGAAAACAACTGCTAAATGCAGACGGTTCAGGACAGGAGTCCCTGAAGCACAGCTAGGCCAAAATCTGCTCTGCACCTAGAAGCAATGTCCAGACTGCAATGCCTCGTGAAAGTGTGGACCGAACTCCAGGCAGCCACAGGCAGATGTCAGCGGCTAACACATTCCTGAAACAAACAGTAGAGGCAGCCATACTCCTGGTGGAATGTCCCTTAACCTCCCCCAGGAGGGTCTTGCCAGGTTTTTGGTAACAGAAAGTAATACAGTTTGCCAGCCATTTGGATCAACGCTGTTTGGAAACTGCTGCACCCTCTCTCTTGGGTGCAAAGGAAACGAAAAGCTGATTTGTTTTCTGGATAGACTGTTCTGTTAGTGTAACAATGCAAGATTCTATTAACATCCAAGGTATGAAGAATCATTTCTCCCCAGTTGGAATGCTTGGTGTAATATACTGGAAGTTGAATCGACTGGTTCAATGTAAACTCAGAAACCACTTTGGGTAAGAACTTAGGGTTGGTACCAATAGCCTCTCGGTCTCTATGAAAAATTAAATAAGGCTCCTTACAAATCGGGGCCTAAAGCTCAGAAATCTTTTGAGCTGAAGTAACTGCTACTAAGAAAAGTGCTTTCCAAAACAAATAATGCATGTCACAGGAATCAGACGGTTCAAAAGGAGGCAGGGTAAACTTTTCCAAAACAAAATTCAGATCCCACAGTGACGCAGGACTGCACACCAATGGCTTGAGATGCAGAATCCCCTTCAAGAAAGTTTCTGAAACTTCCAACTGGGCTACTGTCCTGCCATCCACTAGGGTATGGTAGGCAGAGATGGCTGATAAATGGATCTTCAGCGAAGAATACCCCAGGCCCAAATCATATAGGTGCAGGAGGTACTCCATGATTGATGGAACAGGGCACAAAAACAGGTTCCAACCCTTTTCAGTGGCCCAAATGGAAAAACACTTCTACTTCTTTGCATAAGTGGTCTTAGTAGATGGCTTTCTGGCCTCAGCAAGGACTTGTGCCACTCTGGAGGACACTCCACAGTACAAAGTGGCTATGTCCTGTGGTGCCACACGTGAAGATAAAGGGATTTCAGCCCTGGATGGACCAGCGTGCCCTCCTCCTGGGTCAGACATTTGTTGCAGAGAGGCAGGGGATCTGCAGGCTCCACTGCTAGCTGCTGATGGAGAGGGAATCAAACTTGGGGGGGGGCAAAAGGGGGTAATCAGAACCATGTGGGCCCCCTCCACCCATAGCTTGAGCAGCACCCTCTGTAGAACTGGAAAGGGAGGGAAGGTGTACAAGAACATCCCTGTACAGCAAAGAGATAGCGTGTCTTGTCAAAAAATACCATGCCCTGGAGTGAGTGAGCAAAACGTGGATAGTTTTACGATGTATGGGAAGGCGAACAGATCCAGATCCAGCCAAACCTCAGGTCGAAAATATGGTCAACCACTTCTTGCTTGAGCTCCCAGTTGTGGGCTTTTATTCTGGTGTGGCTGAGACTGTCCACTAGGATGTTTTGCACACCCAGACTGTGGATGGCTGTGAGTTGAATTTGATGCAGAAAAGCCCAATTCCACACTCGCAACGCCTCCCTGCATAGGGGATACAAGTGGGTGCCTCCTTGCTTGTTGAGATACCAGACCAAGCACATGTTGTCCGACTGGACTAACAGCGTACCCTGGAAAAGCAGATGCTGAAAAGCTTAAAGAGCATACAACACTGCCCTCATCTCTAACACATTGATGTGCAAGGATAGCTCCACTTAAGACCGCCTGCCTTGGGTTTTGTGGTCTCCAAATGTGCTCCCCAACCCATCCCTGCTGCATCTGTGGTCAGAGTCTGGGTGGGAGGAGGGGGCTGAAAAAGGACTCCCTTGGTGTGACTGGAAAGATCCTGCCACCACAAGAGATCTCTCTACATGGAATCAGAGACCATAACCATCTGGTCCAGGCCGTCTGACCGCTGGTCTCACTATGCCCTGAACATCCACTATGAAATATGCATGTGGAGCTTGGCTAAAGGCACTGTGGGGATGACTGCTGCCATCCGGCCCAACAGCTAAAGAATCGACCTGGCCGAGACCTTCCTGCTGGAGACCACTAGATGGACCTGTCTCTGCAAGGTTTCCACTCTGTCTAAGGAAGGAAAGCCATACTCTGAACCATGTCCAACACTGCCCCAATGAACATCAGGTGTTTAGAAGGAACAAGCTTGGACTTTGGGAAAGTTACAGTGATCCCCACTTGATGGAAAAAGTCTAGGGTTGCAGAGAGGGAGAGTTTCAACTGTTCCCTCAATGGAGCTGACAGAAGCCAGGTGTTGAGGTAAGGAAACACACACTGACCCTGATGCCTCAGGGCCGCTGCCACTCTCACCAGACTCTTCAGAAAAATCCAAGGTGCCGAGGACAGACCAAAGGGTAGAGACTTGAATTGGTAATGTTTCCCCAGAAAGGAGAACCGAAGGTAGCGACAATGGGCCAGGAATATAGGAACGTGCAGGTAGGCATCCTGCATATCCAGAGTACAGAGCCACTGACCCTTGCGCAGGAGGGGCAGCAGACCTGGGAGGGTCAGCATCCAAAACCTTTTGTACTCTATGTACAGGATTAGAGCACTGAGGTCCAGAAGGGGATGCCGATCTCATCTTTTTTGGGGACCAGGAAGAAGTGGGAGTAGTACCACTTTCTTTCCTGTTGCAAGGGAACAGGTTCTATTGCTTCCTTCTGTAATAGAGCCTGTATTTCCTCTCTGAGAAGAGGGAGGTGCACCTTCAGGTAGTGCGATGGGGCCAGAGGCCTGTCTGGAGGTTTTGCCCTGCTCTATGAGCTGAAGAACCCAAGAGTCAGTTGTCACTGCCCACCACCCTGGCAGATGACAAGCAAATCTTCCACCCACCTGTTCCCCTGATATATCCTGAGGGGAGAGGGTGGATAGCAAGCTATGCGGGGAGGGAGGTGATCTGGCATTGGGCCATCTGCTGTTGTTTTGGCTGCCTTTTCCCTTGGTGGTGAAAAGGCTTCTTCACCTGAAATTTTGGTCAGTACATGGTCTGAACTGACCGAAGGGCCTTGCCTTTGTCCTGCAGGGAGACAATAATATCCTGCATGTCACCCCCAAACAGAATGGATCCCCTGAATGAGGCATCCTGGATGGCAGTCTACTCATCCTGGGCAAACCCTACACCCTCAGCCATGAGAAGCATCAGAGGCTGACCACCGTGGCGGCTCTTCATGCTGGCAAGTCTACAATATCATAGGTAGCCCTGAGGGAATGTCTGCAGGCCATCTTAGCAGAACAAATTGAATCTGCCAATATGGATTTCAACTCCGAGTCCAGGAGAGCTTCAATAGCTGGCTCCAACTGGGCAAACAAGGACTTTTGGTAGACCAGCATGTGACCCACATAGTTTAGAGACCTCATAGTCAATATAGAGGAGGAATAAAACTTCCTACCAAACTGATCTAGCTGCTAAGACTCTATCAAGAGGAGTGGTGCTCATGTGTCAGGGTTTGGAGGATCAGTCATGAGCAGCTACAATAATGACCGAATCAGTTTTGGGATGTGAACTAAGGTGGTCCTTCCCCTCTGGAGTGCGATAGGTGCTGTCAGCCTTCCAGACTACAGCTGGAATGGAGGAGTGCATCATCCAGATGGTTAATGCCTGATCCTCATGTGGCTCCAGCCAGGGCGGGGTTAGGACCGGGGCCGATGCCTACACGTCCAGGTGCTCTGCAAGGCGTTGCCTTTTGGGATCCTGGTCATCTGATTTCCACTCATAGACCTCTGCAATTTTCCGAAGGAGGTCTGTGAAGAAAGGGCCCTCTGGGGGTGATTTGGGGGATTCATTAGGCGGGTGCTCCTCTATACAGTAGGTGGAGTTATGAAGTTCGATCCTGCCGATGAGGAAGAATCCGAGTCGGAATCTTGGTCTGAGTCCAAAGACCTGGAATCAAGGCTGACAAATCCTATGGCCCTAGTGTTGGCTTATCAAGAGGCCGGGTCGATGTCAGATCCTTTGATGGGACTAGCATTGTCTGAGATAGAGGAGCCAGAACCTGCCTTGCCGGCTGTGCATTGGGGCTCCTAGGGGGCTTCCTGGGTGCCTGACGACTGCCGAGCTCTGACATGAGCTGTGCTTTGGTCTCTGACCATCAAGACTGCAAGATGGACTGAAAGTCCGCTGGAGTCTAGGGCTGAGGTTGCAGGCTGACAGGTCAGGGGATAGCAAGTGGCAAAGCCCGTTGACGGGAAACCCGGTGTGTGATAGTCTGTTGATGGATATCCTGGTGGAGGGTCAGCAGGAGTGTACTGTGGTGCATGAAACCCTGATGGCAGTAACCTGGTGGGTTATATGCTGGAGCACAAGGTGTCGGATAACCCAATGGTGGGAACCCTGACAAAGGTCCCGATGGGGGGGGGTGATGGAGGGTAACCCGACGGGAGCCCCAGTGGAGTATACCCTGACAAGAGAGCCGACGGGGGGCAGGATAGAAGCAAACCTGATGGACGGCCATAGGCCCTGATGGGGGACCCTGCGGGATGAAAAAACCCCGAGGGCCCAGGGAGGGTCAAATCTGATGGGGGGAGTACCGGTAGCATGAAGCCCCTGATGGTAGAGGAGGAAGCTGGGAACCATCCTGGTTATCACCAGCTCCTAACCCCAAATCCGGAAGTAAGCCTGGGGAAAGACCACCTGATGGAAGACCCTCATCTCCTGTCCCTCTGCTAATAGGAGAGGGTGGAGGAGCCACACCCCAAGGTGAAGGGGAGGTCCTGTGAAGAGAACCCTCCGGCGAGGCTGGGAAAGATCCGGTGGCTGGCAGTTGTCAAGGCCATTGCTGGACCCCAATGCCAGGTCGGTCGGTCAGACGTCGGCAGAGCCGACATCCAACTTATCGGCTGAACCAACTGTGTGAGCATCTGACTGGCCAATGCCTGACTTATCAGTCAAAGCCGGGTGAGCTCTGGAGTCCCCAGACCCCAATGCAACAGCCTGAGCTGGTGCTCATTGGAGGGACTGATGAGCAACTTAACGACTCCACTCAGCATGGCAGACCCTTCCCTCATGGAGATGGGGCTAAGCGCAGCTGTGGCCTCAGCTGAAGCTGAGGTTCCCACAGTGACCAGAACCAGTGGCAGCAGGGAGCCCAAGGACTGCTCCTTAGTCAGGGCAGGCTGGCCACGGCAGCTGACTTCCAGGAGGAAGAAGACCACCATTTATCCGAGGGGCACGCAGGTGGCCTCGGGCGAGAGGGGGACCGCTCCTGGTACTACTACTACTCATTCTCCTCCTTCTCTTGCCTAGATTTGGTGGATGAGGTGGAAGCAGTACACAGTTTTTGGAGCTCTTTCTCCTTGGTGGCCATTCGCTACTTCAAAAGATGAGCCTCGAGGGCCTGCGGGCTAAGCTTCCATGTGGCTGGGTTGAAACTGGCGCAGGCCTTACAGTCCTCGACCTTGTGCTCCGGGCCTAGGCAGAAGAGGCAGAGGGAGTGCGAATCTTTGTGCAATAGTTGCACGCTGCATGTAGTGCACTTGTTCTTGTGCTCAATGTTAGATGATGACATGCACAGAATCCATTATATAAGTAGAAAATTCTTCTTTACACTTAGAACTGTCAGACCATGGAACAGAGTACCCCTTGAGGTAGTCATAAGTGAAACTACACGCATATTTAAATCCTGTCTTGATCATTTGATTAATTAAGGGTATGTTCTCTCCTATTATGCTTTATAATAGCATAAGAGCTACATGGGCCATTGGCCTCCTTGCTCTTTAACAACCTTAGTATGAACCTTAGTAAAACAAAATACTGATATTAAAAGAAAGTAAACAGATACTCATCCAAGATTGCAGCCGAACTGCAGAGTGCGATCTCTGTGAGGTCTGACTGATCAGGTCGACGACGTGAAAGAAGTGGAAGGTGGACGTGGGGACCACCCACTACAAATGGTCACACTGATGTCGGCCATGTGACATGGGGTGGTCGTTCCCCCATCAGATACTGCTGGCTAAAGTTTTTGTGTGGTCCTGATGCCAGGGGGTGCAGTCTTCAAGGTGATTACCCCTACTGTAAGAGCCCTCTTGAAGTAAGATCAGAAGTGTCCCCACACAGAAACTATATCAAGGGCAGAACTGCAAAATGTCCACAGTATCCCGTGAGCTTAATTATACCCAGAATACAGCCATGGCATGTTCAGGAGAAACAAACAGGACCAAACCCTACCTGGTTAGAACAGCACTTACTGAATAGCACTGTACAACCGCACTGCAGGAACTACATATACCTGAATAGCAACACGGGTAGTATAGCAAATGTTAAATACTGCTACCCTCATAGCTATCCAGGTAATATTGTAAGTGACATGGAGAAGAGAAGAAAAAATGTAAAAGTTGGCTAAGCTGCTCCTGTAGTGGAGAGGACTAATGGAAAAGTGTCTCATACAGCACAGAGTGGGAGAGTAGGGTTCTGTTCCTGGTCTCCCTGAGTCATTCCTTTTTCATCTTTCCCCACAGGAAGTGTGTTTTTTTTTGTTCTGGCTGTAAAACTAATGAATACCCTCCCCCCCCCAAAGTTTGCGCTTCTCCATGATCTGCAACCCCTTGGAGTTGGTTATATAAGTTATGGGGAGTGGCAGGGCTGGAGCCCCCCACAAAAATAAAATCTCAAGTGTATTAATTTTCAATGGTAGCAGTCTGTGTGGTTTCTGGCTGCTACCATTGGTGCTGCTTTTTGTTGCATTTAGAAGTGGCACTGTATATGACAGCACTGTTTATATTTTGCTGTTCTTAACAGTGCTATTCTTGATAGCACTGTTATGACCGAGTACAGACCAAACAATACCTTAGGTGAGAGTCTCTCATGCTTGTGAGCTGGAAACTCCTGCAGACCCAAATTTCTGTTTCTGCAGTGCCTACATCATGGAGCTTGTCAGGAACCACCTTCTTCCCACTCGATCTTGCCCTTTGTTTGTGCACCATCAACCAGTTCATTGGCACCATGCAGGGTTTCTAGTACTGAAAGGATAAAGGAATTTGCCAGCCCTTATCTTTCAGTGATGCCTGAGCTTATGCAGCGGAGCCATATACCTTAATCCGTTCCTCCTAGGTGGAGGTGTGCAAGGTATGGGGTATTGAAATGAACCTGTTCCTCTTGGAGCGATTTTAAAACATCCCCAGAAGCCTGCCTTTGTTTTTTTTATCTCTGGGAGATAGTTGTGGTCAATCAGCAGATTGGCAGAATTTGCTGTTTATCTGTTTTTTTAACAAAAAAGCAGGACAGCTGCACCAAGACTGGTTTGGTGCTATTTACAAAAGTAGAACTGTGCAAACCATGCAGTACCAGAGGCCACACCTTCACAAGGACATTAACCAAACTGAAGCAGTCCAGAGAAGAACAACCAAAATGGTGCAGGGACTGCATCAGAAAACATATGAGGACAGATTAATTGAACTCAATATGTATACCCTAGAGCAAAGGAGGGAGAGAGGTGATATGATTGAAACATTCAAACACCTTAAGGGCATTAACAAGGTGAAAGAGTCTAACATGTTTCAATATAAGAAAAATAGCAGGACAAGAGGACACAGCATGAGATTAGAGGGAGGCTGATTAAGGGGTAATGTGAGGAAGTTCTTTTTCGCAGAAAGAGTGGTGGGTGCATGGAATAGTCTACCTCAGGAAGCGGTGGATAAGAATACAGTGCAGGGCTTCAAGCAGGCATGGGATAGGAATAAGGGAGCAATACGGATGAGTATGAATAGATAGGCCATTGACAGAGCAAAGGCTTATGTCACATTCATAAGGTAGAAAAAGAAATGGGCAGACTGGATGGGTCTTGCGGTCCTTATCCGCTGTCAACTTCTAAAAAAATAAGTACCCATACCAAGGACCTATATAAATATATGCTTCATTAGCAAAATGTAAGTGCAAACGTATTACTACCGGCTCACATACTGCTATGGATCATTACAAGTGAGCAGAACTGCAGCAAACTCTTACGTTTCACTCAGCTTGCTGCCAAGCTTCATCAGAAATGGCTACCTAACAGATCGTCCCCTTTTGATATATAAGAGAGAACGATCTGTTAGCCATCTCTGATGAAGCTTGGAAGCATGCTGAGTGAAATGTTATATTTTGTTGCAGTTCTGCTCACTTGTAATGATCCATACCTGATATGATAGATAAATGTTGTATGTTTTTTGGTTTTAAGAGTTATTTGCGCTTAATGGTTTATTTTAGTTTTATTTTATGCAACTTGATTGCTGTTATTCTTATATGTGATTTCTATTTGATGTTTTTATGAATTGTAAAGAACTTTGAGCCTCCTGGTAGGAGAGGTATAGAAATAAAATATCTATCTATTTGCTGCCCCTCGGAGACATTGTAAGGAGGTATGGGCTGAGGTTTCACTGCTATGCTGATGATACCCAGCTCTACCTTTCTTTTGCACCTGACCAGGATGGAGCTCTCAGTCTTTAATAACTGCCACATAGAAATCCAGGAGTGGATGGATTTAAGCTGGTTGAAGTTGAACTCAGGAAAGACTGAAATGCTGGTTGTGGACCCAGGTCGCTGGATAGGAGGGTCGGGGGGTGGTTCACCTTCTGGGCTTTTTCTTGGGGGTTTCTCTCTTTTGGCCTCTGAACAGGTGCGAAACCTGGGGGTAATTTTTGATGAAGGGCTGATGCTGCATGCACAGGTGTTGGCCGTCATCAAAACTTCCTTTTACCACCTTAGGAATATCTCCAGGATTAAGCTCCTTGTTCCATCCGGTGACCATCTCATGTTGGTCCACGCCTTTTTGTCCTCGCACTTGGATTATTGCAACTCCCTTTACATAGAACTTTCTGGGGTAGAAATCCACCATTTGCAGCTAGTGCAGAATGCGGCAGCACAGCTTTTGACAGGAACCTCTCGGTCCTGCCATAGTGCTCCGGTGCTGCGCAGTCTGCACTGGCTGCCGGTACAATGGCGGATCACCTTTAAAGTCGGTCTTCTGACTTCTAAAGCCCTACACAGACTGGGCCCTGACTACCTGAAAGAGCTTCTGGTTCCCTACTGCCCTGGGCAATCGCTTCACTCAGCTGGCGAGGGGTTACTAGAGATTCCTAGAGTATGTTTAAAATCATCTGGGGCCCGGACTTTTATGCATGCAGCCTCTTCTCTTTGGAATTCTCTACCCTGCCAGTTACGAGAGTGTGCGACTATGGAGGGATTTAAAATAGGTCTGAAAACTTATCTTTGGCATCATGCTTTTGGTGACTGATTTATTTGTTTTATTTTAATTGTTTATTGTTGTACCTAAATTAAATATGATGATTTGTGATGTTTTAAAACTGTGAAGTGCCTTGGTTCTGGAAAGGTGCTATAAAATAAAGTTTTATTATTTATTATTACTATTGTTATTTATTTAGATTTTGTTTACTGGGTGGGTGAGCTAGCCATAAAGATGACTGTTTTCAGGCATGGCCCAGGAGGTTACAGGGCAGACATTGCAGATATAATTAAGCAATAATGCCCTCCAGGGTGTGTGTCGTGCTGGGATAACGTCACACCTCAGGTGGTTGGGCACAAGGCCGCAGGCCGAGTGCGTCCAACAAATGAGGTGTGTCGTTATCCCAAATGACACACACACCTGGGAGGACATTACTGCTATTATACAATGGCTCGTTGTTATGTATAAAATAAAAAAACAATTTTAAAGAATGTTTTTATTAGTGTGGAAAAATATTTTTGTTTCTTAAGAGGAGATGAAAAAAGGAGCAAGCTCCATACCCATAAGCTCATCTGCATTGGTTCACAGTGAGGCTGAGACTAGACCCATGATGTTGTACTGGGATAACATCACGGGTCCAGCCCCAGACCGACCAATCAGAGTCCAGGATTTTTTCTTGCCATTATATAATAAACAGTAGATTACATTGAGATACATAAACAAAGAGTTGTGAAACATTGAATAGGATAAGCAGCACGGGTAGTATACAGAGTATTTAAAAAACATTTGACAATAAGCTAAGCATTACAGGTAGTACACAGGGTGATCCCGGAAAGATCATAGAGGTTTTTACAGTCATAGCATGACAAAAAACATACAGTAGCAAGAGTATTGCATCAGTAGTCCAGAAAATACGATTCAGAAAGTACAACAAAAATAGATAAATAAAAATGTGGTCAAATACTGACAAGTGCAGGGGAATAATGGGCAGGAGAATGGCAAGATTCTGCAAAGAAGGGATAATAGCAGGTCAGGATAAGGAAAGGCATGGCATAGAATAGGAGCTGGCAAAGAGAGAGAGGGATGGCTGCAGGGGAATAGTGTCAGGAGAGATCTGAGATAGGCTGTACCACAAGGGGAATATTGTGGAGAAGAGGTAAGAGCTTCAGGATAGATGGGATACCCAGAGGACTAAGGAGGTTTGAAACAGGAGCATTGGTTGGTGGAGCTGAGATGCTGGTGGAGAGCTTTTATAAAAGCATTGTGTATAGGACCTAGTCAGATGTCCAGAGGGAGCGAGTTCCATAACTGAGGCGCATGGTGGGAAAAAGTTATAGAGCCTTTGGTGGTACTGCATTTGAGGATGCATAGTAGGGATTTGTTAGTCGAGTGTAGGCTGTAGTTGGAGGTCTGGTAGGTGAGTAGCTTGGCCAGAGTTGTTGGGGTACGAGATCTCATGATGCTGTCAACAGTGGAGCTGAGGGAGTGAAGTCTAGTATTGTTGGGGGACAACCAGTTTAGATCCGAGCATAGTAGCCAATGGTGTTTTAGTCTGTGGGAGGCTGAGGTGAACCTGCAGATGTTGTTATAGATGATATCCCATCTTTGAAGATTTGATTTTGGTAAAGGATCACAAGTGGCCACTCCATAGGTCAGAGTAGGTAGGGGTATGCGTCGAGATGTAGCCACTCTAGCAGTAAGAGCTAGCATGTGGCTGATCCTGTATGACATGCCTAGCTTGGAATTGA
Source organism: Neoceratodus forsteri (assembly GCA_016271365.2). Taxonomy (NCBI): domain Eukaryota; kingdom Metazoa; phylum Chordata; order Ceratodontiformes; family Ceratodontidae; genus Neoceratodus; species Neoceratodus forsteri. Next base: position 236,655,450 of record CM057449.1, on the reverse strand, counting down.
CTGATTTGCACTCCATGATGTGGAGTTCAAAATTTAGAGATTGGTCAAGGGTGACCCCAGGGTATTTAAACAACATTACAGGAGTTATTATCTATGCCAGTAGTATTATGTTTGCACTTACACTTTGCTAATAAAGTATATATTTATATGATTCCTTGGTTTGGGTGCTTACGTTTTCGTTTGCACATATCTTTTTTTGCCAAGCCAGCCTTAAAATCTCTTGTTTGGTCTTGGAGCTGGCAAATTTCATTATAACTGAGCGTGGTTGAGTGAGCAGGTCGGTAGGCATTGGCATTAGAGTCAGGTGTGCTATTTCAGTTCTAACATCCATACCCACAGGGAGAACAAGCACATCTCTGAGCAAGTCTTCCAGGAATTCAGACATTCAGCCTGGCTCTTCTCCCTCCAGGAGACCGACTGTACATTTAATTTCATTTTCTTTTTTTATACTTGTTAGCTGATGAGCAAAATGCCCATTTTCCCAAGCAACAAGTAGAATAAACACAATACAAACACAACTTACAAATACAAAATATACAATCAAACAATACAAAATATATAGTTAAACAGGTACAGCCTGAAATCGTCCCATCGGGATCTCACTTTGAAGTCTATACATTAATCATGGAAGGACATGGTGTAATGGAGCAAGGTTTCTACAGCCTCCCCCAGTTGAATTACACTTCTTCCATCAGGCTCACCTGTGCCTCCACTCCTTTGACTCTCCTTTCTACTTTAGCCATCTTCTGACGTAGTTACTTGAACTCTTTTTATTTTCTTCCTTAGGTACCTTAATTTCAGTGAGGAGAATTTCAAACCTGCTACGAGTCAGGGTCTCAGGCTCTACCTCTATCATATTATGACCTGGCAGTGCTCACTGGAAAAAGACCCCCTACTGACATTGTGACAGTTATGGCCAAATTGAGTGCCATTTTATGACCTGGGTCTGGTACAGTGATCTTTGACATGAGGTCCCCAGGCATATTTAACATTAGTACTTTAAAACTGTGGGGTCTGTGGGGAATTTGCTATTGTCAAGTGAGGAGTTCAGTGCTCAGCCAGCCATTCTGTACTTACATCAATGGACGTTCTGCTCTGTGTTTCTGATGGCATCAGAATCCCTTTTGCAACCCCCTCCCCCTTTAGAAAGCACATGGATGTACCCTCCTACTTCACTACCATGGAATGAGGACAGGCATGGCACAGGGAACATCCGCTGTCTAGGGATATCGTTGCATGCCAGGAGTTCTCTTGCATTTAGTTTAACTGCTTCTCTCTTGGGAATGGAAAAAAAATTCCTGAAACTCTGCCTTGATACAACAAATTAGCATGTCCAGTACGCTTGCAAATTTCCAAGCACCTTTACTGACAATGGATATCAAAGTTCATTTGTACACTTGATCATGGAATCCTAATTCATTTCTGAGTTTAAACTGAGGTGAGCTGAGACTGTCTGCCACAGTTTGCTGTGGGGGAGGGAGCAGGCTACACTTCTGAAAGCTTCTGTGTGTGGTGTAACTGCTTCAGGTAATTCTGGGTTCTGTTTCTGAGTTTAAATTGAGGTGAGCTGAGATTGTTTGCCAGTTTGCTTGGGGGAGGGAGGCTACCCTTCTGGAAGCTCCTGGATTTAATACAGTTGTTTTTGTGATTTATATTGTGAGTTTGGGATTTATATTTCAGAAAATATTGCTAGCATCCTTCTGGAAGCTTCTGTGGTTCCCCCCCAGCTAGGATCAGTTTACCCCTAATTGTGTTTAAATATATGTGAGTTCTCTCACATAGCAGCAGGGCTGCTGAAGCAGAACTAGCTTGGCTTAGGTAGCTTTGTCTTTCTGTTGCTGGTAATTTCTAGAGGTTTCTGAGTTACCCTCAGCTAGGAGCACATTCCAGGTACCTGATTGTTTTTTTTTACAGAGGATGGGCAGGAAAGGAGACATTCCCCCACGCACTCCATTCCCATCCTCCCTTGGTGCTGCCTTTATAAACATCAACAGAGATGCACCTATTTAAAGACACAGGGAACATTTGGCAGCACCCTACAAGATAAGGCCTATCTGAGAATATAGGCAGCAATACTAGGAAAGAGCAGCCAACTAGGTTAGCAAATGCACTTGAAGCAAAAAGCAGAGGAATAATTTAGTAGGAAAGGGGAGAAAGGGAAGAGAAAGAATGTAACTGAGAAGGAGGGGTGGTAGTAGTAAGCGGGTCAGGATGATGCAGAGAATGGTGCAGTGCTCTAGATGTGTTGCAGCAGTCTCCAGATAAACATTCTGGGTATTGCGATGCTGCCCCATATGCAAGCACCTCTCGGGGCTGAGGGTGGAGGTCGCCAGTCTCCAGGCCGAGCTGGCAGGAGTACTGGAGACCCTCGCCCCCACCCAGAGGCTACCATTTCCCCAGCCATTGCCACAACAGCTGTCCAGGTAAATGACAAGGTAGAGTATGGTGGGCTCAGGGAGATTCAGGGGAGGGGGGCAGAGACACATCCACTATCCAGTCCAGCTCAAAAACCCCTTCACTGTTTTGGAGGAGTGGGTGAGTCCTTCAAAGGAACCCAAGGTTGAAACCAGGGAGGATGTGATGGTCCTCCAGCAGGGAAACCTAGTGACGGGAGGAGGAAGAGAACCCCAAAGGAGGAAGTGGCACCCAGGCCATAATGTGAGTCTGTATCGGGGTGGCAACAATGATAACATCAGTAGTTGGGGTAGGATTAAGTAATAGGTATGAGGTTCTGGTGTCGATAGCAGAGGAGAAGGAGAAGGATGGTACCCTCAGGAATGGGGTAGGTGACAGTCAGGGTAGGAAGAATGCTGGGAACAACAGCCCAGATGGGGAGGGGAGGGCTCAACAGGTAGGGGGAGGGAGGAACAGGGCAGGGAAGAAGTGGGGAGACACAGCCAAGGGCAAGCTGGAGTGGCACTTGGTGAGGTGGAGGATCATAGATGGTGTATTGGCCACAGGGAGCAAGGCGGCAGGCATGGGGTGGGGATGTCTGGCAGGAAGTGGAGGGGAAGTGCAGGGGAGGGTCTGGGTGCTGTTGGTCAGGAAGGGTGAACACTCAAGAAAGGGACAGGTTTGCAGGCAGTTGAAGGCAAGCGGTGGGGAAGGGGGTGGAGGAGTAGTGATGGGGACTCTATGCTAAAGGGATCAGGTGGGGAGGAGGGGTGAATGACACAGTCGGATATGGGTGAAATCTATACCGGGCTTAACAGCTGGTAGGGCTGGACAGGGCAGGCTAGACTTTGCTTAGACATGTCAGGGAGGGAAGAAAAAAAACTCACGTGGTGGTGCATGTAGGCACCAATGACCTGGGGGAGAGTTCGGTGGAGTTGATTAGGAGAGGTTTGAGGAACTAAGGAAGTTGTGCATGGAGGCTGGGTGCTTGGTGGCCTTCTCAGAAGTGCTTCTGGTACCCAGGGTGAGCAGGTCGAGGAAGGACAGAATTGTGGAGTTTAACTCTTGGCTGCTGGGATGGTGTTTCTCTCATGGATATGGGCTGGTGGGAGACTGGGGGAACACATGGTTCAACTGCGACCTATATGCAGCGGACATATTGCACTTGAGTAGGGCTGGGCAGGGTGTCTTGAAGCAGAAACTGGAGGAATACTTCGCTTCCAAGGGGTATTTTAAATAGGAAGGGGGGGGCAAGTGTTCAGCTAGTGTGCAAGGTCACCAGGTAGGGGACCTGAACAAGCTGACCCCCATGATGGCAGGGTTTGTAATGAGATTGGGCCATGAGGGAAAGGTCAGGTAGTGGGGATGCGGGGTAGTGAGAAGGTGAGTAATGGGTGGAGGGTGGTCTCCCTGAATGCAAGGAGCCTGGGTAACAAAGTAGCTGAATTATAGGCTCTCTTAAACATAGGGATGGTGAACGTTGCAGCTATCATGGAGACATGGGCCAGCCATCACCAGGATTGGGATCTGGCAATCCCTGGGTACAGGGTTTATCAGCAGGACAGAAGGGTGGAGAAAGGGGGCCGGGTGGCAATTTATGTAAAGAATGGCATTAGGTGCACAAAGGATGAGGTGGAGGAGGGGAGGATAGAGGCACTGTAGATGCAGTTCCTGGATTCAAGGGGTAGGAAACTGAGGCTAAGGGTGGTGTATATAGGCCACTGGCACAGTCTGAGGAGTTGGATCGGGAGTTGGCAGATCAGATTCGATGGGTATGTAGTAAGGGGAGCGTGGTGATCATGGGGGACCTTAATCTACCTGGGTGAACTGGGGAGCCCAAGCCACCTCTAGTGCCAAGGAACAGGTACTTCTGGGTGCATTCCAGGATAGTCATCTGGTGTAGATGGTTGGTGAACCAACCCAGCTAGGTAATACCTTGGACCTGATATTATCAAATAGGGTGACGGTGAGGGAGCTACTGGTTGAGGTCCCACTAGATGGGAGTGATCACCTTTTGGTGCAGTTCACGCTCAGCATGAGCAGGGAGGCTGTGGGGTCAGCAACAAGGGTAGTAGACATTAGATGGGTGGACTTTGGGAGGATGAAGAAAATACTGAGGCGGCATCTTGAGGGGATTAGGTTAGAGATGGACGCACAACAGAACTGGGATATCATAGAGTCTGGACTGAGGGAGGCAACTGGAACATGCACCAGGACTCTGAGCAAGAAGACCAGGGCTAAAGCATTATGCTGGATGACCAGGAATGTGTTGGAAGGGGTGAGGGAAAAGACAGCGGCTTTTAGGAGACTGAAAAGAACCGGGAGGGAGGAGGACAGGGAGATGTACAGGAAGTACAAGGAGGAAACCAAGTCAGTAAGAGAGGCCAAAGCTTCCAAGGAGCTAAGGCTGGCTCGGGGCATCAGGAGGGGGAGATGGAATTCTATAGATACGTAAGACAGAAAAGGAACTGCAGGGACCGGATAGTCTGGCTCAAGAAAGATGGTGGGGTGGGCGGAGAAGGAGGAGGAACAGGCAAAAGTATTGAATGAATACTTCTGCTCTGTGTTCATGACAGAGGTAGGAGGTCTGCTACCTCCATGTACTCTGAGGGTGGGGATGGGGGGGGAGGTGACTGATGGGGTGATTCTGGAAAGCAAGGTATTGGAATGTCTGATGGCACTTAGGGTGGATATGGCACCAGGTCAACATGTTATTCATCCTAGGGTGTTGAGGGCGATGGTGGAGGTGTTTACTGGGCCACTGGCTGACCTATTCAACACCTCCCTGGACACTGGGTGCATGCCACAGGATTGGAGGTTGACTCATGTGGTACCTATCCACAAGAGTGGCCCAAAGGATGAGTCAGGTAATTATAGACCTGTCAGTCTCACTTCCATAGTGGGTAAATTTATGGAAGCAATCTTGAAGGAGAGATTGATAACCTTCCTGGAGGTCAATGAGCTCCAGGACAGACAGCAGCATGGGTTCATCTCCAGGAGATCATGCCAGACCATCCTAATAGAATACTATGACTGGGTCACAAGGGAGTTGGACAAGGGCCATGCAGTGGATGTTCTATATTTGGATTTCAGCAATGCCTTTGATTCGGCCCCTCATGCGTGACTGGGTCAAAGCTGAAATACATAGGGATGGGGACTAAGATGGTTAACTGGATCAAGAATTGGCTGGAAGATAGACTGCAATGGGTGGTTGTGGGGGGGAAGGGGGACTCATCTCCTAGGCCAGTGACCAGCAGTGTGCCTCAAGGTTCTCTGCTGGGGTCGGTGTTTGATCTGTTCATATTGGATATTGCATACAGGGTTGGGAGCAAGATCATTTTGTTCGCTGATGACACCAAGATGGGGGCTGTTGTGGATGACAGAGGGGTGACAAAAGCTACAGGGTGACTAACCAGACTTGAGAAGTGGTCAGCAAGGTGGCAATTGGGTTTTAATGCAAAGAAGTGCAAAGCTATGCACTTTGGGGTGAAGAACCCGAGGAGGGAATATTGGTTGGGTGGGGGTGTGGTTGGGTGTCACTGAGGAGGAGAAGGATCTAGAGGTCATGGTGACGAGGAGCATGAACAACTTTGCTCAATGCAGGAAGGCTGCAGCTAAGACCATTGGGATTCTGGGGTGCATAGTGCAGGGGTTCTCATCCAGACACATGGATGTGATCCTGCCCCTGTACAGATCCTTGGTCAGGCTGCATTTGGAATACTGAGTGCAGTACTGGCATCCATATCTGATGAAGGATATCAGGCTACTCAGGGTGGTGCAGCCTAGGGTGACAAAAATAATACAGGAGATGGAAGGCAGAATCTACGAAGAAAGGCTGAGACACTTGAGTTTGTACACCCTGGAAGAGAGAAGGGATCGGGGGGATAGGATTGAAACTTTCAAATCTTGAGGGGGATCAACAAATCTGGCACAGAGGGATTGTTTAAGCTGAGGAAGCAAAGGGACATGAAGGGGCAAGAGATAAGACTGGAGGGTGGCAGATTCAGGAAGGAGATGAGAAGGCAATATTTCACTGAGAGGGTGGTGTTGAAATGGAATGCTCTGCCACAGGAGGTGGTGGCATGCAGGACAGTGGGCAGTTTCAAAACAACATGGGACAGGGGAAGGGGAGCTGGGTAAACAACGCTGACCAGTTTCCAAGGGTGAGAGGGGGGATGGGTAATGGGGCAGTTGCAGTATAGGGGTGCTAGCTGCACATTCAAGCAGACTTGATAGACCATGAGGCCTATTTCTGCTGGCAAGTTTTGTACGTTCATGTGTTCACAACTGGTATTCTGTACAATCCCATACTCATCTCCCTTATGTTTCTTCCTGATATTTCTGCTGTGTTCCCTGCCCCCACAGGGATGCTGTTGTGCAGACTGAAGTCCCAATGAGCGTGTTTATACACGCTCCATCTATACGCAGTGTCCCTCCCTCTCTGTGTTCCAAGTTGCTCTGCCACTAATATAGTGAAGTCCACCAGGATGAAGCCCAACTCTGCAGAATTCTGCAGTAGAGTATGTCTACAGATGACCGTAGCACTGTAGGACGTGGCTTCCTCCTTCCCCTGAGGAGGAGCACATCTGGGAAGCTTGATTCTCTTCCCCCTTACTGACCCCCAATGACTGGCTCATTCCTGAAACCTGGTTTCATAAGCGGTAGGGCTACTGCTGCACTGATGGGCTGGCTAGTCTTGCATGCACTTTGTACTATGAAGGTACTCAGTCTGCTGCTGCATGGCTCTGCCAGAGGGTTACCTACTTCAGCTCTGGCTGTTCTTGGTGATAATGCAGTTATGAATTCTCAGTAGGTACTTTTGGAGGCATCGCTTGCCACAGCTGCCATCTCAGTTCCCCTGTGTACACCTTTCTTTTTCTTTCTCTTAGGCAGGGTTTCTGCATTGCCAGAAAGTTCACTTTAGAAGTCAATTGTCATGCTGAGAGGGTGTTCATCCCAATGAATGTAAGATGAACTTTAACCCATGGGAGGCTGTTGGAGATTAGTGCCCCCCCCCCACACACAACACTTTGATTCTCCTCCTGTCTTAACTGATGTGAGGGGCCAGTGGGTCTCATTCACACACAGCTTTGTGTGCTGTCTAGTGACCTCAATCTGCCTGCTTGGTAAGTTAAACAGTGGGCACTACTACCAAAGGGACTTGGCTTCCTCCATCCATCCTGCCCTTGAGATGGACCTCCTTCTTTATCTTGTTGCTTTAAATCTGCCAAAGATCTCTCCTGCTGCTTTCAGGTGCAATGACTATGCACATCCCTGTCTCTGGAGCTGCCCCCACCAAAGGATCTCCCTCACTGTCTTTAGGCCAGACATCTATTGGATTGCTTTCTTTGAGGAGAAATCCCCCAGGGTTCCCACATCCTCCCAGTCATCCCTTACTTTTCCATATCTAATGACAGCACCCCCAACATGACCCTGAACCATGAGTAAACTTAGTGCTTGCCCTGCAATAGAAATCTGTATCATAGTTGGGATGCAGTAAGGGACTAGACCATCCAGGTGGGATTTATAAATACCCATTTGAGACTGAAAGCTTTTGGGTTTAGTGTTTCATTTGCAAAGCAACTGCTTTTATTTTAGTGCACCACCGCCACCCGGTCACATGCAACGTTATTGGGCCTACACAATTTTCATGGTGTGGAACCTAGTGAAGTACCATGAGCTGCCATTGATTTAAGGGATATTACCGGCACCAATAGGTAGAGTGTAGGGCCTGCCAGTACAGCTGAGCAATAGCAATACCAATACCATGTATGTGTGGTTTGGGGGTGGGCTACTTTATTGTGGGCTGAGCTTATAAAGGTAGGCAAAGTAAAGTTCATATCCTTATTTGTTCCATTGTTTGAATTCCTTGTCAGCGCAATTATTGATTACAGTAATAAGTTGCATTCTCATTAGGATAACTGTTATTATACTGTATTCGTTCATTGCTGAAGTGATCTTGTGGGAGTGAGGGAAGCTACTGCATCCCAGGAGGTTGCATCATACTTACACCAGGCTCAATTTATTTAAACCTTGGCTATTAACAACACCCAAACAAAACAAAACGAGTGTAATGACCTAGGCCCCTCGTCTTTGTTGAGCCCACAAGGCATGAATAGTAACTGCAATGTTCATGGTGACCCAGTTACAATATTATTTAAAGAACACTCTCCAATCAGATGTGCTGCAATATTGCAATAAACAAATGTCCTCGAGTTGTGAGGCATGAGGTGCAGCTGAGGGCCTTCAGTCACCTAAGAAGTGAGGTTACTGCAGCATTGACACATGCCAAGATTGGATTACTACTTTTCTAATATTTGTAAAAAGGTCGAAAGTGTTACAATGCTTGCTAATACAGTTAGAAAATGCCCTTTACAACTAGTGCATATAAAGAAGAAACCCATGCTGAATTTACTAAGTAGCCAGAAAAGACTTACAGAAAAATATCATAGTAAAGGTTTGTAGGCAAGAAGCAAATTGTATCAACATGGTGTAATGAAGGATTATTACCTCATTACCAGGGCCACTGGAAAATTGCGGAAAAGGTTACCCAAAATTGCGGAACATTTTGCAAAAATTGCGGGAAATTGCGGGGATTCTACTACAGACCCTGAGTGCTTCACAATAAATTTTTTGATGTTTTCTGCAGCATATATTAATCAGTAGAAATTGCTAAATGAATACACTGATAACTGAATATGTTTCAAACATAAAGAAAAGTTTATGAGCCTAAAAAGAATACTAAACTGATAAGCTATCGTAAGCATTGCCTATCTTCCAAAATTTAAAAGCATTTGCTTCATACAGTGTTACATAGATTCTATAAAGTGAGCCACAGCAAATCAATATTAAATAAAATCAGAAGAAATATGTTTTTTTGTTTTTGGCTGTAGAATAATGCAGTCTAATCAACAGCTGTTTAAAGAGCTCTGCCAGCTAGTCACCCACTTTGGTATAAGGCAAAATAAGCAAATAGAGTGGTGAATAATTGAGTTTTCATAAAATGTTAAAGTGTTTAATGATCATAATTTGTACTGTAGGTACTGTACACTATTTTTGAAATCACATAATTAAACATGAAATCTGGGGGCTATTGGGGCTGGCAGTATAATCTAGAGGATAGCATAACAAACTGTGAATGAGCAGACAGCATCTAGCAGATCTGGGTTTGATTCCCACAACCTCCACTTGCACACTATGTGATTATGAGCAAGTCACTTAACCTTCTTAGGGCTCCTGGGTTGAACCTGAAAACAGGCACTTGTTCCTAGTGGACCATACATGGTTACCAAAAAATGTAAAAAAATGCCAATATACTTTTACTGCATCATACAATAGTCAGGATACCCTGTAATTTGCTTTTGTTTTACTCTGGCTGCAATGGTTTTGTTTAGTTAAAGATAAATGTTCAGATACATTTTGTGTTTTATAAGCTTGTTTATAGACTTCAGTCAGGTTTTTATTGTAGTCTGTGCATGTGAGCATCCAGGGGGCAGTTGCTAAGAGTGAGATTGCTGTTAGCAACTAGTTTATTCAAATTTAAAATCGGCAGTGCCATGCAAAAATCCTCAGCTGTTTGAATCAACACTAGTCTGACTGAAAGTATGCTCACAAGGAAAAACTTGCCCTGCCACTTACAAAAAGGCTTCAGCTTCATAGTTAGCACCCCATTTAAGTGAATGGGATAATTTGCACCTTTTATCCCATCTTTTGTTTCAGTCTGTGTGACAGCAAAGAGTTTTCTGATAGACTGCTTCAACACAGAACAAATGTTAAGTGTTTAAGTGTACTTGCTTGGCCAGTGGATTTTGAAACCAAACAAGACAAGGATTCAAAAGAAATCAGTGTCACATAAAACCCTTGCCCTACCTTGCACTGCATTGTTTTTGCCCAATCAAGTCTGCATGCAGAATTGTCAATATATTTGAGAGTATTTTATTAAAAATGTTAATACTTTTTACACAGTTCAATATGAAAACTCAAAAATTGCGAGAAATTGCGGAACATGTCAGTTTTTGCGGAGAATGGTGAAAATTGCGGATTCCGCAAAAAAATTGCTGGTGCAATTTTCCAGTGGCCCTGCTCATTACACCCTCAGATGTGTTTTTCTTGATTTACTTCAAATTTTTAGTGTTGTTTGTTAGTTGTATTACATTTGGGTAGTCAAAAAAGGCTAGATTTTGTGTGCCCCCCCCCCAGATTTTAAACAGTGTTTAGCCATGAAGGAATTAATGAGATAATTCTGAAATCCACTTTGTAAATGAGTGAGTTGTTCTCTCAGATATGGGTGTGGGTTAGTGTCAGTTCAGTGCATCAATGTGGCTGCTTTCAGCATAGAGCTTCAAGTTTCAGTGTAATTTCCATATGGATATGTGGTGAGTACTGTATTTCTTTTTGTAGGTTTTCAGAGCTGTTTAAAAGTCTGTCATTATCTAAGTGGGGCAAGGTTTTAATTATTCAGTTTTGTGTGTTTTGAGGACAAGCTTGAGTCTTAGGAAATGGTCGATTCAATTTTATGTGTTCAGCATGGAGTCTCAACAAATAATCTCACTATGACTTCTATCTGACATCACAGCTTTGTTTAGTTATTATTTTGAATGTTTTCAGACGTCTGCTGTTTACATGGTGCATTTGTAAAGTGTAAGTAGTACTGGAATAAGTACCAGTGCTGTATTTCTCTGTATACTACTAATAGGCGTGCGCTGGGAGGAGGGGGGGTTACCCTGGAACTGGCCCCCCCGGTCAAAAATCATCCTCCAACTAAATTATAATTATATATGCCCCCAGACCCCCTAGCTTTATGGGGATTCTGGTCCCCCTTGTTCACTGACTCAGTGCACTCCTCTGATACTACTGTGGGTTTGCATCATTCCTTGTGCTGGGGGTGGGGAGTAAGGGACAACACTGGACAGCTATAAAATGTAATGTTTTGCTTTCTAAAATCTTGTTTAATCTAGGATGTCACAGCTGTGATGCAAGTTTTTGTTTCTATTGTGGTCCTGGTTTTGACCCATTTCTTCAGCTCTCTGAACTGTAGCAGTGGCAGATCAAGTGATATTGTAACGTTCATGGTGTTAGTATTTTAGTTTAACAGTATTTAGATCTAACTATGTACTCATTCGGCAGCAATTAGTTGGGAGCTTGGGCAACGGATGGCAGTCGCCATCCCTCCTAACTCATCGCAAGCAAGCAATACCTCTCCAGATCACTGAGGACTCATTTTGGCGGCAATTAGTGGAACGCTAGGGCAACAGATGGCAAATGCCCTTCTTCCTAACTCACCACAAGCAAGCAATACCCCTCCAGATCACCAAGGACTTGTTCAGAGGCAATTAATGAGGCACTAGGGCAATGGATGACAGTCGCTGTCCCTCCTAACTCACTGCAAGCAAGCAATACCCCATCCAGATCAATAAGGACTTGTTCAGTGGCAATTAGTGGGGCACTAGGGCAATGGACAGCAGCCACCCTTCCTCCTAACTCACCAGAAGCAAGGTAATCAGCACAGGCACCCTTCCTGGAGGAGCCCACCATGCATTTCTGGTGTCCAGTGACATTTTATTTCTGCCCAGGGGTACAGACTGTTTTTTTAACACTGCACCTGGCCTCCTGGGAATTTGCAATATGTACTGCATTCCTTAAATGTTCCTGTAACAAATGCTGATGTCATTTATATCCGAATTGTGCAGCAGTCGGATAGTATACTACACAGGGATTTGCTAGTGCACAGTGTACTAGGTAACCCACAGTGATTTTAGAACAGTTAGATAGTGTAATTCGTGTTGTCTGCTAAGCTCATGTTTCTGTGTCCCTGCCTGACTTACTTGCTTCTTCCATATAATTACCTAGTCTCCAGCCTGCCCCCTTACCTGACTGTTTCTTGTCTCCTCCACAGCAGTACCCCTCCAGATCGCAGAGGACTGATTTGGCTCGGCGTAGTGGGGTACTAGGGCAATGGACTGCAGCCACCCTACCTCCTAACTCACTGCAAGCAGGGTAATCAGCACAGGTATCCTACCAGAGGAGCAGTGCTGTGCGAAGTGTGGCATTACTAAGTGCTTGCTAACCACCTTCCCTGAACACCCTCCCACCCTAAGCTAGTGGCACTGATCTAGGAGTATCTGCCATAATCAGTCTAGTTCTTCACCCCTGTTGGTAGTCTGCAATTGGATTACTCCACCCCCTCCACTGAGCTACCTGGTAGCTTCCTCCTGTTCATCTTAGTTCTTCCTCATTCCCGTAATGCTCCTGATATAGGGGCTAGTTGCCACAGAAAATCACTGAACTGTTTTTCTCTCACTACCTTGTACCTAAGCTTCCACGAAGTAGCCTGTAATTAAAGCACATCAAATTCTTGGTTATGCGGACCCAGTACTCATTTTGCTAAATGTGCCATACATTCATCTGCCACCAGTATATAGCCAATGATTCCTCCTGTGGCCCTACAAACTGAATAACTAAGTGCCTTACATCAACCTGCATTTGTTTTGGCTCTGCAGGCCCACGGTTCATGGAAGCAGACTATTTGTCTGTCACCAGAGAATAAGCTGGAAATTCCTACTTCAGGTCCTGCTAACTATCAGCTGACACCATAAGGTGTCTCTTGCAATCCCCAAGTACCTGATAACTGTTAATCTGCCATGCATAGACAATAATCAAGTGCCACCCATTTTCTGGTGTCAACACTGACATCAGTGACCTCTGTTAACTCCCTCTTGTCAATCTCTTTACCTTTGAAATCAACATTACTTTTATCTGGTCCTTGAATCATATACAGTTATCGGTTTCATGTGATAATGGAGAAAGCCTAAAGGCGATCGCCATTATCACAAAGTCAGAGTGCCAAAAATCAGTTTTGGCACTCTGACTCCCTGACGTACAGCAAAATGGCACCAGGGACTTGTTTTTTTTATGTTTTATGTGGGGGGCTGCACACCCCACACCCCCCTACTTAAGGATTCTCAACTCCAGGGGGGCTGCTTGTCGGAGGAGGGGTGAAAAACTTTAAAAATCTGGGCTGGGTGAAACAAAAATGCACCAGTGCCCAGACCCTAACCTAGTACCCTGCCCACCGACACCACCAACCCACCCACCCAGCATGGGGCCAGCTCGGCAAACCACCAAAGCACCACCCCTCACAATCCGTCCCACCCCTCACTGAGCATGTTCACTCTTCCTCGTGCACATAGGTATAGCGATATCCTATCACTATATATACTGACCCCCCCATCCAATCTCCCTACCCTATACATAGTCCCGATGACATGCGCAGGGATTCGGTCGCCATTATTGTAGGTGCCCAATTGCCGATGCCCATGTCACGGGCTGCCTAGTTATTACTCTGATGCACTCAGCTTCTTCCGTTATGCATTCTGCTCCTAACATCCTTGCATGTCTTGCTACTATCCCTGTTTTTCTAACATTCATTTTCCCGATCCCCGTCCCGTCAGACCCTCATCTTCTCCATCTGAGTCCCACACCATGTTTTCTCTTTCTTTAACTTGATAGTTACTACTGGATCAGGCCAACCTCTAAGCTATGTAACTCTTTGAGGCTTCTTGGCTTCCTCATGAGGTATCTCACAAAGAAGAGATGCATCTCAACCTCTCAGCTACCCATGGCAGTTGTGATAGCTACCCTCTGGATTACTGCAATCTCCATATCCCTGTCAGGGGATGCTGAACCTAATCCAGGACCCTTGTCTTCTCAGAGTAAACCTAATCCACCTCTCTCTCTCAAACACTCCTGGTCAAATGTCCATGGCCTGAAAATAACATCTTAATATCAGGAGTTTGATGGCCAACTTCCCTGAACTCGAAGCTTGGGCCTCACTCCATAACCCAGACATCTTAGGTATTTCTAAAATGTGGTTAAAACCCACCATCACATATAATGTGTGCTCCTTTGCTGGTTACAGCATGCTGTGGGTTGACTGCCCCTTGCCTCAAAGGGGGGGTGGACTAGCCCTATAGCCCCAACCTAATATCACGCTTGCCCACCCCCATGTTTCAATGCTGTGAACTACTTCACTCATTGTTGCTTCCTTGGTGGAGCAAAAAAGCTGCACATATTATGTTCCATATATGCACCCTAAAAATGGCATGCCTGGTTTAATGGAATTAGCAGACAATCTCCCATTGGCTGTACAAAAAAACTAGGTCATTATCACAGGACATTTTAATCTTGATTGGCTTAGGCCCAGTGAAAATAGCCTTGAATCCATCAATGCCCTCACCAGAAACTTCTGTATAGGATCCCACCATACTCTTCTTGACTGGATGCTAACAAACAGGAATGAAAGGGTTGCTACAGCCAGGGTTTTTGCAGATTCAGTCAGTGACCACTATCCTGTTAACTTGTGTGGTATGCCTCCCCTCCGTCCTGTCCTCCCAAGGTTATTAATATTACTGACTTCTCTGCTATCAACCCAGATGCCTTTCTTTAAGACCTTGCACATGTTGACTGGTCCCCTCTCTTCTCCTTAAGCGATGTCAACTTCGCCACTGAATACCTACCTCTACCATTGTCACTCTTACATGTCCCAACCATGAGATAGAGAGTCAGAGGACTGCCTACCAAATGGTTAAATCGTCCCCTCCTCTCTGTACTGAAGGCCAGAAATAAGCAATGGGCTAAATATAAATCCTCCTCCTTGTCAGAGGATTGGGTAACCTACCACACCATGTGAAACACTTGTAAACATGAAATTCAATCAGCTAAAGGTTGATTTTACAGAGACCTACTATCATCCACAGCCAATGACCCAAATAAATACTGGTCTCACATAAATTGCTTTTTAGGGAAAAATAGAAACCAAACCCCTCAAGAAGTGTCAAGTAACAATATTAGCTGCAACAACCCCACTACCATTGCCAGCACCTTCAATTCCCTTTTCTCTGATCTATCTTTTTTTTTGAAATTTAAGTTTTATTCAGTTTTCATATATAACAAATACAACATGGTAAAAGACAAGGTAAGACGAGAAGGAACAGACATCAACCACCCCAACCTCCCCCCTCCCCGGGAGGATGCCGCCACCAAAGAAAAGAGAAAGGGTAGCAGAGAGATAAGGAAAAGGATGAGGGGAAGAGAGAAGCGTCCAAGGTGGGCCATTGGATAAAATCATAACCAAAAAAAAAGGGGGGCTCAAGCACAAAAGAGAAAAGGGGAATGAAGATTCAGTAAGAGGTCTTAATGAAGGTACAGGGAGTAGAGTTTACCCCATTTTTTGTGAAAGGCAGAAAGGTCATGTCTAGAACTGGCAATCATCCTTTCAATTTTGAAACTGAATGACATTTCTGCCACCCATTCCTGGTAAGTAATAACCGATTGGTCCACCCAGTGACGAAGGACTAACCTTTTAACCACCATCGAAATGAGGGCCATATGATATTTCCTTTCATTAACCTTAATAGAGGAGTAGATGCCCAAGACACAAATTTCAGGAGTGAATAAATCTTGTAGACCTAAAAGTGAGTTAAGGTTGTCCCGGATGAGTAGCCACAAAGGAGCCACTTTGACACAGGCCCAAAAAAATGTGTAAGATGTTCCCCGAGCTAGCACCACATCTAATACATTCAGGGGAGCTAATTTTCCCGCGTACTTAGCTAAATTTGCTGGAGTATAGTACATATTGTTAACTATATAAAATTGTATAAGTTTCTTTCTATCTAGAGAGAGGAAATGGTGTAAATCGGTCCAGACTTGGGCCCAAGGATGGGGAGTGTCACCAAGCAGCGTGTCCCATACCTTGGAGCCAGATAGGATATCCGGAACTTTACTAAGGAGTAGATGTGAATAAAGTATAGCGGTGGAATGGGATTCGTTGGCCTGAGACCTGAGCAAATCCATTCTCTGATCTATCTTGCTATGAGTCCCTTCTGCCCTATCCTACCACTGTTACCCCACCACTCCCCCCTCTTCTGCATCTCCCCTGCTCCTTCTTCCAGTTTCATGTCATGAAGTCCTGTGCCTTCTTAAAACTGACTCATTACACAGGGGTGTAGACCATGATGGGATAGAACCTAGAATACTTAAATCGCCTGCTCCTCACCACCCCAGTCATGCACATTTTTAACCTGTCCCTCCTCTACTCTACAGTGCCTACCATTTGGAAGACTGCCAGGGTTGCCCTGGTGTTTAAAAAAAGGCAACCCTAGATCCATCTCTAACTACTGTCCTATTGCCATACTGTCAACCCTTAGTAAGGGGCTAGAAAAGCTCATCCACTCCCAGGTCTCCGACAATTTACTTTTATTTAAGCTTTCTTCTGCCTAGCATGGTTTTAGGCCTGGACACAGCACCTCCATCACCCCCACATAGTTCACTAGTGGTGTTAAGTCCTATATGGATAAAGGTCTACTTACTGGTGCCACCTTCATTGACCTAACAAAAGCTTTTGATTTGGTCAGCCACCCCGTTTTAATACAAAAGCTGTGATCCCTTGGCTTCTCTCATTCTGCTCTTCTCTGGTTTGCGAGCTATCTCAGCAACCACTCTCAGTTTGAATTATTTAATAAAACCCTCTCCTCTCCTGCCCCATAAACTTAGGTGTTCCTCAAAGTTCCATATTGGATCCACTACTCTTTTCAGTGTTCATTAACTACCTACCAAACTCATCCTCTCACTACCAGGCCCTACTGTATGCTGATGACCTTGTACTCTATCTTGGTTCAAAAATATCAAAACCATATCAATACCAAACTTACTACTGACCTTCACTATACTCAGATTTGGCTTACCCCAAATCATGTCATCCTTAACAGGGACAAAGACTCAGGCCATGCTCTTTGGATCTGCTTGGCCCCTGACTGCCATGTAGTGTTTGGGTGGCTCCATCGTCTTCTCGACCATCTCCATCAAATACCTTGGAGTCTCACTTGCCCCAGCACTAGATTTTTCTCAACATATCAATGACACTTGTAAATCTGTCAACTCCAGGCTTGGTCTGGCTTACCAGATATGTCATATCCTCATCCCTGAAGCAAGACTTTCAATTGCTCAAGGAGTTCTGCTCCAAAGTTATGCTATGCACTTCTCTTCTTTTACAAGACCTGTACCAGCAGTTTACTAAAGTGGGACATTGCCTATAATAATGTGTGCAGATTTGTATCTTCTGCCTCTTGTCTTACTCACCACTCTCTACTCAACCAAAACCTAAATTGGCTATCTCCTCCTCCAGGAGATCTTATATTTTCAAATGTTTTGCAGACAACATCATTAGACATTCACTACCCGCCATGTTGGCCTCTGTTTTCCCTTGTTGACCACGTCTGCCACTACATCTTCCACCCAGGCCCTCTTGGCAGTCCCAAAATGGTCCACTAAGATGGGTGACCAGGCATTTGCCCACTCTGCCCCTCATTTCTTGAACTCCTTACCCTATCACATCCATGTAGCTAAATCCCACATCACCTTCAAAAAAGATTTATGCCACTACTTGACATCATTTGATACATACTCATATTTCTAAATCCTTCCTCAGCCTGATTTACTAGCCATACTTACTCTCCTTCTGCTATTCCTCTGCCTCTACACCCATCCCCCTATTCTCAGCAGAGAACTCTCTCTCCTCTCCCCTCAGACTGCAATACCTTGTGTCTATCCTTTTTCTTTGCCAGTTGTTTTGACCCTAAAATTGAATGTGCATTTGCTTCTCTTTACACATTAGTTATTATATACTGTATACCCACCTTAGACTGAAGCCTGTGCACTTCTACTTGACTACACTGTTGCTATGCTGTACTATGCAATCATTGTCTGCCACACTGTACGCTGTTTTGATTCTCCTTAGTGTCTCTATAATCAATGTTTTGCTCTAAATACATGTAGCTCTTTGTGATATTTGTATTGTCATCTGTATCACTGCCTGTAATGTACTCTCCGGGTCGTGCCTGAAAATAGGCAGATTTCTGCCTATAGTATTTACCCGGTTAACAAAAGCTAAATAAATAAATAAATGTTTTTCACCATGTTAGAGAGTTAAACACAATGTTGAGAAAGTATTTTTTTTTTTATCAGAGTATGGTTTTGAAGCTTAAGTAGGACAGTTTTAGTTTTTATTGATAATGCCACAATTGCTTTTAAAACTAGTAATATTGTTCATGATGTTATGATTATTTAGGTTAGTGTTAGTTTGTTGAAGATGTCACAATTATGAACTAGTATGATATTTTTTCATTTCTCTTTTTAAAAGGGGAAGATAGTCAACCCATGAAAAATTTAATAATTACAAACATGGAACCAATATTACAAAAAAAAAAGCAGGAAGCCACTCTGACACCTCTCTCCTCCAGCAACAACTGCAGTGTAGCTTTGTAGAGGTTGAAACCTGGTTCAGGTCCCACAAGTTCATCCTAAACTACTCAAAAATAAATCTATGCTGTTTCATGGCAAATACAAGCGCCAACAACTGATTATCAGAAATAGTGTTGGCACCTCATTGGAAGAGGCTGACCACTTCAGTACCTGGATGTGGCCCTCAACTGCACACCATAGTACGCCATGCATATAAAGATATTGTTAAAACCATTAATACCCACATTGGACAGCTATATAGACACAGGCACTGTTTGACTACTGAAGCTTTGAAGCTTACGATACAGAGCTCAGTTATCTCACTTATTGACTATGGTCTCGTGATCTATGGTTCTGCCACCAACACTGCCCTCTGGCGCATAGCCTTAGCCCTGAACAAAGCCTGTCGGCTCCTCACCTCAGCCTCATGACTCACACACACGTGACTTATGTGAACAGACAAACTGGCTTCCGCTGCCTGGGAGAATAAAGAATCAAACCTGCATTCTTGCAAAAGGCTTTCTTGGGCCTCCTGCCCCCTGGTGTTCAGTCAGTATTGTCCCCTCACTGTCCCACTCATCTAACCAGGAGTTCTGTAAACTTAACCCTCTCTGTCTCCCAATGTTGGACTTTGCAAGGGCAGCACTCCTTCAAAGCTAGGGCCCCAACTCATACAACTGACTTCCTAGGGACATCACTAACACCTTGAATCTAAACCCCTTTAAGCACAAACTTCATCAGCACTTGGTGGCCAGTGTCAACTGTGACTACACCTTCTAACATTTCCTGGCTCGCCCCTGCCTCTCTTGAATTTCTCACTCTCTCCACTACCCTCTCACTCCCTGTTATCCCATATCTCATTTCTGTTCTTTCTTCCCTACCCTCATCTAGGCCCCTGTACCATGACACCACTTCGTGCCTCCCATCCCTCCTTTCTGCCCCGCTTCTCTCCACAGCATCATCTACCCTCTCTCCCTCCTCCACCTCCCCAGACCCTGCCCTCTTTTTCCACTTCCTAGACCTCTCCTTAAGCTACCTTTGTCCCTGCCCACACCCTATGAGCCCTATTCTCTAGATAACTGCCCAAATATTTTCCCCTTTGTGCTCTAGGTATGGTCTCTCAGTTACATCCATTATTTAATTTTTCCCTGTTGAATGCTGACAATGCCTCAGGCAGCTCTTGTACTGTCACCAGGCAGCTCTTGTACTGTCACCAGGCAACTCTTGTACTGTCACCAATTGTAGTATTAATTTGCTAATTTCTCATGCTTTGTTCTTATATAGTATTACCTATACATTATTTTGTTCACCTGTCTTGTTATAATTTGTTCAGTTTCTATGACATGGAACCTTTGTAAAAGAGCCTTTTGGCTCAAAGGTGTAATTTCTGAAACTTAAATAAATGTAAAATATATATGTGTGTATGTACTTGGACTTCAGCAAGGCCTTTCATTCAGTGCCTCATGTGTGGCTGGGAGGAAGCTGACTGCTGCAGGGGTGGGGATGAAGCTGACAAACTGGATAAGGAACTGTCTGTAAGGGAGGCTGCAATGGGTGGTAGTGGGGGGGGTCTCAACACCTAGACCGGTAACGAGTGGTGTGCTGTAGGGCTCAGTGCTGGGCCCAGTGCTATTTGGGCTCTTTATCTCAGGTATTGCACATGGAGTTGGAAGCAGGGTTAGTCTGTATGCAGATGATACCAAAGTGTGGGCAGTGGTGGACAAAGAGGATGGATGGAATCTACAAGGTGCAGGCAAACCAACCTATACTGGGTAACCATTGCTCAATCACCTGTAAATGGGAAATATTAAAAGAGGGTGATATAAAAAAAATGGTAAATACCCCAGAATAAGAAGGAGATCTTTTAAAATCTATAGTAAAGAGTTATTACTGTATAATCTAGCAGCCATGAATTCGGACAGAATTTTCCTTATTCCTGACTTGGATCTGGCTGTAAAGGAGTTTTCTAGAATGTTCTTTGAAGCTTGTGACAAAGTTGCCCCCTTTAAATCTCTTATAATAAAAAAGAACCAGCCTTTATGGATAACAGAAAAATTAAAACAAGCGATCAGAATAAAAAATTGACTATGGAGGAGAGCTAACAAAACCCTAAACACAAAAGACTTGGAATTATATAAAGTACATCATAATAGATTGAGAGTAAAGATCAGAAATTCAAAAAAACAATACTACAAAATAAAAATTTCTGAAACTGTGGACCCTAAGATATATTGAGCCTGTATCCGCTCTCTAGAAAAAACAGTTATAAATAAACCATCCATTCAAATTTAACAAAATGGGGTACTTCAGAATGCAACTGATTCTGCTGATATTCTGAACTCCTACTTTGTTAATTTACCTGACACAGACATTCCTGTGAGTGACATGAAGACGGACTCTGTCTTCTCCTAGTTTCTCCTCCGAAATCCCAAGATTTAGATTTAAAGTATTTACTTGCAGTGAGGTTAAGAAGGAACTACGTAGGCTAAAAACACATAAAGCATGCGGACCAGATGCCATCAAAAACAAGTTCTTAAAGGATTCTGTTGACTTCATGGCTCCTATTTTAACAAAAAGATTCAATTGGAGTTTAATTGAAAGGAAATTTACATCTAGTTGGAAAAGAGCTAAAATTGTCCCAGTACACAAAGGGGGGGGGGCCCAACAAATCCCACAAATATCAGACCCATAGCCCTGTGGTCCACGGTGTCAAAGGGAATGGAAAAATTGGTACACAAGCAGCTGTACAACTACCTGGAGAAACACCATCTGCTCTCAGAATCCCAGTCTGGATTTCAAAAGGGACACTCCACAGATACAATGCTCACCGACCTAATAGATCTTGTCTGTTCTCAATTAGAGGAGGGCAGGTCAGTGGGCACAGTGTTTGTGGACCTGTTTAAAGCCTTCGACACTGTGGACCACAGGGTTTTATTTCACAGACTGAAGTCCCTTGGTGTGGACTCTGAATCAATAGGTTGGTTCTCATCCTACCTAACAGAGAGAACCCAACAGGTACAACTTGGGGACACTATTTTGAAACAGATTAAAGTAATCAGAGGTGTACCCCAAGGGTCTATACTGGGCCCAACCTGTTTTTGGTTTATGTTTATGATCTGGTGAAAATTGCAACCCAAACCGGAATTAAACTATATGCGGATGATACAGTCCTACTTGCGCATGGGGAAATCAGTGAGTTAGAAAGGGGACTTCAAGTTGATTTCCTGGGACTAGAAACTGGCTAGCTCATTCGAAGTTAGTATTAAATAGTAAAAAAAAAAAAAACAATGGGCTTTAAGTCACCAAGGAAGGAAAAAATGGGCCTAAAACAAGGGTTAAATATAATTACATCAAAACATGAAGTTTTAGAACAGGTCTCCCACTACAAATATCCGGGGGTGTGGGTAGATCAGGGACTTAAATTTGATGTACACATACTGTAACTGATATGATAAATAAAATAAACAAGAAACTTGGGACTTTTCAAAGGAACAGCTTTTGTACAGACATAAAAATGTGTAAAACAATTGTAAATCAGTAATTAGTTCCTACTATAGACTTTGGTAGCCATATATATGGATTGGCTACCAACTCTTTTAAAAAAGGTAGATGTTACCTACAACAATTTAGCCAGATTTATCCTTCGGTGTGACTTCAGAACTCACCATGTGAAATGTATCAAAACTTGGGATGCCTAATGCCTGAAAACAGGAGAGAGTGAATTGGAGTCTCTTGAACCTGCAAACTTTTAAAGACAAGAGAACCTAAATATTTAATGGATAAAACAGAGGGAACCACTATCAAACATAAATACCAGTTAAGAAACACTAAAAAATTCCTTATAGGCCAAAAGTAAAAAAATGCCTTTACTTGCATGACATTTAAGGCAGTTTATACCTCAGATTGTCTTTTGGTAAATAATATTCAAATGAAAACTGATTATAAACCTTCATTTACAAAGTTTTTAACAGAGGAACAGAGAGTTAGATGCATGTGCAATGGGTGAAATGATGAAGTGAAGGCCTGGGGTTATGTAAAGAAACCAATGCTACTACTTGTTTGTTCATGTTTAAGATTATTTGTGAATACGTTTTTAAACTTGTCAATTGTTGATAATAATGTAATTGTATATTGTGTACCCAAGGCATTATTTAAGTAACTTGAAATGCTCTTGTCAGGACCATCTTGAAACAAGCACTTATCAATGCTGAATGTTGATTGTGTTGGTCCGTTGAGCTCGCTTACTGCCCCATGTCACTCGTTTGTTCTGTTTCTCTTGGTGCTGCAGGCTGCTCTTTTGTACTGGGCTCCTGCCTGTGTTGGCATGTTTCTCTGCCCACAAAGAAATCTGCAGCTGTCCTGACAGAGCTCCGTTGAGGCGGGTCACTCCCCCTCTCTCACTCGCTCATTCTGTTTCTGCTGGTGCTGCAGGCTGCCCTTTTGTACTGGGCTCCTGCCTCTGTTGGTGGCTTTTTCTGCCCACAAAGAAATCTGCAGCAGTTCTGACACAGGTTCGTTGAGCTAGCTCACTCCCCCTCTCTCACTCGCCTGTTCCGTTTCTGCCAGCACTGCAGGCTGGCCTTTTGTACTGGGCTCCTGCCTGCATTGCTGCTTTTTTCTGCCCACAAAGAAATCCACAGCAGTCATGATAGAGCTCCGTTGAGCTTGCTCACTCCCCTTCTCTCACTCACTCATTGTGTTTCTCCCAGCGCTGCAGGCTGCCCTTTTGTACTGGGCTTCTGCCTGTGTTGGCACCTTTTTCTGCCCACAAAGTAATCCACAGCTGTCCCGACAGAGCTCCATTGAGCTCGCTCACTCCCCCTCTCTCATTCGCTCATTCCGTTTCTACCAGGGCTGTAGGCTGCCCTTTTGTACTGGGCTCCTGCCTGCGTTACTGCCCTTTTCTACCACAATGAAATCTGCAGCAGTCCTGATAGAGCTCCGTTGAGCTCACTCAGTCCCCCTATCTCACTCTCTTGTACTGTTTCTCCCACTGCTGCAGGCTGGCCTTTTGCACTGGGCCCCTGCCTGCATTGCTGCCTTCTTCTGGCCACAAAGAAATCTGTAGCAGTCATAATAGAGCTCCGTTGAGCTTGCCCACTCTCTCCCCCTCTCTCACTCGGTCATTCTGTTTCTCCCACTGCTGCAGGCTGCCCTTTTGTACTGGGCCCTAGTATGCATTGCTGCCTTTTTCTGCCCACAAAGAAATCTGCAGCAGTCCCAACAGAGCTCCGTTGAACTCACTCACTCCCCCTCCCTCACTCGCTTGTTCTGTCTCCCGCCGCTGCAGGCTTCCCTTTTGTATTGGGTTACTGCCTGCGTTGGTGGCTTTTTCTGCCCACAAAGACATTTGCAGCAGTCCCAACACAGCTCCATTGAGGTCATTCACTCCGCCTGTCTCACTCGCTCGTTCCATTTCTGCCGGCACTGCAGGCTGTCCCTTTGTACTGGGCTTCTGCCTGTGTTGGCACCTTTTTCTGCCCACAAAGTAATCCACAGCTGTCATGACAGAGCTCCGTTGAGCTCGCTCACTCCCCCTCTCTCACACGCTCATTCCATTTCTGTCAGTGCTGCAGGCTGCCCTTTTGTACTGGGCTCCTGCCTGCATTGCCGCCTTCTTCTGGCCACAAAGAAATCTGCAGCAGTCATGATAGAGCTCCATTGAGCATGCTTACTCACTCCCCCTCTCTCACTTGTTCATTCTGTTTCTCCCACTGCTGCAGGCTGCCCTTTTGTACTGGGCCCTAGTATGCATTGCTGCCTTTTTCTGCCCACAAAGAAATCCGCAGCAGTCCCAACAGAGCTCCGTTGAGCTCACTCACTCCCCCTCCCTCACTCACTTGTTCTGTCACCCGCTGCTGCAGGCTGCCCTTTTGTACTGGGTTCCTGCCTGTATTTGCGGCTTTTTCTGCCCACAAAGACATTTGCAGCAGTCCCAACACAGCTCCGTTGAGGTCACTCACTCCTCCTGTCTCACTTGCTTATTCCATTTCTGCCCGCACTGCAGGCTGGCCTTTTGTACTGGGCTGCTGCATGCATTGCCGCCTTTTCCTGCCCACAAAGAAATCCGCAGCAGTCATGATAGACCTCCATTGAGCTCGCTCACTCCCCCTCTCTCACACACTCATTCTGTTTCTCCCAGTGTTGCAGGCTGCCCTTTTGTACTGGGCTCCTGTTTGCGTTGGCACCTTTTCCTGCCCACAAAGAAATCTGCAGCTGTCCCAACAGAGCTCCACTGAGGCCACTCACTCCCCCTGTCTCACTCACTCATTCTGTTTCTCCTGGTGCTGCAGGCTGCCCTTTTGTACTGGGCTCCTACCTCTGTTGGCATCTTTTTCTGTCCACTAAGAAATCTGCAGCAGTCTCAACAGAGCTCCATTGGCCTCACTCTCTCCCCTGTCTCACTCGCTCGTTCTGTTTCTGCCGGCGCTGCAGGTTCCCTTCTGTTCTGGGCTCCTGCCTGCATTGTCGCCCTTTTCTGCCCAAAAAGAAATCCACAGCAGTCATGCTAGAGCTCCGTTGAGCTTTATCTCACTCCCCCTCTCTCAGTCGCTCATTCTGTTTCTCCCACCACTGCAGGCTGCCCTTTTGTACTCGGGTCCTGCGTGCATTGTTGCCTTTTCCTGCCCACAAAGAAATCTATAGCAGTCCCGACAGAGCTCAATTGAGCTTGGTAACCCTCCCTCCAGTCGCTCTATACAAATCTGTCCCAAACACTGATTTCCGACAGCGACTGCAGTATTCTGCGCCAGAAGTGTGGAAACACATTTCAGCCAGGATGTGAAAAATGACAGCTGCACTGTTTATAAGGAGGTGTGAACAAATGTCAGTGTTGAAAATCTGACGTGAAAATATTACTAATGTGCGAACTTACAAGGGTGCATGGAAACTGCACAACACATGCATGTAACAGTCGTTTTATAGAGTTTCATCACAAAATTTTCAACATAGGCAGTTTGGGACCTCCCCTCATGAACAGTGGCACTGTGATTTTGTTAATCTGTCCCAAAAGTTGATTTCCCACAGTGACCATGCCATTGTGCACCACAGGTGTGAAAACACACTTTCGGCAAGATGTGAAAATGACAGCTGCACTGTTCATAAGGAGGTGTGGAAAAATGAAAATGTTGAAAATCTGGAGTGAAAATATTGCAAAGTTGCAAGGTAATGAAAGGCAAGAAACTACGCGAATGCATATTCATAACACACTCATTTTATGGACTTTCATCACCAAATTTTCAACTTAGGCATTTGGACCTCTGCTAATGAGCAGTGTCACTGTCATTTCATAATGTGTCCCAAACACGGATTTCCCACAGCCACCGTGCTATTCTGTGCCGGAACCGCGAAAACACATTTTGGCCGGGATGTGAAAATGACAGCTCTACTGTTCATAAGGAGGTGTAGAAGAATGACAATGTTGAAAAAGTGGAGTGAAAATATTATTAATTCACAAAGTTACACGCGTGCGTGCAAACTGCGCAACGCACGCTCATAACAGTCATTTTATGGAGTATCGTCACCAAATTTTCAATATAGGCATTTTAGGATCTCTGCTCATGAACAGTGTCACTGCCATTTTCTTAATCTGTCCTGAGCACTGATTTCGCACAGCGACCGCGCTATTCTGCGCCAGAAGTGCGAAAATGCATTTTGGCCAGAATGTGGAAAATGACAGCTGTATTGTTCCCAAGGAGGTCTGAAAAAATGCCAATGTTGAAAATCTGGCATGAAAATATTCCAAATTCGCAAAGTTTACGTGCAGAAACAACTCGCATAATGCACACTTGTAAAAAAGTAATTTTTTTTCCCTACAAATCTGCAACGGCTTTTTGAGCCCACTTCATGAACACTGGCACTGTTTTGTTAATCTGTCCTGAAAGGGGATTCCATGCAGTGACCGTGAAATCACCTTTCCGGGCTGAATAACATCATGACAGTGTCAGAATTCATGAGGAGGGGTCCCAAAAACCCCATGTTGAAAATGTGGTGCCAAAATTCCAAAAAATGCCTGAGATATGCATCAAAGTTGAAAAAACCCTATTTATTCCATTAAACAGCTTTCCGGCATTTCCTCAGTTCGCGGTTGGTTTTGAAGAGTGCAGACATGTTCCCGGTGCACTGAAGATGGTTGTGCCAGACTCCTGAGGTAAGTATGGGGTGAGGGGTGTGTGGGAAGGTAGGATGCACAGTGGGTGGGTGCAGGTTGTGGGGGGGCAGTGAGACCACCGAGGGACCGTTTCCTTTTTCCATAGGGGGAAAAAAAAACATTGTGGGACCGTTTTTGTTTTTACAGGGGCATGTGGCACACAGGGGTGGGCTCCCAGCATGCCAATGGAATCTTTTGGGGGCAGCTATAGCTGGCGGGGATTAAACACCACAGCCGGCACACAACAAAGGGGGTTACATGATGCCAATGGGGAATGGGCACCCCACCGACACAACAAAAGTGGGGGTTACATAATGCCAATGGGAGTGGGCTCCCCATCGGCAACATCAACCTTGGGCACTGAAGCCGATGGGGATTGGGGTCCCCATCAAGAAACGAACATGGGGCACATGCTGCCAAGGGGGATTAGGCACCACCTCAGCAGGGGGGGGACTTAATATTGTTTGTGAACACAGCGGCAAGCCACTGCCATGTTCACAAACAGTATCACTGTAACAAAGTTCCACCCAGCAATGACGGGTCGCTTCATCATTGCAGCGAATGGATTATGCTGCAATGACGAGGTGGCCCCTGATTGCAGTGGCTGAAATCTTACAAGGTTGTGGCATGCTAGCTAAACTAGTGTCAGCAGCAGTGTGCCATGGCATTGGGGAAAGCAGGCCAAGCCTTTAAAGGCTGTGGGGGCATTGGCCAAAACAGTGCCGCGCCTCCACAACCTGCTTCTGGAAAGCTGCCGCAATATGTTTTTTGCACATGCATGCAACCAACATAAAAAGGCTTTGGGCCTAAAGATGTGAAAGTAAGATCTGATTCCTGGTTAAAAAATCTTTTTACTACTTGCTGCTACTAACCAAATGAGAGATATGGTCGGAGAAGTGGCAGCTGGGATTCAATGCAAAAAAGTACAAGGTTATGCACTTCGGGGCAAAGAACCCAAGGAGGGACTATTGGTTGGCAGGGGTGAGTCTGGGGATCACCGAGGAAAAGAAGGAACTAGAGGTGTTGGTAACAGGGTGCATGAACAACTCTGCCCAATGCAGGAAAGCAGCAGCTAAGGTGAACAGGATGCTGGGCTGTATCACAAAGGGTTTCTTGTCCAGGCATAAGAAGATGATCCTGCCCCTCTACAGGTCTTTGGTAGGCCGCACTTGGAGTACTGTGTGTAGTACTGGCAGCCATATCTGAAGAGGGATATTAATTTACTGGAAGGTGTGCAATGGAGGGCAACAAAAATGTTACAGGGATGGAGGGCAAGGCCTACAAGGACAGGCTGAATGAGCTGAATATGTACACGCTGAAGGAGAGGAAGGGAGATATGATTAAAATATTCAAGTATTTGAGGGGGGATAAACAAAGCTAGTACTGAAGGAGTATTTAAACTGACGAAGGGTAGGGACATGAGGGGCCATGGACTAAAATTGGAGGGCGGAAGATTTAGGAGGGAGATGAGGAGGCACTACTTCATGGAGAAGGTGGTGTCTAAATGGAATGGTCTACCAGAGAAGTTGGTATCATGTAAGACAGTAGGAGGTTTTAAGAGGGCTTGGGACTTGAGCGAATGTCTGGGTGGAGGGGGACTGAGGCCATAATGGAAATGACAGATGGGGGGGTTGGGCAGCTGCAATCTAGGGGGCTAGCTGCACACTAGGGCAGACATTGATAGACCAGGAGGTCTGTTTCTGCTGGCAGATTCATATGTTCCTATGTATGTTGGTACAGAGATATATTTATTTATTTATTTATTTAAAGAGTTTCACCAGGAAGGCATACTGAGAGGAGTACCACTCAATTCCAGATGTGTCCTGAGGGAAGGGGGAGAGGACAAGTGCAGCAATTGAGACACATATATTAAAATACAGTTCATTTACAGTGCAGAACAAACAGGATTATTTAATACCAAACAGAGCTAGTGTCTACGGTGTCTAGGCATCAGCTAACAGTACGTAGCTACTAACAATTCAGAGGGGTAAAAGTGGAAAGGATTAGGTGTGGGAGGGGGGATATATGGCATTACTGTGGAGAGGGCTGCATGAACAGGAGGGAGGGAAGGATGACTTGAGGAGCTGGATTAGCCACTGAGGGGTGTCTGTGTGCCTGATGTCAGCTGGCAGAGCGTTCCAAAGTTTAGGCATGCGGTAACTGAAAGTGGCCTGGCTTTTGGCTATGGTCATTAGAGGGACATGCAATAACCGGGAGTCAGTGTTCCTGAGAGAATTTGCCGAGGGTGGTTGTACTGCAAAGGCAGGTTCTAGGTAGGAGGGGAGGGACTGTGACCAGAATTTTGCCGTTATCTTCACACAATGGGTAAGTCTTCGATCCTGTAACAAGGGAAGGTCTAGCATCATGTAGAGGTCACAGTGGTGCACAGAGGGCGTGCAGTCCAAAGCAAAGCAGCAGAAGAAATGGAAGAGGGGGTCGAGCCTTGCAAGGGTAGACTTGGAGGCAGCACTGTAAACAACACTGTCATAGTCAATTATAGGGAGAATCGTTTGTTGTAGGATTGCTTTGAGGGTTGCCAGGGGTAAGCAGCCCTTGTAACGGTATAAGGCACACAACTTGGGGTGAAGTTTCTTGTGTAATGAGTCGATATGAGCCGAGAAGTTGAGGTGCTGGTTGAGCCAGACCCCAAGGTACCGGAAGGAGGTGCAGGCCTCCAATGGAGTCCCATCGATAGTATGGTAGGTGGGAGTTGTGGGGAGCCAGGTAAGCCTCTGACTTGAACCGACGGTTAGGGAGACCTTTTTTTGGGATTGAGGAAGAGCTGGTTTGATTGAAACCAGAGCTGGACAGCATTGAAGTTGTCCTGCAGTCTAGAGGTCACTTTAGAGGGTGAGGGACCAGTGACATACAATACCATGTCGTTGGTGTATATGTGGATGGATGTGTGTTTACATACTGAGGGCAGGTCATTCAGAAAAGTGGAGAACAGGATCGGGCCAAGTACTGAACCTTGGGGGACTCCCGAGGTAACAGGTAGGGGGGCTGAGGTACGATGACCGATTCTTACAGATTGGGATCTGCCAGTTAAGTAGGAATTGAACCAATTGGTGCAGGCATTTGAGAGACCTGTCTGGGTGAGTTTGGATAATAGCAGGGTGTGGGAGACTGTGTTGAGCGCTTTAGCGAGGTCTACAAAGATGGCCGAGGTGATGTGCAATAGGTGTGTACTCAGAAGCCATTGAATAAATCAATTTATTTTCACATATGTTTAATAAATTTTATTTATTTATTTAGCTTTTGTTGATTGGGTAGGTGCGTTAGGCAAAAACCCTGCCTATTTTCAAGCATGACCTGAGGGGGTACAATACACAGTTGACTTAACGGTACAGCGATAAAGTACAAATAATGCAGTACAATTCAGCAAATAGTAAAACAATTCATCTCCATGCAGGGATGGTTAGGAGAAAAAACAACAGAACTTACATATAGTATTAGCCATCCTTGCAGGCAATAATGAGAGCAGGTGATGACATTAGGTGTGATGACATTAGGCTATGAACATTCAACAATTCAGCGATCAATAAAACTAGACTGGGAGATATAAAGAGAGGAGGCAAGAGGACTTGTTACAGTCACAGGAATCAAGTGCTTTTAGATTGGAAAAAAGTGCAGTTTAGAAGGGGGAGTGAGATTGGGGGCCCTTCAAACAGGAATGGAGAAAGTTCCAGAATTTTGGGACAAAGTGGGTGAAGGCTTGTTCACCCATTTTTGTAGAGCAGTGTGGGATGGAGAGTAGGGTGGAGTTTGATGATCTCAATTGGCAGGAGTGAGGCACCAGAGTGAGCATGACCCCAATGCTTACTGGACGGGGGAGTCTTGTCATGGGGTCCATGAAGCAACCCAGTGAGTATGAGTGTGGGGCTGAGGGACAGCCATTGAAGGCTGGCATACAGAACACAGTAGTTAGTGAGTTGGGGGTCTGATAGGGCAAATCTGCATATATTGTTATAGGTAGTATTGCATTTACTAAGAATTCCAGTGTTAGAGTGGGAAAGAATAGGGAGGGCATATTGTAGCCTAGGGAGCAAGACACGTCTAGCCACCTAGATCCTGGCCGCAGGAGTAAGGGAGTGATGCACTCGATAAGCGGCACCTATCTTTATGTTTACAGATTTGCATATCTCGTTTATATGTGATGAAAAGTCAAGAGTGGGATCAAGTGTCACACCCAAGTATTTAAAGGAGTCTGTGGACTGGACAGTAGAGCCATCACAGCTGTGCACACAAAGCTTGGGAGTCACAGTATGGACTTTTCTGGCTGACCCAAAGACCATAGCCTGGGTCTTTGGTACATTAAGGATTAGGCCATTATTTATGAGCCAGGTTTGAATCTTTTGAAATAGAAACATAGAAACATAGAAGTTGACGGCAGATAAGGACCGCAAGGCCCATCCAGTCTGCTCATTTCTTTTTCTACCTTATAAATGTGCCATCAGCCTTTGCTCTGTCAGTGGCCTATCTATTCATACTCATTTGTATTGCTCCCTTATGCCTATCCCATGCCTGTTTGAAGCCCTGCACTGTATTCGTAGCCACCACTTCTTGAGGTAGGCCATTCCATGCATCCATCACCCTTTCTGTGAAAAGAACTTCCTCACATTCCCCCTTAATCCCCCCTCTAATCTCATGCTGTGTCCTCTTGTCCTGCTATTTTTCTTATATTTAAACATGTTAGACTCTTTCACCTTGTTAATGCCCTTAAGGTGTTTGAATGCCTCGATCATATCACCTCTCTCCCTCCTTTGCTCAAGGGTATACATATTGAGCTCTGTTAATCTGTCCTCATATGTCTTCTGATGCAGTCCCTGCACCATTTTGGTTGCCCTTCTCTGGACTGCCTCAATTTGGTTAATGTCCTTGTGAAGGTGTGGCCTCCAATACCGCACGCAGTACTCCAGATGGGGCCTAACCAGTGTCTTGTAAAGAGGGATTATTACCTCCCTCTTATGACTTGTGATACCCCTACTAATACACCCTAACACCCCCCTAGCCTTACCTACTGCTTTAGAGGTCTGCTTGGATGATTTCAGGTCATCAGTGATGATGATGCCCAAGTCTCTTTCTTCCTTTGTGACTGCTAGCAACTCCCCTCCCAGCCTATAGGTGGTTTCAGGGTTTCTCTTCCCTATGTGTATGATCTTGCACTTATTTGCATTAAATCCCAGTTGCCACTCTTCTGACCATTTTGCTAGTTTATCCAGATCTCTTCTCATTTTGCCCACCCCATCTGGATCATCTACTCTGTTGCAGATCTTGGTGTCAAATGCGGATGACAGGTCTGTATTGCTGTCATCCAATGACCGAGCAGTTGAGTAGAGTACCAGGTCGCCCGAACACATGATGGAGTGACAATGTGTAAAGGTAGTGGGACAATCATTAACAAAAATGAAAAGAGCAGGGGCCCAAGAATGGATCCTTGTGGGACGCTGCAGGAGATGGGAGCTGGAGATGATAGTACTTTGTTGAAGAAGATAGATTGAGTCCAGTTTGAGAGGTAACTACTGATCCAGGATGTGGTGGAACCAGAGGCACCAAGAGAATGTAGTTTGAGCACAAGTAGAGGACGATTAACCAGATCAAAAGCTTTGGTGAGGTCTATAAACACTGCACCAGTAAATAATAGTCCTTTGTCCATATTGGACAATATTATGAATTGGGTTAGAACCATTGTGGTACTGTGACCAGGCCTAAAGCCTAGTTGAGCTAGAGACTGGAGATCAAATTTTAGTAGATGGCAGAGATCTGACAGTGAATACGTTTTTCCAGTGACTTGCTGAGTGTTGGTAGAAGAGTAATCGGGAGATAATTAGACAGAATTTTAGAGTCACCCTTCTTGAAGACAGGTATTACCCTGGCAGATTTACAGGACAAAGGCACCATTGCAGTGCTGAGGGATAGATTAAAAAGCCGAGTAACAGGAGTGGCTAGGAGAAAGGCACCAAGTCAGAGGATCCTGGGTTCAGTACCGTCTAGTTCTGCACTGCCATGGACAGGGATTGACCGCAGCAACCTAAGAACATCCAGGTGAGAGATGGGAGAAAGCTCAAGTGTGGGAGGGGTATATGTAAGAGAAGAGGAAAGGCAGCGGGACCAACCGGAGGGGGCCTGGGAGTAATTGGGAACATCGGTGAAAAGCAAGTTGAAAGCATTAGCAATGTTCCTGGGGTTGTTACAGATGGAGTCACTTAACAGCATGTCCTTGGGGGTCCTAGAATCCTAGATTTATTCAACATATGTTGAATAAACACTACCTGTCAAAGCTTTTTTGTTCACTTTTTTGATAGATAAATGCAAATAACTTGTAAAATGAAAAATGATAGCATGGTACTGCGAGCACGGAATTTGTCCAGCACACACATATCTACAAAATGAGTGTTGTTTCATTTATATATACACACTATTTAATTTTTTTTGTATAATTAGCAAAAAACAGCAGACAATACTATCTTGTTTTTCTTTTTCGACAAACAAATGCAAATAACTTTAAAATGAAAAATGATAGCATTGTACTTTGAGCACAAAAGTTGTTCAGCACAAAAATATCCAAAAATTGAGTGGTGTTTCATTTATAGATACCTTGTAGATTTTTTATAATCAGCAAAAAATGGCAGAAAATTCAGTTTTTATTCACTTTTTTGACAAACAAATGCCCCCTCCAAAAAAAAGGCAAAAACAAAGAATTGTGCATTAAACTTTTTCATTATGTACTTGCCATAATATAAATTGGAGCATCCATAGCAACCACTATGTTAAGCAGAGCTACACTAGGAAAACCAAAGAAGACTATGTAAGTGCACATAAATAATTAAATAAACAATTTAAAGCAAAACTCCCGGCACTATCCTAAAGGATCCCTATTGCATAAATGGAATACGTAACAGGGACCATGTGGAATACGTGATTTATTTTCACTCAAGCTGTTTGACCCTGGGCGCATCACTCGTGGCTTACGCCACTCATGAGGTTACCCAAAGTCAAACAGGTGTTGTGAAAATAAATCATGTATTCCACAGGTTTCTGTTAGGTATCCTATTCATACATATATATATATATATATATATATATATATATATATATATTTATAAAATGGGTAGGGAAATTGCAGCAATATCATTAGCTGACCAGCATCACATGACTGTGCGTATATCAGAGTGCGACTGCTCACCTGCACTTTTACACCCCCAAAACAATTTTGACATTTTATAAGATAGATAAACCACTCTGAGGTGTGCGGTCATGCTCTGATGCTCACGCCGCGCCTTGGTGATTAGCGCACTCAGCCTTGCGGCCTCGTGCGTACAATGCACACCAAGGCGGCGTGATATCAGAGCTGCATCGCTATTCCTCTGAGTGGTATATCTATTACATATATATATATATATATACACAGAGAGAGAGAGAGAGAGAGAGAGAGAGGGGAAGAGAGATACAGTATATATGTAACATATTTATTGCAAAAACTTTATTAATGCATTGGGTAGGGTGAATACCATAGCAACAAAAGCAGGGAAATGAGGCATTAGGGTTTCCAATGCTAACGCCCCACTCCCAGGATCCCCACCCCTACCACCCTACTCTCCACACACCAACAGATGTCGGGATGTGCCATGGGGTCATGAGACCCAACTCTCACCCCATTCCATGTGTAAACAAACTTACATGCTACAGTATAGGACAATGGAGTGAGAGTTAGTCTTGACAACCCCATGGCACACCCCAACACCTGTTGGTATGTGTAGGGTGGGGGTGGAGTGGTAGGGGTTGAAACCCTGGGGGTGGGGCATTAGGGTTGGAAACCTTAACACCTCATTTCATTGCTTTTATTGCTATGGTATTCACCCTAACTGATGCATTAACAAAGTTTGTGCAATGAATTTCCCTTCTTTTTCAGGTAGTATAATTCTATCCTCATTTCACTGTGGGAGTGCAGGGTCCTTTGGACCCTATGCTCCCATCCCTCCATCCAGATAGTACAACAGGACCCTGTGCTCCCATCTGTCCATCAAGACAGTACAATTTTTTGCCTTCTTTCTGTTAAATAAACATCATTTATTATTGAGAACTATCAGTAACAATCACATCAATAAAAAATTGGAAGAAATGAACTAAAAAACAGGAATTTTGCCAGTGTTTAAGAAAACAAGTGTAACGCATAAGATTTGAACTCAGGATGTTTCAATCTGCAGCTCTGTGCATTACCCACCACACCACTGCAGCACTGTCATTAATTTCTGCTTTTCTATGTACTGTATTAATATTTGTCACTGTGGAACCGGAGAAATGCTCAAAATAAATAAAATGGTTTCAAAAGCAGACTGGACAATGCAACACCACATCTTTGGAAAACATGAAAATTGAAGAAAATGGTTGAAAAAAACATTTTTTGCAAAAACACAAAAATGTTTGAAAACGCTCCCTCGCTTATGAAATGGAACACTTCTATTTCCGTAGACAGTACTTGATAACTTGGAGAAAATGGTCAAAAAAGCACCTTTTTTTGCGAAAACAATATGAAACTGTTCAAAAATGTTCCCTGACATTCGAAAATGGGATGCTTCCATTTCCACAAATAGTATTTCATAACATGTGAAAACTGGAGAAAATTGTCGAAAAAGCAAATTTTTTTCCAAAACATGAAAATGTTAGAAAACGCTCCCTTGCTTCCAAAAATGGGACACTTCCTTTTTCGCAAACAGTACTTCATTTTCAGAAAAGAATGCCCATGTTTACAAAATTGCCCCATTTTGAAAAATGACCCATTTTTGAAAAATGACCCATTTTTGAACATAAATGCCCCATTTTCACAAATAATGCCCAATTTTTGAGCACAAATGCCCCATTTTCACAAAAAAATCCCCATTTTCAGACAAAAATGACCAACTTTTGCAAATAATCTCATATTTTCGAACATAAATGCCCCATTTTCAGGCAAAATGTCCAATTTTCAAACACAAATAACCAATGTTTGAACAACAATGCCCAATTTAAAAAAAAACATTTAAAAAAAGAATCCTTTTTCATGCTGAACACTTAACTTTTCCCGTAGGAAATAATGGGAAATTAAAAGCTGAATAACTTTTGAATGGATTAATATTTTTTCACCAAACCTTCAAACGGCACATCTGTGACCCAAATCCTTCGTACCCTGAAAATGTCAACCCACAACATAAAGCCATTTCTGAGATCCAGGATGACAAAAAAAGTCCAAAAATCCAGATTGTTCTGTTTTTTCAACACTTTATATCTTAGAAACAACTCAACAGATTCCCACCACATTAGGTAGGACAAGAGACCTAACCCTAGAGATTATGTGTGCCAAACATAATGCAAATCCATTGATCATTAGCCCTCATAGTTTGCACTTTAACATAGAAGTGCACTTTCACCCTAACTATACCTATACTGGTGTGACAGTGCCAAAAAAAATTAATTAATGCATCAGTTGGGATGAGTACTATAGTGGCAAAAGGAGGGAAATAAGATGTTAGGGTTTCAAACCCTAATGCCCCACCCCCCACCCTGCAGAGACTGACAGGCTTAAGAGTGTGCTGTGGGGTCATCAGTCGCAATGCTCACACCATTCCACCCCAACCCCCTCCCCACAGACACTGACAGGCATCGTGGTGTGCCTTGGGGTCTTCAGCCCTAACGCTCACCCCAGTCCATAAGGACATAAGCTGAGATGGGTATATTATAGGAGAATGGGGTGAGCGTTAGGGTCAAAGACCTATCTAGTTATCATTATATATTCATGTGCAAATGGCTACCGCTCCTTTCCCAATGGCTGTGCTCAGTAAAAATTAAATGGCAACAAACAGAAAATAAATGGCTTCAGGTAACAGCATTAAAATGCTCATTTATTGCTATAAATAAATGTTACATCCACAGACTATAACTCACAAAATGCAGAACATCCCGACCAGGTTTCACCTCAATGGCTTTTATAAGGGAAAAAGCCATTGTGGCACAACCTGATCAAGATGTCCTGCATTTTGTGAATTATGGTCTGTGGATGTAATATTTATTTGTAACATTATATGAACACTTTAATCCAGTTACCTGGTGCCTTTTGGTTTTCTTTCTTTCTTAAAAAATGTTGTTACTGCATCAGTTAGGGTTCATATTAAAGTGACACAAGTATGGAAATGTGGTGTTAGGGTTCCCAATTCTAACACCCAACCTCACTTTTTGAGATAGTATAATGTTATCCTTAATTTACTGTTGGAGCGCAGGGTCCTTTGGACCCTGCACTTTAATCCCTCTGTAGATGTACATATTTATGCAGCTGTGGAATGAAGAACAGCAACCGAATTGTCAGCATAGCCATCTTATTACCCCACCTCATGTACCCTGGTAGAGAGAAATTGTGAAATGCAAGCCAAAATGTAATTATGTGCAACTACATTGCTATTCTGCACCACAGGTGCAAATACACATTGTGGGCAGGATTTGAAAGATAACAGCTATGGCATATTACATTATAGGGAGGTCTTGATCCCATTGTATGGGTCAATGGTGAGAACCCACTTGGTGTACTGATCTCAAGTCTGGTCTCCCTACACAAGAGGAGAGATTGAGAGAGTGCAGAGAGTGCAGAGATGGGCAACCAGATCAATAACAGGACTTAAACATAGGACATATCAGAAGAGGCTGTAGGAGTTGAACTTATACTCTCTGGCATATAGAAAATGGAGGGGTGATATGATCTTGGTGTATAGATCATTCCAGGACAATATCCTAAGAGAAGATCTAGGACTGGAACTATATGTAAAAAATTACAATACTAGAACACATTATAAACAGATCAAACAAATGAAATGGAACTTGCTAAAAAGAAAATATTGGTTCAGTCAGCGTGTGGTTCCTTGTTGGAACTCCCTCCCCCAGGAGATTGTTAATAGTTCAACTTTGGATACTTTTAAAATTAGATTGGATAAATTCAGTAAAAACTAGGTTAGTGAGTATTAATGGGTCCTTTTTTCATGGCAAGCAAATAAGGACGTCAGTCCAAAATATGCTTTGTGATTACTATGATACTATGATACATACATGAGGTGGGGTAATTAGAAAGTTATGTAGAAATTCTGGGGGAAAACTATTCAAAATTTCAAAAGTTACAAGTGTACTTAGTGGAATTGGAATGAATGATCATAAGTTTGGTACGTTTTCATATATTAACCTCAAATTTTCAACATCGTCTTCTTATGACCCCACCTCATGAACCCCATAGGTGAAAAATTTTAAATCCATGCTGAAATGCCATTCCATGCCACAGGTGTGAAAACACATTTTGGGCAGGATGTGAAGAATGCCAGCTATACTGTTCATGAGCTATTGTGAATAAATGGCTATGCTGAAAATTTGGCAGCAAAATATTGAGAAGTACCAATGTTATGCGCATGGGTAGAAACAATTCAATGGGCGCATGTAACTCAGGCATTTTTAGGAATAGTTTCACCAGTTTTTCAACATAACCTTTTTGGGACCCTACCTCATGAACACTGACTTAAATTTTGTTAGTCGGTCCCAAAAGGTAATTTCACGCAGAGACCGCAAAATCACCGTCCTGGCCTGCTTAACGAACCAACAGTGACAGTGTTCATGAGGTAGGGTCCCAAAAAGCCCATGTTGAAAACTTGGTGAACAGATACCTAAAAATGGCTTATATATCACCATAAGTTTAAAACGCCATTGAAAGACATTATACGGCACTTACCTTGATTCTTCAAATTGCGGTTCGACTTTGAAGAATGCAGATGTGTCCCAGTCCACAGAAGATGACACCTGATGACCTCCAGTGGTAAGTATAGGGCAAGGGGGAGGTGTGGGGTGGTAGATGTTCAGTGGGAGGGTTGGGATGGGGAGGAGGATGGGGAGACGATGAGGGAGTTTTTTTTTCAGGATTAAAAAAAAGACGTTGGGGACAGTTTTCTTTTTTACAGGTACAACTGGAAAAATCTTTGTGGACAATGGGGGTTGGCTTCTGAGTGTCCCACACTGCTGGTGGTGGTGGTAGAACATATCTGGGGACACTGGGAGTGGGCTTGCAAGTGTCCCACACTGGTGGGGGGTTAGTGCCGATGGAGGGATTGAGCAACCCACTATTGGCAAATAAGTACAATAAATTTTTTGGAACACTGGGAGTGGGTTCCCAAGTGTCCCACACTGTGGGGGCAGGGTGTAGAACATATTTGGGGACACTGGGAGTGGGCTCCTCAGTGTCCCACACTTGACAAAATGGAGGTTGGGCACCACAATGCCAGTATATACAAACATAGGAATAGTCAGCAGATAAGGACCACTACAATCATCCAGTCTGCCTGTAAGCCCTAATATTAATATATTTTATATTCAGGTACCTCAGCCCCCTTCCCCATAGAGGCAATAAAAGGGGAAAAAGGCTTTCTTTAGGTAAACACAAACAGGTGTTCACCTAAATGGGGGGTGAGAAATAGGCCCTCAAGACTTCTTTGGCCTGGACTAGAAGTACAGTAGTATTCATATTCTAAACCCAGGTCATCAGCATGGCAGTGCAATATGCTACCCCCAGCACCCCTAGGAATTCCTTTAGCACCAGTTTGTGGCTTGCTGTGGCTAACAAGTTGCACTAAATCCCACACAGTTCTTAGAACCATAATTCTTAGACAATTCCTTTTAAATCATCTGCACGTTGGACAAAAAAAAAAAATCAGCATGCATAAAGCCCCACAAATGGTATCATACCAGTAGAACTTTTAAGATGGCTTGGAACTCCATCCCTCACTCTTTATTTATTTCTAAAGTTTTACCAGGAAATATATATTGAGCTGATACAGCTCATTTCCAGATTTGTCCTAGAGGACAAAGGTATGGAAGATAGAACAAGAAAAAGAAAAAAAAAATGTAAATAACAGCATTACAAAACTACAGTAACAAAAAAAAAGTAGTCTTCACTCTGCCCTGACTCCATGCCTTACCTGCTGCAGCTCCTCATAGGTCATAAATAGCAGATTTATTTTGTCCTTCACCCCAAGCCATCCTTTGATGTGGTCAAACCATGACCCATAGATAACTGCAAGGATCAGAGAAAAGTTACAGGTCAACAGTGTGGAGTGTTCAGCAAATAGCTGTAACTTTGTTAACTAAGTTTAATATTTCAACAAATGTTGCCAGTAGATATGAGGAGATAATATAATCGCTATATTATGTAGGGAATGAGAGGACTCGCTCAGTGTCAGATTAAGATCCTATATACTGACCCCCTTTGACTTGATTCAAAAGATCTGAGTACTCGTAAGTTCTGACTCAACTCTGAGCTGACCCAGTGTAGTCCATTGACCAGGTTCAGATCTGCCAGTAGCCCAGTTCTGGGATACTATCACAGCAATGAAACTATCACAGCAAAGACCATTACAGTGACAAATATCACCAAGCTACTGTAATGGTGCCACTGTACACCAGCACTGTTACTCCTGGTGTTACGTCCCCACCCCAAAACAACTCTGACTCTGAGCTGGTTATTTTAATAAGGGGGGTGTGAGGGGAAATCCCCCCACAAAAAACATTTTCTTTTGGATGGGACAATGACGACTGTTGGCATCATTAACGTCGTTGTCTGGGATGTCGACAAAAGTGTTGTCACTGCTGCATGGTAATCCCCCAGTTCTAACTTGGACCTAATAATATACACAATTTTGAAGCTTTATTCCTGTTCAGCTAGAGAAAATTGCTGGGACTAGGGCTGGGTGGACTGTTCTGTGGGAGACCCAAATCCCCAGATTAAATTCACAATCCACGGACCTAGATAAATATGGACGTCACCACAGAAGTCCGGTTCTGGGTCTGTGGAAATGCCATTTCTGACATTTTAGTTACTGTTGCCATGGGGATGCCATCTGCACGTTTACTCCACGTACAGGCGGCCAGCGGCATCCAATCAGGAAGCAGACGGTCACGTGATGTACTCATGGTATATAACCATGCTGAGTGCACAACACAGCCCAGACAAGATAGGAGAACACTCAGAGGAGTAGAAGCACCTCAGCAGAGACACCACCAGAAAAAGTTGCCAAACAAAACCAAAAAAAAAACAAACCTACAAATATAAAACAAAATATACGAAGGGAGAGAAGAGAAACTAGGGAGAGTAAGAGAAAGGAGACTTACCGGGGCAAGGGGGGAGAGAAACTGATAGTCGGAGGGAAGGTGATGGTGGGTAGGGAGTCAGGACTTGGTGAAACTGGAGAAAGGAGGAATCCAGAGGGACTGGGGAGATAGTGGCAGCCTGGGTGGCTATTGGTGGGGGATGCAAAAGGCAGGCAGTGTGACTGTGTACATGAACAAGGGCAGGCTGGCAAAATCTTTGACTTGTACCATTGCAGAAGATCCAGAGGAGGAGGGGGAGGGGGAGAGAGACAGAGAGACAACTGGAGGCCCAAGAGAAATTTTACAGATACAGAAAATCCCAAATGAAAGTATTTTCTCTTTTCTTGGCCTCAGACAGTGTAGCTGTGTACATAAGCATGTATACCGACCGCACAACGAAATCTTTATAACAAAGTCCATTACAGCAACATGTTGTCGCTATAATGGACTTCAAGGTGAAACTTCATCATTTTGCCATTCCCCACCCATGAACAAACTCTGACTCAGAGTTTGTATATAAAAGTTGAGGGGGGGGTGTGCGACAAAGACCCCCACAAGAAAAACACTCAATTTTGAAAGGTGAAATTTCACTTTTCAATATTGAGCGTGTTGCTCTGCTGCACTTTGACAACATAGCTGTCGAAGTGGCATGGTACATCCCATGAGCAAGGGCAGGCTGGCAAAATCTTTGACTTGTGTTATTTCAGTTCCAGAGGAAAGAAGGAGAGCCTACTGGGGGTCCAAGAGAGATTTTACAGTTACAGAAAATACCAAATGAAAGTTTTTTTTTTCCTTTTCTTGGCCTCAGACAGTTTAGCAGCATATACATGAGAAAGGGCAGGTTGGCAAAACCTTTGACTTGTGCCATTCCAAATCCAGAGGAGAGAGGGAGAGCCTACTGGGGGCCCAAGAGAGATTTTACAGTTACAGAAAATCCCAAATGAAACTTTTTTTCTTTCCTTGGCCTCAAACAGTGTAGCTGACTGTGCATATGAGATAGGGCAGGCTGGTAAAATCTTTGACTAGTGCCATTCCTGATCCAGAAGAGAGATGGAGAGACTACTGGGGGTCTAAGAGAAATTTTACTTAGATAAAATCCCACATTTTTTTCCTGGCTTCAGTGTGACTATGTTTACAAGGCAAGGGCAGCAGGATGGCAAAATAAATTTTTGACTTGTGCCATCCAGTCATGAATCACATTCACTTGTTAACATTCATTCACAATCTTGTCCGGGGAGAGAGACTGCAGAGGGCTGATGATAAATGTAACAGTCCCAGAAATCCCAAATAAAATTTATTTTCCTGGTTTCAGTGTGGCTGTGTATACAGGGCAAGGGCAGCAGGGTGGCAAAATAAATCTTTGAAATGCAACATCCAGAGGGGCGAGAGAGAGAGAGAAAGAGAGACTGCAGGGTGGCCCACAATAAATGTAACAGTCCCATAAATCCTAAATAAATGTTTTTTCCTGACTTCAGTGTGGCTATGTGTATAGGACAAGGGCAGCAGGCTGGCAAAATAAATCTTTGACTTGTGCTGTCCAGAGGGAAGGGAAGAGAGAGAGAGAGAGAGAGAGAATGTGTGTGGGAGGGGGCTGATGATAAATGTAACAGTCCCAGAAATCCCAAATACAATGTTTTTCCTGGGTTCAGTGTGGCTGTGTGTACAGGGCAAGGGCAGCAGGGTGGCAAAATAAATCTTTGACTTGTGATGTCCAAAGGGGGAGAGAGAGAGAATGCAGGATGGCCCACGATAAATGTAAGAGTCCCAGAAATCCCCAATAATATTTTTTTCATGACTTCCTTATGGCTGTGTGTACAGGGCACGTGCAGCAGGGTGGCAAAATAAATCTTTGACTTGTGACATACAGAGGTGAGAGAGAGACTGCAGGGTAGCCCATGATAAATGTAACAGTTGCAGAAATCCCAGATATACATTTTTTTCTGGCTTCAGTGTGGCTGTGTTTTCAGGACAAGGGCAGCAGAGTGGCAAAATAAATCATTGACTTGTGCCATCCAATCATGAATCA
Source organism: Neoceratodus forsteri (assembly GCA_016271365.2). Classification (NCBI taxonomy): domain Eukaryota; kingdom Metazoa; phylum Chordata; order Ceratodontiformes; family Ceratodontidae; genus Neoceratodus; species Neoceratodus forsteri. The sequence continues at coordinate 236,612,440 of CM057449.1, read as the reverse complement.
CAATCACTCAATGTTGATTCACAGTTTCATGTATTTTAAAAAAAATACTGTTCAGACAAACAAAATACAAGTTGATGTGCCTGTGCCGATGGCTGTGGGTGGCCTAGGGGATAATCTGACTTTGTGACTTGTAGCAGGCTCTTTACAGTACAACACAAGTAAAGTACAAGTACTGTACACACAAGTGTCATCATCACTCATTCCCCATTATTTCTCCATATTATCATTAGTTTTATAGTATATCGCATTTCATTAAGCATTAACCAACCCCCAGTGTGGGACTGTGCTGCGTGAGACTATGCACCAAATGTGTCTGCATCTCCAATTCAAATTCTGAGGCACACTTAACAGTTGTTGAATTTGGTCACTTAACAGTAACTAGCTGTATTGTAGGAGTCAGTCCGTTAATCTTGGAAGGAAGTGGTGGTGGACTGCTGTGCTGTCGGTGTGCTGAGTACAGTCATAAGTCATGACAGTAAATTTGTCCCTGGCCTGTGGGTGTGGGTGGGAGTCATCAGAAGGATATCATGTTAGTTACAGAGATCTTAGTTTTTTTTTACAGATTAGAATACTAATGATATAGGCATTTGCATCTGTCTGTATGTCACTCTCTGTCTCTCCCAGCACACTCATGGCATGGACCCGAGCAGGATATGCTACCATTACAGGCCAGCAATGAAGATGCTAGTAGTGAGTGATTCCTTTTTTATTTAGCAGTTTTACATTAATTTTTATACAAATAATACATTAAGTAATCCATTAAATTATTTCCTTTGGGCCTCTGTGTGGGCCTATGTTAGCTGAGCTGTGCAATGTGCACCAACGTGAGACATGTGCACTCCCATGCACTGTCCATAGGAGCGCCACCACAGCCAATCCCCTTGCTGGATATCCCGACTGTTGCTGCACCAGAAGTCTCCAGTGGGAGTTGCCAGACAGCGGGATCTTCTACCCCTGCCATCCCAGGAAAGGAAAGCAGTCCTCCAGATGCTCCATCCCTTCCTTTTCCACTAACCCCTGATGACCCAAGTCTGCTCCTGAACCCAGGTTGCCAGTGCGGAGTCCAATGCCTCAACCCTCAGCATCATCAGACCGGCCTGCATTTGTTTGTTGAAAAAGTGACCAAAAAAAGGAATTTTCTGCTGCTTTTTTTGCTAATTAAAAAACAACCAAACTAAAAGGTATATATAAAATGAAACACCACTCATTTTGTAAATATTTTTGTGCTGAACAAATGTGCTCACAGTACCATCCTATCATTTTTTGTTTTAAAGTTATTTGCATTTGTTTGTTGAAAAAGTGACAAAATATTGAATTTTTTGCTGCTTTGATTGGTAATTAAAAACAACTAAAATGCATCTATAAATGAAACACTGATCACTTTGTAGATATTTTTGTACTGAACAACTTTCGTGCTCAAAGTGCCATGCTATCGATTTTCATTTTAAAGTTATTTGCATTTGACTACAGTTAGTGGATCTAGAATAAATCTGCACAGCTGGCCTCTCTCTCCATTGACATCATCAAGTCAGCCATTTTAGGATTCTCATAGCAGGATTTCTGAATCAGGAGAGGCTGTGTTTAAAATTGTCAAATGCTATGAAACTACATTTATCCTACTTTAATAAATGTAGTTTCAGAATAAATGTAATCAAAAGTCTCTCCTTTACAAGCCTATGGAGTAATTTAATGTGTAAAAAGATTGTTTAGTTGTCCTTTAACACTTTTTTAGATACCTACTGATTCCCCCCACTCCAGAGTGTCTACCCTCTTGCATTTCTAAGGCCCCACACACACTAGGGATCATTTTGAAAATGTTTTAAGGAAGATTTTATAAACCAGTCCCTAGCACGGTTGTTGGAGCATCCAAACTTCACTACAACAACTGTGCTAGCTTGAGCGGGTTCCCAGGCATGACTGCGGTACTCACCTCAAAGCATTATGGGTGCCATAGTGCTGCAGTGAATGGTGGGATACCCATGATCATTACGGAGAGGAATCGTGGAAAAAAATACACCAATGGAATTGGATGATCATTGCCAGCTCAGCAGTACTGGTAGATTTTTTTTTTATTTTAATCCTACAGGGAAAAAAGGCCTTTTGCATATGATGGGTTGCCTTAACCCATGTTACAGCACAGTTTGCATACACAGTGCTGTTAACACGGATTAAGGAGGCTCAGGTGAGAGCTGGTGGCCTCTTGGATGTTTTACTTGCTTAATCCCCTGAAGTGAGAGTTCATGGGGGTGTTCATTTATGCATACTGGTGTGGAGAGACTAAAACAGACCACTTTATGGACTTTATGAATTATTAATTTTTTTTATATTGTGTTGGGGTTTATTTTAGGGGGGAAGGGTTATTATTTTATGAAATAGGGAATATTTGTTTTGTTAATAATTTGGTGAGAATATAGCTATTTTATAGGAATCTCTGTTGATGTATTGTTGGCAGCAAGTGTTGGGATCAGTCCTCAGTGGTCAGACGGTACTCCCCCTCCAGGTTGAGGGACTTATGCCCCTTTGATAGCCCCCCATTGCAGACCATGGTATATATGCATTGTTGTGCTCTGGGGATTGCTTGGGGGGCTGGAGGGGTCAGGCCCCTGGACCTGGTGGGGGAGCGGGGTGGGCTGACCTGGGTAGTAGGATCAAGGAGGCACCCTGGGGTAAAATGGGTCCAGGAAGGGGTCTCTCTCTACCTGGTTCCCATACCCAAGGGCTCCACGGGTGGTGGGCAAGTAGCTCCCTCTTCAATGGCCTCTCATCCAACTCGGGCAGTGTTATGCAATGCCAGATCAATAAAGAACATGACAGCAATTATTGCTGATCTTGTTGAGACAGCTGACCTGTCTTTCATCACGAGACCTGGCTGGATGAGAATGCCAGTCCGGTATTGGAGTCAGCAGTTCCAGCTGGTTACTCAGTGATACATCACCTTAGATTAGATCATAGGGGCAGGGGTGTAGTCATATGTTTTAAGGTGGAACTGGGCCTTATAGAAGTACCAGTTGGGGCCATCAGGTCCTTAGAGTGCATCATGGGGGCAGGTGTGGGTTGCCAGATCCTTCTCATCTACCGTCCACCCGGAGATGAGAAAGTTTTCCTGCAGGAAGTCACGGACTTCATGGTCAACATTGTGTTGGAATCCTCCAGGTGGTTGGTCCTGGGGCATTTCAATGCCTGGGTCGACGATGAACTCTAGTTGGTCAGAACTTCCTCCAACTGATGATTTTGTTGTGCTTCACACAGGTAGTTACTGCTGCAACCCATATTCAGGGTCATTCCCTGGACCTGGTGTTCCTTCAGGGGATGGAGGTCACCAATCTGGTAGTGGAACCGGTTGGGTGGTCTGACCATCACTCTAAGGTTTAGTTTTGCAGCTCCCCCCATGAGACTGTCCGCTTTGGAGATGGTCCCCTACCGCCCTTTAAGGGGTGTTACCCCAAGGGTCTGATGGCAGTGCTGGACCTATTGAGTAGGCCACTGGAATGCTCGGACCCAGGGAACCTGGTACTGCACTATAATAGTGTGGTGACAAGGGCACTGGATTCTGTAGCTCCTGTCCGAGTTTGCCCCCTCTCTCTCTTTGCCCTTGGTCCCCATGGTTTACTGGGACCCTGAGGGAGTGGAGGACAGTAGGGCGAAGGTTGGGCCATTGTTGGCAGAAATCTGGCCTGGAGGAGGATAGACTTAGGTTGATGACCCATTATTTGGACTACCAATCAGCAATCTCTCATAAGAAGGCAGAGTTCCTGTTCAGAGAGATTACTGCAGCAAGGAATCGACTGGCTCAACTCTTCCGGACTGTAGACAGGCTGTGCATTCCAGCCTGCCTTCAGGACTAGAAAGCCTTTTCACAATTTAAGTGTGATGTGTTTGCTCAATTCTTTGTGGATAAGGTGTCCTCCATCAGGTCGGAGATCCACTTGACTCATTCAAATGAGTGTGGCGGCGGTCGGTGTGAGGGCACAGGCTCCCGGTCTGTCTGGACAAAGTTCGACCAGCCAGCGATCGTGGACATCATGAAGATTGTTCAGGGCTTGCAACCGACTTGATGTAGCTTTGATCCTGGTCCAACACGTCTCCTTGTGGGGTGTGTGGATGCCATTGGACCGATCCTTGCTGACAGTCTGGTGTTCATTGGATAACGGTTTATTTCCAGGCCCCCTGAAGGAGGTAGTGGTGACACCCCTTTTGAAGAAATCTTCCCTCGACCCAGATTGTCTTTGCCAATTACAGACCTGTCTCTAACCTGCCCTTTTTGGGCAAGGTTATTGAGAAGGTAGTCACATTGTAGCTTGAGAACTTTCTTACCATCCATGAAGTCTATGATCCTCTCCAGTCCGGTTTCAGGAAGAGGCATAGCACTGAGACAGCCCTGGTCCGGGTACTTAATGATCTCCTGATAGCGAGGGATCGGAGGAGCCATTTGATCTTGGTTCTCCTTGATCTCTCTGCAGCATTTGACACTGTAGATCATGGGGTGCTGCTGGAACACCTGCAGCTACTCTGCGGGCTGTCAGGGACAGTCCTCAGTTGGTTCCATTCTTTCCTCATGAGCAGGATGCAGAAGGTGGTATCAGGGATTTTTTCCTTGTCCCCCATCTCCCTGCTCTGTGGGGTGCTGCAGGGTTCTGTGATGGCCCCCTTGTTGTTCATAGTGTACATGTTGCTGTTAGGAGATATTATAAGATGGTACAGCAGAGTTTTCATTGCTATGCAGATGATACTCAGCTGTACCTGTTCTTTGTATCCGAACAGAACAACGCGGTCTCGGTTTTTAACTGAAGCTGAAATTCAGGACTGGATGAGTGCTAGCTGGTTGAGATTGAATCCGGATAAGACCGAGGTGTTGGTGGAGGACCCAGGTCATGGGTAGAGAGGTTGACTCCTGATCAGTCATCTGGCCTTGTGCTAGGGGGAAAGCAGTTGAGACCCTCTGAACAGGTGCGGAATCTGGGCGTCGTTAAGTCCTCTTTTTTCATCTGAGGAACGTTGCCCGGATAAAACACCTAGTTCCGCCTGAGGACCTTCCTATGTTGGTCCACGCCTTTGTGTCTTCCTGCCTTGACTACTGTAATGTTCTCTACCTAGGGCTACCTGGAGTGGACATCCATTGCCTGCAGCTGGTGCAGAATGCTGCAGCCAGGTTATTGACAGGCTTGTCTAAAACTAGCCATGTCACCTCTGTGCTCTGTGAACTTCACTGGCTGCCTGTGCAATGGAGGATCACCTTCAAGGTCGCATTGCTGACCTATAAGACCTTACAGGGACAGGGACTGGGTTACTTGCAAGACCTCCTTCAGCCCAATTACCCCTTCCACCCACTTCACTCTGCCGATGAAGGATTGCTAGAGGTTCCCAGGGTTCGTCTTCAGATCTAGGGCATTTTCATTTGAAGCCCCAACCCTGTGCAATTCTCTATCTCGTCGGATTAGAGAGTGTCTGTCCACTGAGACTTTTAAGTCCTCCCTGAAGACATATTTATTTAGTTTAGCCTTCGGGGACAATATTTAGTTTGAGTTTGCTGCCTATTTTTAAATAATCAGATGTTTAAATTGATTATTTATGTGTGATTGTATATGTGCTTTGATAGTTGAAAAGCGCACTATAAATAAAATTTGATTTGATTTGATTTGAAGGCAACCAAGTTCATCTAAAATCATGCTAAAGACTACCTCTTTAGTAGGATTTTACACAGTTTTAACTGTGTTACAGTGTGGATGCAAACTGTGTTCCGGGAGCTTAAAACGGTTTAAGGCAGTTAAACCATTTTAAGCTCCCTAGTGTGTACAGGGCCTTAGTGTAATCTGCAAAAAGGCATACCTTCCTTCTAGCCCCTCTACAGTGTTGCTAATAAATTAATGAAGACCGGTCCCAGTACTGATCCCTGTGGCACCCCACTGGTCACCCTTCCTTCCTTCCTTCCTTCCTCTGAGTGAGCTCCATTTACCATCACCCTCTGTCACCAATCCCCCAACCAATTTCTTACCCAGTAGCAGGGAGGAGACTGGCAATTATAGACCAGTTAGCCTGAAATTGGTGGTGGGAAAGTCAATAGAATCACTGCTGAAGGATAGGACTACGGAATATCTTTGAGTCCAGTGGGTTACAAGACCAGAGGCAGCATGGTTTCACAAGATAGAGGTCATGTCAGACAAAAGGAGGCAGTATAGTGCAGTGGTCTAAGGTTCTGAGCTGCAAATCTGGTGACATCCAGCAGACCAGACCTGGGTTTGAATCCCATAGCTTCCACTTGCATACTGTGTGACCCTGAGCAAGTCACTTAACCTCCTTGTGCTCCCAGGTCACTTCTGTAAAAAAGCTTTCAGCTTAGTGTGCTATACCTGGTTAAACAACTAAATAAAAAAAAAATTGATTTTTTGACTGGGTGACCAAGGAACTAGATCAGGGTGGAGCAGTGGACGTGGCCTACCCAGATTTCAGTAAGGTGTTTGACACTGTTCCACACAGGAGACTAGTAAGCAAGCTGAGTAACTTAGTAGTGGGTCCAAAAGTGGTAAACTGGATAAGAAATTGGTTAGAGGGTAGGCGACAGAGGGTGGTGGTAAATGGAGTTCACTCCAAGGAAAGGATGGTGACCAGTGGGGTGCCTCTGGGTTCAGTGCTGGGACCAGTCCTCTTTAACGTCTCTATAAGTGACATTGCAGAGGAGCTGGAAGGGAAGGTCTGCCTCTTTGCAGATGACACCGAAATCTGCAATAGGATGGACACTCCAGGTGTGGTGGAAAGGATGAGCAGAGACCTGAGAAGACTAGAGGAGTGGTCAATGGTATGGCAGCTGGGTTTCAATGCGAAAAAAGGGAAAATAATGCACTTGGGGCATAGAAACCCAGGGGTGCAGTACCAAATAGGTGGAATGGTATTGATGACCATGAAGCAGGACAGACATGGTGGTAATCATATTGGATGACCGAAAGGTGGTCAGGCAGTGTAACCAGGCAGCAGGAAGGGTGAGTAGAATGCTGGGGTACATAGGGAGGGGTATCACCAGCAGAAAGAGGGAGGTGGTGTTGCCTCTGTATAAATCACTGATAAGACCCAACCTAGAGCATTGTATCCAATTCTGGAGACCACTTTTGGAAGAACAGAGAGAGAGTGGAGACAATCCAGAGAAGGGCAACCAAAATGGTGCAGGGTCTGCATCAAAAGCCCTATAAGGAGCAACTAAAGGACCTTGATATGTACACCCTGGAACAGAGGAGGGAGAGGGGAGACATTTTAGAGACCTTTAAATACATCACAGGGTAAATAAGGTACAGGAGGGGTATTTTTCAGAAGAAAAGGTGTTCAAGAACAAGGGGACATGCTATGAAACTGGGGTGGGGGGTTAGATTCAGGAGAGATGTGAGGAAGTACTTCTTCACAGAAAGAGTGGGGGATTCCTGGAATAGCCTTCCAGCAGAGATGGTAGGGGCAAAAACAGTGGCAGGGTTCAAAAATGCATGGGATAAGCACAAAAGGGTCATAGTGGAATAGAAGGGGGAAGGAGAAAAAGCTGTAGATCAGGCACAGTCTGATGTAATAGTGTAGGTAGGAGAATTATAGGCAGACTTGATGGGTCAGACAGTCCTGTCTTCAAATTCCATGTCTCTAAGTTTCTATGTCAGTGTGATTAGAGCACTTAGGCACTCACCAAACTACTGATTTAAATCTTTGGTTGTCAGCATGAATCTAGGAGTAGCCTGGTCCCTCACAGACAATGAGGGGGAGTTAAGGAGACTGTGGATATATTTCCATAATTAAGCTGGATCTGAACCTTCACATGCCAGCTTGCTTTGGAAATAGGTGACCTTGGCCTTCCTTATGAGCTTAGTGCAGAGGATGTGGAACAAGGATGTGAAGGCATGCCTGTCCAAGTGGAGCCCTGAGATTTTGTGCCTGGCCTAGGCCATGTCTCTGCATTGAAAACCTGCAACTATTTCAGGAGTGATTCAGGGATGATAGTAACTTTGGACTCTGGGTCTTGTAATGTTAGCATGATTATTACATATTTTAGAGAAGGAGGTGATAAAAAGGGCTAATGCCTTATCTAGGTCCATGGTTGTTAGCATAGGGACCCAGTTGGTGGAAAGTAGGGCTTGCATGAAAGCATCTGGCTTAAACTTTTTTGTTCATATGTATTTCTGGGTTTTGCAGGTTTTCTCCCGACCCCTTACATCCATGCATCCGACATAGTGCATGAATGTGGAGCATCGATGCACACCAGTTCAGGACACCCCTTCCAGTTATACCACTGACTGCCCTGCGCTTGCACGAACCTCCATTTGGTGATGGCAGGACTACAGGCGGGTGACCCCACCCCTTACCTGGGAGAGGAGAGCCAAAGCTCAATTCTGCTCCCACTCCCCATCGTTCCAGCACCCCGGCAACCCAAGGTCATTCCTGAACCCAGGTCACCAGCATAGCATGAGGTATGGTGTCCAGTGCCTCAACCCTCAGCACCACTGGGCTGGCCTGGTTTAAACTTTTTGAAGGTTCTAGCTAGGGTAATTCTTTGAAGGGCTTTTACTGATTTGACCCTCTGCATACAATATGTCATGCAGTGGTCACTACATATGTCAGGGAGCATGTCTGCGGCCATGATTCAATGCCGGCAAGACAACAACACCCAGTCAATTATGCTGTGGTTCTTGGACCTGGCACTGAATCAGATAGAAGAGATTAACTGACCAAGGTTTAGAGCTTTCATTTTTGAGTGAAGATTGGAGGGTGGAGAGGGGTGAGACCTGGCCAACCAGTTGGCAGTGAAGTCCTCAAGTATAATGTATTCTCTGTTGGGTAGGGGGGGTCAAGCACATTTTGCAGCATGTTCATGACTGTGTATGGATGGTACCTCGGTGAGCAGTATGCACTTGTGCTGATGATTGTACAGAAATGAGGCCTAGTAAGGACCTGCAAGATAATCTTGTAAGATTTTGGAATGGATTCTTGGGAGAAGGGACTAAGATTTTATTTGCAGGCTGAGTATATGAGTATTCTGTCTCTTCTTTTGCAGTGGTCCTGTCTGTGGGATTGGTAGCCAGGGATGTCAATGACAGGAGGCGATGTGGGGGAGAAGCCATGTTATTGTAAGAAAAGGAAGTCTGGGTTGTTTAATCTGACCCATATCTTTACTAGGTCAAGCTTGGAGAGGAGGCGCTTGTTTGTATGAAAGATTTTGAGGCCCTTGGGTACGGGAATTGATTAATGACAGGGTTATAGGGTGGGCCCTGGTTGATCACCATATGTCCTCCAAATACAAGCAGCTGGAGAAGGAGGATTTGCTTGCCTTGCTGTGGGGGTTTCTGATTTGAGTGTCAACTGTCCGGGGAAGCATAGGGCTACAAGGTCTTCAGCCTCAACAGTGCTTTGGGTATATACCACTTTTGTGACAGTATACCTGGCTGTATGATCGAGTAGTCTTTGGTAGGGGTGGACTTGCAGGGATACTATATGAACATATGAAAGTTGCCAGCAGAAAAAGACCTTAGTGGTCTATCGAGTCTGCTCAAGTGTGCTGCTCAGTCTATCTTACTGAAACTGCCCCACCCTCCTCTTGCCCCCCCCGAGATATTCTCCCCCCTTTTCCCCCACCACCACTCATTTTTATCTGGTCCCACTCCCCTTTAAAACTTCCCACTGTTTTCAATGATATCGCCTCAGTTAGTTCATTCCACTCTGACACCACCCTTTCTGTGAAAATGTGCCTCCTCATTTTCTTTTTAAATCTACCTTCCACAAGTTTCAGACTTTTTCCCCTAGTGGTCCCCTTCCTTTTTAAATAGAAAATGCCTTCCACCCCAACCCTGTTTATACCCTTTAGATATTTGAAACTTTCTATCATATTTCCCTTCTGTTTTCCAAGGAATACATGTTGAGCCCCCTTAATCTCATCATATGGTTTGTCTCCCATACCCTGGATCATCTTTGTTACCCTACACTGTACCCCTTCAGTAATTTGATGTTCTTCAAATAAGGGAACCAGGACGGCATAAAATACTACATGTGTGGTCTAACCAATGACCTGTACAAGGCAGAATGACTTCCTCCCTCCTGGAAGTAATACCTCTGGCGATTCATCCCAACATTTTATTTGTTTTGGCTGCCACTTTACAACACTGTGCAGAGTGTTTCATGTCACCCCTGACTATCAGCCCTAGATTCTTTTCCTCCTCTGAGCAGTACATCTGTACACCCCCAGGCAGTAGCTGGCCCCTGCATTCCTACTGTAGCTCCCAGGTGCATGACCTTGCACTTCTTGGCAGTGAACCACAACTGCCAGATGCCAGATGCCAGACCATTTCTCTAGTCTAGCCAGATCCTCCCAGAGTTCCTGTCTCCCCTCCCCTATGTCCAGCTTCCTACAAAGCTTAGTATCACCTGTGAAAGGGCAGACTTTACTCTTAAACCCTACTGCTATTTGTCCAATAAAGATGTTCAATAACACTGGACCAAACACTAATCCATGTGGTACCCCGCTGGTTACAGGTCTAGGCTTGGATAGTACACCCCCTATCATCACTCTGTTTCCTTTCCTGCAGCTAGCTCCTGAATCACCCAGCAGCTTATCCCTGGCACCCAGGTTACTCCGTTTGCTAAGCAACCTACCATACGGCATGGAGTTGAAGGCCTTAAACTTTAAGAAGAATTTCATCTTGTCTTGTAAAAAAGGTGAAAACAAAACTTGTACAGTACAACAACTTAATTCCTGTCCTAGAATATGAGGGACTAGTATACAGATGTGCTCCCAAAAACGCATTGTAAAAGACTGACCAAACCTATTGCAAACTGGCAAGCTTTGCTAACTCCAGTAAGCATGGTACACATCACTGTAAAGTCTAAGCTGACTTGGATTGGATGGCTCTAGAGCAGAAAAAAGAAATCAGATGGCTAATCTGGCATTATAAATGAGTAAATTCTGAAAGTGTCCATCAACTATGACATTCAGTAACCATAGAAACCAAGCAAGAGACTATCTTTTTATAAGAAAAAGCAGTGAAAATGTCTTGGTCCCAAATCTGTAATAGGTTTGAAGAAATTACCCTGCAAACTTCTGTAACAAAGACATGGAATAATATACCCTTAGAACTAAAAATCAAAAATTCCCTATCTGACTTCCAGACAGCTTTGAGAAAGTATTTTAGGAAAGATTGTGTGTAACTGTGTTTGTGTGTCTCACAAATATTTGTATTTTTGTATGTTTGTATTTCGTTCTGTATGAACTGTTAATCTGTTCAGGGCATTCTTGTTGAAGACAGGGATATAATCCTTAACATTTATACCTGGGTAAAAATTAAAATTGTATCAATCAGTTATAATACATCCACTGCCTGGCCCTTGTCTAACAACCTTGTAACCTAGTCGAAAAATTCTATTATGTTTGTCTGGCAGGATCTCCCAATGACAAACCCATGCTGTCTATTGTCCTGGAGATCATTAAACTCCAGGAAATTTACCAGCCTTTCTTTTAGAATGACAGCTCCAAAAAACACACTAGGAACAGCAGGAGGAGGAGGAGGAGGAGGAGGTGCTGCTCACAGGCAACCAGCCCAACCATGGCAGAACAGTTCCAGACAGTAGCACTCAGTGGAAAGCAGGACCAAACAACAAAGTTCAAATACCATCCAAATGGAGTTTCTTGATCAACAGCACAGTGAATGCGCACTACCCCTATTGGTCAACAGCACAGTGAATGCTTGCTACCCCTATTGGTCAACAGCACAGTGAGAGCTTGCTATCCATTAATTTGTTTATAATGAATGCTAAACTGACTGGTCTATAGTTGACAGGTTCCTCTCTGGGACCACTCTTGTGTAGTGGCACTACATGAGCCATTCTCGAGTCTTGAGGCACACACTCTGTTTCTGGTGAGGTGCTAAACAGATCTGCCGGGGGGGGGGCTGCCAATACCTCCACCAGTTCTCTCAAGATCCTCGGGTGAATGCCATCTGGGACAGGTACTTTGTCTACCTGAAGGGTCCTGAGACCTTTTAAGACCTTATCCCCCTTGATCACCCCATCAGTGTCCCCCCATTCCTACCCCTATATTCCCCTGTGGTATTGGTCCATCATTTTCCTTAGTGAATACAGAGATGAAGTACTCGTTCAGTGCCTCTGACTGTTCTTCACTATTTTCTGCCCATCCCCCCCTTCTTGATCCTAACAATCCCTTCCTCACTACTTCTTCTCTCCCTAATATATATCTGAAGAAGTCATTTTCCCCCTCCCTGATCCCCTGTGCTAGCCTTACTGTAGTTCCTTTGCAGCTTTAGCTGCCTGAACCACTCTTTCTGCCCCTCAGGATTTCCCTGAATAAACATCCCTGTCTGCCTCACTCATAGAATGCCTGTACTTTTGAAAGGCTGTTGTCTTCTACCTCATCTTCTCTGCCATGTCCTTGTTGAACCAGCTTGGTCTCTTGATCCTGGACTTTTTTCCTGGGTCTTTGTGCAGTCTTTTGTGGCCTAATTCAGACCCAACACAATGATTGACCCTTTCTGCTCCTCATCCATCCCCAGCCTGATGTTTGCAAGATGCCTTACAAGTATGTTCTCCATTCTTCTATAGTCTGCTCTCTTGAAATCCACCACCCTCGTCTTGGTCTTAGCTGTTTCTTTACCCATATTGAGGTAAAACCACATTATGCGGTGGTTGCTACCTGCAAGGGGTTCCTCAAATGCTATATCCTGGACATGTTCTCTGTCTGACAGCACCAGGTCTAGTATGGCACTATCTCTGGTCAGCTGTGAGACCCCCTGCACCAGGAAACAGTCCAGCTTCCAGGAGGACATTTTCTCTGGCAGATGAGGTAGCTGGGATACTCCAGTCTATTCAAGGCAGATTTAAATCATTCATTATGACAAGGTTTCCTTCACCTCCTAAATTCCTGATTTGATTCCCCAACTCCCTGTCCCTCTCCACATCCTGTGAGGGTGGTCTGTATACTACCCCCAATCACAGCCTTCTCCTTTTATTGTTCTGAAGTGTTACCCATAAGGCTTTTATTCTGCCATCCTCCTCCTCTTCCCTGGTGCATATTATTCCTTCCCTTGTGAATAAGGCTACACCTGCCCCGTCCTTCTGGTACAATCTGTACCCAGGAATCACCAGGTTCCAGTTATGGTATTGGGATGCCTATGTCTCTGTAATGGCCGCTATGTCCACTGCTTCTTCCATCATCAGTGCCTGAAGATCTGCTGTTTTGTTTGCCAGACTCCTTGCATTCAAGGACACCACTATCCATCTTGATCCCTGTGACTCTATTTCCTATCAGCCCTATATGTCCCCTTCCCTCATGGTGTGCAACTCTCTTCCCACTCCTGTTTCTCCTTCCCAACATCTGATTATCTACTAGAGGGAAGGCCTGGTGGCCCTCCTCTCCTGATGACTATGAGTGAAGCACACCCTTTGCCCCCCCCAACTTTAGTTTACATTAAGTTTATGTGTTAAAAATTCCTCTAACTTACCTTTCAGGACTGTATTTCCCTCTTTATTTAAATGCAGCCTGTCTGGTGCATACAGGTCCTTATTCTCCCATGGCTTTCCCCACTCGACCACCAGCCCATACCCATTAGACTCACACCACCCCCTTAACCAAGTGCTGAACTCCTCAATCCTTTGCTTCCTAACTGTACTTGCCCTAGGGACTGGAAGAATCTCTGAAATTGAAAGTGATCTTCCTGCCTCTTTACAAATCTTCCCTACCACCTTAAATCTACCCTGGACTTCCTTTACCTCACACCCTGCAAGGTCATTAGTACCCAGATGCACTACAATGTGAGGTATCTCCCTATCCTGACCCACACACTTTGGAATAAAAGGTCCCACCCTCCCTGCCATCATACCTGGCATTCACTTTACCCACCTACTACTTTTCCCTGCACCCCTTCCCTCCATCTCTCACCCTTTAGTACTGAGTCCCCCTATATAATAACCCTTTCCCTCTTCCCACTTCTCATTTCCCATATCCTGCTGTGCACATTCCAGAGGCCCATTCCCTTCAATACACCCAGTTTTCCCACTACCCTACTTATGCTCACCTTTGCCTTCCCTGGTGACCTCACTTTTCCTATCCCACTTGTCACCCTACTTGGACTAGGTCTCTCCTCCTCCTCCCCCATGTATACTCCTTCCCTTTCACAACTGCCACTGATCCACCTCTCCACATCCCCACCTGCCCCACTTTTCCCCTTGGCTATCTTCCTAGCCTCAACCCCTTCCTGATCATTGGCTGCCTGCTCTTCCCCCTGTTCTTCCAAATCTGACAAAATAGTGAACCTGCTGAAGGAAGCCCCTCCCTTGCCAAGACTAACCTCTAACTTCCATCCATTTTCCTTACTATGCCATCTTTGCCCTGAAACCTTTACAACCCCATCTTCTATCATCCTATCCCATACTATCCTTAATATCATCAAGCTGTCTACATACCTGACAACCTCCTACTCTCCTCATTGTACCTAGGATTATAGCAGATCCTCATCTATTACAGCTGACCACCCTCCCTACTTGCCCCTGTGTCATACTAGTTCCACTCCAGCTCCACATATGTGCCTCTCAACTGTCTTGATGCCAGCCCCAGTTACCATACTCACACTACTCCCTTGCTAGCTTTATTTTACCCACTTATATCCCGCAGTACTGGTTGCTTAACTTGTGCCTAGACCTCCCTTAGGTATGACATTTAACTATTTAATCAACATAAACTGTGCTGGCCATTGATAATATTATTAATGGTTATAAGAACAGCAAAATAGCTTAGAAAATTAATATACAGGCCATATAGCTATTCTTTACAATACTCAGCTGTATGCCATCAGTACACATCTCATGTAGAAAGTCCATGAAATTATTTGGCACTTACATTAGCAGATTTGCAGTACTGAACATACAGTTGCAAAGAATACACAGGAGTACATTGCAAGAACTACCAATACAGACTAACCCAGGTACCTGCATGGCCTGCAAATGGGGAAAATAAAAGATGACCACCTTAAACTTGCAACAATCAACATTAGGAGCCCCCTACCAAAACTTGATGACCTCCAAGTTTGGGTGACGTAACATAACCCTGACGTGCTCAGGCTGACCGAAACATGGCTCTCAGCTAAAATACCTGACTCTGCCTTAACTATTTATTTATTTATTTAGTTTTTGTTAGATACACACTGTTCATGTTAGACAGGGTAGGTAAAAGGGGTGGGGGTTGCGCCATCTATCTGAAGAACTCCTTGAAGGGGCAGGTACTACCCTATCCAAGCCCATCACTCCCAAATATTAGGTGTTAAAGTTTGCCTCGGACAGCTGGGTAAAGCCTTATATGTATTCACTGTCTACCCCCCCCCCCGTGAAAACAAATCCGGTATCAACATGGTGATTGATCACCTGTAAAGCTTACCAAAGCTATCTGGGGTAGTTGTAATGGGTGACTAACATCAACTGGATGGCACCCAATGCCGGCCCTTTCAAAGATGCCATTGCACCACATAATCAATCCCAACTAGTGACCTCCTCAACTACAGCCAACCTGACAACTGGCAACAGTTCCCTTCTAGACCGTGTCCTGACCACACACCCATAAAAACATATTAGTACCACAGTTCTTGCTGACATAATGAGTGACCATTCACCTGTTATTAGCCTCTGGTCAAACAAAACCTCGAACCCCCCGCCTAAAATCATATACCAATGTATACTGAAGAAAGAGAAACTTGATCAATTTCATGCCTATCTTGCACAGTGTGACTGGTCACCTCTTGGCTCATTTTTCAGTGTTGACCACACCCTTAACCACCTTATCACACACTTTAACAAAGCATGCAACATCTTTGCCCCAGCTTGTAAATCAAAGTCCAAGGGGGTAACTAACCCTTGGATCACCACTGAACTATTAAGCAAGATGAAAGCCAGGGCTAATCTTTGGCATTTTGCACATCTCACAGGTAAACCAGATGACAAGCAGCATTATAGAGCGCCTAGAAATGCATGTACCCAGGGAATCCGCAGGGCCAAAATTGCACACTTTAAAAATGAGCTTACTAGCTCCTGGGGAAACAGCCAGAATTTCTGGCAAAAAATCAAGGACCTTACTGGCAAGCCAAGTAAGGCAGCACCCACTATGTTAGTCATTAGCGACACCCATATACAAGACCCTAACTCTATTGCTGATGCTTTCAATGTAGCTTTTACAGATGTCAGCCAGGTACTTCCACCTAACTTCTTTGATGAATCCAACTCTTGTGACCCCCTTGACATTGCTGTCCCTCCCCCTCACATCCCCCCTTCTACTTTAAGAGAATCACACTTGCTGAGGCCAAAAAATATCTACTTAGATTATTAGGTAAAACCAGGTACAGCTGTGACACACTTGATATGAAATTACTATATCTCTCACTGGATGTCATGTTTAAGCCTCTTACCACCATTCTGAACCTGTCACTGTCTCTGAGGCAGTTCCCCAAACAGTGGAAGACGCAGTTGTCACACCTATACATAAAAGTAGGGACAGGACACTAGTCTCAAACTACCACCCCATTTCAATTCTCCTGCCTTTATCCAAAGTCCTAGAGAGAGTAGTTGCTGACCAGCTGTCTGAGTTCCTAGCCAAATACAATATTCAATGCCTTCAGCAGCATGGTTTCTGTTTGGCCCATAGTACCACTGCAGCTCTACTGGAATACACAGATTTTATTCACAAAGCCTTGTACCACATTCACATAGTTGGGTCAGTTTACATTGAACTGACCAAGGCTTTTGATACTGTTAATCACTCCCTCTTTCTAAACTCCATCCCTTCCCTTGGCCTCTCCCCTGCCACAGCTAGTTGGCTCAAAAGCTATCTCAAATCCAGAACACAACAGGTTAAAATAAATGATTCCCTACCGAGTAGTCTCACAGTTCAGTCTGGTGTCCCACAAGGGTCCATCCTTGGGCCTTTACTTTTCAACCTGTTTCTGAACACCCTACCTAAAGTCTGTGATGGCAACATAGTCCTCTACGCTGATGACGTTTTTTTCTCCAGCCACACTGATCTCCCCCTCACTAATAATCTCCAACTTAACTTCACATAAATCAAAACATGGTTTGCCAATCACAAACCACTAATGAAATTGCAAAGAGACAAAAATAATGCTATTTGCAAGCCTCCAAAATAAATACAAGTCTGCAAGTCTTACCATCTGTAATAACCTAAATCAACCTCTGGAGATGGTGCACAAATTTAAATACCTAAGAATCACACTTGACAGCTCACTGTCCTATGCCCCATACGTCGATTATATTTCCCAGATGGTAAATAGTAGACTTGGTGTCCTCTACAGGCATAGATACTGCCTCCCTCCTGCAGCCCTAAAACTAGCAGTCACCAGCTCTATCCTGTCAATCATAGATTACAGCCTAATCATTTACAGTGCTGCCACTGACACCACTCAAGCGGCTGACGATTGTGCTAAATAAGGCCTGCAGGTAGATAACTGTTGCTGATAAACACACTCATACTTGCAAACTCTAGTCACAAACTGAATTACTTCACTTACAGGGTAGAATAAAATATCAAATCTGTCTCTGCAAAAAAAGTTTAACTTGCCCTAACTTCTCCGGTCACCAAGCCCCTGCTTCTACCAACAGCAAACCAACACAACATACGTAGTGCAGCTAAACAGGTCTTCCTCGTCCCTCACTGCCGGACATCACTAGCCCAGTGTACCTTCAGTTACAGAGCACCAACTTGGTTACCTGACCTACCCCCTGAAATCCTCTCTGAGCCCAGGCTAGGCACTTTCAAATCTAAACTGCGTGGACACATTGCAACACTGTGTAAATGTGACTGTGCTCACTAGTCCTTATTGGCAATCTGTGTTACTATGACCCTGATCACTAGCTCCTATTTGCTGCTCCCTGGGTCCCTGTAGCTGCCAGCACCCCTTCCTCCTGTTACTCTCTGTTCCTGCCCCACAATGTGCTACCGCTGTTCCCCAACTCTTGCTTCTCACCTCCCCCACAACTTCCCCACAGCATCTCCAGCATGTTAGTTTTACTCCTTGTATTAACTCTTCAATCAACAAAGTCCACTAAATCTGGACTGCAATCTTGTTAGTTTCTTCTACTGTTAGTGGTATCTTCTATGGTTATAATGCTGTTTTGACAATCGTTATATTTGTTGTACCTCTTGTTCTCCCCTCCCCCCCTGCTGTATCTACACCATACTGATTGTGGTTTTTTATCTCTTAGATGACAATGTCTACTATATCTGGACTGAAATCCCGCTTGATTGATCTGTTGTGTATTTTATTGTTTATATTGCTGTTTTACCAATTGTATATCTTTGTACCACATGTTTTCCAAGTTGTTTCATTTTGTACCTGATGCCAGACTTTCTATTTTACCTCACTGTTATCTTTTTGATGTGAAACCTTTGTAAACGAACCCCTGGTTCAAATGTATTTGTAATCCTAGTAATAAATAAATAAATAAACAAAGGTTAATACAGAATACGGTGTATATACCCCATGTACTGTGTAGTAGGCTGAGAGGGTGCAGGCTGAGGAATACAATCACCAGCATCTTGTGCAAACACACAAAATAGGTAAATTGTCAAGGCAATCTGTAGAATATCAACAGAAGGCTCATACCATCTTGGTCCTTCTCGATCTCTCTGCAGCATTTGATACTCTAGACCATGGTGTGCTTTTGGAGTTCCTGCAGCTTCTGTGCAGGCTGTCAGGGACAGTCCTGGAATGGTTTTGATCTTTCCTCATGGGCAGGTTTCAGAGGGTGGTCACTGGGATTTATTCCTCTGACGCCCTCCCTCTGTCCTGTGGGGTGCTGCAGGGCTCCACATTGGCACCCATGTTGTTTGCAGTGTATTTGCTACCACTGGGAGATATCATTAGGAGATACAGTTTGTGTTTTTACTGCTATGCAGATGATACTTAACTGTATATGTCTTTTCTGCCAAGACAGGTTGATGCAGTTTCTGTGCTAAATAACTGTCTTGCTGAAATCAAGGATTGGATGAGCACCAGCTGCCTGAGACAGAATCCGGACAAGACTGAAGTGTTGGTGGTAGACCCAGGGTGTCCGGGGGTTGGTTTGGGTGCTGGGCAGATGTCAGGCCTATGTCTTGACAGTGTTTAGCTCACTACCTCAGATCGAGTGCATAACCTAGATGTTATTTTTGATGATGGTTTGACTCTGAAATCACAGGTATCGGCCGTGGTTAAATCTTCTTTTTACTATCTGAGGAATTTCGCTTGGGTGAAACACCTGGATCTGCTGAAGGACCTTCCAACATTGGTCCATGCCTTCATCACCACCCACCTGGACTATTGCAATGCCCTTTACCTAGGGCTTCCTGGGGTTGAGATCCATTGCTTGCAGCTAGTGCAGAACGCTGCAGCCAGACTGTTGACTGGTACATCAAGGTCCAGTCATATTATATCTGCGCTGTGTGGACTGCACTGGCTGCCTGTTCAGTGGCGGATCACCAATAAGATTGGCTTGCTAACCTTTAAAGCCCTACATGAACAGGGACCTGGCTACCTGAAAGATCTCCTGACTCCCTATTACCCACTTTGTCCTCTCTGATCTGCTGATGAGGGATTGCTAGAGATTCCCTGGGTTCAGTTAAAATCTTCAGATGCTCATGCCTTTTCCTTTGCAGCACCTTCCCTGTGGAATTCTCTACCTCATTGGTTAAGAGAGTGCCTGACCGTTGAGTTTTAAATCTATGTTGAAAACATACCTTTTTAAATTAGCTTTCCAGGATGATTTTTAACTACTTGTTATATTTATTGTTTTATCCTTTTCATGTTTATATACTGTGTTTTTGTAAAGTACCTTGCTTCTGGAAAGGCACTATGTAAATAAAGTTTTACTTTACTTTACTTACTTTAGAACCTAGATAGGCTGATTCAAGGTGACAGGAAAACTGGCAGTGGAAGTCTGACCATTAGAGGACAGAACTTCCAGTGTGGGACAGCAGAAATAGACAAACCTGAACATGTAATTTAACAGACCCCAGATAGGGAGCTGCAGGGCTACATTTTACCTGGTAACAAAAATTAACCACAAGACAGCAATCCAGCTAACACCTGAAACCTAGATTTATGCTGGGATTAAATAACAAACTGAACCCTAGTACATGTTACCAGGCCCCAGATAGGGGCTTGCACGGTAGCAGTTTGTCAGGCAACAAAATTAACTACAATACCGCAATCAAATTATAAAAAAAAGGCTATTTATGTGTTGAGATAGATAACAACTAGCCCCTGGTCATGTTAACAGACTTCAGATAAGGAGCTGCAGTGCAACAGATCAGCAGGCAGGAAATTATCTGCAAAACAGCAAACTGAGAAAACTGGTTATATGCTGATATTGAAGTAACAACTAAGCCCTAGTACATCTCTAAGGTGCATCACTAAATAGCAATAAGAGTGCATATTTGTCCTCTCCGAGTGTATGGGAGGCAGTGGAACAGGTAGTATATCCTATGGTTATTAACTAGGAACAAACAGCCCCAGAGATATAGGCAGCGGCAGCAGCAAGGGAGAACACAGAAACAGAGAATTTGATGACAGATAAGGACCACTTGGCCAATCTACTGCAGTCTGCCCACTTCTCCTTACCCACACTATTACTGCAGACTGTGCCCAATCTACAGCTCTTTCTCCATCCCCCACAGTCCTTTCCACTATGAATCCCTTGTGCTTATCCCATGCGTTCTTGAACCCCAACACTGCTTTCACCCCCACCATCTCTACTGGATGATTGATCCAGAAATCCATCACTCTTTCTGTAAAGAAGTATTTCCTCAAATCTCTCCTAAATCTACTCCCCCCTCCAGCTTCATAGCATGTCCCCTTGTTCTTTTTATTCATTACAAATCGGGTTTACAACCTTTGAGTCAGAGACTCATTTACAAAGGCATCTCATCGCGTGGGGGGGGCAAACATCAAGACAGTTATTACAGTGCAGATTAAAACAGAGGGTAACATTACAAGTGCAGTAAAAGGAACATTTAACATAGATACACTTAGGTTACATAATGTAGTAGTTTGTATGTTACTTAGGTTACATAATGTTACAAAATTGTGAGTTACACTCATGGATATAGTAGGTCCTCAGAGAAGACAGTGGGTTACATCCCTGTTTGGACCTAGTAGGGAAGGGGTAGGTCTGGGGGAGGGAGAGGCTGTCCAGTGGACGTTGTTGAGCCTGGGGCCAAGGCGGGCGGGAACCACAGGTTAAAACACGGGGTTAGTTGCACCTAGAACAGCAGGTATTAAAGATATGGTTCCGAAGGGCTCTACCAGTGCAATTATGTCAGGTTGATGTTGAACGACCCAGCACTGGAGGGCAGCAGATTTCTTTAGGAGACTGCAAATGTTTAAGGATGCAAAACGGAGGCCAGTTGCAGTACAGGGTTTAGAAGGGCTGGAAGCAATAGGTCCTGGGTTTGGGTGTACATTACAAGATAATAATAATAACAGTGTAATTATTCTGGTTAGTGGCCGGTGGCAATGGTGACCCTTGGGTCGACACCCAGCTGAGGACTTTAGAGTCAGGGTGCATGGGATAGATAAAGTGCGGAGGGTGGGAATGACAGGGGAGAGCTGGATCCAGGTCAGGCCTTGGAGGGTGGAGGGAGTGGGGGTGTTGGCAGGCTGGGGGTGTTGGGGGGTCACAGGGTGTGTCGAGGGTGGGGGAGGGCCGAGTCACTGTGGGGTAGTCTGGGGATGAGGTGCCTAGTGTGGAGGAAAGGTGCTCCAGTCTGTGTGAGGTCTGTACCAAGAGGGTGAAGGTGAGCAGACTTAATAATGGAGTGCAGGTACCCATAGCAGCTGAGCAGTTAAGGAAGAGTGCCAGGAGCAGTAGAGAATAAGGAGATGTGGAGCAGCTTTGGAATGGTTGGGGGAAAACCCCTTTAGTGGGCGAAAAGACTATAAGCTGCAAATGGGAAAAAATCAGTATCAATCAGTAGAAGAGGGAGGGGCAAAGATAGATGAATAGTGATAGACTGACCAAACAATAAGTGAAAAGAGACAGGAACTATATTGTGTTGGATTGGGTAAGTGTGCTTATAACTGGGCCCTCTAGTGGCTAAAGGATATAATCTGCTAATGGAAAAAAAAAAAAAAAAGAACAGGCAGGGAGGTTCTGAAGCAAGTTTTTTTTTTTGGGGAGGGCACTGCAGCAGCCTCAATGGGACACCAAGGTCAAGGGTGCAGCCCACAGACTTACTGCTCTAAGAGAAGGGGCACAGTGTGAGAAACACTGGCAAACAGAAGCAAGTGATATTCCTCCAGGGGTAGATGCCAAAATTCAGGGTTCCAACCCATACCTTGCTTGGAGGGTGAGCATCGGGCAGCTTCTCTTTGTTCTGCTTACCAAACTGCAGAATGCAGTTTGTTTGAGAGGAGAGAGCCCGAAAGGGCAGAGTTGTCCCCTGGTGAGATAAGGTGAGAGGATGAAATTAAATAGTAGGCTTGGAGGGGAGGGCAGTAAGAAAACAAAAGAGAAATTAACAGTTTGGGAGGGGCTGAGAATTAAACAGAAATAGTTTAAGCGGGGAAGTCCTGAAGCAAGTTAGGGGTTGGGGAGGACACTGCAGTATTCATGACAGGAGAAAGCAGTAGCTTCAATACAGTCGTGGAAGGGGCTTTGATTAACACTGGGGCACAGAGCTGAAAAAAAAATAAAAGAACAGGCAGGGAGGTTGTGAAGCAAGTTTTTTTGGGGGCACTGCAGCAGCCTCAATGGCACACCGAGGCCAAGGGTGTAGCCCACAGACTTACAGCTCTAAGAGAAGGGGCACAGTGCTCAGGGCAGATAGCAAAATCATAGTACCTTAAGACCTCTCTCAAAACTTAAATCAACTCTTAAGAAATCTCTACATCAGACTAAACATTACTTAAAGTGAGAAATCAAGAACATGTCTAGCAGAGGTCAGTCCTAGCATTAATTTCTTGGCAGCAGTTCCTAGAAGACTTCTGGATTGCTGCACAAAGTATGAGAAACACTGGCAAACAGGGGCAAGTGATATTCCTCCAGGGGTAGATGCCAAAATTCAGAGTTCCAATCCATACCTTGCTTGGAGGGTGAGCGTCGGGCAGCTTCTCTTTGTTCTGCTTACCAAACTGCAGAATGCAGTTTGTTTGAGAGGAGACAGCCCAAAAGGGCAGAGTTGTCCCCTCTTGAGCACTTTTTCTTCTGAGAAGTACTTCCCTCCTATACCTTTATTACCCCTGTGAGGTATTTAAAGGTCATTATCCTGTCCCTTCTCTGTTACAGTGTGTACATATTGAGGTCCTTAAGTCTCTCCTTGTAGGGCTTTTGATGAAGACCTTTCACTATTTTATTTGCCCTTCTCTGGCCTGCCTCTACTCTGTCTGTGTCCTTCCAGAGATGTGGTCTTCAGAACTGGACATGATACTTTAGGTGGGCTCAGGGTCATATTGCTGCAAACAAAAAACATGCAGCAATACATGCCGCAAGCAAAACAGCGGCACTCGCAAACAAAGTCAGGCACAACAGCGACCTGAATATGACAGCAAAGCCCCATTGAAAAGAATGGGACTTTTTACTCTGTCCTCCACACCCCCCAGAATTAAAATAACCAACTCTGGGGGATCGTGGTCTTTGGGGATGGGGAGAAAATCAGGAAGGGGAAATTACTTTTTTTTTTTTTAAATAAAACAACGTTGCAGCAGGAGGAGACCTGGTGGGAACCAAACTGCAGTCCCAGATCTCCTGCTCTGCCGTGTGCTGGTACCCTAGCCAATCCACCCTAGGAATAGCTCAACCAGCACTCCAGCACACGGCAAATCGATTCCTCCACAGGATGTCTGCAGAATAACTGGGTAGTGGTAATTCCCTACCGTTATTCTAACTCCTGTCCTGCCAAATACTTTCACGCTTCACACAGCGCAGTTCTTTTAGTGCTCTTCCTGGTGCGCTATTATGACTGATATCCTTTAGGTGAGGTCTTACCAGTGAGCCGACAGAGAGGCACCACTACCTCCCTCTTTCTGCTGGTGATACCTCTCCCTATGCACCCCAGCATCGCATCCACTGGCCCTCCCTACTGCCTTGTCGCACTACCTGGCCTCCTTAAGGTCATCCAATATGATCACCCCAGGACTCTTTCCTGCTTGGTGGTTGTCAATACCATTCCACCCATTTTGTATTCTGCCCCTGGGTTTATATACCCTAAGCACATTATTTTGTACTGTTTTGTATTGGAACCCAGCTGCCATACCCTTGACCACACCTCTAGTTCTCTCAGGTCTCTGCTCATCCTTTCTACATCCACTCCCCAGAGTGTCCACCCTATTGCAGATTTCGGTGTCATCTGCAAAGAGGCAGATCTTCCCTTCCAGCTCCTCTGCAATGTCACATATAGAGACATTAAAGAGGACCAGTCCCAGCACTGATCCCTAAGGCACCCAGTTGGTCACCCTCCCTTCCTCAGTGTGAACTCTGTTCACCACTCTCTGTTGCCGATCCCTTAACCAACTTTTTATTTAGTTTACCACTTTTGTACCCACTCCTGAGCTACCCAGCTTGCTTACTAGTCTCCTATGTGGAATGGTGTCTGAAATCTAGGTAAGCCACATCCACCACTCCACCCTGATCTAGTTTAAATCCTTTGCCACCCAGTCAAAAAAATCTATCAGATTTCATTTGACACAACCTCCCCCTTGTGAAACCATGATGCCTTGGGTCTTACAACTCACTGGGTTCAAGATATTCCACATTCCTTTCCTTCAACAGTGATTTCATTAACTTTCCTACCATCACTGCGAGGCTGACTAATCTATAATTGTCAGCCACCTCCCTACTGCCACTCTTGTGTAGTGGTACTACATCTGCCCTCCTCCAATTTTCCAGAACCACCTCTGTTTCCAGTGATCTATTAAACAGAACTGTCAGAGGTGCAGCCAGTATTTCCCTGAGCTCCCTCAATACCCCTGGATGTACCCCATCTGGCCCCATTGCTTTGTCCACCTTCAGATTAGCAAGTTCCTTTAGAATAGCCAGATAATGCAACAGGTTGAGTAATAAGCATAATAAACAATTTACAACTGGGCAGATTTGAGTGTCCAAGAGTCGATATAGAGTTCAAATAGGTTCACATACTGTAAAAAGAATAGACACTGTTGGGCAGTGTGGCCAGCCAATGGCTAACCCACCAGCTAACTCCCACAGTGTGACACTCTGCATTCTCACCCTTAGCACTATGGCCCACAGTGTGGCGGCCCATGTGAGGGCCAGAAGATCTAAAAGAGCAAAGGTCATGCCTTTCCTCCTTGATCAGCCCCACTGATTGGAGGGCTGGGTAAGGAGGAGGAGGAAGAGAGCAGTCCTGTAAGCAAGGACATGGCCCGATGGTTGAAGTGGCTACCTTCATCCAAAATCCAACATCTCTCAGTGATTGTAGGGGATGGGGGGGGTCCTTTGTGAGGGGCCCAATGTGTCGACTGGTGCTGCTGTGCTAGTGCTCCATGAAGCAGGAACACTGATCTTTGTTTAAGTGTTGGAGTTTCATGACCTCTTCTGGCCGTGCCTTTCCTCAGTGATCAGCCCCACTAATTGGAGGGCTGGAGCAGGAAGAGGACAGCAGTCCAGTGATAAAGGGAAAGGGCCCAATGGTGGAAGTTGCGTCTTTGCTCCAAAATCTGGTGTCCTTTGGTGATCGTAGGAGATGGAGGTGGGGGAAGGGGCTCCTTTACGAGTGACCTGATGTGGCTACTGGTGTGGTTGGGTTAGTGCTCCATGAAGTGGAAGCACTGGTCTTTGCTTATGTGTTGGAGTTTCATGCACCTCTTCTGGCTACGCCTTTCCTATGTGATCAGCCCCACCAATTGAAAGGCTAGGGCAGGAAAAGGAAAGCAGTCCAGTGAGCAAGAGACAGGGCCCAATGGCTAAAGCTGGTTCCTTGCTCCAAAATCTTATGTCACTCGGCAATCATAGTGGGAGGGAGGTGGATGGGGGCTTCCTTGCAATCTGCCCAGTATGGCTACTGGTGCTACTGGGCTGGTGCTCCATGAAGTCAGAGTGCTGGTCTTTGTTTAAGGGTTCAAATTTCACATGCCTCTTCTAGCTATGCCTTTCATCTATGATCAGCCCTGCTGATTGATGGGCCAGGGCAAGAGGTGGAGAGTGGTCCAGTAAGCAAGGAACAGGGCTCGATTGCAGAAGTTGGTCCCTTGCTCCAAAATCCAATGTCCCTCAGTGATCATAGGCAGAGGGAGGTGGAAGAAGGCTGTCTTACAAACAGCCCAGTGTTGCTACTGGTACTCTTGGGCCAGTGGTCAATGAAACAGGAGCACCAGTCTTTGTATAAGGGTTGGAGTTTCAACTGCCTTTTTTAGGCATGCCTTTCCTCCGTGATCAGCACTTTTACTGGAGGCTGAGGCAGGAGGGAGGAGAGCAGTTCATTTAGCAAGGGACAGGGCTTGATGACCGAAACTGGTCCTTTGCTCCAAAATCTGATGTCCCTCAGTGATCATAAGTGCAAGGACGTAAGCCTAAATAAGCACTTTTAATTACTGAACAGGGTAGAAGACAAGTAGCCTAAAGAAACTACTGTAAATGTCATTAAGAGGTCTTCTGTGATGAAACACAGAATTAGTTAGTTGCCATATTGGTCCCTGTAGGAACAGATCCAGAAACAAATGGTTTGATACCTTTTATTGGATCAACATAGATGTAACAAAAGAAAACAGTGCTTAAGTTTTCGGACCAATCAAGTCCTACCTTGGAAGCTTATGCCAGTTGCTCAGAAAATCATCATATTCTATTAACACCCAGATCATAGATTAAAAAAAACAGAAAGAATTCTCATTGGTTTAAAATACCTTTTTTAAACCATAACAGAGGTTTAAATTCAAGAAACCAGTTCAAGTCAGCTGGCTGCTGTGAAGCACTCCAAGATCAAATGTCAACAGAGGCAGAAAACATAAGGATTCCTTTTATCTGCCTATGTTGACATTTGATGTTGGAGTGCTTCACAGCAGCCAACCATCTTAAAGTTGCTTCTTGCATTTAAACATCTGTTATGGTTTAACAAAGGTATTTTAAACCAATGAGAATTCTTTCTGTAATTTTGTGTATGATCTGGGTGTTAATAGAACGTGTTTTTCTGAACTGGTATAAGCTTCTGAGGAAGCACTTGGTTGGTCCAAAAAGCTTAAGCACTGGTTTCTTTTGTTACATCTATGTTGATCCAACAAAAGGTGTCACACTATTTGTTTCTGGATCTGACACGGGGTTGGGGGATAGTCAGAAAAAATAACAGGAAACATTGTAACAGTTGGGGGAAATACTACAAGTCTCAATGGCTGAGAGGGACCTGGGGGTGGTGGTGGATGTCAAGATGAACAACTCTGAGACTTGTAGGAGGGCAGCAGCCAAGGCCAACAGGATGCTGGGATGCATCGCTAGGCGGATCACCTCCAGAAGGAGGGAAGTGATACTCCCTCTGTATAACTGCTTGGTGAGGCCGCACCTGGAGTACTGCATGCAGTTTGGAGGCCACACTTAAAGAGGGACATTAACCTCCTGGAGAGGATCCAGAGGAGGGCAACCAAAATGATTTGGGGCTTGGGGACAGGACCTATGAGGAGAGGCTCGAAGAGCTAAATATACACATTGGAAGAGAAAGGACGGGGGACATGATAGGGTCTTCAGGTACATGAAGGGGTAAATGGGGAGGAACAGTCAGGGTGCTCAAGGAAGGAGGAAGGGGCCACTAGAGGGCATGGGTGGAAGCTGGAGGGGGGAAGATTCAGGGGAGAAAGGAGGAGGTGCTACTTCACTGAGAGGGTGGTGGAGCCATGGAATGCACTACCTAGGGGGCTGGTGGAGGCAGAGACAGTGGAGGGGTTCAAGAGGGGGTGGGACAGGTACAGGGGAAGGGTTCTGGAAGCAAAATCCAATGCAGCAAGAATATCCGGAACTGGGAAGGGAGAAGCCAGAGAAGGCGAGGGGGACAGCAAGGTCAGCACCCAGGGTGGGGGCTGACCAAACGAGCAGACACGAAAGACCGTTAGGCCTATTCTGCTGGCATTTTAGTATGTTAGTATGTTAGTTGGTTTATAACTAGTAGTAGTAGTAAACTTTATTTATATAGCACCCAATCCCAGGGTCTCTAAGCACTTAAAGGATGAACAAACATTAAAATAATAATAAAGTATTCATGATAAACAATCACAATTAAAGTACAGATAATTATAAATAATCAAATATTTGAAATAATAATCCAAAGCTAGTCAGTAGGTGAATTTTCAGCAGAGTATTACAGAGTGCCATAAGCCTCCTGAAAGAGAGGATAGATTTCAAGCCTCTCTTAAAGGCATCCAATGAGGGGTCCTCTCTCAAGGTCTTGGGAACCATGTTCCAAAGGGCAGGACCAGCAGAATAATAGGCCCAGTCACCTGAAGATTTCAGCCTTACTCTTGGAACAGGAAGAAGCCCAGCCTCAAAGGAGCATAGGGGGTGAGAGGTCCGGTAAGGAGACTAAGTCACACAGGTAGTCAGGACCCAGACCATACAGGCTTTATAGGTCAGTAAACCAACCTTGAAAGTGATATGCCACTTCACAGGCAGCCAGTGTAATTCCCACAGGACTGGGGTTATATGACGTGACCTCAGAAGACCCATCAACAACTGGGCTGCTGTGTTCTACATTAGTTGCAGATGTCATAGGTCACCTCCACGCACCCTGAGCAATAGAGTATTGTAGTAATCAAGTCTAGAGGTAACAAATGCATGTACCAGTGAGGTCATGTTTTCAGTGGGAATCAAGGTTCTAATCCAGGCAATGCTCCTCAGATGATAAGCCATTCTGGACCACAATTAGTACCTGACACTCAAGAGTCAGCTCTCATCCAGAATGCCCCCCAGATTTTTTAACCTTAGCAGAGACCACTAACTTGGAAGAACCCAGACATAAACTTGTCTTCCTATTGGTGGCACCCACCCTCCCTTTCTGACCAGGCTTAATCATTAGTACTGCCATGCTGTCCCGATGGAGTCACAACCAGCTTGATGACAAGCAGTCCTGAATCTCAGCCAGGCAGAAATGTATTACCTCGATAGCCCCGGCATCCTGAATGCAAAAGACAGATACAGCTGGATATCATCCACATAACAGTGAAAACCCATTCTGTATCATCTAATGATCCCACTTAGGGGCAGCATATACACTGAAAACAATGTGGGAGAGAGGATCAATCCCTGAAGCACTTCACAGAGTAGGGGCATCAGGAGCAAGGAGAAACTCCCCATCACCACACTCTCTGCCTTGTCTCCAAGGTAAGACTCAAACCAATGGATGGCATTGCCAGTGATCCCACAGAACTCCATGAGCAGATCCAGCAATAGTCCATGATTGACGGTGTTGAAAGCCGAAGAGAGATCAAGGAGAATAAGAACCAATTATTCCAGTCAATCCCTGGCCCTGAGTAGATAATTCTGCATCCTGACCAATGCCATCTCGGTACTATGTCTTGACCTGAACCCAGACTGGAGAGGTTCATAGATGTCAAAGGCCATGAGGTGCTCCTCAAGCTTCAGAACCACTGCCCTCTCTATAACCTTACCCAAAAAGGGGAGGTTAGAGACAGGTCTGTAATTTGTCAAACAGGCAGGGTCCAAAGATGGCTTTTTCAGAAGAGTCTCACCAGAGCTACTTTTAATACCACAAGCCAGACTCCTCCAAAAAGAAACACTTGATCAGTTTGGTGAACACCAGGCCCAGAAACCCTACACACCAAACTATTAAACAAGTTGATCCTGGGTTCAGTTCACAGTAGGTGGGCCACAGTTCTAAAACCACCCTACAAACCTCCTCCAATTAAAACTGATCTAAACTTGTTTCAAACCAGTGGATGGCATCCCTTCCTCACCCACCTCATATGGCTGGATCAAGATTATCCAGATGAAGAGATCCCTGACTGAAATGAGGACACCCTGTCAGAGAAAAAAAACAAGAAAACTGCAGCAAGCATATGAATTACCTCTTACTGGTCACGGATAGACTGGATTTAAAAGTCTGTCCACCACCTGGAAGAGCTGCGCTAATCAGTTCCTCCCTGCAGCAACCTCCCTGGACAGGAATACTGCTTTCTTATGGGATATTACCCTTTGAGCCTCAAAGTCAGCCTGTCATTGTCAGATCTGGATCGTCTCCATCAATGCTCCAACTTCCTACCCTTTAACTTAAGCTCGCTAAGCTCCCCATCAAACCACGGGGATCTCAAACACCCAGTCAGGGGTCATGTACAGACTGGTGTGACTGAATCAGTCTGAGGAAATGACCTGATTAAAGGCCATCACCACCTCCTCTGATCCAATTACACAAGCAGCCCACATTCTCAAGAAAGAGTCTTTCTGGGGACAACCCCTTTAAAGGGTGGTAGCAAACCAGCTCCATAGGGCATGGACACTGGGGGGCCCCTGAAAGAGAAGCTGACTGTACAATGAGCCGGCCAACTAACCAGATCAATCCTGAGGCTACAGACCTCAAGCCCCATGAGAACATTAGGTCTAAGGCATGACCGTGCTGATGATTCACAGAGGTAAGCACTTGTGCAAGGCCCAGATAATCCATTAACTGGAGGAAATACTGACCAAACTGTGAACCTTCGTCATCAATACAGACAATGAAATCAATCAGAATTAACCATCTGGGCAACTCCAACACCAACCTGGAGATAAGATTCATAATTTTCTGCAGGAAAGTGCTCCCATTCCCTGGAGGCTGGTAAATGAGAAGGACCCTGCACCTGGGCCCAACCCACAGACATACATTCAAATGATGACAGTGTTCCCACTGGGTGCACAGTAAAACTCAACTCAGATCTAAAACAGATGGCCACTCCCCACATGATCCCTCCATGAGCTGTGCACAACAGAAAACCCTTCTGGGACAGCCACCTTAAAAACAGGGCTGGCATTATCCCCCAGCATGGTCTCCGTAATACAAGCCAGCTTGACTGAAAAACCAGACAAAATCAGCCATAATGGCTGTCTTGTTCCTCATTAATCTGTCATTACATAGCACCGCCTGTAGGGAATGGATGGAGGCTGCTGGCCTATTGGCTACTTGCCTGCTCAGTTCTGTGAAAACCCTGGGTATGGGAACCAAACATGTCAGGCCTCTGTCTTGGGCCCAATTTGCCCCAGAGCACCTCCGGGTCATCACCTAACTGATTGTGCTCCCCTGTTAGTCCACCCTGCTTCCCGCAACCTACCATCCCACTTCCTAGCAATACTCACCTCCCTACAGCACCTATATGCTACCTCTGAAAGGGGGTGCATCAAAAGGGTGGAGGTCCAGCAGCTGGGACTTGGTGTAACTAAGCCAAGAGGCCTGTTCTCCCTGGCACATGACACCTCACATGATCCTATTCATGCTACCAACTAGCCAATTAACCCTACCCTCACTATCTCCACCAAAAACTCTGCCAATTAAGCACACTCACACCTACCACACACAATACTACAAAATTAATTTACAATCACACACACAACCACTCATCAATACATTTCGCCCACCCAACCTGTGTCTTGATTTACTAATGAGGATCGATGCCCGTTGGTTTACATCATGACAGTCCATTGCTGTATTAATTTTATTTTGTCAAACAGGTATCCTTATCGTTTTAACAAAACAAACAAAAAAACTCCTTACCACATCTCTAAACTTTGCCACCAGTAAGATGGCCATCAATCATCTGTCCACTAGGCCAAAAATTGCATTTTGCATTCCCCCTCAAATTATTTTCATACTCTTCTCATTCCACTTTGTTTCACATATACATCACATTTTCTCCCCATCTAACTCCCTACATTTGTGTTTTTTGAAATGGAAAAAAATTATATTTAGCATTTTTTATTTTCTGACCTAGCTCAGCTTAAACACATGATAAAATATTCCCCACTCCAACAATTTTATGGGTAGGCATATTTGGAATGCAGTGTAAATCAATTTTAGAAGTGGTGAGGGGTTTAGTGTTCAGATCTTGGGAAGAGGGCAGGGTGCATATTTTCGAATGAGTGCAGGGTGTAAATTTCAGGAGAGGTGCTCAGCATACATTTTGGAAGGGGTGTGAGGTGCAATATTTATGAGAGGTGTAGGGTGCAAAATTTAGGAGATGTGCAGGGCATACAATTTGGGCAGGGTGAAGGTATAACTTGTGGGGGGGTGCATAGCCCAAAGGTTTGGACAGATGCAAGGGGCAAAACATGGGAAGGATGCAGGGCAAAAAGCTTCAGGAGGGTTGTGGAGTGAAAAAAATCAGGAAGGGTGTGGATCTTGGAAGGTATATGACATGCAAAATTCAAGAAGGGTGCAGGGTGCAAATGTTTGGCAGAGGCAGGGCACAAAATTCAGGAGGTTTACTGGATGCAGTGCTGATAGTTGGACACCAAGTTCCTCTGTCTCACTACACCTGCTGTTACTGGCTAATTGCTTTCCTCCTCAGACTTTCCTTCTTCTCTATTAGCAAAGTCCCAAGTGCATGGAAGCAGGTCAGGGTTCCCCTCTTTGCAAAGCTTGTGACCCTTCAGTCCTGGGTAATTACTGGCTTGTCTCTTACCCCTATTCTTATTACGCTCAAGAAGAAAGGAGTACTCCCCAACTCTTCAGTTCCTCACCTCCTCCTCCTTCCTCAGCTCCCCCTTCCAGTTATTCAGGGAAACGCAGTCTGCTAGGTCACGTCATCAGATTCACTGATTTTACGCTGAAGGGGTTGGTTCAGGGTTTACTAACAGTTACCTTTGTTGATCTAGCCAAGGCATTCGACACCGTAGCACTCCCTCTCCAGTTCCAAAAACTGGCAGTGAGATGCAGGTCTCTACTGGTATGCTGGTTCTACTATACCTGTCTGACTAGTATCAGTTGGTTCTAGTAGCAATTCTATACATACCAATCCTGATTAGTTCAGGAGTCCCTACATGGCTATGTCCTAGGCCTCTATTTGTTTTCCATTTTCATGAATGATTTCCCCAAAGCCTGCTTCACCATGCACATTCCCATGTATGTGGGTGACACAATGCTTTTCCTCAGTAGACCCTTAGTCCACAAGTTGGAAGGGAATCTTTAGAGAGTGTATGGCAACATTCAGTGCTGGTTATGCCTGAACCAGCTCTCTCTGACAGCTAACAAAATGGTCTCCAATGATTTTTGTTAGTAGGCAGAGGTTGACAAGGATCACCTGCACCCAAGTTTTAAGAACCCTTGATGACTCTTTGTTGGATGTGCCCTCCTCCAAATGCATTGGGCCAACACCTAGATCTCTCTCTCTCCAGACACAAAGATGGCTGCATTGGTAAGATACTAGTGAGTCATAAATAACGGTAATTAAAAGTAACTCAAGGCATGCTCACAGTTATTATGGTAGCCTGTGAGATAAAGGATAAAATTATGCGACAAGACATTGCTGGTTTGAAGGACACACTGAACCATTGTGTCCTAGTCTGGTTGTATTTGAAGAATCATGAATAAAGTGTTGCTTAAGAGTCTAATGAATCCTATGTATTGATTACAACAAAACAAGACAACGGCATTCACTCAAAACCCCTCCTCAAGTTCCTATAGGTGCACTGTACAGGAACAAATCCTGTATCTCTCTTTTTGCCTATCAAGAGATCATTTTCAAAATTGATTCTTCAACATGTGATCATGGGGATGTGGTCTATAAAGTGCAGCATGCATCTGCCCTATCTCAAATAGATCCCCTTTACCACTCCTGTTACATTGCCCAGAACTGCCCATGCTGCACCCGTCACTGTTCCCATACTCTACAGTATAGTAGCCTTTCTGTAACTTGAAGGCAGATGCATTTTTCACTCTGTCAGCCTTGTATCAGAATTCTGGTTCACTGCTATAACCTGATACCTTTCCTCACTCTTCTGTCTCTCTTCCTATATTCACTCGGGCCCTCTAATTCTTGTTGCTTCAAAACTCCCTTCCTCGCAACCTTTGCTGGACAGGCCTCCTTTACCTATTTACTTTCCCATCTGAGGAACAACCTTCTTTCCCAGTAGGCAAAGAATCTCAGTGTACAAGGGTTATCTGAAATTACATTCTTCCCAATTAGCTTCTCTCCCTATCTGTTCTCCCTGAAAGCCTTGCTCTGTGAGCTCATGGTTCATGTTCATTCTCTTGTGCTTAGTGTATTCTCCTAGAGTTCTAGCCCCAATATCCCTCTACTACATCTGCTCCAGCCAGCTACCAATGAACCTTCACCAGTCTGCTACAGTATCTGGAACCCTATTCTGATCTCTTTGCACTGTTGCAGGGGTAAAATGTCCATATTTTACATGAACAGTGTAACACCTGTTGAAATAGTGTACCTTTATATCAGGGTTTCTCAAATGGTGAGGACAGCCTCCCTGGAGAGGCCCAGCCTGTTCCAAGGAAGGCTCAAACAAGTCTGCAATGTGCTGCACATACATTTTGAATTTTCATATACATTTTGAGTTTTCCAATACATTTTGAGCTTTTGACAGTTTGTGCAAAGGGATGAAGCAAACTGAAAGATGATAATAGAAGGTGAATGTATGTATTTATTTACAAACTGGTAACAAGGAAAGGCACCCTGACCCAAGGCTCACTTCAGGTGTACCCAGGGAAGGGTAGGGAGTGAATATAATTCAGAAGGTAACCACAGACTAGTCAAGCAATACAACATGAACAGTAGTGCAACAAACAGGAACAATGAGCAAATAATGAGAGGGAACAACAGACCAATGTGACTGGTGGCAGAACAGCCCAACTACAAGTGTTAAGCAGAGCAGTACTAGGAGCAAGAGCAGGAGCAGGAGACAATACAATGATACCTGAGAAGTTTCATAAAAGTAGGATAAGAGGAAGAGAGGCAGAGGCTGGTAGGCAAGTTATTCCAGATAATAGGGAAAAATACAGAGAAAGCAGTCTGACCCATGAGAGTATTGCAACAAGGGTATACTGTTCCTTCAGTGAAAATGTTATGGTGAAGACCATTACAGGGGCAACAGTGACAGGTCACTGTAATGGTCATGCGGGACCCCGGTGCAGATTCTCTGGGTCTTGTGCCTCCTCCCAAAAACAACTCTGACTTGGAGTTGATTATGTTAAAGTCTGGGGGGGTGCTGGGGGCACAGCCCCAACCCTAAAAACACACTTTTCCTGATGGCGGAATGCCTACTGTAATTGCAGTCAACATACTGCTGTTGCTGTAAAGCTGGTCAACAGATTTTCTGTTGAACTAGCTTGGTGGAACCTGCAGCAAGGGGTAACAATGGCTCAAGAGTCAAATAGTGGAGTAAATAGGCTGGCCTGGGTGGGGGGGCTACAAGGGGGGAGGGTGATTACAATAAACTAAATACAATGAGAGCCAACTATTCAAAGTGTTACTGTATTCCTGGTATACTGTGCAAATTATGATATTTTTCTATGGGGAAGCCAGGATTATTTCAATATTTATGGGAAGCTCCATATCTTTTCCATGGCTTGGGGAGGCTCACTATGACAAAGTCTGAGAACTAATGCTTTATACACATGCACCTCTAAATGTCTGACCTGCACATACTGTATTCTCTGTGCATTGTCTCACTTCTATTTTATACGTATTGCCTAATTTGTGTCTGTATTTGCCTAGATTGTATTAGATTTTTCTGAATCCTCTTAGGGAGTTACTCACTTAATTCTACTGCTCTAACCCCTCCACTGTGAAGCTGTCATTGAGTACTTTGGCTTAAGGATTACCTAAGGGGAACCTGGGACAAAGTCCATGGGAAGGAGGAGTATAGAGGAACGAGACCTGAGACCTATAGGGTGACCCAATAGACCATGTGACTGGTAGGAGCATCTGACCCAGGGTATGGCAATAGACACAGGATAGCTTGGGTCTTATGCTGGTGTCAAACTATGCAAGAACAGTATAATTGTCTGTCAACATGCAGTTTTGCAAGGAGAGTGCACTCACAAACCAGGAAGCTATCCTGAACTCAGACAGAAAACGAATAAGTTCACTCCAAGTTAAAGACCAGTTCTGTGCTGCACTAATGTGCTACTGTCTGAATGTGTGTTTATAAAAAATGCAGCAAACAATTCTTACTGCTGGTATCCAGTGTCATCTGATGAAAGACCAGATGCTGCAATGCTTCAGTTAAATATCCAATTTTATTTTAAAACAACAAGAACAAGACAAGTGTAGTGGAGTCAATCTCTGCCCCAGTGCTTTGGGTACTACTACCCTTCCTCAGGAGGCATGGCTTATTACTTGCACATCAATATTTTATACAGTTCAATAAAATAGATTTTCACCAGATGACAATCAAAACTAGTGTTCAAAACAAGTTAATTAAATAAAAAAACACCACCAGGTGTGTAACATCAAAGTACAACAATTGTGTGTTAATTACAAAAAATGCAAACATTTTTGTCTCTTTAGCTACTAAGATTCTAAAATCAGTTTTTATTTTATATTTCAATTAGTAATCTTATGTCCAAAGGAAATGTTTAATTAAAATTATGTTATAGAACACTTTTAGTAGATAAAATGTAAGAGACCGAATTTGATTGGGCATTTAATTGTTAATACAGTTCTTATTTATCTCTGCTTATGCTTTATATTCAAGACTATTCTTTCAGAGTCCCTACATATATAAGGAAGCAAATATGTCCCATTTGTACAGGCTAGTAATACATGTTTTATGAGTAGAGCATAATAATAGTACAGATAGAAATATTAAATGTTAGAAAGAAGCAAATATACCACAAATATGTGCTGAAAATACAAAGAGCAAATTCAAACACAGACTTGTAGAGACTTTTTAGAGAAACAGAAATCAGGAAAAGGAAAACAAGGAGAGGGAAGAAAAGACAGATGGAGGCAAGGCAACAACAGGAATCTGAGGAGCAAGAAAGGACAGAACTCCAAATTGTGAATCTGTTAGAACATTTACTAACATGTAATCAGGAAAAGGTTTTGAGGAATGGCCCGATCATTTACACCCCCCCTCCAAGTGAACCATTTTGCTGTTCATGAGGATACTCATAAGTTTATCAGGAAAATAAAATTAAAATATTTTTTCTTGGAAAAAGGAAACAGCCAAAATACTGACAACATGGGAATTGTACTTGAGCAAGCTCTTACACATGCAGAAGTAGAAGCAGAGGACACCTATATGGAAGGTATGAACTTGGATAATGAACAGATGATGAGGGACGTTCATGCTCTTGAACAATTGTATTTTAAAAATGTGAATGAAGAAGGGAATATAGAAACAAATGGTATGGAAACTATTCAATTAGATATACAGTACCTAACCAGTCACAAGCATCATTTTCTATTAAGAAACAAAGAAAACAATATTTTAGAGGAAAACAATTAATTTGCACAATGAATACAATACTAATATCACTTCATTAAAAAAAAACAGTTGTAAAATAGGTACAAGAAATGTTAGAAAGGAATAAAAAACAAACAAAGAAATATAACAAGTAGAAAAGAAATGCAAGCAGTAACAGAACTTAAGGATCCTAAAAATGTGGCCGTTAAATCTTTGGATAAAGGGGGCAATATTGTGTTAATGGGAGCTGAAATGTATAAAAACATGGTGATGGATTTACTATCAGAGACACAGAAACTAAACTTGACCCCAGGTACACAATTTGTCTGTTAGAAGCTGAGAACCTTGCTACACTGCAAAGAACAAATTATAACTCCATTTAGGACCTGGAAACCTGGTAGGGTATAATACTTATTAAGAAAGGGAGCTACGCTTTCTACAAAAAGTTTCATTTTGTTTCCTTATTGGCATTAAGCAGAGAATTAATTGCAGGATTCCATTAAAAGTGTAGTAATTTTATAACCAGAGGGAGTGAGATACAACTGAATTTGCTTGATTGTTGGGGTTGAGACCTAGGATTTGGAAGTATATTTTGCAACATTTTAAAAGTGTCCTGCTGGCTGAGAAGTTAAATTTTTATCCCTGGTTTTACTGAAAGATTTTGTGTATTGGAATCAGACATAGCAGACTGCCTACATTGAAAGGCCTGCTTACATCACAGGTGTCACTAGTCAATCAATTGGCTCTGGGTGGGGTTTCATCACTGTGCTGTCTTAGGCATCCTTCACAGTTAGAAGCCAGTCACACTGACTTTGATTTGTCTGTTGGAAGCTGAGAACCTTGCTACTCTGCAAAGAACAAACTATGACTCCATTTAGGACCTGGAAACCTGGTAGTGCATAATACTTGTTAAGAAGGGGATCTACGCTTTCTACAAAAAGTTTCATTTTTTTTCCTTATTGGCATTAAGCAGAGAATTAATTGCAGGATTCTATTAAAAGTGTAGTAATTTTATAACCAGAGGGAGGGAGATACAACCGAATTTGCTTGATTGTTGGGGTTGAGACCTAAGATTTGGAAGGATATTTTTGCAACATTTTAAAAGTGTCCTGCTGGCTGAGGAGTGAGTTAATTTTTATCCCTGGACTCAGTAGAGTGGTTTGTGCAGGAGCTGTGGTCTAGTAAATTGTGGTGTTAGTTGAATTAATATAAAGGGCAATACTCACCAGGGTGGTGGAGCAGTTGTGTATTTGATTGTTTCTAACAGTCACCAGTGGCTGTGGACTACCACCCACACCACACCCCAGGTGTGGTATTCCTTATAGCCACAGTTCTGACATCACTTCCTCAACAGGTCTGGGGCAGAACTGTCATATCCTTAATAACCCAGCACAGTGCAAAAAGGGTAGGTACACACCACAAATAATAATAATAATATATATACATATATATATATATATATATATATATATATATATATATATATATATATATATATATACATATTGTGTATTATATATTATAAGGGAGAGGGACATGTGGGGAGTGGTGCAATACACTGGCTGTGGGCAGCAGTTTTCTGGGAGACATTCTGGAAACTGCATTGCTGTCCTATTTGCAGGCAACTGTCAGCACTGAGGAAGGAGGTTGCCCACCTCCAGGCTGAACTAGCAAGGACTAAGGAGGCCTCCCCTTCCAAAAAGCACCACTGCCACAACCACTGCCTCAGAGATAGCCAAGTATGAAGAGCAGTTGGACCACAGTGGGTTCTGGGAGGGTGCGGGTGGTTGAACAGAGGCAAAGCCCCCTAGTTGTACTTCTACACAAATCATATGCCATTCTGGCAGGGCAAGGTTCCTCTATGATGGCACCCTCAGTGGAGACCCAGAAGAATGCTGAGGACATCCACAAGGGAGACCCACAAAAGAGTGGCAAAGAACACCACAGGGGAAGGAAATGGCTTCTGATAGAGGACTATATTGTTAGGGGGTAAAAACTGGGAAAGGGAGAGAAGGCAGTAAGGTGCCTGCCTGGTGCCATGGCTTGGAGGGACAGGAAGCGAATCCTCAGGATTGCAGAAGCAGCATCACAGGAGAGGGAACTAGATATCATAGTCCACCTTTTGACAAATGACCTAGCTAGGCATGGGATCAGTGCAATGCAGAATTAATTTGTGGAGTTGGGGAGGGGCCTCAGATGGGTAGCAAGCACGGTAACCTTCTCAGGGGTGCTACCAGTCCATGGCAGAAGTGAGGCTAGGGTACTGCACACCATGCAGTTTAAAGGAGTAGTCCACCCAGAATTTAAAAAAACATATGTTATGTAGAGTGTTTTGATATGTATGTTAAATCCTAGTGTGTCCTTCCCTCTGTCTGCTATTTGGAGTTTTTTTCTAAATTGCCTGCTAGCTGTATGGTAGTTTTACGGCCCCTGGGGATCTCCATGACAAATAGTTTTATTGGCTTTCTTTCTCCCAGGATGCCCCCTGTCTCATGTGACAGTGATGTAGCCATGCCCTTGGATTTAGCATGTGTATTGTTTTAAAATTAGTTTAGCAACAGCAGAGCCTTGTAACTTCTTATCCAGGGAGCACAAATGGCAAGTTAGTTTAGCAGATACTTGAGAGCCAGCTAACTGGGGTTTCTGTAAGACAACAGCTACTAAATAGCTCTAATTCACTATTTTTTTCTCTGTTCATCAGGTCTAGCTAGCAGGAGTGTTGTAACATCAAAAACACTAATAATGAATTAAAGCTATTTAGTAGCTGTTGTCTTACAGAAACCCCAGTTAGCTTGCTCTCGAGTATATGCTAAACTAACTGTTGCCATTTGTGCTCCCTGGATAAGAAGTTACAAGGCTCTGCTGTTGCTAAACTAATTTTAAAGCAATACACATGCTAAATCTAAGGGCATGGCTACATCACTGTTACATGAGATGGGGACATCCTGGGAGAAATAAAGCCAAGAAAACTATTTGTTATGGAGATCCCCAGGGGTCGCAAAACTACCATACAGCTAGCAGGCAATTTAGGAAAAACCCCAAATAGCAGACAGAGGGAAGAACACACTAGGATTTAACATACATATCAAAACACTCTGCATAACACACGTTTTTTGCACATTCTGGATGTACTATTCCTTTAATGAATGGTTGCAAAACTGGTGCAGAGCACAGGGCTTTGGCTTCACTTGGGACTGGGGGTCCACCTGGAGAGATAAAGGTCTATACTGGCATGATGGTCTGCATCTGTCCACAAAGGGAACCAAGCTCCTAGGTGATAGGTTTACATGCTTCCTTGGCAAGCTTTTAAACTAGCCAAGGGGGGAGGCACTGATAAAAGGCAGGAAATTTCAAGCCTCCCCCCAAAAAACATGGCAGGTACTAAGGTAAACACTGAGGTACAGAGCTCAACACAGGGCAGGACAGGGGTAAATGGAAAAATAGACAAGGACAATAAGAGCAGGGATGGGGAAAAAAGGATAAAGCCAACATTAAATGGAGGGCAATGAGTACCAATGCCCGTAGTCTGGGAAACAAGCTTCCTGAGCTAGTAGCCCTGATGGAAGATGAACAATTGGATATTGTGGCAGTCATGGAAACATGGTACACTGAGAACCATGACTGGGATGTAAAAGAGGAGGTGGAGTAGCTCTATACATAAGGGAAGGGATCAAAGCTACAGAACTAAAAAGTAAAGGGGGAGGACAAGAGGCACTCTGGGTCACCTTGGAGACAGGGAATGGCATCACAGTCCGCACAGGGGTTGTATACTGACCCCCATCTCAAGGGGAAGAAATGGACAACAAAATGATAGAGGACATTCTCAAAATGGCTGAAAAGGGGGAGATACTGTTGATGGGGGACCTGAATATGCCAGATGTTAACTGGATAACATGTACTGCAGCCACATCCAAGAGCAGGGTCATTCTTGATGCCCTGCGAGGGCAGGCCTTAGACAGCTAGTGTTGGAACCCACTCAGGAGGAGCAATACTAGACCTGGTACTCTCAAATGGAGAGAGGATCACAAATTTAGAAGTTAGTAGACATCTGGGAACAAGTGACCACTGCACAGTGTGCTTCACAATAAGCACAGCCATGGAGACAAGCCATACAAAAACAAGGATACTGGACTTTAGAAGGGCTGACTTTGGCAAAATGGGTGAATACCTGAAAAATGCACTAGCAAATGACCAAAAAGGAGGGGTCGAAGAACAATGGAGAAAAATCAAAACTGCCATCATAGAGGCAACAAGCCTTTGTGTGAAACAAATAAAGAAAACAAAGAGGAGTAAAAAACCACTATGGTTCTCAAAAGAGGTGGCAGGGAAGGTTAAGGAGAAAAAGGCTGCATTCAAAAAGTATAAGGAATCACAGAAGGAGCACGACAGGGAACTGTATCAATTAAAGCAGAAAGAAGTGGGGAAGGCAGTCAGACTAGCAAAGGCCCAAACCGAGGAAAAAATAGCCGACTCAGTTAAGAAGGGGGATAAAACCTTTTATAGGTACATTAGGGAGCATAGAAAGATTAAGGGAGGGATAGTGAAGATTAATAAAGGAGAGGGGAGGTGGGCAGAGGGAGACAGTGAAAAGGCAGAGATACTGAATGAATACTTTTGCTCAGTATTCACAAAAGAAGATGAGGAGGAGTTACCTAAACCAGACAATAGAAGCACTCTGGGTAGGGGTGTTGACACCAATCCATTCACAGAAGAAAGAGTCCTGACAGAACTCCTAAAACTCAAGGTGGACAAAGCAATGGGGCCTGACGGGATTCACCCCAGAATCCTAAAAGAACTAAGGGAGGACCTAGTGACACCACTGACCACCCTTTTTAACAGATCATGGCAGGATGGGGCGGTACCTGAGGACTGGAGGAGGGCAGATGTGATTCCCCTTCACAAAAGTGGGAGCAAGGCAGAAGCAGGAAACTACAGACCTGTAAGTTTGACCTCAGTGGTAGGGAGAATGATGGAATCACTTCTGAAAGAAAGAATTGTTGAGTACCTAGAGGCCAGAGGGGCACATGACCCAAAGCAGCATGAAATTACAACAGGAAGGTCATGTCAGATGAATCTAATTGATTTCTTTGACTGGGTGACCAAAGTAATAGACTAGGGAGGGGCTGTGGATATGGCCTACCTAGACTTTAGCAAGGCATTTGATACAGTCCCGTACAAAAGATTAATAATCAAGTTAGCCAGCCTGGGAGTGGGTCCCAGGGTGGTAGCCTGGGTAGCAAACTGGCTGCACAACACGACACAGAAGGTAATAGTGAATGGAACACATTCCGAAGAAAGAGGGGTTACTAGTGGAGTACCTCAGGGCTCAGTACTGGGTCCAGTCCTTTTTAACATCTTTATAGGTGACATTGCAGAGGGTCTGGAGGGAAAGGTATGCCTCTTTGCAGATGACACAAAGATCTGTAACAGAGTTGATACAAAGGGGGAAAAGATGAGAAAGGACTTGGCAAGGTTGGAGGAATGGTCAGACATATGGCAACTTAGATTCAATGCAAATAAGTGCAAAGTAATGCACCTGGGAAACAAAAACCCAGGAGAAGAGTACACAATAAGCAGGGGAGGTACTAACAACAACAAAATGGAAAGGACCTGGGTAGTATCATCAGATGACCTAAAGGTGGGTAAGCAATGTGAAAAGTTGGTAAGGAGAGCCAGGGGATACTGGGATGCATAGAAGGGCATCACAAGTAGGAAAAGAGAAGTGGTTATCCTCTGTACAGACAGTTGGTGAGATCCCATCTGGAGTACTGTGTGCAGTTTTGAGACCTCATCTATGCAAGGACATAGACAGGATGGAAGCAGTCCAGAGGAGGGCAACTAAAATGGTGCAGGGTCTGCAGCAGAAACCATATGAAGAGAGACTGAGAGAGCTTAATATGTATACTCTTGATGAAAGGAGGACAGGGGACGATGAGAAAACGCTCAATACCTAAAGGAATCAACAAATTCCAGGAGGGTAGCATCTTTCAGAAAAGAGATGTAAGAACAAGGGGCACAATTTAAAGATAGAGGGGGGATGGCTCAGGGGTAATGTGAGGAAATTTGTTTTCACAGAGAGAGTGGTGGATACATGGAACAGCCTTCCTGAGGAGGTCGTTGGGTCCAAAACAGTGGGGGAATTCAAGCATGCATGGGACAGACACAAGGCAATTATAGTGGGGGGTTGCAGGAAGTAGGCTGTTGGTTAACTAAAATCTGCAGCTTATCCAGTAGGTAGGGAAATGGGCAGACTGGGTGGGCCAAGTGGTCCTTATCTGCTGTCAAAGTCTATGTTTCTATGTTAATGAAACTATTACAGGATGCTCTTACTAGAAGTGATATCACCGAAAATTAATTTAAATTCATATGGCCAAAAAATTGCAAGATTGCTAGTTTCAATGCCCTTCCCAAAATCTACAAAAACTTGCAACATCCACCTGGGAGGGACGCACCAAGCGAGGTCAACAGTGAAAATGCCGACCTCCTGCATAGCAACGGCACAATACTGACACAGGTATTGTGCCGCCCATTCAACAAGTGTTTTCTGTGGAGGGCTGTGCCCTCCACACCCTCCATGCGGGAGGCTCTGCCCCCTGCATCCCCCAGACTTTAGGATTATCAGCTCCAGGTTGGAGTTGATCTGGGGAAGGGGCAGAACACTGAGGGAAAGCAAAACATGGAAAAAGGACCATTACAATGATTGTCACCGTATTGGTCTTTTTTCGTGTTTCGCCATCGGGGTGTCGACCTGAAGGGGTGCACTGACCTGGGAGACTTATTGTCTGAGGTACCGACTAATAGAAACACTAGGCCAATTAGTGGATTTTTTCTTCAGAAATGCATACCCAATGTCAGCTCCTTTCTAAAAGATACAACAGATGTACTAGCTAAAGTAAAAGAGGCTAACTGGCAAGAAGTCTTTCTACTTGCTTCTGTGGATGTAAACTCACTTCATACATCCATAAGGCTTGAGAAAGGAATTGATGCATGCAGATACTACTTAGAGAATCATAAAGATAGAGATCAT
The DNA here is from genome assembly GCA_016271365.2 of Neoceratodus forsteri. NCBI lineage: Eukaryota > Metazoa > Chordata > Ceratodontiformes > Ceratodontidae > Neoceratodus > Neoceratodus forsteri. The sequence continues at coordinate 236,568,069 of CM057449.1, read as the reverse complement.
ATGCCTATACAATTCCTTATGGACAGCCTAGCATACATACTGACACATAACTCCTTTGAATTTAATGAGGAATACTATGTTTAAAAATGCAGTACAGCAATGGGTGCCTGTATGGTACCCAGTTACGCAAACCTATTCTTAGGATATTGAGAATAGGTGTGGATTTTGAAAGAAAGAAATAATCCCTATTTTGATAAAATATATAGATTGTATAGGTTTGTGGATGATATCTTATGCATTTGGAAAGGAAGTGATCCAGAATTTAAAGATTTTGTAGAATGGATACATAACAACAATCTTAATCTGTCTTTTAGTTATGTAGTGAGCCAACTGGAAATCAATTTACTAGATCGCACCATATTTGCATCAGATGAAGGAAAAAGCATAGGAACTAAATGTCATAAAGAAACAGCCACAGATTCACTTTTAAAGTATGAGAGTACCCATTCAGTCACTTCTAAAAATTATCTTCCGTATGGACAATTCCTTAGGTTGTTTAGAAATTGTAGCAGTACTTCTGACTTTGATATCCAGGCAAATGAACTAGGAGAGGTTCACATAGAGGGGTTATGATGAAGTCCTTTTAAAACAAGCTAAGGAAAGAGTTATGGAATTAGACAGGAAAAAACTTATAAAAGTAAAAGACAAAGGAAACAAAAAAGGCACGTCTGAAAAAATTACAACCTTTTCCATAGAGTATAACGATATGGCAGGCAGAATAGTGAATGCTATATTCAGAAACCGATCCAGTTTGCAATCTCATGACATGCTAGCCATGGCTAGGGGACTCAAACCCAGAGTGACCTTTAGAAAGGCACAGCACCTGACAGACATGTTTGTACAGTTACATAGCAGGTACAAAGAAACTCCAAAACAGGGAGAGGGTGGTTCCCTGAAAACCCTACAGGTTTCTACAAATGTAAGAAGTGCAACATCTGTAAATATTTAAATGCAACGAAGAAATTTCAACATCCAAAATTTGAAGAGATCTGTGTAGACATCAGGGAACTCATAACATGTGACACCCCTTTTTGTGTATATGTACTTTGGTGCACCTGTAGCTTAGTTTATGTAAGTTGCACTATGCACCCTCTTAAACAGAAGGTGCAGAAACACATCAGATTTGTGATAAATGCAAGGACAGATATTCCAGTTGGTGTACATTTTATTGAATATCATGATTCAAATCCTATGAGCATCACATTTGTGGGCCTAAAGCAAGTACCAGCTTCTAACTATGGGGGTAGCAGAAATGATCTCTTATTAAATAATAAGAAAGAATGTTGTTGGATATATACCCTCAGATCTGTCAAACCAAATGGATTAAATGATTGATCCTTAAAGTTCCCTGTCTGATATAAAAGAAACAAGGTTTAACCTTAAGCAGTCAATTTGACCTTCTAGTGATATTTTAATTAAAAACATCGGGGATAGAATATGTATGTGAAAGATGTAAATGTTAAACCAAATATATGATACCCCCCAAGATAACCCTAAAGTCTTCTATCTGATATGAAACAAGGTTTGACTTTCAGCAGTCAATTTGACCTCCCAGTGATATGGTAGTTAAAAAAAATCTAATGTGAAAGATATAAATGGATTTTAGAAATGTTGAAGTAATTGTATTATTTGTATGATATCATTGATAAAATTTTCTTATTCATTCTTTTCTGTTCTTTTCTATTTCCAGGGATTTATGATGGCTATTGTGCTACCATGGACAAGGTGTTGATCAAACTGATTTAAGTCTAGAGTAATGCTCAGATCCACCACCGTTATAAACAGCACTAGCCTCAACCTCTGTCTACAAGTATTTGTTTTAATTTGCTCTTTGTGTATTCAGCACATATTTGTGATATTTATTTTTCTAACATTTAATATTTTTATCTGTACTATTAGTAGGCTCTACTCATAAAAAACGTATTACTAATCTATACAAATGGGATATATTTTGGGGAGTTCTGGGGCTCTCCGGCTCATGCCAGTCTCTGTGGTCCTCCTGGGAATCTAAGCATGTGAGAGCAGGTCCAGCTCCACAGTACTGAAAATCCCCTTCTGGAACCTGATAAGAAGGGCAAAGGCTAAGCTGCTGTTTTGTGGACTGGAGTCTGGGGTATGCATGCACACACTAGCAAAGTAAATCCCCATGAGAAGAAATCCAGAGCTCCCAAGGGAGAGAATTGATGCAACTGAGTAGAGTTGGTTTGAATTCCACCTAAGGCTCTCTCCACACAAGAGAACTGTTTTTGAAAACCGTTTTCTACACCAGTTCACTTAAACCATTTTACTGCATGCACGCTATGCAGTAAATATACTTGAAAATGGTGTAGTGTGTCCACACTGATGGTGTTAAAGCAGTTCTCCCTGTAATCATTTCATATTAATTCCAACACAGGGAACTATGCTTGCCTACCCCCACTGCAGCTATAACTGTTTTAGCATAACCACTACAGTTTAATCCATTTTTACTCCTGTCCAGACATGTGAGCAAAACTGCTAGCTCTGAAACATTTTAAACAAACTCTGGTCAGAGCCAATATGGCTGTGGAGAGCTTTTGGGACTGACAAGAGTATTGAAAGGGTATACAGTGCTCTTGCCACACTGGAGTCAGCTGTAACTAGTACTGCAGCAATTCCCGATTACAGTACTGCGCATGCATGGTGCTCGCACTTGCGCAGTTTGCCCAGGAGTCAGCCATGTGCAACATGACAACGCTGACATGACTACTTGAGCAGGATATTCATGCATGCACAGTTTAAGTCAGTGCTGCCATGTTGTCACAGTGGTCATCACTTCCGCAGTTGCAGAAAGTAGAAAAAGTGCATCGGGAAAGGAAGGTGTTTATGCGGCCTGCTGAGTGGAAGGGCTGCATAAACAGAATCACTGGAAATTATGCCGGAGCACTGTGGTAGCACATCAGTCAGCAGTCTGATCACATGATTCCAAAGTACTCTTGCATAAATTTGATGATGGCATAACATCTGTAGAGGTTGGCCCATGCAGTTGTAAAAATCAGACTCAGGAGACTATTAAACTAGAGATCTGATCTGGGACTTGCTTGTCATCACAGTCACTTTCTCAATCTTTTCTAATTAGTAATTTCTGGGTAAATGTGCCTTAACCATATTGATCTCATGCTGCTAGACTACTTCTGGTTTCCCCCTGATTGTAGTAGGTGGGGGTAGTAGCAGTCTTGAAGTGGTAGCTGCCAGTGGTGGCATTGTTTGAATAAAAGCGGTACCCATGCTTGTATGCACATTTTAGAAATGACCCCTTTCTTTGTTTTTGCTGTAAATAATTTGACCCCTTTAATACAAAAGCAAGGAGTCAGTTATAGCCTCCACCTACCTCCCCCCTCCTTTTTGCTTCAAGTAAGGAACGTGATTATGGGTTTGCATCAGATGTACAGTGGCAGCCATAGATGCATAATATTGTTAAACAGTAATCAACTGTATGTAAAAGCTTTTCTTTAATGTGTGCTTTCTTAATGTTGTCAATACCACTCCACCTATTTTGTACTCTGTCCCTGGATTTCTGTGCCTCAAGTGCATTATTTTACATTTTTGTGTTGAAGCCTAGATGCCATACCCTTGACTACTGTTCAAGTCTTCTAAGGTCTTGTTCATCCTGCTGCAGATCTTGGTATCATCATGCAGAGTCAAACCTTCACTTCTTGCTTCACTGAAATTTCAGTTATGAAGACAATAAAGAGGACTGGGTCCAGCATTGATCCCTGAGGTACCCCTTCTCATCACACTCCCTTCTATGGAGTGAACTCCATTTACTGACAGCAGCTGTCAGCTATCCCCCTAACCAATTTCTTACCAAACAGCAACATTTTCTTCTCTCTGAGCCAACACAGTAGGAGTCATGCAAAACAAATATAACTTGCTCGGAAAATATTTAAGTTACACACACACACACAGCACACACAACTAGCAAGAATGTTGTTCAGGACAAAATGACCTTTCAAATGAGTTTATTCACCAAGCTGCACTAGTTATATTTTTTAAAATATGGGCATCTGATTACCTGAATTTTCATTTTTCTTCACTATTTTCATCTTTTGGATGGCTATATTTAAAAAAAATATATAATGAATTCAGCTTAGTGACTACCCTCATTTGAAAGGCATTTTTGTCCTGAACAACATACTTGCTAGTGATGTATGTGTAACTTGTATACTTTCCAAGATATTTACATTTGTTTGACATTACTCCTAATGTGTTCACTCAGCTGAAAAAATGAGGCTGTTTGGAAGCACAGTAGGAGTCATATTAACACACTAAGAAGCCAGCAGAAAAAGGCCATTTGGTCTATCTAGTCTGCTCATATTGCAGGGTCCAGAGCTTGAGCTACTGTCCCTGTCCCCTTCCCATTCCTCCCTTCCTCTCTACCCATGAGCTTTACTTTCCCCCGTGCCTATCCCAGCCACTCTTGAAGCTGCCCACTGTGTTCAATGAGATCACCTCCTCTGGCAGCACAATCCAAGCATCCACAGCCCTCTCTGTGAAGAAGTGCTTCCTGACCACCCTCTTAAACCTCCCAGCCTTCATCTTAAGACTGTGCCCCCTTGTGTTACGGTTGCCAATTTTAAGAGACCCTCCTTATCCACCTAATTTATACCTTTAATGTACTTCAAGTCCCAGTCATGTCCCCCCATATCTCTCTCTCTCTCTCTCTCTTCTGTCCTCAATGGAATACGTGTTCAGTGCCCTCAACCTCTCCTCATATACCTTACCCTGCTGACCTGCTGTCATCTTTGTAGCCCTCCTCTGTACCTTCTCCAGCAGGTTAATGTCCTTTTTGAGGTGTGGGCACCAGCACTGAACTCCATACTCTTGATGTGGCCTTAGCAGAGACCTGTACAAGGGCAGTATAACCTCCTCTCTCCTACTACTGATCCCCCAGCAATGCATCCCTGCATCTTATTTACCCTTGTTGCTGCTTTCTTGCACTGTGTGGAGTGCTTCAGGTCACTAATGATCATCGTTTCCAGGTCTCTCTCCTCCTCCTCTGATGCAGATACCAGGACTCCTCCAAGACAATACTATTTCTTGGGATTCTTGGTTCCAATATGCATAACTTTGCATTTCTTGACATTGAAGCCAAGATGCCAGATCCTAGACCACCTCCCCAGCTTTTCCAGGTCATCATGTAGGTCCTGTATCCCTTCAGTTGTGTTCACTCTCCCACAGAGATTGGTGTCATCAGGAAATAGGCACATTTTGCCCTTTATACCATCCCGAATGTCATTAATGAAGACACTGAACAACACCGACCCCAGTACCAAGCCCTGTGGTACCCCACTGGTGATCTCTTTGGTGCCAGATAACTCTCCCCCCACAACTATCCTGTGGGTTCTGTCCCTCTGCCAGTTTTCCACCCATCTGGCCATCTTATCCCCAACCCCAAGATCCACCAATTTCCTGATCAGCCTTTGAGGGGTACAGAGTCAAAGTCCTTGCTAAATTCTAGATAGAGGATGTCTACCATTTGGCCCCTGTCTACTGTCTTGGTGATGCAGTCAAAGAAGACAATCAGATTTGTTTTACACAATCTCCCCCCCCATGAACCCATGCTGCTTTGAATCCTGTAGACCATGCTCCTATAGATATTCCACCAACCTTTCCTTTAGTATGGTCTCCATGAGCTTGCCCACAATCAAGGTCAGACTGACTGGTCTGTAATTCCCTGGGTCATTCTTGGGACCGCTTATGTGAAGGGGCACCACATGTTTTGTTCTACAGTCCTGCAGTACCAAGTCTGATTCTAGTGAACTATTAAATAGGTCTGTCAGTGACCCTGCCAGCTCCTTGGCCAGTTCCCTTGGTACTCTTGGGTGTACTGTCTAGGCCTGGTGATTTGTCCACCTTTAATGCTAGCAGCCCATTCCTCACTCTATCCTCCTCTATCACTACATCTGTGTTCTCCTCTCACCCTGCTCCTCTTCTCCCTCCTGAAGGCACTGGTCCATCCTTCTCCCTGATGAAGACAGAACAGAAGTATTCATTTAGTATCTCTGCTTTTCCACCATTATCCTCCACCCACTCCTTCCCTTTCTTAAGCCTAACAACCCTTCCTTCTTTTTCTTTTTTTGAGATTATTTATGCTCCTCATGCTCCAATGGCCCTCTCACTCTGGGGGAGCCCCAGCCCCATCACCCTGGCATCTACCATCTGGCGCTAGTGCTCCAGAGCTTGGGGTTGGCAGAGGGTGCCCTCCCACACCAAGACCAGATCAAGTGTTTTGCACTGTGGCTAGCCAGGTGTGGGGCCTGCGAGCTCCCCCATCATCCACCGGGAGCTTTTTCTGGTGTACCCCACAGCCACATGGCATGCAATGATGCTTGTGATGGGGTTGCACACACTCCCAAGTACACCTACATCAGGCATCTGCTGCACACTGTACCCATGCTGTAGCGGCTCCATGGTGCTGAGCCCCAGCTTCCACCAGGGGTTAGGCACACACCAGCCACTGAACTCCCCCTCCCCAGAGATGGAGTGCAGTCCATCACATGCTCGATTCATCTCCAACCCAGCCAACCCCTGGTGACCCATGCTCATTCCCAACATGAGTTGCTGGCATAGGACGAGGTAAGATGCCAGTATCTCAACCCTCAGCACCACCGGGCAGGCCAATCCCTTCCTTCTTGTCTCTTTTTTCACTTATATAGCAAAAGAAAGATTTCTCCTCCTTCTTTATTCCTTCAGCTATCCACAGCTCCTTCTGTGCTTTAGCTTGCAGGACTTCCTTACTTGCCTCACTAGCCAACCATAGGTAATTTTCTCTATCCACCTCTGTCTTGGTCTTCCTAAATTTTTAGTAGTCCAACCTCTTTTCCCTTACTGCCTGGGCAACCCCAGAACTGAACCAGCTGGGTTCTTTGGCCCTTGTGTTCTTACCCCTGAGCATAATGCACTCCTCTGCGGCAAGCAGTATTCCTTACTTAATGATGAACCACCTTTGGTCCACCCCTATATCTGCTCTGATGTCCACCAGGAGGCTCCTTAGTACTTCATCCATATTCCTGAAGTTTGATCTTCTAAAATCCAAGATTTTGGTCTTAGTCAGGATGCTTTCCCTTACCATATCTAACTGAAACCACACTGTTCAATGGTCTCTCCCACAAAATGGTTCCATGACTGTTATTTCCTGTGCATGCTCCTTATTTGTTTGGATAAGATCAAGCCCTGCCTCAGCTCTTGTTCATTCTGTGACACCCCAAGTCAGGAACTCACTCTGCAATCCTTTCAGGATTACCCAACTCCTAGCACATCTTGCTGATGGTATTCTCCAGTCCACCTTGTGCAGGTTAAAGTTCCCCACAGTTACCACCACTTTTTCCCTGCAGCTTATTTGTGAGCTCAGTTCTCTGCCCCCCCATCCTGGTTGGGTGGTCTGTACACCACCACCACCAACCTCACCTTTTTCCCTTTATTGGACCTTAATTGAACTCATAATGCCTCCACCTCCCCTTCCTCCGACTACTCCCTTATGCAAGTTATTCCCTCCTTAATATAAACTGCCACCCCTCCCCCTTTCCAACTACCCTGTCCCTTTATTATAGTTTATATCCATGGATAGCAAGGTCCCAGTCATGGTGTAGTGATGCCCAAGTCTCGGTTACTAGCACTATGTCCACCCATTATCCTTCACCACTCCTCCACTTTCTTAAGCCTAACAATCCCTTCCTTCTTGTCTCTTTTTTCACTTATGTAGTGAAAGAAAGACTTTTCCCCCTTCTTAATTCCTTCAGCTATCTGCAACTCCTTCTGTGCTTTAGATCACTGGACATCCTTACTTGCCTCATTAGACAACCTTAGGTAATTTTCCCTATCCACCTTGCTCTTGGTCTTCCTGAATTTTCTACAGGCCAGCCTCTTTTCTCTTACTACCTGGGCAACTTCAGAACTGAAACAGCTGGGCACTTTGGCCTGTGTGTTCTTACCCCTGAGCCTAACACACTGCTCTGTGACAACTAGCATTCCTTCCTTAATGATGAACCATCTTTGGTACACCCCCATATCTGGTCTGATTCCTGCCAGGTGCCTGTTTAGTACCTAACCTATTTTTCTAAAATCCAAGATTTTGTTCTTAGGATGCTTTCCCTGCCCATATCTAATTGGAACCACACTGTGCAGTGGTCACTCCCACCCAATGGATCCCTGATGGTTATTTCCTGTACATGCTCCCCATTTGAGAGCACAAGTGCACTTTGGTAGGCATAATCCACACACAGAATACTTGATGGTAGGATTTAGACCACCCACTTCTACAGAGGATTGAGATATGTGGGCCATAGTCAGTGACTCCCTGCAGCAGACAAGTCAATGCAATAAAGCAACAAAATGCACTGAAGATAATGGGTTTTATAAGGAATTGTTTTCACAGCAGGCAAAGCAAGGTGATTCTGTCACTGCACAGATCCCTAGTGAGGCTTCACCTGGAGTGCTGTGATCAGTTCTGGAGACCTCACCTGAGGAAAGACCTAGACAGACTATCTCTAAATATCTATTCACTGAAATCCAGAAGGGAGTGTGGGTACATGATTGAAGCATACAAGTTTCTCTGTGATATAAAGAAGGTAAACTGTTATGTCCTATTTGTACAAAATAGAGATGCAGTCACTAGTAGCATGAGAAGAGGTTGGTAGGATGCAAATTCCCTTCAAGGGTTTAATTGGGACTGGGACAGAGCAAGTGGAATCCTATTCTCCAAGAGGGGCAGTAAGGGTTTGAGGTGTGGTAATTGGGGGAAGGGGTACAGTACAACAAAGATTATCTTCAGAAGCACAATCTTCTCTCTTGCTCCCAGCATGGTTTCTTCAAAGGCCTCAGCACTTCCACCGCAATCCTAAAACTCACAAATGACATCTGTGCTTCTATGGACTTGGGCCTCCTCATAGGTGTGGTTTTCATTGATTTAACTAAGGCATTCAATCTAGTTAACCATCCCCTTCTCCTTGTGAAACTACATTCCCTAGACTTCTCTGTCAATGTAGTGGCCTGGTTTAATAGCTATCTGTCTGACAGGAAACAGGTTGTAGCTTTCAACTCAGCCATATCTGATCTCTCATCTATATACGCTGGCATTCCCCAGGGCTCCATACTTGGCCCCTTGCTTTTCTCAGTCTTCATTAATGACCTCTCACCGCATGCACCAACCTGTTTATCCCTGCTCTATGCGGATGACCTTGGCATTTACCACAGTGCAAGAAATATTTCTGATATAAACCACTCTCTTGCCTTGGATTTCTTAAGTATTAAGTCCTGGCTAACAGAGAACAATCTCATTCTCAATACAAGCAAGACACATTCCATGCTCTTTGGCCCACCTGCCAGACTTAAAGCAAACCAAAGCTCCCTCAAAATATCATGTGCTGATGGTTCCCCACTGGTTAGCACTTGCTCCTTTAAATATCTGGGCATTCTGCTTGATGAATCTCTAGATTTTAACCTGCACATCACCACCACCTGTAAATCCATTAATGTTAAGATAGGAGGTACCTATCGCACTAGCTATGCCCTCACCCTATTGGCTAGGCTAGCTGGCTCAAGGCTTTCTGCTCCCAGCCCTGGCCTAGGGCTCGGCCATCTACCTCTCTACCACAAAGACCTCCCTCCATAAATGGGACACTACCTATAATTCTATCTGCTGCTATGCCTCTGCATTTCCATGATACAACCACCATTGCCAGCTCTATGCTGACCTAAATTGGCCCAGCCCCTCTGCCCATCGACGCCAGTCCTATGGCTCTCTAATTGGTGGTATTGCTAGTTCAGGCCTCCCCCAGTCTCTCACCTCTCTGCTTCACTCACAATCCCTCTCCTTTGGGCTTCAATCCACTGACCAAGCCCCTCTCCATATCCCCAGATGCAAAACCAATATGGGTGCATGTGCTTTCTCATACACAGCTCCAAAGTACTGAAACTCCATACCCCAAACTATTTGTCAAGCTCCCACCCATGCTCTCTTCAAGAAACTTCACCATGATCATCTCGTGCTACTAGCCCCTGCACTTGCTTTCATCCACCGTAGTCCATCCTTCTCCCTGCCCTCTGCACCCCTAGGCAACTACTCCTCTGACACCTTTCTCCTCCTGTCATAACCATCCATTAAATCCTTTCCATCATCCCTTACCCTCTTCCTCTGCTTTCCCACCACTCTGTCCTTCCCTCTCCTCCCTGTTTTTACATCTCCCTAAGCCTATTGGCCACATAATGGCACTTATTGCATTTGTACATGCTTTTGAAAGGTCAGTTTTCTCACATGTTTATTTGCATTCCTTGCTTTTCTTTTGACTGTCAAAACTGTATTGATTGTATCGTGCTGAAGAATGTTTCTCCAAACCTACAGTTGATTGTATGTGATCCTCCTCCTCACTATGTTACATATCTCATGTGCTGTGCCACATGAATACTCATGTATTTTCTTCTTGTATCCTCCCGGGTTGTGCCTGAAAATAGGCATTCTTATGCCTAGTGCACCCACCTGGTTACCAAAAGCAAATAAATAAATAGCAGTGCAGTAGGCCAATGGAGTGACTTACTATAGCAAGGGTATAGTAAATAGATATTCAGTCTCTCTTTAGTCAAGTTCTGTGTTGTGGCAGTATAGACTAGAGGTTAGAGTAATGAGCTGTGAGCGAGCTTGTACATCCAGCAGACCAGACCTTGATTTGATTCTCACAACCTCCACTTACATACTGTGTCTCTCTGAGCAAGTCACTTAACCACCCAGTGCTCCCAGGTCATCCATGAAAACAAGCACTTGTGCCTAGTGGGTCTTACCCAGTTACCAAAGACTAAAATAAAAATATTTCCTCTCACCCATGCATATTAACACACCATTACCAAAAAACGTTATATAGATACATATCAATATGCTTCAACAAATCCTTAGACATGACAGTGTCCTGCACACACACACAGAGTTATACCATGGCCTTTCACCCATGCACAGTAGCAGTAACCCACAGTCATACAAAGATATTCAACTGCGTTCTGCCCTACAATAACCAGGCATAAGTGTGCAGCGCCCATACGCACATTAGTACCATTACCCACCAACCATAGACTCACATAACAGTACCTTGCATCAATACAAAGATATGCAACCATGACCTGAACTAAAATAATAGTACACAAGTGCCCTGCACACATATGCACATTTGTACCATTGCCCTGCACCTATACACACACCCCCATAAGAGTACTGTGCACCCATGCAGGCATTCACAAGAATGCTGGGCACAAAAAATCAGTGCAGATAACAGTGTCCTGCAACTTTAGACAGTTTTACTATTGCCCTTCACCCATACATTCCTCCATAATAGAATACTTCATCCATACAAAGATATATTACTGAGGAGTGCACTATAAACCAGGCATAACTGTCATGCACCCATATCACTATATAATTCACCCATACACACCGACATAAGAGTAGTGAGCCACTGACTTTGAAAGTTATCTAAAAGTATCCTGCAACAACACAGAGACATGTAAGAGCACCAGTCACAGAAATCCATGCACATAATAATGTACTACAAACAGACACACCTACATAATATTTACCAGCAAAAGCAGACAGCAATGCACACTTTTGTAATACTATTATGAACCCATAAACACAGACATTACATTGCCAGTAACAGTAAAATACCTGTCACTTTCGGCCACTTTAACAGACACACTATTAGCATTCAGCAGCAGTTCAAATATAACAGTTGTAATATGGCTTATCATATTTATCACTTGCCTCAATCCTTTTCCTATTCTGAATGACATTACTCTGGCATTTAAGGTGTTCATGTTTAAATGAAAAAATGGTGGGATATGCATCTGGTTTCAAGCAGCACTGACTTGGAGTAAAACCAATAGTATCTAAAAGAGTTTGTGAAATTGTAAATTGAGCTGCTGTAAAGTGGTCAGCACATAAAACACTATGATCCATTGGTTCCTAGCAGGCACATTTAACTAGTGCCCACTGCTTGCACCAATGGTTAACTTTAGGAAGTGATAGAAACTGTGTGCATACCCTTCCCCATTCTTACAACCAATGGCACAGCAGTGTTTCATATCAGCAAACAAATTTAAATGGGAAGCAACAAAACTGAACAAAAAGTAACCACACAGACAGATATTAAAGTCAATTAAAAAATAAAATATACTACAACAAACTTCATTAACAAGTTGATAGCATTATAAAAGCAAGGAAATAAAATTATTATATTGGTAAATAGGGCAGTAGAACTCACACTGTTGCAAAGCCACTGTCAGGAAACACAATAAATTTAGAGAGTAGGTCAAACACTGGCACAGGCCACTCCAGTATTCAGATTACAAACAAACACTGCAGTGATAGACTTAGAAAAAGGGAAAAATATAATAAATAAAACTTATTACAGAAACTGTACGGAAAAGATCAAAGGATATGCAGAAATGAAATAGTAAGCAAAGCTGTTTATGGCCAAGTATGAAAGTTGATACATTTGTGATAATGAGGCCTGAACTGTAGGGAAGTGCAAGGGCTGGTCCAGACCTGTCAAATTACCCCTCACACACACAAATGTATGAGAATATTTGTTTAAGACAGCTGTAGAAACTCACCTAATCTAATAAATACACAGAGTAAGGCAATTACTATACTGTTGAAGAGTCAGTGCATGACAACATAGCATACAGGAGCCAAAAGGACAACAGAGCTAATCAGTCAAACTCTGATTTAATTTCTTACAAACAGAAATGGGAAATGCAGTAAATTGGGTCTTATAAAGAAAACAGCAATAAAATAAATCACAGGGTGACAGCAACAGAGGAAAGCACAGACTGTATGGACTGCCCCAACATATCAGTTTGACCTCAAAAAATAACTTATCAAGTTGCTCTGACAGTAACTCAGTTCATACTAAGAGGAAAGAAAGACACACAAATCTAACAACTTAAAATAAATTATGAAGGTGTCAGTATAAGGATGAGAAGAGTGTTAAATCAAACCAAAATGACTGACTGCAGCCCATTGCTGACCAGGAAATACTAAGTTGGAACAGCATCTCTGACAGATGGCAAGGCTCACAGACCACCCACTGACATCATGATGCTGCAGATGTTGGCAGCCCAGCTTAGTAGAGCATCAGGAACAAATTACAGCACTCAGGGGAAAATGGAGTTACGAACATGAAAGCACAATTACAGTATTTATTAAGCAAAGGGGTGAAAAAACAACTAGGGCAGTGCTTTAAAGGCATTTCTTTATTAACACTACCATTTGCAGTACAAAATAAAGTGTTGTACATGATCTTTAAACAGAAAGAAAGGGAGTATTGAATTCAAATGCCATAGTGATTTGCATTAGTGGAAGGATACATTGAAAAAGCCAAAAAATGTGATTCACGAGAAGTCATTTTTCCAGCTGAGCTTCAGCAAGATAACTGTAGAGCCCATAGCCATAAAAAAGGTTTAAGACTAGGTACCTAGCAGGGTTTAAAAATGCTTTTATTGAAATGTTTTAAGGGGGCTCATAGTCTAGACGGAAACTGTGCTAGTGGATTTAAAACATTTTAAGGCATTTAAAACATTTTAAGAAGCCCGACTGTGCAGGGCCTAAGAGGGAGAATGTCAGAAGAGCAGAAATGCTCCATTGGAAAGAGGCCAGTGAAGTTTAGGAGGTTTAAGTCACTGTCCCAGGGTAAAGGGCTTAAATCACTCAACGTCACAGCCTAAAGTAAAGGGAAACCTTAAATGAAAGGTAAAGTGTGTGCTAGAGCTTCTGCGGAGGAGGGAGGGAGGGAGTATTTGTGGCTCACCAGCATGGTTTTTAGCATGAAGTGTTGACTGTTCAGTAAATGCCATCTTCCCAATTATGACAAAGCACAGAATCAGGTCTATTGTCTATCAGATAATTATTGAACTGCTTGAACAGATATTCTCCTGCGTTAACTTGTGTTTTGCCAAACCAGTGCAGGAGTGGAGCCCTGGTTTGGGGCAGCCAAGGGAGAAAAAGGTAAAGTACAGTATGTAGGAATTTACCAAAACAGTAAATCTGTGAGGGGATCTCTTGCAGCAGGCCACTCCTATGGAACTACTGCCATTAGGCACTAGGACCACCCAGAAACTTTTTTTTTTGGTATATAAACATTTCATTGACAAATTACAGAAATTGCAAAATAATGAACATAATAAATATCCCAAGACAATACTAACAGAGAGAAAAAGGACCAATCTCTGCTAGAGAAATCCAGAAACAATAAGCTCCTCTAAAGAAATTAATATTATAATGGTACGTAAAATGATAAACATGATAAAGAAGCAACAAATATAACACTCAAGCAGTAACTATCTTTACTGGGACATCCACCTCCCCTCCCCCCCAGAAAATAAAAAAAATATTTTTCAAAAACCTTCATGGCAAATCCAAAAGACACTCTGCATTATCCCTAGTGAAAATCCTCCGCACCTTTACCCAGCTCTCCCACCCTCTGAAAAACTGCTTAAGCTGATTCTTTTGCCAAAAAATAACCTTATTGAAGGCAGCCACTTTATCCTGAGCTTGCTTCCAGCTTTATAAGGTCGGAACTTCAATCGACCTCCAATGCAATAATTAAAGTCTCTTTTCCTCCAGAGCTGCAGCAAACAATAACTCTTTATATGCCAGTAGCTTCTGGTCCAAGAAATGACAATCCAGCAAAATCCAAAAAAGTGGGGATCTGGGAGTAAATAACTATAGAGAGTCTTCCAAACTCAAATAATATTTTCCCACCACCCTTGAATTAAGGAACAGTCCCATAAGATTACTTATTACTTGGTATGAAAGAACAGAAGAAGGCCAGAGCCCATTGAGACTGTTCCCCACACTATGTGGGACATTATTTATCTATTATCCCTCAACCAAACATCTAATTTGTTTTTAAAGACAGTGGCACTAGTTGCCTCTACCAATTCTTATGGCAAGGTGTTCCATACAATGGATGCTCTTCTTGGAAAAAAGTTTCCCCTTTTGCTGGTTTTATAAGTTTTTACTTCAAGCTGTTTATCATGCAGTCTCAGAACATGTCTCCTTTTGGAAAGTGTTAGACCACATTTTTCCATTAGATCTGATGAATTTATTAAATTAAAAACCATAAGCATATCACCTCTTAATCTTCTAGTTTGAAGAGAGAAGAGACCAGTAGCTTTTGATATGTTCTGATAATCCAAGTTTGTTAATCTTGGAATCATTCTAGTTACTCTCCTTTGAACCTGTTCAAGAATTGCTATGTCTTTTTTTTGGTTTGGTTTCCAGAAAGGGGATCCATAGTCTAGATACTGTCTAATGTATGCCCTATACAATGGAATAAGGCATTGTTCAGTGCGATTAACAAAAGTGCATTTTATTTGCCTCAAAAGTCTGTTGGTCATGCAAGCAGTTCTAACACAGTGATCATTTGATATAAGTTTATTATTAACATATATCCCTAAATCTTTTTCACAATTTGATGAGTGAAGTGGTAGTCTGTTTATATAATATATAGTTTTTGGATTATTTACACCGAAATGCACTACTAAACATTTGTCTTGATTAAACTACATATAATTTTCATTTGCCCAAAGTGTTAATTTTTCCAAATCCTTCTTTAATGCAGAAATATTTTCTTGATTATTAACCTTGCCCCCCAATTTAGTATCGTCTGCAGATTTAACCATGAAGTTATTTGGCCCTGTTTGTAAATCACTGATAAAGAGATTAAACAATGTTGGTCCCAAGACCGACCCCTGTGGTACACCACTTGTCACACTACCTGAATCAGACAAGAAATCATTAATTCTGACTTTCTGAGAATGATTTGTCAACCAGTTTAAAGTCCAGTTGACAATATCAGGTGACAAACCTAGATTGTGCATTTTAGTAATGAGATTTTCATGTGAGACTTTATTGAAAGCTCTACTAAAGTCCAAAAGAACTACATCAGTAGGGATACCCACATCTAGTAGAGTACTTATATTATTGTAAAAAGATATCAGATTGGTGGTGCAGGAATACTTGGGAGTAAACCCATGCTGATTTGAATCATAAATTCCTAATTTTTTACAATCTTGATCTATTAGAGACTTCATTACTCGTTCCATTAATTTACCAGCCTCTGAGGTCAGGCTAATTAGATGATCATTTTGCACAGAACCTCTATTGCCTTTTTTAAATATGGGAGTAACTATTGCTGAACATCAATCATTTGGTACAATGCTTTCTTGTAAGGATTTGTTGAAGATAATTGACAAAGGTATAGAAATATTTATAGAGGTTTCGATCAGAAACCATGGATGAATACCGTCTGGGCCCTGACTAGTATTTTTTTTTTAGATTTTTGATAGCCTGTATAATGTCAGTTGGATAGAACCTAAGATAATCTATGTGGTGAACTTTAAATGTACTAATAGGTGATTTTTGAGAAAAGATATAACAAAAGTATGTATTAAAGAGATTTGAGGTTTCTATATCAGATAGAGAAAACCATTGGTTATAATGGGACCAATGATCCTTGATACATCTTTTTTACTATTTATATAGGAGAAAAGAGATTTGTGACAGTCTTTTGTGTGAGCTAGTTTAAATTCTAGCTTATTTTTTGCCAATTTAATAGAATTTTTTAAGTTTTTCACAGATAGTCTGTATTTATGTAATAGAGTAGTTTTAAATGGAACAGAACTATTCTTAAGTTTCCTAAAAAGTTTAATTTTTATTTTAATCTGATTTTTAATTGTCTTGTTGAACCAAGGGGGAATTTTTCCTTTATTATTAAATTTCCTTTTAGATGGAATAAAGGTATTTTCCAAATAATGTACAATGTTTTTTAAAAAAGTCCCAAGCTTGTTGTGTTGTACAATTAAGAAGATTAGATTCCCAGTCTATGTTTTGTAAGTATTCATTGATTTTAGAAAAAATTACTTTATTATAATTTTTTGTACAGTATAACTTCCTTTGTGTAGTTTTAAACTGTAGAATTTCAAAAAGAATAGATGAATGATCACTGGTCCCAAGTGGATCCCAAATCTTTAAATTGCTAATTTGTTGCTCTATGTTAGTAAATAATAGAGCCTAAATATTAGGACCTCGAGTGGGTTCAGTAACAAGTTGTTGTAATCCAGTACTAACTAACACATCTATTAGTCCTTTCTTGGCATAGGACTGTCCTGAGAATGAGTCCCAGTTAATATGAGGGAGGTTAAAGTCACCAAATATTACAGTATCTTGAGATTCTGAAAAATGTGTAATTTCTTTAAACATATCAGTTGTGTAATCTGAATTTGCAGATGGAGGTCAATAGATGTTACCAATAGTTATATAGGACTGCTCCTTCAATAAGATTTTAACCCATATTCTTTCCAAAGGAAAGGGAGAACACACTTCAAAAGAAGGAATATCATTTCGTATGAACATACAAACTCCACCGCCTTGCTTATCTAATCTGTTTTTATGATATAACTTATAACCTGGAATTTCTCTGGACCAAATTGAGGATGTGTCCCACCAAGTTTCAGTTACTCCCACCACACCTATATTTAAAGTTTTACATTTGGCTTCGAGTTCTGCTAATTTGAGTTGGTTTAAAGATCTTGCATTTAAAGCTAGGAATTTACATTTAGTTGTAATAATATTTTGGTAAGTATTCAGAGACTTGGGAATAGACCCCATTCTCCCCCATTGTTTTTAGTTTAAACAATGATTAATGATTTTAGTGATACATTTCCCCATAAGTGTACTACCCCATGACTGAGATGTAAACCGTCCCAGCAAAACAAGGAAGAATGGTCTGAAAATGATTCCTAGTGGGTAATACAGGGTATATCCTGCTTTAAACACCACTTTCTCAGCCATTCATTTAGGGCTTTGATTTTCTGCGTCATGGTAGATGTTGCTTTCAGGACAGGTAGAATTTCAGAAATACATACACAGCATCCCCTGTCAGGTAACAGGTTACATAACAACCACATAGTCCTGTTGTAACTGATTAAATGGGGTGTTGTTTATATCATTAACACCGGCATGAATGATAACCAGTGGATTTTCCCCCCACATTTTGTAAAATTTTAGGCATCATGGAGGTAATATCAGATACCCTGGCCCCAAGGAAGCTTGAACAAGTGCGGTTGCTCTTGTCACTATTACATACCACCCTGTCAATGTGCTTAATGATTGAATCTCCAGAACTAACACTTGTTTTGAGACAGTAGAGGTACAAGAATCAGAAACAGGTGATTGTTTAACACACTCTGGAGTGATTAACTTAATAGGTATTGATTTGGTAGCTTGAGACTTACTAGGACAAATATTCATGGGCATTAACTCCTGATTGAAAAGTGTTTTTAAACCATAATTATCAACAGAGGGTGATGCACAGGATAAATTATGTAGCACTTCATTATTTGATACAGTCAATTGCTCAAACCTATTGCGAGTTTCAATAGGGACACTATTGTGTATTTGACTGCCCGTCCTTTTTTTAAGAGGCTTTGTGACAATGGTCCGGTCATCATTATCATGACAAGAGGGCAGATAATCATCCACCTTATAAGAGGGGCAGAGGCAACAGGTATACTAGTACCAGTCGTTACAATTGCCTCTTCATCAGGAGGCATAGAAATGCTACCTAAATGTGAAGGAAATTGTTCATTAGAATGACGTTGTTCATCCATAAGATCAATGTAACTTTCCAATTCCCTAATATCAGTAGAAACTGGTTTAATATTAAGCAGAAACGCTATCTCTGCTTCAAGAGTAGTAATCAGATGGTAATTAGCACATACATACTTGCTCCCATATTTTCCCTCACTATACATCAAACATTGCATACACTTACTAAGTTCTTTTTCCATTATTAAAGGTATATATTTACTAAGTAGAGGATATGCTAAAATTATCCTATCCAAGTTTGTCTAATGCCAGCAGTTTCAGCGTGCCCCGTGGACACAGCAGACATGCGTAAACGCACGTGTCTCTGTGAGCATGTCTGAGTGCAGCCCCGTGCACACTCACCCCGCTCACTAGAGGGGCAGGTTTTAAGCTGAAAAAACAGAAGTGAGCGTCAGTTCACTTCCGGTTTTGGCGCGAAGTAAAAATAACAATATTTACTTAAATTCAGCAAGATTCTATGAGTCAAAGCTTTACAAGCCCTTAAAAGGGCAAGAGAACCACCAGGCAACAGTGCTTTTAACAGAGAGATGTTGTTTTGGGGTAGGAGGTATACTAGCCTATTGCTAGTCCTCCAGGTTATAACATATTGTTCCGGGTACCTGCAAACAGCACCAACATAAATCAGAACCCAGAACTCCCATTTTTACCAAATGGACTGGCGTACGGTGCCATCTGCCTCAGATTTTCTTCTGGATTAACTCAAGCCTAGGGTCGGGAGAGGCTTTATGAACCTCAGTACAACATCTTAGCCATACATCTGGGTTCAACTCCGTACCAAGCTCCTTTCCCCATTTAAGTCACTGTGGTCCCAATCCAGCAGATACATAGAAACATAGAAACATAGAAGTTGACGGCAGATAAGGACCGCAAGGCCCATCCAGTCTGCCCATTTCTTTTTCTACCTTATAAATGTGCCATCGGCCTTTGCTATGTCAGTGACCTATCTATTCATAGTCATTTGTATTGCTCCCTTATGCCTATCCCATGCCTGTTTGAAGCCCTGCACTGTATTCATAGCCACTACTTCTTGTGGTAAGCCATTCCATGCATCTACCACCCTTTCTGTGAAAAGAAATTCCTCACATTCCCTTAATCGGCCTCCTCTAATCTCATGCTGTGTCTCCTTGTCCTCGCTATTTTCTTATATTTAAACATGTTAGACTCTTTCACCTTGTTTATGCTCCTTAAGGTGTTTAAATGTCTCGATCATATCACCTCTCTCCCTCCTTTGCTCAAGGGTATACATATTGAGTCGTTAATCTGTCCTCATATGTCTCTGATGCAGTCCCTGCACCATTTTGGTTGCCTCTTCTGACTGCCTCAATTTGGTTAATGTCCTGTGAAGGTGTGGCCTCCAATACTGCACGCAGTACTCCAGATGGGGCCTAACTAATGTCTTGTACAGAGGGATTATTACCCTCTTACGACTTGTGATAATTCTACTAATACACCCTAACACCCCTAGCCTTACCTACTGCTTTAGAGGTCTGCTTGATGATTTCAGGTCATCAGTGATGATGATGCCCAAGTCTCTTTCTTCCTTTGTGACTGCTAGCAACTCCCTCCCAGCCTATAAGTGGCTTCAGGGTTTCTCTTCCTATGTGCATGATTTTGCACTTTTTGCATTAAATCCCAGTTGCCACTCTTCTGACCATTCTGCTAGTTTATCCAGATCTCTTCTCATTCTGCCCACTTCCATCTGGATCATCTACTCTGTTGCAGATCTTGGTGTCATCTGCTGAAACGGACAAAACCTTACCCTCAGATCCCTTCTGACTAGGTCACTAATGAAGATGTTGAATAGGACTGGCCCCAGGACTGATCCCTGAGGTACCTCACTTCAGACTTGCATCTCTCTGACTGTATACCATTTTACCACCACTCTCTGTTTTCGCCAGTCAACCAGTTTGCCACCCAGTTGACCAACTTCTGACCCACCCTGAGCCTACCTAGTTTATTTATCAATCTTCTATGTGGAACAGTGTCAAAAGCTTTGCTGAAGTCAATGTAGGCTTACATCAACTGCTCCCCTGGTCCACCACTCTGGTTACCCAGTCAAAGAAATCTATGAGATTAGTTTGACAGGACCTTCCTTTGTAAACCCATGCTGTCTTGGATCCTGTGCCCATGGATTCCAGGTGTTGCACTATCCTTTCCTTAAGGAGTGCTTCCATAATCTTGCCCACTACTGAGGTAAGACTGACCGTCTGTAGTTCCGCCTCCTCCCTGCTACCACTCTTGTGGAGTGGGATCACATGAGCCCTTCTCCAGTCTTCTGGGACCTCTCCTGTGCTCAGAGACTCACTAAACAATTCTGCTAATGGCTCTGCTAGTTCCTCCTTTAGCTCCTTAAGTACCCTGGGATGTATGCCATCAGGTCCCATTGCCTTATCCACTTCTGAGCTTAGCAAGCTCTTGTAGACCCTTTCTTTTGTGAAGGGAGTAGTGCTCACCTCCCTCCCCTGTGTCCATGATGTTGAGCTGTGGGCCCTGCCCTACCTTCTTCAGTGAATACTGAGCAAAAGTATCTATTTAGGATAGATGCCTTTACAGGTCCTCCTCACATGCTCCCTTCTCCATTAGCTTAGCAATCCTCTGGACTTCTCCTTTCACTAATGTATCTATAGAAAGTCTTGTCACCTTCTTTTACTGTTTGTGCTAGTGTTTCCTCAGTTTGGGACTTTGCCTGCCTTACTGCCTTACCTGCCTTACTGCCTTACATCTGTTGCAATTTCATACAATAAGCTAAGATGACTCTTAGAGGTTTTAAAGCATTTTTGAATATTTGTAACCATCGGAACATGTCTTAAGCAGGAATGTAGAAATAATTTAAAAAATAAACCATGTCTCAGTTGTAAATATTGCCAGAAATAATGAGGGGATATCATACCTGTCCTGTAATTCAGAAAATGAATAAAGAATACCAGACACAGAGTCAGTCACATACCCTATCAATTGAATGCCCTGCATTTCCCAGCCAGGCCAATAAATTGGTTTATCTCCCACCTATTAGGGTTGTTCCACAAGGGTTCATACCTACCAAAAAATGAAGGGTCCCACCCCGACATCTTATAATACCTAGCCCACACCCATTTGAAAAACCACATCGGAAATGTAGTCATACTAAGCAAAACTTTAAATGGTGTCAAATAAACCACCAAGGGTGTAGGGCTGGCCAAAGACCGCTCTATCTCTACCCATAAAGGAGCTGTCCTGCCGGTGGAAGATAACCACCCTAACACTTGTTTAACCCCCATACAAAGATGATAGGCCCATAGCCAAAGCATATTCTGGCCATCAGCAATCCCAGGAGCATGTAAAACACCTGGAAACTTTCTAGCTAACAGTCTATCTGGGGATGCCCACTCCAAAGTCACCCTCTGACAGTGGCCAACTCTATAAGAGTGGGTGGCCTCTGCTCCCTCCTCAGTTCTTCTGCTGGAGACCAGAGCAAAGTATCTCCTGCTGAGGAACCAAGAAGGTACTGAAGGTTCCTGCAAAGCTGGAAGCAGATGGGAGTCCACAGGCAACAGAATGGTGTGCCAGAGCTATGGGGAAAGTGGGAGGGCTGGCATTTCCTGCTGCAAGAGATCCCTTTGCAGATCTAATGTTATGGTAAGGTCTTATGTAATTGTACTTTCTGACATTGGGGGTATCTGTTGCAGCAGGCCACATCTATGGAATGAGTTCTGACATCAGATTAGCCAGTCTGGGAGGCTGGAACTAAAAGTCTAAGAAAGTGGGCCCTGTAGACTAGTTAGGCCAAAATTGGCCATGCACCTAGAGGCAATGTCCAGACTGTAGTGCTTGGTAAAGGTGTGGACAGAACTCCAAGTAGCCACTGCACAAATTTCTGCAGCTAAAATTATCATGAAACAGGCAGCTGAAGCTGCCATACACCTGGTGGAATGGTCCTTGACATGTCTAGGAAGTTCCTTGCCATACTTTCTGTAACAGAATGTAATGCAGTTGGCCAACTATTTGGACAATCACTGCTTAGCAACACGGGTGCCCTCTTTCCCAGGGGTGAAAGAAACAAAGAATTGTTTGGACTTCCAGCAGTCTTTGGTATGGTGTGTATAGTAACACAAAATTCTATGCACATCTAAAGTGTGGAGCAATGCTTCCACTGGATTAGCATGTTCTGGAAAATAAATGGGTAGGTGGATGGACTGGTTCAGGGTAAACTCAGACACCATCTTAGGAAGAAACTTAGGGTTAATATGCAAAGACACCCTGTCTTTGTGGAAAACCAAATAAGGTTGCTCACACATGAACACTTGCAGCTCAAAAGCCTTTTGAGCAGAAGTAATGGCAACTAAGAATAACACTTTCCATGACAGAAAGCATTAACTCACAAGTCACAGCAGGCTCAAAAGGAGCCAAAGTAAATTTTTCTACCACAAAATTCAAGTCCAATGGAAGGATGGGATTGTGGATAGGAGGCTTCAGGTAAAGGATACTTCTTAAGTATGTGACGCTTCCTATTGTGCCACCATATGGACATCAATGGGCACATGGAAAGCACAGATGGCGGACACCATCAGAAAAAGATGTGGAAGAACAAGGGGGCACAATTTAAAGATAGAGGGGGGACGGCTCAGGGGTAATGTGAAGACATTTTTTTTCACGGAGAGAGTGGTGGACGCATGGAACCACCTTCCTGGAGAGGTTGTGGGATCTAAAACAGTGGGGGAATTCAAACATGCATGGGACAGACCTAAGGCAATTATAGTGGGGGGTTGCAGGAAGTAGGCTGTTGGTTAACTAGAATCTGCACCTTATCCAATAGGTAGGGACATGGGCAGACTGGGTGGGCCAAGTGGTCCTTATCTGCCATCAAAGTCTATGTTTCTTTGTTTCTATGCACTTTAAGAGAGGGGTATCCCAGACCAGAGTCCAGAAGGGACAGCAGGTACTCCAAGGTCTTATTCACAGGACATGTGAAAGGGTCCAGCTGGTGTGAACAGCCCACAGCATAAAACACTTCTACTTCAGGGAGTAAGTGGCCCTGGTGGAAGGCTTTCTGGCCACCACCAGAACATCAACCACTGTCCTAGTCTGTACCATCCTCCGATGCTCTCCGCTACTTCCCAGATTCTGCATTCATACCTTTCTTCTCATTTTATCTTTTACTATGCCATCATATAGTACCGCGTTATTCCCCTCTGACACATTTCCCACTCCCCATCACCGGCTTCCATCTTCCTTCACTGCCTACTTGCACCCCTCCCTCTCTCTCTATCAGCCCTGCCAACAGTCACTACTAAGACCATCAATACCATCTCTTCTCTTTTGCCACCCAGCCCTCTTTGTAATATCCCTCCGCCTCACCTCTCCCCACAGCACCACCTCCTCCTCCGCCCAGACCTCACACCATCCATTCCTACACCTCTGACAAACTCCCTTATACTTTATACCTCAATCGCCACATATTCTCACTCCATGACCAAATTCATGCTCTGCCTAGTCCTTATTTCATGTAAATATGTAAATTGGTGTCAATAGATTTTACATAATTGTATATAGCCATGTGCTGGTATCCTCTATGCTATTATATCCTGTATAATCTGTTTCCTCATTGTGTGGTGTTCATTGAATTGTACTATATTTTTTATGTAACTGAACCTTGACCTTACCAGGTCCATCTTGCAAATGAGCTTTGCTCAACGATGTTCGCCTGGATAAATAAAGATTTGATTGATTGATTGATTGATCAACCACTTTGGGTGACACCCCAAATAGGGCCATGGTTATGTGCTGAAAAGCCAGGCGTGAAAGTGGGGGGACATGAGATCCAGATGGACCAGGGTTCCCTTTTTCTGGGAGAGTAAGCCGGAGTAAGGGGAACCTAATCTGATGAGGCCCTTCCATCTGTAGCTTGCTTAGCACCCTCTGAAGCAGCGGGAAGGTAGGGAAGGTGTACAGAAACCTTCCCTTCCAGGAAAGGGACAACACGTCTCACCTGAAAACTCCAGGCCCTGGATCTAGCAAGCGAAAATGAGGCAGTTTTGCACTGAGTGGGATTGCAAAAAGGTCCAACTTTGGATGACACCATCTGTTGAAGAGGTCTTCGACGAATGAGATCAGAAGCTCCCACTTGTGTGTCTTTGACTTTGATAGGGTTAGATCATCTGCCAGGACATTTTGGGTGCTTGGGTCATGGATGGCTGACAGTTCTAGGCTGTTATCAAGAGCTCAGTACCAGACTCATTGCTTCCCTGCAGAGGGGATATGAGTGAGTACCTTCCTGCTTGTTGATGTAGTTGACAATAGTCATACTGTATGTCTGCACCAACAGAAGCCCTGTGGACAGCTGTTTCTGAAAGGCCTGGAGGGCATGCAGCACCACTCTCATCTACAGGACATTGATATGGAGAGAGGACTCCAGTCAGGACCACATCCCTTATGTTTTGAATGGGCCCAGAGGAGCTCCCCAGCCCATCCCCGAGGCATTTGTGGTCAGGATCTGCTGAGGGGAGGGAATAGCAAAGGGCACCTGCCTAAGAAGACTGGTGGGTTCCATCCACCAGAGGAGAACTTTTTTTCAATTGGGAGGAGACCTGGACCTCCTGTACCAGGTCATCTATATGTTGGTCCCATTGGACTCTTAACATCCATTGGGGGATCTTCATATGCAATCTGGCCAGATGCGCCATGACTATGGCTGCTGCCATCATGCCCAGGAGCTGTAGAAATACTTTGGCAGAGAGATAGTGGCTTTGAAACATCAGTCTGGCTTGGGTCATGAGATGGTACACCCTGTCCTGGGAAAAGAAGGGCATGCCCTGTGCCATGTCCAGGACTGCCCCAATGTACTGGAGTTATTAACCAGTTATTAAGATGGACTTGGGCAAGTTGATTGTAATGTCCAGGTCCTGGAACAGATGGATAGTGTGTTCAAGAGTGTGGACAAGGTGATCCCTGGATGAAGCTTTGAGCAGCCATCATCCAAGTAGGGGAAGACATAGAATTCCCATCTCCTGAGGGCAGCTGCGACCACTGTCAGGCACTTGTAACCACCCAGGGAGCCAAGGAACAGCCAGAGGACAAGGCCCAGAACTGGAAGTGGGCCCATTGATGTCCCTCTAGGATTTTATGCAAGTGTGGCTTCTCCCTCTACAAGACCCAACCCATGTGGACCCGCATATCCCAACCTGGCACCTGAAGTGTTACCATCCAGAATGTTTTGTACTGGATGAGATTTGACTCTGAGGTCCAGAATGGGCCAGAGGTTACCCATGCATTTTGGAACCAGAAAGAAATGGGAGTAGAATCCTCTGCCATCCTGGGCTTCTGGCAGGGGTTCTGTTGCTCTTTTCATGAGCAGGGACTGGATTTCCTCCCAAAGAATGGGGATGTGCGTGGGGGGGGCCGCAGGGGTAAGAAAAAAGGACAGAGGGTCTCTCTGAGGGCCACTTTATGAGGTCTAGAGAGTAGCCGTGCTTTATGAGCTGTAGCAACCAGCTGTCACTTGTGATCTCTGCCCACCAGTCTCAGTGTAGGAAGAATCAACCCTCTGTCACCTCCACCAGCAGGTCCACTGGAAGGGGGAGCAGGCAAGGAGTTAGGTTGAGGTAGGAGCAGGAGCTGGTGCCACCCTTCCTCCTCAAGAGCCCTTGCTGGAGGAGGAGGAGGAGGAGGAAGAGGAGGTGGGCAGGGCCGAGGTAGCCTTACATTGGTTGGCTTGGAGGTGGGTCGGGATCTGTGGGTCACCTGACGAAAGGGTATCCTTTGGGTACTCTTTTGCTGAGTATGGTACAGCAGGTGTACTGGCATTAGAATGTGTCTAGAGGCTTACAAGTTGGACAAGAAATCCTGAACATCAGCCCTAAACAATTCATACCCCCTAAATGGGGCATTCAGGATGGACATCTGAACATCCTGAGCGAACCCTGACAACCGCAATCAGGAGTGCCAGTGAAGGCATATGCCCATGGCCACCACCTGGGCCGAAGCATCTACCATTTCATAGGCTGAGCGCAGGAGGTGCCAGCTGACATCCACCCCAGGTTTGAGAGCCTGGAGGAGCAGCTGAGGGCTCAGTCCTTCAGGCAAAGATTGGACCATCTCCAACATTTGCTCCCATAGGACATCTTGATATTGGATCATGTGGGCCATATAGTTAATAGTCCTGATGGCCAAGGTGGCAGAGGTAAGAATCTGTTTGCCAAATAAGTCTAGCTTCTGGGATTCCCTGTTTGGAGGAAGGGAACTGAGTTTAGGCCTCTTAGTGAGGTTGTGCACCACGTTAATGACTACCGAGTCCACCTGCGGCTGTTCCCTAAAGAAAGGCTTGCCCACGGGTGCCTTATATTTTATCCTCATTCCTAGGCATGGCCAGTGTGAGATTCACGCAATGCCTGGCAGCCATGGTGGCATCCTCAAACATGTCTGTCAATGGGGGACCACTAGAGGGGAAGAGTCCAGCAGCTTGAGGTAGATGGAGAACTGATGTTGGGTGGGGTCCAGCTCCTCAGTTTCAAGCCCTATGACTGACTGGATCTGACGCATAACTCCACAAAAAGATGGGCCATCTGTAATGTATTTAGGGTTCTCTCCTCCATCAGAAGAAACTGGAGGGGGAGGAAGAAGGGCCATCATCCTCAGACTCTTCAGACCCATCATGGGGATGGAGGTTCGGGTGATACTCTCCCCTCATCTCCCATCTCATGGGAGGAGTATAGGGTGCTGGCCGGCATAGGGCAGGGAGTTGGTCCCTGGGGATGTCAGACACCAGGTCAGGATGTGCAGGCCCACTTGGGTTGGGTCTTGTAGAGGGAGAAGCCACATCTGCATAAACTCCAAGTGGGACATCATTATAGAATGAAAGTGCACTGTCACCGATGCCGGGTAACCCTGTGGTGTCAGTTGGGGGACTGGCGCCAATGTCGATGGTGGGATTATTGGGTCTGGTGTTGGTTGAGGGGCCAGCAAAGGTGCTGGCTGCAACCAAACAGGCATTGGAGGAGTGACAGGTGCTGGTGCTGGGTGAGGAGAGACCAGCATCACCTGGAGGGAGATGTCAGTAATGGGTATATCAGGAGTGGGCGAAGGTGACAGAAGGATGACCAGAGGAGATTTGGGGAAGGTGTAGGGTCTATGGCCATGGAGATGGTTGCCTGCATGGAAGAGGGCGGTGGACGCATTGCAGGAGAAGACCCAGAGCACATCGAAACCACACCGGACTGAGAAGAACCGGTGAAGTTTCCTGACTGTGGCACTGCCAGAAGAAGGGACCTGAACAGCAGGGGCTGTGGGAACTGACAGGATCCAGCCCTTGAAGAGCTGCCACCCAATAAAAAGAGGTTGGTAGGTGGCACTGCCAAAGGTAGCCCTTTTGAAGATAGGGCATGTGGCAGAGGAAGCTGTCCCTGAGGAGGAGGCTGACCCCATCACAGCATTGGACTTGTGCCAGGGCCCCGCGTGGGAAGAGGGCCAGGATTTTTTGCTGTCCTTGTCCTGTTGCTTGTGCTTACCACTGGATTTGTCCTGCAAGAAGAGGGTTGTGACCTCAAAGACAAGACCAGAGAAGAGGAGGAGCTTCTGACCTGCAGCCTCCATTCCAGGTTGGTGACCTGCTGCAAGAGGAATTCTTCCACGGCCCATTGGTGATGGTGTCGAGTGGCCAGATTGAAGCCTTTACATATGTCGCAGACCTGGATGTTGTGGGTAGGCCCAAGGCAGCACATGCAGGCAGAGTTTCAGCCTTTCCCCGGGAGCTGCTTCCTAGAAGCACACTTTGTCTTGGAGGCCCAGTCAGAAGAAGAAGAAGATGGGTCTGACATAAAAAAAGAATTAAAGAAAATTAGAAAACCAGGGTGATTAAATAAAATATAATTAGAAGGAAAATGGCAGTTGACTGAAGCTTGCGAAGGTCTCTGGAGGTCTGACATGTGTTGGTCAATGGTGGGAAAAGAATTGAGGAGGGAGCGTGGGCCACCCACTCTTATAGGGTTGGCTGGCATCAGAGGGTGACATTGAAATGGGCCTCCCCCAGACAGACTGCCAGCTAGAAAAGTTTCTGGGTGGTCCTAGTGCCTGACTGCAGTAGTTCCATAGGTGTGGCCTGCTACAAGAGAAATCTCTGACATCAGATCTCAGTGTTTTAATCAAATACGTATTGAACCATCAAGCACAGTCAGTAGTAGAACTCATTGCTGAGTTTTTGGAGCTTGTTGGTGCCCCGAGTCACTGTCCTACTAAAGAGGTGACTTTAATGACAGCAGTATGAGAACCCTGGCTGGACAAACCTTGTGATTGGAGGACCCAGTTGGCTACATTTCTTTGTGAAACAGTATTCATTAAGAAATGATAAATTTATCACAGTTCTTTTAAAAACGAATATCAATGATCACAGCAAAAGTCATGCCCACAAAAAGCTGAGAAAATACCAAAAGAGAAAGACTGAAGAATCCCAAGCCCTCTTACTGCCCACTGCCATTTCTAAACATGGCAGACTTACCTTCGCCCTTCAGAAACAGGTCCAAGGTATCCTGGAAATTCTCAGGATCCTCCAGGAATAGTGACATCTGATAAAAATAATACAGGGACACTACAACATCCCTTGGATTACGGGCTGCGTATACAACCTAAAAACACAAAATATATATGTTAATTATCTCTCTTCCTCTCAAATACCATTTCTCTTCACACTCTCTCCTTTTTGTGGCTTCCCTACTGTCAGCCCACTAACTTTTTTGTCTCTTTCACTCTCTACTTCTCTTCTCACCTCACTCATTCTCACTTTACCTCCAATCTTTTGCTTTGTATCTTTCTTTCTCCATTCTCACAGAACCGCTGTTATGTAAATAAAAAAGCAGCCTGTGAGAAGTCACAGCTATTATAAATGTAAGACCCTACGCTAGAAAGGGAAAGGGGAAATTATTTATCCAAGAAAGGCACTCTAAGCCAAAGCTTGTTTCCAGGTGAGACCAGGGAGCACAAGGAAGTTAAATGATTTGCTCAGAGTCTCAGAGTGTGCAAGTGGGGGCTGTGGAATTCAAACCCAGGTTTCCAGATTTGCATCTCAATGTCCTAAACCCCAGCACTATACTGCCTCCAAGGAAAAGTCCTCCTGCTGTTGAGACAATGCACCAGAGGGGACCACCAGATGTGAGAGGCTGAACTGTGAAGTTAAAAGCTCACTTCTAATTACTTGCTATGGGAGAGTTCTCCTTTTGTTGAATGCTTAGAGCTGCTACCTTCATGGCTCAGTATCCGTGGTTGGTTTCCTAGAAGGTTCTCTTGGAGTCTGCCCACCAAATGGACCTAATACAATATGCACCATCATCAGAGATTCATCTGATTGTGTAGAATTCTGACATCACGCAGCAGCATGAGCCCATTACAGACCTACAATGCAGACTCTGAGTAAGGAATCTGTTGCTCAGTGATGCTTTTTATTGGACCAACAAAGAAACTTAGATGTTGTAATGCACAAATGTTTGGGGGCACACAGGTACCATCATAAAATGTATTAGTAGTCTGAGCAGAGGAAGCAGGTTATATATATATTTTGAGCCATCTCACCTCCTTTACAGTATTTAACATGACTACTACCTCTACAGATTTAAGGCTTTCTGTCTGTCCTTTCCTATAATTCCTAAACATTGTTACTAGTGCACCTACAGCCCAATTTCCTTCTCAGGCAATCCCTCTTGTCACACAGGATTCTGTGACACTGAATTGCATCCTGGTGGTTTTGATTATATAGAAGTGGTGTACGTGAATTGACTTTCCTGGCCTAGATCCAAATTCAAAGAATGTTGCCAACATTCTTGTGGTAATAGACCATTCCTCCAAATATACCCAAGAATATGCAACTAAGGACCACAAAGGCCACTATAATCACCAACATTCTCAAGTGATAGTTCATTGTGCACTACAGAGCAGCCTAGAGAATCCATAGGGGATGTGTGTCATGGATGCTGTGAGAATACAGTGTTTATCTGTATGAGTTGATTTCAGGACTCAGTGACCTCATGAGTGGTGGAGCATAACGGAGCCGTGAGTATGATCACTAAGTTCTGGAATTAATGAGTCCGGATAAATGCTGCATTCTCACAGCATCCATGATATTTCTGTGTATTCAACGGGAGTGTGTTTCTCCCCAAATGTTTTCTTTTCTGGATTTACTCTGTCTTTTAGAAAGTAACTGCATTTGTTCCTCAGTTGAGCATCCATTTTTAATGTAATGTACTTGGCAGGAGACAGCAACTGCGCAGCTTTCACATTCACTGCACCCAAAAGTGTAGTGCTGGCAGTCAAAGACCACAACAATGCTCAAAATGAGAATAAATGTGGAATGGTGAGAATATATAGAATAATACATGGGGTGGTGAGTGTGAAAATAATTTTACACTCACCAGAGGTGTTGGATGTCACATAAACCCTGAAAGTGAAACTCAAGGGGTTTATCTAGACATCCAATACTAAGGGTGTGTGTAAAATTTGAGTTTCTGCATCACCCCATATTTTATTTTGTATAATTGCTGGGTTTCCCTTTTTCGCCACAGCAATTATGTAAAATAAAAATACATTCCTGTGTGGCTGCAGTTTAGTTAGGTTTCAGTGCACGGTCTGCAGTTGCCATTAATTTATTAAAAATTTTTTTTATTTCTTTATTTTGGGTGG
Organism: Neoceratodus forsteri; assembly: GCA_016271365.2. NCBI lineage: Eukaryota > Metazoa > Chordata > Ceratodontiformes > Ceratodontidae > Neoceratodus > Neoceratodus forsteri. The sequence continues at coordinate 236,536,760 of CM057449.1, read as the reverse complement.
CAGCCAAAAATTTAGCTTTTTTTCATAGTAGTTGATTTTAAAATTACTTACTGCAGAGTCCAAGTGGCAGTTCAGACTCTGGGGGGCAAGACAAGGCAGCCAGCGATCCGAGTTGCAGAGCTGCAGCTGGCGCATGTGCGGAGTGAGGGAAACCCACGGTGTGTTTGCCATTATAAACACTCCTTTATAACAGCAAATTACACCACTGGTTTCGCTATGGGAAAAAGGGAGACCCAGTTATTATAACATGTTTATTCTCATTTTGGGGGTTGAGTCAGTGAGAATACTGCCCGTATCTAAGAAATAAGAAACACTCCCATGGTATACATTTGGATCAGGGATGAGATTTTGAAAGTCACTTAGTAAAGGAACAATTATCCATGTAGGTAATATACAAATCTTTCACTACACCATATCACCCGCAAGGTGACGCACAATCAGAAAGATTTAACCAGAATTTAGTCTACATGCAAGGTATGCTGGACCCTAAGGAGAAGGTCAAGTGGATTCAACAAGTGAGCCTACTTGTACACACATATAATTGTATGAAGAAACTAAAGGGGTCATTTTTGAAGCAACAAATCGTATTTGAGAATGGTTACCAAGGGTAGCAACACAAGTAATATAGTTGGGAAGCATTGCATGGACTAGCCATCCATAGAGGAGTTACAAATACTGTACCTATGTTAAGGTCTAAGTGTTTCTGGGATTGGGATTTTATTTAAAAGCTTTGCTTTTATGTAAGTGGATCACTGCTGGCCAGCCACATGCAACATCAGGCCTTCACAGTTGCCACGGCTGGGTACCCACAGAAGCACCGGTGAAATGATATCAAGTCTAACACATTGTTCACATCCCATTTACTCACTGAACTTTCTCAACTGATCAAATTTATTAGATGATAAATGATGTACAGTAAACATACCAGTTAGTGGTAACTGAAGGTTTTACACGTGTGCTAGTGGGGAGACAGTACAGCCCCAGAACAGGTGGAAAGACAAGCTAGCAACTGCACTGTGCATGCGTGGTATGGGGGTAGGCCGCTGTAATTTGGGCTGAGCCTGGAAGAGCAACAGAAGCACAGCCCAAGGAGTAACCATATCTGGCTGCACCTGGAGGGGCAAAGGTAACTCACTCCCTGTGTAAGTAGGCTTGGCTTAGAAGGGCACAAAAGAGCCGGCCAGACTACATATACCAACTTGTTTTTCACATCATAAACTTTCATGCCCTAAATAACATTCTCTGTTCTTTTGTTTGAATTCTTTGTTTGAACCTTATTGTTTTATACAGTATAACTTGCATGCTTGTTGGGGTAACTTATTGTACTGCACTGATTCAAGGAAGAGGTGATCTTGTGGAGTGGTGGGTCCAGGGGGTTGTTTCATACTGACACCAGGCCCACTTAAAACCTTTCTGTGGGTGGAGGCACTGCACATATAACTAACCTTGGACACACACTCCCCAGACAGGAGCTAAGAATCCAGGCCCTTAAATATTCTATGAGCCCATAAGTCAGGGGTAGTAAACATAACTTCCACAGTGACCCGATCACAAAGAAATGACAAATGCCAGTGGCACCACTGACAAACCTTTTCAAGTGTTCAACAGAAATCAGGCAGGTACCAAATTACTGGAGGATGGCCTAATACATGGTGCCACTACACAAGAGTGGCAGTGGGAATGACTCTCGTAATTATGTGCCAGTCAGCCTGACCTCAATAGTGGGCAAGTTGTTTCAAGCAACGATAAACAAAAGGTTGGTGAAGCTCTTGGAGGTAAATGGGTTGCAGGTCAGTGAACAGCATGTGTCTATTGGAGGAAGAGCCTGCCAGAGATCTTGCCAGATGAACCTGACTGACTTTTTCATTTGACTTGACTTGGGCCATTGAGGCCAGGCTGTGGATATACTGTATGTGATTCTGTCCCAGGCAGAAGACTGGTTAAAAAAATGGGCAGACCTGGGCATAGGACAGGAGACAGGAGACAGGATACCAGTACTCGAGGACAAAAACGTAGAAACAAGTCTCCAAAGATATACATATTTATTGCATGGTGAGCATGATAAATAAAAAAGGACTACTGAACAGACCCCTGGCACTTCAACATACTGGTCTTTATCAGATGGCAGAAGGAGGTGATACTACCTCTGTAGAAATCCATAGCAAGTCCACACCTAGAGTACTGTGTGCAGTTCTGGAATCTACACCTGAAGAAAGATAAAGACAGGGTGGAAGCAGTGCAGAGAAGGGCCACCAAGATGATAGAGGAGCAGCAGGGGAGTTCCTGTGAGGAAAGGCTATGGGACCTAAACATGCACATGCCGGAGGCTAGAAGTGAGTGAGAAGACATGATAGACACAGTTGAAATTCTGCAAGGGATAAAACAAAGTTGACAGCAATGTGCTATTCCCCTCAGTGCAAATACGAACACTTGGGATACCCCAAGGAAACTGGCAGTAAGAAGGTTCAAAAATGGCGTGAGGAAGTACTTTTCACGCAGACAGTGGTGGAAAAGTTGAACAGACTACCCAACAAGGAAGTCTGTAATGGAAAGAGGGGTTGGATTCAAGGAGGTGTGAAATGAACACATGTTTTTAGTAGGGGTACCAGGGGAAAGGAAAAAGAGGGGAAGGGGATATGAAAGAACATCTGGGGGTTCAGCCGTGGTAGTTAGGTATCAATATATCATATTTATTTATAAAAAGCACAATTCTATTGCAAATAAGCACTTGCACAGAGTAAGAACCATTAAAACAAGATGGCCCAGTGGTGTGGAGGGCTGAGGCAGTGATGTCTTACCTCCTGCCATGCCAGTGACCCATGTTTGTGGTGCGAGTGGGGCGCCGGGTGTCAGCTGGGGTGGGAGAAGATTAAGCATCTGGAAGACAGCTCCTCTCTCCCAGGGGAGGGTGGGGACATAGACCGGTACTTGTCTGACCCCTAGCAGTGACTGGGAGATAACAAGCAAGGTCTCACAACATGGGGCAGAGGCAGAGCAGTCACCTGACACACGACGTGCGGACGCACACATGGTGCATCGCTGGAGGCCTTGCATGCTCCATGCCACAAAAAGGAAATCGGAAAATGGTCCCGCCATGCAGAAGGATATTGGTTTCCCTCTGCAAGCTACCCTGAGAGGACACCTCCCGAGCTGGATCCAAGTTGGTGGGTTGAGTTACTCCTCAACCCTTGCCATGAAGGGTAAGTTGTAGAGGCATTGGGGATGGGATCCTGATCCTCTGGGATGGCGAGAGGGGGGAACGTCAGAGGTGGCCTGCGGGACCTGGGGAGAAAAAGACTAGCTAAAAAAAAAGAAAAGAACCATTAAAACAGATTAACTAAAAAATACTTACAATCAATAACGACGACTAATACACTATAATAAACATCAGGCTAATCAGTCAGAAAAGATCAAAGATTGGGCAAAGGGCAAACAAGATAGACAAATTAACCTTCTTCCACTGACAGTGTTCTATGTTTCTACATGTAGCAGTCATTAAGTGTTCTAATATCAGACACATTATATTGCATTTGAACCTGCATCACTGACACAGGGAATGTCAGCAAGGAATCCAGGGGTAACTCTACTACACTTTTTGAAGTGTCTTGGGATCTTTAACTTCCTCCAGGGCTGCCACCAGAGGATGGTAAAAGGGACTTTGTTTTAACACCTCATTTGAAGGATGGCACCTCAAACAATAGGCAAAATTGCCTGCCCAGTGACATAGATGGCAAAGGTGCTAAATGCTTCACCTCTCTTATGCTGGCGACCCGAGTTCAGGAATGAGTTTGGGCTGCTGGGGGTCAGCCATGGGGGGGGGAGGCTGAGAGAGGACTGAGTGGCTGTTGGGCAGCTCTCCTCTCCTAGATTGGGGAGGCTGGCCTTCCTTGCCCTTGCTGCCACTGAGTGGAGACTCGATGGTAGTGTCGGGTAAATGGGGGCTGTGCTAGGCCGGGTGGGTGGGGGGTTGCTGTCAGTTCCAGCATGCATTCACGACTGTGTTTGCTGAGGCCACAGGGAGTAAAGGGGAGAAAACCAGAAAAATGACTATGTCCCCCCCGTCGCTGTATGTGACAGCCCTCAGGATAGTCCCCAGAAGGGCACAGTGGCAGGAGTAGGTGGCGACGAGCAGGCAAAAAGCTGTATGGCAAAAAGAAAAAAAGAAAAGAAAAGAAAAAACCAGCAAGAAAAAACAGTGCTGACTAGATTGGCTTACCAATCCTTTTCTGCTGAAAAATGACATGTGCAGTACAACTCTAGTGTGGAACAACAGTGTCTTGTGTCTCCCAGGGGACCGATTCATTTGGGTTCCATTCGGGGTCAGAGAGTGGCTGGCATTGCCCAGGCATGGACCTTGGGCCAGATTTTTGGGGCCCTTCCTGCAGTGGAGCTGATCTAACCCTGATGAGTTGTTCTGGTCTTCCTCCTGCTCCTGTTACTGGTTTGACTTTTAAGACATTTATTTTTTCCCAATTGTTTAACCAGGTGAGACACACTAAGTTGAAAGCTTGTTTACAGGTGCAACCTGGGAGCACAGGAAAGTGAAGTGACTTGCTCAGTGTCACACGGTATGCAAGCGAGGGCTGTGGGATTCAAACCCAGGTCTTCAGATTTGCAGCTCAGAGCCTTAAACCACTGCGCTATACTGCCTCCCTTATTTATTCATTTCTACAAGTTCAAAACTCATTTATTCTTTGGCAGTGAGAGTGCCATTATACCATAGGTCCCTGATAGTGGGAGTAGAAGAGGTCTAGGGTTAAACTGTGGTATTATTAAAGGATTTTTGCACTATTACTGTAGGAAAAATTGTTATATAGGTCTGGACTTAACTGCATTATTATTCAGGACTTCCATCATTACCGTTAGAAAGACTGTTGCCCAGGGGTTGTTCCTGAGGACTTCTTTAAATATCCTGTGTAGTAGTGAGGGGACTACCAGAATGTATACCAGCTGGTCTTTTCTATTTTTTGATTATATTTTGTGTTCTTTACTTATTGACGTTTGTTAATTTTTTAGTGTTTTCCTCCTCTGAGCAATAAGAGTGTTCTGGGGTGGGAAGTGCTGTTTTATTGTTTATTTAATGTAGTATCTGTATTTTGTGGTTTTTAGAAGTTTGGGGTATACTAAAACTTGTTTTGTAATTTTCAGGGATTTTGCTGTCTAATTTGTTTTTTTGAGTGGTGGAATGTGCCTGCCGGCCCCCTTGGTCTTATGCTATTCGGCCTCCCCTCTCCATGCCCTCCGTCCAGTCTCTCTTTCTCCTCTGCCCTTTGTTATTTATCAATGCTGGTGGGCATTGGGCATCGTTTGTAGGAGAAGGGGGAGTGGACATGGAGGAGTGTATGGACATTGGAGGTCGAAAGAAGGGAGCTCTTGCATGGGGGGGTTAGGGCCAGGAGATGCCCTGGGGTGAAATGGAGCCTGGAAAGTGGTGACCCCTGTCTAGTCCCCATACCCAAGGGCACCATCTTTTTAGATGGGCATTTAGTTGGGACGTCTCAAGAACCCCGTCCAACTCGGGCAGTGTTATGCAATGCCAGATCTATCAAGAACAAAACTGCAATTATTGCAGATTTTGTTGGAACAGCTGATCTGGCATGCATCACCGAGACCTGGCTGGATGAAAATGCTAGCCCCATTTTGGAGGCAGCAATTCCTGATGGGTACTTGGTGATCCACTGCCCGAGATTGGACTGTGGGGGTAGCAGCTATTTTAGGGCCGAATTGGGCCTCACAGATGTTCCAGTTGAGGAGGCTAAATCCTGTGAATGTACCGTGGCAGCTGGAGTGGATAGCAGGATTGCTCTCATCTACCATCCACCTGGGGATGAGAAGCAATTCCAAGTGGCAGATTTTGCTGCCGACATGGCATTGGAGTCACCCAGAGTGATGGTCCTGGATGACTTCAATGCCTGGGTTGATGACAAAATCTCTTTGTTTGGCCAGAACTTCCTCCAGATGATGTTATCGCTGGGCTTCATTCAGTTTGTTTCCTCAGCTACCCATAATCGAGGTCATTCCCTGGATTTGGTCTTCCTCCTGGGGATCGAGACATCTGATTTGGTGGTGGAACCAGTCAGCTGATCCGATCACTGCACCGTGAGGTTAAATTTTCATGCCCCTTCCTAGGTTTGCCCCTGTGGAGATGGTCAGCTACCGCCCTTTATGGGATGTGTGCCCTGAAGACCTGGCAGCGGTGATTGAACTCTCAGAGTTCTCTGCTGCCAGCTCAACTCCAGAGTTGTTGGTTCGGGCTTATAATAATGCCATTTCCTCAGCCCTGGACTTGATAGCTCCTGCCCGTGTTCGTCCCCTCTCACTCCACCCTCAGGTCCGTTGGTCTGATGGGTCCTTGAGGGAGTTGTGACGTGTGAGTCATAGGTTAGAGCGTCATTGGTGGAAATCTGCCCTGGCAGTCGACTGCCTTAGTTTGGAGGAGCATTATCAGCTCTAACAATCAGCGATTTCCCATAATAAGGCAGAGTTTCTGTCCAGGGAAACCACTGTCACCCAGAATCAACCGACTCAGCTCTTCCGAACTGTGAACAGGTTGTGCAACCCAGCCTGTCTGCAGTTGCAGCGAGCTTTTTCAAACTGAGTGATGAGCTTGCTCAATTCTTTGTGAATAAGGTGGCTGACATCAGGTCGGAAATCCATCTGACTTGCCCTTTGGGTCATGCAGTTGGTCACTGTTTGGCCACTACTCCTTGTACTTCCTGGAGTTCTTTTGACATGCCGGATGTCGAAGACATTATGAGGATTGCCCAGGGGATGTGCCCTACGTGCTGTAGTTTAGATCTGGGCCCAACTTCCCTGATTTTGGGTTGTTATGAGATCATTGGCCTGGTCTTGGCTCAAATTGTCCGGTGCTCCTTGGAATCGGGTGAATTTCCAAGCACCCTGAAGGAGGCGGTGATGACACCTCTCCTAAAGAAAGCTTCACTGAACCCAGACATTTTTGCCAACTACAGACCTATCTCGAACCTTCCCTTTTTAGGTAAGGTTATCAAGAAAGTAGTGGCAATTCAGTTGGAGAACCATTTAACCTTCGATAATGTCTATGAACCTCTCCAGTCCGGTTTTCGTAAAAGGCACAGTACTGAGACTGCTCTGGTTTGGGTGCTCAATGATCTCCTGATGGCGAGAGATCGGAGAAACTACTCCATCTTGGTTCTCCTTGATCTCTGCTCAGCCTTTGATACTGTAGACCATGGGGTGCTGCTCGATCTCCTGAGGTCCATGTGTGGCCTGTCAAACATTGCTCGGATGGTTTTCTTCTTTCCTTGCGGGTAAAACACAGAGAGTTGTGTTTGTTTTTTTTTCCTCTGATCCTTTCTCTCTGTCCTGTAGGGTGCCTCAGGGTTTGGTGCTGTCCCTTATGTTGTTTGCAGTGATATGCTACCCCTCGGAGACATTGTAAGATGGTATGGGCTGCAGTTTCACTGCTATGCTGATGATGCCCAGCTATTCCTGTCTTTTGCTCCCAACCAAGCTAGTGCGCTATCAGTATTTAATAACTGTTTAGTTGAAATCCAAGACTGGATGAATTCGAGCTGGTTGAAATTGAATGTGGGAAAGACTGAGGTTATGGTGGTGGACCCCGGTCACAAGATAGAGAGGCTGAGGGTCAATCAGCCCTCTGGAATATATGGGAGGTGAAGAGATCCTTACCTCTGAACAGGTGCTCGACCTTGGAGTCGTGCTTGACAATGGGCTGACCCTTCGTCATCAGGAGTCAGTAGTCATCAAATCAGACTTTTACCATCTTTGGAAATATTGCCAGGGCCAAACACCTTGTTCCATCCAGCTATCTGCCAGTATTGGTCCACGCCTTTGTAACCTCTCAGCTTGACTACTGCAACTTCCTTTATTTAGGGCTTCCTGGGGTTGATATCCAGTGCCTGCAGCTAGTGCAGAATGCTGCTGCACGGTTACTGACGGGGGTACCTAGGAGTTCGCACATTACCCCTGTGCTGCGTGATCTGCACTGGTTGCCAGTTCAGTAGAGGATCACCTTTAAAGTAGGCTCGTTGACCTTCAAAGCCCTACATGGTCTTGGTCCTGACTATTTGAAAGAGCTCCTGATTTCTTACCGCCCTGTGCGAGAGCTCCACTCGGATGACGAGGGGTTGCTGGAGATTTCGAGGGTTATTCTGAAATCTTCTGGGGCCCATGCTTTTGCTTTTGCGACCCCCACCCTCTGGAATTCTCTGCCCCGTCATCTCCAGGAGAGAACAACAGTTGGGGGCTTTAAGCATGCACTGAAAACGTTTTTGTGGATATTGTCATTTCCAGAAATATAATGGATTTTATTGTTTTACTGTTTTATATCCTTTTTATCATCTGACGATTGTTTTAATGTACAGCACCTTGATATTTGAAAGGAGCCTTATAGATAAATATTATTATTATTAACAGTGTCTGTGCTGCGTATAACAGCAAATATATTTTATAGAACTTGAACCCAAGATCAGTCAGTCTTGTGGAAAGTGCTAGTGAGCCACTGAGCCTGCAATAACAGAACAATATGTGGGTGGGTGTGTGTAACCAGACATTTACACACTCCAAGGTGTGGGATGCTACATAAACCCCCTCAGGCTTCGCCCTTGGGGTTTATAAAAGCATCCCGTACTGAGGGTGTGTATAAAATTCAGATTTTACACACACACACACACACACACACACCCATATATTTATTTAGTTAATGGTGATAATTCCCCCCCTTTCTGCATAGTTCAGTTAGTGCAGCACTTCTGTCAGAGATAGACAGACATGCACACACACACACCCATATATTTATTTAGTTAATGGTGATAATTCCCCCCTTTCTGCATAGTTCAGTTAGTGCAGCACTTCTGTCAGAGATAAACAGACATGCACACACACACACACACACACACACACACAGACACACACATGCACGTACGCACACCACACTGCTTGTCTCTCCCTTTTTTCTTTTCCTTTGCGTTGTTTTTTTTTTCTTTTTTTTACATTACAGTGGGAACGTCATTCCAGAATGTCATGGTCCATGGGCATAGCAGTGGAGTGTAAGATGTGCTCACAGTGTATGAGTGGCAGGATCAACCAGATTGATTTTTTTCATTTTCAAGGCAGGATCAACTAGATATACGTTTAAAAATATTTAACATCTTACTTGCCTTAACAGTGTAAGGCAAAACTTTAGTGCCATTAACAGAGCCACCGTGTTGGGCAAGATGTTCGACCTGCCCACAGAGAAACTATGCGCCAAGTAACTTTCTGTGGTGGTGCTTGATTGACAGGTGCTGATTACAACCTCACAGATGTAACCAAAAATGTCAACCAGGAGGTTATAACTGGAGATGAAAGTGCTGTTATTCTTATGTAAAAAACAATCACCATTAATTAAAAAGCAATAATATACATCAGGGTGTGGTATGTCATGGGATATCATCACACCTAGATGCATTGTGAGAGATGTGGCTGCAGGCAGAGTGTCTGATGCACCCTACAGGTGATGATATCTCATGATCCCATGGTATACCACACCCTAAAGTGCATTACTACTGTTATGAACTGGTTTTATTTTTGAATAAATATAAAATTATAAGTGAGCCACTGACCCTGCAACAAGAAATCAATAATACATAACAGGATTTGGTATATCATGGAATATCGTCACACCTTGGGTGCTTGAGAGAGACAAGGCCGGTGGTAGGTCAAGTGTTTCATGCACCCTAGAACTGATAATATCCCATGATCCTATGGTATACCACACCCTGGCGTGTATTATTTCTATTACGAATACGTACTACCTGGAGGATGGGGGGGGGGCATGATTGATGCTTCCAAATATTTGAAAGGGATATGTAAGTTAGATAAGGAGGGTCTCTTTAAGCTGAGTGGCAACCATAGCACAAGAGGTCACAGTCTTAAGCTGGATGGGGGAGGTTTAGGAGGGAGATCAGGAAGCACTACTTCATGGAGAGGGTGGTGGACAATTGGAATATGCTACTGGATGAGATAGTCTCATAGAAACATAGACTGATGACAGATAAAGACCACTTGGCTCACCCAGTCTGCCCATTTCCTTATATATTGGATAAGCTGCAGATCCTTTTTAACCAATAGCCTTCTACTTCCTAACCCCCACCAGAATTGCCTTATGTCTGTCCCATGCATTCTTGAATACCCCCACTGTTTTTGACCCCATGACCTCCTCAGAAGGCCGTTCCATGCATCCACCACCCTCTCCATGAAAAAATACTTCCTCACATTGCCCCTGAGCCATCCCCCTCTTTCTTCAAATTGTGCCCCCTTGTTCTGGCACATCTCTTTTTCTGAAAGATGCTACCCTCTTGGACTTTGCTGACTCCCTTGAGGTACTTTAAAGTTTCTATCATGTCTCCCTCCTTTCCTCGATAGTATACTAATTAAGCTCCTTTAGTCTCTCTTCGTATGGCTTCTGGTACAGACCCTGCACCATTTTAGTTACTGTCCTATGGACTGCCTCCATCCTATGTCCCTGTGGAGATGGGGTATCTGGAACTGCACACAGTACTCCAGATGGGGTCTCACCAACTGTCTGTACAGAGGGATAACAATTTCCTGTTTTCTACTGGTGATGCCTCTCCCTATGCATCCCAGTATCCCCCCAGCCCTCCTTACTGTCTTCTCACATTGCTTGCTTACCTTAGGTCATCTGTTATGACTACACCCTGGTCCCTCTCCATTTTTGTAGTTGTTAACACCTCCCCCCCACTGTGTATTCTTCTCCTAGGTTTTTGTTTCCCAGGTGCATTAGTTTGCACTTCTTTGCATTTAATCCAAGGTGCCATACTTTTGACCATTCCTCCAACCTTGCCAAGTCCCTTCTCATTTTTCCACCCCCCTTGCATATCAACCCTGTTGTAGATCTTTGTGTCATCTGCAAAGAGGCATACTTTTCCTTCCAGTTCCTCTGCATTGTCATTTTTAAAGACATGAAAACGGACTGGTCCCAGTACTGAACCCTGCAGTACCCCACTAGTAAGCCCCCCTTTCTTTGGAGTGTGCTCAGTTTACTTTTATCCTCTGTGTCCTATGTCCAGCCAACTTTTTACCCAGGCTATAACCCTGGGTCCCACTACCAAGCTGGTTAACTTGTTTATTAATCTTTTGTGTGGGATTGTCAAATGCCTTGCTAAAGTCTAGGTAGACCATGTCCACAGCCCCTCCCTGGTCTACTACTTTGGTCACACAGTCAAAGAAATCTATAAGGTTCATCTGACATGATCTTCCTGCTGTGAATCCATGCTGCCTTGGGTCCTGTGCCCCGCTGGCATCTAGTTACTCAATAGTTCTTTCTTTCAGAAGTGATTCCACCATTTTCCTTACCACTGAGGTCAAACTAACAAGTCTGTAGTTTCCTGCCTCTGCTTTGCTCCCACTTTTGTGAAGGGCAGTCACATCCTTCATCTTCCAGTCCTCAGGTACCACACCATCCTCCCTTGATTTGTTAAAAAGGGTAGTCAGTGGTATCACTAGTTCTACCCTTAGTTCTTTCAGAATTTTGGGATAAATCCCGTCAGGTCCCATTGCTTTGTCCACCTTCAGCTTTAGGAGTTCTTTCAGAACCCTTTCTTCTGTGAATGGATTGATATTGACTCCTCTTATCCAGAGTGCGTTTATTGATTGGATTAGGTACCTCCCCCTCCTCTTCCTTTGTGAATACTGAGCAGAAGTATTTGTTCCGTGGCCCTGCTTTTTCACTGTCAACCTCTTCCCACCCACCTTCCCCTTTATTAAGCCTCACTATCCCTTCCTTGGTCTTTCTTCAGTCTCTAATGTACCTATAAAAGGTTTTATCCCCCTTTTTAACTGAGTTGGCTGTCTTTTCCCCAGTTTGGGTCTTTGCTATTCTGACTGCCTCCCCCACATCCTTCTGCTTTAACTTGTACAGTCTCATTGAAGACAGTCATTGAAGACACAGCTTCAAGAGAGGCTGGGATAAGCATGGGGGAAGGAAAGGATAATGGGTAAGGAGGATGGGAGTAGTGGGTAGGGGGGTAGGGACAGTAGCTCAAGCTGTGGACCCTGAGATAGGAGCACACTAGATACTGTAGCCCAAATGGCCTTCTTCTGCTGCATTCTTCGTAAGTTTCATTTTTGTATAAATAGAAAATAAAAAAGGTTAGAAATATTTTTCTAATAATTTATAATGCGACAGGGCACATTTAAAAAAAGTCATGAGTTTTAAATGTGTCTACTAGATGGTGCTATTTTAATGGGAGCTACTTGCTCTATGTGTAGTTACAATACTGTATGTGAGAATGTGAACTCTGCTCCTGCCCCTTCCTCCATATTGCATTGACAAACCAGAGGGGACACATGAAGATATGCAAGTGGAATGGAATTCAAATTTTAGTTTTTTCAGTGCAATGGTGTCTGGTGAATGACCTTTCTAGTTGCTCACTCTGCTTTACTTTGTTTTCAACCACTTGATCATCATTTACTGTTTGTAGGTTGCTAGTGCATTTGGAGGGGAGGTGGTAGTGAATCCAGTATTGAAAAACAGTGGGCAGCACCAGTGTGGTGGGAATGATGCTAAAATGAGGATTGGTTCAGTTATGTTGGTCAAACAGGTCTGTTTTTTCTCTGTTTTTTCTTAGTGTGATAGGTGATACTTAGCAGTAGTTATACAGAAGTTGATCAATATAATACACAGTATTTGCTGCTGCAAATGTGGTGCAGTACTGAGGCCATGCTTGAATAACATGTATTTGCTGCACAAATAACCAGGATGTTCCTCTGCAACACCATGTTATAATGCAACACTGGTCAACTTCTGTATAACTACCACTGTACGTGTAACTTGGGTGGGGTGAAGATATGAATAACAGCAGTACTCTGAACTGTGGAACTGAATGGGTTGTGTTTGCAACATGATTATGAGGCAGCTGGTGGCTGTAGAGAGTAAGTTAAGTGTGCATGTGTGAAGAGTGCTACACTAGCCATAAGGGAATTCTGGAGGTCAGGGGTAAGGGGCAACCGACTTCTAGAAAAACATAAAGTGAACTTACAAGCTTAAATGGGCAGACTGGGTGGGCCATAGGCCCTTATCTGCCAGCAGTGTCTATGTATTTATGCTGTTTTGGGGCAAACTATGGGCACAGAGGTGATGTACTATGCAGCTTAGTAGAAAAGCTGACATGAGGTACTTTTTTCCACGATAACGTCGTGGGATTTAATCATGGTGAAGAGGATCTCTTAGCAAATCAAGTTCTTCAATTCCTTTTAAGTAGTTCATAATAGGTACTATAAAATGAATAGGTGAAATCCTGTAAAATAATTGGCTGAAGCAGTCTTTTGACCCTTTAGGATGTCTCTGTACCGTATATCATCCCAGTTCAAAACTGATTGCCAAGATCAGCCATTTCCTACACTTTGGAGCCATTTTACATTTATTTATTTCAAATGTTTCACCAAGAAAGACATACTGAGATAACAGCTTGTTTCCAGATGCATACTGCGGGAAAGGGGGGAGGAGTCCAAGAAACAATCAGCATAATCATTTATAAAGAATGCTTGAAGCTAAATATTAACAAGGAAACAGTTAAAGTAATAAATTATGCAATAAGTAGAAACTAAGCATTGATTGGCAATCTGTGCAAGACTGAAGCTAAGCAGTAAGAAGGTAAAACACATCGGAGCAGTAAAATTATACAATAAGTAGAAACTCAATATTGACAACTGGCAAATTGTGCAAGGAACAGAGTGAAGGGCCTGCCCACTGGGTTAGAGGGAATACATTTAAAGTGCAGAAGCGACATACAGCTAGTTGCTATAGGGTTAAGAAGGAACAGAAGGCGGGGTAAAGAGATGTGGAATGGAGAGAGGGAGGGGAAGGAGTAGGGGAAGAGGGTATTGAGAACTTGAAAAATGACATGTATCAGGTGCATTTGCAGGACTGAGAGGTGACGTTATGGAGGAGACAGGAGAGAGACTATTAGGAAGAGGAGGACTGAATGTTTAGGGGGAGAGAATTCCAAAGTTTAGGGAAGCAGTTGGAGTACATTTGCAGTAGTAAACTGCAGAGTGTGGTACATCATGGCAGGATACTGTCACATCTTGGATGGTTGAAAGCATTTGGCTTTGCCTTGCTCCTCACAATGTGCCCAGGGTGTGATGATATCTGTGAGCATTAATACCCCACAGGGTTGACGATATTGGGCAATACCAGATTGCCCGTGGGCATAATGAGGCCCAATGCCACAGGCAGAGGGCCTTATTGTCCCTAGAAGGTCTGGTATTGCCCAATACCATCCACCCTGGAGGATATTATTGTGCTTAGAAAAATGACTTGTTAGTAACAAATTGAATACAATTATATACAAGATTAAAAATATGTATAATACATATTAAACACAGAATAAAAATACATTTTGTTATAAAGTAGTCCCTGTAGTTCTATATTTGCCAGTAGAGGGTACTGCAGTTTAGGATTCCCTCTTTCAGTCACATTCATTTTATGCAGTTCTTTTGCCCATGGCACCCCCCCCCCCACCTTTGTTCTAGAGTGATATGATATCTGTCCCTGGTGCTGCTGTTTAGGGATCCCTTTTTGTCATATTTATTTAATATCTGTGTTAACCCAGTGCCCTCCCCCATTCTCGCTGTCTCAGAAAATGGTATTTAGGAGCTAGAACTGTACTGAGGTGCTCCTGTGCACTGTACTGTACTGGAAGGTGGTCAGGCGTGTCGTGGTTAGTCAGCCATCTGGAGCAGAGAGGTAGATGTAGGCAGGAAAATTTATGCCAGCAATTGTAAAGGAGTTTTGGAATCGGTGGATTTAAATGTTTGCTTGTGAATGGGTAGCGGGTGAGGTGGGGGGGCAGAGTGGAGTGGTGTGTCTCACATTTGTGAGGGAGAGCAACTGTGAAACAAAACTGAAAGATGTTCAAAACAAAGAACTGGTTGGAAAAGATGTGCTTTTTAAAAAAAAAAAAAAAGGCTAACTTTACTTAAAACTGTGGTATTACAATACTGTAAAGAAATGTTGGAACCGGTGGATTTAAATGTTTGCTTTTGAATGAGTAGTAGGTGGGGTTGGAGGGCGTAGCATAGCAGTGTGGCTCAAATGTGTGACTGAGGGTAAATGAAACAAATCTGAAAGATGTTCAAAACAAAGAACTGGTTGGGAAAAAATTAGCTTTTTAAAAATGGATAACTTTAGTTAACACTGAAGTTCAGTTGCGGGTGGGTGGAGACTGACTTCCTTGCTACTTCCTTAGCGAGCAGGAAAAAAATGGTGGCTACTTGGATTTGAAATTCAAACTGGCACAGGGATACCAGTCTGACACTGTGCAGATGGTACCCGTTTTTCATCGGGCTCTATCAAAAAATAGATTATATGGCAATCAAATCTTGATAGTCAACCAGGACACTGGGATTTCCATTGTCATTTTCTAACATGATATTTTTTTTTATTTAGTTGTTTAACCAGGTATAGCACACTAAGCTGAAAGCTTTTTTACAGGAGCGACCTGGGAGCACAAGGAGGTTAAATGACTTGTTCAGGGTCACACAGCATGCAAGTGGAAGCTGTGGGATTCAAACCCAGGTCTGGTCTGCTGAATGTCACCAGATTTGCAGCTCAGAGCCTTAGACCACTGCGCTATACTGCCTCCCACCCTGGGTATATACCACACCCTGTTATGTATTATTGCTTTAATGCATAATAGATTATCAAATGAAATACAAGACAAGCACTGGCCAATGCCACCTATGTTCACCTTCTGGTATTTTGCTGTGTGAAGCGTGATTTTATCTAAATGACCACAATAACAGATTTGAGAGGGGGATTTGAAAATGGCTCCTGCCATGTTCACGAGATGGGATAAGAAATAGACTATGTTTAAAATGTAATGTTATGAGTAACCATTGAACAATTCCAAGGTCTGTTCATAACTTTGTTGAGATTTTGACCCCACATTTTCAATATACATTGTATTTTTATGACCCCACTTTATAAACATGATAGGTGTCATTTATGAAATCCAGGCCAAAATGTCATTTTGTGGCATAAGCATAAAAATACATTTTTGGTGGGTCTTGAAAAATGACTCCTGTTATGTTCATAAGGTGGAATAAAAAAAGGGTTATGTTGAAAATTTGAGGCCAGCATCTGCAAAAATAACAAAGTTATGAGTAAACATTGAGATTTTAATGCTTGTTCATAACTGTTTTTTTTTATTTCGACCCCAGATTTTCAAAATAGTCTTATTATAACCCCAACTTATGATCAAGATATGGAATTTGGGGATCTGAAAAATTACACTTGCCTTGTTCATGAGCTGGAGTAAAAAGGCCATGCTGAAAGTTTGGTGCAAAAATGTGAACAAAATGGCAAAGTTATGATTAAAAATTCAAATGTATTACAAAGCCACAAACCAGACTTACCTTGTTTTTCAGTCAGTTTGCAGTCAGCCTAGGTAAGAGCAGGATGTTCAGCGGTCGAGAGAGGATTACAGTGGTGGACAATGGAGGAGTAAGTAAGGGCAGGGTGTGGGGTGGGGGGTATTAAGAGGGAGTCTGGGTAGTGGCTGTAGTGTTAAGGGCATAGATATTGATGGATAGTGTTCTTTGATGAGGAACAGTTTTATTTAGGTAACTGTCATTGGGGAATGGGCACCCCAGTGTTGGTTGGGAGCACTAAGGGTGGACATCCCAGTGTGGCACAGTGTGAATGTATGGGGGAGATAGTTGCTAGCTGGTACCTGGGCTTGGGAACCCCAGTGTGTGTGTATGTGTGTGTGTGTGTGTGTGTTGGGGGGGTTATTTGGCACAGGGGTTAGACACACTGGTGTTTAATGTTTCTGGTGGTAGGATTGAGCACCTGCTGTTGGATTGTTGCATTTGCTGGGACGCACTAGCAGGAGGGGATGACTCAGGTTTATTGAACACCTGCTGCTGGTATTCTTGTGTTGAGTCAGGTGGGACAGGTTGGAACCAGTGGGATTTAACACCCTTCACTTGTTCTGTTGTATGTGGTATGGCAGCAGGGAGCAATGCCAGTGGTGGGATTGAGCACTCACCATCAGTTCTGTTGTATGTGGTCATGTGGGCAGAAGTGAGTGATACCGGCCATGTGTTGAGCACCTGCTGCCAGTTCTGCTGAATTTAATCAGGTGGGAGGGAGAGGAAGATACTGGCAGTGAGACTGAGCACCTGCCACTAGTTCTCTTGTATCTATTCAGGTGGGCAGGAGGCACTGATACCAGCAGTGGCACTAAGCACCCTCTGCCCATTCCTGTATTTGTGTGTGTGTGTGGGGGGGTTAATCACCTGCTGTTGGATTTGTGTAAGTGTTGGGTGGGTGGATGTTAACATGGCAGCTGAAGACAGGGAAAACCTGTGGCTGTTGTGCAACATCTGTGCTGTCCTAGGTGTGAGTGGAGAGCACTACTGTGGAAAAGCACAGAAGCGGAACAAACAGTTGGTGAAAATTTTCAAGTAGGAACTGGGATTTGAACAGAGAAAAAAAAGGAAATGCTCCACCTTGCATTTTCCAGCACTGTAATTGGACAAGGACCTCAAAGTGAAGAGAAGGAGCAAGGCAGAGAGTAATCAGAATTAGGGAGAAGACCCAGTATGCTGAAGCTGTGATAGGTGGAATAAGGATGCACTCAGACTGATGCCAATATGCTGACATGCTTTGCAAACAAACAAAAATGATACATTTACATGCAAAATTGAGCTATTGTGTGAGGGGGAATTCATGTGTCTTTACCTTGGCTTTAGAATTAAATAGAGACTTGGGAAAAAGCTGAACAGGAAGGTGGGAGGTGATTAGCCGCTGTGATGGGTTTTGTTCCAGCTTCTCTTTACATTCTTTCACTTCAACCCATGGTGCTCTATCCCAGCTCGGTACTGTCTTGCACCAAGTCGGGTCCCCATTTTTGTGAATAAGACTCAGAAGTTCCAGCATCCAGGTGGTCCCTGTGATAGAAGAAAATAAACAGGGGATGATAAATGGAATGGGCCAGTTCCTACAACTTGGAATTCAAAAGTTCAGAAAGCTTTATTGTTCAACCAACAGGTCTTTACAATCAATTACATAAAAATTACACAGTGCAATATCACACAATAAAAATGAGTTAAAAATATCATTAGTCTTTATTAGTGACGTTGTAGAGAGGCTGAAGGGGAAGGTCTGCCTTTCAGAGGATGATACAAAAATCAGCAATAGGGTCGACACTCCGGGGTGGGGGGGTGGAAATAATGAAAGACGACCTGGGAAGGTCAGAGAAGTGGTACAAGGTATGTATGGCAGCTGGGTTTCAATGCAAAGAAGTGCAAAATCATGCATTTGGGGTGTAAGAACCCAGGAACAAAGTACAAAATGGGGGGAGTGATACTGGAGTCCACCAAACAGGAAAGAGACTTAGGGTAATCATATCTGATGACTAAAAATTATCCAAGTGGTGTGACAGGGCAGTGAGGAAAGCTAGTAGGATGCTAAGGTGTATAGGAAGAGGCATCACCAGCAGAAAGAGGGAGGTGGTGATTTCACTATATACATCACTGGAGAGACCTTACCCTGAGTACTGTGTCCAGTTCTGAAGACCTCACTTCCAGAAGTACATATTAAAGGTGAAGGCAGTCCAAAGGAGGGCTACCAACATGGTGCAGGGACTACATCAAAATTCATATGAGGACTGACTGAAGGACCTCAATATGTACACTCTGGGGGAAAAGGGGGAAAGGGAAGATATGATAGAGACCTACAAATACCTAACAGGTTTAAATAAGATACTAAAAGGACAAGGGGTCATGACATGAAACTGGATGGGGTGGACTCGGGGAAATGTGAGGAAATACTTCTTCACTGAGAGAATGGTGGATGTCTGGAACAGCCTTACAGTGGAGGTGGTGGGGGAAAACTCAGTTGCAGGATTAAAGAGGGCATGGGTACTTTAGTGGTAAAGCTAGGAAAAGAATATTAGAAATCATACAGGGTCTTTGGTTGTACAGTAGGTAGGGAAAACTGGGCAGACTTGATGGGCCAAAGGATCTTTATCTGCCATCATGTTCTCTGCTTCTATGTTTATATATAACATCTCTATACAACAATTATAAATCTAATTTAAGACTGTACAGCACTTTCACATAAGATAGTACAGTATTTCCCCTGATGTTTAATTTGTTTCTTTTCTTCTCTATTACAAGCATTTCTTTAGAGATGGAAAATACAATACCCCTGCTACTTCTCTACCATTCATTTACTGTGTTGATGTATTCATACCTATGTACATACATTTTTTTATCATTCAGACCTTTAGACTACTGTAAAACAGGAAATACAATACATAAGTACATTCAAAATTGTCATGTTTGCCTTCAAAATACTAATAAAGAAAATAATTTATAAAATTATTCTGGGACCTTGAATCATGGTAGCTACTATCTCATTTTACTAATAAGTTCCCAGTAAGCCATTTTATGGTTCAATTAATTTATTAAATCATTTTTGAATAAGGGCCAGGCTACACCAATTTCAAATACAGTAAATTAATAATAGGAAACAAAAGAAGTCATACCCCTTAGCTAAATCAGCAAAAGTGCCAGAATATAGACAGGTTATATGTGGGTTCGGGTCTGGTTACCTACATCCCCTTATAATTTATGTAGTCTGTAATTTCTTTCCCATGCTTGGATTGAGGACCTACTCAAGGTCATAAAAGGAGTTTTCATTTCTTTGGTTAGCTTTATACATTCAATATAAAAATCAGTGAGGGAAAAAGAACAGTTCCTTATATTTAAAGCTCTTCTTACATCTTTCAGATATTTGTTGTCTTACACTTATTTTTTTCCCCTTTCTATATCACTTTATTCAAATAAAAAACTTTAAATCATGATAAGTGCAAGGCATGCAAATATTTTTTAAAAGATCCGATTTTGGGGATCAGCACTTATAAACAATGTAATTATAGCTACTTGTGGAGTAATGAATGGATTATCTAGGATCTTTTCTAACCAAATCTTCCGGTGCATCAAATATTTCCAATACTATAATGCTACATGTGTAAGATCTATTTTACCTTGTCCACACTCACAAAATGGAGAGAACGCATCCCTAGATTGTTTGTACAATAATAAGTTTTACCTGAAAATTACAGCTCTCAGTCTTGTTAATACTCTTTTTGCTCTGTTTGGAAGTACCATTAAGTACTTCTCCCTGTTTCCATTTCTCTTAAAAATGTTGCATTGAATATGTATTTTAGAAGAATTACTCCTAATACTATCCTTTTGCATTGCTATATCTCTAGATCTTTTTATATAACTGTATAACATTTATTTTGGCTGGGTAAAAATATCAGTCAAAATTGAACCCAAACCTGCTGTAAAAATATTTGTTTTAATAAAGTTATGGTAAGGAAAATAGAAACCTCTAGTTGAATATTCTATTTCCTCTTCAATAAATATTTTAGATATTCTATTCTCATATAACAGTTGTAATTCTAGTATGAAAATTGCTATTCTCCTTTTAGCTAGAGTGTCAAGTGAAAGCTGACCCAATTCTAATCTTAGAATGCAATCTGGAAAAAAGTTAGAAACCCCAAAAGCTGTCTATATAATTTACTGGTATTCATATTGAAGAATTACTTCTATCTGGGGTGCTGTTGCTAATCCCCATATTTCAGAAGCATTAAATATTGCTCCTTTAATTTTTGCATTTAGACCCAATAGGCTACCCTCTACTGACTGACCACCGTACATATTCATAAACCTTCAGACCCCACTGATTGATTTTTGTAACTTAAATCCCATATTTTTTGCATGTGGTTTCCAACTTAGGTTGTGAGTATATACTAGTCCTAAACATTCATAAGATTTTACAATCTCTAACTTTTACCCTTCATTGCAAAGTGTATATTTGGCTCTATTTGAAGTACCAAAGACTAGTAATTGTGTTTTGGTCTGATTTATCGTTAAGTATTTTGTTGCTGTACGTTGTAAATCTATTCATTTTCTTTTGCAGCCCTAGTAAAAAATTAAAAATTAACATGCCACCCATATAAGCTAACTTCAGTTTTATATAAGTTGGAAATCTTGACCTAGTATAAAAGGGGCTTACAGTTCAGGTTTATGACCAAGTAGAAATCTCACACCACAGTACTACCCATGAAGTGAAATATGCCTCTTAGGGAAATATTCTGTCTTGTATAGAAATGAGAAGCTACAACAAATCCAGTGCACCCCATTTCTTGTAGAAACACAACTTCTTATATAGTACAGAGAGAGTCTGCAAATTCCCCCAACCCTACAGAACAGCATCAAATCACTAGAATTTATTTATTAATTTATTAGAATTTCAGATAAATATCTTTGAGCCAATTGCTCTTTTACAAAGGTTCAACGTCAGTATACAAAGAATAGAAGTACAATTTGTGTGAGATTAACAGGCAAGCAGTTGGAATACAAATTTCAGTATAGGGTATACATGGTCTAAAAGCTACAGGTAATATAATTAACAGTTAGAACAACACAGCCAAGCATATATTTAAGAATGATGAGACACAGCAAACAATATTTACATGAATTAAAGCTGCCAGATGGGAACTGTCAAAGGGAAAGTGGAGTAGAAAACTTGAGTTGCTGCCAGTTGTGTCAGGTAGCATAGGAAAGTGAGAAGAGAGAGTGGGCATATAGAGGTAACTGAGAGTGAGGTAGAAGGAGGGGTTGGTGGGAGGCAAGGATCAGGGAACTTATACAACAGTGGGCGGGGTGAGCAGTTTAGAAAAGAGAGAGGGGAAGGGAGTTGAAGGAGGGTAAGAGAGGAAGGTAGTGGACCAGGGCTAGGGGGAGAGGCAAGGGTATGGGGGTGAGGGTGGTGGCAGGCAGAGGTGGGGATAGAAACATAGAAACATAGACTTTGATGGCAGATAAGGACCACTTGGCCCACCCAGTCTGCCCATTTCCCTACCTACTGGATAAGCTGCAGATTCTAATTAACCAACAGCCTACTGCCTGCCACCACCCACTACAATTGCCTTGTGTTTGTCCCATGCATGTTTGAATTCCCCCACTGTTTTAGCCCCAACAACCTCCCCAGGAAGGCAGTTCCATGCATCCACCACTCTCTCCATGAAAAAAGATTTCCTCACATTACCCCTGAGCCGTCCCTCCCCTCTATCTTTAAATTGTGTCCCCTTGTTCTTGCACATCTCTTTTCCTGAAAGATGCTACCCTCCTGGACTTTGTTGATTCCCTTGAGGTACTTGAACGTTTCTATCATGTCCCCCTGTCCCTCCTTTCATCAAGGGTATACATATTAAGCTCTCTCAGTCTCTCTTCATATGATTTCTGATGCAGACCCTGCACCATTTTAGTTGCCCTCCTCTGACTGCTTCCATCCTGTCTCTGTCCTTGCATAGATGAGGTCTCCAAAACTGCACACAGTACTCCAGATGGGGTCTCACCAACTGTCTGTACAGAGGGATAACCACTTCCCTTTTTCTACTTGTGATGCCCCTTCCTATGCATCCCAGTATCCCCCTGGCTCTCCTTACTGACTTCTCACATTGCTTACCCACCTTAAGATAATCTGATATGACTACCCCCAAGTCCCATTCCATTTTTGTTGTTGTTAGTACCTCCCCTGCTATTGTGTACTCTTTTCCTGGGTTTTAGTTTCCCAGGTGCATTACTTTGCACTTCTTTGCATTGAATCTAAGTTGCCATATGTCTGACCATTCCTCTAACCTTGCCAAGTCCCTTCTCATCCTTTCTACCCCCCCTTGTGTATCAACTCAGTTACAGATCTTTGTATCATCTGCAAAGAGGCATACCTTTCCCTCCAGACCCTCTGCAGTGTCACCTATAAAGATGTTAAAGAGGACTGGACCCAGTACTGAGCCCTGAGGTACTCCACTAGTGACCCCCCCTTCTTCGGAATGTGTTCCACTCACTATTACCTTCTGTGTCCTGTTGTGCAGCCAGTTTGCAACCCAGGCTACCACCCTGGGACCCACTCCCAAGCTGGCTAACTTGATTGTTAATCTTTTGTACGGGACTGTGTCAAATGCCTTGCAAAAGTCTAGGTAGGCCAGATCCACAGCCCCTCCCTGGTCTATTACTTTGGTCACCCAGTCAAAGAAATCTATTAGATTCATCTGACATGACCTTCCTGCTGTAAATCCATGCTGCTTTGGGTCCTGTGTCCCGCTGACCTCTAGGTACTCAACAATTCTTTCTTTCAGAAGTGATTCCATCATTTTCCCTACCACTGAGGTCAAACTTACAGGTCTGTAGTTTCCTGCTTCTGCCTTGCTCCCACTTTTGTGAAGGGGAATCACATCTGCCCTCCTCCAGTCCTCAGGTACCACCCCATCCTCCCATGATTTGCTAAAAAGTGTGGTCAGTGGTGTCACTAGGTCCTCCCTTAGTTCTTTTAGGATTCTGGGGTGAATCCCATCAGGCCCCATTGCTTTGACTACTCCTGTCCAGGGAGTTAAACATCTTAGGGGCTCTACCTGCAAAAGACCGCTGGCCTTGGGTGGTGCAACAGCAGGGAACAGATAGAGAATAGTTGTCAGAGCTTCTAGTGTAATGGGAGTGGTTGGCTGGGCTTAAGAGAGATTGAATCCCAGAGGGCATGAGTCCCATCAATGACTTTTTGCTTATAGGCAATGAAGTTGCAGCCAGTTTGACTGTTCGTAGAGGGTTGCAGGTATGCATGTGGTGGGAAGCACCAGTAAGTAGTCTGCGGCCCTATTCAGCACTGTAATGATTTGCCATAGTGCTATAGCTGTGACTGCTCCATAGATAACAAGCTCATAATCAATGATGGAGACAATAGAGCTGTGCATTGTGAGTTTAAAGGCATCAGGTGTCAGGCAGTGTCTATGTTTATAGAGAAGGACTATATGGATATTTACCAGTTTTGCAACTGAATCGATATGGCTGGAGTGGGACAGAGTAGGGTCCAGGGTTACACCAAGGAATTTGAAAGCCTGCATCTGGTCCAGGGTCATACTCAAGCTGTTTTTGATAGCCAACTATTGGTGTTTATGTTTTGTTATGTGTGCCATGGAATAGCATAGTCTTTATTTTTTTGCAATTTAGCACTAGTTTCTGTGAGATGAACCAGGCCTCAACTTGTGTGAAACTTTCCTGTAGTTGTTTCTCCAAGAGGGAGGGGTTAGAATTCTTAGAGAAAATCACTGCATCGTCAGCATACAGGATAATGTTTTTATCACAGGCAGAAGGGAGATTGTTCAGGAAGATGCTGAAAAGAAGGGGTCCCAATATGGACCCTTGGGGAACACCAGCCCAGACAGGTAGTTCAGAGGAAAGGGAGTCACCAGTCTTAACTTGTGACCGGTTGGAGGGATAACTGTTGAACTATTGTAGAGTATCATGGGATAGCCCTAAGTTGCCAAGTTGTTCCAGTAGTAATGGATGGTTGACTGTACTGAAGGCCTTTGAGAGGTCTATAAAGGTGGCACTGGCAAGTGGTCCTTGGTCTACTGCTAGATGAATGTGGCCTGTAAATTCAAGGAGGGCAGAGGTGGTGCTATGTCCTTTGCAAAAGCCATGTTGCTGTCGGCATTGCAAGTTGTATTTCTCCAAGTACTCCACCAATTAGTCTGTGATGATTTTTTCAAGAGCTTTGGATAAAGGGGGTAGGATGGAGATGGGCCTGCAGATACAGTGTAATGCCCTATCCACAGACTTGTGTATTGGGGTCACCAGGGCAGACTTCCACTTGAGTGGGAACTGGAAGAGCATGAGGAACTGGTTAATAATCTTGGTAAGGGTGCAGGACATCATCAAGGGTGAGGACTATGAGCTTCAAGTCAAGTGTATCCCCACTTGATCTGGATTTTCTGAGCACCTTGAGGAGGTATTTTTTGGCATCCCTTTCAGTAACTGCCTTGAAATAGAAATGTTGATGATTTGTATCCCGACTCC
Source organism: Neoceratodus forsteri (assembly GCA_016271365.2). NCBI lineage: Eukaryota > Metazoa > Chordata > Ceratodontiformes > Ceratodontidae > Neoceratodus > Neoceratodus forsteri. The sequence continues at coordinate 236,511,821 of CM057449.1, read as the reverse complement.
ATTGATATTGGGAGGCTGAGGTTTGGTTGCTGTCAAAGAAGTTAGAGGGGAGCACATGGCTGAGGTCGGTAAATGTCAGATTGAAAGTATTGGCAATTGTGGTGGGGTGCAGAGTGTTGCTGCTGTCAACTGTTAGCATATTGGGAGTTGCACTGGACTCTTTCCCTATAACTTCAGAGAGGCTTTGCCATAATTTCCTTCCATCTGACCACGAGTTTGTTAGGATGCTGCAGCAGTAGCTGGCATTTTCAGTGCAAATAGCTCTGGTACAGGCATTTCTGGCAGCCCTGTATGCCTGAAAGTCTGCCTGGTTGCCAGAGGCTGTAGCATGAGCCCATAGAAGGTCCCAAGGTTTTGGCTGGTCTAGGAGTTTGCCTGAGATCCAAGGGTTGTCATAGCCTAGTGCAGCATCAATATCTGGAGCCGTGTCAATTGGGGACCAGTCTTGTTGTCGCAGGAGTGCCTCAAGTGGTGCAAGGTGTCCCCTAATTAGCATCTGACTGTTGATAGTTTTCACTGGGGGTTTATTGAATTTATTTGACCATATACACTAGCCTGGGGAATGGTCACTAATGGCATCAGGGAGAACTGTAGTGTGGCTAATATGGTGAGGGCAACTTGAGAGTACCCAGTCCCTGTTCTATAGTTGATCCTAGTGGGTGAGGTAACTGGCTGTGTAAACTTTGCAGCTGTCAAGGCATCCTTTCAGTTGCTTGCACTGGGGCATACAACAGGACCCTCACCCATTACACAGTGGCTGCCCACTAAGAGGAGGAAATGCTCTGATCATTCCCTATCCCTATCATTTGGTGCCCTCCTCAAATTAATCTTCTTCCTTCTGATCAGTATTGGTACTATTGAAATCAATCCTGGCCCCACTGAAAGTTTTTTATCCCCATCTGATCTAGCCTCCATAAATGGCCTAAGTTTCCTTCACTTCAATGCCTGCAGCCTCCTAAAAGTTCTCCTTAATACAGGCCTGGGTGTACATACCCTACCTGACTTCCTGGTTATCTCTGAAACTTGGCTCAGATCTACAATAAAAGATAGTGATATAAACTTCCCAATTACCAGCTCTTCAGATCAGATCCCTTCCAGGGGCGGTGGGTGGCCATCTACGTAAGGAAACCATCTCTGCATCCTGCCTTATTAATACATCCGAACCAAAGGAATTTGAATGCTTGTCAATCAAAATATCCTTCCTAACATGTCAGCCCTTAAATTGATTGGCTGCTATAGGCCTCCTCTGCAGGCCTCAAACTCCTATCCCACCTAGGAACAATACTCAATCTAGGCCCTGAAGACACCATCATCCTTGGTGATTTGAATTTAAATTGGTTATCTAATGCATCTGCACCCCTAGTAACCTTCTGTGACAGCTATGGATTCACCTCAATTAATCAAAGATCCAACAAGGATTAACCTAAAAATACTACCAACAGTTCACTCTGGATATCATGATGGTAAACAAGCCTCACTTATATTCTCATGCTGAGTGCTACCCAGTGACGTAGTGATCATTGTCCTATAGCTGGCATAAGATCTACACTCAAGCCATCCAATCCTGCAAAATTTCTCCATAAAAGGTCAAAAAGAATTTCAACATCTCAGGATATCTCCATGATTGTGCAATACAACGATTAGCAAGATTTCTACCTTACAACCTCAGTTGAGACAGCTCTTCAGATCTTAAAGGATATTATCACTAATGCCCTCATACACATGCACCAATCACCAGTGTCAGAACCAAAGTAAAATCTGTCGTTGGTTCACTGCTGACCTTAGATCAGCTTTGTTAGCCAGAGACAAACTCTGGAAAAGGCAAGAAAACAAAGGATCCTAGAGACTGGCTTCAATTCAGAAAAGCAAGAAACTCATGCACAAAACAAATAAGAAATGCCAAAGCTGCCTTCTATAGAGCTGAATTGGATGCATCCTATACTAACCCATCCAGATTCTGGGGTACTATAAAGGGAATTCTAGGCCAAAATTCTACCCCTGTCTTACCTCCAAACTGCTCCTAAGGACATAGAAATCACTGACAAGCAAGAAATCTTAAATGCCTTCAATGACCATTTCACTACAGCTGGCCCTAGCATTTGACTCTTCACCTGCAAATCTCTTGAGATCATCATTAAACCTTCAATCCACTGTGGGCCAAAAGGCTGCCTCAACATTCTCCTTCGAACCAATATCCTTAAAAGAAGTAGAAGACCTCCATCCAATTTAGATACATCTAAGAGTGCAGGTGCAGACTCCCTGGATCCCTACTTTCTTAAAGTAGCACTGCACGCCTTAGCTGCCCCCCTCACTCACCTCTTCAATCTTTCCCTAGCTACTGGTTCCATCCCCTCTATATGGAAAACAGCTTAAGTAGTTCCACTACTTAAATCAGGTGATCCCATGGACCCTAACAATTACAGGCCCATTTCCATCTTACCGGTACTATCCAAGATGCTTGAAAAATTAGTAAATTCGCAGTTAAGGGCCTATCTGAACACCAACAACCTCCTAAATCCAGCACAATCTGGGTTTAGATCAATGCATAACACCATCTCTGCCCCAGCCAAAGTCACTAACGATTGGCAGACTGCCTTGATAAAAGAATAGTACCTGTGCTGTATTCCTGGATTTGAGTAAAGTATTTGATACAGTGGATCATGAATCATTAATCTCTCTTAGCTCTGTAGGCCTTGATTCATTCTCTCTCAGTTGGTTTAGGTGCTACCTCTGGAAGGTTACAACTGGTAAAAAATGAAAATTACCTATCTACCTCTAAACCACTGCTAAGAGGTGTACCGCAAGGCTCTATCCTGGGCCCCATCCTCTTTGCCATTTATATTAATAACATTGACTCCAACCTCTCTCAATCTAACATTCACCTGTTTGTTGATGATACTGTATTATATGTCAGCAATCCCTCTCCATCAAAAGCCCGTGAACTGTTACAGTCAGAATTCTCCATCCTACAACACAACCTATTGGAAAAAAAAATTACTTCTAAATGCCAAAAAAACAAAAGCTATGTTCTTTGCCACAAATAATTGCTCTTTCACTACCCCATCATTCATCACCCCACAACTATCCACCTTATTTGGAGAAAAGCTGAATTTGTGGATAACTAAATATCTTGGAGTCTGGATTGGCAATAAGCTTGACTACTCTGTCCACATTGAAGAGCTACTAAAAAAGTTGAGACAAAGACTTGGCCTATTTTACAGAATAAAACACTACCTTACCAGAGACTCCAAACAAAGATTAATCCAGGCATCATTCCTATCCCTTATTGACTATGCTGACTTTCTCTACGGCCATTGCTCACACTCCCCTTCTTAAATAAGCTGGACACCCTGTATCATAGAGCCATCAGATTTATTACAGACCTTCCCTACAGCACTCATCATTGCTGTCTTTACATGGCAGTCAATTGGACATCCCTACAGCACAGAAGAAAAAAGAATGCTGCAATCTGGATCTTTAAAGCTTTATCAGGCAAACTCCCCTCCTATATCTCAGACTGTTTCACCCAAATCACATCCAGGCCATACACCTTAAGGATCAATAAGCTCATTATGCTAAAGATTCCCAATACCTGCACCCGGTTTGGGAGGGCTGCTATCAGCTATTCCTAGCATTTGTCTGGAACTCACCCAAAATCTATGAATCTGAATACCCTCTTACCCATATCATCCTTCAAAAATTATATACCACCCTATTTCCAGAACTGTGCAACTGCTTCCATAAGGCCTAGTCTCCCACCAACCTACACCCTCCTTCTGTAATCCACTATGTTTGGTTTCACTCTTCTACCCAGTCAGTTATCACATTTCATATAAAAGCCTATAGAAGCCCTACTATTTGATTATTTCCTCTATATGATTATCCTCTTCATTTTTACAGGTTAAGTTATTGTTACTGTGCCTTGTATATCTGTAAATGTTGTATATATCTCTTATTTATTTGATTGTACTAATGTTATGTTATTCTCATGTCTTTGTAAAAAACTTGTATCCTTCTTTGTATGACCACTCAGGTCCATCTTGTAAATGAGCTACGCTCAATGATGTTCGCCTGAATAAATAAAGATTTTGATTGATTGATTGATTGAAGCCAGTTGACATTAAAGTCCCCTAGCAATATAACTTCTGAGTTAAGTTTTAGACTACTGATGCATGTAAGGAATGGGTTCAGGCTTGCTGTTGTCAGTTTGGGTGGGATATCTATATAGAGGCCATTGTCAGAGCTTTGTTATGGGCCCCAAGAATGACTTTAATAGCAAGGATCTGAAGCTCATCACCAATAATGGGTAGAGTCAGGGCATGCCCTGTCAGAGAATCTTTAAGGTAAAGGGCACAGCCTCCCTCTTTTAGGATAGTCAATCCTGCTGAAAGATAGTATACCCAGGTATTGCCACAGCAGTGTCAGGGATAATTGAAGACAAACAAGTTTCAACTATAGATAGTACATCTGGGCTGTGCTGTACTGTCCAGGCAGTATGGGCATCTAATGTTGTGGTAAGGCTGCAGATGTTGATGCTAGCTAATGAGAGGGACCCTGTTCTGTATTGCTCCCTAGGGGTAGCTAGGGGTGGTCCAGGGTTGGTGTGAATGTTTTCCGATATTAGCAGGAGTAGCAGTATTAATCTTTTTAGGAGTTCCTTAAGATACCTGAAGTGACTGCTACGTGCACTTTTTCCTTTATACTTATTCATAGTTGTTGTCTGTTGTGACCCAACTCCCAATAGAATGAACTGGGAGAAATAGTTTGATGGTAGGGTCGAGCAATGGCACAATAGCATGTTCATGTATCCTGTATTTGGGAGAAGAGAGGAGTGCTGTTGCAGCTGAGACTACTGGTAACTATTCCAATTCTGTGCAAGGGGCTATCAACCAAGCGATCCAAGGCTGGTTGCAGTGGGCAATGTAAAATTTGTAAAAATTGTTTATTGAAATTTTGTTAACAAGGTAGGCCCACTGAGACATACTGTCCCTTTTTCACTAGTGATCCAGAGTTAATTACATTTAATAATAATAACAGTATACATACAGTGACAAGTTAATAATAACATTTTGCATATTGAGAGAAGTGGCCAATATACAAGATGGTTGCAGCATTCATAATAGTTGTACTAAAGTAGGAACACAGAAACATAGAATTTGATGGCAGATAAGGACCGCTTGGCCCACCTAGTCTGCTCATTTCCCTACCTAATGGATAAGCTGCAGATCCTAGTTAACCAACAGCCTACTTCCTCCTACCCCAACTAGGATTGCCTTATGCCTGTCCCATGCATTCTTGAATTCCCCCACTATTTTTGACTCTATGGCCTCCTCAGGAAGGCCGTTCTTTGTATCTACAACCCTCTCTGTAAAGAAATACTTCCTCACATTACCTCTGAGCCGTCCCTCCTCTATCTTCAAACTGTGCCCCCTTGTTCTTGCACATCTCTTTTTCTGAAAGATGTTACCCTCTTGGACTTTGATTCTCTTGAGGTATTTGTAAGTTTCTATCATGTCCCCCCTCTCCCTCCTTTCCTCAAGGCTATACATCTTAAGCTCCTTTAGTCTTTCTACATATGTCTTCTGGTGCAGACCCTGCACCATTTTGGTTGCCCTCCTCTGGACAGCCTTCACCCTGTCTATGTCTTTGCGTAGATGGGGTCTACAGAACTGTACACAGTACTCCAGATGTGGTCTTACCAACTGTCTGTACAGATGGCCAACAACTTCCTGTTTTCTACTGGTGATGCCTCTCCCTATGCATCTCAGTATCCTCCCAGCCCTCGTTACTGCCTTTTCACATTGCTGGCCCACCTTTAGGTCATCTGATATGACTACTCACCTTCATTGTGCACTCTTCCCCTGGGTTTTTGTTTCCCAGGTACATTACTTTGCACTTCTTTACATTGAATCTAAGCTGCCATACATTTGACCATTCCTCCAACCTTGCCAAGTCCCTTTTCATCCTTTCCATCCCACCTTGCGATCAACCCTGTTGCAGATCTTTGTATCATCTGCAAAGAGACATACTTTCCCTTCCAGTCCCTCTGCAATGTCACTTATAAAGACATTAAAAAGGACTGGTCCCAGTACTGAATCCTGCTGTACCCCACTAGTAACCCCCCTTTCTTCACTGTGAACTCCATTTACTATTACCCGCTGTGTCCTGTTGTCCAGCCAGTGTTTTATCCAGGCTACCACCCTGGGACCCACTCCCAGGCTGGCTAATTTGTTTATTAATCTTTTGTGTGGGACTGTGTCAAATGTCTTGCTAAAGTCTAGGTAGGCCATGTCCACAGCCCCTCCCTGGTCTACTACTTTGGTCGCCCAGTCAAAGAAATCAATTAGATTTTTCTGACATGACTTCCTGCTGTGAATCCATGCTGCCTTAGGTCCTGTGCCCCACTGGCCTCTAAGTACTCAACAATTCTTTCCTTCAGAAGTGATTCCATCATTTCCCCTATCACTGAGGTCCAATTGACAGGTCTGTAGTTTCCTGCCTCTGTCTTGCTCCCACTTTTATGAAGGGGAATCACATACACCCTCCTCCAGTCACACATTGTGCAAATACACAAAATAAAGAACAGTTACGGGGTAACAAAAGAAAAAAATGCAAGCAACAACCATAGGTACGCATAACTAGAGTATCATTACAGTTGATAAGTATTAGATATGGGTGCACTAGTTTCAGTATATCTAACAAGGTTAGAAACCATTGGTATTAGAGAATGGCAATTATACAATGGCAAGGAAATTTCCTGTATTCTGATTGGTCAGTGAGTGCCTGAGACAGTAATGTTATTACACAATAACATCACTGTGTGGATTTACTTGAGCACACTGAGCATAAGTTTGACCACTTTTTTTCTCTTCAAAAACACAAAATCTACTAAAAACATTTTTAATGTTTTGTTTATTTTGTATATCATCGAGCCATTGTATAATTGCAACTAAGGCATTCCAAGGTGTGTGTTATTGTATAATAATGTCACTCCTGGGGTGGTTGAAGCACTCGGTTTCACCTCGTGCTTCAACCCACCCCAGGAGTAACGTTATTACATGATAACACACACCTTGTCGAGCCTTATTACTTAATTAAATCAGGTGGAGAAATAGTGGTTAAGTGCTAAGAAACAAATCTAAGTCATCAGAATTCATCAGAAGCGGCATTTGGGGTCGAGAGGGCTCCAGGACACCTCACAAGCCCTCCCCTGCACTCACCTGACCACGGACCCCCCCGAATTCATCAGAAGCGGCATTTGGGGTTGAGAGGGCTCCAGGACACCTCACAAGCCCTCCCCTGCACTCACCTGACCGTGGACCTCTCGATCCATCAGAAGTGGCATTTGGGGTCGAGGGCTCCAGGACACCCTCACAAGCCCTCCTGCACGCGCCTGACCGCAGACCCCCGAATTCATCAGAAGCGGCATTTGGGGTTGAGAGGGCTCCAGGACACCTCACAAGCCCTCCCCTGCACTCGCCTGACCGCGGACCCCCCCGAATTCATCAGGTACGGGATTCAGTGAAGCAAGGGCGCGAATTCAGGCGCCATTTTAACCTCGTTAATCAAACAGCTGTCCTCTCTGTCTTGTGCTGATTCTGATTCTAATTTATTGTCGTCACAGGAGTGCTGATATTTTTTTTTTTGCATGTGATGTTAGCCTGTTTCACCCTGCTATTGCCTCTGTTACCTTAAGTATATATTTTGTTCTCCCCTATGAAAAGCAATGTACTGTGTGGAGCTTAAAGACCAGAATTCTCCCTCACAGTGTGCTGACAAGACTATGGGTGCTATATAGCTATCCCAATGCACAGGGCTCCCAAACCATTAATTTTGGAAACATTTATTTATACAGTCCAAAGTCTGCTCCCAGTCTGCTCTGTAATTCAGAGATAGAGAGTCTGTGCAGCACTGTGTAAGCTGCTTGTGTTGTAGTCTGCCCCCATGCTGTTGCAGAGAGGCTGCCTGACTCTGTTTTCTGCTAGACCACGCTAGTCCTGATTTCAACGGTGGCCATTAACCTCGTGGTCCCAGCCCCCCTCATCCAAACAAATGACAAAAAACTAGCAGCTCAATTCCCTGCATGGTCTCCGCGATCCACAGTAGCAATCCTCCTATTGTAGTCCACTTACCGATTAGCTGTTGTAGTAATCTCCTCCCACAGTTTGCCTTTAAATTGCACTCTTTTTCCTCCACAGAAGTGGCATTTGGGGTCGAGAGGGCTCCAGGACACCTCACAAGCCCTTCCCTGCACTCGCCTGACCGCGGACCCCCCCGAATTCATCAGGTACGGGATTCAGTGAAGCAAGGGCACGAATCCAGGCGCCAATTTTAAACTTCATAATCAAACAGCTGTCCTCTCTGTCTTGTGCTGATTCTACCCCGCCAGCGCTGTGTGTCGGCTCCCCACCACCCCCACCACCACCCTTGGTCGGCTCCTCATTTTATAGGCTGTGGTTGGTGTAGTCACATGATTGAGTAAAACCTATCAGCCCACTTTTCCATTTGCAGCTTATCAGCTGCCTCCACTAGAGGGCACCTACCATTTTCTTAGCTACTAACTCCATAAACCTGCCTAAGCATGATATTTCTCACAGCGTTACTCTACCTCTCTATGTCTACACAAACCTCCTTACCACCCACAACCCTCCCATTGATGGAACCCCCACCAACCCTACCCCCTTGGTGCACCCCGCAGGCACACTCTGGTGCTTCCCCCATGCGCCGGTACTGTAATTGGCTCATGCCCACTACGGAATTATATATGCTGCAATCCTGCCACCCTCCTTTGACCCAGGGCTCTCAATCTTAAAATCCACAACCCTCTGTCACCCAGCAGCTATCTATCCTGGCTGCAGCACCAATGCAGGCAAAACCTATTTCAGGTCCAAAATAACGCATCTCTGTGCTCTCCTCCTGCTCCTATCAGGGGATATAGAGGCCAACCCAGGCCCAAACCTAGCCAACTCCCCCACCCCATTCTCTCTCCCCAAAGGCCTACGCATACTCCACCTAAATACCCGCAGCCTGCTATCCAAAATCTCGCTGCTACAGCCAACAGTGTTAACATTACACCCTGATATACTGACCATTTCAGAAACTTGGCTAAAACCACATCATTCAGGCCTTGAGTATCCATCCCTGGTTACACAATAATTAGACATGACAGGTGTGGGAAAAAGAAAGGTGGTGGCACGGCCATATATATATCAAACCGATGCCAATTCACCACTGTGGAGATCCCCTCACTCCCCACAAATATAGACTCCTCACTAGTCAAAATATCACTTCCTTATACCTCACCTATCTATGTGGCAAGTACATACTGCCCTCCATGCACACCCAATGAGGATATCCTCTCCCATCTAACCTCGCTCAAGTCCCTAGCCAAAGGAGGTGAACTCTATGCCCCAGGGGATTATAATGCCAACTGGCTAGGAGCTGAAAAAGCTCTCCTAGGGCAAAAATAAAGGCCCAAAATCTCACACAACTTATAAAGGAGCCTACCAGACTTAACCTTAAGTCAAACAACCACTCCCTACTGGACTGAGCCCTCACCTCGCACCCACATAGAATCCTTAAAGTAGGACTACTTCCTGACTCTATTAGCGACCACCACCACATGGTTTACCTGATCAGGAAGGTTCATAGCCCCTCTCCTCCCCCTCCCAAGACACTGCGCACCAGGTCTTACAACTCCCTAGACTTAGCATCTCTCCTGGTGGACTTGGGAAGGGTAGACTGGTCCTGCATCACCGAAGCATCCTCCATTGATGATGCCTTTAATGATTTTAAAATCAGATTCCTCAAAGTTTGGGACAAGCATGCTCCTTTGAGCACAAAACGAGTTAGAGGAGCACATCTCCCCTGGATCATGGCTGACATAATTAGAAATTGCCATACCAGAGACCATGCCTGGAAAACTTTTAAGAAACTGGGATCCCAGGCCTCCCTCAATACCTATAGAGCCCTCCAAAATGCTTGCACAAATAGTATTCACCAAGCAAAAAAGTCCTACTTCCTAGCTACCTTCAGTAAAAATTCTAACCACCCTTTGGACTTCTGGAAATCCCTCAAATCCCTGCTCTCTCTCCCAACTCAACCACCTCTCCCCTCACTTCTAATAAATGGCACCCTCATCTCCGACCCCAGCTGTGTCACGGAAGCTTTCAACATCCATTTCTCCAGCTGCGCAAACACCCTTCTATCCCCTCCAGAATACTCACGCCCCGGTCCACCCACACAGCACCCACACCCCTCGAACCCACCCCTCAATCCCACCTTTCGTGTTCCAACCAATTTCCCCCACAGAAGTCCTCCACTCCTTACGGACGTTGAACCCAAATAAAGGCAAATGCCCCTTGTCTCTGGATGCCAAGATGCTATTCTTGTCTGCCCCTGCCATAGCCACTCCACTGGCCACACTCTTCAACTTCTCCTTCTCTCTGGGCAGGGTTCCAACATCTTGGAAACTGGCCACTGTCATACCCCTTCCTAAAAGTGGTGACCTCTCCTCCCCAGGCAACTACAGACCTATCTCCCTACTCCCGATCCTGGCCAAACTTCAGGAGCGTCTGGTCCTGTCCCAACTCTCCCAGTTCCTTGATGCCTCCTCCTTCTTTTCTGCCTTCCAATCTGGCTTCCGCAAATCCCATTCTGCCATCACCTCCCTACTACGTGTCACCGGTGACATCCTCACAGGTATCGACAAAGGGTACATCACCTCAGCCATATTTATTGATCTAGCCAAAGCTTTCGATATCATCTCACATCCCCTTCTCATCTCAAAACTTAAGGACGCAGGTCTAGCTCACTCATCTATAGACTGGTTCCGAGACTATCTTGTGGGAAGGATGCAAGCAGTCAGACTGGCCTCACATACATCAATCCCGCTACCAGTCAAATCTGGGGTCCCTCAAGGATCAGTCCAAGGTCCAATACTCTTCTCCATTTTTCTTAATGGCCTCCCCACTGCATGCTCCCACTCTTCCATTCAAATGTATGCAGATGATACAGTTCTGTATACATCCGGCCCCTCCACAAGCAGCATAGCTCCTCTCCTACAGGAGGACTTCACAGCCATCCAGCACTGGTTCAGGAAGAACCAGCTATCTCTAAACCCTAAAAAAATGGTGTTGCTTATGTTTGGCTCCCAACAAAGACTCTCCCGCCAAACCCTGTGTCCTCCTTTCACTACCCTGGAAGGAGCACCCCTTGAGCAATGCTCTAGCTTTAGATACCTAGGCGTGTGGCTTTACCAACACCTCGACTTTGCCTCTCACATAGATTCACTGCATAAGAGGCTGCTACCCAAACTGGGGGCACTCTTCCGAAATAAAATCTGTCTCTCCAAGGAAACGAGGCTCACCATAGTCCAAAAAATGATACTCCCAGTACTGGATTATGGTGACATAGTTTACTCTGTCACCCCTGCATCCACCCTAGCTAGCCTAGACACTCTATTCCACTCCTTTTGTCGTTTCATCCTCGACGCCCCAAAATCCATGCACCATTGTACTTTATATAACTCTCTAGCCCTACCATCTCTCCATGACCATAGATTAATAAATTGCGCTAGGTTTGCTGCTAAATTCTAGACCCGCCTCCCCCCATCTTGAATCTACCCTATCCCAACACCCTCCCCCTGCGTACTCCCTAAGAGGCACAGATCCCAGACTCCTACATATCCCATTTATGTGGACCACCAAAGGCCAGTCAGCTTTTAAATTCTGAATCCCACAGATCTGGAATGCCCTCCCCGCCCCTATCAGACATGCACACAACCCTGGTCTCTGCTCCAGTCTTCTCCAGGCACACTTCTCCTCCAGCTGCTCCTGCTAATGTGGCAAGTTCAGCCCTCTAATTTAAATAAAAATGTACAGTAATCATTCCTGTTATGTGCATATCTGTGTGTAATCTACTGTACTACTATTCCTGGAGTACCTGTTACACTGTATTATATTTGTACAAATCCTATGCTATTGTTTCTTTTACAATCTCTGTACTTGTACTTCTTTCTATTATTTGCCATGTACTGGGTCTAGGCCCCCAGGTCGCATCTGGAATCGAGGCATGTTGCTCAGTATGCCTTCCTGGTAAATCTCGTAAATAAACAAATAAATAAATAAATAAATCAGTTGCAGCTATACCGACTTAACACTAGCGAGTGAAACTTCAGGGCGTTTCTGAAAGCATTTAAAGAAATACAGTTGGTCACTTCTGGTGGTTGACTGTTCCAAAGGATTGGGGCAGAAATAGCAAAGGACCTATCACCAGTGCAGGTTCTGGACATTGGGGCCTCCAGAATAGAGCAAGTAGATGACTTCAGCATCCTCTCCTGGGTTTTGTACTGAAGCAGACCATTGACACTGGGAGGGGCAGCAGTTTTGATTAGCCTAAATGCAAGGCAGAGGGGTAGGGTAAGCTAGTCTCACTTAAAGTGAGGGCCATTTTATAGAGGTGAGTACACTACAGTGGTGATCACTGGGATGTGAAGGTGCTACAAAGTGCGCAACTTTGTGGTACAGTGCCCTCAGTTTATATAACTCTGTGCCATGGAGAGGTTGTAAAAGAGGAACACTATAGAGTAGGACTGGAAGTAAAGTTCCAGTGGCGATAGGTAATCCCTTATTGTGGAATGATTTATTATGCAATATCCTTCATCAGTCTGACATTTCACTAGGAGAACAGCTTAATCATGAATAGCCTTATAAAACATGTATGTAAAGTATGTTTCAGTTTTTTCATATACTGTTCCTATAGAAACAATCTCTACTTCATATGCGCCCCTTCACCTTATCGACTAGTGGATAAACGTTGGGGGTGGGGGTGGAGGAAGGGTTTGTAAAAAGTACCTTTATGACTGCCTACTTATTTTATTCACACCAACCAAGTGTATGAAAGAAGATTTAGCACTAAAACTGGAACATATTAAGAGTTGTATACATTTTATATTTGCTGCTGCTATTTTGCTTACTGCCAAACTCCCTTCCGCACTTGGTACATGCCATCGTACATGTTTAAATGTTATCTTGCTAATTAGTTTAGCTAACTTCCTTCTCTATGTTACCATGACAGAGCCTGGAGCAGTACCCCAGTCTCCCCACACCCTGAAAATAACATTGTTTATCATAGTAATGTGTCAGCAGAAAAGGATCATCCTGGCCCATCCAGTCTACCCATCTCCCTCTCCCCTATTAGTCACTGTTGCACAAGGAGCTTATCCTCTGTCCTCTAACCAACCCCGTATTTATTTATTTATTTTTTATTTATGACTTTGATAACCGGGTGAGTGTACTGATCCCAGGGACTGTTTTCAGGCATGACCCGGCCCATAACACATGGCGCAGGGTGACAGTGAAGTACAAGGTAACAGTAATACGCATAAAACAGATTTGATACAAGCAACAATAGTAAGCACAATATCCAGGTTTGATGCGTAGGTCCATTTGAGAACAGTGAATACAAGGTTTCAATATCGGACATGAGGAGATTTGGTACAAAACAAACAAATCATAGGCACAGTGTACAATGTGTGACTGCATCATCCAGTGAGCAAGTAATACACAGAATACTCAGTAAAAATATATATACAATATGTACAGGCAAGGAAGTCAAATATTACTGTGAAAAATACAATAGAACAGTTGTAGGCAGGGGAGTTGACTAGTGTGGGTAGGTGGGTAACACCTGGGCTGGGGAGTTGACTAGTGTGGGTTGGTGTCAGACCCCAGGATGCAGCGGCAGGATGATTTTGCCAGGAACCAGACTTTAAGGCGGGACTTGAAACTGAAGTGTGTGTCAATGGAACGGAATTCAGCCGGTAGCTTGTTCCACTGCAAAGGGGCAGCTGCAGACCAAGCTCTGCTACCCATGTTGGTGGATACCCTAGGAACAGCTAGGGGGGAGTACCATTAGAGCAGAGGTTGCGGAGGAGCGTTCTGGTATTCAGAAGGGCAGTTAGGGGGGATTCTGAAGCCATGTGGATGACATTGTCTACCATGCAGCAGAGGGCTAAGTCAAAGTGACCTTGTAGCGGTAGCCATCCAAGGGTATTATAGAGGGTACAGCGGTGGCTGGAGAACAGGGCCAATAAAGCAAAGCGACAGGCACTGTTGTAGGCAGCGGAGAGTTTAGCCTTGGCAGTAGCTGAGGTTCTGGCATAAATAGGGGAGCAGTAGTCAAGAATAGGGAGAAGATTACCCTGGACAATGGCTAGTCTAGCTTCAGGGGTAAGGTATTGCCTGAATCTATAGGCGCACCTAACTTTGGTGGAACCTTCTGACAAGGGAATTTGCATGCTCAGTGAAGGTGAGGGAGGGGTCGAGCAGTACTCCTAAGTATTTGTAGGTGTTGATATCCTCCAGGGCTGTGCCATCTAGGGTGAGAATGCGAGTAGCAATTAGCGAGACATGTTACCAGTAACCACACTTGGGAGACTTCAGTATCTGGCTATGTACTGTTCAGAAGAGACCGAGGTGCAAAGGGGGATTGGAGTGGCCCTGTATGTCAATGAAAATATCAAAGCTACGGAAATTCAAAATACACATAAGGAGCCAGAAGAACTATGGGTCACCCTGGAAACAGGAAATGGAACAGCCATGCGAACTGGGGTTGTCTACAGGCCTCCAGACCAGGGGGAGAACACAGACACATTACTGTTAGAAGATATACAAAACATGACAGCTAAAGGGGAGGTTCTGATAATGGGAGACTTCAATATGCCAGATACAGATTGGTCAATACTAGCAGGAACATAGGCCAGAACTAGACACATGGTAGATTCCATGCAGGGGGAAGGCCTCAAACAACTGGTACAACAACCCACAAGAGACAGGGCTATCCTAGATCTAGTACTGACTAACAGGGAAAGGATCACAGATCTCCAGGTAGAAGGTCACCTGGGGAACAGTGACTATCACATGGTATGGTTCAATTTGGCCACTAGAACTAAATCATCCCATTCCAAGGCACAAAATATGGGGCCTTCAGAGGACCGACTTTGATAAGATGGACAGCAGAGTTAAGCTAGCCCTGGTAAAAAGAAATACAGGTGAGGGGGTACAGGCAAAGTGGGCAAGCATTAAGGATGCAATACCTGAAGCAACATCCCATTGTGTTAGAGAGAAAAGGAAGTGCAAAAGAAGAAGGAAACCACTTTGGTTCTCAAAAACAGTAGCAGAAAAGGTCAGAGCCAAAAGGCTGGCCTTCAGGAAATACAAGAGAATGCAGCGGGATGAAGACAGGGAGGCATACCAAACTTCCTTAAGGGAAGCAGGGAAGGCAGTAAGGCAGGCAAAGGCCCAAACCGAGGAAAAACTAGCGCAAACAGTAAAAGAAGGTGACAAGACATTCTATAGATACATTAGTGAAAGGAGAAAGTCCAGAGGGGGTATTGCCAAGATCAAAGGGGATAAGGGGGATGTAGGTAGGAGAACCATGTAAAGCATCTATCCTAAATAGATACAGTACCTCTGCTCAGTATTTACTGAAGAGAAGGTAGGGCAGGCCCACAGCTCAGCACCATGGACACGGGGAGGTGTCACTAGTCCTTCACAAAAGAAAGGGTCCTACAAGAGCTTGATAAGCTCAGGGTGAACAAAGCAATGGGACCTGATGGCATACATCCCAGGGTACTAAAGGAGCTAAGGGTGGAACTAGCAGAGCCATTATCAGAACTGTTTAGTGAGTCCCAGAAGACTGGAGAAGGGCTCATGTGATCCCGCTCCACAAGAGTGGTAGCAGGGAGGAGGCAGGGAACTACAGACCAGTCAATCTTACCTCAGTAGTGGGCAAGATTATGGAGGCACTCCTTAAGGAAAGGATAGTGCAACACCTGGAAGCCATAGGAGCACAGGATCTAAGACAGAATGGGTTTACAAAAGGAAGGTCCTGTCAAGCTAATCTCATAGATTTCTTTGACTGGGTAACCAGAGTGGTGGACCAATGGTGAGCAGTTGATGTCGCCTACCTTTACTTCAGCAAAGCTTTCGATACTGTTCCACATAGAAGATTGATTAATAAGCTGGGCAGGCTCAGGGTGGGTCAGAAGTTGGTAAACTGGGTGGCAAACTGGTTGACTGGCAGAAAACAGAGAGTGGTGGTAAGCGGTATACAGTCAGAAGAGATGCAAGTCACAAGTGGGGTACCTTTGGGATCAGTCCTGGGGCCAGTCTTCTTTAATTTCTTCATCAGTGACATTGCAGATGGACCGGAGGGTAAGGTTTGTCTGTTTGTAGAAGACACCTGATGGGGTGGGCAGAATGAGAAGAGATCTGGATAAACTAGCAAAATGGTCGAAAGAGTGGCAACTGGAGTTTAATGCAAAGAAGTGCAAGATCATGCACATAGGAAAGAGAGACCCTGAAACCACCTATAGGCTGGGAGAGGAGTTACTGGCAGTCACAAGGGAAGAAAGAGACTTGGGCATCATCATCACCACCAATGATCTGAAATCATTCAAGCAGACCACTAAAGCCGTAGGTAAGGCTAGGGGATGTTGGGGTGCATTAGTAGGGGTATCACAAGTTGTAAGAGGGAGGTAATAATCCCTCTTTATAAGACACTGGTTAGGCCCCATTGGGAATACTGTGTGCAGTACTGGAGGCCACACCTTCACAAGGACATTAACCAAATTGAGGCAGTCCAGAGAAGGGCAACCAAAATGGTGCAGGGACTGCATCAGAAAACAAATGAGGACAGAGTAACAGAGCTCAATATGTATACACAAGAGCAAAGGAGGGAGAGAAGTGATATGATCAAAACATTCAAACACCTTAAGGACATTAACAAGGTGAAAGAGTCTAACATGTTTTAATATAAGAAAAAATAGCAGGACAAGAGGACACAGCATGAGATTAGAGGGAGGCAGATTAAGGGGTAATGTGAGGAAGTTCGTTTTCACAGAAAGGGTGGTGGATGCATGGAATGGCCTATCTCAGGAAGTGGTGGATACGACTACAGTGCAGGGCTTCAAACAGGCATGGGATAGGCATACGGAAGCAATACAGATGAGTATGAATAGACAGGCCATTGACAGAGCAAAGGCTGATGGCACATTTATAAAGTAGAAAAAGAAATGGGCAGACTGGATGGGCCTTGCGGTCCTTATCTGCCGTCAACTTTTATGTTATGTTATTATGTTTCTATGTAAGGGGGCATGGTTTTTAGTTTTGGCTAGAAAGGGCTTAGATCTGAACAGCATGGATTTAGTTTTTTTGGCATTTACTAAGAGGAGTTTTTTTGAGAACCAGTTGTGGGCCGCAGCATAGTTGTGCAAGAGAACTGAGGAGATTGCAGCTGTGGATTTGTTACTGTGGAAGAGGACAAGGTCATCGGCATACAGGAGAGAGTGACATTTAAGGCAGTCGAAGGGAAGTGCATTAACGAATAAGGAGAAAAGGAGGGGACCCAGGATTGAGCATTGAGGGACCCCCACGGAGACAGGCAGGGTGGGGGGGGCAGGTTTGACCAATACACACGAATTGTGAGCAATTGGTAAGGTAGTTAGTGAACCAGCTTGCGACTTTCTGAGAACAACAAAGGACGCTAAGCTTGGAGGTAAGGAGAGCATGGTTAACCATGTCAAAAGCCTTTGAGAGGTCAACGAAGACAGCCCCAGTGACTTTACCATTATCCATGTTAGAGAGGATATGGTCAGTCAGAAGGGTGACGCAGTGGTAGTGGAATGATTCTTGTGAAAGCCGTGCTGTTGGTTGCATAGGAGGGTGTATTTGCCTATGTACTCAGTGAGCTGATTGTGGACTGCTCTCTCAATTAATTTACTGAGTTGAGGGAGGATGGTTATCGGATGGTAATTGTCAGAGGATTTGGGGTCACCAGATTTAAGAATGGGGATAACCTTAGCTATCTTCCATGGGTCAGGCATGGAGGAGGTAGAAAGGGCAAGGTTAAAGATGAAGGTCAGTGGCCTAGCAATCTCTGAAGAGATCAGCGTAAGGAAGACTGGAGATAGCCCAGCAGATCTGGAGGAGCCGTGGCTATGTAGACTTTTGAGTAGCTTCACTGTGTCATGTATGGAGAGGGCTTTAAAATAGAATGGGGGTATTTTCAGGTGAGTGGCAGAGCTGGAGGAGGATGACAGTGTATCGGGCATTAGGGCTGAGCTTTGAGGTTGGGCATTGGCAGCTTATTTAGGTACATGGATAAGTTGGTGAACTTACAGTTGAAGACACTGGCCACATTGTGAGGGTCGGTCAGCAGCCAACCCTGGGAGTTGAGATATGGTACAGCGTAGCTGGGGCGGGGGTTTAGGAGGGAGTTAATTGAGTCACAGAATTTTCTAGGGTCTCCAAGGTTGGCCTTTTGCAGATTGCGGAAGTGGGGGTCTGTTTCAAAAATTTGGCCAGTTTACATTTGTTCCTTATGCTCCTGTAAGCATCCCAGAGGGCAGGAGAGGAAGTTGCTTTAAAAGTGGACCAGGCGCAGTCTCTGGCCTTCATAAGGGTTAGGAGGTCCTTAGAGACCCAGCATGAGCACCCACCTCTGACCCGTCTGGTGGTGACAGGGAAAAAGTGGCCCTGGAGTGTTAGTAGAGTCCAGGTAAATGTGGAAACTGCCGTGGCTGCATTGGAAAGGGAAAAAAGCATGGACCAGTCCAAGGACTGGGCCTCCTCGAGAAGATTTGTGGAGACCGGGCAGCTGAAATTTCTGAGAGATAGGTATTCGGGTGGGGGGCGTTTCAGTTTGGAAGACCAGAGGAGATACTGGAGGTCGGTGAGTGATCGCTTATAGAGTCAGCCATGGTGCCAGTGTGTAATGTTCAGTCCTCCCTGTTTATGAGGATCCAGTCTAGTAGAGGTGAGTACATATGTTTACCATATGTCTATCCTATGTTCTTTTGAATCCCTCCACCATTTTGACACCTACCACCTCCTCAGGTAATCTGTTCCAGGGTTCAACCACCCTCTCAGTGAAATAAAACCCCCTTACATTGCCTCTAAATCTTTCTCCATCCAATCTTAATGTATGATGTCATGTTTTAATTCCAAATTTCCTTTTAAATAGACTTCCTTCCCTCACTTTATTTATCCCCTTCATGTACTTGAATGTCTCTATCATGTCTTCTCTCTCTTCTAAACTCCAGCGGATACAGATTTAATTCTCTGAAGTTTGTCTCATTTGGTTTCCCTTGCATACCTTGCACCATCTTTGTTGCCATTCTCTGAACCTTTTTCTATTACATCTGTGTCCTTTTTTTAAATTAGGCCTCCAGAACTGTACCCCATACTCCAGGTGCAGTCTAACCATGATCTTATATATTTGCATCAGCACCTCCCTCTTTCTTCTAGTTATGCCCCTTCCTATGCATGCCATCATTCTATTAGCTTTGCCAGCCGCCTTACTACAATGATCACTTACCCTAAGGTTGTTTGATATTATAATCCCCAGATTCCTTTCCTGTTCCATTTGCTTTATCTGCTTTTCCCCAGTGAGTTCTTGGCTAGTCGACTTTTATGCCATATATATGCATCACTGTACACTTCTTCGTATTGAACTTCAGTTGTCATGTTTCTGACCATTTTTCTAGTATACTCATCTCTTCTCATGGGCTCAACCCCTCCTTCAGTGCTGACCCTATTTCAGAACTTTGCATCATCTGCAAACAGACACATTTTTCCTTCAGTTCCCTTTGATATATCATTAATATATATGTTAAAAGATTGGTCCTAGTACAGACCCTTGAGGAACCCCGCCGTAATCTTCCTTACCCCAGAATGTAAACCATTTTCCACCACCCTCTGACTTCTATCCTTTAGTCAGTTTTCCACCCATCTAATTATTTTCTGTCCCACCCTCAGGTTCTCTGTCTTATTTACCAGCCTGCGGTGAGGGACAGAGTCAAAGGCCTTACTGAAGTCCAAGTAGGCAACATCAACTGCCCTTCCCTGATCAACCACCTTCGTTACCCCAAATATTCTATCAGATTTACATAGGAACATACAGTATGAATCTGCCTGCAGAAGCAGACCACCCAGTCTATCAATGTCTGGCTGAGTGCAGCTAGCCCCCTAGATTGCAGCTGCCCCAACCCCCCCATCTGTCATTCCAATGATGGCCTCAGCACCCTCCACCCAGACCTTCGCTCAAGTCCCAAGTCCTCTTAAAACCTCCTACTGTCTTACATGATACCAACCTGTCTGGTAGAGCATTCCATTTAGACACCACCTTCTCCATAATGTAGTGCCTCCTCATCTCCCACCTAAATCTTCCGCCCTCCAATCTTAGTCCGTGCCCAGTCATGTCCCTAACCTTCCTCAGTTTAAACACCCCTTCAGTGCTAGCTTTGTTTATCCCCTAAAATACTTAAATGTTTCAATTATCCTTCCTCTCCTCCAGCGTGTACATATTCAGCTCATTCAGCCTGTCCTAGTAGGCCTTGCCCTCCAACCCCTGTAACATTTTTGTTGCCCTCCATTGCACACCTTCCAGTAAATTAATATCCTTCTTCAGATACGGCCACCAGTACTACACGAGTACTCCAAGTGCAGCCTGACCAAAGATCTGTAGAGGGGCAGGATCACCTCCCTATGCCTGGACGAAAACTCCTAGCGATACAGCCCAGCATCCTGTTCGCCTTAGCTACTGCTTTCCTGCATTGGACAGAGTTGCTCATGCTCCCTGTTACCAATACTTTTAGGTCCTTCTCTTCCTCAGTGATCCCCAGCCTCACCCCTCCCAACCAATAGTCCCTCTCTTGGTTCTTTGCCCTGAAGTGCATAACCTTGCACTTTTTCACATTGAATCCCAGCTGCCACTACTCCGACCATACCTTCATCTAATAGTTTGCTGTCTGTAAAGTATTTTGCCACTCTTTCCTTTATTAGCTCCTCCATCACCTTACCCACACTGATATGAGGCTGACAAATCCATAATTCTGTTCCTCCTCCGTGCAACCTCTCTTTTGCAGTGGCACTACGTCTGCTGTCCTCCAGTCACTCGGAACACATCCTGTATCTAGGGGCAAGTTAAATAATTTTGCTAAATGTGTTGCCAACTCATCCTTCAACTCCCTAATAACCCTTGGATGTAAACCATCTGGCCTCATTGCTTTGTCAGCCTTTCATTTTCCAAGTTCTTCCTTAACTCTTTCCTCACTTAATGGGCTTTGATCTACCCCACATTCATCTCCTTCCTTCTTTAACTCAGGTCCCTTTTCATCCCCTTCCACTGTGAATACAGAGCAAAAATAATTATTTAAAACCTCAGCTTTCTCAAAGTACCCCTCAACTGTAGTTCCCCCTCCCCCCTCAAATTCACAATGTCCTGTCTTGTTCTCCTCTTTCCCTCCCACATACAGTATCTAAGAAAAAGTTTTATCTCCTCTGACATGTTTAGCAATTCTCTTCTGTTTCTGCTTTTGCTCTCCTATTCAATTCCCTGACTGTCTCAGTTTCTCCTTATAATTTACTCTATCACACTCTGAGTTTTCTTACATCTTCTGAAAGCTATCATTCAGTGTCTTACTTAACATGGCTCAGTCTCTCGGATGTTATGTACAAAAGCACCACTGGTGTCCTAGCCACCTGGGTGCACTGGGAACATTTTTCCAAGCCTAGCAACGGGCCTAGTAGTTGGCCTAGCAGTGGGCCTGACAAAATATGCAACATTAAAGTTGGGCAACAAAATAAGCTATGTCTCCATAAAGAAACTTACATGAAGTAGATGTGCTAATTCAGTTTCTTTATGAATTGTAACTTTTTATCCAGCATCCACTCTGAAAAATAAAAACATTTCTTTTTACTGCCTAGACATATTTGTAACCCCTTGTTACTCGGGGTTACTAGAATCCCAGTAAGACCTAGTGGTAGGCAGGGAAGGCAGCTTGTGAAACTCCAGTTAAATGGGTTTCACACTGTCTCACTCTGTTCTCAGTGTCAGCTGAGACTGAGGAATGACATCACCAATAGAACTTTCGGAGCTGCATAAGCCACATTGGAATCTGCAGCAAACTCCCTGTTAGATAGAACGTTGGGAGTTTCAAAGAGTAGAGTTCAGTTCCAGTTTGCCTTCAGTAAGGAGAAGGCAGTTTCTAGTTTGCCTTCAGTAAGAAGGAGTCAGTGTCCAGTTTGTCTTGAGCAAGTAAGGTGTGCTCAAGTGGTGGAGACCGCTGTTTGGGTCTCAGTGCCCCTCCCTCGGGGGATGTAAAGATCCCCATGCAGATTCCTGAGGCAATCCCCTTAATTCTGCCAAGAGGAAGAAAAGCTGCCTGTTCAGTTCAGCCTTTGTTTTGGAAAGTTGGAAGATTTGTGATTCGCCTGTGGGGCACCTGCAACTAAAGGGTGAGTGTCTGCTCTGACAAAAAGGGCAAAATGTTTTCTTCACCCTGGGACATGTGTGGGAATCTAGGAATTGAGCTACATTTTGGGAAGCCTACAGGACTAGGCCAAGCAAGTGGAGTAGTGTCAAATGTTAGAGTGCTGTGTGATTTCAAGTAAATTGTAGAGGAGATGCAACAGTTCATCTACCATTTAATCTACATTCAGAAGTTTCAGTTTTCCCAAGGAAATGGCCAGGTATGGGCTGTGGGAGCTGGAGGTGGGCAAACCCCCCATCTTTAGTAACCAGGTCCACCTCTATGGATTTCTGCTGTGGTTGCTACTTTGCCTCATGCACTTGGCCAGTGATGGGGGAAGTACCCAGACGTGGGGTTGCAAAAGGAAAAATCTCTCTAGGAGTCGTGAGACTCTAAGTGGTGTGGGAGCCACAACAAGTGTAAAGAAAATTCTCTTGTGAGATGGGGAGTCATAACAAGTAAGGAAGAAATCTCTCTGGGAGTCGCAGACTCTAAGTGGTGTGGGAGCCATGACAGGATAATTGGTTCATTCTTCCAATGGACCATGGATCAAGTGGCCGGCGGGGGAGCCGGGCCAGTCGGGCTGTGTACCCAAAGCGCGTGCAAGTCTGGGCAGTGTGCCTGGTGGGTCCAGAGCCTGAAAAAGTATAATTGGTTCATTCTTCCAGTGGACTGCGTTGTAATCTCTAATCTGCATTACCAGGAAATGTAGCCCCATGGGGGTCCATCTATGCTTTGTTTTGTTCTGCTCGTATGTGAATAAAAGCCACACTGAAGAATCCCATTCCTGGTTCTGGACATTACAGTTATTGCTTCCTGTGTTCGGATTTACTTGGGTGCCCCTGTCCAGAGTAGCCAAACCTAGGCCCCCCTGTGCCGAGTAACCTCATCCTCCCTGAACCCAGGTCCCCACCAGGTATTGCTGTCAGCTTCAACAGCATGCCACCTGTTGTTTTGGCAAAAAGGCAGGGGTGAGGGGTTACAAAAATGGAGGCATCGCTTTGGATTTTGTTCTGGGAGGAAGGTGCTTGGGCAAGGTGGCTAGCGTTTTGGCTATCTGGCAGTGGGTAGCCCAAAAAGCTGAAGCAATTTCCCTAGTGTGTTGCTGTGTGCTGTGAATCTTGTGCTGCTGTTTAAAAATGCCAACTGTTTACCAAGGAGCATTAAAGCCAATGAGTGTGCCCTTGTCCTGCATCAAAAAATTGTTTACAGTGTTTTTCCCTGCTTTAAAAATGAACTGTGGTAAATAAAAGTGTGGAAGACTAGGGGTAGCAACAGGAAAATTGTGCCCTGGAAGTTTGAAATGCTTTTAAAATGAACTGTTGTGAAGAAAAGTGTGGAAGACTAGGGGTAGCAACAGGAAAATTGTGCCCTGGACGTTTGAAATGCTTTTAAAATGAACTGTTGTGAAGAAAAGTGTGGAAGACTAGGGGTAGGAACAGGAAAATTGTGCCCTGGACATTTGAAATGCTTTTAAAATGAACTATTGTGAAGGAAAGTGTGGAAGACTAGGGGTAGCAAAAGGAAAATTATGCCCTGGATGTTGGAAATGCTTTCTGAGTGAATTGAGAGACTGCAGAGTAAATGGCTATGTTATATGTCTGAAATGGGCTCCCGCCGTGGAGTCAGTTGGGAAAAAAAAAAAGTTGCATTCTGCAGTTTAAAATTGCCTGCTCAACGATTGCCATGAGGAGAAGAGCTCTGCGAGGAAGAAGAGGCTCATTTGCATGGTGTCGTGTGGTTGGTCAGGCTGCAATCAGTCCCGCCCCTCAGCCAGCTCTACAGAGACTGCCCCAGCATTCGAGAGGGAGTGAGAGTGGAGTGCGTGTACTGGCAGTGGAGGAGCATCGAGGAGAGTTCAAAGCATTGTAAACAGTTCAAAAATAGACTTTCTTGCTTAAAATCGGGCTCAACCCGCTAATCGATCGTCAGAATTGAAAGTTTGGTGTTTAAAACGATGATCGCTAGGACTGCCCGCCCGTTCGTATACTGAGGCCTTCAAGAACTGGCTGCAGGCCGTTTGTCCCCATCGCAGCAAATTGCTACTGATAACAGTAAGTAAACATTCATGAAACTGCTCAAACAGTGATTTTCAGCCTATGCCATATAAAATGTGTGTGCAGCAGTGTAGTCGCTTTGCAAGTAACGACTGTGTGAAGTCCTGCCAGCAAGTGCAAGTCTTTTAAGCCATTGACTGTGTGCATAGAAGTGAATTTAGCTTCAGTTTAAAGTTTGCAGCTAGAGAGAGACTGTGGGTTGTAGCAAAATGCAGCACTAGTAAAAGCAGGCAATCCTGTGCTAAAAACCTGAAGCTTTTAAGGGACTGTGAATAAAATGAATGTTACTAGCATGTGAAAAGTCCAAGGAAAATCCTGTAAATGTGTTTAAAGCCAGATCAGAGCAAGTTGTGCAGTTTGAGTAAAAGTTATCAGTAGCTTGTGTAAATCGGGTGCGCAGTGGCTTGACCCAGATTCCAAATGTTGATGCACAGGAGTGCTGCCGCCGCCATTACAGGGTGGGGTAGTAAAGTAAATACAGCAGCAGAGGAGCCATTTTACAGCTAAAGAGTGTGTTCAGTAAAGTGGGACTTTCAGTTACAGTGAACTTTTGTTTATTTTTCTGCAGTATGGCCTCAGGACCAGCTTGTTACCCGGATCATGCCTGGGTTGCAGTAACAGCAACAGTAAATAGACTGAGAGATATTGAAAAGTGGTGCCATGGAGGGCAACTGCCTCCTGATGTGGTGATTCCTAATTATCCAGTGCGTGTATGCCAAATATGCTTGAGTGCTGGAAGGGACGTCTTCATGATTCCTCACTGTGCTGGATGCCTACAAAAATATGGCTTGTATAAAGTGCCTCCAATTCGTTTGGCCCCCACATGGACAAAAATTCAGGAATCTGCAGTTGGCAGCACACAGCACCAGGCGAAGCCTGTGGAGGAAGGCCCCTCGGGGGAGTTTGGCACAAAGCTAGAGGGTGCAGAGTTAGAGACAGAACCAGAAGTTGAAGTTTTGGATGCTGGATCCCAGAAAGAAAGTTCGGATAAAGCATCAATAGACCCCTGGGTGGGGGAGCCTAGCCCGAGTCTCTTAGGTGAAGATGAGATGCGGAAGGCCTTTGAATGGGAGGTGTCAACCTCTGTGCCTAGTGATGAGTGGATAGTCTCAGGGGTGAGAATGACTGCTCACTCCTGGGCTCAGATCCTCAGTGAAGAGGAAGATGAGGGGGAACCTATGTGGCCTTGTGAAAAGGAATGGGTACACAGCCTCAAGATCTTTCCTCGGAGGAATGTGTTGAAGAAGGTGGTGATGCCACTGCCCTGGCTTTACAGGAGGAAGAAGTCAGGGATCCGTTTCTAATTTCCTTAAGGATGAGAAGCTGGCAGAACCAGGACTGGCCACCCCCAAGCCAGGCCAGCGGGCTCAGATTGACCAAAGCAAGTAAAGAGGAGAGACTGGTTCATAGAAAGGCAAATGAAATCTATGGCATGACCTTTCCTCGAAAAGTCTGGGAGGAGATTGAGAACTGCAGGAAATCCTGGATCTGGGATGAAGCAATGAAAAGTGTGCATCCTAGGGCCAACCAGCATGTAAAGAATAGACTGTTCCATGAAAAGTATACCCAGTGGAAGAGAGGCAGGACACTGTTCATAGACAGAGTGAGAGTGTTGGACGGAGAGGGATGTGAAATCTCCCACTGTGTGAATTATGTGCGCTCAGACGGAGTAATAATTCAAGCTCCTGACTCCTGGTACTATTGGCCTCAGTGCAAGGACCTCTCAGCAAATGTGCCCGTGCCTACAAAATGGAGAGCCAAGCAGTGGTAGTCAATACTCCCACACCAGACTGAGAAGTGCCTTATTGACTCACTAATATGAATATCCAGGACTCAGGTGCCCCACATTCATCAGTCTACAGTGTACTGTCCTTTCCAGAAACCATCGACTGGCCCACCAGATGATTTCAGATCCAGAGAGGACACCAGCCCAGCTGTTTCCTGTTCATTGCCTAGTAATCGGATGATGTCGGACCAGCTGTTTTCTTTTTGTTCCTGTTCTAAGGTTCCGTCTCCAGAGATGACATCAGCCCAGCTGTTCCCAGATGTGCCCTCCTGTGGTTCCCGGAAGATGTCTTCCCAGCTGTATAGGAAGAAATGCTGCCAGGGAGAGTCTTCAGCAGAGGTGCAGGTTGGTGCCGAGTCTTGTTCTACAAGTGGCTGGTAAGTCCGAACTTTTCAATCTTTATGACATTGCAGTACACACCCTACACTAACAGACTTCAAAATGTGTGAACTATCCACAAAGACTCTCCCCTTCGGGACTTTGGCCTGTATAGAACTGTGCTTCACTGGCTCCGGCCCAGGAGAGACTCTTTATTGGACTAGCCTTCGGGCCTTATGGTCATTAGTTGGGACTTTTAGGGCACTCCATCCCCCCAAATGTGTATCGTAAATAATGTCGTTGTTTTATAATGTAAATACTGTTTTTCTACCTTTTTTCTAAAAAAAAAAAAAAAAAAAATCTTTTTGGGATTCTGCAGTGTTTTGATGGTAGAGGTTTAGGTAGACTGTGTATGCAGATTAGGAGCATGTGTTTTGTCTTTCTTTTTCTTACAGGCATTCCTGGGAAGACAGAAGAGAAGACAAGAAGAGGAGAAGGGGCTCATCAGAGTTCCTCGTCAGTGCTTTATTGTGTAGAAATTTAAAGTACTGTGGTGTTATTGTTATGGTTATTGTTGTATTAACCCTTTCCTTCCACAGGTGTGGTTGTGGGGGTAGGGAGGAGGCAGTAATTGGTATTTTAATGGTGTGTGGCTTCAGGTTGCCTAAGGTCGGGGAGGTCCCCGGGTTGTTTGTGTTTTTGTTTTGGAATATTATGTTAGAGGCAGATAGGTTTTCCCTAGAGGGTTGGGGATAGACAGGCTGTGGTCCTCAGTGGCCATGGGGACTGCAGTGCTGATCTATCAGGGCTATGCTCTGGATAGTTCTACCAGAGCCACTAGGTGTCCATAGTAAGTGGATAGAGTAGAGGCTGACATGTCAGCTACAGGCCTCTAGGCCCTTAGTGTTACCTGCCTGTGCTTGCACATGGTAGGAGGGGGCCTGATCACCCCCCTCCGCAGGTAGCACATAGGGTGGGATGGCCTAAGGCCGGGTTAATAATGACTGCAGACAGTCATTTTCCTGGCCAAGGGCGAGTGTAACCCCTTGTTACCCGGGAAGGCAGCTTGTGAAACTCCAGTTAAATGGGTTTCACACTGTCTCACTCTGTTCTCAGTCTCAGCTGAGACTGAAGGATGACATCACCAATAGAACTTTCGCAGCTGCATAAGCCACATTGGAATCTGCAGCAGAGGGAGGTAGATAGAACGTTGGGAGTTTCAAAGAGTAGAGTTCAGTTCCAGTTTGCCTTCAGTAAGGAGAAGGCAGTTTCCAGTTTGCCTTCAGTAAGAAGGAGTCAGTGTCCAGTTTGTCTTGAGCAAGTAAGGTGTGCTCAAGTGGTGGAGACCGCTGTTCGGGTCTCAGTGCCCCTCCCTCCGGGGGGGGGGATGTAAAGATCCCCATGCAGATTCCTGGGGCAATCCCCTTAATTCTGCCAAGAGGAAGAAAAGCTGCCTGTTCAGTTCAGCCTTTGTTTTGGAAAGTTGGAAGATTTGTGATTCGCCTGTGGAGCACCTGCAACTAAAGGGTGAGTGTCTGCTCTGACAAAAAGGGCAAAATGTTTTCTTCACCCTGGGACATGTGAGGGAATCTAGGAATTGAGCTACATTTTGAAAAGCCTATAGGACTAGGCCAAACAAGTGGAGTAGTGTCAAATGCTAGAGTGCTGTGTGATTTCAAGTAAATTGTAGAGGAGATGCGACAGTTCATCTACCATTTAATCTACATTCAGAAGTTTCAGTTTTCCCAGGGAAATGGCCGGGTATGGGCTGTGGGAGCTGGAGGTGGGCAACCCCCATCTTTAGTAACCAGGTCCACCTCTACGGATTTCTGCTGTGGTTGCTACTTTGCCTCATGCACTTGGCCAGTGATGGGGGAAGTACCCAGACGTGGGGTTGCAAAAGGGAAAATCTCTCTAGGAGTCACAGGCTCTAAATGGTGTGGGGAGCCACAAGTGTAAAGAAAAATTCTCTTTGTGAGATGGGGAGTCATAACAAGTAAGGAAGAAATCTCTCTAGGAGTCGCAGACTCTAAGTGGTGTGGGGATCCACGACAGGATAATTGGTTCATTCTTCCAATGGACCGTGGATCAAGTGGCCGGTGGGGGCGCCGGGCCAGTTGGGCTGTGTACCCAAAGTGCGTGCAAGTCCGGGCTGTGTGCCTGGTGGGTCCAGAGCCTGAAAACAGTATAATTGGTTCATTCTTCCAGTGGACCACGTTGTAGTCCCTAATCTGCATTACCAGGAAATGTAGCCCCATGGGGGTCCGTCTATGCTTTGTTTTGTTCAGCTAGTATGTGAATAAAAGCCACACTGAAGAATCCCATTCCTGGTTCTGGACATTACAGTTATTGCTTCCTGTGTTCGGATTTACTTGGGTGCCCCTGTCCAGAGTAGCCAAACCTAGGTCCCCCTGTGCCGAGTAACCTCATCCTCCCCGAACCCAGGTAACCACCAGGTATTGCTGTCAGCTTCAACAGCATGCCACCTGTCATTTTGGCAAAAAGGCAGGGGTGAGGGGTTACGTATTTCACAATCTTTAGTGCATAAAAATTTACCAACTTCCCAATCCTTTCAAATTCAGGCAACCACCTTTGACTTTAGTTGGAATAGAATGAAAATCATCTTTACAATGTTTCTCTGCACGTATTGCCACAGTTTACTGCACTAATTATAAATACTTTATAAACTGATCATTGGGCATTTCTTTTTTATGTTTGCTTGTGTGCATGTGCAAGAAACATTATGTGGCAGCTTAGGAGAGAAGTGGGTTGTGGAGGTGAGGCATTGTGGCAGCCAATGGCGGCACTGCATTTGGGGGCCTGGCACTGGTGGACCAATGCAGACATACTGTGCTGATGACATTGGTTTCCAAAAGTGCTGCCAAGTTGAAACGATGTCACCGCTGCAATGAGGGGCCGCCTCATCATTGCAGCATCAGCCATTCCGCTGCAATGAAGGAGCGACCCATCATTGCAGGGCAGTGCCTTGCCAAGTTTAACATGTTTTGTAAACATGGTAATGCCTTGCTGCCCCCTCACAGTCCCATGAAAGCCGACGGGTGGCCAATCCCCATTGGCATGCCCCTAATTAGTTCATTTGTTGATGGCAGCCCACCCCATCAGCATAATGCCCACATTTGTTGTGTGCCGAGTGGGTGCCCAATCCCCCTCAGCATCATGCACCCCCAACAGTCTTTCTTTGCCGACAGGAGGCCCAATCCCCATCGGCTTCAGTCCCCCTTCCCAGTTCAATTTACCGATGGGAGAGCCCACTCCCTGTCAGCATAATTCCCCAATTTGTTGTGTGCCGGCTGGGGTGCCAATCTGTTGGCTACAGCACCCTCCAAAACACTAAGGTGGCATGCTGAGAGCCCACCCCAGCATGACAAATGTCCCTGTAAAAAAAAACCTGTGATGTTTTTTTTTTTTTTCAGACCTGTAAAACAGAAAACGTCCTCATTGAGTCCGTGGCCCCTCCCCAACCCACGCCCACCTCTGTGCACCCTGCCTCCACCCCCACCCCATACGTACTTCTGGATCCCAGCCGATGATCTTCAGTGGACCAGGAACACGTCTGCACTCTTCAAAGCCGACCGCGAACTGAAGAAATGCCGGTAAGCTGTATAATGGCATAAATAGGTTTTTTTCAACTTTGGTGCATATCTCAGGCATGTTTGAGAATTTTGGCACCAATTTTTCAACATGGGGTTATTGGGACTCCTCATGAATTCAGTCACTGTCATGGCGTTATTTGGTCCCAAAAGGTGATTTTGCGGTCACTGCGCGGAATCACCTTTCGGGACCGATTAATGAACGACAATGCCACTGTTCATGAGATTGTTCTCAAAAGCCTATGTTGCAAATCGTGAAAAATCCTAAAATTACTGTTTACGAAGCATGCTATGCGAGTTTCCACGCACGCTCGTAACTTTTTACAAATTTGTAATATTTTCACTCCAGATTTTCAAAATTGGCACTTTTCCACACCTCCTTATGAACAGTATAGCTGTCATTTTACACATCCTTGCCAAAATGTGTTTTCGCACTTCCGGCGCAGTATAGAGCGGTTGCTGTGGGTAATCAGTTTTCGGGATGGATTGAGAAAATGACAGTGACACTGTTCATGAGCAGAGGTCCTAAAATGCCTATGTTGAAAATCTGGTGATGAAAATCCATAAAATGACTGTGTTACTAGTGTGCATTGTGCAGTTTCCATGCACCCTTATAACTTTGCAAATTTGTAATATTTTCATGCCAAATTTTCAACACTGGCATTTTTTTCACCCCTCCTTATGAACAGTACAGTTGCCATTTTTCACATCCTGGCTGAAATGTGTTTTTGCACTTCCGGCGCAGAATAGTGTGGTCGCTGTGGGAAATCAGTGTTTGAGACAGATTAAGATCGAGCAGGAGAGAGGGAGTGAGTGTGCTCAACTGAGCTGTGTCGGGACTGCTGCGGATTTCTTTGTGGCAGAAAAAGGTGGCAACGCAGGCAGGAGCCCAGTACAAAAAGGCAACCTGCAGCGCCAGGAGAAACAGAACAAGCGAGTGAGAGAGGGGGAGTGAGCGAGCTCAACGGAGCTCTCTCGGGACTGCTGCGGATTTCTTTGTGGGCAGAAAAAGGTGCCAATGCAGGCAGGAGACCAGTATGAAAGGGCAGCCTGCAGCACTGGGAGAAACAGAATGGGCGAGTGAGAGAGGGGGAGTGAACGAGCTCAATGGAGCTCTCTTGGGACTGCTGCGGATTTCTTTGTGGGCAGAAAAAGGGGCAATCCAGGCAGGAGCCCAGTACAAAAGGGCAGCCTGCAGCGCCAGGAGAAATAGAATGAGCGAGTGAGAGAGGGGGAGTGAGCGAGCTCAACAGAGCTCTGCCAGGACTTTAGAGTTGCCCACTCTCACACCCAGGGTCCTCTGTGGTCCTATATTACAGCAGGGTCTCTGGGGTTGAGACAAAGCAATGATTGAATACTTTTAGGATTGTTGTAATAATACATATTTAATTATTCTGATTATTTCTCTAACTGAGCTGAGTAATGCTTGGAGTGCAATAGGATTTCTAGCTGGGCTAAGTGAAACTATATGAGAGCTGAGAACAAAAAGTATGGGAGCTAAGGAGTGAAAAACGGCAAGGAGGTTTTTAGGATTGCTACAGTAATACAGTATCTAACAGATAAGATTTGAGACTGAATTAACCCGGTCAAAGGCAAAGGTAGGGAGACTAGTGTGTGTGGGGTTGGGGAACAGGAATTTGAGTAAATAGGGGCCTAACAGTTGTAGCAGGGTACAGAAACTGGGAGTAAGAGCCCGTAACATAAGATGTGGGCCAAAATGGAGCAGGTGCCACATGTCAATAGGGCAGGCATCTTTGAAAGAGTGGTGGGGTGTACAGGGTGTGGGTCCACCATGATCCTGGACTGGGCTTGGAGGATGGGTGGTGTATGGTCTGTAGATGACTGGCTAGTTTGAGAGAGGAACTGTGGAGGTTAGGCAGGAGTCTAAGTGGCAGGGCAGGTGAGTATGGTAGGCATCCTGGCTGAGGGGGATAGGGGATGGTAAGGGGGGACGGAGGAAGAACAACTGGGGACTGAAACTGACCCCAGTATCAGAGGCACTAGCAGAAAAGAGAGAGAAGGAGGGGTGCCAGAGGTGAGGGGCGCTCCTGATGGGGAGGAGGAAGAGACCACGAGGAGTACCAGGGAAGAGAACAGATGGCTGCGGGTAGGGAGGGACCAGGGTGGGACCAGGGTGGCACGGGAGGGAACAAGTAGGAGGGGAACCAATAGAGGGAAGAGATGGTGAGGGGTATCAACTAGAATAGATTCAAGTCTCTGCTGTGGGGAGAGGGGGAGAGCAGGAACATACTGAAGGGGGAGGACAAGTGGGGCATGAGAGGGATGGCAACAGGTAGGGAAGAGATGGCAAGGATGAAAGGGTAGAAGGGGGCTAGTAAGGAAGGAGGGGTGGTGACTGGAGGAGAGAGGCTACAGGAAGGGGGAAGGGATGGAGGGCAGCACTATCGGGTAGAAGGGAATGAGGGCTCTAAATCAACAACAGCAGGGATAGGAGAGGGGCTGCAAATCAGCAGGGGAGGAGGGGAGGTTGACATGGGAAGCCCAATAGGTAGTAGTCAGGCTGGGAAGGGGTTCAAGGCGGATGGGAGGAATAAAGCAGAGAAAAGGGGTGAGGCGGAAGTAGGGGGTACAGATACAGAAGTCACAGAGAGTGCAGTTGGTGGGGGTAAGGGGCAGGGAAGAATGAATACTGGGATGGTGGAAGGGCATTAGAAGGGAAAGGGTGTAAGGGGCGGGGGTACTTGTCCTGGGGATTCTATACTGAAATGAGTGAGATGGGGTGGAAGGGGGGAAGGCACAGCCGTATTTGGGTTAAAGCTATCCCCAGGTTGACTGCAGGAGGGGCAGAACAGGTACTACTCAAGTGTGCAGTGAGGGGGAGGAAGAAACCTCATTTAGTGTTGCATGTGGGTGCAAATGACTTGGCGGGGGAGACTGTGGAAGTAGTGAGGGGGAGGTTCGAGTAGCTGGGCAAGCAGTGTGAGGGGGTGGGGGAGTCAGTGGCATTCTCGGAGGTACTCCCGGTACCATGTGCAAGCATGGGGAGGAAGGGTAGGATTGAGGAGTTCAACGAGTGGCTGAGGGATTGATGCCACACCAAAAATTATGGGTTAGTAACTAGCTGGGGTAGGGTCTGGGGGAATAGTGACTTATACATGGGGGACAGGGTACAC
This sequence comes from Neoceratodus forsteri, assembly GCA_016271365.2. Classification (NCBI taxonomy): domain Eukaryota; kingdom Metazoa; phylum Chordata; order Ceratodontiformes; family Ceratodontidae; genus Neoceratodus; species Neoceratodus forsteri. The sequence goes on along the minus strand of CM057449.1, from coordinate 236,478,600 downwards.
TTGAGCAGGAAGGGTAGAGGAGTATTAAAGGCAGGATTAGAGGGGTATATCTCTACTAAGGTGGATTTAAACTAGCGGGGGGGGGGCCAAAGACAGGTTGGTAGAAAGGTCCGGACAGGGGAGCCTAATGAGCTCACCCCCCTAGATATAGGTAAAGGTGGAGGTGTAGTAACCCTGAGAGGGGGCGGGCAGAGTTGTCTGAGTGTAATACAGAAGGCACTACCATCCGGTAAGAATAAGGAGGAGAAAGGGCATGGACTACCGGGAGGAGGGACACAGGCCAAGGAGGAGAAGAGTGAGGAGAAGGAAGGGTATGGGTGGAAGGTAGTCTCTCTCAACGCAAGAAGCCTGGGGAACAAAATTGCAGAGCTTCAGGCTCTTCTTTCAGAGGGGAAGGTGGACATTGCTGCAGTGACAGAGACTTGGCCCACAGAGTACCATGATTGGGATTGGCAATCCCGGAATACAGGAGGGACCAGGGGGTTGGGGGGGGTTGCACTCTATGTGAGGGAAGGGATTAAATGCATAAGAGATGAGGGAGAAGATGAGAGGACAAAGGCACTTTGGGTGCAGCTCCTGGACTCCAAGGGCAGAAAGCTGAGGCTGGGAATGGTGTACAGACCACCAGCCCAATCCGGGGAACTGGATGGGGAGTTTGCAGAGCAGATAAGGAGGATGTTTAGAAGGGGGAGGTGTGGTGATAGTGGAGGGATTTTAACCTACCATGGGTTGACTGGAGCACCCGGCCACTAGCAGTACCAGGGAGCAGGTGCACCTTGATGCATTCCAGGACGGCCTTCTGACACAATTGGTAAGTGGGTCTCCAAGGCTTGGTAGTACTCTGGACCTAGTACTGGCAAATGGGGAGGCGGTGAGGGAGATAAGGGTGGAGGACCCACTAGCAGGTAGCGACCACCAAACAGTGTGGCTCATTGTTGCGCTGGGCAGAGAGACAGGAGGCACGGGCACTAAGGTGGTGGACTTTATTAGGGTGGACTTTGGGGGGATAGGAGCAATACTGCAAGGGAGACCCCAGGATATAAGGCTGGGGATGGATGCAGAACAAAAGTGGGGAGTCATAAAGACTGGATTAACAGAGGCCACAGTAGCCTGCACCAGGGCCAGGAGTAAGAAGAGTAGAGGCAAGAAACCATGCTGGCGGAACAAGGAAGTGCTGCAAGGGGTGAGGGCAAAGATGGCTACATACCAGAAGTACAGGAGAACAGGGAAGGGAGAGGATAAGGAGGCTTTTGGGAGTTGGTCAAGGGAGGTTGCCTGGAGGGTGAAAAAAGCTAAGGCCTCCAGGCAATTAAGTTCTGCACAGGGCATAAAGGGAGGGGAAAAGGACTTGTTTTTTCAGTTAATAATTTTATTGATTTTTCAGCATATAAACGTACATCACATGACAAATACAGAGATATTCTGTATCAGCAGAGCGGGATCTTACAGCAGTATGTCCATAATCTCACATTATACAATAAATCAGTAAAGTACAGCCTATAGTGGACTCCAGAAGGGGTGAGAGGGAAAAGCCCTCAAATCTCTCCTCTGAGTGATACAAGGAAAGCAAAACATCAAAAGAACTATGACTGGGTATCTAATGAGCATTACCATAGAAAAAAAAAGTACAGGCACTACCAGGGTTAAGGGAGCTGATACGCATGCCAGGCTGACTATTCCACACTAGGGAAAGGAGTCTCTCGTATCAGGAGTATTATGAGGGTATAAAGCAGCACATGTATCACCGGTGAGGGTTCACCCTATTCTGGTCCTGGGTTTCAAGTAGGCTAGGAATGGGGCCCAGCAGGCTACATAGATCATGAACTTGTTAAGTGCAGAATGGAATATGCGGTCAAGTGAGGCGAGCAAGATGAGAGTATGTTGAAGTTCTGGTATAGTGGGAGTTTCAGTGGATCTCCACCAACAGAGTACAAGGCATTTAGCTGAAATACCTAGCGGGGCCAGTCATCTGATTTGGTGGGGTTTAAAATGAGATCCAGGAGGAGGTAGGCCCAGGATCCACAAAAGGGAGTCTAGCTGGAGCAGCAGGCCGAGGACGTCCCTGGCAAGTAGATTCACTGCCTGCCAAAAGGGGGTCAGTAGAGAGCATTGCCAGATAAAATTATACAGATCCCCGGGCTGAGCCTGACACCTCTAGCACAAGTTGGTATTCAGGAGCTTAGCTTTGTACAGCATATCTGGTGTTCTGTACCAATGGTATAGAGGTTTGTTTTGAATAAGTTTGCTACGGGCATCCGGGTAGCAAGAGTGTGCCATTCTTCAGCAGAGGGCCCAATAAGTATCATCTATTTCCACTTTCAATGCTTTTTACCATTTTAATTTAGAAGGGAAAGGGACTTTTTTAGGTATGTCAGGGAAAAGAGGAAGTGCAAGGAACATATTGTGAGGATAAAGCGGGGAGTGGATTGGGTGGAAAAGGGGGAAGAGCAAGTGGAAATTGTAAATGAGTACTTCTGCTCCATTTTCACTAAGGAGAGGGCTGGTCCATTACCAGAATGGGGTGGGGTGGGAAAAGGGGGGGTGACGGACAGTGATCACAGGAAGTAGGGTGCTAGAGGGGCTGAGGGCAGTAAGGGTTGGACAAGGCACCAAGTCCCAATGGCATCCACTCCAGGGTGATAAGAAAGATGGCGGAGCTGTTGGCTGAGCCGCTGGCAGATCTGTTCAACACCTCCCTGGAAATGGGGTGTGTGCCCCAGGACTGGAGGGTGACCCATATGGTGCCCATATACAAGACTGGGCCTAGGGAGGAGCCAGGAAATTATCGGCCAGTAACTCTCACGTTCATAGTGGGTAAGCTTATGGAGGCGATACTGAAGAAGAGGCTGCTGGCATTCCTAGAGAGTAATGGCCTCCAAGATGGGTGGCAACACAGGTTCGTCTCAGGAAGGTCTTGTCAAACCAGCCTAATAGAGTATTGTGACTGGGTGACAAGGGAGTTGGACAGAGGCCATGCAGTACATGTCCTGTACTTGGACTTCAGTAAGGCCTTTGATACAGTGCCTCATGGGAAACTGGGGGGGGGGAGCTGATGGCAGTGGGGGTGGGAAAAAAGCTGACTAAATGGGTAGAGAACTGGTTACAGGGGAGGGTGCAGAGGGTGGTGGTGGTGGGGGAGCTCTCGGAACCCAGAGCAGTGACAAGCGGGGTGCTGCAGGGGTCAGTGCTGAGACTGGTGCTATTTGGGCTCTTTATCTCTGACATAGCACATGGAGTGGGGAGCAGGGTTAGTCTGTTTGCACATTATACCAAAGTGGGGGCAGTGGTGGATGAAGAGGATGGATGGGAAAAACTGCAGGGGGACCTGACTAAACTAGAGACATGGTCAGTGGAGTGGCAGCTAGGATTCAATGCAAAGAAGTGTAAGGTGATGCACTTCAGGGCTAAGAACCAGAAGAGGGACTATTGGTTGGGGATCACAGAGGAGGAGAAGGACCTAGGGGTGTTGGTAACTGGGAGCATAAACAACTTGTCCCAGTGCAGGAGAGCAGCAGCGAAGGCAAACAGGATGCTGGGCTGCATTGCAAGGGGGTTCTCATCCAGACACAGGGATGTGATCCTACCTCTCTACAGATCATTGGTCAGACTGCACCTAGAGTACTGTGTGCAATACTGGAGGCCATACCTGAGGAGAGATATAAAGTTACTGGAGGGGGTGCAAAGGAGGGCAACAAAAATGTTAAAGGGGATGGAAGGAAAGGAATATGAAGTTAGGCTGAAAGAGCTTAACATGTACACACTGGAGGAGAGGAGGGATATGATTGAAGTGTTTAAATACTTGAGGGGGTATATAAACCTAGCACCGAGGGGGTGTTTAAACTAAGGAGTGGAAGAGAGACGAGAGGGCATGGACTAAAGTTGGAAGGGGGATGTTTCAAGAGGAAATGAGGAGGCACTACTTCTCTGACAGGGTGGTGTCTAGTTGGAATGCGTTGCCAGAGGGGGTGGTAACATTTAGGACAGTCAATAGCTTTAAGGAGGAGTGGGATAAAGCAAGAGGAACAGTCAGGGGGGCAGGGGCTGGGACAAGCAGGGGAGGAACTGAGGGGGAGGAGGCTGGGGCAGCTGCAATCTAGGGTGCTAGCTACACACTCAGGCAGATTTACATAGACCGATTAGTTAGTTCTGCTGGCAGATTTGTATGTTCATATGTAAAATCACAGTGACTCTGTTCATGAGCAGAGGTCCTAAAATGCCTATGTTGAAAATTTGGTGACAAATGTCCATAAAATGACTGTGTTACAAGCTTGCATTGTGCAGTTACCACGCACCCTTGTAACTTTGCATATTTGTAGTATTTTCACTCCAGATTTTCAACACTGGCATTTTTTCAGATCTCCTTATGAACAGTACAGCTGTAATTTTTTACATCCTGCCTGAAATATGCATTTACACATCTGGCACAGAATAGCATGGTTGTTGTGGGAAATCAATGTTCGGGACAGATTAAGAAAATTATAGTGACAATGTTCGTGAGCAGAGGTCACAAAATGCCTATGTTGAAAATTTGGTGAAATAATTCCACTTAATGACTGTGTTAAGTGCATGTGTTGCGCAGTTTCCACGTACGCTCGAAAGTTTTAGAATTTTTAATATTTTCACTACAGATTTTCAACATTACCATCTCTTCACATCTCCCTATGATTGGTACAGCTGTCATTCTTCACATCCTACCTGATCTGTATTTTTGTACATCTGGCACACAATGGCACAGTCACTGTGGAAACTCAAATTTTGGGACACATTGATAAAATCACAGTGCCACTGTTCATGAGAAGAGGTACCAAATGCTTTCATGAGGTGGGATCCGCAAAATGGCCATGTTGAAAATTTGTACTGCAAATACCAACAAATGCCCGGGGCTTTGCGGTTTCTAACCATAACGTCCCACCCTGTACAGACTAACAGGCATCAGGGGTGTGCCTTTGGATTGCCGACTGTAATGTTCATGCCATTCCAACACCACCACTCCACCCTGCAGCCAGTGACAGGCATCAAGCTGTGCCTTGGACTCTTCGGCCCCAGAGTTCACCCCATTCTCCTATATTGCACCCATTTCAGCGTATGTCCTTATGGAGTGGGGTGACTGTGATGATGGAGCTATTTGAAGCTATGGCAATGCAGATAGCCTTTGCTTCAGTAGCGCTGTTTTGGATCCTGCATGTGTCCATGTTATACAGAGACCAGATATAAACTGCTAGGGTGCCTGTCAGTCTGCACCTGGTCTCAGTTTATCACGGAGGCATGTTGGCTCCAAACTGAAGCTGTCTGAAAGTAATGCCAGAGCAATAATACTATGGAAGCACCCTGGCTGATCCCCGTAAGACACGTCATACTGGGGACAGTTGAGGGGGCTTGTGGGCATGCCGGGAGGGATTTGCAAACTTAAAATGCCAGCGGGGAGGGTGCAGGACAAACCAGATAGAATTTTAAATTAAACAATGAGCAGTAATTACTAAAAATGTGTGCATTTATGAAACTGCTAATCGGGTCCCACTTCATATGGACGTGGGGCCCAATGGGACGTGGACGTTTCCCTTTAATGTGATCTTCTGTTCATCAGAGCACATTAGTATAGAGCAAGGGAAGCAAGTATGCAGCTGCCTGCAATATGGTGACAGACAGCCACCTCCATGGAAGATAAGCAAAGTTGTTAAAAATTAAAAAATCATTTTAAGGTATTTGCAAGATTTTCATTCTCCCTTACAAAGGCAAGTCTGCAGAAAGCAATCAGAGGGGGAAGAACTATTGGATGTGTGGTATTTTACTTAATACAATTTATTTACCTTGAATTGCCTAGCTAAGATGCAATAGCTCATTTACTGTGGGGTCCTGTGTTTATCCAATTTTCACATCTGCACAGACCAAAGCACAGAAAGGTTAAAGGAGAACTGCACTGAACCTGTAAGTATTTTTCCTGTAGAGGCTGATTTTTATGGCTGTGGACAGAGCCTGCAGCCGTTTTGCTTTAGCTTTAAAAATGGGATACGAGCACAATTTTTTGGAGTCATGAGTGTATCCTTCCACAACTACAAATAACTTCACTAGTTGAATGAAATACTCTCTTCTCTCTGTTGAGTGGATCAATTGCAACACTTTTTTCAGCGTGTTTGTCTCTCTCTCTCTCTCTCTCTCTCTCTCCTCTCCTTGTGCTTGCTTTAAGTGACTGGACAGCTAGTTCATATCTGATTATATGGGACTTTTGTTGATTTGTACCTCCTTTATATTCAGATAATCCCTTCACAGTTTTTGTAGGCTGAGGACCTGGTGTCTAAGAATCACATTTCTGCTGTGCTGTGCTATGTTATGTTATGCTATGCTATGCTACTAGTTAGTGCACCCCACCTCATTACAGATATTCCAAAGTTGAAGTCAATGAAACACAAAGCAGAGAAGGGTCTATAGTAAAAGATCTAATAAAACAATTAGTTCAATGAGATTTATTTTTCAGTTCCTCTACTTTGCCTTGTGGTGTGAAGCTAAAGAGTTTCTTGTGTGAATGGTCACTTTTGGTGTGGGTGGTAAAGAAGGTCATGTCAGATGAATCTAATACATTTCTTTGACTGGGTGACCAAAGCAGTAGATCAAGGAGGGGTTGTGATATGGCCTTCCTGGATTTTTTTTTATTCGATAAGCTTTATTATTTTCAAATAAAGTTACATAAAACACAATCCCCCGAGGGGAGATGGCATTAAAACAATGAATAGCATACAACAGGTATTTTCAAAGAAATCCATCATCCCCCACCATCCATAAACATCCCTCCCCTCCACCCCATACTTCAAATCCTCCCTTTACCCTCCCCCAGAGCCAAGTGTTACTTGTGTGTCACTCAGGTAGGTGATCACTCAATGGTCTATAATCTAGCCCAACAGTTCTCAAACTTTGTCACAGTGAGCCTCCCCTAAGCCATGGAAAAGATCTTGAGCCTCCCCCAAAATAATGAAATATTTTTGGGCCTCCCCATAGAAAAATAGCCTACTTTTCACAGTATATCAGGAATAAATTGAAACCTCTTTGCATATTAAACTATTGTAACCCCCTCCCAACAGGACAACCCTACTTGCTCCAATATTTTGACTCTTGAACCATTGTTACCTCTTACTGCCATACCTTCATGGGTCAGACTGCTTTCCGTTTGCCCTCTAACTGGAATAACCTTCCTGGTGACCTCTGCCTCTCCCCCTTGCTGTTAAGCAACTTCTCAGGGATCATTTTGCTTCCTTCTGCTCTTAAATTCCTAGTACCTGTATGGTTAACTCTTGTATTTGGACAGTTCTGCTGCCAGTCTAATTGATCAATTGTTCCTCGCATTGTTAGTTTATTGTTCGTAATTTGCACTTTTATTCATTTTGTACTGATTGTTTACGCCCTACATTCTGAACTGTATTCTCTCACTACCCTTCCTGGGTACACCTGAAATAAGCCATTGCTCAGTGTACAGTACCTTCCCTGGTCACAGACTTGTGAATAAATACATAAATTCGCCTATTATTATCCTCTTTCAGTTTGCCTTATCCCTTCACACAAAATATATAAAGTTCAAAAGTGATATATAATACTTTTCCAAGACTTGCTTGAGCCTCCCCTGGAACAGGTTGGGGCCTCCCCAGGGAGGCTGGCCTCACCATTTGAGAACCCCTGATCTAGCCTGATTGGGTCTTCCAAATGGTAAGCAGGGCCTCTAATGCTCCCCATCTGCTCTGGAATGTTGTATACCTATTACGCATTAGACAAATGTGTTTCTCCAACTGCAATGCCAGCAAAACTTCTTTATGCCATTCCAGAACAGGTGAGGGATACATTATTCTTCCAGTGCCGCATTATAACCAGCTTTGCTATTATGGCAACCAGGGCCATATGGACTTTCCTGACCTTGGGTGTACCCTGAGGAAAAAAATTCAGTAGACAAGCTTCTGGGATAAATAAAGGGTCCAACCCCAAGAGTGAATCCAAAGAGTGCCTAATTGTCTGCCAGAAGATTTGTACTTTCGGGCATGTCCACAACATATGGAACAAAGTACCCAGCTCGCCTCCACATCTAGTACAGGCCGGGGAAGAGAGTCGCCCCAATTTGTGAAGTATAAAAGGAGTAAAATATAAATTGTGCATGGTATTAAATTGGATAAGATGCAATCTATCCTGTTTAATGAAATTATAGGAATTACGCCATAGTTTCTTCCAGAGATCTGCCTCTGTGCCCAGTGGCAACTCCTGAATCCAATAATAGCAAACGCCCTGAGGCAGGTTGCTCTGTAATGCTTGTAACTTCTTATAAACTAAGGAGATTGCATGGGATTGCCTGGCCAATATCAAAATAGAGGATAAATCCACTTTCTCTACCTCGGGGCCCCGGGTTTTACCTATGTGGGAGATTATAACCTCCTTGAGCTGTCTATATTGGAAAATAACTACTAACATGTGCATCAAATCTGTCTCAGAAACTGGGGAAGGAGAATATTTCTCCATCAGCATACATATCTGCAAATTTCTTCGCCATCAAACTAGGTCGGTAAGACAATGGGATAGGTAGATGCCAATTCTGAAATGGGGGTTACCCAATATGGGTTGTTCTAGAGAGGTATGCCAGTTAGTGGCCATATCCACTTGCAGTTGATGTAACGCTTTGATAGACCATCCCATTGGGTGGACCTTAAGGGTCTAGGAATTGCCCGAGGGGTGGTATATAATAAAGCCGGGAGGGTACACTTATACTTGGCTGCAAGGTACTGCTCTATTTCCAGCCACTCTGGCAAGTAATCTTGCGGGTTTACAACATACTTTTCCTGTGCCCAATGGACTAGCTTACTCAGATGATGGGCACAGTAATACAAAAAAAAGGAGGGAACAGCAAGACCACCCTGCTCTTTTGGATCAGTTAATTTGAAATAGGACCTCCTAACATGCTTACCCTGCCAAATAAAGGTATTCAGCATTGATTGCAGCTTAACGAACCATTTTTTAGGGAGAAAGCAGCCCAGCATACCCATTGGGTATAAGATACGGGGCAGCACATTCATCTTCACTGTAGTGATCCTTCCCCAAAGCGATAGGGGGAGAGCACCCCATCTATCAAAATCTGCTTTAATTTTAGTCAGTAAGTCTGAAAGGTTGGCTTTCACCATAGATGTAATATCTCTTGTCACTTGGATTCCCAAATACAAGAGATATTTCGACTCCCATGAAAGAGCATAGTCAGTCTCCTCTCCTCGGGAAACCCTATTATTCAAGGGGAATACTTTAGTTTTGGTAAGGTTTAGCTTATAATAGGAAACCTTGGAAAAGGCCCCAACCTGCTCCAAAAGAGCTGGTAGGCTATCTTGCTGGTCTTCTAAGTGCAGCAGTAGATCGTCCACGTACGCTGAAAGAGTATATCTTTGGTTCCCCACCTGGATCCCCAGAATATTTGGCGTGGCTACCAGATTCCGAATAAGGGATTCTAAATATATATTAAATAAAGAGGGGAAAGGGGCACCCCTGGTTGGTGCCTCTGTGAAGCAAAAAGGCCTCTGAGTGAACCCTATTACATTGAATTTGGGCTGAGGGAGAAGAATATAACAACCTAGTCCACTTAAGGAAGCCCTCGGGAAGACCAAGCCGTGACATGGTGGTAAAAAGGAAGTCCCGTGACACCCTATCAAAAGCCTTCTCGGTATCCAGTGACACCAAAACCATGGGAAGCTCTGAGCCACTAGCTACCGAGAGGAGATGTAACAACTTCCGCATATGGTCTCCCGAGGACCTACCTGTCATGAAACCAATTTGTTCTTTACTTATTATGAGGGGCATGAGAGGTCCTAACCTATTGGCCAAAATCTTGGCCAGGAGTTTCATATCGGTATTAATCAATGAGATAGGCCGGTAACTCTCCGGGTATTGCGGGTCTTTGCTCTTTTTAGGAATAAGAGTGATTATTGCCCTCAAAAAAGTGGGGTCAGATAGCCCCTTATCAAACCAGAAATTATAAACCTCTGTCAATAATGAGGCTATCTCTGATATGTAGGCCTTGTAGAGACCATTAGGGAGTCCATCTGGTCCTGGGGATTTGTCCGTTGGGAGGAGCTCAACTGCCCTCACCAGTTCTTCCACCTTAATGGGGCCCACCAAGGAAGAAGTGTGAACAGGCAACAGCCTAGGTAGATCAATTAAGCTGAGGTATTTCATAATATCTGCCGTAGAGGGGTGATTAACCAGATCCTCAGCATATAATCTCTGATAGTATTGCCTTAACACCCCTGCTATGGCACGGGGGTCAGTGACAATGGGTCTATCCTTATCTGGTTTAATACTCAGAATAAACCGAGATGCATCCTCTTGCCTGAGCTGCATGGCCAGTAGTTTTCTAGGTCTTTCCCCTGATTCTAAGTAGAGAAATTTTATACGTTTCAATGAAAGCTCAGCTTTCTGGGAAATGAGACTGAAATATTAGGCTTGCAGGCCATGTAGCTTGACCCAATCCTCATCAGGTGATAGCCGAGAAATTGTAGTTTCCAATTGACTAATTGAGGAGAGTAAGGAGTTCGTTTGTGACTTGAGTTGCTGGGATTTTGTTGAGGCCATCTGGATACACTCCCCCCTCAGGGAACATTTTAGAGCCACCCAAACTACCTCGACCCTGCTGACTTACTCCCTATTGATCCTTATAAAGTCAGTGATAAAATCTCTTATATGTTGCAAAGAGCTGGTTTTTGCAGTAACTGGGTATTGAACCGCCAGAGGGTATCCTTCTTAATACCAGGTCCCACTAGGAAAAGAAGGGAGACCGGTGAATGGTCGGAGATGACCCTGGCATGTATATCAGCATTAATGACACCTGGGAGGGCAAACAAACTCATAAGGAGGAAGTCAATTCTCGAAAATGTTTTGTGTGGTGGGGAAAAAAAGTGTATTGACGATCCTCCAAATGCAAGACACGCCAAATGTCGATGAGATCCGCTCCCCTCATGAACTCATGTAAGGCCCTCTGGGCGGGGGGAAAAACCCCTTCTCCGGGAGTCGGACCTATCGATATGTGAATAAGAGGTAATATTCCAATCCCCTCCCAAAATGGTAAGTTTAGAGGGGTTGGAAACAAACAACTTCATCAAGTGTGTGAAAAAATGGGTGGAATCGACGTTTGGCCCATAGGCCACTCCCAGTATCACCTGATGTGATTCCAGCAAACCATGCACTATAACATGCCGCCCATCAGGATCCCAAAGTTCTTTTTCAAGGGTGAAAGGAATCTTCTTATTTATTAGGATTACCACTCCCCCGCCCATTAGTGGATTTACCCGCCACATAGACTTGACCAACCCACCATCTGTGGAATAAAACAATATCCTGCCACCGGAGATGTGTTACCTAAAGGAATGCAATCCTGGTATTGAGACACGGCAAGGATCGAAGAATAATGTGCCTTTTACAGAGGTCTTGGCTGCCCTTCATATTCCAGCTTATGAACTTATATGGGCCACTCATAGTAATATTTCAACTGCGACATTCCCCTGTTGCTGTTTTAAAATAAAGTAAGACGAGAACACTTGGCCCCCCCCTTCTTCCTATCCTTAATACCCCTTGCCAACACCTATTAAACCCCCCCAAAAAAGCCAAACACACAAACTAATACTAAATACAGCTAACTCTAACTCCTACACTATTCTATACCCCAGTTCTAAGCAACCGCACCACAATACCACTTCTAGTACGTGATGTTACTGCAGCCTGCATTCCCCATAACACCCCACCTGCATCCCCCCATCCCTGTTGTTATTGACCCCAGAAAGAGAAAGTTCCCAACAGAACATGTCACTCCATGACATTCTCAGGTGTATATGCCCATACCAGTTTCCTGAGATACGCCGTTGAATCATTTAGTCCCCTTTCCTGGTGGAGAAAGATCGAGAATACACATCATCCACAAGTCTCAGAGAAGTAATAGGAGGGCTAGCATAACCACTAGCTAGACAACATCAGCCCAACTACTTAGATAAGATGCAAAGGTGAAAAACAATTGCCCCCCCCATAATTATCACTGCACCTGGTCCTTTAAAACGTTGACCGGGCAAACATACCTACGAGAAAAGACAGTAAGAAATAAAGATCATTGATCATCCTACCCATAGTACAATCTAGCACTGTCAATATACAGCCAAATCTCCTGCGTTACAGTCTTAATACATAGAAACATAGAAACGTAGAATTTGACGGCAGATAAGGACCGCTTGGCCCACCCAGTCTGACCATTTCTCTACCTAATGGATAAGCTGCAGATCCTAGTTAACCAGCAGCCTACTTCTTCCTACCCCCAACCCCTAGAATTGCCTTATGACTGTCCCATGCATGCTTGAATTCCACCACTGTTTTTGACTCCACAACCTCTTCCGGAAGGCAGTTCCATGCATCCACAACCCTCTCTGTGAAAAATACTTCTAATTACCTCTGAGCCGCCCCTCTATCTTCAAATTGTGCCCCTTGTTCTTGCACACCTCTATTTTTGAAAGATGCTACCCTCTTGGACTTTGTTGATTCCCTTGAGGTACTTGAAAGTTTCTATCCGTCCCCTCCCTCCTTTCCTCGAGGCTATACATATTAAGCTCCTTAAGTCTCTCTTCATATGTCTTCGTTGCAGACCATGCACCATTTTAGTTGCCTCCTCTGGACAGCTTCCATTCTGTCTATGTCTTTATGGAGATTGGATCTCCAGAACTGCACGCAGTACTCCAGATGGGGTCTCACCAGCTGTCTGTACAGAGGGATAATAACTTCCTGTTTTCTACTGGTGATGCCTCTCCCTATGCATCCCAGTATCCCCTCAGCCCTCCTTGCTGCCCTCTCACATTGCTTGCCCAACTTTAGGGCATCTGATATGACTACCCCCAGGTCCCATTCCATTTTTGTTGTTGTTAGTATCTCACCCCCCATTGTGTACTCTTCCCCTTGGTTTTTGTTTCCTGGGTGCATTACCTTGCACTTCTTAGCATTGAATCTAAGCTGCCATACATTTGACCATTCCTCTAACCTTGCCTAGTCCCTTCTCATCCTTTCCACCCCACCTTGTGCATCAACTCTGTTGCAGATCTTTGTGTCATCTGCAAAGAGACATACTTTTCCTTCCAGTCCCTCTGCAATGTCGCTTATAAAGACATTGAAGAGGACCAGTCCTAATACTGAACCCTGCAGTACCCCAGTAGTAACCCCCCTTTCTTCAGAGTGGACTCCATTTACTATTACTCTCTGTGTCCTATTCTCCAGCCAATTCTTTACCCAGGCTGTCATCTTGGGACCCACTCCCAGGCTGGCTAACCTGTATATTAATCTTTTGTGTGGGACTGTGTCAAATGCCTTGCTAAAGTCTAGGTAGGCCATGTCATCAGCCCCTCCCTGATCTACTACTTTGGTCACCCAGTCAAAGAAATCTATCAGATTTGTCTGGCATGACCTTCCCACTGTGAATCCACACTGCCTTGGGTCCTGTGCCCCTCTGGCCTCTAGATACTCGACAATTCTTTCCTTCAGAAGTGATTCCATCATTTTCCCTACCACTGAGGTTAAACTAACAGGTCTATAGTTTTCTGCTTCTGCCTTGCTCCCACTTTTGTGAAGGGGAATCACATCTGCTCTCCTCCAGTCCTCGGTACCACCCCATCCTCCCATGATTTGTTAAAGAGGGTAGTCAGTGGTGTCACTAGTTCTACCCTTAGTTCTTTTAGAATTCTGGGATGAATCCCATCAGGCCCCATTGCTTTGTCCACCTTCAGTTTTAAGAGTTCTTTCAGTACCCTTTCTTCTGTAAATGGGCTGGTATCAACTTCTGTATCCAGAGTGTTTCTATTGTTTGTTTTAGGTACCTCCCCCTCTTCGTTTGTAAATACTGAGCAAAAATATTTGTTTAGTATCTCTGCCTTTTCACAGTCACCCTCTGCCCACCCTCCTCCCCTTTATTGAGCCTCACTATCCCTCCCTTGGTCTTCCTTCGCTCCCTGATGTACCTATAAAAGGTTTTATCCCCCTTCTTAACTGAGTTGGCTATCTTTTCCTCGGTTTGGGCCTTTGCTGTTCTGACTGCCTTCCCAGCTTCCTTTGCTTTAACTGATACAGTTCTCTGTCCTGCTCCTTCTGTGATTCCTTGTACTTCCTGAATGCTTTCTTTTCTCTTGAACCTTCACTGCCACTTCCTTTGAGAACCATAGTGGTTTCTTACATCGTTTCATTTTGTTTATTTGCTTCACACAAAGGCTTGTTACCTCTGTGATGGCAGTTTTTATTGTTCCCCATTGTTCTTCCACCCCTCCTTCCTGCCCATTTGCTAACGCATTCCTTAGGCACTCAGCCATTTTGGCAAAGTCAGCCCTCCTAAAGTCCAGTACTTTTGCATTTGTATGGCTTGACTCTATTGCTGTGTTTATTGTGAACCATACTGTTCGATGGTCGCTAGTTCCCAGATGGCTACCCACTTCTACATCTGTGATCCTCTCTTCATCTCCATTTGAGAGAACCAGGTTCTAAGATTGCTCCTCTTGAGTGGGCTCCAATACTAGTTGTCTAAGGCATGCCCCCTGTAGGGCATCTAGAATAACCCCACTCTTCGAAGTGGCTGCTGCAGCTGCACTCCAGTTAACATCTGGCATATTCAGATCACCCATCAGCAATATCTCCCCTTTTTCTGCCATTCTAAGTATACTTTCTATCATTTCCTTGTCCATTTCCTCCCCCTGAGAAGGGGGTCTGTATACAACCCCTGTGCGGATTGTGGTGCCATTGCCGGTCTCCAAATTTACCCACAGTGCATCTTCTCCTCCTGAATCTCATAACATAAAGTCCAGTGTCCAACCACTCTACATTTCAGGGTAGGCAGTCATCGCAGACCATCTCTGGGTCATGAGAGGGCTAGGCGACATTCTGCTTCTAATGTCCTGCTCGAGTATTCAGCTCACTGCGTTACTGTCATAGTGAAAGGGGCTGTGTCACTCAAATGAAACAAAAACAATCAATTCTCCTCAGGTTTTTAAAAGTGGTCTCTCTATTTCACTATCAGGCAAACATACGAGCGAGTGTGTTAAGATACAATACCCAGCCAACAGCTCAGTGTTGCTCGCACACTCATTCACTAATGGAAACTCGGCCCGATACTGCCCTCACTTGAACAAGTTGGGGAACAGGGTCTTGAGCTCCTTCATCGCTTGTTCCTGGGATTCGAATGAGAGCCATTGCTCTCCGGATTTGACATGGAGTGTCGCAGGGTATCTCATGCAAAAGGGCTTCCCTGTGGTAATCAACTTGGACACTGTCGGGTGCAGTTCCTGCCGTTTCAGCCGAACAGACTGCAGGAGGTCTTGGGTGATGCGAATTTTACGGCCCTCCCAAAGGACTTCCTGCAGGTTCTTAACTTTACTCAAAATAAACTGCTTGTCTAGGAAGTTTAGTAACCTAAAGATAATGGGTCAAGGAGGGGCATCAGGAGGCAGAGGAGGACGGAGAGCTCAATGGGCACGCTCAGCAATATAGTTTGTGCCATTCGGGGATGGCCCGGTGATTCTCTCACACAACTTCTGGACAAAAAAGGATCGGATTATTTCCTTCCTCTTTCTCGGGTATTCCGATCACCAGGAGGTTATTCCTTCTGCTCCTCCCTTCTAGATCTTCAAGTTTTTCTTTAAGTTTCTTGATTCTATGGCCCATTTGGATGGCTTCCTGCTCCATTTTCCCCTGTTTTACCTCCAGTGAAAAAATATTGGCCTCAGAGTCTCCCACACGTATTGCTATTGATTGCACCGACATTTTAATCTGATGCAGGTCATCTGACATGTCAGAATTTTTTTCCTGTAAGGGCTGCATTATTTCGAGGAATCTCTCCTCCGAAAGAGCTGTAACTGGCGTAGCGGATTTAGTACTCCCTGCAGTTTGCTGCTTTGGGCGCTTTGCGGCCTTGTCCTTCTCAGGCGTCAGCGGGGAGTGCCACGGAGGGGCCTTTTTCATAAAAACTTCCATTCCTTCCACGTAGATTCCTGAGTCGATCAAGCGTGCAATACCACTGCAAGTAGCCAAAGCCGCTTAAAAGCCACAACCGACTCTCGGTAAAAATTAAAACACTCGAATTAACAGCGGGACAGCGGAGCCGCAGGTGAGTGCTGCTTCCCTTCAGGCTGCCATCACGTGACCCCGGCCTTCCTGGATTTTTGCAAGACATTTGACACAGTCCCACACAAAAGATTAATAAACAAGTTGGTTAGCCTGTGAGTGGGTCCCAGGGTGGTAGCCTGGGTAAAAAGGGACACAGAGGATGATAGTACATGGAGTCCACTTCGAAGAAAGGGGGGATACTAGTGGGGTACTGCAGGGTTCAGTACTGGGTCCAGTCCTCTTTAATGTCTTTATAGGTGATGTTGCAGAGGAGCTAGAAGGAAAAGTATGCATCTTTGCAGATGACACAAAGATCTACAGCAGGGTTGACATACAAGGGGGGTGGAAAGGACAAGAAGGGAATTGGCATGGTTGGAGGAATGGTCAAATGTATGGCAGCTAAGATTTAATGCAAAGTAGTGCAAACTAATATACCTGGGAAACAAAAACCCAGGGGAAGAGTACACAGTGTGGAGGGGGGCGGTACTAACAACAACAAAAATGAAAAGGGACCAGGTTGTAGTCATATCAGATGGCCTAAAGGTAGGCAAGCAATGTGAGAAGGTAGTAAGGAGGGCTGGGGGATACTGGGATGCACAGGGAGAGGCAACACCAGTAGAAAACAGTAATTTATCACTCTGTACAGACAGTTGGTGAGACCCCATCTGGAGTACTGTGATCAGTTCTGGAGTCCCCATCTCCACAAGGACATAGACAGAATGGAGGCGGTCCAGAGGAGGGCAACCACAAAGGTACTGGGTCTGCACAGGAAGCCATACAAAGAGAGGCTAAAGGAGCTGAATACTGTATGTATAGCCTGGAGGAAAGGAGCGACAGGGAGGACAGGATAGAAACTTTCAAGTACCTCAAGGGAATCAGAGTCCAAGAGGGTAGCATCTTTTAGAAAAAGAGATATGCAAGAACAAGGGAGCACAATTTGAAAATAGAGGGGGATGGCTCAGGGGCAATATGAGAAAATATTTTTTCACAGAGAAGGTGGTGGACACATGGAACGGCTGTTGAGGAGGTTGTGGAGTCAAAAACAGTGGAGGAATTCAAGAATGCATTGGACAGACAAGGCAATTCTAGAGGGGGGTAGGAGGAAGTAGGCTGTTGGTTAACTAGGATCTGCAGCTTATCCTATAGGTAGTGAAATGGGCAGACTGGATGGGCCAAGCGGTCCCTATCTGCCATCAAAATCTATGTTTCTGTGATCCCTGTGTTATAAATGTGTGGAGACAGACAGAATGGGGAGAGAGACACCTAATATTTTGCAGTTGATAAGTTTAACCCATTGTTAACCTAACAAAACAGAGCACATGCCAGGTTGCAAGTGATTTCCCAAAAATGAATACAGTGGTACAAAAAAAGGGTCACAGATTGTAAGGAGTGTCCTTGGCTGTGTCATTAGTACATAGAGAATGTATGGATTATTAAAAATAAATCAATAGATAAAATCCAATAATGTAGATAACAACATTAGTATGCAGCTGCATACCATCATAATGCAGTAACTTCATACAGTATATACCTATTATGGATTACTTCTCCCAGTTTTAGGGAGCTTTAAATATTACTATTGCTTATAGGAAGACAATTTATTCAGAGGAAGGCAACAAGAAAGGGTTTGGAACATAAGATATAAGGAATGTTTGAAACTCCTCAGACTATATTTATTTATTTAGAAAAGTTTCACCAGGAAAGGTACACTGAGCTACAATAGCTCGTTTCCAGATGCATCCTGGGGGAAAGGGGAAAAGGGAATACAATTCTGAATGCAAGATCTAAATAAAAAATATACATTGAACTATGTCAGTACATACTACTGAATTAATTTAAAGCTATACCAAACATTTTTGTGTGATTGGCAGGCAGCACTTGCCATCCAGAATATAGTCTCTATACATTTACGCATTATACATATACACACATAAAGGGTATATGTTTTTAAGCATATATATGCACACTTACTTTTATGCTCATATACATATCATACATACACACAAAGCATTTCAACACAGATACATTTTTCTTTTTTAGCACTTGGGGTAGTAAGTAACAATGTCAGGGGCTCAGCAGGTTGCACACTCACTTCTGAGGCCAGAAGATCCAAAGGCTGTGGGTTCTATCCCCACACCAAGCACTTGGGTTAAATCCCAGTACTGACACAGAGTTAGGGCTCCCAGATCTACAGGGATTCTTGCATTTTCAGGGATTTAGAGCCATCGACAGGGAATTTCTTCCCATAGATTTGCATTGTTTGTACAGGAGAACAGAGCAATTCTGCTTTCATAGGAAATAATGTAGAATACAGGAAAACATAAGAAAATTGCCTTGGAGTTACAGGGAAAATTTTAAATCAATCTGGGAGCACTACACTGTAGTGCAGCATGAGGGGGTTGCTGCTCTTCTTATTTACTTATTTGCTTTTGGTAACCGGGTGAGTGCACTAGGCATAAGGATGCCTATTTTCAGGCATGACCCGGGAGGATACAAGTCGAATACAAAGAACAACAACAGTGTGACACAGCACATAACATAGGTGATACAATGTGAAGGAGTCAGAAATACAATCAACTTGGCGAATCAGTGAAGTACATAGTTGGACCAGATCAAAAAAATAAATACATTGAGATATCCAGAACAAACAAGTGCAGGAAGTACAAGGTTGTAATGTACTATATACAGTAAGTGCTGTTATGAGGACTATGCACCTAGAAAGAGTAGTGGTGAGAAAGGGGAGAAAGAGGGGGAGAAGGTGAGAGGGTGCAGATAGGGAGGGGAAGATAAAAGCAAGTGGAGGAAGGGTTGAGAGTGGAGTGTGATATAGCGAGGATAAGAGATGGGGAGAAGGAAGAACTTAAGGTGGCTGGACGCACGTGCAGGGATTTGATGCATGTAGATATTCACGGTGGAGTTTCTTGAAACCAACATGGGTAGGAGCTAAGCATATAGCTTGGGGGATAGAATTCCAATACTTAGGGGCAGCATAAGAGAAAGCTAGTACACCCATAGCGGTTTTACATCTAGGGATGTAGAGAGGAGCTTGGTCATTCGATCAGCGCCCATAGGAGGGGGTTTGGTAGTGTAGCAAGGAGGTGAGGGATTGGGGGAGGCCTGATCTTATTATACCGTCAATGAGAGAGCCATAGGACCGGAGTCGGTGAGCAGCAGGGCTAGGCCATTTTAGGTCAGCATAGAGCTGACAGTGGTGTTTGTACCGTGGTGAGGCAGAGATGTAGCAGCAAATGTTATTATAGGTAGTGTCCCACTTGAGTAGCTAGGTCTTAGTGGCACCTTGGTAGGTGACCGAGCAATAGGCCAGGGCCAGGAGCAGGAGGTCTTGTGCCACAGCAAGCCTTGCTGATGGGGTGTGGGCACAGCTAGTGCGGTATGCCCCTCCCCAATTTTTGCATTAACAGATTTGCAGGTAGCGGTAATATGAAGATCAAACTCCAGGGGTTCATCTAGAAAAATGCCCAGGTATTTGAAGAAGCTTGTGTTAGCTAATGAGGAGCCATCAGTACAGGATATTAAGAGGGAGTTACTATTCCCTTTAAGTCTGGAAGGAGAGCCAAAGAGCATAGAATGCGTTTTGCTTACATTGAGCACAAGGTTATTCTCAGTAAGCCAGGTTTGTATGTTTAGGAAGTCAGAGGCTAGGGAGCTGTTTATTTCTAAGACATTTCTAGCACAGTGGTAGATAACAAGGTCATCTGCATAGAGCAGGGAAGAGCAGGTGATGCTAGTGATGGGAGATCATTTATAAAAATAGTTTAGAGCAAAGGGCCTAGTATGGATCCCTGAGGAACTCCAACATGTATGGATGAAAGATCAGACATGGCTGAGTTGAAAGCTATGGCCTGCTTTCTATTTGTTAGATAACTGCTGAATCAGGTCACTGTCTCAGCAGAGAAGCCAAAGGATTGGAGTTTTGTAAGGAGAAGGGAATGGTTAACCAGGTCAAAGGCCTTGGTAAGATCAATAAAGATAGCACCTATCAAGAGACCTGAATCCATGGCAACATAAATGCCATTTGTTAGTTTTAGGAGGGCAGTGGAAGTATTATGGCCTTTGCGGAAACCATGCTGGGAACCAGAGAGGAGGTTGTGTTCCTATAGGTATGCTATAGTCTGGGTTGCCACCAATTTTTCCAGGATTTTGTTTAGCGCAGATAGGATGGCTATGGGTCAATAGTTAGACATGTCTTTGGGATCACCTTTTCTAAGAATAGGGGGTAATTCTCTCTGTCTTCCAGATGTCAGGAACAGCACTGTGGCAGAGTGACAGGTTAAAGATTTTGGTTAAGAGGGAGGCTATGAGAGGAGCAGCAGATATAAGAAGTCTGGGCTCCAAGCCATCAGCACCAGAGCTGGTAGAGTCAGAAATGGTGAGTAACAACTTTAGGACTTCAGCTCTTGAGATGGACCGAAACCGGAAAGATGAATGGGAGAGCAGGAATTCAGTATCCACAGAGGGGACAGTAGGGTGGGCAGGGGGGAAGGAGGCAGAGTAGCTTGATAAGTCCTAGAAGTGGCTATTGAAGGAGTTGGCGATGGTTACCGGGTTATTACAATGTATGCCATTTAATAGCATATCATTAGTACTGGTCGAGTGATTCGCTCCAAGGAGAGTTTTAATAACTGGCTAGAATTTCTTGGAATCACCTGCAGCTTTTATTAATGTCTTTACAGAAGGAGCTTTTGGCTAAGTGAGTGTTCCTTTAGAGGCATTTCGTAGGTGCTATCTTTCAGATGAGACATTAAACTGGGGTCCTGTCTGCCTGTTCTGGTGGTTGTTCAGGTGGGCGTTAAAGATCCTATGGCACTTCTCGAAGAGAGATGGGGTACATTTTATTAAACACAAAATCGTAATACATACAAATATTGAAAGAGCAAGAAAAGGAACTACAATCAAGAAAGGAAGAGGGGAGAAAAACAAGGTACAAAGACAACAAAAGTTCAATTCAACAATGAAAAAAATGCAGAAGTGAACCATTCTCTACCAACGGCAATAATTTCATTTCACATAAGCAAACTTTCCTAAAGAGGATAGATCATCATTCATCTAGTATCATCACCCTTTTTTTTGAATTAATAATCATGCATTCTTGTCCCTGCATTATTCCCCCAAATTTCCTTACGTTACTGCATGTACTTCAGTAATCCAAGGCAATTCTTGCCATAATTCAGCTATCTCATTTCCTGACAATCAAAGACATTCAGCATCATGTACCTTTCTGACATCTTTCAATATTTTCCTACTTAGCTCAAGGTGAGTACTCTTTTTGCTGCAAACTAAAAGAGCATCTAGCCAGCCAAATGTTCCATTTGATTATGGTAAATAAAAGGTGAAGAGTGCTCATATTCCATTTCCTCCAGCTAGTAGGAACAAATCCATACGTTATAGATTCATAACTTAATGTCGTTAGCAGTGGTTCTTCTCATATGTTTGCCCTGTAAACCCAAAAGGATTTAATAAAGGAACATTGATAAAAGAGGTGCTCCATGGTCTCAAGTGTATTAATACAACTCAGTCTACTACAGATCCTTTCTTGCTTCTGTTTGTGCTTGTGGTTATCCTTTACATTTATCTTTCCATGTCATGAAAGCCAATGAAAATCCCACATACAGTATGGACAGGTATTCTGGAGTTGTTGAATAAGGTTTGTAAAAAGTTTTGGAACTGGTCTGGGCACCCAAAAAAGGCATTTGTATTTCCACATAATGAGGATACTAGATTTCTATATAGTACTTTATGTGTAGTGGAAGACATAAACTGTTGGGTTGTTACTTTCCATTGCTTCAGTCTACAAAATGTTTCTCTGATGTATTGTAAGAATTCTGGTCCTTTTAAGGTTTTCAATACATTTTGTTCCCATAGTTGGAACCAGATCTTACAATTCTCATATAGCCAGGGCTCCCACCCCTTTCCCATATTAACACATAGTGGTTTTAAATTAGTCATAATGAAGACACTATTAAAAAAATATAATGGGGTTAACCATGTCTAGGCCCCCTTCTTTAATAGGTAAGTATAGTACATTTCTTTTAATTGGGTTGAGACTGCTCCCCCAAATAGCCTCGGAAAAAATGCTCAAAATGGATGTTTCAATTTTTTTGGGGATTGGAAACACATAACTTAGGTACAAGAAAACTGGAATAAGAAAGCTTTTACCCAAAATACCCTTTTTTTCTTATTCCCAATTTTACTTTTATTTCATTGCATCACTTTGTTTTTCCCAATTGCCAGTTTCTCCTCCCAGTTTAAGGTATCCATCCCTGCAGGTCCCAGCTTGATCCCCAAGATTGGCAGAAGGCCTGAGGTGAGTTGAATGGGCCCAGTACTGGACTGTGGTCAGATCCCAGCACCCTTCCACAACATTTATCAAAATTCAAAGAAGCACCTGACACCCTACCAAAGGATGAACATAGGTGGATGGCCCAATGGACAGACTGTTCATCAGTTACCATCAAACATAGGTCATCTGCATATGCAATGACCCTGGCCAGAGTCTGAGCATTCGGTCCCATTATTGGGGTAATAGACTGGAGGTTATTAATTTTCTGTGATAAAGGCGCTATAAAAAAGTGTACAACATAGGGCTCATGGGACAGCCTTGCCAGACTCCCCTATTGACTGACACCATAGGGCCTATTTGCCCATTTATTACCGGGGTCACAGTGGCCATATTATATAGGGACTTAATCCACCCTATCATTTTAGGTGGATATTTATAATGATGTAGTGTTTCGCATAAGAATTTATGACAGATGGAATCAAATGCCTTTCACTGGTCAAGTGAAACCACATACCCAATGCATGAATTTTTGAGACCATGTGAGAAAACTTCTCTTAAAAGAATTAAGTGGTCTTGTATATGCCGGCTAAGAATGGCACAGGCCTGTTCTGGTGAAATGACTTGTTTCCGCTAACAAAAGTAGTCTTTTGGTCAGACTTTTTGTGAGCAGTTTACAATCCACATTTAACATGCAGATAGGTATCCAATTATTCAGGTCTGTTCTATCCCCTTTCTTATGTAGATATATTAAGGTTCCTTTGTTAAAGCTTAAAGGGATAGTATTAGTTTCTAGCATGGCATTGAATACAACAGTGAGTTCACTACTCAAATATTCCCCTACAACTTTATATAGTTCAAAGGTCAACCATCTGGACCAGGGGATACATTATTTCTCATAAGCTGCAAACTAACCTCAACCTCTTCCTGTGTAATTGGCTGGTCTGCTTTCTGCACTATCTGAGATGGAATTGCTGGGACACGAATTCCCCCTTTAAAGTCCTGTATTCCCCTTAAGTCTGAGGGTATTTCTGAGAATAGATTTCTGGAAAAGTCTGTTACTATTTGTGAGATTTTATCTCTAGAGGTCTGCAAGGTGGTGCCCGATGTATCTTTGAGACAGGACATCGTTTTTTCCCTGCTCGGCGTGCATTATGAGTGAAAGAATTAACTTCCTGTGATGAACCTCGAGTCCCAAATTTGTGTTGGTTATACAATTAGGCTGCCTTCTGATTTGAAAATCCCATCATTTCTTTTTGTATTATCTGGATCTGGATCTGGGAGGTGAGGCCTTGGCCAGTAGTGGGAGCTAAAGTCAATAGGTTTTGAAGGTGCCATCTTTTTTGTAGGTAGGCCAAATATGCGGTATTACATTTCAGTTTACTATATTTTTTTTAAGAAGAAAATTAAGTCTGTCTTTGTGTGCATCCACCAGTTAATAGGGTCCTCATACAAAATCAGCACAGACTTTCTAGTAATAAAAAACTGGCTTAAGGTACTCAGCAACTCCTTATCTTCTAGTAGGGATGTCTTAAATTTCCATATTCCTGGACCCTTTATCTGGGGGGGGGGTACTACCTATCGATATGGATAGTCTTATGGTCTGAAAATTCTACTGGACAAACAGTAGCTGCTGATATTTGTATCATTGGGGTTGAAAAAATGAAGTCAATTTCAGTTGCTAATACTCCTTTTTGAAAGGTGGGGGTGTGTTTATTTGTAAAGTCTAAGTATGCATCCTGCAGCTGAGCTGTACGTATAATGGTGTTCAGAGAGCGGGAGTCACAAAAGATTTTTTTTTGTGGTAGCATATGAGCTTTTACCCTGCAGACTTAGTCTGCAGTTAAAATCTCCTGCAAACAAGATCTGTTTGGAAGTATGTCAATATGGCTAGATTTGAAATAGTATGTCTATTCTACCTGACTTTGGTGGCATATACAGTATATTAATTAAACAGTATGAAGTTTGTTGCATCACTGTATCAAGGACAATGACTCGACCAGGTACCAGGCCATAAAGTTTGAGCAGTTTAAAATCAATAGAATTAATTAATTATTCCTACCCCAGAACAGGTATCCTGGCCTATGGACCAGAAGGAGGGGCCTCATAACCAGTGCCTTTGAGCTTGTTGTATTTATTTAAAGTATGGAACCGAACATCCTGTAGGAAAATCAAACCTATCTTTAATGAAGTGAGAAAAGCAAAAACTGTTTCTCTTGTCTATTTTTTTAATACTGTTTACATTGATTGTGTGACAATTAAAGAGTGTGTAGTGAGACGCCATTTTGACAAAGAATAGGAAGGGAGCAATAAGTTCCATTTCTCCTTCTCAAAATCCACATTATTTTTTCCTTCCTGATCTAGCCACCCCTTTCCCTTTTGTCCTGGCTTGCCATTTCTGAGCATCTCTACCCCTGGGCCCCACTTCAGTATCGGTGGTCCCTTGTGGGTGGGATGAAGGGATAGAGGAGGAATCTGACTCTTCTCCAGAGTCCACAGAAGTATCTTGTAAAACATCATAAGGGTTTGGTACTGGGATGGGAGAGGTCCCGAGTGCTTTTTGGGGTGGTGGGGCAGCCTTTTCTTTCAACCTTATTGAACGCCTACAGCTTACCTGAATTGGCTCGGGGGGGGGGCATTCCTGTGCTAACAGGGGGTAACCTCATTTGCTCTGTGGCAACATCCTGCTTTTGTATGGAAGGGGAAGCTGTAATGCTTACTCCTGTGCTATTTTCTGTACAGGTTTCTATCAATGGTTCAGCCAACATGGAAGGCCTTGGAGAGCCCAGGTCTTGCTGTACTGGATTAGGTCTGTTCCTGAGCTTCACTTTTTGGGCCTGAGAAATAATGAACTACCTATCGGCACCATCGTCATGGTGCTCCTGATTGTGAGCTGACCATCGGTAGTTTTGAAAAGTGTGTCCAAGCTCCTCACACAAATTGTATTTGCTCTCATTTAGACATGCTGAGCTGACATGGCCTAACTCCCCACATAAATTACATTTGACCTGGTCGCAGGCACTACTCAGGTGAAAAGGATCTCCACACCTGTAGCAGGCCTTAGGTTGTTCTGAGTAAAACACCTACCTGTCTCAGCCCAGAAAGAAGGAATTTGGCAAGTGAGTAATTCCAGAGTCATCAGACTTTAGCAATACTTTTAACCCTCCATCCACCAGTCCATATATTTTCGGAGTCTAATATTGCTTCAGGTTCTCCAATTACAGTGCAGCACATCTTTAACCAATAAAGAACATCAGACAAATCTACCCCTTCATTTCTAAACAAAATTTATATAGTCTTGTATGCTGGCTTTGTCAATGGGATTGCCAAAAAAGGTGTCCACAAGGCTGTTTTCTTTAATAAGTGATATTTTGCCCAGAATCTTTCCAACCGTGGAAGTGTTTTAAAGCCGATATCGAAGTTGTCTCTCTGGAGATATGGATTAGCACATACAGTTCATTGGCAAAGAAATTCATAGAGTCCTTTAATAAATTCCTGGCAACGAAAACTCGATCAGGAGGGTCCTGTATGCCTCCTACATAGGACAGTCCGACAGCATTATGATGCTTGGCTGGTAGGATAGGGAGCCAAAACAATGAAGAAAACGTTTTTTTCTGCCTCTCTGGCATCAGGTTTAAAGGGGCTGCTCTCTGGGTTAGTCCAATTCCCTCGTTATTGTGTGGAGTTTCAGTAAGAGGGAGATTCAGGGTGGGGTGTTGAGTCAAGTTTAAGCCCTCAGGGATTTCTAGTGGGTCAGACATCACAAGGTTAATGCTCGTTCCCCATTAGCATTACTTTGATTAAGCGTTTCATTTTGCACAAATTCTTCTGCAGTTGGCATTCATATAGGGGATTTACCTGCTGACCACTGACCCATATTCGGTCATTTTTTCCCACCCTGCACCCTCTAGTGATGTTTCTACAGTCCAAGGCCCAGTCCCTGGCATTTCATTAGCTTGAATAGCCATCTTTTGAGAGTCCAAGGCAGTCTGTTATTTATACACATTTTGTCATTTACAGGGGTCACATTTGCATCGGATATAAAAACACATGCAGACTTACTGTTCCCTTTAGCAGACGGCGGGTCCTTTAAGCTTCTTGTATCATTACTCAGCTGATTTTTGACATTGGTGGTTGAGTTGTCAGATTGGGACAGCCAAATCTTCTGCATGAGAGCAGTCTTCCATGCTCGAAATTTCCTCTCTTCCGACTGTAAAAGTAGCTGCAATCCATGTGTTTCTTCCAACTGCATACCATGTTGAGCATCCAAGGTTCAAACCTCGTTGTCTTCTGAACTGGAGACCAGCTCAGTTTCCTTTCCATTTTCAATAACTATTGCTTCTTGCCTGATATGTTCTACCATAGCAGGCTCCAACTCCACTTGCCTCAGCTCAATATTTTCCACCATATTAATGTTTAAACCTTCAGTCTCTGCCAAAGTCGAGGAGAGACCAGCTCTCCCACCTCCATTGCTTCCAACCTCACTCCAGGGCTCTCATCCGCCATCTTGGCTGGCCAGAATCTCCCCCACTGGTGAGTGGGGGAATTTTCTTAGTGTCCTGGCCAAATTTCCCCCATTTACTAAAAATACCACCAACAGCTTAACTCACTGCCTCCACAGGAGCTCTCTGAAGTTGTAGCACTTGTCTCCTGTATACTGTTAACAGTGAATCCTGGGCCTTTATCAGCAAAATTAAGTCATAATCAGCATGCCTCAAACAAATGCTAATAGCACAAAAACTGCAAGTGCTAGACACAAAGTGTGAGTGGCATAATTGTTCAGCATAATATTACCTTTCCAACAGTGGTATGCAAGTAATAATAGGTAATTGAGTTTTTTTTCTATGCTGGTCAAAACAGCAAAAAAATATTTTTTCCACTAAAAAATGTACCATAAGTCTTTTTTTGTTGGGAAATATGTAACATATCAGCACCAAATTAAGCATCTAGACATTAGATGTAGTTTTAATAATTTGTTTGTAAAAAACAAATATTTCTGTAGTATTAAACCTAATTTTTCCCTATTTTAGTCAAGGTGCGTTGGTGAAGTTTGAGTGATGAATCTGAACCATACACACCATACTATAAACAAATGCACATAACTCCTAAAGTATACATGATGCACACAACATATCAGTGGCAAAGCTGTTCCACACTAAATTGCCTTTCAAACAGTGCTATGCAATCAGTTGTGCTCAATTCAGTTTTTGTTTTATACTGACTGAGATACCCAGAATGTGTGTTTTCTTCAAAGTGCTTAGGTGGTTTTGATGGACAAAATGTGTGCCATACACACCATGTCATAATTAAGCAATAATGCCCGACAGGGTGGGCGGTACTGGGCAATACCGGACCGGCCGGGGTGTGATGAGGCCCGCGCGCGGCGGAGCGTGCCGGTAGCCTTGGCGGTCCGGTATTGCCTATACCGCCTACCCTGAGGGCATTATTATGCTGAAATGGGCTAACTGTTGAAAATAAAGACACAGAGTATTAATTTAGTGTGAATAAATGAAGTTTTATTTTTACTTTTTTAAATTTGAGAAAAATATTCCGTTTTTTATATGTTTAAATAAGACTGTTAAACATTTAAAATGTATTTTAAATAATTAAAATGTAATAGTTTAAGACAGTGTTAAATATTTAAAAGATTTTTTAACATTTTACGGTACAATTTCATTTTAAACATATTTAAATAGTGTAAAACATGTAATACTGTTACATTTGTTTACAATCTCTGTGACTGTTGTTCAGGGTAGCATTTCATTTCTTTCATTTCTTTCATTTCTGGTAAGTAATGAAATTAATTGGTGAATTAAATGTGCAATTAGTAGGCTGAAAAATGTTTTTGGTTGCAGTTTGTGTGACATCAGTAGGTGGCAGGCTTGTTTTACAGATGCTGTTGTGGTGCTCATTATCTGTGTTCTGCTGTGCTGTCTTAGCTGAGGTTTTCGGTTCTTGATTTTCTTTGCCTGCTAGTATGGAGCTCCATGTCTTTCTGTCTGCAGTTGAAGGGGCCCAGTATGAGTCAAGCTTTGCTGGGAGCGGTGGCCTGTGACTGCGATTATTTCTTTGTCCGTAAGTCCTGCTCTATATAGTAGCTGCACTGAAGTAGCCCGAATACTGTGATTTGTGTAGCGTTTTGATAAATCAGCTTCTTTGCTTAGTCGTGGCATGAGGGAGCCCAAGTAATTTTTGCCCATGGGTTCCATGCTGTACCAGTATTCTTGATGATCTAGGATTTCTTGTGGCAATTTTTTGGGATGGAGGTAGAAAGCTGTAGCAGTTGGTGGGCATTTTTTGATATATTTAATAAAGGAATGAACAGGGCAGAGCCGGTCGTTTGGTTGCTCTGAGATGACCTCGTGTTTTCTTTGTTCAGCTCCGTGGATCTTTGTGATTTTTGTATCTGGGTTGTAAGTTAGTGTAATATATTTATGCCCACTTTCGTCTTGCTTTACTTCAAAACTTTCTTTTTAGCTCTCGGATGCCCTCCGACCGCGCTGGCTATGGAAGCTGAATGTCAAACCAAACTTTACGGACTAAGCCAGTGCGGTATCGGATTTAGTGCTGCACTGAGTCTTAGTTTTTGAAGATCCGCTTGGTTTATTGGTGGATGATGGCTTGCTTGGTCTTTTGGGACTTTCAGAGGCGTTTAGGAGTGCTGAGGGCGTTGTTGGAAGAGGTGAAAGCTGGGTTTCCAATTATGCTAATGAGCCCTCACGGACATCTGTGCTTGCTAGGTGGCGGTTGATGCTTGTAGCATAAGCAGTAGCCAGCTACTGAATACTGTGTCCCGCTGCTTGTTCGCACCTCCGCGTAAAAACGTCTCAGCAGATCGTTTAGATTTTCTAATGTTATGCTTTCCCAGGAAATCGTTATTTCGTTGTGAGTTAGCCATTGCTGAAAGACGGAGACTGCCCATTTTGTGTTTTTTACAGTGTTTTCTTCTTGTCTTTCATTTTCTATTTGGTCTAACTGTAGATCGCTGATTGAGAGAAAGCGTTCACTTACTTGTGCTTTTTCTATTTCTTTTTTTACAGGACAACTTCTTTTGATTTTCTGTGGTGGCTGGTCATCTTCTGTAAGTATGTTGTGCTGCTTTAAAGATATTTATTAGGTCGAGTTTGTTGATATTTGGTCTGACATACTTATTTTTTAAACTGCTGTGAAGTGCTTGATTGAAGTGGTCAGCTGGGCTGCAGGATATGGGCAAGTACAGTGGTCAGCTGACTGGCACTTCTTACTTGCTGGTCATCTATTGAAACTTAATGTACCCCTAGCTTGAGGGTACTGACCAATCAGATGGCAGCAAGTAAGAAGCCCATTTTCTAAACAAATGTAAATAACTCCTAAAGTGAACATGATACATACAAAGTGTCAGCAGCAAAGTTGTTTAGCACAACATTACCTTTCTAATGGTGCTATACAGTTAATTCCAATCAATTCTGGCTGGCAAGTAATATTAAAACATGTGAGTGACATCTCCAGATGTTACTAGGGCACACAGGAAGTCTGCAGGTGACTTCTGTAGTCGTTCTGGGACACACTGCAGTACATTTGCTGCTGCCTACAGGTGTATTCTAGGAAGCAATGAGTTACTGTCATTCAATTTCAGTTGGATACCATCTGTATCCCCCCACCCAATGGTTTCCCCAGAAAAGGGGACGTTTAGTCTCAGTGGGCCTATCCAGTCAACAAAATTCAATAAATAAATAAGTGAGAAACCTTGTCAGAATGGGGGGATGGGGGAGTAGGAGGTAGTTGGAGATTAGGTGAGCCTTCACTCCTCCAGAATGCACACCCCCACAAGGGGATTGGCAGGGGATAAGGTGGGAGCAGTGAGGGATAAAATGGGGGAACAGAATACTGGAACAGAAGAGGTGGATGTGGCTAACTTGAGAAAAGAGTGGGGGGAGGATTGGGAACAAAAGGGAGATGGGAGGAGCTGGTATGAAATTGTGAAAGGGAAGAATTAAATTGATAATGCAATGCCAGATCTGTCCAGAACAAGATGCTGTGATTTCAGATCTTGTTGGCTTGACAGATCTGGCTTGCATCACCGAGACCTGACTGGATGATAATGCAGGACCAATATTTGAGGCCGTAATTCCAGTCGGGTATATGGTGATACATCGCCCGAGGTTGGACCACGGGGGGTTGCAGTCTGTTTTAAGACTGAATTGGCACTCACTAGTGTTCCAGTTGAGGAGACCATCTCTTTTGAATGTGTTGTTGTAGCAGGTGTGAGCTATGGAATTGCTCTCATCTACCATCCACCTGGAGAAGGGAAGCAATTCCTTAAGGAAGTAGCAGACTTCACTGTCGACATGGCTTTTGAGTCTCCTAGGCTGATGCTCCTGGGTGACTTTAATGCCTGGACCAATGACAAACTCTCGCAATTTGGACAACACTTCCTCCAGTTAATGGATTCACTGGGCCTAACACAGGTGGTTACCACTGCTACACACAAAGGTGGCCATTCTCTTGATTTGGTCTTCCTCCTGGGGATCGAGGCTTCAAACTTGGGGGTGGAACCAGTCGGTTGGTCTGATCACTACACTGTGAGATTCAATTCTGGCACCCCACCTTGTAGACCGACCCCTGTGGAGATGGTCAAGTACCGCCCTTTGCGGAATATTTCTTCCAATGGCCTCGCTGCGGTCCTTGACCTATCATAATTCCCTGTACATTGCAGTGATCCAGAGGCATTGGTTGTGGCCTATAATAATGCCATTACCTCTGCCCTGGATTCTATTGCTCCAGTTCATGTTCGTCCTCTCTCCCTTCGACCTCGAGCTCCATGGTTTGATGGGGCCTTGAGGGAGTTGAGGTGACTTGGACGCAGGTTAGAACATTGTTGGCGGATATCTGGCCTGGATGCCAACCACCTTAGACTGTTAGAACATTATGAATTCTATCAGTCAGAAATTTCTTGTAAGAAGGCAGAGTTCCTGTCCGGGAAAATTTCTGCCGCTC
The DNA here is from genome assembly GCA_016271365.2 of Neoceratodus forsteri. NCBI lineage: Eukaryota > Metazoa > Chordata > Ceratodontiformes > Ceratodontidae > Neoceratodus > Neoceratodus forsteri. Next base: position 236,447,204 of record CM057449.1, on the reverse strand, counting down.
AGAACTGACCAGCTCAGCTGTTCAGAACTGTGGACAGATTGTGCAACCCAACCTGTCTACAGCTCCGTAGAGCGTTTCACAATTACAGTGTGATGAGCTTGCTCAGTTCTTTGCTGATAAGTGGCTGACATTAGGTCAGAGATCCATTTGACACATTCTATGCAGGTTGTTATTGGTCAGGACTTGGTCACCACCCCTTCATTTTCCTGGAGTACCTTTGATCGCCCAGAAATCGTGGATGTTATGCTGATTGTCCAAGGGTTGCGCCCTACCTGCTGTAGTTTAGATCCAGGCCCTGCTTCTCCAATTTTGGGGTGTGGGCAGTCCATTCTCCTAGTTCTAGCACAGATAGTCTGGTGCTCCCTTGACTTGGGTGAATATCCCTGTTCCTTGAAAGAGGCAGTGGTGACACCCCTGTTGAAGAAAGCTTCTTTGGACCCAGACTGTCTTGCCAACTACAGGCCTATCTCGAACCTCCCCTTTGTGGGGAAGGTGATTGAGAAAGTAGTGGCGGCCAAGCTGGAGAACCACTTGACCATCCATATCATCTACGAACCTCTCCAATCAGGTTTTTGAAAGAGGCACTGTACCGAGACTGCACTGGTTCGGGTGCTCAGTGATCTCCTGATGGTGAGAGACCAGAGAAAATGGTCCATTTTGGTACTATTAGATCTGTCATCAGCATTTGACATCGTTGACCATGGGGTCCTACTTGAGTGCCTGAGATGTATTTGTGGGCTTTCTGGGATTGTTCTCAGATGGTTCACTTCATATCTCACCGGAAGAACTTGGAGGTTTCAGAGTTTTTTTCCTCTGATCCCATCTCTCTATTTTGTGGGGTTCCTCAGGGCTCTATATTGTCCCCCATGTTGTTTGTGGTGTACATCCTTCCCCTCTGAGACATTGTGAGATGGTATGGGCTGAGGTTTCATTGTTATGCAGATGATACCCAGCTATACCTGTCCTTTGCATCCAACCAGGAAGGAGCTATCTCGGTATTCAACAGCTGCCTCAATGAAATCCAGGACTGGATGAGGTCCAGCTGGCTGAAGTTGAACTCTGGGAAGATGGAGGTGTTGGTATTGGATCCAGATTGCCGGATAGGGGGACCTGGGGCTGGCTCCCCATCTGGACTGTTTTTGGGATGTCGAGCTACAGGTCTCTGAACGGGTGTGAGACCAGGGGGTGATATTAGATGCGGGGCTGACTCTTTGGTCCCAGGTGTCAGCGGTGGTTAAGTCATCTTTCTACCATCTAAGAAACATCGCTAGGATCAAACACCTTATTCCGTCTGGTGATCTGCCAACTTTAATTCATGCCTTTGTGACCTCTCATCTAGACCATTGCAACTCGCTCTACTTTGGGCTTCCGGGGGTTGATATCTGCTGCTTGCAGCTGGTGCAGAATTCCGCAGCTCGGGTGTTGATGGGTACTCCTAGATCTTCCCATATTACACTGGTGCTGCGGGAACTGCACTGGCTGCCAGTTCAGTGGCGGATCACCTTCAAAGTCGGATTACTGACTTTTAAAGCCCTGCACAATCTGGGCCCTGATTACCTGAAAGAACTCCTGATCCCTTACCAACCTGTGAGAACACTCCGCTTAGCCGATGAGAGGTTGCTAGAGATTCCAAGGGTGATTTTAAAATCTGCTAGGGCCCGTGCTTTTATGCTTGCGGCCCCTTCCCTTTGGAATTCTCTACCCCGTCGGACTAGGGAGTGCATGACTGTGGGGAGTTTTAAACAGGCTTTGAAATCCTTCCTGTGGGAAAAAGCTTATGGTTTTACTGTTCATTGATCTGTTTTTGTCTGGTTTTATAATGTTGATTTCTGTATTTTTATCTTATTGTATTGCACCTTGATATTTGAAAGGCGCATAATAAATAAAAGTATTATTATTATTATTATTATTAAAGAGGATTGAAGAGGAAGTAAGGCAAGCCTTACTCCCAGGAGTGGAACACCAAGGGTATGAACACTACTTGATGTAAACCCAACTAGTGCTATAGGCTATCAGCATGCCTAGGGAGGGAGGAAGGGGCAGAGTAGTGGAAATAGAACAGAAGAGAGGGTAGGGAGGGGTAATGAAAGAGAGGTGGGTCAGGTGTAACTGCAGGATGGGAAAAAGGAGTGTCAAAAAAGATAGGACAATGAACGAATCGACGGGGCAGAATGGAAATCTTAGGGGAAGGAGTTGCAAATATTTGGATAGTAATAGGAGAAGGCAGCTCTCTCTGAAGTGGAAGTACAGGCAGCGAGGGTCCTATGGGGGAGTTGGAGGGAGTAGGTGGGGGTAAATGCTCTGCACAACAGACGTATTGGGAGGAATGTGCTGATGATGTACAAAATCATTAACAAGGAGGATCTAATGGAAGAATTAAATTTAAAATTTTAGAATGGAACAAAAACTAAGGGGTCATGAACACCAAATTAGGCCAGACAATTTTAAAACAAGCAAGTGTAAGATTTATTACACATAAAGGACATTAGACATTTGCAATAATCTGCCTTCTGAAGTAATAAACAGCAGTCAGATTTTTATGACTGCATGGCGCAAGCTCCGCAGATGTTAAGCCATAATCAGATTTGTATAAAAGCACCGTGGAAGTATGTGACTGGACCACTCTCTGGTGTATTGCCACAGTGCTCCAGCATAGTTTCCAATGATTCTGTTTATACAGCCCTTCCACCCTGCAGGCCACATAAACACCCCCCCTTCCTGGCACACTACTTTTCCTTTCTGTAACTGCAGAAGTGACATCTGCTATGTGCAACATGTCGGTGCCGACTTAAATTGAGCATGCGTGAGTATCGCGCATACATAGTCATGTCAGCACCACCATGTTGTGCACGGTTGACCCCAGGGCAAGCTGCACATGCATGAGTATCACGCATGTGCAATACTGTAATTGCTACAGTATTAGTTGCAGCTGTTTCCAGTGTGGCGAGAGCACCGCATATTCTTTTCAAAGCTCTTGCCACTCCTCAAAATTCTCCACAGCCATATCAGCTTTGACCAGAACTTGTTAAATACGGCTTCTAATACTGTTACTGTTCCAGCTCTACAGGCTTTCTAATTATCCTAGTGGGCATTTCTGATTTACACATGTGAAGTAAATTCCAGGTTAGAATTGTGCAATGTCATTTGTGTCCCTTCTCTGAACTCTGATTGTTGGTACAATGCATCTGTGTTCTACTACAGAACTCGACTGAAAGGGACATAAACTACATCATACCATTCTAAAATGGTACTGAATATGGAGTGCAAATCAGAAAGTCTCACTGAGGTTACTAATAGGCCTATAGATATGGGGCAACACTAAAACTGGAACTGGTATTTAAAAAAAGAGCTTCCACTGGCAAAATGATTGACAGGATCAGCACAGCTCTTATTTAAATAATTGGCATCACACAGTGAGTAAGTGGCTATGGTGGATTCAAACCTGGCTCTCTTTTATTTAACTTATATTTTGTTGCATTTTCAAACATGTCAAATACAAGCACTTCCATACAGAAACACATAGCAACATATAGAATAATGGATAGGGAACTGTGCACAACAAGGCTGTGTTTCCATCGAGGGGGTTGATGACATCATAGACCTCGAGAGCGAAGCTCGAGAGTCCCTTATGATGTCATCAACCACCCAAGATGGAAACACACGTTTGTTGGTGCACAGTTCCTATCTATTATTTTATATAGTATATGGTTCCCCAAAATGTGGTCGAGTTTAATTCACAAAGTTGAGGTCTAATTTCATACCTTGTGTACACCTTCAGTCACACTCATCTACCGCTGCTGCGCCACTCTGCTGTCGCACCTGAGTATCTCCATCTCTCACCTTTGTCCCGCTTGTGCCGCTTCACCATAAACATGAACCGAAAAGTGTTGTTACAAACACTAAAAGGACAAACTGAATGTTTGGAAACACTGAGCTAATTATGGCAGAGTCCGTGTCCAAAGAATCTTTTACCTGCTCTCCCAGCTGCTCGCTAAGTGGCGCTTCCATGTTGACTCATATTTTTTTTAAAAGTGCGATGTTTCAGCCAATCGGGAAACAGTTCAAGGGTAAAAAGTTGTTGTACTATCGATGTGATGTCAGAGCGATAGTACAACAACATTTTTGACCTTTGAACTGTCCTACAACAAGATTTTGAAAGCCACTGCTTTCTATTCATAATAAACCCTAACCATATACTATAGTACCATTGTACAGTGCATACAACATACTGTAAATGTGCAACTACCATACATATATACCTCTTAAGTTAAGGATTTGATGCTGTGTCTCACTTTATTACAGCTTTATGGGGGGTTCCCAAGATATAAACTACATCTATAGATCAGTGTACAGAGTCCCCGCCAGCTCTGGGGTTACAATTCAGAGTACAGAGCCTGTGACAGCTCTTGGGTTAGAATTTAGTACTGAGTTCCCACAGTTATGATGTTACAATTCAGTACAGAGTCGTCCCCCCATTTCTGGGTTTAGAATTCAGTGTACACAGACTCTTCTCTGTGGGGTCAGAAGTCAAAACCGAGTCCCCACAGTTCTTGGATTAGAATTCAGTACAGAGTTCCCATAGTTCTGGGGTTAGAATTCAGTACAGTCCCCACAGTTCTGAGGTTAGAATTCAGTATGGAGTCCCCACCTCAAGGGTTATAACTAGTCAGTACACAGAACCCCCATCACTGGGATTAGAAGTCAGTAACAGAGATTCATTGGTTTGGGGCTAGAATTCATTACAGTCCCCAGCTCTGGGACATGGAATTCAGTACTGAAGGTAAATGGATGTGGAAATTGGCAACTTTGGTTCAGCTTCCATTTGGACGAATTGGCCCCAAGACAATTTGAGTCTTTGGTATTGGGGTTTACCAGGCTATGAGCAGAGGAAAGTGGCACCTCTCTAATACCCTTCATCCACCCCAGTCAATCCCAAACTCTTCCACCCTCCTCTGGTTCTCAAGTCAGATTTTTTTAGAACTCAGTCAGCAACACCTGACAAAGTGCCAGGAGCCAGAATTTTATTTTTTAGAAATGAATGTCTGGGGATGAAGAAGGATGGGGGGTGGAGGGATGACTGGGGTGAGTGAAGGGGTGGTAATAGGACTAGCCCGGCCACCTGGAAAAGGCTAAAGTGTTTTTTGTACTGCTAATTGGCTGAAGTCTGAAGTGACCCCAAAGTGGGCCAAGAGGAGAGTGAGAGGGTACATAACTGAGAGCTGTAAGTAACTCACAAGGGTGAGCAAGGTGCAGGAGGGGAGTTTCATTTCACTGGAGGAGAAGGAGCACCATGACTTGGGGGCATGCTATGAAGTTTTTTTGGGGGGATATTTAAAGGGGATGTGGAAAAATACTTCTTTGCAGAAAAGGTGGTGGACACCTGGAACAGCCTGTGAGAAGAGGTGGTGGGGGTGATGACAGTGGGGAGTTTCAAACATGCATGGGATAGGCACATATAATTACTGGGTAGCATTTTTGCCCATCGGGAAACCCGGTTATAATTTGCCATTATAACCACGTTTCCCTTGGATCATGCATGTGCCACTCGTCCAGTCTTCCTTCAGTGTGTGCGAGGGTTGGAACATAGCCCCGTCACACTCGGCACTGAATGTTTGTTTTTTTTGTTTTTTTTTTGCAAATTACCAAATTTTATTAAACCAACTTACACAAGATGTACATACAATGAGCAAGTTACAGACAATAAGTAATTTTTAGAAAATAACCCCCCCCACAAAACCCTATAAACCCTCAAATAAACTATCCCCCCCCACCCCAGCTATCCAACCCTAGCAAAACAAATCAGAGTCTTCAACGAAACTGTGGGAATAATATTTCTCAACCCCGCCAATAGATACCAAATAATCTTAACAGAACCAGATCATAAAGAATATAATTAAAACCTTGCCATATAGATATACATAAAAAGGAAAACGGAAACCTCGCCAGAGTATGAGCTCATATTAATACCAGGCATAGGCTAGTGGAACCATTTAAATGGTACTTAAACAATTAATATAACTCCCTAAAAAGAAAAAGTAGATAATGAAGAGGGAAGGGGGAGGGAGAGAGAGAGAGTCAAACGGGACGGAGAAAGAAGAAGGAATAAGGGAAAGTATAAACAACCAGCACTAAATTCCAAAATTAGTTTTAAGATATTGGAGAAGCCTCTCCCAGTATTTGGAAAATTTAGCTGAAGCTTTAGATAATCTAAAGGCCAACCTTTCCGCATAAAATGCATTTAAAAATTCTTCCCACCATTCCTTATGGGAAGGAACCCAATCTTCCCGCCAGTGGCGTAAGATTAGCAACTTAGTGACAGATGATATCAATGCTAACTGGTATTTCTGCTCTTTCCTTGAAATTTGAGCATATCTCCCTAATATACAAGTCTCTAAACAGAAAAAAGGAGAGATCGTATGGGCCCGTCAAGTATTCACCAAAGCCCAAAGTTTTTGCACTTTTGGACAAAACCAAAATTTGTGGATAGTCGCCGCCAAGGGGTCACTACAGACATTACAAGTCGGAGAAGGCAGACTACCTACTCGGTGCAACCTTGCTGGAGAAAGATATATATTGTGTAATAATTTAAACTGCACATCTCTTAACCTTTCTTGTTTAATATAAATATACGTATCCTTCCATATATTACCCCATGTCGCCACCGACCAGTCTAAAGCCAGATTGATTGACCAGTATAGGGGAGACTGTGCGGATGAGGGACCACTCTTCTCTGAGATATATTTATATATTTTGGAGATACTTTTGCCTCCCAGGCAAAGGTTACCTAACTCTTTAAAGAATGAACCTGCCCTCTCAGAACAACAGTTCTTCCCCAGAAACGCCTTAATAGTAGAATGGATTTGTAGCAATCTGAACCCAAAACAGGGTCTCACCCCAAATTTTAAAAACAATGCCATCGGTGACAACAATGAGTCTCTAGAGAAAAAGTCAACCAAATGCGGTTCAGGGGGAGGTAGAGAAGGGTTGTACAATAGGTCGTTACCAATTAAAAATTGGGATTTTTAGTATGGGTTGGGTGAAATCAAATCTTGGTGGATATTAAACTTACACACAATTGGTGCATGGCTCGGATATCCCAACCTAAAGGGTATCTCTAACTATTTTAGGGACTTTAGCCCATGGGATATATAATAAAGGTTCTAAATCCAAATTAAGTTTTTAACAACAGCTCTATCAAGGTGCCAGACCAGAGTAGATACACTCAGATCATGAGTCCATAAAGCCGCCCTAGCTGCATGTGTGCTAGGTAGTATGTAAAAAATCTGGCAACTGTAGGCCCCTTTTCCTTGGTAACACAACTTATAGTACCCTCTGCGTGGGTAAGCCCCACCCCACAAAAAATTCAGGCAAAATTTATTCAAGGGTTTGAAAAAAGACTTGGGTAGGTAGATGTTTAGGCAGGAGAGGGGGTAGAAAAGTTTAGGTAAAACTACCATCTTAATTGTATTGGATCTACCTGAAAGGGATAGGGGAAGTTTTAACCACCAGTCTAAATCATCTTTAATTGATTTTAAGACTGGCTTAAGATTAAGATTTACCAAATCTTCTAAGTTCCTAGAAACCCGAATACCTAAATATGGTAAGGCCTCTGTCTGCCACTGCAGCCCCAAAGAGAGACACCAACTTTTGGAGAGACAGGATGATAATGAGTACAGCATTGTCTTTGACAAATTTAACTTGTAGCCGGAAATTCACCAAACTTGTAATAAGATTCAGGACTTGAGGGAGTGAAGCAGACGAATTTTGGATATGCAACAATAAATCATCCGCAAAAGCTGACACTTTAAATTCCTCGGATCCAATTTTAATACCTCAAATTTGGGGGTCAGCGTTGATAGCTCTTATTAAGGGTTCAATATACAAATTAAACGAATATGGAGATAATGGACACCCTTGACGGGTTCCTCTCCTTAAAGGGAAGGCTTCCGAAATCAAGTTATTGCACTGAATTCTAGCTGAGGGGCATTGATACAAAACTTTCACCATACTAATAAAGCATTCTGGAATACCAAATTTAATTAAGGTAGCAAACATAAATGACCACTCCACCCGATCAAAAGCTTTCTCTGCGTCGAGAGAGACGGGATGCTTCAGCCAGGCTCTCCGGCATGAAGATTAAATAAAATAACTTTCTAAAGTGATCGGACGGGAACGTCCTCCACAAAGCCCCCTGTTCTTGGTTTACCAAACCACCCCAAACCTTTTAAGTCTGAGTGCCAGAATTTAGCAAAGATCTTAACACCCAAGTTCAGCAAGGATATTGGTCTGTAATTACCTACCAAGTCAGGAGATTTATCAGGCTTAGGGAGAAGAATAATCCTGGCCTCGAACAGAGAGTTATCTTTAACCCCTATCACCCCAAAAAGATAGAGCTGCTTCAACAAGGGAACAATAAGTTGTTTAAAGATTTATAAAAAGGGTGTAAAACCATCTGGGCCTGGTGCTTTTCAATTTTAAAGAGTCAACTGCTTGCCCAATTTCCACCTCAGTAATGGGGCAACTAAGTTTGCCCTGATGTTTCTGACAGATGGGAAGGGATACTAGTCAAAAATCCTCCATTTTAGCACACACTGTGGTGAGGCGAGTTACTTGAGTAAAGTTCTGATAAAACTCCACAAATCCCTGTAATATGCCCTCAGGAGTGGTGATTAAGGTATTAGATACCGGATGTCTCAAAGCTGCTACCCACCTAGCAGCGGCCTTCTGTTTCAATTGCCAAGCTAGCAATTTCCCAGCCTTGTTACCCTGACCTATATAGAGAGCCCGAATTTTTGCTGCAGAGGAAATCACCCTTTCTCGTAAGGCATTAGCATACCATGTCTTCAAGGATAATAGCTCCTGCTCCTGACTCCCAGACCTATTACCCCCTTGGGTGCTTTCTAGGACTTTAATTCTCCCCAAACATTCTTCCAGACCTGAAGTTTCTTTGGCTTTCCACTTGGATGCTATACGAATCAACTCACCCCTCCATACCGATTTGAGAGTGGCCCATGTATAGTCCACGGCTATTAACCCCAATTCACATCAATTGAGGCAGACAAAAATTTTTAAAAGAGAAATAGTTTCAGAATCCTTCAAAAGATTGTCATTTAAGGACCATGAGTAAGACCTCAGAAAAAAGGGGATGGTAACCATTTCAAAAATATCGGAAATTGTCAGAAATGACTCTAGGCAGAATGGTCACCTCATAATATCACTCAAACAATCTTTACTTACAAAAAATAATCTATCCTCGAGAATGACTTATGGACAGGAGAGAAAATGTATAATCTCTTGCAGAAGGGTTAATCAACCTCAGGGATCCACCAACCTAAAGAAGATTTAAGCTCCTCTAAAGCAGCTTGGGCAGGGAGGGTTTCACCCCTCTACTCCATGAGCGATCCAACTTGTTAGATTGGGCTAAGTTCCAATCACCGCCTAAAATAATTGGAACCCCTTTGAAGGAGGCTAATATAAGTGCTAGTTGAACAAAAAAGCTGGTGACTCGATTGGGTCCATACACGATCAGCACCAAATTAGCTCGTTAAGTTTACAAAAACAAATATGTACCTACCATTGGGGTCCAAAATAACCTCCAATTGAATAAACGGGATTCCCCGCGCAATCAATATAGCCACTCCCCTACTACTAGAAGAGAAACTAGAACCAAAAACCTGCCCAACCCATTTCTTTTTAAAATGCAATAGCTTATCTGCCAAAACATGTGTTTCCTGCAGGAACACCACTGCTGGCTTATAATGAGCCAAATGATTTAGTATAATAAATTTCTTGCAGTTGTCTTTCCCCCCTTTAATATTCCACGAAATGATATTCAGCCCACTAGCCATCAATAGCTGCTGGTTTCCCACAGAAGATATGGATAGCTGTCCCCCTACCAACTAAAACCTTTGTCCAGTTAAAAAAAGAAGAGATTCCAACCCCTTTATCTAAGTAACAAAAAAGCATAAACCCCCTAATATAAACACCCCAACAGAAAACCCAGGCCCATAGCCCACTCCACTGCCTCTGATTCATGAAGCGCTGTAGAGGCGGGCCCCCCCTCCATCTACATAACTAAGTAAAGGGAGGAATCCCAACAGTTAAAGAGTAAGTAAAGAAACTATACCTCCCTGTATCACCACTGATTTAGAATAAGTACTGAACAAATGTCAGAAATTTACAATACTTCATATATAATCCGGGAACACATCAAGGCCAAAAGAGCATTCATGCCTTATTCCCAAAGGGGTCTAAGGGAGGATGAGAAAAACAGGCCCAACCGTGATAAAACATTTAGCCAGTAAGAGCCCGATGTCTTAATTACCCTTAAAAATTGTTAGAATTTCTCTTGACCCGACGTCCCCCTGTTAGATCAAATATTGAAACTATCACATTGCTGACCCGAGTTTAACATCAACTTTCCAACACTAACTGAACCTGAAAGCCCCTAATTATGATACTTGCAGCATTTATAGTATTAAAAGTATAGTACAGAGCTACATATTTAAATCTGATAGCTCCCTCTTGTGGAATAAACACAAACCTCTCCACTTTTTATCGAGGTGGAAAATCAAAAGCTAATAACAGAATTATTTTAATACACAACCAGTCAAATACTGGAACTGACTTTAAAGTGTCCATGTGTCCATTTCAAATCCTAGGAATAATAATAGGATCTAACTAAGTCCTTCACAACTCGAAATTAGCAATATTCAAGGTGAGCTCAGTTGTTACAGTCAGATCTCCAAGAATGCCCCATTGATGAGCCATATATGCCTCCAACAAGCCCAGTCTCATCCCTTATTTTGGGAAAAAGGTCGGAAAGCAAGTCTCTAGGAGGTGAGGGCATCCTCTGCCGTTTCATAACGCTTAATTCCCTCCTTTGTAGAAACTCTAATCTTGCTGGATATAATAATCTGTGGCGAATTCAAGCTGCCCAAAGCTTCGAGATTAGGGCGAAAAGCCAACCGCTCTGCCTCATCTTCCATGTAAGGTCTGGTGCCAAGCGAGCTTCTTACCTTCCCACTGGAAAACAGCTAATTTCTGACTTCTCTCAGGATATGCTCGCGATCCAAATAGTTTAATAATTTAAAAATTATTGGTCTTGGTGGTTCTGGAGGTGCAGGCTTTGCTCTCAGTGCCCTATGGCCCCTTTCTATTATATATTCAGGGACATTAGGTGAAGGGCCCACTGACTTATTCAACAGCTTCTGCAGAAAGCAAATAGTATTGGCCCCTTCTCCGCCCTCCAGGAGGCCCAGGAGGACCAGGTTATTGCGTCTGCTCCTGCCCTCTAAATCGTCAAGGCGATCAGCTAATTTCTCCAAGCTCTTCTTGCAATCCTTTGCTGTAGGTCCCGCTCTCTCTAAAGCCCTTTCTATTGACGAAATTCTGGCTTCTGCATCGGTTACTCGTCGGGCAAGCTGTGTAAGTGCCGGTTTGAACTCAGCCACATCTTCAATGAGTTTAAAGAGGGCATCTTTAATCATCGTTAGGTCTTCATAGATCTTCGTAGGAGCAAGTGCCTCCGGCTCGTTGACTGGTGAAGAGCTCCGCCGCGGCCGCTTGGCCTCTAATTCTGACTCCGATACTTGCATATTTAAACAGCAGAGCAAATCGTCCGAGTCTCCTTTGGTAGCTTAGTGTATCAGGCAAAATAGTTGCCGAAAATTAAACGCAAATTCACCGCTTAGGAAGGTAAAACGCTGTGCTGGAGAGGGAGACCCGCGAAATCACTACTACTCCTCCATGCGCGTCACGTGATCTCCATGTTTGTTTTTTTATTAAAAAAAGTCTCTTCCTCTAGTCACTGGCAGGGAAAACCAAACAAAAAATATTTAAACATACATCTGGTTTCGGTTTCCCTGCCAGCACACGAGAGCCAGCGGATCTGTTCACCTTTTTATACCGGAAGCACTCCACAGCTCAGCAACTGCCGTTCACCGGTAAGTTTAAAAAAAAAAAGAAAAGAAAAATAGCAAACTTATTCTGACTTCCAAAATTAGCTGCTCACTGTAAATTGCCAGACCACGGAACACAACAGCACAGAATTCTGAGTAGTCTGTGGCTGCCTGACTGCCAATCTACTGCCTGATTGTTTACAATTGCTGAGGCAAAAAAAATGCATGCCAGCAATTATTAAAAATAAAATAAGTGGTGGTGTGTAAAACTCGATTTTTACACACACCCTCACTGTGGGATGCATTTTATAAACCCCTCGGGCTTCGCCCTTGGGGTTAATGTGGCATCCCACAATTCGGGTGTGTGTAAAATCTCATTACACACACCACCCCATATATTATTCTCTATGTTATGCACAACACTGTTGTAACACTGCTTGTAACACCTGCCTTACAACTGTGTTAATGTTGATCTTGTAACTTGAATGTTTAATGTCTCATTCCAATTGTACCCCTTGCCCCCAGGTCACGCCGGGAGACTAGCAACTAGTTGCTCAGTGTGCTTTCTGGTGAAACATTTCAATAAATAAATAAATAAACATGGGCATAATAAATATATGTAAGTTACTGTAGGAGGGAGGACACCTGAAACAAAATGGGGTCCAGGGTGTGGTGACAGGCATGGAAAAAAGACAGACTAGAGGGGCCTACCAGTCCTTTTCTGCCAACACATTCTATGTTTCTATGCAATAACAGTTTGACTGGGCTAAATCAAAGATAAAAGTGTCACATTTTGGCACATTCGCTGAATACAAATCCACCAACAAGTCATCATTATTCATTACACAGAGTACCAACCTCAGGGGTTATATATAACTAAGACAGTAAACAGAACTCCTAGCTCTAGGGTTAGAAAGAAGTCAGTACACAGAGGCCCCAGCTCTGGGTTCAGAATTCAGTACAAAGAATCATCTAGGAGACTTCCAGTGACGTCACGGAGCTGAAAGGAGCTTAGGGTTCGAGACTCCCTGCTAAGTCCGCTGATCCAACCTCCAAAACTTCATAAAATACATTCGAAGATGTCCAAAAACACAGGAGGGAGGCATCTGCAGGCCTACAGAGGTAGAAACCGATCAAAAGGCAAAGAAAAGAGCATGGATGGCACCCGATTGCAGGAGAATCCCCCTAGCAGATCTCCTTCCCCAGCGAGCTCCCACGCGGCCAGCTATGACACTGATGGAGAATCAGAACAACTCTCCAGTGCAAGATTTGAAACCCTATTAAAGGAAATTTGAGAATCTAGAAAGGAAAACAAGCAGGAGTTTAAAGCTGTCCGAAAACAATTATCCACGTTTGAGTCCCGTATAAGTATAATAGAAGAACGGGTAACTCAGAATGAAGAGAGCACCACTCAAATTGCCGAGATTATGCAGGCCTTGGTACAACAATCGGAGGAACTGAGGGCCAAGTGTCTGGATCTGGAAGGCCGCTCCCGGCGAGATAATCTCCGTCTGTATGGCTTGCCAGAGGGTATGGAAACAACCCCCATGACTGCATTCTTGGAAAACTTACTCAAAGATATACTGGACTTACCAAACACCTTCACATTTCGTATAGAGAGAGCTCACAGATCACTTCAAGCTAAACCCTCTGATTCAAATGCCAGACCTCGCTCTATAGTATTTAAATTGAGCTCATTTGGAGATAAGGAAGAGATATTACGATGAGCCTGGGCTAAAAAGGAAATCAAATATCTCTCACATAGAATATTCATGGACCACGACTACCCACAAGAAATACAACAACAAAGACTGAAATACCTCCCAGTTCTTAGATCCTTGCGCGAGAAAGTGATACGTTTTCACACGCCATATCCAGCTAGGCTCTGGATATTTTGGGAGGACGGAACGAAAATGTATTCAACGGTGGAGGAAGCATCAGAAGCCTTAAGAGAGAGGAAAATACAGATAGGGGAAGCCCGGAACCAAAGCAGCAGGAAGAGCGACCCATTTTGGCAGCGCACTCAAAACAGGAAGAAGATAGGCTCTAAACTACGGCTGCACAGAGAAGCATCACGCAGACTGCAAGTTATGCTCGAGAAGAACAGAAGCAAGATGGATAAGCCTACTTGAATCAGTTTACAGGCTTTCGCGATCTGAGCTGTTCACTGGCATGGTCTCTTTGGATCCCTCTCGCTGGTGACAAAAGGACTAACAACAGATAAGTCCAAATACAAGCGGCACAAACTTTTAAAAAGTGACTGTGGGGGGGGGGGCTCGACAAAAAGATATGTCAAAACGATAAGACTGATCCCAGAGGCTTAAATCCTATAACGAAGAGGGCTATATAAATGGTTTTATGGGTCTAGACAGCGCTCCACGGGCTAAGGTAGAGGTAAATGTACACTTAGAGGTAACTAGCTTTCTATCGGACCTTAAGTGTTCCTGATGGAGTCTTTTTGCTTCTACTTCCTGGCTTGTGGTTGTCTGTCACCAAGAGGGCTGGGACTAGACTAAGCACCATCCAAATTAACCCACTAAAATAACCAAATAAGTGATTACCTGGAGAAAGGGGACTCCCCTCACCCCACAAATTCAGAACAATACCCCACTTAAATAATTAAGCCTGGGAAAGTAAATAAGATGTATATAGAGCTGAAGAATCAAACTGAGCAGCGTACAGTGAACAATGGATTGCTCTACTGTGGGGGGATGACTCCACAATAATTGGAGTAATTTCAATGGCCACTACCACTAAGCTCAAGTGAGGTTCTGAGGCTTGGGCATGCTTTGGATTGGGGGACTGGGAGGGTGGTTATGAGGTATATTTAAACCCTAATTCTTCCCGCACTTTCCTCCGCCAGTTCTGGGAGGAGATATTTATCTCCACCTACCAAACCAAAAGCACAGTACTATCTGCGGCTCAGTGGGAGGTCTTCCGGTAACGGAAGCACTAGCAATCCTCCTCGTTCATCTCACCATAGAGCATGAACAAAAGGACTAACCAGGGTTATAGCCCTCTACCTAGGAAGCATTGTTTGATGTTTGTTCAAAAGTTATGTCAAGCCATGTTGGCTACTGTAATTTTTTTTTATTATTTACCAGGATGTTTGAAGCAGACAGAAAGTAAATTGGGTAAACAGATCTGGGTGATGGGGGAATGGAGGAGGGGCCGTGACGTTTTGGAAATCAAACCAGATATTTGGGTGAAAAATGAGAAAATAAAACATAACCATGACTAAAGGGGCACCATACACCATTTGCACATATAATGTGCATGGAATTACAATCCAATTAAAAAAGTAAAATTGTTCAGAGTATGAAAGGATGGGCCAAATATTGTTTTAATGCAAGAAACGCACCTCTCCCAGTCAGAGCACAAAAAATTTGAAAGGTTGGGTTTCTCACACATCGTGGCCTCCTCATATAAGAGGGGTTAAAGAAGGGGAACAGCAATACTAATTAAACAGGGAACACAATTTGAAATTAAAGACAAAATAGTTGATAATGAAGGGAAATACGCCATGGTTACAGGTTGGTTAGATGGTCAATTAATAACCTTGGCATCCATTTACATTCCCCCTGCTTCTGGATATGAGGTTTATAGATTTTTTTTTTTGAAATTAATGGAATGGGCCGAAGGTCAGATGATTTGTGGAGGGGACCTAAACTT
Source organism: Neoceratodus forsteri (assembly GCA_016271365.2). Lineage (NCBI taxonomy): Eukaryota > Metazoa > Chordata > Ceratodontiformes > Ceratodontidae > Neoceratodus > Neoceratodus forsteri. The sequence continues at coordinate 236,431,632 of CM057449.1, read as the reverse complement.
GAACATAACGGAAAATCAATCTGTACTGCAAAACCAAGGGAAAAGGAAGAAAATTACAGGCCAAATTAAGAAACTACTGCAAGAACTAGGTTTGCAGGATATTTGAGATATCTTCATGGCACTGCCCCCAGACATACCTATTACTCTCAGGCACACGATGTCTACTCCTGCATAGACTTTCTTATAGCCCCAAAAGAGCAAATGGAGACATAGTAAAGATTTGGTCAGGAGATTTTGTATTATCTGACCACGCCCGATCTTTTGTCAGTTTTGTCCATGCCGATGAGAAAAGTAACTTTTGGAGACTGAACCTTTCCTCTTAAGAGATAAACAGGTCCGGGAAGTTATTGAGGATACTATAACTCAAGCTTTAGAGCAAAATGATACATCAGATATATCAGTATCAATTCTTTGGGATACCATTAAGGCAATTACAAGGGGTAAATTGATTAGTATTTCAGCGAACAAGAAAAAACTTAGAGAGGCCAGACGAATAGCGCTTGAAAACCAGATAAAAGAAATAGAGGAATTACAGACTACCAAAAAGACCAAAGCTAGAGGTAAAGAGCTGACCCAATTAAAGAGTGAACTTAATAAAATTTTAGATTACTCGATTGAGCAGAAACTGATGTTCTTAAGACACAGTTATTATGATGGAGGTCCTAGATCTCTCAGATTAATAGCACATAGGTTGAGAATACAAAAAACAAAGGCAAACATAATGAAAATTAGGCACCCACAAACAGGTAATATTCACAATACAACAAAGGGAATAGCCGAGGCTTTCCTAAATTACTACTCAAAGCTATATAAATCCAAAGATTCCTCATCAATACAGGAAATAAGAAATTTTTTAAATACATTAGCCCTTCCGACTCTTACAAAACAACAAAGCTCCCAATTGACTACCCCGATATCACCCAAAGAAATTGAATCTGCAATAGGAGGCTTAAAAACAGGGAAATGTCCGGGATCTGACGGACTCCCAGGGGAGTTTTACAAAACATTTTCTAAAATTCTAAACCCCCTACTTAATAGAGTTTACGCACATGTCACAGCCGAAGAGGGAGATACCCCTCCCTCGTGGAACGAGGCTATTCTTTCAGTCATTCCAAAGCCAGGAAAGGATCTCACCTACTGTGCATCATACAGACCTATATCCATACTAAACACGGACTACAAAATCTTAACATCTATTTTAGCCAAGAGGCTAACACAATTTTCCCCTAGTAAAATACATTTAGACCAATGTGGATTCATCCCAGGACGTCAGGCCCAAGATAATGTAAGACACACAGTCTACCTAATGGAACACTCACAAACCCAGAATAAACCAACCCTTTTTTTAGGACTGGACGCAGAAAAAGCATTTGACATGGTATCATGGAGATTTCTAAGGGAGGTCCTTTCCCGGTTTGGATTCCCAGACCAGTTTATAGAAACAATATTCAGCTTTTATAAAAATCCTGGTGGATATATTCGTGTAAATGGGCACCTAACTGAACGATTCTCCCTTTTCAGAGGAACCAGGCAAGGCTGCCCCTTGTTCCCACTTTTATTTGCCTACTATATTGAGCCCCTAGCGCAATATATAAGACAATCCCCAGACGTTGATGGCATAATTTTTTCTACAGTGGAACATAAGCTGGCGTTGTTTGCGGACGACCTACTATTATATTTAACTAACCCAGAACTCTCACTACCAGCGGTCATGCAAAAAATCCAAGTTTTCACATCGGTATCAGGCTACACTATAAATATTAATAAGACTGAAGCCCTTAAGGTTAATTATGAACCCTCACTCGGATTGCAAGATAAATTCCCAATTAAATGGGATGGCTCTTCCCTGAAGCACCTAGGAATATGAATCCCGATAGATTTATCCCAATTGTATAAACAAAACTATATCCCCTTGATAGAAATGCTACAGAATGACATGAGGAGATGGGATCTTTTCCCTACTTCCTTCTATACCTGCACAATGGCCTTGAAGATGAATGCACTGCCCTGTCTCTTATATCTTTTTCAGTGTGTATCTTGTATTGTTAATTCGAAAGAAATACTCTCATGGCAAAAAGCATTTGTGACCTATCAATGGAACCATAAGAAACCTCATCTTAATTTTAGGAAACTCTCCCTTCCTAAAATAATGGGGGAAATATCATTCCCTTCTTTACCGGACTACTGGGCTGCTGTCCAAATGCGCCTGGCACTGCTTTGGGGAACCTATACATATCAGGCAGCTTGGAAGCAGATAGACTTAGCTAGGGAGCAATCCCCTCCCCTGACTGCGTCACTATTCTCCACCCCCTTGTTGCAACAAAACCTGCAGAGCACCTCGAAAGCTACTTCCACGATACTGGAAGGCTGGAGGAGAGGTACCAAAAATAAACAGATACAAGTCCATTTCTGGAAATATCAGTGGTTTATAACAAAGAAACAATTTGGTTCCCCTGAGGTTGGGTCTTGGTATAGCTCTCAGATGAGAAAGGGTATAGTAGCTCCTTGGCAAATACTAAAAGGAGATGTCCCTATAACTTTTGAGGAGGCCCGAGAGAGATTTGCCTGGACGGAAAAAGATAGGATATTCTTCTACCAAATGAGGGATTACACCGGGACTCAACTTAGAGTAAAGGGGAGAGAGTCACAACTATATGAGGACCAGACCCCGTTTCTGCAGATTTGGTCCTCTCCCGCTGGAGAGAAGGCCATTTCGATAATTTATAAGTTCTTAATCCTGATACATAAACACTCCATGGATCCAGTCAAGGCAAGCTGGGAAAAAGAATTCAAACAAGCAATTAGTGTTAAAGATTGGCCTAAAATATGGAGAAATACCTGGTCTACTACCTCCTCTCCAATGTGGAGGGAATTTGTGTGGAAGATTAGAACAAGATTTTTTTTTAGTACCCACAACACTAGCTCGAAGAAACCCGGGGATACCCAAAAGTTGTTGGAGGCTATGTGGAGAGACTAGAGCTACACATAAACATATATTTTATGATTGTCCATTAATAACTACCTTTTCGTCCCTGGTCATGGGTCACATAGAAAGGATTTTAGGTAACCATCTACAAGTAACAGAGATTAACTTACTGTTAGGTATTCCTCCAGCCGGAATGACGGACAAACATACCCTATACTTGTGGGCTATCTTATTGGGGGCAACATACAAAACAATTACTAAAAAATGGCTCCAAACAACCCCACCAACTATAGGGGAATGGAAATCCTTAATACAGAACATACAACATAACAAACAATTATCTTATGCACTTAACAATAGAATGGAAATATACACAACAAGATGGACCAGATGGGAATTAATTCAAGAACAGATCTCGAAAATCAATATTGAGGTTCCCTCCCCCTCCTTTTTTTTTTTTTTTTGAAGTTGTAGTTGTGACAAGAAAGGAAAAGAAATTATGGGCGAATTGTCAATCTTGATGAGGCCATCCTCCCCCTGAAAACTCTTACACTTGATAGAGAGGAAAGGAAATAGAAAATGGAAATGTTCTTCTTTCATAATCATACTGAGTAATTGACTATGTTTATAACACACCCAAGGTCTGCTTTTTAAAACCCAATTTCTGTCTTCACTCTAATTGTAATCCTGGTATTAATTTAATTAGTTAACATATACTTATTGGAATACATGGTATGTTCCTATATTATAAAGGCTTAAGATCTGTACATATTTGTTAAGATCAACAAAATATGTTCACATAAAGATCTATTTTACAGAATAGAAATAAGTTGTTAAACCTGTAAGTGTGTAAATTATGTATAAGAATGTACTGGAAATGTGCAACCAATAAATTGAATAAAGAAAGTATAAAAAAAAAAAAGAATCATCTAGGAATTGGGTTAGAATTCATTACACTGACTCCCTCAGTTTTGTGTTAGAGCTATGTAGATTTGTTTTTCAGCATGGCAAAGTTTACATAGAAATATAGAATTTGACGGCAGATAAGGACTGCTTGGCCCATCTAGTCTGCCCATTTTCCTACCCAACAGATAAGCTGCAGATCCCAGTTAACCAAACAGCTTACTTCCTCCTACCCCCCACTAGGACTGCCTTATGCGTGTCCCATGCATTCTTGAATTCCCCCACTGTTCTTGACTCCACGACCTCCTAAGGGAGGCTGTTCCAAGCATCCACAACCCTCTCAGTGAAAAAATACTTCCCCACATTACCTCTGAGCCATCCCCCCTCTATCTTCAAATTGTGCCCCCTTGTTCTTGCACATCTCTTCTTCTGGAAGATGCTACCCTCTTGGACTTTGTTAATTCCCTTGAGGTACTTGAAAGTTTCTACCATGTCCCCTCTCTCCCTTCTTTCCTCAAGGGTATATATATTAAGCTCCTTTAGTCTTTCTTCATATGTCTTCTGGTGCAGACCCTACACCATTTTGGTTGCCCTCCTCTGGACAGCCTCCACTCTGTCTATGTCTTTGTGGAGATGGGGTCTCCAGAACTGCACACAGTACTCCAGATGGGGTCTCACCAACTGTCTGTACAGAGGAATAACAACTTCCTTTTTTCTACTATTGATGCCTCTTCCTATGCATCCCAGTATACCACAGCCTTCCTTACTGCCTTCTCACATTGCTTACCCACCTTTAGGTCATCTGATATAATTACCTCCAGGTCCCTTTCTATTTTTACTGTTGTCAGTATCTCACCCTCCATACAATTACCCCCCATACAAATACAATTGCATTTTTTACAAACTGTATGAAATATTTTACAGAATTCAAATATTAAGAGTCTTCAAGGCATGGCAAGCAGACCAAGTCATGGGAAAAAGAATACAAGTTGCTGTCATTTTTCCCTCCTTGTTGGAAAAATAGGAAATACAGTATTTGTCACCGAGTACGGAGTCCTCAAGTCATGGAAAAAACATTGTGAATTGCCAACTTTGTGAAACAAGAAATTTCACAAATTGTTTTCTACATTTCAAGAACTGTGACAGAAATGAAATCTTATAAATTTTGCAGAGCTGAACTCTGGGTTTTCAATTTGGTACCTACTGCTTGGGTGTTTGACTTCCGTTACTATATATTCATTTATTTCTGACTTACCTCTTCCATACAAAAATATCTCAAAATGTTTAAATATAAAAATAAGAGAACAGCAAAAGATCAAAAAAAAAGAGGAATACTCAACAATAATAAACAAAACTATACAAATATAAAACAAAACATCAAAAATGTAAGTACTGAGAAAGAAATATTAAATGGCACCAGTAGTAGTAGTAATAGGGGATTTTTACTGCAGCACAAAAAGTGGGCTGAATAAATTCAAAATTATAAGGAAAGTATATTCAAACATATGATGTAAAAAATATACATCATATGGCAGATAAGATATAATAAAATTGCAAAAAAAATCATTAATGCATCAGTTAGGGTTAAAGCGACAAAAGTAGGGAAATGTGGCATTAGGGTTTCCAATCCTGACACCCCACCTCCACTCTGCACAGATCAAGAGGTGTCGGGGGGGGGGAGTGGAGGCATTGAGGTTGTGAGCCCTAACATAGAAACATAGACTGACAGCGGGTAAGAACCACTTGGCCCACCCAGTCTACCCATTTCCCTACCTAACTGGATAGGCTGCAGGTCCTAGTTAACCAACAGCTTACTTCCTCCTACCCCCACTAGAATTGTCTTATGTCTGTCCCATGCATTCTTGAATACCCCCCCCACTGTTTTTGATCCCACAACCTCCTCAGGAAGACCATTCCATGCATCTACTACCCTCTCTGTGAAAAAATAATTCTTCTCACTTCCCCTGAGCCATCCCCCCTCTATCTTCAAATTGGCCCCTTGTTCTTGCACATCACTTTTCCTGAAAGATGCTGCCCTCTTGGACTTTGTTGATCCGCTTTGAGGTACTTGAAAGTCTCTGTCATGTCCCCCCTCCACTCCTTTTCTCCAGGGTATACATATTAAGCTCCTTTAGTCTCTCTTCATGTGGCTTCTGATGCAGACTCTGCATAATTTTAGTTACTCTTCTCTGGACAGCCTCCATCCTGTCTATGTCCTTGTGGAGATGGGGTATCCAGAACTGTATGAAGTACTCCAAATGGAGTCTCACCACCTGTCTGTACAGAGGGATAAAAACTTACTGTTTTCTACTGGTGATGTCTCTCCCTATGCATCCCAGTATCTCCCCAGCCCTCCTTACTGCCTTCTCACATTGCCTACGTACCTTTAAGTCATCTGTTATGACTACACCCAGGTCCCTTTCCATTTTTGTTGTTAATACTCCCCCCCATTGTGTACTCTTCCCCTGGGGTTTTGTTTCCCAGGTGCATTGCTTTGCATTTCTTGGCATTGAATCCAAGCTGCCATACTTTTGACCATTCCTCCAACCTTGCCAAGTTCATTCTCATCCTTTTCATCCACCTTGTGTATCAACCATGTTGCAGATCTTTGTTTCATCTACAAAGAGGCATACTTTTCCTCCCAGTTCCTCCACAATGTCACCTATAAAGATATTAAAGAGAACCGGTCCCAGTACTGAACCCTGTGGTACCCCACTAGTAACCCCCTTTCTTCGGAGTGGACTCTGTTTACTGTTAGCCTCTGCGTCCTGTTGTCCAGCCAATTATTTGGCCATGCTACCACCCTAGGACCCACACCCAGGCTGGCTAATTTGTGTATTAATCTTTTTTGAGATACTATAATAGTAGCCTTATTTTACTTCTAACCCTGTGCTCCCATCCCTCTGTAGATTAATATATAAATATATATATATATATATATATATATATATATATATATATATATGATTTATATATTTATTGAAGTCTAGGATTGCAACCTTTGAGCTAGAGCTCATTTACAAAGGTTTCACATCAGGAAAAAACAAACAAAACTAACATACAAAAATTAACTAAGACATTAATCAGTAAAGAAGGATGAGATGAACATGACTGTGATTGAAGCCCGGAGGATAGTGGCACAGTGGTAAAGCAATAGTCAGACGTTAACATATAATCATGAAGATAGTGACATAGTAAAGCAAATGTAGGTGGGTAGAGGGAGTAAAGGCAAAACATTACCCAATTATAAGAAGGAAGGAGGAAGCAAAAGGTGGTGCAGGAGGCCAGAATAACTGGGTCCCCTTGTCAAGGTATAGGTATGGGTAGGCCAGTGTTAGGCTATGTTAACTGGAAGGGGGGTAGGAAGGAGAAGAGAGATACAGTGTGGCAGGGTGAGGAGAGAGAGGTATTGTAGATAGGGGGTATCCAAGGGGGGGAGTTGAAATCCAACAGTGTCCTGTTATCTCTATCTGGAATTAAAAAAACAATTTTCTGTTTGACGTGTAGCTCATTAGGGAGGGAGTCAAGCCAGAGCGGGGCATGGTACTCGAAGGATCTCTGGGCCTGAGAGGTATGACAGAAGGGGACCATGAATGGGTTATTGTTGGAAGCTCTGGTCGATCTGACTGTTTCAGCTGGGGGGGTGGCATGGATAGTAAATCAGGTTGCAACAAGTCCAGGACAGCCTTTTTGGCTAGGAGACAGATTTGGTAGTGGATTCTGCTGTCCAGATCTAGCCAGCCCGCCAGCCCATGTGAGTGTATAGGTGATAGGTATGAGTGAGGCTCAGAGCTCTCAAGACTAGTCTGCAGGCTTTATTTAAGATGGTAGAAATACATTTAAGGGTGGCTTCAGAGGCTGCACAATATATGACCAGGCCGTAGTGTATTAAAGAAAGGTCTGAACTAATAATGGCAAGTTGAAGGGCTGCATCAGTTAGACCATGTCTGTACAACTGTCCGAGCTTTCAGTTAGCTGACCTGGCAACAAGGTCAACATGGTTGAAGTAGTAGAGGTTATGATCTAGGGTAACTCCTAAATATTTGAATGTATTGACCATCTTGAGTGGGATGCTTTGCTTGTTAATAACTGATATTGAAGTCAGCTTGTGTCTGCTGTCAGTTGAGGCAAAGAGCATAGTCCTTGTTTTTTTTTTTTTTTTAATTTAATAGCAATCTAGCATTATGGAACCAGTATTCGAGCATACTAAATTCTTCTTGCAGTTGTGTTTCAAGGGTGGTAAGATCAGGATAGCTAGTGTAAATGACCGTATCATGTGCATAAAGGAGGATTTTGTGCTGACAGGCAAGGGGGAGTTTGTTTAAGTAGAGAATGAGCAACAACGGGCCCAATAACGAGCCTTGGGGGACACTGATGCTCACACTTCATTTATCGGATAGCATGTTTGAAATTTTTTCCTGCTGCACTCACCCAGAGAGAGAGTTCCAGAACCAGCAAAGTGAGACAGGGGCAAAGACATGTGGCACCTAGTTGGATCAGGAGGAGATCATGCTTGACAGTATCGAAGGCCTCAGTGAGGTCTATGAAGACAGCACTCACCAAGTGCCCATGATCAAAGGCATCATGGATATATTCCATGAATTCTATTAGGGCAGTTGTACTTTGATGTTGCCTAAAACCATGTTGTTGACGGCACTGCAGTTGATATTTGTTGAGATGGTCTACCAACTGATCATAGACTATCCTTTTGAGAGCTTTGGAGATAGGGGAGAAATTTACAAGGTGGCAAGCCCTGGTCACACAGATGTGCCTTTTGGCGGCTTGGTGCCAAAACATTCAACTGGCCCAAAGTTATAGTGTTCTGAAGCTGAGAAATTTCCCATAGGATAACATTGCGGCATCTGTGATGCCTTTCAGTGCCTGTATGTTGGAAATGTGGTGAGACACAGAGTTTTCACTACCCACAGGTTAGATCACCTTTAGGTGATCTAACCTGTAGAAACAAGTTTGGAAATCATAGATTACACCAGCAGTGGAATTTTTTTTTACTACTTGCTACTGTTACAGAGATAGTGGCACATTGGTGTCAGAAGGGTTCCAAGGGTGCCTTTTCAGTGTATTTTGGTGCCCATAGCTTGCAAAGGATGTGAGATATGGATTTGGTTGATTCATCTTGTGTGAAGTACTTGCTGTCATGATTACAATGGCACTGAAAATTTTTTCCTAGCTGCTACGGTTGCTGAGATATAAGCAAATTAGTGTTACAAGGGTTCCTTGCCTTATAGGGCTGCTGTATGACTCCGCACTTATGTGCAAGTGGGAGCCCACACTCCCACATATGCATACTATTATACAAAAATAGGCAATATGAAGGGAGCACCAGGCCCAGAGCGCCCGCTCTCCCACTAACATATACCACTTACCAGTTACATTACACTTTCTCAAAAAGAAGGGAAATTCAAGGGAAACTACGTAGGGGAAGGGATCAAAGCAACAGAACTAAAGGGTAAACAGGGAGGAGAGGAGGCACTGTGGGTCACCCTGGAGACTGGAAATGGCTCCACAATCCACACAGGGGTTGTATACAGACCCCGTCTCAGGGGGAAGAAATAGACATGGAAATGATAGAAGGCATCCTGGGGATGGCAGAGAAAGGGGAGGTATTGCTGATGGGGGACCTGAATATGCCAGATGCTAACTGGAACACCTTTGCTGCAGCCACATCCAAGAGCAGGGCCATTCTCGATGCCCTACAGGGGCATGCCTCAGACAGCTAGTTTTGGAACCCGCTTGGGAGGGAGCAATCTTAGACCTGGAACTCTCAAATGGGGACAGAGAGAGGATCTCTGGTCTTGAAGTAGGTAGCCATCTGGGAACAAGCGACCACCAAACAGTGTGGTTCACGATAAACTTAGCTGTAGAGTCAAGTCACACAAAAGTGAAGGTACTGGGCTTCAGGAGGGCTGATTTTGTCAAAATGAGAGAGTGCCTCAGAAAAGCACTAGCAAACAGGCAAGAAGGTGGGGTGGAGCAACAATGGGGAAACATTAAAACTGCTATCACAGAGGCAACAAGCCTTTGTGTGAAGCAAATAAACAAATCAAAATGAAAGAAGAAATGTCTATGGTTCTCAAAAGAAGTAGCGGGGAAGGTAAGGGAGAAAGAGATAGCATTCAGGAAGTATAAGGAAACACAGAAGAAGTAGGACAGAGAACTGTACCAGTTAAAGCAGAAGCAAGCGGGGAAGGCAGTCAGAATAGCAAAGGCCCAAACCGAGGAAAAGATAGCCAACTCTGTTAAGAAGGGGGATGAAACCCTTTATGGGTACATTAGGGAGCAAAGAAAGACTAAGGCAGGGATACTGAGGCTGAATAAAGAGAAAGGTGGTTGGGCAGAGAGCGACAGTGAAAAGGCAGAGATACTGAATGAATACTTCTGTTCAATATTCACAATGGAAAAGCAGGGGGAAATACCTAATCCAGTCAACAGAAGCACTCTGGATAGGGGTTGATTTTAGTCCTTTCACAAAAGAAAGGGTTCTGAAAGAACTCTTAAAACTGAAGGTGGATAAAGCAATGGAGCCTGATGGGATTCACCCCAGAATTCTAAAAGAACCAAGGGAAGAACTAGTAACACCACTGACTACCCTTTTTAATAAATCTTGGGAGGATGGTGTGGTACCTGAGGACTGGAGGAGGGTGGATGTGATTCCTCTTCACAAAAGTGGGAGCAAGACAGAGGCAGGAAACTACAGACCTGTCAGTTTGACCTCAGTGGTAGGGAAAATGATGGAATCATTTCTGAAGGAAAGAATTGTTGAGTACCAAGAGGCCAGTGGAGCACAGGACCCAAGACAGCATGGATTCACAGCAGGAAGGTCATGTCAGACAAATCTAATTGATTTCTTTGACTGGGTGACCAAAGTAGTAGACCAGGGAGGGGCTGTGGACATGGCCTACCTAGACTTTAGCAAGGCATTTGACACAGTCCCGCAGAAAAGATAAACAAATTAGCCAGCCTGGGAGTGGGTCCAAGGGAGGTAGCCTGGGCAAAACACTGGTTGGACAACAGGACACAGCGGGTAATAGTAAATGGAGTCCACAGTGAAGAAAGGGGGGTTGCTAGTGGGGTACTGCAGGGTTCAGTACTGGGGCCGGTCCTTTTTAATGTCTTTATAAGTGACATTACAGAGGGACTAGAAAGGAAGGTATGTCTCTTTGCAGATGACACAAAGATCTACAACAGGGTTGATACTCACGGAGGGGTGGAAAGGATGAAAAGGGACTTGGCAAGGTTAGAGGAATGGTCAAATGCATGGCAGCTTAGATTCAACACAAAGAAGTGCAAAGTAATGCACCTGGGAAACAAAAACCCAGGGGAAGGGTATACAATGGGGGGTGAGATACTGACTACAACAAAAATGGAAAGGGACCTGGGGGTAGTCATATCAGATGACCTAAAGGTGGGCCAGCAATGTGAGAAGGCAGTAAGGAGTGCTGGGGGATATTGGGATGCATAGGGAAAGGCATCACCAGTAGAAAACAGGAAGTTGTTGGCCCTCTGTACAGACAGTTGGTAAGACCACATCTGGAGTACTGTGTACAGTTCTGGAGACCCCATCTCCGCAATGACATAGACAGGGTGGAGGCTGTCCAGAGGAGGGCAAACAAAATGGTGCAGGGTCTGCATCTGAAGACATATGAAGAAAGACTAAAGGAGCTTAAGATGTATAGCCTCGAGAAAAGGAGGGAGAAGGGGGACATGATAGAAACTTTCAAATATCTCAAGGGAATCAACAAAGTCCAAGAGGGCAGCATCTTTCAGAAAAAGAGATGTGCAAGAACAAGGGGGCACAATTTGAAGATAGAGGGGGGGGACGGCTCAGAGGTAATGTGAGGAAGTATATCTTCAAAGAGAGGGTTGTAGATGCATGGAATAGCCTTCCTGAGGAGGTTATAGAGTCAAAAACAGTGGGGGAATTCAAGAATGCATGGGACAGACATAAGGCAGTTCTAGTGGGGGTAGGAGGAAGTAGGCTGTTGGTTAACTAGGATCTGCAGCTTATCAGTTAGGTAGGGATATGGGCAGACTAGGTGGTCCATGCGGTCCTTATCTGCTGTCAAATTCTATGTTTCTATGTTTCTATGATAAAAAACTCTGTTAATGCATCAGTTAGTGTTCATAGCACAGTGACAAAAGCACAGAAATGTGTTAGGGTTATCACCCCTACAACCCTACCACCCTGCACACACCAACAGGCATCGGGGTCATCATGCCTAACTCTCACGCCATTCTCCTATACTGCACCACCTCAGCTTCTTTACACATGGAATGGGGAGAGAGAGTTAGGCTGATGATGCCAACGCACACCCTGATGCCTGTTGATGTATGTCAGGTGGGGTGGTGGAGGTTTGGTGGTAGGGGCGATAACCCTAACACCACATTCCCATGCATTCGTCACTGTGATACAAACCCTAACTGATGTATTAACTGAGTTTTTTGCCATGAATATATATTATACCTGCCCAGTATGGCAGATATAGTTAGGGTGACATGACCACTTCTATGTTTAACCCAAAATCGTGCACTTTAGTAACTTTGCAACTGTTTGTCTGATTTGCCTGAAATTTGGCATGCACATTGTTGCACTGTAGATCTCTGGATCTTAACATTTCTGTTCTGGTCAGATTTGTGGTTGTGGAGCTGCAGAGCATCAAATAGTGTGGAAAATCCTCAACATTTGCAAATTCTTTGCTCTTTTTTCATAGCCCGAATGGTTTGTCCGTCTGGTCTGCAATTTTCAACGTATATGGAGACTGCATCAGGGAAGTGCTTTTTGACGGTTTGGTGAAAAAATATTAATCCATTCAAAAGTTATTACAGTTTAAAGATTTCCAGTACATCCTATGAGGAAAAATATATGTGCCGTTCATTAGTGACAGATTCGTTGGCAACAGCACATTTTATTTCATTTTGCATATACCCTCTTTACTGTCATGCCACTGCAATCTTATTTTCAGTTAGCAATGGAGAAAAATGATTATAGTTTAAAAACTACTGCCTCTAGGTAAACACCAACTATTGTGTTTACCTAAACAGGGTCCTAGGAACAGCATCCATGGCGTGCATCACAATTTTTAAAAAATACCCAGAAATATGTTCATTTTAATCTGGCCATTTGTACTGTTGCAATTTGCAACAGTACAAGTACATAACCTTTGCAAATTTGTGAAAGTGTCACACTACTTTTGCAATTTCTGACATACTTTCGTAATTTGCGAAAGTACAATTCCCCAAATCATAGTTTTTTTGTTATGTCACTGTCACTACACAGTTTGGACTTCTGGGCTGACATTTGCAGAGTGGCAAGCCCTTGCACCACAAATGTGCCTTTTGCTGGTTTGCTGAAAAAAATATACACCAGTTCTAAAGTTACAGCACTCTGAAGTTGCAAATTTTCCCATAGGATAACACTGTGGTGGCTGCAGCGCCTTTCAACGTTTATTTCTCGAAAACAGTTAGAGAAATGGATTTTTTGCCAAGTGTAGCTTAATGCACCTTTACGTACTAAGTATGCATGGAAATAGCTAGGTGATGAACACAACTGTGAAATAATTTTTTTTGCAGTTGCTACAGTTACTGAGATATTGCCAAATAACTGTTATCAAGGTTGCTTGGAATGTCTCTAGGCCTGTACTATGTGTCTGTACTTATAGGTAGGTGGGAGCACAGGGCCCAGAGGGCACATACTCCCACCTATGCATGCAATTTATTCTAAACTGGGAGCACTGGGCCCTACTACACAATGCCTCTACACTCATGGGTGGGTGGGATTCCAGGGCCCAGAGGGCTCGTGCTCCCATCTATGGATACAGTTATGCAAAACCAAAACCACAGGGCCCTCCTGCACTATGTCTCTATACTTTTAGGTAGGTGGGAGTGCAGGGCCCAGAGGGCCAGTGCTTCCAACCATGGATACCATCTTGCAATACTGGGAGCACAGTGTCCTCAGGTGTTATGTCTCTACACTTATGGCTGGGTTGGAGCACAGGGCTCAGAGGGCCTGTGCTCCCAAATATGCATCCCATTATGCAAACCTGGGAGCACAGGGACCTCCTGTGCTATGCCTCTACACTGATGGGTGGTTGGGAGTGCAGGGACCCAAGGGCTCATGCTCCCACCTATGTATACCATATAACTAACATTTCAGTTTCTCAAAAAGAAGGGAAATTTATTGCAAAAAACTGTGTTAATGCATCAGTTAGGGTTAATTCCACACTAGCAAAAGTCTGGAAATTCAATGTTAGTGTTACAAACCCTACACCCCACACCCCTCCACCATCCACAGACCAACAGGCACTGAGGTGTGCCTTGTGGTCAACAGGCCTGCCTCTTGTCCCATTCTCCTATACTGTACCATCTCAGCTTGTTTACACATGGAATTGGGTAAGAGTTATACCCAATGACCCCAAGGCACACCCTGGCACCTGTTGATCTATGGAGGGTGGGGTGGCTGGGTTGGTAAGCCTAACATTGAATTTCCAGACTTTTGTTGGTGTGGAATCAACCCTAACTGATGCATTAATGGAGTTTTATATATGTAGCTGTGGTAGCACAGGGCCCTGCACTTCCATATATAGGACAACAGTGACTAAACTGTCAGCATAGCCTTCTTATCACCCCATCTCATGTACCCGGTACAGAAAATATTCAAATCCCTGCCAAAACATAATTCTGCACAACTGCAATGCCATTCCAAGCCACAGGTGTGAAAACACATTTTGGCCAGGATTTGAAAATTGATAGATGAGACATACATGAGGTGGGGTAATAAGAAGGCTATGTTGTAAATCTGGGTAAAAACATGAAACATTTCTGAAGTTGCGAGTGGGCACAGTGAAACTGGAATGAAGGGTCATAACTTTAGCATTTTTTCATATTTTGACCTAAAATTTTTCAACATAGTCTTGTTATGACCCCACCTCATAAAACTCATAGGTGAAAATGTTCAAATCCATGCCAAAATTCCATTTTGTGCCACAGGTGCAAAAACACATGTTGGACAGGATGTGAAAAATGACAACTGTACTGTTCATGAGGTGGTGTGAAAAAATGGCTGTGTTGAAAATTTGGAGACAAAATATAGAAATGTACCAATGTTATGTGCATGCCTAAAGAAATTTCAATGAATGCATGTAACTCTGGCATTTTTAGGATTTTTTTCACCAAATTTTTAACATGGCCTTTTTGGGACACCACCTCATGAACACTGCAACTGTTGTTTCATTAATTGGGTTTGAAAGGTGATTTCATGCAGTGACCAGGCCCCATTAACAAAATGACCGTTGCAATGTTCATGAGGTGGGGTCCCCAAAAGGCCATGTTGAAAATTTGGTGAAACAATTCTAAAAAGTGGAAATGTTATGAACATAAGTTCAGAATGCCATTGAAATACATTATACGGCACTTACAGTATTTTGATTCCTTAATTCACAATTTGGCTTTGAAGAGTGCAGACATGTCCCTGTCCACAGAAGATGATAGCCTAGGACCTCGGGTGGTAAGTATTGGGGGTAAGGGTGTGTGTGGGGTGGTGGGTGCTCAGTGAGAGCATTGGGAGGGGGGAGGGAGACAGCAGGGACAACAAGGACCATTTTCTTTTTTTCAGGTCTATAAAATAACATTAGGGAACAGTTTTCTTTTTTCAAGGTTTAGATATAGTTCAGGATACTGGGAGTGGGTTCTCCAATGTCCCACACTGCTTAGAGGCTCTAAATGCCAACATGGGAATTGGGCACCCTGATGTTGGCAAATAAAGAAAACAAGCTGAGGGGGCGGGCATCCAACACTGGGAGTGGGCATCCTGGTGTTGGAAACACAGAAAATTGGTGAAGGACATCAGAAGGTGGGTGGTGTCACTAGACAACAGGGAAACCTCAGAGGCAGCAATCAGGGTGAGGGGGGGTGCCACTAGGAACCAGGGAAATTGATTTTATTAGGGCCATGATGATCAGATGGTGGGGAGTGCCACTAGATACCAGGGAAATGTAGGGGCAGGAGTAATGGAGGGGGGGAGGCCACTAGACATCAGGAAAAATCATTAAGTACTGGGGAGGGCAGTGGAAGGAACAAGCAAGGATTCTTGAGTGACAAAAAAGGATCATTTTTTGTGACTCCTGACATAAAAAAGGATTCTTTTTTCGTATCACACGGTCACAAAAAATAATTTATTACACTAAAAAAAAATACATTTCAGAGTTATTTTTCTAACTTTGAACTACAGATTGTACCTAATGGGGCCCCAATGAGCCAGCTATGTGTGCTGGTCTCTCCAGGATGCCATTTTTGTGGCTTTTGAAAAAGAAAATTAAGAAAAAACACAAACTAAATGGTGACTCACAAAAAATAATTTCTCTCTCACAAAAAAGAATTCAATTCTCAATGAAAAGGAATGGGTCTCGTGAGAGTGAATCCTTTTTTGTGAGAACAAATCCAATGTCGCGCTTTCTCCCTCTGTCCTGAAAAGAGATCTTCCCATTGAAAACAATGGGAAATGAAAAACATAACTTTGTAACAGGTTAATATTTTTACACAAAACTAAGCTTGCCTGTTCTGTTACCCAAGCTGATGCTGGTTCTACCATAAAATTAAAATCCCATCAAAATTCCACGTTGTTTTGACACAAGGCAATGAGGAAAAACCTGCAAAAAGTGGATACTTTATGACGTTTTTCACTGTATGGATCTCAGTATCTGCACATTCAACCAGAACAAAACTAGCCACATCAAGAGATCTACCTCACGGGACAGCGAATACCAAATTTTAAGCAACTCCATGGATCAGTTGCAAAGTTATTAAAGATCAAAATTTGAGGTTTAACATTAAACATACTACTCAACCCCAACTACAGGGGTGCTATCACGTCCCTATGATATACTGTAACCCCCCCGGTGGGGTCTTACGTTTGATTGCCTGTTTCTCCTTAGGGGTGCACCACCTGGCCCGTGTCCTTTATTGTGTCTCAGGGCCCTGAACAGCTCCCTGTGTTAATTGTGTCCATGTTCGGGTTTTAGGAGCTGAATCACAAGCCACCAGTGTCTCCTTAGCCTAGCCTCGCACATGTGCAGAGGCATGCTTTATTTTCTGACTGCCATAGCTGTCACATGAAAGTTGTTTTTGCAGGCCTGGTGCCCCTGTTTACCTAATTGGGGAACAGAGACCAGAAGGAGGCAAGTAAGAAGACTCACTATATCATAAAAAATGGAGTTTAAAATGGAACATATTTTGGTGCTAATACATAATATTAAGCCCCTTTTGAATGTTAATGAGTAAGCCTGCCTGCCACCCAGAGGGGCTGTATTTCAGCAACAGGCTGGGGGAAATAAATAAATGTTAAAGAGAAACGTGCATCTGGGATTAAATTAATCAATATTGTTATCAATGGAAATCTGCTTTACATAAGCTACTGACCAAACCTGTAGCACTTTTAGGGTCAGAATTATACCCATTCAGTTTCCCCTCGCTTTATAGTTGCAGGCATCCATTTTCTAAATCACAGGCAGAGGAAATGACATCACATCAGGGAAAACACATACAGTCAATAAATATTTTAACCAGGAGAGGCACACTAAGCTGAAGTCTTAGTCCAGGTGTGACCTGAGAGCACAAGAAAGTTGAATGACTAGCTCAGGGTCATAGTGTGATGTAAGTGGGGATTGTGGGATTCAAACCCAGGCCTCCAGGTTTGCAGCTCAGAGCCTTAAACCACTGTGCTATACTGCCTCCTCAAAGGCCAGAAGAAATGAAACAAAATATACTTTTACCCAGTCCATGAGGATGTGAACTAGCCTCCAATCTTGAAGGGGTTGCTATAAACAAAAGCTGTGTACTGCCACTGCCAGCAGTTTCCGAGCTCCTTTGGGGTTTATATTGCTGTGTACAATGTTTTGTGACATTTCAGTTTAGTAAAATGTTTAGTGCCAGTGTGATTTGCAGAATACTTTGCTTCTGTGGTAACACTGTAAATAATTTTTATTCCTGTACCTATTTAGTTTCAGTATTTGTTAGCACTGAAATAGTTGTGTTTATATATTTTTTTTGTTGGCATCATGTTCTGTCATTTGTAGGAGTGTGATCTAGTGGCTAGAGCAAAAGCTTGGGGTCCAGGAGATGAGTTTCAAACCTCAGTAAAGTCAAATATTAACTGTGTGACCTTGAGTAAGTCATATAACCACCCAGGGCTCCTGTCCGCCTAGCAGCAGTAATGAATAGCAGCAGGACCCCAGTGGAAATGAGGTGGCACATATCAGCTGGACTATCCTGGGTAAATAAGTTGTAACAAAATAATTGTTTTGTGTTAGTGTGTGATAGGATAAATGGCTGTCAATACAGAACCTCTCTGAGCATATGCCAGAAACTACAGATGCATGTGGGTGGTGGACACCCTCCACATTTGCCCATGAGCATTCAAAGTACCCCTAAATGTATGCAATGTCAGAAGGGAAGCAATCATGGTCTCTTTTTACTACAGTGCCCCCCAATACACTCACACACTCACTTTTCCCCATGCTCCAGCACTACTCCTTCTGAAGGTTGCAATATAAAAAACAATCTTTATTTGAACACCATCTAGAAATAGGTTTACTTTCACCAAAGTAAAAGAAAAAAAAAACAGCAGATTTGTTTTTTCATTTCATAATTCCAACTGTTTCACTCTGTTTTTCCAGCAGGAAATCTCCAGTAGCCCCTTCTTTTTGAGATAACACCTTTTCACGTCCCTGATGCTGCCAGGTGCAATTACTAAACTATTAAGTGGCTGGTTGTGACAGCTCATCAAGAGGCCAAACTTCTTTTCCTCTTACCTCAAAAGAGGCAGTATAGTGCAGTGGTTTAATGCTCTGTGCTGGTGACCTGGGGTTGACTCCCATAGTCCCCACTTGCATTACTGTATGATCCTGAGCAAGTCACAACTTTCTTGTGCTCTCAGGTTGCATCTGGACTCAAGCTTCAGCTTAGCTTGCCTCTCCTGGTTAAAATATTTATTGACTAAATGTGTTCCCCCTGATGTAATGTCATTTCCAGTGCCTGTGATTTAGAAAATGGATGCCTGTAGCTATAAAGGGAGGGGCAACTGAATGGATTATAATTCTGGACCTAAAAGTGTTACAGGTTCGGCCAATAGCTTATGTACAGCAGATTTCCATTGGTAACAATACTGACTAATTTAATCCTAGATGGACATTTTCCTTTAAATAAAGGCAGTGTTTGCAGGGGCATTAATGAAGCTACTGAACTGTGGGGTTTTGATCAAGTAATAGTATTTACTCTGGCTGCACTAGAACTCTACTTTTGAGAACCTTGTATATACTGCATAGAAACTGTTTAACAGCAGCCATATTTCTGATACTTTAACCCCCTAAAGATAGCCAGTCAGACAACTAGGCTCCCACTGGCCATTGAGAGGGCTGATGGGAGGAGGTAACTATTTTCAGGCACCAAGAGACTTGTCCAATAAATAATCAGAGGGCTTCGATATTGTGACTGATAGCTGGAGGCAGCCAATCAGAGGGCAGGATTCTGAGGAGACATCTCAGAGACTTTGAGCAGTTGAGTCAGTCTGCGGCTGGGTGCTGATCAAATGTGGAGGGCTCTGTACTACAGAAGAAAATGTCTAAGGCCTTTCATAGGGCTTAATTTGGAGAAAAGTGGAGTTTGTCAGAGGAATAGTGGAGAAGTGTTCTTACAGATTGGGAGAAGCTGTGGATTCAGAGCTAAGGTTCCAATTATTCTTTGGGAGTTTGCTGTATTAATTGGAGACTTTTGCTGCAGTCATCCTGCAACATTTTTGGGACAGAGAGCAATTTGAACTGGAGAAGAGATTTCCCAGGAACTGTTAGTAAGTCAGAGAAAAAAGCTGGAAACTGATTTAAAGCAGGGAGTGAAAGAGAGACTTTAAGAGAGAGCCAGGGAGAGAAAGTGAGCAGGTGCCCTAGGCTTCAGGGACCTGTGGCTGTTGTTGAGATCCTGTTGATGACTGGAACTTCTGCTTTAGAGTAGAATTGAGCCTGCTGCTAAAAGGCTGGTCGAGCGGAAGTTGTGGAGAAACTGTTTTGGCTGCACAGTGAAGTTGATTTTGTGTGAGAAGAGAGGAGAATTCCAGAGATCCCCAGCTGAATTTCAGAGCCAGGTGGGGAACCAGCTAACCTCCATCCAGTGAGTTCTGCTGACTACAGGGGGCCACTGGCACATGCTGAGGTGCTAGTGCTAGTGTGACTTGGTAGGGAGCTGGACTGTGGAGCCACTTCCAGGTCTGGG
Source organism: Neoceratodus forsteri (assembly GCA_016271365.2). Lineage (NCBI taxonomy): Eukaryota > Metazoa > Chordata > Ceratodontiformes > Ceratodontidae > Neoceratodus > Neoceratodus forsteri. The sequence continues at coordinate 236,411,528 of CM057449.1, read as the reverse complement.
TTTCCCTATAGCTAGTGGGCCTTGAGCAGTAGCTCTGCAACAGGCCAAAACTGGCTGAAGGTGACAAGCAGCCAGATCTTCAATCAAGGGGACAAGCGGCCAGATCTTCAATCAAGGGGACAAGTGGCCAGACCTTCAATCAAGCTCAAGTCTTCAGGATACCTTCTGCTGCCCATTTGCGTTGCCGTCTTTTAAACTGAGATCCCCTGAATTTGAACTGGTGGAAGCCCTCTGCACCAGGAACTCTCTAGATCTTCAACACCGTGAATACACAGGGCTTGCCCTGGCAACTAGGGGGAGTGTTTATTTAATTGCCACAGCCAGTTATATTGTCTTTCATGCACCAACTCCGGCCAACCCGCAGCACAGAAAAGGCTTGCAACTCCTGGGTACCCAGACAGGACAGAGGGTAACACTGGTACCAGTAGGGGTGTGCCTCTGGGGTGGTCTGGCCTATGGGCCCACATTTTATTAATTGTTCTGAACCAGTTCTTTAACCATTCTTCCTTTCACAGCTATCCCTTCCCAGGTACCCTGATCTTAGCCCTTCCCCCTAATAAAGCTGTATTTTGTTGTTTGGAATTCATGTGTGAAGGGTGTTTTGTGGGAATCAACTGTAAAGTGTATGAGGTATATGATATTGGGAAACTGTTTGGCAGCCAGTGTGTGGGGCGGTTGGAAGGGGAGGTGGGGAGGTATAGCTTCCCAAGGGTTGTACCAGTCACACACCTGGCCCACTGCAACTTACTCTGGGTGGAGGCACCACACATTTTATTTTCATTCTTGAACAAGACCCCTTGAATACTTCCATAACAGGACCCAGGACCCTTAACCTGTGAGCAGATCAACAGGCAGGGGTAGTAGCCCACTGGCTTATGGCACATGGGCTACAATACTATAATTTCAACACACATAGAGCAATCATTACTGTCATATCATTATATGTATACAATAATAAAGTAATGCATCATAAATTTCACAGTACAAAAATGCACATAGTATTACAATACTCACAATATACTTTATATTCCATATTTAATCCTAAACTCTCACATACTGTACATAGAAACGTAGAATGTGTTGGCAGAAAAGGACCAGTAGGCCCATCAAGTCTGGTCTATTTTCCATGCCTGTAACCACACCCTGGACCCTATTTAGTCATAGGTGCCCCCCATGCATGCTTGAAGCTTCCCACTGTCTTTGCCACCACCACCCCCACCACCACCTTCTCTGGTAGGCCATTCCAGCAGTCCACCATCCTTTCTGTGAAGATGTATTTCCTTACATCCCTCTTAACCCCCCCCCCCGCTTCATAGCTGGCTCCTGTGTTCTGGTGCTCCTCCTCTGAAAGAGACTCCTGTCTTGCACCTTGTTTACCCTCATGTGGTCCTTATAGGTCTCAAACATATCCCCTCACCCTACATACAGTATAATGCACAGTAAAGGGGACACTGCTTATTTACAAAGGATGCCTGACACTTGTGAATACTATCAAACAACAAGAAAATGATCACTTATTGCACAAATTCCAAAAAGTGTTGGTGTCTAGGCCAGATGACTGGATAAGAGGAAGGCCAGATGATGAGATAAGAAGAAGAGTACCCACCACATGGAATCTAAAGAACATTCATGAATGGCTCAGGAATGTCCAGGAGACTTTATCAGCTGTTCTTTGTTTCAGTTCAGAAGCAAAGTTCAGTCATTGAACTGAACATGAACTGTTTATCAGCAGAGAGCTCACAAAGTTGCTTTACCTTTAATGAACTTTGACAACCTCAGATAACACAGCGGTGTGGGCTTGCCAGACCAGGGAACAGGAGCGGGGGGAGGAAGGAAAAGCGCAGCCCACTAAGTGGCAAATGTTAACTATGGCATCATCTTCCTTGGGGTCTGAAAGGGTCTTAATATTTTCAAAACCTACTAGCACTAACACCTTCTAATTCCCATACCCATTAAAGTTTGGGAGGCAAGGCACCAAATGTAAAAGGTGGAGAAGTAAACTGCCATTTCCCAGCAAGGGTCCTCATTTATTTATTTTATTTATTGTAATCTCAGATTAACACCTTTGAGGACAAGCTCGTTACATAGGTTCCATGACTGAATTACATTAACAGTGATTTAAAAGACAAGACATTTTGGTTTACAGTAGTGCTTTAAGTGCAGACTAATACCAAATATTGTCTAAAACCTTAGTATAATCAAGAAGACAGAGACAGCGGACTAAGTCAACTGGCAAATGTAAGCACAAGAAGTTTCTGAGAGGGATTAAGGCAACATAAAGGAGTGAGGATAAGTCAGCTTGTGAGGTTCATGATAGGCAGAGGTAGATGCTGCAATGGACTATATTAGTCAGGGTAGGGTGGGGTGGGCGTTGTGACGGAAACTAGGAGATCGAGACAACAGACATATATATGCACAGGGAGAATCTGTGGGGGATTAAGGCAGTTTGAGGGCGAGAAGAATAGGTCAGATTGGGGGGTTCATGTGGTGCAGTGGTAGTGATTGCGATGGACTGTGTATGTTAGAGTGGAGAGGGCATTGTACATTGAAGTAGCAGCCAAGGGTGGCAAAGAATAGAAAACCCAACCCCTCATGTGTTCCCTATTTAAGTAGCAGGACCTATTTGGGGAATTAGGTGGTAGACAGAGGGCCGACTGGCAGAGTGTGGGGCAGGGGCTCAGAAATTCTTAAAACATAAAACAGTCTGTCATGACAGCTGCCCCCATTCACAGACACAAATCTGAGAACTGCGCTTTGATATTCATTTATATACATGCAGGTAATACAGTGGAGTGTAATAAGAGTATCTTACCCAGCAGCGGTCAGCTGATTGAAAGCTGTAGCCTTCAAAGACATTACTGTTTCTAATGCTACCAGAGCACCGTGAATGCCTGTAGTGGGAGGACAGCTAAACTGAGCGAGCTGCAAATCTAAAAGGCACCTGCAGCAAACAACTTGTAGGGCTATAAGAAAGTCCAGGGTTAGTGGCATTCAAACAAAATCCAAACACAAGTGAAGTTCACGCTGAAGCCCACTTGTCTTTCATCCATTGCCTTGTAGGGGCTGGACCAGCATATGTGGAGAGAACTCTGTTTCAGCTGGTCCTCAGACAGTCCTGCTGGGAGTGGTGTGGTAGCCTCCACCCCCATTCAGAATTTGGGCGTAGCACTTGATGGCTCTAGATGTTGTTCCTTTGGGATCTGAGCAGGCACCAGTCCAATCCCTCCTGCAGTGTTCACCAGAGATCTGAGGGCCTGAAACCTATTCAAGGTAGTGGGTATTCCCGAACCTCCCTGCCAAGAAAGTCATGGAGTGTAAGCTGCGGCAGTAGCTATTGTAGCGTTGTTTGGGTAGGGATGGTGGTTTTTTTTCTGAACATTTCTATTTCTCCTCTGACCACCTCCTTGTCTTGCCACTGTCCAATCATCCAGTTGGAGTGGTTGCTGAGGAATTATGGGTGCTGCCTGAACAGCTGATTGCTACTCAGGAAAGGGAACTGCAGTGTCTATAGGAGACTGTGTTGGTGGGGTGTTTGACTGCTGGGTGCCCTCACCATGGAGCCCACTGCTGTCAGCTTGTGGACAGGTGAGGAGGGCTGCTGCTGAGTTAGGTGTGAGTCAATCGTGGGGCACTCTGTTCACTATTACCTGGAAATAGGCAGGGTACCACATCACAAACGTCAGCCCCATGTTGGCAAGCTGTTTCCAGGTAGCTGTAATTGTTCTGCACTGTTGAGTTAACTCAGCAGAGAACTTCTCTGATACATGCTGCTGATAGGGCATCCAGGCACACAAGCTAGTTTGTTCATTCTCCAGCACAGAAACATAGAAACATGGCAGATAAGGACCACTTGGGCCCACCTAGTCTGCCCATTTTCCCAACCTACTGCAATATAGCAGATCCTACTTGATTAGTATCATGTCGTTGTGGTCCCTTGAAGCTGTTGTAATCATTAGTGAATCTGCACACTGTCTGTATTGATCATATCCTACTAACAGCCATGCCACACTACTTTTCTCTGTCCCCCGCCCTGTAAAACTATAAACTAGCCTGCTCGAGTAAATGATGTACAGTATGTAGTGAAGTACAGAATGGATTTTAAGTCTTTTTAAAAGGTAAACTGACCAGACTACCTTTGTTGAGGCCAAAGGGAGAGAGATTGTTAATTGATCAGGCCATAATTAGTTTGTCAGCAAAAGCTGGTGAGTGAAGGTGTCAGAACACACTGTGTGGCAGAAATCCAGTTCCCTCTCCTTGTAAATACTGCATGAGAGTTCTTGCACCTCTGACATCTTTGTTCATTGAATACTGTAGGAGAGTTCCACCATCTGGGGATAACAGTAGTTCCACAGATACAAATCTAGAGGTGAAAGTTCCCCTACCTAAGCATTTCCTATTTAACCAGTGTGTGTGTGTGTGGGGGCACACACCACCAACAGCACACCAGTCTGCAGACTTGCATAATGAAACATTATCACTCTGAATAAAACTGCACTTCCTTTCTGCCACAGACAGGAAGTACACTCACAAGACTACATTAACAGTGATCTTTGGAATTACAGTGTAAACTGCAATTTGTATGTTTTATACGTGACAACAAACAGAAATGCTATGGTGATGGTGCATACCAGCCTTAAATATGTACTGCCATATACTACCAATTATTTAATTCCATTTTTCCTTTCATGTCCTCTATAACATGTCCATGTCTTACAGGACACTCAATATTCCAGGGGCCATCACCTTGCTGAGTTTTGTACTCCACTTTTGCAGACAATCATGGGGGAGTTACAGTAGGCTGCACAGTGACAGAACCCACGTGAAGGAATCGGTGAACACCTACTGGAATAAAACCACCAAAACCCATTGACTTCAGCAAAACTGCTTACAGTTTAGGGGTTTCTAGCACTTATAGTATCTTTTGAGGAGAGTTAACCATGCGGATTAGAAGAGATTACACAGGGTAAGGCAGAGCCATAGAGAATAGCCCTTCCTTCATGGTTCCCAGCAGACCATGCCCTCCCCAATTTGCTTTATTAAATACCAATATATTCTGCTGTTCAAGATACTCAGACTGATCAGAAAGATGCTGAACTTTAATACAAATGGGTGCTAAGGATTGTAATTGAATCCTTTTGTCAGGACCTCTTCAAACCAGCCAACCACGTAATTGCTGATCTGAAAGACCTGCTAATAGCTTTGTGATATGGCAGGCACACTCCTGCAGATGAAGACACATGCTGCCTTTGAATAGTGAGGAATGCTTTTTTTTTTTTTAATCCCACCAGAGTATCCCCCTGTTGCCATCCATGATTAAATCAGTGGAAAAGGCAACAATCATGGAATCTGTGATCCCTGTGACCCCAGTGACAAAAGTACAGCCAGAAACATCAAATAAATGGAACAAATAGCACAAGAAATGTTGGAAGTAGGAACTACAAGCTGCACAAGAGAACCCACTGCCAGCTTCTATTTTCTAGCCTTCTGATTGGCCAAGAACTTTAAAGCCAAAAGATGCAGAATTTGACAGGAAGAGTTGGCAGAGATGGAGTGGTGACTGAGGATTCTGAAGCTGTGATAGTAGGTGAAGGATGCAAACACCCTAAAAGCCATCTCAGAGTTCAGACCAACAATAGTATGTTTGCTAGCCTTTGGCAAACAAACATAAAAAGGACTAGGAACTTGCATCACACATATGCATGAGTTAAATTAGACAGGAGCACAAAGGAACCCAGTTCCACCACCTCTTAAAAAATTGTATGACAGTTACACTACCTCTGTCAAATTTCTCCATGGACTACTGTGGGAGAGTTTCACCATCTCTAAATGACAGTTACATCACCTAACAATCTAGATGCGAGTGTTCCCCCGCCTAAACATTTCCAATGTAACCACTGCACATGTGTAGTAATTCCTGAAAGTGTACAGGAATGAGGCTAGCAAGGATGGTGTCTGGGTGCATGGAGTGAGTGAGAACTGTTTGCGTAGGTGCACCAGGAGCACTATTTGTATTAAAAAAAAATGGCAATCAGTTGCCACCTGCCCCAGCCACAGCCTGCAACTTGATATGCCCAAGTGGCTACATTTTGCTTAATTCAGTCCACCTCAAGCTCTACATTCACCGTTGTATCTTTCCCACCAAATTATCCTATTCTGAGTCCTATGGGAATTTAAAATAATCATATTACTAGCACACCCTCAACAGCCACATACTACCAATTTCCTGCCTCCTCCCTATTCTCTTTAAAAATTACCTTGTCATGATTTTAACAGTTTCCATCTCTCTGTCTTACCCATTTCTGTGGACTTTCTTATTCCATCTTTGATTGGAATTTTTTTCTCACTCATCCTCAGTTATTGTCTTAATTGGTCTGTCTCTGGACATTTTTTTTAATATTTTAATATCCTTTCTCACTCTCTTTGGTCTGTTTTATTTTACTCTCTATCTTTGTTATTTGTATCTTCATTTTTTTCACCTGTGTTAATTATTTCCTCAACATTTTACAATCTTTTGTATCTTCTATGCGTAGCTTTTTCACTGCCCTGCTTGTGTGCCACTCTCTCCCAATTCTATTATCTTTCCTGACTCAATTGCATTCTGCCTTTCCTCACCCACGTGTTCCACTTTTCCTCACCTGATCATTCTACCCTCCCTATCCTGATCCCATGCTACCTCCCTCACCTGATGTAAATGTCAATGCTACCCCACCCCAAATATGATCTTGGCCAGTACAATGTGCCACTATCATATTATAGTGGTACAATGTGCCACTATCATATCCCTTGTAGTCTAGTGGTTCTACCTCCCAGCCCTGGTATTTGTTGCCCCCTCACATTGGTACCTCCCTGGTGTCAACTGTCCAGTGACATCTCCCCCTCCCACCCAGTCAGGTGCTAGTGACATCAAATATACCAGTGCCTACTGTATGCATACTGGCACCCATCATTTGCATGTATACCTGGACAGCATTAGCGCTCACATGCTAACAGTTAAGTGCTGCGCTCACTGTGCCACTGAATATAACACTAAGTGTACTAACTACCTGCCCAGTGCATAAAAAGCAGCAAGTCGCCCTATCTGGTTGACTACCTGAGCTTGCTCTTCACAGTCACACTACTTTTAAATGTTTTTAATGTCAATCAAATTATATTGGTACTATATCACTAGCAGTTATTGTGGCTCTGACCAATGCTTGTTTAAGTAATAAGGCATGACAGGATGTATGTAGTTGTGTAATAATGCCACACATTGGGTGGGTAAAGCACAAAATAGTCATCAGCAATCATTAGGACTTTTTGATCACATTAAGGTGTCTGCAGTGTACAAGACATGGTTTCAGCAAGCAGTCAGTACCTTACCTTAAAGAATCAAAACAAAATCAAAAATAGAGAAAAAGGTAAAAAAACAAAAATTGTTGGTAATAATAATAATATTTTTATTTATATTGCGCCTTTCAAGTGTCAACGTGCCCTCCAATAAAATAAGATAAAATACAGAATACAGAAACAAAGATACAGAAGTAATATTATAAAAACACACAAAACAAATTAATGAACAGTAAAACCATATACCTTTTCCCACAAAAAGGATTTAAAAGCCTGTTTAAAACTCCCCACAGTCATAAACTCCCTAGTCCGATGGGGTAGAGAATTCCAAAGGGAAGGGGCCACAAACATAAATGCCTGGGCCCCAGCAGATTTTAACATCACCCTTGGAATCTCTAGCAACCCCTCATTGGCTGAGCAGAGCGATCTCACAGGGCGGTAAAGAATCAGGAGTTCTTTCAGGTAATCAGGGCCCAGATCATGCAGGGCTTTAAAAGTCAGTAATCCAACTTTGAAGGTGATCCACCACTGGACTGGCAGCCAGTGCAGTTCCCACTGCACCGGAGTAATATGGGAAGATCTAGGGGTACCCATCAATACTCGGGCTGTGGAATTCTACACTAGCTGCAAGTGGCAGATATCAACCCCCGGAAGCCCAAGGCAGAGCGAGTTGCAGTAGTCCAGGTGTGAGGTCACAAAAGCAAGGATCAAAGTTGGCAGATCACCGGACGGAATGAGGTGCTTGATTCTGGCGATCTTTCTTAGATGGTAAAAAGATGACTTTACCACCGCTGACACCTGGGATCGAAGAGTCAGCCCTGCATCTAATATCACCCCCAGATCTCGCACCCATTCAGAGACACGTAGCTCGACATCCCCAAAATACAATCCAGATGGGGTGCCAGCCATAGGACCCCCTATCCGGCGATCCGGATCCAATACCAATACCTCCGTCTTTCCAGAGTTCAACTTCAGCCGACTGGACCTCATTCAATCCTGGATTTCATTTAGGCAGCTGTTAAATACTGAGATAGCTCCTTCCTGGTCGGGTGCAAAAGACAGGTACAGCTGGGTATCATCTGCATAACAGTGAAACCTTAGCCCAAACCGTCTCACAATGTCTCCGAGGGGAAGCATGTACACTGCAAACAACATGGGGGACAATATAGAGCCCTGAGGAACCCCACAAAATAGGGAGATGGGATCAGAGGAAAAAAACCCTGACACTACCCTCTGAGTTCTTCTGGTGAGGTATGAAGTGAACCATCTGAGAACAATCCCAGAGAGCCCACAAATACATCTCAGGCGCTCAAGTAGGACCCCATGGTCAATGGTGTCAAATGCTGATGACAGATCTAATAGTACTAAGATGGACCGTTTTCTCTGGTCTCTCACCATCAGGAGATCATTGAGCACCCAAACCAGTGCAGTCTCAGTACTATGCCTCTTTCAAAAACCTGATTGGAGAGGTTTGTAGATGCTGTGGATGGTCAAATGGTTCTCCAACTGGGCTGCCACCACCTTCTCGATCACCTTCCCTACAAAGGGAAGGTTCAAGATGGGTCTGTAGTTGGCAAGACAGTCTGGGTCCAAAGATGCTTTCTTCAACAAGGGTGTCACCACTGCCTCTTTCAAGGAACAGGGATATTCACCCGAGTCAAGGGAACACCAGACTATCTGTGCTGGAACCAGTAGAATGGACTCCCCACACCCCAAAATTAGGGAAGTAGGGCCTGGATCTAAACTACAGCAGGTAGGATGCAGCCCTTGGACAATCCACATAACATCCATGATTTCCGGGCGGTCGAAGGTACTCCAGGAAAACGAAGGGGTGGTGACCCGATCCTGGCCACTAGCAACCTGCATAGATCATGTCAAACAGATCTCTGACCTAATCTCAGCCACCTTATCAGCAAAGAACTGAAAAATCTCATCACACTTTAATTATGAAAATGCTCTACGGAGCTGTAGACAGGTTGGGTTGCACAATCTGTCCACAGTTATGAATAGCTGAGTTGGTCGGTTCTGAGCAGCAGAAATTTCTCCAGACAGGAACTCTGCCTTCTTACGAGAGATTTATGACTGATAGAGTTGATAATGTTCTTACAGTCTAAGGTGGTCCGCATCCAGGCCAGATTTCCGCCAACAACATTCTAACCTGCATCCAAGTCGCTGCAACTCCCTCAAGCCCCCATCAAACCATGGGGCCCGAGGTCAAAGGGAGAGAGGACGCACACAAACTGGAGCAATAGAATCCAGGGCAGAGGTAATGGTGGTATTATAAGCCACAACCAACGCCACTGGATCATTGCAATGCACAGGAATTTGAGATAGGTCAAGAACCGCAGCAAGGCCATTGAAAGAAATATTCTGCAAAGGGCGGTACTTGACCATCTCCACAGGGATCGGCCTACAAGGTGGGGCACCAAACTAATTCTCACAGTGTAGTGATGTGACTAGCTGACTGGTTTCACCCCCACGTCAGAGGCCTCAATCCCCAGGAGGAAGACCAAGTCAAGAGAATGGCCACCTTTATGTGTAGCAGTGGTAACCACCTGTATTAGGCCCATTGAATCCATTAACTGGAGGAAGTGTTGTCCAAATTGTGAGAGTTTGTCATCGACCCATGCATTAAAGTCTCCCAGGACCATCAGACTGGGAGACTCAAAAGCCAAGTCGACTACGGAGTCTGCTACTTCCTTAAGGAATTGCTTCTCATCTCCTGGTGGATGGTAGATGAGAGCAATTCGATAGCCCACACCTGCTACAACAGCACATTCAAAGAGATGGTCTCCTCAACTGGAACACTAGTGAGAGCCAATTCGGTCTTAAAACAGACACCTTCCTTTGCTGTCCAACCTCGGGTGATGTATCACTATACCGGCTGGGATTGCGGCCTCCAATATTGGTCCCGCATTATTATCCAGCCAGGTCTCGGTGATGCAAGCCAGATCTGTCGAACCAACAAGATCTGAAATCACAGCAGTCTTGTTCCAGACAGATCTGGCATTGCACAACATCGCCCGGATTGGACAAAACTCCTGGGCTGCCCCGACTACCTGCCCATCACTAATGATGGTGCCCTTGTGTATGGGGACCAAACAAGATGGTCCACGCTCTAAGCTCCACTTCACCCCAGGGCGTCTCCTGGGCTTAATCACCCTAATGGAAGCGCTCCGCTCCACTCTCCTCCACTGTTCACCCCCCCACCCTCTCCCCCCCTCCTACGGGCAATGCCTAAAGCCCGACAGCATTGGTAGATGGAAAAAAACAGAAGGGGATTATAAAAAGGGCGGAGGGAGTGGAGAGCAGAGGCTGAGTAACGCACGACTGGGGGGGCAACAGGTAGACACATCTCATAAATTACAAATCCTCAGATTTCAATAAGGTGTACAGGCTAAATACAAGTCCATAAATAAAACCAAACTAAAAATAAACCAAAGATATCCACGGGCCCTAAGCACAAAGCATAGAGCCCACCCCTCAGCAAAATTATCAAAAACTTGCAGTTTCAGGAGCTAATCAAAGTACTTGCAAATAAATTAAATTAAATTGGCCCAACGGTCCTCTCACAACCCGGCCCACCTAATAAACAAAACTATAACAAAATTATAACAATATGGCACTGAAGACTCTCACTCCCCAGTGCCACACTGAAATCAAAATAATAAATAAGCAAATAAACAAAAAATGTTTATAGAAGTTATTCGAAAATTTCCCCTTAGAGAAGTCTCTCACAAATCTCTACAATGGGGAAGAGTTTGCAGATGAAAATTGAGCCTGCTCACTGCTCATATAACTTCATACAGAACACAAAATCAATGAAAAAGTAAGTACTTGCAGAACTGGTAGATCAAGCTGGCTGTAATCCAACCACCCACAGTCTAAAAAATAAATATCAGGATTCACTGTACCAAACCCACTGATATCCAGAAGATAGGCATATATCCTCAATTCTTCAATTTGGAGGTGTTGAAACCATCACTGGGCTGCAAAAGTTCTTTCAACGATACTAAGGGAATAGCCCCGTCAGGATAGTGACCCACCACTATGGCTCTGGGACCAGTTCGCCCCCCGATGGACTGCCCCAGAAGCCTAGAAAGGGGGAGTAATAGGCCAGGTTCTCCAACCGGCCCCACTCCCCACCCCTGTGTAGGACACCAACCTCCATGGCCCCTCACAAGCCCATCAGTCTACTCAAAATAAAGTCGAAATTCAATTGCCCAAAGTACATAAACTTCAAAGTTAGAAATCTCGCATCCAACCTCCAGAACAGGATCAGAAGAAACTTGAATGCTGGGGTATCCAAATCACTCTTTACTACTACAAAAATACCTCAATGAGCCACTAATGGACCCCCTCCAGACGCTCCCACCAGAAACCCCAATCCAGTCCTCTGGTGCACAATGGACAAAACAGCCGAATAATCCCCCAAAAGTTCCAAAGAAAGTAGGTAGTAATCCAGACAGATGGCAATCCCACAGGCACAGACAAGCAAATAACCAGACCATGATACTCCTCAAACCAAATCAATCCAGACAGGAGGCATTCACTCCTTAACTCCAAAAATAGTGCAGAAAGCAGTCAGTCACAGTCAGAAACAACTGACATGCGACCACCAGGAATGAGTAGACAAGCACCCAGACCACAGCTTTCCTTGGTCCGCTTAACCGGAGACTTCACCACTAGAACGGCCCGCTACACGAATTATCGGCCATGTCTACAGCTCACCCCAGACCCTCATACGCATACCGCGATTCGAAGCAGCAAACGCGGTAACCGTAAAAGTAAAAATAACACAGTAAAATAACAGATGCATTGTAAAATGAGACGATGTGGCGATATAGCGTGAAACAAGCTAAAAAACTAAAAAGCGAGCAAACAAATCACTGGACAAACGACTAGCCAGCACAGCTGGGAAAAAGTAATATGGTGGTTTTACTTAAGACCTTCAAAGAGCAGGATTTTCTGCTGTTTTCCTGTAATATATTTAAGCAATAAGGCACGACAGGGTGTGGTATATCATGGGATATCGTCATGCCTCGGGTGGTTGGGCACGAGGCCGCAGGCCGAGTGCGTCCAACCGTCCCGAGAAGTGATGATATCCCATGATATACCACACCCTGGAGTGCCTTATTGCTATTATGAACTGGATTAATTGATATTTTATGCCTTTAATGCAAAAAAATAAAGTTTTAAATATTTTAATACTGTTTTTATATGAGTGTAGGTAGACATTTAAAAAAAGTTCATGTATGTCATGTTTTGGCCAGTAGGTAGTGCTGTTGCAGGAGGATTTTGTTACAGGCTTAATTGTTGTGGTATTGATCCCCCGCCCGGAAGTTTAGTTTACTGACGTACGTTAATATTGTTTTTTTGTTGAGGAAGTGAAGATGAGTCGTGCCCTACTTCTGAAATCGAAGGTGAGGTCAAGCCTGAGGAAGCGGGTAGTAGGTTTTGCCGTTTATGTGAGGCAAGCGTGGCAGTGAGGTGAGCAGTGATTGGTGCTCACAGATGAAGCAGTTGCGGTAATGAAGGAGATTTTTTCTGTTTGTAGCGTCTGCTTTGGCGACCTGTATGTGGGGGCAATTGTGAGGATGTGTTTTTTTTTGTTTTTGCCTGTTAGTCGTAGTGGAGGTCTGACTTGCTTCGCTTGTGGGGAAGTGGAGAACATTGTGCTGGGAGTGAGCAGGCTGGTGGCCGGAGGTTTTCTGAAGCCATGATGATGTAGCCCGATATCATCACGGCTTCGAAACGCTTTCGGCCAATCAGCTTGCTCCATTTACGATCGCCGGTTCATAATACCACTTATAGCATGATAATTATTTGCATAGTGACATATCAGATTAGGTACTGTCACTCATCACATTGTGTAGCACTGTTAATACATGACAACATGCTGACACTGAAATGTTCACAATGAAAGAGAACATAGTGCTACACTTATTAAACTGTGCTTGAATTTTAGCGTTACTGATTCTGTAAACGAATTCTCAAAATATAACTAAAGGAAACCTGAAAATTGTGGCCAGAGCCTGCTCCTGTACAGGATTCCCACTAATAAGCTGTCAAAAATATGTATCGAGGCAGTTCCAGGTGAAATGCTGCTAAACTAAAAAGGTTGACAAAGTGGAGTCCAGGTTGTTACACTTAACTGTTCAAGCACATATTCACCTGCTATAGGTTCCCACTTCCCAGAGATGGAGAGCAGTCCGTCAGATGCTAGATCCAGCTCCGCCCTTTCGACCCACAGTGACCTGTGCTAGCTCCTGAACAAAGGTCGCCAGGGTGGCTCAAGGTGTGGTGACCAGTGCCTTAACTCTCAGCACCACCAGGCTGATGGCTGTAAGACTTAACTTTTAAAGCGCATATTCAAGGATCATTGTGGAATTCCATTTCAATTTTAAAGTGCAAACGGAGACTTTATCCATTTAATGGGAGACCCCTTTGGAGAAATAAGTGGGAAGAGGTGATAATTTTGACCATAAATTGCCCAAAACCCAGCAAACTCCATAGTACTTTGGTTCCAATAAGCCATCCCAAAAAACAATTATGAAAACATTTTGTGTGATATAAAGAAAAGAAAATGGAGAGGTGTTGCCACAGAGTACCTACAGTATATGCCTTGCTTCAGCTCCTTTGTTGGCTCAGGCAAAGGAGTCAGTTTTAAATGCACATCAGAACAGTCATATTGTCTTCTCCGGTTTTCATTCATAGGAACACAACTAAGCAAACATGGCCATCACACTGTCCTTAGACAAAGGAGTCTGTCTATTGAAATTTTGAGGGCACAATTCTATAGAAATGGAGTTCTCCAGCACTGTTACTGAATCAGCAAATGGAATCCTTTTATTTTTTTAAACCAATGTATCAGGACTCCATTTCCATTTTTTAAAGGTTCATAACCACTAAATTATCTATGCTACAGTGTTACCAGTGGTATCCTTGTTATCCATGGTCAAAGCATAATCAAGGCTCTGTTTTCCCAATTGTCCATTTTCTTCAAAAACATTATAACTCTGACCATTTTTACTCATTAAATTCTCTGTTCTTACACTAAGTGTCACAATCACCTGTAGAAAAATAAAACAAAAGAAACATGCTCCACTGAGAGTAGTAAGTTTATAATTTTAGAGTGAATCTAGCAGACCCCTTCCCTAGGCAACCATAGAAAACCTTTTAAGTGCTTTATAAATGCATTTATGCCCAAAAACACTACGGGCTTCTCTCACCAGCAGCATTCGGTCATAGCAGTAGTATTGCACCATGCATTACTCTGGATTTTCTTTTTTTTCCTCTCTCCTCTTTCCTATTCAGTGAACATCCAGAAAAGTGCCGGAAGCACCAAGAATGCCAAAAAAACAATGGTCGGCCAGCAGGACCATCCAACAAATAACAAACATTTTTGTAACACTTACTAAGCACTTTTAAGCTACAAAAAGCGCTCACCCAAAGACTACAAAGAAAAATAACTAAAGTTTCTTTCAAGGAAACTTGGCTTGCATGTTTTAGCAAGGACTCGGCAAGGAACAGAAGAACTGCTGCAGGGAGAAGAGCGGCACCTCGGCCATCTTGACGCTCGACCCTCTCCTACACACATCTGCAGCCACTAGGAAACAATATTTCATATCAAAGGACTGAGTTACAGTATAATACACTACACTGACATTTTACTGTGTGGCCATTTCAATATGAAATGGGTCTTAATAATCTAAGCTTCACTGTTGGCTAATTCTTACTATAGGTACATGGTACCTTCACCTCCTTTAGTATACCATGTCCTTTACTATACTTGGGGTATGATATTCTCCATTTTGCTTCCCCATTGCTATGAATCAGCTGAGGGCTATTAATGTTCTTATTGAAATGTGAGGCAGAGAGTACAATGCTGTAAAACAAAAAAAGTTGTCGGCCTGGTGGTGCTGAGGGCTGAGGTGCTGGTCGCCTTACCTCACGCTATGCCGTTGACCCATGTTCAGGAACGAGCATGGGCCACCAGGGGTCAGCAGGGATGGAGGAGGATCAAGTGTCCGATGCACTGCTCTCCTTCTCCGGGGAGGGAGGATCCTAGGGGTCGGTTCATGACTAGCTCCTAGCGGAGTTTGGGGCCTGGTGCACTGACACCTCAGATGGGAACAGAGAGGAGGCAGGTGCTTGGGGATAGGGCATATAGACGCATGCACACTGTCCCCTGAGGACTCATTGCACACCTCGTCTCAGGGGAATCACCAGAAAAAAGAGAAAAAAAGGTCTGGGCACAG
The DNA here is from genome assembly GCA_016271365.2 of Neoceratodus forsteri. Taxonomy (NCBI): domain Eukaryota; kingdom Metazoa; phylum Chordata; order Ceratodontiformes; family Ceratodontidae; genus Neoceratodus; species Neoceratodus forsteri. The sequence goes on along the minus strand of CM057449.1, from coordinate 236,395,941 downwards.
CAAGAGTGAAGCCACTCCCCGCAGGTGCCGCCCCCATGATTGGCAACCACCTCCAGCACCAGATTCATGCATTCAGCAGGGTTGAAGAGATCTCCATCACCCTACCATGGGGGGGGCATAGCTGTGGGGCAGCTGGTAAGGTGAGTTGCGAGCAGGGGACGGGGCTGGGGGAACTGGCATAGATGTATCGCCGCCCAACCAGTAGGAGCAAAAATAAATTAACTAAAAAAAAAAAAAATTAAAGTTAAGAATATTTATATACATTTCTGTAATCATACAGTTCAATACCTGCTCTTAAACCATCCAACCATGCTAAACCAAAGTTGATTTTATTGAATAACCGGAAATGTCATCACAAACAGACATTACATGGCATGTCATATGTTTCATGCCATGAACCATGCACACTGCAACACATTACCAAGGGGTAATACATAGAAACATAGAATATGATGGTAGATAAGTACTTCTTGTCCCACCTAGTCTGCCCATTTTCCCTACCTACTGCAAAACTGCACACCCTACTTGAGCTCCAGCTTTAACCCCCTTTCCTATCCATTAAGGTTCCCCCATCACCTTCACTGGGAGGCTGTTCCAGACATCCACCACTCTTTCTTTGAAGTACTTCTTTACTTTCCCCTGAGTTTATCCCCTCCAGCTTCATAGCATGACCCCTTGTTCTTGAGCTTCTTTTTTTTCGGAAAAATGCTTCCTTCTTGTACTGTACCTTATTTATACCTGTGAGGCATTTGAACGTTTCTATTATATTCCCACGTTCCCTCCTTTCCTCCAGGGTGTACATATTGAGGTTCTTCAGTCTTTCCTCATAGGGCTTGTGATGCAGATCCTACACCATTTTAGTTGCCCTCCACTGGGCTGCCTTAACCTTGTCTATGTCCTTCCTGAGATGTGGTCTCCAGAACTGGACACAGTATTCAAGGTGAGGTCTCACCAAAGATTAATACAGTGATATCACCACGTCCCTCTTTCTGCTGGTGGTATCCCTCCCTATGAACCCTAGTATCCCATTAGCTCTCCCCACTGCCTTGTCACACCGTTTTATTTATTTTTTTATTGAGTACAATCGGAATTACAATCCTTTGAGTCACAGACTCTTTTGCAAAGGCTCCACGTCAGGTACAGGGGGTGGAGGGTAGACAAACACAGTAAAAGACTAACATAGTCAGGTAATATTAAAAGTTACAGTACTGACAGAGCAGTCCAGGCTAGAAACTTATTTAGCAGGTGCAGTAGTTAGGCTAGAAACTTATTTAGCAGGTGTGGAAACTTGGTAGCAATCCTGGGGTCCCCTGCCAGAGATTTGTAGGATGCCAATTCATAGGGACTAGGGAGTCCCTGTGTCAGGAGGTGCGGGGATTTGGGGAGAAGTCGAAGGGTGGGTTGAGTTAGCCACAGTCATTTAGCACTCTCCTTTAGTTGGGGTTTTAGGGCCTGATTTGAATAGTGAGATGCTACGGGACTGGGAGAGAGGTGGGGGTAGTGAGTTAAGCCAGAGAGAAGCACGGTAGCAGAAAGATCTTTGCCCTAGTGCTGTTCTACGTAGGAGAACCAGAAAAGATGGGTGGGCTGTGAGTCTTGTATTGCGCCTGATGGGGGCTGGACTGATAATGGGGAGTAGGCCGACGGGGGCAAGCTGAAGGTGTATCTTTTTTGCGAGAATGCAGGTGTGGTATTTTAGTCTTTGTTGGAAGTTTAGCCAACCTGTCAGTGTATAAAGGTTGCAGGTATGGGTTAGTCTGTCACTGCCTGTAACTAGGCGGCAGGCTTTGTTCAGTGTAGTGTTTATACCGCTCAGCGTGGAGGGTTCCGCTGAGCGGTATATAACTATCCCATAGTCAACTAGGGAGAGGATGGAGGAGGTGACTGCAAGTTGCATGGCCTGTGCAGGTAGGCAGTTCTTGAGTCTGTAGAGGATGCCCACTCTAGTGTTGACAGCGGAGGAGAGAAGATGGGCATGATGATGGTATGATAGGGAGGTATCCAGAGTGATACCCAGGTATTTAAAGTTTGTAACGTGTTCCAGTTGGGTGCCTAGTGAGTTCTTAATTAGGAGTGGTGTCTGACTATGTGGGCTTTGGTGATGCGCAAAGATCATGGACTTAGTTTTGTTATAGTTGATGATCAGGCAGTGATCACTGAACCAGTTCTCTAGCTCCCGGAAAGAACCTTGAAGGTCCAGTTGGAGGGCGCTTGGCTGATAGTGTTTCCAGTACAGGACCGCGTCATCAGCATAGAGCAGTAGATGACCGCTGTATGCTTTAGGGAGAGAGAGTTTAAGAAGAGGGTGAAGAGCAGTGGGTCAAGTATAGACCCCTTCGGTACCCCTGAACAAACTGTTTTGGAGATGGAGATGGTAGTGTTTATCCTGACATGCTGTGATCGACCTGAGAGGTAATCCTTGAACAGGCAGCGGCCTCAGGGACCACATTTAGTTGAGGAAGGACACAGAGCAGAAGTTCGTGACTGACCGTGTCAAATGCCTTGGTCAGATCCACAAAGATTGCCCCTGCAATTGAGCCTTGGTCAAGGGCCTCATGAATGAACGTGGTGAGTTCAGTAAGTGCAGTGACGGTACTATGGCCAGTCCAGAAACCATGCTGTTCCTGTCTGAGAAGGTTGTGTTTAGTAAGATGTTCTGTTAGCTGGTCCGAAACTATTTTTTCCAGTGCTTTGGAGAGAGGAGGAAGAATGGAGATAGGTCTATAGTTGTTGGTGTTAGTGGGGTCACTGCTCTTCAGAATGGGAGTGATTATGGCTTTCTTCCAGGTTGAGGGAACTGGCCGAGGCTTAGCGAAAGATTGAGAATTTTGTAAGGTGAGGTAGTGTGACATTAAGGGTAAGCCTAATGAGTTTAAGATCTAGGGAGTCATTTATGGGTATTGGCAAGCTTTGGTAATATAGCGAAATGCCTCACTGCAGGGGATGACTCGAAGCCTGAAAGGAAGTGAGTTGACCTTACCCAGGGTTTTGGGGGAGGGGAGTGGTAGGGTGGGAGAAATTGGTAGGGAGGATATGGGAGAGATCAGAGAAGGCAGAGTTAAGGGCTTCTGCGATAGTGGCTGTATCTTGTGTGACATTCCCATTTAGATTGAGTTGGGTAGGGGTGGGGGAGCAGGATTTACCACTGAGAGCTTTTATGTTACTCCAGAATTTTTCGCCTCCTAGGAGGAAGTGTAAGTGTTTACAGGATTAGCCATTGCCAAGTGTAGTCACCATGTATATTTATTATGAGCCTCCTGTAAAGCTGTCTATCCTGGGTGCGCTGGGAGTCAATGGCTTTGTGCCAAAGGTTGTCCCTCTGTTGCATAAGGTTTAGGAGTGAGGGTGAGATCCAGGGGGTGGTTCTGGTTTTCACAACTTGCTTTGTGGGGGAGCAAATATATCACAGGCTTTGTTAAAGGTGGTTATAAAGTGGGCGAGGGCAGTGTCTACTGACTGCTTGGTGCATATGGGGAGCCAGTAACTATTGGATAGATAGTCTTTGAGGTTCTCTAGGCCTTCTCTTTTAAGCCTCCGCTGCCAAGAGATTTTTGGCAGGGCAGGGGGTAGTTTACCCAACCACCAGCAAGTAACTGGGGAGTGGTCACTGATAGAGTCAGGGAGCACAGTTTGGGAGAGGTTACGTGGCCTGTTGGTGAAAATGAGGTCTAAAAGGGTGGAGGTCCCAGTTCTAATGTCCCGCCTAGTCAGAGAGGTGACTAGTTGGGTAAGATCAAGTGCCATGGCAGTGTCTTTGTAGCTGGATGCGGCTGGGGATAGCCAGTCGATGTTGAATTCACCCATTAATATGATTGCACTAGTATTTGGTAGGTGGGAGATAGTGTGAATGATTGACTCAAACGCGAGCTTTTGGTTTTTCCGGGGGATATAGGCTGAGATGATGTGTAGCATTTTGGAACCCAGATTGAGTTTCACAGTTAGTGTCTGGGCTCCATATTGTGGGGCGGGGGTATGTACTTCTATGGCACTGAGTGAGCATTTAATGAAAATTGCGCAGCCACCGCCTCTCTTGCTGGTCCTATCTGCCCTAAAGAGGGCATAATTACTTAGGGAGACATCATCATTGGGGATTTTATCAGAGAGCCAGGTCTCAGAGAGGGCTAATATGTCTGGGACATGTTGGGCAATCCAGCCTTGCAGAGGGGTGAGCTTTTTGGGTAGGCTGCAAATATTAAGGGAGGTTAGCAGCAGTCTCCCCTGGGTTTTTTTGTAGAGGTCTTGGTGCTGGGAGGTCCTGGGTTGGGGTGGATATTGCCAGATAGTAGCAGAAGGAGGGTGTGCCGCAGGAGGGCCAGTCTGCATAGTTTGGGTGAATAAAACGCTGGGAAAGGTGGGGTGATGTGCTTTTTTTGTTGTAGGAGGGGATTGGGAGACCAGTGATAAAGCTGGGTGGAAGGGGGAAGGAAGTGAGGGGGACGACTTCCAGGTTCACGTGGTGGGTGGTGGGGGGCTGAGGTCTGAGGTGGGGGAGGGCAGAGGTACAATGCATACCCTGTGTGTGTGTACTTGTTAATGTGGGTGTGTGAGAATGAAAGTCTATGGTATCAATATGGCAAGAGTGGGAGAAGTTGGAGGGACTGGGCCAGTAGTTATCAGTGATAGCTGGAAGATTAGTGTGAAAGCTGTAGAGGTGTGGTATAGGAGCCACTGGGGGGGTTGTAGAGCAAGTAGTAAGATCCTGGAAGTAAGTAGTGTGGTTGTAAGTAGGTAATACATTGTGTGGGAATAAAGACAGAGGAGGGTTACAGCAGCCACTAGTGTTAGAATTGTATAACCTGCAGCAGGAAAAGTGGGCTGATAGATTATTTCGCCCAGGTCACCTGATAACCCCTGCCTATAAATTCAAAAGCCGAACAAGGGTGGTGGTGGGGAGCCAGAGTGCAGCGACGGCGGGGACGTTTCAGCACTGTGCATGAACACAGCTCTGCTACTGCTGCACCAAGTTCAGCCATCGTACCTGATTTGCGGTGGGGGGAAGGCATCCTGAGCCCTCTCGGACCCTCTTAGCAGCAGCGGTCAAGCCTGAGGAAAGGAAGCAGAAAACTGCTTTATTTATGTGGACAGGTAGGATTCTGAGGAGGGGCTGAGTGAAACACCAGAGGGGGAGGGGAGAAGAGCCTGTACTTTTTAATCACAGCGTATGCTCTAAGTAGGGTTGCCACCTGTCAGGTATTTTACCTGGTGATCAGGTTTTCAGGGTCCCTATCAGGTAATCCGGTTTTGCTCTGTGCTGGTCAGGTTTTTGAGCCATGTTTAGTGCTTACATACTTTTGAAACAGCTTTTGTCATTTAACTCAGTGTTTCAGCTACATGTCCAGGTTACAAACAAGTTCTGTTGTCAATATAGCCTTTAGTTTGTGAAAGCAGTCAACCTGGGAGATGTAAGGTATGGCCATTAACACCATTAGCACTTACTTACCTAATCTTTTCCAATGCATCTTAAAGTGTCATAGCAGCACAGCTGCCTCCACCTTTTGTAACAGTAACACAGCCATTTGTCTTCCACTTTCGTTTGCTGGTAAACATTTTCATTTCTAACAGAATTTTGGCATTTTTAAATGTTTTAAATTATTTTTTTCCTCAAGAAAAAAATATGGTCACTTCTTTGGCTTTGAAATAGTACTGTGGACATAAAGGAAATGGAGCCAGAAAGAGATATAAAGTACACATTATAGGAAACAATTTCTTTATTATGTATTATTATATACCATGTTGCTATTTACAGCATTTCCCTTGTCTACCCTTAAATCATATCTGTAAATGAGATTTATTTTATCGCTCTTATGTGTATCTGGTAAACCAATGTCAATAAATACATAAGTAAATAAATAACTAGGAAGAATCTAGGAAAGTAACTTTAACAGGTACAGTATATCTTAACATTTTTGTAGAACTGCTGCTTTAAGTGTTGCCTTTTATTGATATGACAAATGTCTTTCTAGGAGGAGCAATACATGATGAGTCATAAAAAGGGGTGGGGCTAGGGGCGGAGCTTGGGATCCGGTTTTTGCCTTATCCAAAGGTGGCAACCCTAGCTCTAAGTTTGCTTCTTCTTTACTTTTTTTTTTTTTTTTAAAAGCTGCAGCGTTTGCTATGTATTTGCGCCTTTAACAGCTGCCGAAATGCCGAAATGTGCTTGTACTGACAGTCGGAAAGCAGACGTTAGCTTACTAATACATATATACACAGCGTGGGTTTCAGGGCGGAGAGAGAAATATCTTGGGGGGGGGAAAAACAGTCTTCACTTGTGTGGGGAATTAAATAAAGCATTTAAAGGTAAAAAATAAAACATTTATAGGCACTACTGAACAAATACATTCACAGGTACTGCACTTTAAGATTTAAATAATGGCGCCAAGTCCGTTTCAGCACTGTGCATGAACACAGCTCTGCTACTGCTGCACCAAGTTCAGCCGTCGTACCTGATTTGCAGTTGGGGGGGGAAGGCGTCCTGAGCCCTCTCGGACCCTCTTAGCAGCAGCAGTCGAGCCTGATTTGGTGGTGGTGGTGGTGGTGGTGGGGGCGCCCTGAGCCCTCTCGGACCCTCTTAGCAGCAGTGGTCGAGCCTGATTTGCGGTGGGGGGGAGGGCGTCCTGAGCCCTCTCGGACCCTCTTAGCAGCAGCGGTCGAGGCTCTTTTTGGCAGCCTTTAGATCATTAGATATGATTAACCCCAGGTTTATTTCCTGTCTGGTGGTCATCAGTGTGACGCTCTGCCACCTGCTTATTGTTATATGTATATTTGTATTTTAAATAAATGTGTAGGTGTTTGTGATGGTCTGCTTGGCACACAAGTCAGCCAGTGTGTAAGATGCTTGACCTTTGACCCCAGAGGTGGCTAGGGAAGACTGATCAAAGGTTTCCTGTCCTGCCTTAACAGAGGGCTTTCTGCCATATACAAAGAGATAAGACGTTGTAAAATGTTATAATCCTGCAGGAAGACACCATTTGGTCACAGAACCTTGTTATCAGTCATAAACCTAAGAGCATGCTTGCAAAGCAGGAAACCAACAGAGAGATAAAGAAATGTTTGATCAAAGAGATTCATATTTAAAAAATTGCTAACTGTTGATTTCTACAGTAGAAATTACTTTTATTGCAGGATCTGACAGTGGCCCATGTCGTCTGTGACCTCACCAAGGGGGTGGGGAGATGGATTTTGAAATGGTCAAGCATCTGAGGGAAACATTGCTTTTTATTCTGGATTCCACAGGAGTGAGACCTTTGTCTCTGAACTCAAAGCAGGCACTTCAGGTAACATCTAGCTAAGCAAGAACTCTTAAGTATTTTGCAGGCGTCTTTTTTTTGTTCTGTAATTTCCCAATTATTTTATTGACTGTAAGTTATTCATGTATATGTTCTGTGTTTGATATTTTACCTATTTTACAATTTTCAGTAAACAACATTTTCCTTGAAATTCTGCCAGTGTTTTCTCAGTTTTCTTTTGCATGTGAATGTTGGACCATTGTTTAATTCTGACAGCTGTTAAGAGCTCAAAAAGGGTGTGTTACTGTCCGGCAAAAAGGTAAGAATATTCCCAGGTCTCATATTGAGTCATAAGGGTACCTTTTGGGAACCTAGCTGGGTGCCACTGGGCAAAAGATTATATTGCATTTCCCCAAAGAGAATATATATCTGAGCCTGTTAACTGGGTATGCTAGTATAAGGTTCACATTTGACCCCCAGGACTTGAGGCTGGTAGGTGATTCGGACCCAAGACAGACAGGATGGTTACACTGTTTGTCTCCTGTTAACACTATTGCACTTCGAGGTTGGCACTGTGGGAGCAGAGGGTCTGACCTGCGAATGCGTTGGTGACAATCAGTACTACTGATGACCACCAGACATGAGCTTAGTACTACTCCCCCCATCTTGTACTCTGCCCCAGGGTTTCTGTGCCCCAAGTGCATGATTTTGCACTTTTTTGGATTGAAACTTAATTGCCACACCTTTTTTTTTTTTTTCACAACCACTCTTTATTCTCCTCCTTGTGGAGTGGTCCCAGCGATTGCCCAGCTGCCTGCACCTGCACCCCCAGACCAGGTCTGGTGTGCGAATTATGCCCTTCCACATAGACCAGCTGGTAGGCAGGATTCCCCCCATGGGGACCTGTAACACAGACACCCGCTATTGTGGATGCTCTTCTCATGTCAGGGGACACAGGGCACAGCCATCAGCTGCCGTAATTGCCCTGATATTTTCCACCGATTTACTCCCCATAGGAGCCAGACGTGCAATGGCATCAGCTGTGCAGATGCCAGCTGCGCTCCTCCCCTTACTGTGCACACAACTGTAGGCCACCTAGCCTCTGCTAGATGCCACTGCAGCATGATGCAGTTCACCCACCCTTCCCAGAGGAAGGAGAGCAGCCATAGGATGCTCAACCCTTCCTCTCCCCTGCCAGCCCCCGGTGGCTCGTGTCCATTCCCAAGCCCTGGTCACTGATGTGGCATGAGGAGTGGCGTCCAGTGCCTCAACCCTCAGTGCCACTGGGCTGTCTAATTGCTACACTCTTGACCACTCAAGCTTTCTTACCTCTCTATTCATACCCTCACTTCCAGAGCATCTACTGTATTGCAGATCTTTGTGTAGTCTATAAAAAGGCATACCTTCCCTTCTAGCCCATCTGCAGTGTCACTAATAAAGATATTAAAGAGGACCAGTCCCAGTACTGATCCTTGTGACACCCTGCTGATCACCCTCCCTTCCTCTCAGTAAACTCCATTTACTACCAGCCTCTGTCTCCTATCCCCCAACCAATTCCTTACCCAGTTCACCATCTCTGGACCCACTGCCAGGCTGCCCAGCTTGTTTACAAGTCTCCTATGTGGAACAATGTAGAAGGCCTTACTGAAATCTAGGTAGACCACATCCACCACACCTCCCTGATTTAATTCCCTGGTCAGTCAAAGAAATCTTTCAGAATTGTTTGAGATGACCTCCCTGATGTGAATCCATGCTGCCTCGGATCCTGTAAGCCACTGGATTCAAGATATTCCACAATCCTTTCCTTCAGAAGTGATTTCATTTACTTCTCCAACACCTAAGTCAGGCTGACTGGCCTGTAATTGCCAGCCTCCTCCCTGCTATCAGTTTTGTGAAGGGGGACTATATCTGCCCTCCTCCAGACCTCAGAAACCACTCACATCTCCAGTGAGAGGCTGAACAGCTAGCACCTCTCAGAGCTCCATCAGTATCCTTGGATGTAGCCCATCTGGCCCCATTGCCTTGTCTACTTACAGATTTAAGAGTTCCTTTAGGACTCTCTCCTTTGTAATTGGACTAGGGTCTACCTTTCTTCCTGCGCTGCTCCTATCACTTATCTACAATTCCTCACTTTCTCCATCCTCTGTGAATACTGAACAAAAGTATTTATGCAGGATGACTACTTTCTCTTGGTCTCCCTCCACACACTCCACCCCCTTCCCTCCTCAGCCTTATAATCCCTCTCCTAAGCTTTCTTCTTTGTCATACATACCTGAAAAAGTCTGGTCCCCTTTCTTTACTGCCTTGGGCTATTTTCTCCTCCATTTGTGCCTTTGTGCTCCTGACTGCTTTCCCTCCTTCCCTCTGCTTCTCCTGATACACCTCCCTATTCTCTTCACTCTGTGTCTCCTTGTACTTCCTGAATCTAACTTTTTTGTCCTTACCTTCCTGGCCATCTCTTTTGATAACCATAGGACTTTTCCTCTTGCTTTTGTTTACTTGCCTGACACAGGTTTGTTGCCATTGCTATGACACCTTTTAGTTTTGCCCACTGTTCCTCCACTCCATTCAAGTCCTCCTCCCCACCAAGGCATCCTTGAGTCATTTCCCCGTCTTTGTGCAGTCAGCCCTCCTGAAGACCAGCACTCTTGCCTTTGTGTGGTTCTGCTATCCCTCATGTAAAGAGCCACTCCTCCTCCTTTTATTTGTATTTTTATTTGAACATATCGGAATTACTACCCTTTGAGGCAGAGACTCCTTTACAAAGGCTCTATGTCAGGAGAAAAGTAAACATGCATAGGCACAAATTACATTCAGGTCAACAGGGCATATTGAGATATGCTCAGTAAATAGCAAGGCATAATAGTAAAATATAAATAGAACAGAATATTATAATGACATCAATGAACCATGAAACAGGGAGTGAAGAGAAAACAAATTAAGCAGTAGGACCACATGTCCTGAAAATACAGAGCCAGGAGAAGAGTAATTTAAACAAAGGCAATCAAAGTGGGACTAGCAGGGGATGCCAGTCTTTTGTCATAGTGGATGGAGAGACCACAGGAGAGACGAGGGGGTGACCAGGGGCAATCACAGACTTCCTCCCCTTGGATGTGATCTTTAAGCAGGGATTTGAACTGGCCTAGTTTAGTTTCAGAGTACCGGGACTTGGGGAAAGAGTTCATGTAGCAGAGGCCCCTGTAGCGAAAGGTACATTGCCCCAGTGATGTCTTACAGAGGGGGACTAGGTATTGGGGTTTCTCTATGCTCCATGTGTGCATAGTGACCTTGGCAGGTAGTAGTTTGCTTCGAGGCTAGGAGGGGTAAGACCAGCAGTGATTTTTTTTGGCAAGGAGACAGGTCTGGAATTTCATCCGCCCATCGAGACTGAGACAATCAGTATGGGTATAGAGAGTGCAGGTGTGCATCAACTGTTCACAACCTAGGGCCAGGTGACAGGCTTTATTTAGGGATATCTTGCTTCTGTTTAGGGCTGTGTTGTCAGCTGCTCCATAGATCAGGATTCCATTGTCAATTAGGGACAGGATTGAAGAGGAGATTGCCAGATGTAGGGCATCGGGGAGAGACAGTGCTTATAGTGATGCAGGAGGCCAACGCGTGTGTTGACAGCCAAGCTAAGGAGGCAGACATGTTCATGGTAGGTTAGGGCAGAGTCCAGGGTGACTCCTAAGTATTTGAATGTGCCAATTTGTTCAAGGGGATCATGCTGTGAGTTAAATATCAACATAGGGTGGGGGGCTACTTTTAGTCTGGGTGTAGGCAAACATCAGTTTTTTTTTATTTTTTTAATTTTTATAGTTCAGTACTAGCTTTTCAATAGAGAACCAGCACTCAGCCTCAGAGAAAATTTTTTTGAAGGGTCTGTTGGAGAGTAAGGGGGTCTGGATGGCTGCTGTAAAGAACCGCATCAGCCGCATAAAGCAGTAGTTTTCCAGTGCAGGCTTTAGGGAGTGAGCTAAAGAATATACTGAATAGCAGGGGCCCCTTTCTTACCCACCCTGTCATTCCTGAACAGAGTATAGCCTGGTATGGCTATACCCCAGTCATGGTTCTCATTGCACCATGACTCAGTAATGGTGAAATTTCCAGGTCAGCCTCTGCTATAATTGCCACTAAGTCTGGGATTTTGTTTCCCAGACTTCGAGCATTTGCACACATGGCCTTGCATATTCTGCAACCACCCTTCTTGTCAGCCCCCCTTTTTTCCCTTGTCTCTACTTTCCTTTATCCCACTGCCTTCATTCCCATCCCTGCTTATTTCTGCTATTTTGTTTTTTTGTTGTTGTTCGATACTCTTGTGGATTTCCTTCCCTTAGGATTCTCTCTACTGGCTACTTCAGCTTGCAGTGGGGACAGTTTATGACTCCCTGGTTCCTTTCACCACTACCCTCGACTAGTTTAAATGGTTGCCAATGTAGCACTTAAACTGTTCACTGAGGACTGCGGTTCCCCTCCTGGATGGATGCAGGCTATCTCCTCTGTATAGGCCTTTATCCCTCCAGCTGGGACCCCAGTCCCCAATGAATAAGCAGTCCTCTACACACAATTCCTTTAACTTACGACTTGAAGCTCCTGGTATGGAGTACCCTGTCCTCCCTCTGCCGTAGATAGGCAGCACCTCAGAAAAGGCCACTGAGCATGCTACCTGCCTAAGCCCCCTCCCCAACTCCCTGAACTCCTTCTGCACTATCTTAGCCCTATCCCTAGCCAAGTCATTAGTTCCTAAGTGGACAATGACATCCCATTCTCCTTCCAGTCCTGTTGCCCTAGTGATCCTCAAGATCCACTTCTTATCCCTCTGAGCCATGACACGAGGTAGGCCCCTTTCACCACAATAACCACCCTCTCCTCCTCCTCCTCCCTTCCTGTCCCCATATCTACTCCCCTCTGGATGGAGTCCCCCACCAGGAGTTGCTTCCTCCTCCTCCTCTGGGGCCCTCTGCCAACCTCCTTGGGGTCTCCACTATGGAAGGCCTCCACATCCTCCCTGGTCACTTCTGTGGGTGCCTCCATGGGACAGTCCCACCCTGCCACAGTGGCGTAGGAATTTTGTAGTGGTGCCATCTGGGGGATGTGCCTCTGACCCACCACCCTCACATGCCTAGGTGCATTAATATGTGAGGAGATCCTCCACAGTCCTTCACCAAAGCATACACCAAGTGCTTGGCCTTGTGCACAGTCGTCAGATATGCTCTTGACCCTGACAGCACAGCCTTGCCTCTCTCTCCTCTCCTCCCACTTTATGCCCCTGATGATTGAGTCCCCCAGCAGAAGCACTCTAACCTCCCCCCTACCTTTGAGCCTAACCTCCTCCTCTGTCACACACACCCTCACTCCCACTACCCTTTAATTTTCACTGATGGCATCATAAATCAGATTGACAATGGTTGCTTCTACCCCCCTGGCCCAACTATCTCCCTTGTCTGACCGTTACCCTCTCAGCCCCCCTCACCACACCACTCTGGTTTGTCCCAGCAGTACTCCCATCAGCCCCTTCCCCATCTGTGCACTTGACCCTCTGCTCCAGACCCCACAACACCCTTTTACTCCCCATACCACCCACCTGGACTGCCCCAGCATCACTCCCATCTGCCCCTTCCCCATCAAGGCACTCGACCCTCACTCCCGGGCCCCCCTATCATCCCTTCCCTCCCCACACCCCTCACCTCAAAAAGGCCCCTCTGTTCACTGTGACCCATAATGCCCTCATCTCGCTTCTTGGACCAGTTCCCCTTCCCATGCCCATTGCTCCTCCTCTTACATTAATATTCTCACCTCCTGCCCCGTTGTCATCCATCGAACCCCCCCACTTCCACTCTGCCACCGCTCCCCCTTGTGCATTGCTCTCATCTTTTGCCTTAATATTAGTACCTCCCACCTCCAATTTTACCCCTGAACTCCCCTCCCTCCTTGCCCCCCACCAGCGTGCATTTCTTGATTGCCCCATCCTTCCTCTCACCCCAAAGTCTAACTTTACTCCTCTTCTACTGAGGCAATGCCCCTAGTTTGAGGCCCCATGCCTGACCATTGGTCAACAGAGTCCTCCCACCAGCACATGACTTATCACCATGAAGCACCTGAATAGCAGGCCTAGCTTGAGCTCTTCTTCTTACCCCCCCTGAACTGGTGCCCATTCCTCCAACCCCCCCGAGATTTCCCCCACCTGCTTGCCAGCCCATCATCACCATTTAGACTTGAACCCCCAGTTTCTCAATCCCCCCAACCGACCATTTCAGACCATGGTTCCACTCTGCCCTGCCACACCACCTAATTGTTTCAGCAGATCCCCACACCCGATGACTGTACCTTACTTGTCCCACCACACCAACTTCCCCCACATCTTAGCCAGTTTGCCTCTAAGTCTGCTTAATTCCATTTCCAGCTGCCTAAATTTAGTACAAATCGATCAACCCCTCAACCTCCATAAAGTTGCCATGAAAAATGCTGCTCCTCATCCACTACACCCCACTATTCTGCTAATTTTCTTGATTACCTCCCAATCCTCTCCCCTTCTCCCATGGCAAAAAGTCTTATCAGAAACTTAGTTAGGTCCCCTGGAAGAGCCACCTAACAATAGAGCCGCTAGGCTAGCTGCTTAACAGTAGAACCATAGTTTAAAGATTAGCCCCATACAGAGATTAGCTGCCCAGCTTTAACCAGAAATTTAAGATAAACACCTGCTTAGCAGCTGAAAGAATAGACCCACAATTTAAAGATACACACCCAGAAAGCAGCAAACCCACAGTTTAAAGATAGATTTGTACAAAAGCAGGTCCCCCGCTTGTAACAAGCCCCCAAGTTCACAGTCGCCTTCAAGTCCCTTAGTATACCCTTTTAAACACTCACACCATTGTACTTAGTTTAAGCATATCCCATTAAACAGCCTCTCCTTTGAGCTTTGCCCAAGTTTGCAGGAAATGATCAGCCCTTACATTTTGCCAAGTTCAGTGTATAGCTATTTTCCTCAAAGTCCAGAGATTGTACAGTTGCTGTTAGCCCAGTCTCCTTCCTTGGGCATTTAACAGACATTGGGGACAGGGCGGGTGGACAGGAGAAAAACTTCTGCTGGTGTGCAGATTCCTGCGGCTGGACCTGAGCTTAAATAGCCCAGATGCAACTTTGAAACTAGCACCCTTGCTGTTGATTGGCTCTGGAGGAGTTGCCGACCAACCCTACTTGTTTAGTGCAGCAACAGCCACCGGTCACTGGGTGGCTCTGACCATCAAGCTCCTTGTTCCCTGCTGTGACCGAAAGCCCCAGTCCCGCTGTGGCGGTGGGGCCGCTGCCCTCCAAAAAACTTCTGGCATTGTGCAGATCCCTGTGGCTGGGCTTGAGCTTAAGTAGTTCAGCTGCAACTTTGGAGCTGGTGCTCTTGCTGCTGATCAGCTCCAGAGAAGCCGTTGACTGACCCTGCTTGTTTAGTGCAGCAACAGCCACCGATCACCAGGTGACTCCAACCACTGAGCTCCTTGTTCGCCACTGTGGCCGAAAGTCCAGGTCCCACTGTGGCGGTAGGGCCACTGTCCTCCAAAAAACTTCTGGTGTCGTTCAGATAAGATAAGATAAATAATTTACTAAGCGCACATTTCCACAGACTTGGCGCTGTACAAACACTAAAATAAACACAATAAAATCAAAATTCTACAATAATTCCAACAAGATCCCTGCATCTGGGCTTGAGCTTAAATAGCCCAGTGGCAACTTCAAAGATGGTGCCCTTGCTCTTGACTGGCTCAGGAGGAGACTTTAAAACATATCAAATAATTACAGACCCTAATTCTAGATTTAGTATTATTCATGGTACCCTTGACCCCATCAAATTAATTTTAACTTCTTTTTATGGTTCAATTAAGGATGACCTACATCCATTTGTCAATTTTTCTTTACATATAGCATAATGGCCAGCTCTTCCATACATTTTAGCTGGTGACTGGAATGACATACTGGAGGGTAACAAACATAAATCAGGATCTTTTCTTAACAGTTTAAACCTTAGCTAGAGAGCTCTGCATAAACTGATTGATTCACATGTGGTGGCCTATCTATGGAGGACTCTTTATCCTCATTCAAAAGATTATACTGTCTTTTATATTCCTCATAATACACATTCAAGAATTAATTATTTTCTTATCAGTCATTCTTTATTGTCAGAGTTGGTTCATGCAGAGATATTAGTGAAAGTCATCTCAAATCACTCTTCAGTGCATATGCTAATAAAAATAGAATGTAATGTTTGTATAGACAAAACCTGGAGAATGAATGACAGTTTACTGAATGATGAACAGATAGTAACCCATCTTAAAAAATATTGTTCCCATTTTTTTCAAGAAAATGCAGGCTCAGTAGACAGACAAACAACTTTATGGCTAGCTTTTAAATTCACAATTAGGGCTGAGATTATTCGACTTGCTTCTAAGAGAAACAAAATAAATCTAAAAAACATATAGCCACTATAAGCTCTTTAGAGCATCAGCTTGTCGTAAGCTATGCTGATCACTTGCTACTCCAAATTACTGCTGTTTGTTAACAATATAGAAACACAGAAGTTGACAGCAGAAGGACACCGCTAGGTCTATCTAGTCTGCCCATTTGTTTTAGACCTATTTTGACACTCTAGTTGCCCTTTGTAGTCAGGGCTCCCTTGTGTCTATCCCACTGTAACCAATAGGTGGTGCTATTCTGAGGGTTACTACCCCTGCCTGCATAGTAGCCTGTAAGTTGAGGGGCCTGGGCTCTCGAAACGGGTGCCTCCACCTGGAGGACAGGGTTGTTAGCAATGTGACTTCCCTGGGTACAGACCTCCGGGACACCGATACCCCCCTCTTTACCCCTAGTTGCCTGGCTAAGCATACAGCTGTACCACACCAACATACTTTTGCAACACACAGTGAATCCCCCCCTTGTAACCACTTACCACCAGAGCTAGATCAGCTGGAATACCCTGGAGACGGCCTGGAAAACAAGACCTGTAACAAAGAAACAACGCTGATGCAGTACTTTTTATACAGAGGTACGCCACACCCAGTTTAACTGCAAAAAGATCCAGATCTGATTTATTGTGGGATGTGAACAAGGGAGGGGCAGCAATCTGGTGATTGATTTTAGTTCTGATTGATTCAGGCTATAAGGCACGCACTCAAAAATCCCTAGAACACAGTCACACACATTCTGGGTACCCAGTTGGAACTATAGGCTAGTCTGAAGCATTGCCCGGGGTAGGCCGGTGTTGCAGTTGGTTGGGGTCTGTGATGAAAAGAAACATGCATGCACTGTAACCCATAATCTAATCCGGAGCCGGATGGCTCAGACCACAAAAGCTTAACAATTAAATTACAGGACACACTGTGATCGTTAGCTGGGTTGCAGGGAGCTACTCTGGTTTTACTCACGCTACCCAAAATTGGATGTAGGTTGGATGAAATGGAGACCTCAAGATGAAGAGCTGGATGGCCAGGAGAAGCAGGGCCCACATGATGTGACATGGTGCTCGATCCTTTTCAGTGTTGTTTATCAGGGAGCCAAATCTGTGGGTGGGTCTCTCTTCAGATCTTCCTCTGCAGCGTGAGCAGGTGTCTGGGCTAGGATGGCAGGGCCCAGACTGGGAGAACAGTTCAGATGCAGTCTGGTTAGGTTGCTGGATGCAGCTTCCAGCCAGTGTGACACATTCAGCAAAGTGGGGAACCAAATCACAACCCACTGTCTGCATTCAGCACACTTATAGTAAAGGCAAATACCACAGTTTGGATGACAGTCCGGTTGAAATTCACAGTGTCCCTGTGCAAACCATATGCTCTGCGATCATGGTGAAAGTCTTGATAGGCCAATCGCACAAAAGCAAGTCTTTGGTCTCCTTCAGGTGAAATTAGTCATAATTCAGAATGAAGGTCACAAATTCAGATAAAGTCCGATGGTCTGATTAAATCTCTTCACTTTAGGAAGATGGTAGCAAGCAGGCCAGACATAGCCTTCCCGACGATTTTCCCTGCGCACTACACAGCAGCAGCTGCTTGAATTACTCGAGCTCCTCACCCTCAACTCATACTCCACTCTGACCTCTTCTGTAGGCAGCACCGGGGCTTCCTAATGATCCAAAAGATTTGGTTCATTGATCCATCTGTCTTGTCTGTCACAGCTTGAGCTCCCCCTCCAAGTCCATTTAGGCACCAAAGGGTGAAAACTACAATTCCTATAGAAATTTACTCCCACAAGACCCCTGGGGGCAGGCTCCATTTTAGGGCCCACAAAGGTACTGATTGGTGCAGATTGGCGATCCAGAACCAAGATGGTGGTACATAACAGAAATGTCCATGCTGCAAAAGAAGGCAGGTTAGACAAACTACATTGTTATTATTAAAACTGATAATCAGTAAACAATCACAGAGTCCAGTAGGGCTCCCTCTGCACAATTGGCAATGGCAGAATGAAGTGGCTGTCCTGCAGCCCAGGCAGGACTCTAGCCTAGAAACACTCAGCCCCCACCCAGATTTATTATAAACTATGAGATAGGCAGCTGAAAGAGACAGTCACGGAGGCTAACTGGGCGCTCACATGCAAACACTTTTAAACCTGCTAGGACACAGGACACCAGCTTGGCAGTGTGAATTTAGGCACACCTGGGGAAGACTCTGGGAACCCCCATTTGTAGGGGGGTTACACCCTTCCATGCCTGGAAAGAACTTGGCATCCGAGTTAAGTCTATGCCACTACGAAATTTCAGAAGCCACTTTACCATTAAGAATACACTACTTATGCGAAACACATAAACTATGACCATGGTTTTAGATGAAGAAAAATAAATCTGATGCATTAGTTAAACATAACTTATTACTTTACCATTACTTACTGAAGATAGTACATACAAACAATTACATATAATAATAATAAAACTTTATTTATTAAGCGCCTTTCGAGCACCAAGGCGCTGTACAAATGAATGATAAAATCAGAGAATACACATATAAAATCAATAATCTCAACAAACTCAGATCATAAAAGCCTTGCTCCACAAATGTGTCAAAGTCCCGTTTAAAGGACTCCACAGTCATGCATTCCCTAAGCCGGCGAGGCAGAGGAATTCAGGGCTTGGGCCACAAACACAAAAGCCCTGGCCACAGAAGACTTCAATGTAACCCTCGGAACCTCCAGCAACCCCTCGTCAGCTGAACGGAGCTGTCGTACAGGGCAGTAAGGAATCAGAAGCTCTTTCAAGAAGTCGGGGCAAAGTCCATGCAGGGCTTTGAAGGTCAAAAGACCTACTTTAAAGGTGATCCGCCACTGTATAGGCAGCCAGTGCAGATCACGCAGCACAGGGGTAATGTGTGTCCTTCTAGATACCCTGTCAACAACCTTGCACTAGCTGCAAGCGGTGGATATCAACCCCAGGAAGCCCCAGGTACAGGGAGTTGCATTAGTCAAGGTGTGAGGTCACAAAGGCATGTACCAACACAGGTAAATCACTGGACGGAACAAGGTGCTTCACCCTGGCAATGTTCCTAAGATGGTAAAATGCAGACTTAATGACTGCTGACACCTGATGACGAAGGGTCAGCCCGTCGTCAAGTATCACTCCCAGGTTAGCACCCTGTTCAGAGGTAAGGATCTGATCTCCCCACAGCAATAAGCCAGAGGGTTGGCCAGACCCCAACCCCTCTATCCCATGACCTGGGTCCACAACCATAACCTTGGTCTTACCGGCGTTCAACTTTAACCAGCTTGAATTCATCCAGTCATGGATTTCAGTGAGGCAGCTATTAAATACCAAGAAAGCACTAACCTGGTCGGGGGCAAAAGACAGGTAGAGCTAGGTATCAGCAGCATAACAGTGAAACCTCAGCCCATACCATCTTACAATGTCTCTGAGGGGCAGCATGTACACTGCAAACAAAATGGGGGAAAGCACTGAGCCCTGGGGGACACCACACTGCAGAAGAAAAGAGTCAGAGGAAAAAATTCCCTACACAACTCTCTGTGTTCTCCCAGATAGAAAAGATGAAAGCCATCTGAGCACTGTACTAGACAGTCCACAGATGGACCCCAAACACTCGAGCAAAACCCCATGGTCTACAGTGTCAAAGGCTGAAGAGAGATCAAGGAGAACCAAGATAGAGCAGTTTCTCTGATCTCTCGCCATCAAGAGATCATTGAGCACCCGAACCAGAGCAGTCTCGGTACTGTGTCTCTTACAAAAACCAGACTGGAGAGGTTCGTAGATACTATGGATGGTCAAATGGTCCTCCAGCTGGTTTGCCACTACCTTCTCAATAAGCTTCCCAATAAAGGGAAGGTTAGAGATAGGTCTGTAGTTGGCAAAAATATCTGGGTCCAGAGAAGCCTTCTTCAAAAGGGGAGTCACCACAGCTTCCTTTAGGGAGCTAGGAATCACACCCAATTCTAAGAAGCACCAGACTATTTGAGCTAGAAACGGGCCAACGATCTCAACACAACCCAAAATCAGGGAGGTTGGACCCGGATCTAAACTACAGCACATAGGGCGCATCCCCTGGATGATCCGCATAATATCCTCGAACATCGGCAGGTCAAAGGAACTCAAGGAGGCTGGGGGTTCCATGGCTAGACGCTGTTCAACAGCTTACCCCTTAGAGTGTGTCAGGCGGATCTCTGATCTGATGTCTGCAACCTTATTCGCAAAGAACTGAGCGATCTCATCACACTCCTTTTGTGAAAAAGCTCGACGGAGCTGGAGACAGGCTGGGTTACACAGCCTGTCCACAGTTCTGAAGAGCTGAGCTGGTCGATTCTGAGCAACAGCGATCTCCCTGGACAGGAATTCTGCCTTCTTATAGGAGATCTCTGATTAGTAGAGCCGGTAATGCTCCTTCAAACTAAGGCAGTTGACTTCTAGAGCAGACTTCCGCCAACAATGCTCTAACCATTGTCCCACTTGTCGCAACTCCCTCAAGGACCCATCAAACCATGGGGCCCGAGGGCGGAGAGAGAGGGGGGATGAACAGAGACAGGAGCGAATGAGTCAAGAGCCAAGGAAATGGCCTGATTATAAGCCAAGACCATGGACTCCAGACCCAAGCTGGCAACAGGAAACTTTGAGAGGTTCAATACCGCCATCAGGTCTTCAGGGCATACGTCCCGTAAAGGGCCGTATCGAACCATCTCCACAGGGGCAGAGCTACTAAGGAGCACAAAATTGAAGCCCATGTGGTGTAGTGATCAGACCAACTAACAGGTTCCACCACCAAATCAGAGGCCTCAATCCCCAGGAGAAAACCAAATCCAGAGGTGACCATGATTATGAGTAGCTGATGAAACAATCTGTGTAAGGCCAGTGATGTCATCAACTGGAGGAAGTGTTGACCAAAGGCTGAGAGTTCGTCGTCGACCCAGGCATTGAAATCACCCAGAACCATCAATCTGGGTGACTCCAATGCCATATCAGCGATGAAGTCTGCCACTTCCTGCAGGAATCGCCTCTTGTCTCCTGGTGGATGGTAGACGAGGGCTATCCTGCAACCCACACCAGCTACTACGGTACACTCAAAGGATTCAACTTCCTCAACTGGTACACCCGTGAGCCCCAACCTGGTTTTAAAACAGACCGCTACTCCCCTCCCCCGCGATCCAATCTTGGGCAGTGAATCACCGAGTACCCGGCTGGAATGGTCGCCTCCAAAATGGGGCCAGCATTTCCATCCAGCCAGGTCTCGGTGATGCAAGCCAGATCTGCTGTCTCAACCAAGTCAGAAATAACAGCAGACTTGTTTTTAATAGATCTGGCGTTGCACAACACCGCCCGAGTTGGACAAGGCTCTGAAGCCGTCCCGACTACTTGCCCACCCAAACAGGTGGTGCCCTTTTTATGGGGACTAGACATGGATCAGCACGTTCCAGGCTCCATTTCACCCCAGGGCATCTTCTGGACTTAACCAGCCCTATATGAAAGGTCCGTTCATTCACCCTACTGTGTCCATGTCCCCTGCCACACCCACCCCGAACCCTCCTACGTACAATACCAAACACCCTACAGCGCTGATAGGTGGAAAATGGGAGGGGAGGAGGGCAAAAAGGGTGAAGGGCGTGGAGATCGGAGGACGAATAATGCATGACCGGGGTGACTAAACAACACATACCATAAGCGGGAAACAAGCTCACTGCTAGACAGCTAAATAAAAAATCCTTATTACCTCTTAAATAAAATACCCACAATTACAATTAAACTAAAATCCACCCAATAACATAGTTCAAAAAAAACAAATAAACAAAACTAATAAAACTTCCCCACCCAATGAACCTTCTCACAATTCTAGGGAGGGGAAAAAAAGCAAAATTAAAGACTAAAATAATACAATCCAAAACTAATTTTCGTCCCAGAGGTTCTCTCACTACCAATAGGACAAAACATTCACACAAATACGAAAGATCTATATACAGTTGTTAATATTAAAGAATCCGGGTATATAGGGACAGTGAGGCCCTCTTACTGCACACACTGTCCTTCATATGGTGAAAAGCAGGATCCAATAAAAAGTCAGACTGCAGTTTTTAGGCACTCTCACTGCCAATGATAATAATATTATAAGATCCAAATATGTAAGGACAGTGAGGCCCTCTCACTACACACACTGTCCCTCATATGATGAAAACAGAATCCGATAAAAAGTCCGATGGCATTGCGATGATCCAGATCAAAATCAAAATCCAGATTATTGCAAATATACGTTCAAAAGATAACAGAATGCAATCTCAGTGCGAGTCCATGAGTGAAAAGGAAATATCTCACATGAAATAGGGGATATCCATAGAATAAGCTGCGAGGCACAGGAGGTTCCCCCCCCCCACACACACACCCAAACTGCCTAATCAGGCTCTATTATACTACTAAGACCCACAGCTTCAGATATCCCAAGGCCAGACTAATAAAGCTGACCCTGGAGTAGCTTAGAAGCCCCCCAATAACCCCCAACTCCTTAGAGGAAATGAGAGTAGCTCCTGCTTGGTCCCAGACAGCACAACCCAAAATGCCCAGGCAAGAAAAAGGGGGGGGGGGTGTAAAAACCACCCAAGATCAAAACCATTAATATGGCACTATTTCCCCAAGGAACATTAAGCACAGCTTAGAATAGAATTTAAAATCCCAGAGAAACAGAGGGCGTCGATCTACAAATTGGGTCCCATTGCTCACGATACATCTAATACACCGATAACTGTCCTTTCCAGCCCAAGTTCATGCAAGAATCACACCAACCAATCCAGTTCTTCAATAAATCACTGTAAAAAACCTTCACAGTATATCCAGCTGTAAGGGCCAAGCATCGAATAACAGCCAACAATCCCTGGGACCAAGGTCAACGAGTATTCAAATGAGCCGAAAGCTCCCCCACATTAAAAAGCATGCCAAAGGAGCAACAGCGAAAAGCAGTAGACAACTACAAAATCCTGATCCCAGCAAAAATTGCTCGATTCCCCCACAAAAGGGCGACAGGCGTCAGGTAGAGCTACTGTAGGCTGCAAAACTTACTTCCCCACACTTGTGGAAATGCCGGAACAGCAATCAGCAGCAGGCGATAAAACAGCCAAAAAGGGAATACGACTCCAGGCAAGAATTCCCTTCAACCACGAACACCAGGACGAGCAGAGCTTCGACGCAACTACCGAGGATCAAAACAAACTACCAGAGGCAGCGAAAAACCGCAAAACCAAGTGGCACGAAACTAAAACTAAAACACAAACAACAAACAATAAACTAAATAAAGCAAATTAAACTCATGACTAAATGAATAAAATAAATAAATCGTTTGAAACAATTAAAACAGAGCACGAGGTATAGAAGCTAGTCCAGCACGACCACCATCTTAGTACTTGGCAGCAATATATATGTTCCATCATTTAAATAATGATTATACTTACAATTCAGTTACTGTACTGTACTTATTCATGTGATAGTTTCCTGTACTGTAAACAATGTAGCTGGGGACCCAATCCTATTAGCTAATTTAGGGCTAAATGGAATCGGGGCACCATGTTCTGAGGGAAGGACCAACAGCTTAGAATTAGGAGACAAACTCAATTTAGGCAGTGAGCTCTTTGTGACATAAACCCCCTTATGAACAACATTTAAAGGCAAATCCACCAGTCTCCCTTGGGAGTCTTAACTAAGATGTACCACCGGTGTTACAGCCCACCCAGACTTCCTCAGCAGAATAGGTATAGGAGCTAGGAGGGTCAACTTTGGTGCCACTGTCCTTTTCAGCCATGAGGGGCTCCTCTGCACTGTAGGAAGTGTCCAGAGGGGATGTATGATCCCCTTTGTGTTTTTTTGATTTCATCTCCATAACTCTTGGCTTGTTATTACTGTCCAGAAAAGGCTAAGATTGCTCATCTGGAAGGGACCCCAAAACAACAGGACTCAGGGTGCTGAATTAGAACAGTCAATACTTTCATGAGCTTCTGCACATGCTGGTATGTCACCGGGGGGGGGGTTCCATCTCAACCAACTCCTCCTCAGGCAATTCAAACAACTCTGCTAAACACAAAGACTCTGTCGTTTCAGACACACTTTGCACCTCACTTTCGCGGGGACTGGTTCTAAAGAGAAAGACGGCACTTTGGGCAGTTCATGAAGCACAGCCTCCTCCCTGTAATTACACATGAGGTTCCCTTGGAATAACTGACTCAGTTCATAAGGAGAGAAGTAGGTAGCCTCATCTTCACTGCTGTCAAATTCAGAGTGAGCATCACTGTCGCAAGGGACTTGATGTGGGGAAGACTCAGTTTCTTGAATAACTTGGGAATGTTGACTTTGCCCCTTTCCGGCAGCTGCTCTGGTTTCCAGCCCAGAAGGGGCAGTGTCTGCTAGCTCAGCATCAGTAATTACTTGACCAATGGGAAGCACGTGGTTCTGATGAATGGTTTTAACAGTTTGGGATCATTCTCTGGGCACCCTTTGTAAATGGGTAATTCATCCAACTTACTGACCACCATGGGAGGAAGATGATGCCACCTGTCAGCAATCTTGTGTTTCCCATGCAGTCCTAGATTGAGCAATAACATTCAATCACCTGGTCATAACTCCTGAGCCTTTATGCGCTGATCATACCTTTTTTTGTTGGCTAAATTTCATTTGGCAGCCATGGTCTGGGCCAGTTGATATGCATGATTCAATTGATCTCTCAGTTTCTGCACATACTGTAGATAATTCTCAGCTCGGACCCCATCTGGGGAGACACCAAAACAGACATCCACTGGTAACCGGGCATGTCTTCCGAACATGAGACGGTAAGGGGAGAACCCAGTGGCATTGCTCTTTGTACAGTTGTAAGCATGCACCAAGGTACTAATCTGTTGACTCCATTTAGGTTGGTCTTTGGGATGAAGCATGCCCAACATATTCAAGAGGGTTCAATTTAAATGTTCAGGCTGTGGATCCCCCTGAGGGTGGTAGGGCATGGTTCTGGACTTTTGCACCCCCCATAGGGAAAGCATTTCCTTGATGTTCTACTTTCAAAATCCCTCCCTTGATCAGAGTGTATACATTGTGGGGCACCATAATGCACAAAGAACTTCTCTACCAGCACCTTAGCTACTGTGGAAGCCTTCTGGTCTTTTGTTGGAAATGCTTGTGTGTAATGAGTAAAATGATCAGTCACTACTAGCACACTGCTGATGTTCTTTTGATCTGGCTCTAAGCATAGAAAGTCTATACAAACTTACTCCATGTGAGCGCTGGTAGATATGTTGACTAAGGGGGTGGCTGTCTGTGGCAAAGCTTTTTGCTGGAGGCAGTGACTGCAGGTTTTGATATAATTTTCAACATCAGTCCCCATTTTTGGCCAATAGAAATGGGATTGTACTAAGTCAAGAGTCCGATCAATACCGAGATGCCCCATATGGTTGTGAAGGGACCTCAGTACCAATTGCTGGAAGGCCGTGGGTAGGACCAGTTGCTGTTTGTCTACCTGGCCACGATGATCCACTGTTTCTTTATATAACAACTGGTCTTGCATTCTCAATTAAGGGCCTTCTTTAAAGTAGTAATGCTGTTCTTAAGTCAGTGGAACGCAGTCTTGATACATCTTTCCCCGCATGAAGGGCGTTAAGTGCAGGCTGGATCATAGGGTCTCAGGATTGAGCCCACTGGATGCTGTCATTGTCAAATTGTGACAAAGCACTGATGTCAAGGGCAGAGAAATGGCAATAAGCAGCAGGCAGGCAGCTTTCAGGTGGCGCCAAACAGTCTACTAAACAGTCCACTGTTTCTGCAGACGGCTGCTCATCCTTGTCGAACTTTTAACATATCGCTTTGATAGCAGGCTTGGACAGCTTCACCCATTTGTCAGAGAGGGATGGCCTCCTTGAGAGGGCATCAGCATCAGTATGATTAAGTCCAGGCCGGTACTCCACTGCAGAGTCATAAGTGGACAGAGCAGAAAACCACCGGTGACTCGTGGCATCCAACTTCACTGAAGTCTGTACGTAAATTAATGGATTATTGTCTGTCTTTACCAGTATTTTGGCCCCATAAATGTATTAATGGAATTGATCAACTATAGCCCACTTGAGGGCAAGAAATTCCAGTTTGTGGACCAGGTCATTTTTCTTGGATGGAGTCAAGCTTCTGCTAGCAAATGCTACGGGCCTCAGTCCCTCATCATAGTTCTGGTACAACACAGCCCCCAGCCCCTTCAGACTAGCATCAGTGTAGAGAACATATGGTTTGGCCTGGTCGGCATAAGCAAGCACTGGGGCATGAGTGAGTTGATAGATAATCTCATAGAAGGCTGCCTCACACTCTTGGGTCCACCAGGCTCCAAACAGTTCTCCCGTCCTGAGCTACACCTTCTCTTCATCTTTGATGGATCCCTTTCTGTACCGGTGGTTGGTGGGAAGATACCCTGGGTAAGATTAAGAAGAGGGCAGATTACCTTGGAGTAATCTTTGATAAATCACCTGTAGTATCCACAGAAACCCAGAAACCATTGGAGTTCTTTGAGGTTGGTGGGCTGAGGCCAGGTGGTCAATGACTCTACTGGGATTGGTCTGTATCCCCTCTGCTGACACTATGTGCCCTACATACCTGACTGAGATTAGAAAGAATTGACACTTACTAATGGATAATTTCAAGCTGAATTCCTCCAGCCAATCAAGAACTTTGAATAGCCTGGATTCGTGTTCTTCTAATGTGTATCCAGACATGATGACATCATCCAAATACACCAGACACTCCAACAGATTCATGTCCCCCACTGCCCCCTCCATCAGTTGTTGGAAAGTGGCAGGCATGCACAAAATCCTCTGAGGCATCCTCAAGAATTCATAAAAACCCAAAGGGCAGATGAAGGCAGTCTTCTAACGGTCCTCCGGCCCCATCGGAATCTGATAGTATCCACTCTGTAAGTTGAGTACTGAGAACCATTTACTCCCATTCAGGCAATCCAGTGCATCCTGTATATGGGGCATGGTGTATTGATCAGGTACAGCCCATCTGTTCAAAGTTCGATAACTGACATACATCCAGACGAATCTGTTCTTATGCACCACCACAATAGGGGAAGTGTAGGGGCTCCGGGATTCTTGAATAATGTCTGCAGCTAGCATCTCCTGGAGGTGTCTTCAGATGTCATCTATATCAGCTGGTGCAAGGCGTCAAGAGTGCTCATGAAATGGCTGGTCGTCATGAAGCCTGATGGTATGCTCAGCGCCCTGTACACAGCCCACATCCCATTCTTTTAATGAAAATACTTGATCCCGCTGGGTAAGCTTCTGGCTGATTCAACTTTTCCATTGTACAGGCAGCAGGGACTCTCCAAAGTTGAATAGATCAGGAGTCACCGCTTCTGTTCCACCCCTTTGCTTCTTGCTGGGCAACACTGCGGTATCTGCACAGTGGACTGTGGCTAGCATGCACCCTTGGTTCACACAGAGCTCGATCAGACACATTCTGGATTTGGACCATGACCCTTCTAGCATAAGCATGGGCTCGGGTGGGTAATCTGCTTGGTTTGACCATCAGCCCCTCCATCAGTGTTCCATCGCCTGGAGCATCCAGCATTAATATCTTGTTTTTCACATCCCTTCGGAGGCGGACTTCCCCTTGGACAGTGTACTGGGTATTAGGTGGTAACAACAAAGATTCAGGGTCTTTCTTCCATGCTATCCCCACCGGCTCATCTCTGTCTATTTCCTGAGTCTGAGTTTGCAATTCATAGGCTCGCTGTACCAAAGCTGGAATCTGTAAGGCCCAGTCAGTCCACTGTCCTTGCTTCTTTTGGCATAACTTCCAAAGCCTTCCAAACATATGCGCACAGGTCCCAATGAGCAAGGGGACTCCATCGTACAACACCGTAGGGTGACACACTAGGGCCAGCATCTCTACTTATTCATCTACTCCAACCACAGTGGTAGGGAAGGACTACCAGACCCAGATATACCCCAGGTAAGGGTATGACTTAACACTCAACCCCAATGCATGCAGGCATTCCGAGGGTTGCAAGGGCACATTGGGCAAATGTTTGGTATACCAGTCCTTAAACACAATAGTCATTTGGGAGCCACTGTCAAGTATCGCCCTAGCTGAAACACCATTCACCATCACAGTAGTTTCTATGACGGACCTACTACTTTGGACCAATCTGGAGAGAGAGAGATGGTTGTCAGTCTTATGGCCATTTTTTAAGAATATGTCTTCTTAGTAGACCCAGTTAGAGTTCTTGCATTACCTCACCTGATCAGTGCCAATAATCGAGTAGTAACTTTTCTCAGATTCTCAGGCATATTACAATTGGGTTGGGTATGCCCATCCTCTCCGCAATAATAGCAAAAAACTGGTTCCTTAGAGTCTCTAGGGTGAGAGAACCCAGGTCTGGACTTTACTTGATTGGGCATATTTCAGATGCTCTCTTGGGCTCGAGACTCCCCCTCTCTACCCTCTGGGCGCCTCCAGGGATCAGTCACATAGGTGGCTCAAACAAGGTCCCCGACTAGTGCTCTCAACTCTCATACCTCTTCCATTAGGCCACTCTCAGTCTGGGTGTCAGAGGAAATGACACAGACCCCCACTCCAGCAGAAGGGACCTCACTTTTGAGATCCAAAGGCGGTATGTGGGGAGGTGCAGTCTTGGTCCCCTCATGAACTTGCTGATTAGTTCTCATGTCTTTCAGTTCTTGAATTAGCTGTCTCATCTGTTGCAGTTCAGACTCATCCTGCAGGTCACTGTCCCTCTCAAGAGTCTGGCTAGTGCTGGCAACCCCTGCATAGGGTTCCCACCCTTCATCATTCTCTGCTTCCAGAATCTCATTCATGAGGTAGCAGTACTCGGGGGGGTTGGGTTGGCCTTCCTGTCATGCAGTTTCAGCTTTAGCAACATCACACTGGAGTATCTGGCAGACTTCAGAACATGCACTAGTTGAACACGGTTTAATTCACTGGAAGTATACCCCCTTTTCTATGGGCCCACTGCAGAGCCCATTCAGTTTGAGTAATGAACACTGACAACTTTTCATTCTTCCACTGTTTAGCTGATTTAAACTTCCACATTAGGTCCTCTCCTGACTCAGTGCTGTCAAACACCCCCTTCAAGGTAGAAAGATATTCAGCAGCAGTGGCCCCTGGACTAGTGGAATGAAAGAACCGAATAGCCTCCAGTGCAGGGCACCTCAGGCTCTCCATGAGCCTTTTTCTTCCCTCCCTCAGAGCACTGCCACTCCTGGACCAAAGAGGTGGCATAGTCCATCCATGTCTCTAGGTCATCCTCCCCTACTGGGACTGTGCCCAAGAAGAGCCTAAGCCTACAATAAGAATCTAAGTGCACTGAGAGTATCACTATGGGTGAGCCCACCACCGGAGAAGCTATGGGGTGGCTGGATAGGCTAGAGGGGACTGCACAGGGGTGGTGTCTTCTGATAGGGCTAACATTTTCACCAACTGTTTAACTGATCGCCCTTCAGTGGCTAGCAGTCTGAGCAACCTATCCTTAAAAACCTCAACACGGGGAGAACCCCGGGGGCAGTCGGGTCACTATGCAAGTGAATGACCCGCCACCCCTTCTGAGAGCCCTCAGGGAAAAGGATGGGCGGTACCCTCTCAGGATCTATGGGGAGGCTACAGGACAGGAGGGCCACCATAGTTTGGTCAAACAAATCTGAGTCCCTCCCCTTCACTTCAACCTTCCCCAGACACTTTACTTTTTCAACTGTCTCAACAATAGTGGCGTTAGGAGTCCCCAAGGGGAAATCCATCAATAAAATGGCCTACTAGGGGTCTACCCCCTCAGCCTCACTCCACCACATCATACGGTGTACCACCAACTTGTGGGGAGTGATCTTAATCTTGGGCGTAACCAGTGATTCCATTTTCAGCATTAACTCTAAACAAGAACTGCAATAACTCCCCTTGACCACTAGAAGGCATAAATCCCAGCGGTACCTCCAAGATGTAACCCCTAGGTGGTACTACTCTGAGGGTTACTACCCCTGCCTGCACAGTAGTCTGCAGATTCAGGGGCATGGGCTCTTGAAACAGGTGCCTCCACTCTGAGGACAGGGTTCTTGGCAACGTGACTGCCCTGGGTACAGCCAGGACACCGATACCCCACTCTTTACTCCAGTGGCCTGGCTAAGCTTGCAGCTACCCCACACCCACACACTTTTGCAACAGACAGTGAATCCCCCTTGTAACCACTTACCACCAGAGCTAGATCAACTGGAACGCCCTGGAAAACAAGACCTGTAACAATGAAAGAACGCTGATGCAGTACTTTTTACACAGAGGTACACCACACCCAGTTTAACTGCAAAAAAGATCCAAATCTGATTTATTGGGGGATGTGAACCAGAGAGGGGCAACAATCTGGTGATTGATTTTAGTTCCGATTGATTCAGGCTATAAGGCCTGCATCAAAAGTCCCTAGAACACGGTCACACACACTCTGGGTACCCAGTTGGAACTACAGGCTAGTCTGAAGCATTGCCCGGGGTAGGCTGGCATTGCAGCTAGTTGGGGGCCTGTGATGGAAAGAAACATGCATACACTGTAACCCACAGTCTGTAATCCGGAGCCTGATGACTCCGTCCATAAAAGTTTAACAATTAAATCAAATGACACATTGCGATTTTTAGCTGGGTTGCAGGGGAGCTACCCTGGTTTTACTCATGCTACCCAAAATTGGATGCAGGATGGATGAAATGGAGACCTCAAGACAAAGAACTGGATGGCCAGGAGAAGCAGGGCCCATACGATGAGACATGGCGCTCGATCCTGTTCGGTGTTCTTGAACAGGGAGCTGAATCTTCATGTCGGTCTCTCATCAGATCTTTCTCTGCAGCATGAGCGGGAGTCTGGGCTAGGATGGTAGGACCCAGACTGGGAGAACAGTTTGGATGCAGTTCGGTTAGGTTACTGGACACAGTTTCCAGCCAGCGTGACACATTCAGCGAAGTGGGGAACCAAATCGCAACCCACTGTCCACATTCACACATTCAGCACACCTGAAGTAAAGGCAGACAAATACCACAGTTCAGATGACAGTCTGGTTGAAATTCACAGTGTCCCTGTGCAAACCATATGCTCTGTGGTTGTGATGAAAGTCCTGATAGGCCAATCACATAAAAGCAAGTCTTTGGTCCTCTTCAGGTTAAATTAGTCACAATTCGCGGAATGAAGGTCACAAATTTGGATAAAGTCCAATGGTTGGATTAAGTCTCCTCACTTTAGGAAGACGGTAGCAAGCAGGCCAGACACAGCCTTCCTGCCGATTTTCCCTGTGCACTACGCAGGAGCAGCTGCTCGAATTACTCGAGCTCCTCACTCTCTCAACTCTTACTTCACTCTGACCTCTGCTGTAGGCAGCACCGGGGCTTCCTAATGATCCAAAAGATTTGGTTCATTGATCCATCTGTCTGTCACAATTTGAGCTCCCCCTCCAGGTCCATTTAGGCAAAGGGTGAAAACTACAATTCCTACAGAAATGTACTCCCACAAGACCCCTGGGGCAGACTCCATTTTAGGGCCTTCAAAGGTACTGACTGGTGTAGATTGGCAATCCAGAACCAAGATGGTGGTACATAACAGAAATGTCCATGCTGCAAAAGAAGGCAGGTTAGACAAACTACATTATCGTTATTATTAAAACAGATAATCAGCAAACAATCACAGAGTCTAGTAGGGCTCCCTCTGCACAATTGGCGATGGCAGAATGAAGCGGCTGTACTGCAGCCCAGTCAGGACTCTAGCCTAGAAACACTCTGCCCCCACCCAGATTAATTGTAAACTATGAGATAGGCAGCTCTTAATGAGACAGGCATGGAAGCTAACTCGGTGCTCACATTCAAACACTTTTAAACCTGCTAGGACACAGGACACCAGCTTGGCAGTGGGCATTTAGGCACACTTGAGGAAGACTTTTGGGAACCCCTATTTGTAGGGGGGTTACACCATGCATTCTTGAATCCCTCACAGTGTTGACCCCCACAACCTCTTGGGGCAGGCTGTTCCACGAATCCACCACTCTTTATGTGAAGAAAAACTTCCTGGTGTTGGTAGAGAACCTCCCTCCTTGCAGCCTGAGGTCATGTCCCCTGGTCCTGGATCCCTTCTTGAAGTGAAAAAGTTCCTGTGCCTGTACCTTTTTAATGCCTTTTACGTACTTGAATGTTTCAATCATGTTCCCTCTCTCTCTTCTCTGATCCAGGGAGTACATATTGTATTCACTCCCTTAAGTTTTTCCTCGTAGGACATGTACTGCAGACCAGGATTCATTTTTGTTGCCTTTCCCTGTACTGTTTCCACCCAATCAATGTCCTTCCTTAGGTGAGGCCTCCAGAATTGGACTCTGTATGCCAGATGAGGACTGAGCAGCAATCTCTCTCCTCCTGCTCATGATTCCCCTCCCAATGCAGCCAAGCATTCTGTTGTTCTTCTCACACTGCTTACTAATCTTCAAGTCATCTGAGATTATGATTCCCAGATCTCGTTCCTGCTTTGAGGCCGCCAGTCTTTTGCCTCCTTGGTAGTACTCCTTCTTTGGATTTTTATTTCCTATGTGCATGACCTTGCACTTTCTGGCATTAAATCTCGCTGCCACACTCCAGACCATTCTTCTAGTTTCTTGAGGTCAGCTTCCATCTTGCTCACTCCTTCTGAGGTGTGCAACCTGTTACATATCTTGGGGTTATCTGCGAACAGACACACCTTCCCTTCCAATCCATCAGCGATGTTTGCAATAAAAACAATGAAGATCAGAGGCCCCAGCACTGAGCCCTAGGGCACCCCACTGGTCACCCTGCCTTCCGTCAATTGTGTTCTATTAACCTGTACCCCCTGGGTTCTGCCTTGTAACTAGTTTTGTACCCCTTCTGGACCAACCCCTATGTGGTCAAGCTTCTTTACCAGCTTTCTGTGTGGAACCGAGTTGAATGCCTTACTAAAGTCTAGGTAGACCACATCTACTGCCCCACCGTCGTCCACTGTTTTTGTAGTGTTGCCAAAAAACTTGAGCACATTTGTCTGGCATGACCTAGCTGCTGTGAAACCGTGCTGTTTAGGGTCTTGTTGGCCACTAGTTTCAAGGAATGCTATGATCCTCTGTTTGATTAGTGTCTCATTTATTTTCCCTACTATAGATGTGAGGCTCTGCAGTATGTAATTACTAACCTCTTCGCAACTGCCTAATTTGTGAAGTGGACCCACTATTGCCTTTTTCCAGTTTTCGGGTACCACACCACTCTTCAAGGATTTCATGAATAGAAATGTCAGAGGGACTGTTAATTCTGCCCCCAGTTCCTTATGGATTCTGAGGTGCATCTCATCTGGTCCCATGGCTTTGTCTACTTTTAGTTTATTCAGCATCTCTTGTACTTCAGCTTCTGTAAAGGGACTCGTGACTATCCTGGTCCTGGGGTGTTATGTTTTTTTCAGGGCTGGGCCATCCCCTGGATCCTCATTGGTAAATATTGAACAGAAGTATTTGTATTAAAGTCCAAATCAAAATATATTTCTACTGGTGAAAGAGTGGGTAAGTTACTAGCGTTGTGCATCAAACAGCAAGAAGCTTTGCACTCTGTAAAGCATCTTTGTAATAAATATGTGAAACAGGTGATAACTCACCCTAAGGATATAGTGGAAGAATTTTGTACATTTTATCAGTCCTTATATTAACTCAGCAGAAATAATTCAATATTTAGAGCATTGTTCCTTACCCCAATAAAATTTGTGTGAACAAGAAAGTTTTAGAAATGTAACAGTGATGCTGGATGAACTCCACTCTGACCAGAGAATATTCTTTCTTTATTTTCACAATACACACTTTATGGGGAACATTTCATGGTAAACCCACTTGCTCAACCTCTCGTGTTTTACCTGAATAAATCATATAATCACAATTATTATTATGCATTTCATTTCTCTTTCATTTCATAAACAAACACTGATAAATAGGTCCATTCCCCACTTCTGTTTTCTTCCAACCATCCACATTCTAATAATTCATTTTCCATTAATTCTTGTACTACCTTACAAATATAAGCATTCATGTTTAACCATTTTTTTAACAAATACCATATTAATTGCATTTATGAGCTATCCGCTGTATTTCTGGGTGCATCCAATTACAATATTTCCTACTCTATCTATATAAGGTTAACAATAATTTTTCTCACCTCTTTGGCGATTCTCTATATCTCTTCTGTATGGACTCATCATTTTTATATGTCATGCCACTGTTCCTTTTCTGTACAAAAGTTATATGTCAGGCTTAAAAAACAAATTCCATATAAACTTGTCCATATTTTCACATTCTCAGGTTTCTATCCATATACTAAATCTTCTCACCTAACCTATAGTGGTATCTATCTCTTCCACCTTAAATGCAAGCTCATTTGTACACCTTAGTCTTTTATTTGTGTGAAAAATGTTCAAAAATAAGAACTAATCTCTAATGAGTATGTCAAAAATAAAAGAATACTGAGGGGTCTAAGGGTCTTAATTGAACCTAATTTGGGATTTATGACTATAGAAAACAGACTGACAGTGGAGACAATATGGTACCAACATCATACAGTTCGACTAGACAGAGACAAGAGGAACAAGGGCCTTTTTTAGATGAAGAGGCCCAGGCTCAAGGACAGCACATGAGGAGGGACAGCACGGATTCACAAGAACAGAGATACAATCTCAGGAACAGAGAGTGGCAGAGGGAACCCCAGTCCCAATACAGAGATACCTATGTGGGACCAAGAGAAGGGGTGGTGGCGTAGGCACAAGAGGAGGGAGAAGAAGAGGTGGGGGCTACAGGGGATGACAAAGGAGGAACAGGTAATTTTCAATCTTAGTGGCAGGGAGAGTACAGAAATGGAGACTCAGGTACTTAAAAAGGGCTTGTCATTTTCACCCTCAAAAATTTTGATGCTTTTCAGTTAGAAATAGAGCTGCAGAAATTTTACCGAAAGATACATTTGGTAGACTAGTTTGGGAACAAACCGGAGGAACTGAACAACAGAAAACAATGATTCAAACAGGCACTGGGAGTCAAATCTACTTTTAACTCACCTAGGGGTTTGAATACAGTAGAGAGCTATATTCAAGTAGTAGAACAAGAAATCAAGAAAATGTGTAGGGAGCATGATAATAGACCAAAAAGGAACAATCTGATTAAAAGGGAAAGGGAGATCTTAATGGAATTGGAGAGAGAGAGAAGTATAATTATCAAACCTGCAGACGGGGGGGGGGGGGATTGTATTGTGGAAAATGAGGAATGCAGAAAGGAACAAATGAGTCAATTAGGAGACCCTAGCAGTTATCAATCGATAGAAACAGACCCAACAGATGAAATTAGAATGGAAATTAGAGAATTAACCCATATAGGATGGATAGCAGAAGAAGAGGCAGGCATGTTGGTTAACACAAACTCCAGAACTCCCCTGTTTTATGTACTGCCAAAGATTCACAAGGACCCACTCAGACCACCTGGATGCCAGATTGTTTCAGGACTGAATTCCATACTGGAACCTTTATCCAAATATGTGAACTATCATACACAGTCAATTCCTCTTGTGTGCCATTCGGATGTGTGCACATTGCGCTTATGTGCACAAAATTACACTGTCCCAATTCATTGCCTATGCAGTTTCCTATAAAAAATTGGTTTTGTGCACAGATTTTTTTGATGTGTGCACACATTTCAGGCTGAAATCTTGTAGTTCAGCAGCACTTAAGAGGTAATTGTTAGCAAATTGCCAAACTAATTTAGCATGTACTCACTCGGATTTGCATGCCCTTCAGTAAGTCATTGTAAACAGGTGTTAAACATCAGCTTAATCACCTGCTTAATCACCCGATTATTCCTGTTCTGTCTTAGCTTCAATTAAATTCAGTCAGCGATCCATTCAGGAGCAGATGTCACAATGGATAAACTTACATGAACGGTTCTCACTCTGGAGTAGAAAGTGCAGCTGCTTGATAAGACGCTTGTCCCCGGGGTTACAAGAAAGGAGCTAGCTTTGGAGTTTTCTGTCAACATGTCTTGTGTGGGCCAAATTTAAAAAAAAGAGAAGCAATATTGTTGGAGAGGAGTGCTGGGGATAACAAAAACAGGAAAAGAAAGCGAGAAGACAAAGATGTCCGTGTGGAAGACGCCCTATTATGGTGGTCTACTGCCACCCGTGACCATGGAGTGCCATTGTCTGGTCAGATACTGCAGGAAAAGACAAAAAGCCTTGCCATGAACATGGGCATAGAATTTGAGCCCTCGGCTGGATGGCTATCTCGCTGGAAGGAGTGCAAGAACATTGGTTATAAACAAGTCCATGGTGAAAAGGTGGAGAGTGATGCTGAAACATTGGAGAGGTGGCTAAGGGAGGTGCTACCAACAATAACTTCAGATTTTGCCCCACAAGATGTTTTTAATGCTGATGAAACAGCACTGTTCTTTAGAGTGACACCGGATGGAACACTATCATTTAAAAAGGAGATGATTTATGGCCACAAAAAAGCAATGGAGAGATCAGTGATGGTTTGTGCTAACAGCACAGGAACAGAAAAACTCCCATTACTGGTTATTGGCAAATCCAAAAAGCCACTGTGTTTTAAAGGTGTAAATGTAGAGGCATTACCAGTCCTATACACTGCAAACACTAATGCCTGGATGACCACAATGATTTTTCATGACCGGCTTAAGGACATTGATAAAAAAATGAGGAGACAGTGAAGGAAAATTGTGGTCATCATTGACAATTGCCCTGCTCACAAGCCCATCATGCTCCATAACACCCAGCTTGTCTTTCTACCCCCTTATTGCACTGTCCTTATTCAGCCAATGGACACAGGGGTCATAAACTGTCTTAAGCAGCATTACCAAAAAAAAATTGTCAACAAAATTCTGCTGGGGCTGGATTCACAAGATGAATTTGAGTTTAATGCTGTGGCCAAAACAGTCAATATTCTCAATGCCATACATCTTTTACATGCAGCCTGGGGCGATGTCACAGGGGAGACAATTCAGAACCATTTAAAAAAGCCGGCATTAGTGCACAGTCAGACCTCCTCGATGATGACTTTCTCTTAGAGCATGTCGCCCCCACCCCCAGAATGCTGCCCTCACAGTTCGATGCTTTGATTGCTCTGGACATCGACGAACCAGCCAGAGGTGAACTGACAGACAGACAAACATTTGTGCTTCGGTACTAGGGGACAGCGGTATCCAAACCGAAGAAGATGATGACCCTGAGGTTGAGGTGCCTACCACTGCTGAAGTCTGGCATATGTTAACAAAGATTCGGCACTACGTTGACCGTAGAGAGCAGATGGAATTTGGGTGGTTTTACTCTTTCAAAAAAATACTAGAGACACTCAGCAATTGCCACACTAAGCAGGCAAGCATTACTGATTTTTATAAAAGTGACTCCAGTTATGTGACCTAGCACTTGCACTTTTTGAACGTTTTTGCATTTTACTGCTTTTATTAGTTTTAATACAGTATTTATATTATTGTGTGTGTAGTTTCAAATTAAACATACTGTTAGTAACATCTTTCTGTTTAAAGTGCTGTTATTCACTGCACCACCTTATTAACCACAATTTCCAGATCGCACACAGACAGTCCCGAATTCTGAGATCAGTTTGTAAGTCATTTTCGGCTGTGTGCATATTCAGATGTGTGCACAAAATTAGAAGTTCCCAGGCATGTGCACACATCCAGAATAGACTGTACAACCAGAGGTTGAGAAAATGGAAACATTTATTTATTTAACAGACTTTAGGATTACAACCTTTGAGTCAGGGACTCGTTTACAAAGACTGCATCAGAAAAAACAAATACAAACACTTAATACATATAGACATAGAATGACAGCTAAAGGTTACTGTTTTTTCAGTTATACAATATTGCAGAATCAAGATCAGCTATACATTGCATTGAACATGTTACTGAGAGCTGTATTTTACAGTTTTCAAGAGAACAATAAGTTTGCTGATAGAGGGAGTAACAGGTTTGATAGTTACAGCGAAGTAGAGAATTAGACAGATATCTTGTGAGTGCAGCCAAATGAGGCATTGTTAATAGGTAATGTTTGGTACCCTATTGGTAGGAGATACATACATAAAAGATACAGGACATGTGATTCAGATGATAGGAGAAATCAATAATAACCACTGGGATTGGGACATTATTCTAGTCACTTTCGATATAAAGGACATACACCAGCATACAACATGATGAGGGCCTGGAAGCATTAATGGGGACATTAAATGGGAGAGAGGATAAACACCCACCAAGTGAATTTTTGAAACAACTAGCAGAGATTGTTTTGGGAAAAAAATATTTCACATTTGAGGAGGAATTTTATTTTCAAGTGAGAGGGACCATGATAGGGACCACACTGGTTCCATAAAATGTGAATATTTATATATGGAAGTTTGAGAAAATACATATCCTAGATAACACTAGTAATCCCTTTATTCAAAATATTTTATTTTGGATACATTTTATTGATGACATCTTGGTCATGTGGAGAGGAACTAGAGAAGCTTTAGGAAGATTTGAGAGATATCTAAATAGTAGAAGTGAAAGCTTATCTTTCACAGTGACAGCAGACAATACAAAAATTCCCTTTTTGGATTTGGAGATATATAAAACAGATATGGGTATAGCTACAACACTTTATAGGAAACTGACTGATAGGTACACCACCTCACATTATACAAGTTTTCATGACCCCAATTTGAAAAAGAGCATTCTGAAGGCCCAAATCATGAGAGCCAAATGAAAGTGCAGTGAGAAGACTGAATATCAAAGGGTTGCGAGGGATATGGCTGACAGATTTGTAGCAAGAGGGCATACAAGACCCCTAAGTTAGCTAAGCACAAGAAGAATTGGATATATGCAGAGAGAACATTTACTTTCAGGCAGTACTAAACATAATATAAGTGACAATAGTTTTTTCTATGAACTACAAAATAAAAAAATATTATGAATAAATGGCACATTATACAGGCAGAAGACAATGAAAACAGGAGATTTAGGGAACCTTCCCTAATAGCATTAAAGAAAAACAAGACATTGAAAGATAGATTAGTACATACAGCACATAAAATAAAGGTTAGACAACAGAGACAATTATTATTGGGACCTTTGAAAAATGGAAGTTTCCAGTGTGGTCGCTATTCCCAGCATGGGAACACAAGAAGTAAAACATTTTTTGAGCGTCCTTTTACCTGCATGAAATATTACATCAAGCAACATATAACATGTGTTACAGATCATGTGGTCTACATCATCCTTTGCCCATGTGACAGGATCTAGTGGGGAAGACAACCAGAGACTTAAGGACAAAGATAAGTGAACACAAGAGTAAAATACGGACATGTGATGAAGGATCATCAGTAGCGAGACATTTTATTTCAGCAGTACATTCAGTCTTGAGCCTCAGGTTCTGGAGTCTAGAACATGTAAGTGAACCACAATGAAATGATAGAAAATGGGATAATGTCCTATGCAAGAGGGAAGTTTACTGGATCTTTGTTTTGGACAGTATGAATAATAGGTTTGGTCAGAATGAAGAATGCGACTGGCATCTTTACCAGTAGGACATTGAAAAGACTCAGAGAAATCAAGATATATTTCTGAGACACACATCAAAACATGTATATTGTGAATGAGAAATACTGTTTTGTATATACTGTATTTATGATTGTTTACTACATGTAATAGGGATATTAGATGGATGCTACAGAGATTAATAGGAATACAAATCCCCCCGCCCAACCATGTTTAGTTTTGTGGCTTTTTATAGAAGAAGAATGATGCATAAATCTTAATATATTAAAATATGGATTCATCTTCAGAACATACTACATAGACAAAAATGATGCAAACTTTATCCTCAGAGTCCATGCAGTGTTCCTCCCCCAAGCCTTTCCTTCCCCTGTTTTCATACACAGATCTACAGAGTACTAATATGATAAAATATTACAGATAAATGTAAAAGATGAAATGCTAATTGTTTTATTAGTAAAACTATTATGGTCATACAGCCCTGGGTGGGGGGGGGGACTGCTATTGCTATCTCACACACCGCCATAGTGCTGATGATCTCCACCA
Organism: Neoceratodus forsteri; assembly: GCA_016271365.2. Classification (NCBI taxonomy): domain Eukaryota; kingdom Metazoa; phylum Chordata; order Ceratodontiformes; family Ceratodontidae; genus Neoceratodus; species Neoceratodus forsteri. The sequence continues at coordinate 236,356,136 of CM057449.1, read as the reverse complement.
CCACATCAACACACAATGCTATAGGGATGGTTTGCCTAGTGTGGTTTCTTTGCTTAGATAGCCCATGTGGAAAGTGGAGACAGTGTGGTGATGTCACTCATGAAGTCTGGTTCCCCCCCAATCACCAGGCAGTATTTAAACTGCATAGGAGTGAGCTATGGTGGCTCTACATACTGAGAAGCCACTACATAGCCACGCATGAGAGTAAAACTCCTAAAGTAAGTGGATTTACTTGCAAACTTTAAATAAGGAGCAGTAAGGCTTAATACAGCAAAGATAATTATATTTCATTGAATGTATTGATTTATACTTCTAGACAAATGCTGTTTAAGCAAATGGAGAAGAGGGAGGCTTTAAAGAACCAACTCATAAATAGGTGAGAGACTGCAAAGAAAAAAAAAACTTAAGTATATAAATAATAACAGTGGTGGAAAAAAGAAGTTTGAGAATTGTATTACAGTTTACAGTCTAGGGCTAAACGAAGTTTTTTCTCAGTGAGCACTTCAGTAGAAAGTAAATTGTCACAAATGGATTTGATTTACTGGAAAACAGCATGCTTGTTAAAGGATTTAGGAGTGAAAATCGTTTAAGTGATCAGTACTTATTTTTGAACATTTTTCTAACAGATAAAAGATGAAGGTGTACAAATGAGCTTGAATTTATGGTGGAAGAGATAAATACCACTACAGGACAGGTGAGAAGATTTAATATTTGGATAGGAACTTGACAATATGAAAATATGGACAAGTTTATAAGGAATTTGCTTTCTAAGCTTCACATATATTTTTTATATATGAAAAAGAACAGGGGCATGATAAATAAAAAATGTTGTGTCCATACGGAAGAGATATAAAGAATCACCAAAGAGGTGAGAAAAATGATTGTTAACCTTATATAGGTAGAGTAGGAAATACTGTAATTAGATGCACTGAGAAATACAGCTGATAGCTCATGAATGCAAGTGATATGGTATTTGTTAAAAAAATAGTTAAACATGAATGATTATATTTTAAGGTAGTACAAGAGTTAATGGAAAATGAATATTGTTAGAATGTGGATAGTTGGAAGAAAACAGATGTGGGGAATGAACTTAGTTATCAGTGTTTGTTTATGAAATGAAAGAAAAATGAAATACATAATAGTAATTGTGATTTATTCAGGTAAAACACGAGGAGCTAAGGAAGTGGGTTCACCACAAAATGTTCCCCATGAAGTGTGTATTGTGAAAATAAAGAAAGAATATTTGTAGAAGCAACTGTTGTCAGGTTGAAGTTCATCCAGCATCATTGTTACATTTGAGAATTGTTGGTCTTTTTGAATGACCCAAATTTAGAAACTTTGTACCTCCAACAGAGGAAGGGCAACCTGAACCTTTACTTACAAAACAGGAAAGTTTAGTACAACTCTTAAAACTGCTTGAATTTCAAGAGGCCTTACAGCAGATGGACAGTGATAAAGCCCCTGGCCCAGACGTTTTTTCTGTTTGATTTTATTAGGCCTTTTCTCAGGAGTTATTACCTCAGTTATTGAAGTTATATGAGGAGGCATATGTTGAAGGAGATTTTGATGCATCTTTGCAAGAGGCTTTTATAAGATCTCAGTGCTGGCCAAACCAGGTAAAGACTGTACAATAGTATTACATTATCAGCCTATCGCTTTATTAAATACAGATTTAAAATACTAGCTCAAACTTTAGCAAACAGGCTTGAAAATGTTTGACCAGTTCTGATTAGTCCAGAACAAGTTGGATTTTTGGCCCGCAGACATTCAGTGGGTCATTTGCAAAAACCTCAGCATATTATTTCCATGTCCAGGGATGCCAGCTTCCTAGCAGTGCTGGCTTTCCTGGGCACAGAAAAAGCTTTTGACAGAGTTTCATGGAAATATTTGTTTATAGTATTAAGAAAATCTGGTTTTCCAAATGAGTTTATCCACTGGATAAAATTATTATATTCTCATCCCACAGCCCATGTGAAATGTAATAGAATTTTATCATCCCCTTTTTCTTTATTAAATGGTACCCATCAGGGCTGTCTCCTTTTGCCTTTTTTATTTAATTTGTATCTTGAACCCCTTATAAGACATATCAATTCTCATCCTTCCATTCATGGTATATCATTAGGTTGCAACCAATATAAATTATCAGTTTATGCAGATGATATTCTCCTTCATCTAAACAAACCCAATACTTCTTTGAAAACAAGTTTTGCTGAAATAAAAAAAAATGGTGCTATTTCCCTTTATAAACATAATATGGATAAAACTCAAATATTGCCTTTGAACCATTACACTAAAAGATCCAGTTTAGAAGGTCTGGAATTTGTGTAGGTAGCCAACGAGTTGATATACTTGGGTATTAAAATTTCTACCTCCCCCATTAAACTTGCACAAAGTAACTTTTTCAAACCTTCACGCTCAATCAAGGCTGACTAGGAAAGATGGCATAATTTACCCTCATCTGTAAGGGAAAAAAATAATATAATAAAAATGAATATTCTACTGAAAATACTCTATCCTATGATTATGCTATCAGTCAAGCTTGTTATGAGTTGGTTTCAGAATCTTCATAGGTTACTTTCGCACTTTACTTGGCGTGGTCACAAGCCACGGCTCTGTTATCTTCACTTGATCTCTCAGAGGGCCAAAGGCTGACTTAGTGCCCCTGATGTTCATGCGTATTATCATGCAACACAAGCAGCTAAATGTTTCAGGCAGTTTTTATACAATAAGCAGCAATTAGTTTAGACTTATATTCCACTTTGGATTACAATAGAGCAGGAGTTATGCAAAATACACAATATTTCTTTAAGAGCTTTGCTATAACTTAATTTCAAAATTGTTTCTGTAAGCTTTGAAAGATACTCCCATTGGTATTTCTTTATCAATATTCGGTCAGTTTAAAAAACACACAAAGAATATTTTCATTAATTCTTGGGAACAACCTATCTGGTTAAACCCGAAATTTAAATTCAGAATAATACACTTTTAAATTCTGAATGGTTAAAAAAAGGTATTGAAATTTCCTTTCAGTTTGTACAAGATTATAAATGGTTTCGTTTCTTAACTTTCAAGCAATAATATAATTTAAGCAATAAAGATTACTTATTTCCAATTTTGATATTTGATCAAATCGAGGTTAGGATCCCTAAGCATCCACCATATCATTCTGATAGCATTCTGTCCGTGTTTGGGAAATTGAACATGGAATGATATGCAATTTCTAAAATTTATAAAAGGATTCAACAAGAATGGGAATATAAACTGGGATCTCCCCCTAATTATTTGCCAAAGACCTTAGGATGGTCATCAAATGAGGCACAATGGCAAAGACTATGGCAGAATATATATTGATACATTCCATTTGATGGTTATAGATAAACTCAATTTTTAAAATAATACATGCTATTTATTGTACACCTCAGAAATTGTATAAATGGGGAATTTTAGACTCTTATCTATGTACTAGATATAATTCTGAAGAAGGATCACTTTTACATATATTATGGGACTGCCCAAAAGTTAAATTATTTTGGTTGAGCACCAAAGATAGTGTAGATCTCAACTCTGGACTCAATGATGCTTTCAGTGCCCCAAACTGTATATTAGTGTTGGACATACAGGGCTTTAAAGTAACCACCATTATTATTTTAGCTTAAAGAGAAACTAACATGTAGGATTAAATTTATCAATATTGTTATCAATGGAAATCTGCTGTACATAAGTATGGGTTGGACCTGAAAAGGGACCTATGGTCCAGTGTCCTTACCCAGTTAACAAAGAATAAAATGAAATAAGCTATTGACTGAACCCATAACACTTTTAGGGCCAGAATTATAACCAATTCAGTTGCCCCTCCCTTTATAGCTGCAGGCATCCATTTTCTAAATCACATGCACTGGAAATGACATCACATCAGAGGAAAATGCATATAGCTGATACATTTTTCAATTTTCAGTTCGCCTCCTGGGTCTGTGTGGTGGCTGCTTGTGTTTGTCTGTGTCTGTAGCTTAGTGTTTGTGGGTTTTACATGGTTTTCTGCTTGGAGTAACTACACCATTCTTGCTCAGTACGTCTGTGAAAGTCTCCTGGACTGGATTTCTGCAAAACAATGTCACCAGGTATCTGCATTTTTATTTTAAAATCAACTTTTTGGAAACTATCCCAAGCAAAACATAAGTGAAGCAACTAAATCTGACAAACTCAGTGACTCTGGGTCCTGCTTGAATCCAAATTTTCATCTGACCTGCTCCATGATCTGTATGTGGGCTTTTCAGCAACCTCTTTGAATAACAAAGAAGCATACAGACAAAAGGATTTCACATCTTGCATATGTATAGGCACAGTTAATCACCTTCAGGAATTTTAACACATTCTGTGACTCTGGACCTCAGCTATTGATCATTTCTTTTGGCTTTTGACTTAACCACCAGGTATCGCTCAATTGTCAAACTGCTATTTTTTTAGCCTTTAACAGTGCCCACTCTCAGCCAAACTGTGTGTCCTTCCTGAAACCAAATCACGTCTGCTTTAAACCTGCATTCCACATTGCTACTAGTGGTGGTGATAGTGCTGAACTGTCCCATTTCTCCTGAGGTCACCTCCTCTCAATCTACCTGCCAGCCAACACCACCTTCTGCCCTGCATTATGCACTGGGTATGACCACGGGGATCCAACACAATGATACCATGGCCCACTGCACCCCTATCTGGCACACTGGTTGCCTTCTGAAGTTACAAGCATTCAGCCTTCCGAGGAACCTACAAGTATTAGCAGTTCTCTGCAACAAGGCTGAACAAGACCGATACCATGGCATCAAGGTGCACCGACGCCTAACAAACAAGCAAGCTTTCAAAATACTTAAAACCTCTGTCCTGAGAATTCTTTTTATGCTACTTCTGCTCTCTGGAAATGTACACCCCAACCCAGGACCAGTTGGGCTGACTGTACACCCCCAGAATAGGAGGGTGGGGTCCCTCACATTGGCGTCAATGTCTTTAGCCTCCTCAGTAAACTTGATAACCTCCAAATCTGGATTCAGCAACACAATCCTGACATCCTCTCTGTTGTTGAAACTTGGCTAAACCCTAAGATCCCTGACACTGCGGTCACAGTTTCCGGATACTCTATCTTCAGGCAGGACAGGATTTCAAAACGGGGTGGTGGCTGTGCCATCTACCTGAGAGATACCCTCATGGGACATGTCATCCCATTTTCTAACCTGGGATCCTCATCTCAGGTCCTCACCATCAAAATTCTCCTAGGGGCCCATAATAAAAATCTTACTATAGCCTCTGTATACATACCCCCAAAGGAAAAGTCCAGTGGTTTCAACAGCATCATGGAATTCCTCATGGGACTACACCATAATTTGGAGACCATAATTCTGGGTGATTTTAACATAAACTGGCTTTCACCTGAGGCCTGCACCTACAAGGATGCTGTCATGGCACAACACCTCACACAGCTTGTCCTCACCCCTCCCAGGTGCAACTATAGGATGGGGACCTACACTCTACTTGATTGGATACTGTCAAACTGCCCTGAAAGAATCTCTAAGGTGCCCGTACTCTCTCATACTTTAAGTGTCCATTCACCTGTTATCTGCTCTTGGGCTAACAAATTCACCAAGCACCCTCCTAAAATAATACACACCAGGGTACTCAAGCAGGGGCAGCTTCAGCTGCTAAAATCACATCTAAGCAGGCTGGACTGGTCAATAATTGACGCATTCAATGATACAAAGTCTTGGAACTGTTCATCAACGACCTGTGATATCCATGCACCACTTAAAAAGATGAAGGTTAAAGGCAGGTCTAACCCATGGATAAACTCTGAACTTGTAGCATGGCTCAAACAAAGGGACCACCTCTGGCACTGTGCTTGAGCCACATCAGCGCAAGGGGACATTCAAAAATACAAATTTTCAAGAAATGCCTGTACCCGAGCTATACGGAAGGCTAAAAGCAAATATTTTAGGGAGGCACTCTCCAGCTCCTGGGGTGATGGGAAAAAAATTTGGAATAACATGAAGGACCTCACAGGCAAGGATACTAAGGCACCACCCACCATGTTCAACATTGATGGAACACCTACGCTAGATCTAGGTATAATCTCCAATACGTTCAATAATGCGTTTTCCAACCTTGGCAGTGTCCTTCCTCCTGATTTTTTAAATGCCCCCACCACCAATTCCCCCTTTGACACTGTGTCTCAAGTACACACAGCTCTGCAACTCTTTTTCAAAGAGATCCCAGTGCACTTAGCCAGAACCTATATATGCAAGGCCATCCACAAAACTGGCTACAGTGGTGACTCACTCGACCTGAAGTTGCTTGTACTAGTTCTAGATGAAGTCCTTGAACCCCTGACAAAGATCTTCAACCTTTCCCTAAGATTGGGTCAATTTCCATCACTCTGGAAACAGGTGACTATCACACCTGTACACAAAAGTGGAGACAAGTCATTGCACACCAACTACAGGCCCATCTCCATCCTCCCCCTTATCTAAAGCTCTAGAACGAATAGTCTCAGACCTGCTTGTCGAGTTCCTGGACAAATATGAAATCCAGTGCCCAGAACAGCATGGCTTCCAAAAAGGGCATAGTACCACCACTGCACTGTTGGAATTTACTGGATTCATCCATGACACCCTCGATTAAGGAATCGGGGCAGTATTCATTGACCTGACAAAGGCCTTTGATACTGTTAACCACCCACTCCTACTCAGGCAACTGACCACTCTCAGGCTCTCAAAAGATGCAATGCCGTGGTTTGCTAGCTACCTCGGGGGAAGGGTCCAAAGTATTAGGATTGCTGGCATCACCTCTGATGAAAAACCAGTCTTCTCAGGTGTCCTGCAGGGGTCTATACTGTGGCCATTACTCTTTTCTCTCTTCCTGAACAGTCTCCCGAGCATCTGCCAACAGAGAATATTACTCTATGTGGATGATGCAGTACTGTTTACTAGCAACCAAGACTCTAAACAACTTGAGAGTCAGTTGCAGTGTGATTTCAGGCATGTTGAAGAGTGGTTTAGCTCGCAAAAACTCATCCTGAACTACAGCAAAACTAAGGTCATGACATTCTGCAACGCACGGAGCAAGTATAAACCTCTGTCCCTCACCATCAAGAACCATGTGGGGACTTCACTTGAACATGTGCCTGAGTTTAAATATCTCGGCATCACCTTGGACAGTTCCCTTTCTTACATGCGGCACTTTGGCAACATAGCTAAGGCTGCCAACATACAGATCAGCCTGATCCACAAGCACAAACACTGCATGACCACTGATGCCCTTAGACTGGCCATCTACAGCTCCGTCACCTCCATCATCAACTACGGTCTAGTCATCTATGGATCTGCTTCCCCTACTGCCCTCCGGAGGATATCAGTGACACTCAACAAGGCCTGTAGGCTTCTAATGGGTGCCGCTCACCTAACACACACCTGTGACCTGTACACCTAGACCAGATGGCTACCACTCCTTAGTAGAATACAATACCAAACCTGCTTGATAACCAAAAAGTTCTCCTCTTGCTCATGCCATCAGGAGTAGCAAAGCTGCTTACTGCCAACAGCAGTACTCAGCTTACACGCAGTGCTCTATACCAGACCTTCCAGGTCCCCAGATGCTGGACCACAATGGGTCAGAGGTCATTCACGCATAGGGCTCCTCAGTGGTACAATACCCTTAACAAAGAAACACTTACAACTGCGATGCTTGGTTCCTTTAAAAGGCAACTCCGACTATTCCTTGCCTCTACCGCTCAATGTGACTGCCTCTCCTGAGTATCTGCCTCCTCATTTTACCCTAGTCAAAGGTGACCTGTAACCTCCCTTAGAGCTCCACTTTTATGGCACCAGTTTCCCCCACTCTCACTTCTTACCCACCCCTACACCGCACTGCCTCACCCACCCCTCCCCTCTCTAATGGCACTTTCAGAGATGGGGCCCTCCAGCCCATCCACCTTGCACTTTTGCCACCCACCTCTACCCGATGACAATGGCCTTTTAGCCTGCCTACTTTTTCCTGACTCCCTCCTACCCTATACTAACTATATACTGTTCACCCTGAAACTTGTCTGAAGCTGGCTTATGTTGTCTCTCTCCATCTTTGGCTGTATAATAAATGCTTAGACATCTTTGTATGTATGTTACCCTACATCCTTTGACATGGAACCTTTGTAAATGAGCAGTTTCTGCTCAAAGGTATTTGTAATCCTAGAGTTTAATAAAATAAATAAAAAAAAATGTTAACCAGGAGAGGCACACTAAGCCAAAGCTTGATTCCAGGTGCGACCTGAGAGCACAAGAAAGTTAAGTGACTCGCTCAGGGTCACACAGTAATGTAAGTGGGGACTGTGGATTCAAACCCACGTCTCCAGGTTTGCAGCTCAGATCCTTAAACCACTGCACTATATCACCTCATTGAAGGTAAGAGGAAAAGAAAAAAATAAATGTTTTTACCCAGTCCATGGGGATGTGCATTTGTCTAATCTTGAAGGGTTGCTATAAACAAAAGTTGTGTGCTGCCAGTGGCAACAGTTTCAGAGTTCCTTTGGGGTTCTTTTGATTTGTACAATGTTTTATGACATTTCAGTTTAGTAAAATGTTTAGTGCCAGTGTGATTTGCAGAATATTCTGCTACTGTGGTAACACTGTAAATCATTTCTATCCCTGTACCCATTTAGTTTCAGTATTTGTTAGCACTGAAGTAGTTGTGCCTTAATTTTTATGTTGTCTTGCGCATGCACAAGAAACATATTGTCGTAACTTGGAATAGCAGGTTTTGGAGGTGCAGTCCTGTAGTGGCCAGTGGCACCACTGCTTTTTCGGGCTGGGATCTGTGGCACAAATTAGATTGCATGCTGTCTATGACAGCAGTGCAAAAGCGTGCCACCACCTTGAAAGGATTTAGCTGCTGCAATGAGGGAGTGCCCCCTCATTGCAGGGTGTGCCTTCTGTGGTGTAACATTTCAATAAATATGGCGGAGCCGTCCACCTCTCAGTCCCCATAACAGCTGACGTTGGGGGTGCCCAATGCCCCTGTTGGCATTTGCTCTTGCCAGTTCATTTTCCGATGGGGTAGCCCGATCTCCATCGGCATAATATCCCTTCCCCAAAACGTGGAGAGCCGAGGGGGTGCCCAGTCCCCCTCAGCTCATGCTGCCCCCCCAAAAGCACACCGTGTGGCTGATGGGGGTGCCCAATCCCCATCAGCTCCAGCCCCCCAAAGAAACACCCAGGTATGCCAGCATGCTGGAAGCCCACCCAAGCATGCCCAAAGGGTCCCACATTGCTGCTTTTTTTCCCCTGTAAAACAGAAAATGGTCCCTCACGGTCTGTCATGCCCCCAACCCGCACCCACCCTCTCCACACCCACCCTCTGTGCCCCACCTCCCCATGCCCCCCTTACTCCAGACTTGCCTCCGAGGCTGGTGCGATGATCTTCGGTGGACCAGGAACTCGTCTGCACTCTTCAAAGCCTACCGCGAACTGAAGAAATGCCGGTAAGCTGTATAAGGGAATAAATAGTTTTTTTTTCCAACTTTGGTGGATATCACGGCCTTTTTTGGAAATTGTTTCACTAAATTTTCAACATGGGGTTCTTGGGAACCCACCTCATGAACTCAGTCACTGTCATTTTGTTATTCGGTCCTGAAAGGTGATTTCGCAGTCACTGTGCAGAACCACCTTTTGGGACAGAGTAACAAAATGACAGTGTCACAGTTCATGAGATAGGCTCCCAAAAACCCTATGTTGCAAATTTGGTGGAAAAATTCCCAAAAATGATTGTTACGAGCATGTGTTGTGCAGTTCCTACGCATGCTCATAACTTTGAGAATTTTTAAAATTTTCACTCCAGATTTTCAACATTGCCATTTTACCATACCTCCTTATGAACAGTATAGCTGTCATTTTTCACATCTTGCCCAAAATGTGTTTTCGCACATGTGGCGACACAATGGCGCAGTCGGTGTGCAAAAATCAATGTTCTGGACAGATTAAGAAAATCACAGTGACACTGTCCATGAGCTGAGGTCCCAAAATGCATATGTTGAAAATTTGGTGACAAAATTCCACAAAATGCCTATTTTATAAGTGCGCATTCCGCAGTTTCCACACACACTCGTATGTTTGAGAATTGTTAATATTTTCTCTCCAGATTTTCAACATTGCCATTTTTGCGCACCTCCTTAAGCACAGTACAGGTATTTTTCACATGCTGCATGAAATGTGGCTTTGCTCATGCGGCGCACAATGGCGCGGTCGCTGTAAGAAATCAATGTTCGGGACAGATTAAGAAAATCACTGTGACAGTGTTCATGAGTGGAGGTCCCAAAATGTCTATGTTGAAAATTTGGTGAGAAAATTCCACAGAATGACTTTTATGAGTATGCATTGCACAGTTTCCATGCACACTCATAACTTGGAGAATTTTTAATATTTTTACTCCAGGTTTTCCACATTGCCATTTTTGCACACCCCCTTAAGAACAGTACAGTTGTCTTTTCTCATCTCCTGCCCAAAATGTGGTTGAGCTACTGGCACAGAATGGTGCAATCACTGTGGGAAATCAACGTTCAGGACAGATTAACAAAATCACAGTGCCACTGTTCATGAGCAGAGGTCCCAAATGTTTCCATGAGGTGGAGTGAGAAAAAGCCCATGTTGAAAATTTGGAGTGCAAATACCAACAAATGCCCAGGGCGTTAGGGTTTCTAACCATAACGTCCCACCCTGTAGAGACTAACTGGCTTCAGGGGTGTGACTTTAGATTGTACGTTCTAATACTCACGCCATTCCACCCCCACCCCACCCGCACACTGCAGCCACTAACAGGCATCAAACTGTGCCTTGCACTCTTTGGCCCCAAAGTTCACACCATTCTCCTATACTGCACTCATCTCAATGTATTTCCATATGGAATGGGGTGAGCGTAAGGCCCGAGGACCCCAAGGCAGAACGCGATACTTGTCGGACTCTGCAGGGTAGGGTGAGGTGAAATCGCATGAGTGTTATGGCCGACACCCAAAGGCACACCTCAGTGCCTGTCAGTCTCTTCAGGGTGGTGTGGGGTTGGGGGTCACTTCCATAATTCACTGCCATTCCTTTTATGCATCTGTCTAACTCGTGCACTACCAATGCCAATGTCAGCAAGACAACATTCGGCATTGACAAATGCTTGTTTTTGTTGGCATCATGTTCTGTCATTTGTAGGAGTGTGACCTAATGGCTAGAGCACAAGCTTGGGGCCCAGGAGATGAGAGTTTCAAACCTCAGTAAAGTCAAATACTAACTGTGTGACCTTGAGAGTAAGTCACATAACCCCCCTGTGCTCCTGTCCACCTAGCTGCTGAAACGAATAGCAGCAGGACTCCACTGGAAATGAGGTGGCACATCTCAACTGGACTATCCTGGGTAAATAAGTTGTAAAAAATAATTGTTTTGTGTTAGTGAGTGACAGGATAGATGGCTGTCAGTAGAGGACCCTTCTGAACATAGGTGCCAGAACCTATAGGTGTGGGGGTGGTGGAAACCCCCCACTTTTGCCCATGAGCATTCAAAGTGCCCCTTTAATGCATGCAATGTCAGAAGGGAAGCAATCATGGGGCCTGATTCCAGGACAACTTACATATGGTGCAAGGTGATGTACGCCGAACCCCATGGTGTAAATCGCAATTTGAGCCATGAGATACGCAGGTCATGATTCCAAGTCATGACCTGCACCATCTCATATGTGGGTTGCGCCAAAGGTGGGCTATGCCACCCACAATGGCATGGCGCAAGGGTGGGTTATGGTAGCAACTATGCCCTATTCCAAAATGGTGGCTGCTTTAACCCACATACGCTATTCCAGGAGCCACAATGACACAGAGGAGTTAGACCATTAGGGAGATGGTCTGAGGGGCATCCATCCATGCCAATCAATGGATGCCCACTCCACAGAAACACAGCATGCATATCACCTATCACCCTATACCCCCCTAACACGGTCATGCCCCCAACCCCCAAATTTTGCAGACCCCCAGGATCCATTTCCCAAAGTGCCTCCCAAACACCAGTGCCACCTGGCCAGCCCCCCCAATGCCTCCTGGTGCATGCAGCAGTGTTCCGGGGCAAGGGGGCTCTGGGGGGGCAGTTCTCTGTGTGCTGCAGCTTGTGGCACCCAGGTCCATTGCACCATTCCTGTGGCACTAGCCTGCAGCTGCTGCAAGTCACAGGATGCAAGTGCCAGTGACCCTGCCTGTGTTGGAATACAGCACAGGGTCCCCGGCATAGCGCAGCATGGTGCAACTCACATATGTCCTCGGGTTGCACCATGCATTCTGGAATCCAACCCACAGTCTTATTACTGCAGTGCCCTGACCACACACTCACATTTCCCCATGTTCCAGCACTACGCCTTCTGAAGGTTGAAAAATAAAAAAAAAACTTTATTTGAACACCATGCAGAAAGAAAAAATTACTCACCTTAGTAATGTTGTTCTTTCTAATGGAGTCTTGCTATATTATGACAATTGCAGTTTGTCCCACCATTAGAACTGCTCCGGAGGTGAAAGAGTTAACTACCATTCTAAGAATGGAGTTTAGAGTGCTAGCTCGGTTAGAGAAGCTCTGTCTGGATAATTTCAAACTGAAACTGTCAGATCTTTACGAGCAAAAACTCACTAAGGTTCTGTGTGGAAGCTGTAACCTACATTAGCCAACTGGCTACCTAAATATTAACACATATTCCTGGTCCCCACACAAAGACTCAAGTCCGGGAACCAGAAATTAATAAAATAAGGTAGAATAAAACACCACACCCCAAAACCCCAAGAAGGGGTGAAAAACATATAATGGGCATAACCGGTGCCCACACTGGACTGCCCACCCCATACCCAAGTAGAAGTTTTGAGAGGGGCAGGCTGGGGAGGTCATAATATAGCAAGACTCCATTAGAAGAAACAACATTACTAAGGTGAGTAATTTTTTCTTCAAACAACATGAAGTCTTGCTATATTATGACAATTGCAGAATACACAGCAGTACCTCCATGGAGGAGGGACAGAACCTACTTAGAGAATAGGCTCTGAAGCATGGCTGTGCCAAATCTAGCATCCCTCCTGGCCTGGATATCCAAGGAGTAATGCTTGGTGAAAGTGTGTACCGGTTTCCAAATAGCTGCTTGACATATCTCTAAAATAGGGATGACTCCGGCAGCAGCTATAGACGCAGTTGTACCTCTGGTAGAGTGAGCCCTCAGGCCTGAAGGGGGAACCTTTCCCAGTTTTTGATAACAAAATTGGATACAAGAGACAATCCACCTGGCAATGGATCTCTTAGTGGCAGGTTTACCTTTTCCAACCTCACCAAAAGTGAGAAAAAGTTGGAGGGATTCAAACCTATGACCCTTGGTACGCTCTATATAGTAACTAAGGGCCCTCTTAACATCTAAGCTGTGTAACCTCCTTTCACCAGAGGAGGAATGGTCAGTGAAGAACACTGGAAGGGAGATAGATTGGTTAAGATGGAAGTCTGAAACCACCTTAGGCAAAAACTTCCTGTTAGTCCTAAGGACTACTTTATCCCTGTGAAAGGAAATAAAGTCAGTCTCCACTGACAAGGCTTGTAACTCACTTATGCGCCTGGCAGAAGTGATGGCTACTAGAAAAACAGTTTTCCAAGTCAAATACTTGAGCTCTGCAGAAGACAGAGGTTCAAAGGGGGTTGCATCAACTGAGCAATGCAAACATTAAGATCCAGGCAGGGGCAGGTCCCTGAAAGGTGGATTAGTATGAAGTAATCCTTGAAAAACTTGGAAAATACAGGGTGAGTGGAAGAGAAGAGGGCTTTCCTGCTGAAATAAAAGCAGAGACAGCTGCCAAATGAACTTTCAGAGTAGCTGGTCTCAGGCCCAAAGAATTAAGATGGACCATATAGTCCAAAACAATGGGCAAATCAGCAGATTCCGGGGAAATATGCTTCCCCGAGCACGAGATGGAAAACCTTTTCCATTTAGAATTATAAGTAGCCCTAGCGGAAGGCTTCCTAGAAGCCTTCAGGATGTCGAGAACACCTTGGGAAAGGTGGAAGTCAGCAAATTCTAACTCCTCAAGAGCCAGGCCTTGAGGTTGAGGGATTTGAGATTCGGATACCAAACCCTCCCCTGGGCACAAGATAACAGATTGTGCCTCCTGGGGAGGCACAGGGGAGATGGACTGCTAAGGACAGAAGGAGTGGGTACCAGGGCTGCCTGGCCCAATCTGGAGCAATCAGAATCATCCTGCAAGGCTGGGATCTGATTTTGACTAGCACCTTGAATAGGAGAGGGAAGGGAGGAAAAGCATATAGAAACTTCCCTTCCCAATCTAGGAGAAAGGCATCCAGAGGGACTGAGCCCATCACTGGGGGCCTGCAACAAAACAGTGGAAGTTGGTGATTGTCTGGGACTGCGAAAAAGTTTATCTGAGGGGTGCCCCATCTGGCAAAAACTATCCCCAGTACTTGGGGATCCAGTGACCATTCGTGATGGCCCTGGCAAATCCTGCTGAGAGCATCTGCCAGGACATTGTCCTTTCCTGGGAGGTGAACTGCTATGAGGGAAGTGTTCAGGGAATAAGCCAAAGACCACAACTTCATTGCTTTGGTGCACAAGGCCGAAGACCGAGTGCCCCCTTGTTTGTTGATGTACCACATTGTGGTGGTGTTGTCTGTTCTTACTTGTACCACTTTGTTCTGAACAGATGCAGAAAACACTTGAAGTGCTAGAAAGACAGCTCTGAGTTCCAGCAAATTGATGTGGAGCACAGATTCCTGAGGGGACCACACTCCCTGGGTGGAGAGGTCGCCCATGTGAGCTCCCCATCCCAGAAGGGACACATCTGTAGTGAGGGTCAAGGAATGAGATAGAGGGATGAAGGGGACCCCCAGTCTTAAATTGCTCTGATCCTGCCACCACTGAAGGGCCTGGATCAGGGTTCGAGTCACTGGGATCAACTTGGAAAGGGGATCTTTTCTCTGAGACCAAAAGGCTCTCAAGTGAAACTGAATGTCCCTCATCTGAAATCTTGCTCCTTGCACTACAGCTGTAGAAGCAGCCATGTGTCCTAGGAGCTGTAAGAAGTGCCTTGCTGGTGAGAGACCTGCAGAATGAAGGAGGAGGCCAGGGCCTACCAGGTTCCTTACCCTCTCTAAGGGTAAGAAGGCTCTGGCCTGCTTTGTGTCCAATTCTGCACCTATGAAGGTGAGTACCTGAACAGGTTCCAGAACTGACTTTGGAAGATTGAGCAAGAAGCCCAGAGAGGTGAGCAGCTGCTGGGTAACTTGCAGGTGTGATTTGACCTGTTCTGGAGACTGGCCTACAATGAGCCAGTCGTCTAGATAGGGAAAGACAGCAATCCTTTGCCTTCTTAAATGAGCAACTGCTACTGCCAGACATTTTGTGAATACCCTTGGGGCAGAGGTGAGGCCGAAGGGCATTGCTCTGAGCTGGTAATGACCTGAGGGCAGATCGAATCTGAGGTACTTTCGGTTGGAGCTTCTGATTAGAACATGGAAATAGGCATCCTTGAGGTCCAGGGAAGCTAGCCAGTCCCCTGGCCTTAGAAAGTAAAATCATTGCCAGAGTCTCCATTTTGAACTTTGGTTTCAAAAGGTGCTTGTTCAGATATCTTAGGTCAAAATGGGCGCCATTCTCCTGTCTTTTTGGGGTAAGGAAGTACCTGGAGTACAGACCCTTGCCCTGGTGTAGGGGGAAACCCTTTCTACAGCTCTGAGAGCTAGGAGGGTTGAGACTTCTGTTTCTAAGGTAAAAGTCTCTAGAGGGTTTGCAGGTGGAAAAAATCTGGCTCTCATCTTTGGAAATGTTTTGAAACTGAGAACCAGACCCTGGCTTACTACTTCCAGGACCCATTTGACTGATGTTAGAGACTCCCAGTCCTGAATGTAGTAAGCCAGCCTGCCCCCTACAGGTAGTGGAGAACAGGCCCTGGGCACCCCATCAGGGTGCCTGTTTGGCAGGGGCTTTAGGCTGAGGGGTGGGAGCAGACCTACTTGCACCCCATCTGCCTCTGCCTCTGAAGAACCCCCTCTGAGCATAAGCAGAAGAAGCCTGAGTTTGGTAAAAAGGCCTGTGAAAGGGCCTACCTCTACCCCTGGGAGTCTGCTTCTGAGGAGTGGCTTGCCGCTCCTTGGCTTGTGCACTCCTATAAATTGTTCTGTATTCATCCATTTTCTTCATGTAATTCTCTGTCTGCTCCCCAAACAGAGAATTCCCACCACAGGAAAATCCATAGCCTTAGTCTGCGTATCCTGTGACAAATTAGTACACCTGAGCCAAGCTAACCTACGAAAGGCCACAGATGTAGCCATGACTCTAGAGGATACAGCATTAGAATCCACAGCAGCATGGAATTGCACCTTGAAGCCTCAATACCATCAGTAGCCACCTGCTCCAGCTCCTTGGCAAGCTGGCCAGGGCCTGTTTAGCCAAAGCCATGACAGTGTCCCATCTAGAGTTTTGGTATCTTGCCACAAGCCATGTAATTTGCTTGTCTGAGTCCCAAGGATGCTGCCATGTATTGTTTTTAGCCATGGCATCAATCTTCCTGGAGTCCTTGTCAGGAGGATGTGAAGCCAGGGGAATGTTAGCCTTATCACAGGCTGCAGCCTGAACTACTCCAACATGACTGCATTGCTGTGAAAGAAATTCTGTATCAGGACCTGACAAAGTGTACCTCCTGTCCATCT
Source organism: Neoceratodus forsteri (assembly GCA_016271365.2). Taxonomy (NCBI): domain Eukaryota; kingdom Metazoa; phylum Chordata; order Ceratodontiformes; family Ceratodontidae; genus Neoceratodus; species Neoceratodus forsteri. The sequence goes on along the minus strand of CM057449.1, from coordinate 236,339,400 downwards.
TTTTGTCAACAGGAGGCACAGAATTAGGGGCTTTTAGAATTTTTATTGTTTGCTTCCTAAAAGATTTATGTAAGGGGATAGATAATCTCCTAGACTCTGGGATATCCATCATTTCCACAAAATCAGGTTCCTCTTGCTCATCCACAGCTTCCTCTAATGGGAGCTGGAGGGTTTCAGCAACCTTTTTATAAAACAGAAAATGAGAAGGGGACTCAGAAAGCATAGGGGAGATTCTAAAGGTCTGTCTGGGGAGATGTCCGGTTCAATGGGCACATCCAGACTCTCAAAGTCACATTCACACTGTTCATAATCCTCCTCCCCCTCCTCTGGTTCATAAAAATCTCCAATATCATATTCTTGAACCGGTGGAACCGGCCGAACCAACCTTTTACCAGACAGTGGCAGTTCGGATGGAACCGGAGAAAGTGACTGTACAATTTGTATAGCTTTGCTATTTCTGCAGCAGTTGGAGAAGGAATTTTGGACTCCATACCTGCTGATTTTTTAGTTTTCTTTGCTGGAACTGGCTCCTCAGAGCCAACTTTACGTTTGGCCGAGGAAGTCTCGCCCTGGTCAGAGGGCACTCCTTCCGGTTCGGTTGGCACCGAACCGGGCAGGCCATCCGGGTCAGCGGACTTTTGGCCTTCGTTCCCTGAGCCTGCCCACTCTCTTATCCAGGGTGGCTGCGGGAAATTTTACAAATCTGCCAGTCTGAATTGAGGTGGTCAAACCCCAGACAATAAACACATGTAGTGTGTGGGTCAGCCTGAGCAAAGGCTTCCCACAGACACTACAGTGTTGAAACCCAGTGGGCCCGGTTTTCTTTTGGGTTTCTCAGACATGATGCCAGCCTAACCAAGAAACTTGCCCTTTTAACGGCAGTGCCAGGCAAGACACCCTTATCGGTTCCCAACCGTGTCACGGTTATGGAAAAAAACGCAATGAAATCCGTTTTTTTTAGAACCGATAAGAACCGGGAACCGCACTCTAAAAGCTTTAAAATGCTTATTCTTTAAAGTTTTAAACAACCTGATCGGTTCGAACCGAACCGATAAACATTTACAAGTTCCACACAGAATTAAAACCTGTCTATTACTTACAATACCACAGGCGAGCTTGAACGATCAGTTTGCGGTTAAAATAATAATACTGCAGTTGAATTTAACCAAGAAAATACTGTTTAAACCGAGAAATGAACGAGCAGTAGGAGAAATCTCCGGAGCGACTGTTCAGTGAGGCGGAGTAAAGAATCTGACAGTTTCAGTTTGAAATTATCCAGACAGAGCTTCTCTAACCGAGCTCGCGCTCTAAACTCCATTCTTAGAATGGTAGTTAACTCTTTCATCTCCGGAGCAGTTCTAATGGTGGGACAAACTGCAATTGTCATAATATAGCAAGACTTCATGTTGTTTGAATAGGTTTTCTTTCACCAAAGTAAAAAAAAACAAAAAACAAGGCAGATTTGTTTTTCATTTCATAACTCCAACTGGTTCACTCTATCTTTCCAGCAGGAAATCTCCAGTAGCCCCCTTCTTTTTGAGATAAAACATTTTCACTTCCCTGATGCTCCCAGGTGCAATTACGAAATTATTAAATGGCTGGTTGTGACAGTTCATGTGTAAAACAGTACAATAAATAGGAGCACTGGACACGAATTGATGGTGCTATATTAACGGCAAAGCATACAGTCAAAGGAAAAAAGCACCCATTGCACGGAATAAAGCAGACACTATACTAGTGCCAACTAATATTTATTTACACTGTGGCAAAGTTCAACTGGTAAAAAGGTCTGTGTTATCATCAGAATGAACTTGCGTTTCACCCAGCTATACTGCTGGGCATCAGAGTATTCTTCAGGATTAGGGACAAGTTCACATCCCCAGGGACTGGGTAAAAACATTTTTTTTCCTCTTACCTTCAAGGACGCAGCATAGCGCAGTAGTTTAAAGCTCTAAGCGGCAAACCTGGAGACCTGGGTTTGAATCCCACACTTTCATTTGCATTACTGTGTGATCCTGAGCAAGTCACTTAACTTTATTGTGCTCTCAGGTCACACCTGGAATCAGGCTTCAGCTTAGTGTGCCTGTCCTGGTTAAACAATTTATCGGCTTAGGCTATACGTGTTTTCCCCTGATGCGGTGTAATTTACTGTGCCTGTGATTTAGAAAATGGATGCCTACAGCTATAATGGGAGGGGCAACTGAACTGGTTATAATAGTGGCCCTGAAAGTGTTATGGGTTCAGTCAATAACTTATGTAAAGCAGATTTCCATTGGTAACAATATTGATTAATTTGATCCTACATGTTAGTTTCCCTTTAATTACAATGGTCACCAAAAAAAAAATCCTGCCAGGTACGGGTGACAGCCTCCTCCTGCAAATCGCAGGAGCTGCTCAGAACCCTGCAGCTGTTCTGCACTGACCCGCCTGCCTCTCGGCCTACAACCAGGCATTCTGACAGGTACGGGTGACTGCCTCCTCCTGCATGCTGCAGGAGCTGCTCGGAACGCAGAGGCTGTTCTGCGCTGAACTGCCTATCTCTCTACCTACAACCAGGCATCCTGCCAGGTACGGGTGACTGCCTCCTGCAAGCCGCAGGAGCTGCTCAGAACCCAGCGGCTGTTCTGTGCTGACCCACCTGCCTCTCGGCCTACAACCAGGTACACATTTTGAAGAGCAGCCCACAGCTACCAATGGGATTGAACGTGGTGCTTTTTGCCTTTCAGGCCATTTGACTGCACTACTACTGCTCCTGAGCTCTGATTAGGCATAACACTATTCCCCCTTCTCTTTTTGGCTCTTGACCCTACCCTTCCTGAGCTGTCTCTTTTTTAACACAAGAACTGCTTTTTTTTTCTTTTACTTTTCCATTTGCAAATTATACTGCAAAGCCACTAGAGGGCAACAACTCTTGGAGGTTGCATTCCTCTTCCCACTGCTCTCCCCTAAGCACTTCTCGTTCAGGGTCCTTCTTCCCTAAAGCAAATTACTACACCCTAACAAACCATAGTCTGTCACCCTACCACTGTGCCCTAGAGACCAGTACAATTATGGGTATCAGAGAGCCCCCCTATGCCGACACTGGTCCACTACCCCCTTATCACCACTTGCTGGGCACCCATTGTCACGTGGACCATCCAGGATCCTACTGATTGCTCTTACTATCCTACTTCTTGGACCCCTTAGCCCTCCCCTCAAGGTTCTTCTTCCCACACCTCCCACCCCCACGAACCATTACCGACTGCCACCCCCACTACCTGTCATGCATCCCCCATCCCCCACATATCCTCTGCATTCATGCGTCACCATCATCCTCCATGCCGGATCACATTCCTATCTTTTCCAACACTTACCCTGGCCATCCCATGTACTACCCGCACTATAACTAGACGGCAGCTATCCTTGACAATAAGGCAATGATCTTTTGCTCTCCTTAGAGTCTTTGCCATACTCCTAATTTCAGGAAATGTTCATCCTAACCCGGGCCCCATCTCACCCAGTCCTAGCATCACGGGCTTAGAATAGCTGCAACAAAAATTTGCTGCCTAACCAAAAAAAGACGGCATGTCTCCATTGCTGGATACTGCAACATCAGCATATGTGCTAGCCCTCACAGAAACCTCGCTCTCCAAAAAACACCCGACTCCTTGGTTGCCCTCCCTGGTTTCACCCTTCACAAAGCCGACAAAGTGGGCAAACGTGGTGGGGGGTGTGCTGTGTACGTCTGTGATGCCTTGATATGCCATGCCCTTCCAACACCTCCATTAGACCATGATGCCCAAGCCTTATCATTAAAACTTACTCCAGATCCCTCCAGAGCCCCTGTATCTCTTACTGTCGCATATGTTCCCCCTTCCAAGAAACCAAGCTCCTGCTATACAATCCCTTGCTAACTACATCTCCAGCTTCTCCCCAAATGGAACACATCATAGTTGGAGACTAATGTGAACTGGCTTGCCAGTTTGGCTTCCCAAGCCAAGGACACCTTTGCTGCACTGGACCTGATCCAGCTGGTCAGCCAGCCTACCAGGGTGAACCCCATTAATGGCTCTAGCACCCTGATCGACCTTCTCCTCACCAACCGTCCCCACAGAATCTCTGACCTGGTGGTCCTTCCGGACTCCCTAAGTGATCACTCACCCATCCTCTTTTCCTGGTCAGGTCTTCAGCAGAAACCCAAACCAAACTATATTGCCAGTCGTCGTCTCTGACTCACAAAACTAAGAAAATACTTAACTCAATGGGACTGGTTCCCCATCTCCTGGGTCCCTACTATAGATGAAGCCCATGATTATGTCACCTGTTCTTTTAATAAAGCATGTAACATCTATGCCCCACTAGCAAAAGTGCAATCCAAGAAACGTAATGCCCCCTTGGGTCATGCCTGCACTGCTCCAATAGCTAAAGCACAGAGATGATCTCTGGCATAAAGCAGTCGCATCCGGCATGCAGCCGGACAGGCAAGCCTATAAAGTGGCTCATAACAGATGCACTTGGGCCATAAAATAGGCCAAATTGGGCTACTACAAAATGACCCTTGCCTCTGCCTGGGGGAATACTCGGTTGTTCTGGGACAATACCAAGGAACTCAATGGCAAAACTCGGCTCCCCCCCTCCCTACTAACTGTCAACAATGTCCCTACCACAGACCCGCTGGCCATCACCAACTGCCTCAACTCATCATTCTCTGACCTTAGTGCAGTATTCCCAGATAACTTCTTCGACCCCCTCCTGCAACCCCACCCCCAAACACCCAGCATCCCCTCTTCCACCTCAGGGTGTTCTCTATGAATGAGGCAAGGCTTCATCTCATTGAAGCACTCAGTGGCTCTTGCTATTGCAAAGATTCTTTTGATGTGAGAATCCTACATCTAGTAATAGATACAGTCCTCTCCCCATTGACTGACCTCATTAACCGCTCCCTAAGTCTGGGGCAGTTCCCTGCAGCCTGGAAGACTGACACAGTCACCCCAATACTGAAGAGTGGTGACAGCACCTCCCCCTATAACTATCATCCCATATCCATTCTCCCACCACTCTCGAAAGCCCTCGAAAAAATTATAGCCACCCAACTCACTGAGTGCCTGCTTGCTCATAACCTACTATGCAGTGAGCAGCATGGCTTCAGATCTGGGCACAGTACAACTACGGCTCTCACTGAGTTCTCCAATTTTATTCACTCTGCCCTGGATAGAAAACACCTAGCTGGAGCTGTCTTCATCGACCTGTCAAAGGCCTTTGATACAGTCTCCCACCCCTTACTCTTAAGCACACTCTGCCACATAAGTCTGTCCCAAGGACCCATCTCCTGGTTTACCAGTTACCTCACAGCTAGATCACAATGTGACAAAATACACAACACCCTCTCAACCACCCTGCCAGTCCACTGTGGAGTTCCCCAGGGCTCCATCCTTGACCCTCTATTATTCAGCATCTACCTAAACACCTTGCCCAATTCCTGTTCCAGCAACCTACTACTCTATGTGGACGACGCAGTTCTTTTTGCCTCACACCTGGATCCCACATTACTGCAGTCCTGCCTCCAACACACATTTAAACAGACTGAAAACTGGTTCATAGACCAAAGACTTGTGGTCAATGTAAAAAAAAGACAAGACTATGCTCTTTGCCCACTGACAGAATAAGGCCAAGAATGCGCAGCTAACAATCTTCTCCCACTCCCTACTTCCTGTAGAACAGGTCCATACATATAAATACTAGGGCCTTATATTTGATTCCAGCCTCTCCTTTCATTCACACATTGACACTCTATCATCAGCCATAAATGTTCGTATAGGCCTATTGTATCAGCACAAGGATTGCCTACCTCCGGAAGCCCTTAATCTGGCTGTCACCTCCTTAGTCCTCTCCCTAGTTGATTATGGGCTCATTATCTACTCTGCTGCTGACCACAAAGCCCTTAAAATCCAACTAGCCATAATGTGTGCAGACTCCTCTCTGGGGCAGACAAGCATACCCATAGTTGTACCCTATATGCCCTGACAAACCTCTTCACCCTGGATGAAAGGCCATTTTATCAAACATGTCTCCTCACAAAGAAAATACACCTGGGCCTTACCCCCTTGGGGGTTTCTGCCTCTCTCCTAACCAACCACACCTTGGTGAACACCCGAACTGCCAACCGACAGGTCAGGTCCATCCAGAGGGTTAGAACCTCCTTAGCCCAAAGGTCATTCCCACACAGGGCCCCAGCCTGGTACAACGAACTCCCCTCCAACGTCTCCTCCATCACTAAATTAAGACTTTTCAAGTCAGCCCTCAAAGAGCACATTCTCACTTTACAGCGCTGCCAATGTACCAGCTATTGCTGGGTCATCTATCCATCATCTTACGGGACCACACCGCCACTGTGCTCCTACCAATAGCGTTAGCAAACATTACCTATTAACAATGCCTCCTTTGGCTGCACTCACAAGATATCTGTCTAATTCTCTACTTCTCTGTAAATATCAAACCTATTACTCCCTCCCTCTATCAGCAAACTTATTGTTCTCTTGAAAACTAAAATTCAGCTCTTGGCAGCCCGTTCAATGCAAAGTACAGCTGATCTTGATTCTGCAATATTGTATAACTGAAAAAACTGTAACCTTTAGCTGCCATTCTATGTCCATATGTATTAAGTGTTTATGTTTTTTTTTCTGATGCGGCGCCTTTGTAAATGAATCCCTGACTCAAAGGTTGTAATCCTAAAATCTGTTAAATAAATTAAATAAATAATCCTGAGGCATTGGCTAGATCAAAATACCCCATATTTTGCTGATCAGTTTAAAGAGATCTCCCAAATGCTGCATATTATACAAGTGTTAGTGTCTTTTTGGAACACATACATTTCTTATTGTCAACGTAGGTGCCCTCCAGAACTCTGGCCGTCTACCCTTGTGCATTAACAATTTTCTTTTATGTTGACGCACAATATGTTTTTTCTTCTTAGTTTATCATCAACCCTTGCGGATAATAAACTGTTGAAATTGTATGGTTCAGGAGAGGGCAATGGACAGGGGAGTTTTGTTTTATTGATGGTTATTTCATGACACTGTATTATTGGTGTTTGTCACTGTTTTGTTATATATTTTTATTTGAACCATCAATAAAGCATATTTAATCTAAATATATATATATATGTTTTTTTCAAATCCTGCCCCAAACATGTTTTTGCACTTGTGGTGCAAAATCAACTTTTGGGCTGGATTTGAAAATGTTCTCCACCCTTGTTCATGAGGTGGGCTCATAAGAAAGCTATGTGGGGTCATAAGAAGGGTATATTGAAATGTTGTGGTAAAAATATATATGAGGCAACAACATGAGTCTATGGTGCAATTTTTTTAATGCACGCACATTACTGTGGTAATTTTCAGTGTTTTGACCCCAAATTTTCAACATATCCATGTTCCACACCACCTCATGAATGAGACAGCTATCATTTCTCAAACCCTACCCAAAATGTGATGCAACACTTGTGGCACAAAATGATGTTTCAGCCATTGTTTCATGAATGCCACCTGTCATGCTCAGAAGGAGTGGTCATAAAAAGATTATGATGAAAATTTGGGGTAAAATGTGCAAAACCAAGTGAGTTATAAGGAAACGAATTGTTCCAACATTTACTCATAATTTTATTTTTTGCAGATTTTGACCCCCTAATGTTCAACATATTCCTTGTGTCATCCCACGTCCTGAAAATGACAGGTGTCATTTTTTAAATCCCCTCCAAAACTTGTTTCCACAGTAGTACAGCAAATATCTTTTGGATGGGATTTTAAAAAGTTCCACCTGTCTTGATCATAACATCAGGTCTTAAAAAGACTGTTGGACATTGGGGTCAAAATGTGGGAACCCACTTAAAAGCAGATAGTACCAATGGCCTGGTGGCACTGAGGGTTGAGGCACTGGATGACACACCTCGCGCCACGCTGCCGACCTGGGTTCAGATGCAAGCCCAGGCCATCAGGGGCTGGCAGAGGAGGGATAGGATTGAGCATCCAGATGACTACTCTCCTATCCTGGGGAGGGTTTCCGGGTGCCACCACTCTGCTGTGGCCTCTGGTGATGACCGGGACACTGCTAGTGCGGTGCTAGCAAGGGGCGGGGTGCAGCAGATGTCGGCATGCTGTGTCTGATGTCATTGCATGCTCACACTCTGAGGGGACCAAAAGGAAGGAGGAAACTTGCAGCACTGTCCATGGCAGCTTGGCGACCGCTACTTCACTGGCCAGCGATGCCATGATCGGCCACATACCGGTACTGGATCCTGGCCTGGCACAGGGACATGGAGGTCCCTTCTGAGGGTACAGCTGAATATGACAGTTGGGCACAACCCTCTCCAGGGTCAGCGGTGAAGGTGGAGTGGTGGCTGGAGATTGGCAGGTCAGTGGCTGAAGGAGGATAAAATAAGAGTAAAAAAAGCAGATATTACCTCTCAGCTGTGATAGCAAGGGTAATTACAATCTAACAATGTTTGAAAGCAGGACACCACTGAAAACAAGACATTTATTTATTTTATTTGTTTAGTAATCAGAATTACAACCTTTGAGCTAAAAGCTCATTTACAAAGGATCATTGTCATACGTTTGGAGTCAGGAGCAGCTTAATAGGCATTGTCAAGAACATCTAATAATAAGAAATATGTGAACAGGAGAAATCAGTAAACTTTGGCAATAGCATAACAATGTAGGATAACATAGGCAAATAACACATAACCAAAACAAGGGTACATAGTCAATGGGGTTGGGTTCACATATCATGCCATACAATTAAGTGCTTAAGTCAGAGTTAGGTGCTAGTTTGAGAAAAAATCTTCTGAGGTGGAAGCTAGGCAGGATCTTGTATTGGGAGGAAACAGGAGATGGAGCTGTTCATCAAAACTGATACCTAAAGGTTACTAGGCTATAGCCAGAGGAGTCAGCCTAGGCATAGTAGTCAGAAAGGGTAGAGGGAACTGATCAGGATTAGGTAGGAGAAGAGGAATCAGAGGAGGGGGATGGTGGTAGGCTCAAAGGTGGGCAATGTAAGAAGGTCAGTGGGTGAAGGTTTGTCAGGGAGAGTGGGAGAGGAGAAAGGTGAGCAGGCAGGTAGGCAGACATGGGCAGGTGGTGAGCAGGGAGTTTTGCGTCAAATTGTAGAGTGAAAGAAGAACCTTGGAAAGAATAACATTGCATATCATCTGCTCTATCCTTGATAAATTTATAGTAAAAATGTGTACAAGCAAGACCCGGTACAACATTAATACCAGCTGCGAACATTAGGCATTGACAAATGCTTGTCTGAATTAAGGACCACTTTCCTTGATAAAGTCCCGAGAGTAAGCGGTGAAACATTTGAGTATTATGGAGACCAGAGACAGTGACTGAATAACAAAAGAAGACTAAAGTTTTACAACCTATTGGTGTGTTGTCCGTATTTCTGAATTTGATCACTTGCTAGTACTAACAGTACCAAGAGCTCATTGTGAGACTCCCACATATTGAGACCCTGCCAATACTGAGTTGGCTTCCTTATAACATGAAACCCTTCTCATAGCTGCTACAGCCCTACCTTTCAATATGTCACAGCAAGGCAAGGCAAGGCAATTTTATTTGTAGGGTGCCCAATTCTGAAGGTTCAGGGTGCCTAACTGGAGTTATAACAAGGCATAATAAGAACAGCATAAGTAAAAAAGCAATGGCAATTCATAAATATAGCTGTTTAAAATGACTTAAAAAGCTTTCAGACAGACACAGAAGGGACCAGGACAGGAGATACTCAGAAATCTTGAAAAGCCAGGGCAAAGAGGTGGGCCTTCAGCCTCCGTTTGAACACCTCAACTGAGGGAGCCTCCTGGATAGGAGATGGTAACAAATTCCACAAGGTCGGCCCAGAGACCCTGGATGCACGATCTCCTGAAGTCTTGAGCCAAACCCTGGGAACATCCAGTAGGCCCCTCACAGAGGAGCGGAAGGAGCGAGCAGAGGTCACCGGTGTCAGGAGTTCTGACAGGTAACCAGGACCCAATCCATATAGAGCCTTAAGGTGAGAAGACTCACCTTAAAAAGGACCCTCCACCTGACCGGCAGCCAGTGCAGAGCCTGAAGAACCAGGGTCTCATGACTGGACCTTGAAAGGTCTGTCAGTAACTGGGCCATCACATTCTGCACTAGCTGCAGTCTACGGAGGGTCTCTCCCATGACCCTGAAGTATAGAGAGTTGCAACAGTTGAGCCTGGAGGTCACAAAGGCATGCACTAGCATCAGCAGGTCCTCAGATGGAATGAGGGGCTTAATCTGGGATAATGTTCCACAAATCACAACTGGGTCTTCTGTTCCACACCAAAAAAAACAAACAAAGCCTCAGCTTATGGCTCAATTTGTAAGGAACCATATTTCCACGTTATTTAAAGGGAGAGTCCCATCAACCCTTTTTCTCTTTGCCTGTGTAGCTTGTAGGCATAAGCAATGATTTCCTCTCTTGCATCTCCTAATTTCATCCTAATTTAAATATAAATAAAATTGCTCCACTCTGTTCTGCTCTGATGTGAAAACCTATTTTACTTCATTGCAGAGGTTATAACCCCAACTCATAAAAGGAAACATGGGAGTTGATAATGCAAATTTGCACATCAAAGGGACTGGGAGCAGGCAAAGAGCTCCTAGCACATAAGACATGCTAGAGACATACAAGTATCTTACAGGGAGGAACAGGGTGCAGGAATACACTATGTTTAAGAGAAAAAGATGTTCCAGGACTAGAGGGCATGGGATGAAGTTGGAGGGAGGACGATTCAGAGAAAATGTGAGAAAGAATTTCTTCACAGAACGGGTGGTGGACAAGTGGAACACCCTGCCAGAGGAAGTGGTGGGGGCTGAAACAATCACATGATTTAATAATGCATGGGATAGACATAAAGGAATTCTGGAGGTCAGGGTTAAGGGGCAACAGACTTCTAGGAAAACAGACTGAACTTACAAGCTCAAATGGACAGACTGGGTGGGCCATAGGCCCTTATCTGCTGGCACTGTCTATGTATCTATGTATCTATGTAACTAATCAGTTGAATAACAAAATGTCACAGGCACCAGCATCCTTTAAACTACATTTTTCCAAAGTCAAACACACTTTAAAGGGGAAAGGAAATTTGTGCTAATTGGCACCAGTTATTGATGTTCCTGTAAGAGAAATGAAAAAACATGCCTCCAAATGAGCCATATCTAACTTTATCTTAAACACGGATATGAAAAACTGGTTTCAATTGTTTTCTTTTTATGGACAACATTCTGCACAGTTCTCTTCATGGAACCAGTAATCTGGAGGGTTTACTATATCACAATGTGTGTATAAAATGCTAAACAATAGCTATTGTCCTATCAGAACCGTGCTTAGAGTTCTTTGCTCAAACCGTGACATAGTTAAAACTCCAGATCACTGGTTCTGTGAAGAGAACTGCAACAGAATGCCGCCCATAAAAACACAACAATGCAAAATACTGTTTTTCACAACACTATTTAATCAGGTATAGTTACATATGGATCATTTAGGCTTATGGATAACATTTCTGTAAATGGGAACATTATAAACAGCTACCAATTAGAAATAATTTCCTCTCCTCTTTAAACAGAAAGCATTAGGGAACCTACAGTACCTTGAAATGTTTGATGGCCAGCACAAGACAAAAATACAGGGACTTCAGAAGACATAAAACAGAACTGAATGACAGTAGCACTTCAGTTGGTTTGTGCATGTATGCATCATCAACTCCCATGATGCCTTGCATGAGTAATGATGGGCAAAGTGGCCCCAATTCGCTCCGCGGAGTGATTTGCGGAGTGAAGGCGAATTTGCGGAATGCTCCACAACGTCAAGCGGAGTACTTCGCTTATTAATGGGTAACGCAGTCCATTGAAAACACTGACTTCACGTTACTCTGCCTCCCCAAACCACTACTCCACCAATTCTTAAGGCGAAGTAAATTGAAAACAATGTACTTCGCCTCACTTCACCTTGTTTTTAAGCTCCAAAGGCGAATTTTGCAGTGATTCATGGTATTTCAGGTCACATGGGCTCTGGATTGTTCTGCACAGCCTCAGTTTGGGGTAGTGTGTGTAGGAAGCTGTAGGAGACAATCTGCTCTGAGAGCTCTCTGCAATTCAAACCTTCAAAAAGCTATTAAAAAATCCTTTATGAGTCATTTTTTTTTGCTGAAACTTTAGTTCATTGATTATAGGAAACTCTCCTGTGCTCATATCATTGAGCGTTTATTGTTTGTGTATGGATTTTGAATGTTAATGTACAACATTCAGTCTGTGTACTGAGAGACAGTGGAAGTGTGCTTTGGGGGAGGGGCATATCTGTGGTGTAGATTAACTTGGAGAAAAAGACAGTGCTTTCTGTTTTGGTGATATTTTTCTTGTATAACTGTGTTAATGTACACACAGTAATATTTTCAATATTTCTTGCCATTTTTTTTGTTGATTGTTGTGGTGCCACAGTGCATAATTTTAGTTTGTTTAAAATATGTGGTTATATTACTGAAGTTTTCAATTTGCTATGCATTACTTGGTGTGTGTGTGAGTATGTGTGTGACGTGTGTGTCATCAAATCAGGCACCTTTTATTGTGCCACAATAATAATTTCAGCAATGTGAAGCTGCTATCCACTGCAGCTGTGTGATTTTTGTATTTCTTTGTGGTGTCTTTACTGGTACTAGTACTAGTGACTGTTACTGCAGCAGTGCAGTACAGTGCCCCCCACCGCAGCCCGCCCAACCAGCAAAGGTATTCTTTTCCAGATTTGAATTTCTGATGGTGAGCACTGGTTAGGTGTTGTGCCTTTGTGTCTGCATCTCTTCAGTGCACAGCACAATCTTAATCTGTCTGTGCATTTGCATCTCTTTAGGCCCAATCTCCATCTATAACTTAAGTCACAGTTATTTCTTTGGCTTCCTTCAGAGTACTGGACAGGTGTGGTGCTTAATTCTGCATGAACATGGTACCATTAATATGTGTTTTAAGTCAGGACCATCATCACGAGTCACTCAGGATACAATCACGCTCTTCATCATCACGGTCACAAATGCAGTCACAAATCATGATTCACTGATCATTCACGTTATTTAATCACAACATTAATTTTTTTCTAGTTACTTGATATATTGTAAGCCTGTTTTGTAGCATCTCTCCAGGCTTACCACCCCACCATTGTACTCATTGATATGTGTTTTTAAGTCGGGGAGTTTTAAGCTACAGTTCATTGGGGAAGTACAGCCGTAGGCGGTAGGCATTCACGTTTCTTCATCATCACAGTCACAAATCACGATTCATGATCACATCATGAATCACAACTTTAATTTTTTTTTAATAGTTACTTGGATGTATTGTAAGCCTGTTTTGTAGTATCTCTCCATGCTTCACCACCCCACCGTTGTACTCATTAATGTTTGTTTTTAAGTCGGGGAGTTGGACAGTATCTGCAGTACACACACAGACTGGAAAGAAGACTGACTGCAGACATGCAGTTTAGTACAGTATACTTGCACTGCCCAGAATACAAAGTGTCATGCATACGGAAGAAAAAAGGTTTGTCTCCCCATACGATGCACAGGGGTAATGCCAAACTTCACCCAACAACTAACACATCAAAATCTGGCCAATGGAAAATCATGTACATAAATGCTCACAGCCTGGGAAATAAGATCCCAGACCTGCAGGCAATAATGTCAGAGGCTAAACTGGACATAGTAGCAATTAGTGAGACGTGGTTTACCAGTAACCACACTTGGGAGACTTCAATACCTGGCTATGTATTGTTCAGAAGAGACCGAGGTGCAAAAGGGGAGGAGGGCCCTGTATGTTAATGAAAATATCAAAGCTACAGAAATTCAGAATACACATAAGGAGCCAGAAGAACTGTGGGTCACCCTGGAAACAGAAAATGGGACAGCTATAAGAACTGGGGTTGTCTACAGGCCCCAGACCAGAGGGAGGACATAGATACATTACTGTTAGAAGATATACAAAACATGACAGCTAAAGGGAGGTTCTGATAATGGAGACTTCAACATGCCAGATACAGATTGGTCAATACCAGCAGGAACATCTGCCAGAACTAGACTATAGTGGATTCCCTGCAGGGAGGGCCTCAAACAACTGGTACAGCAACCCACAAGAGACAGGGCTATCCTAGATCTAGTACTGACTAACAAAGAAGGGATCACAGATCTCCAGGGAGGTCACCTGGGGGCCGTGACCATCACATGGTATGGTTCAGTTTGGCTACTACATCTAAATCATCCCATTCCAAGGCAAAAATATGGGACTTCAGAGGAGCTGACTTTGATAAGATGGCCTACAGAGTTAAGCTAGCCCTGGCAAAAAGAAACACAGGTGAGGGGTACAGGCAAAGTGGGCAAGCATTAAGGATGCAATACTTGAAGCAACATCCCATTGTGTTAGACAGAAAAGGAAGTGCAAAAGAAGAAGGAAACCACTTTGGTTCTCAAATACAGTAGCAGAAAAGGTCAGAGCCAAAAAGGCTGGCCTTCAGGAAATATAAGGGAACACAGCAGGATGAAGATAGGGAGGCATACCAAACTGCCCTAAGGGAAGCAGGGAAGGCAGTAAGGCAGGCAAAGTCCCAAACTGAGGAAACACTAGCACGAACAGTAAAAGAAGGTGACAAGACTTTCTATAGATACATTAGTGAAAGGAGAAAGTCCAGAGGGGGTATTGCTGTTAATGGAGAAAAGGGAGCATGTGAGGAGGAGGACCCTGTAAAGGCATCTATCCTAAATAGATACTTTTGCTCAGTATTTACTGAAGAGAAGGTAGGGCAGGGCCCACAGCTCAGCATCATGGACACAGGGGAGGGAGGTGAGCACTACTCCCTTCACAAAAGAAAGGGTCCTACAAGAGCTTGCTAAGCCTAGGGTGGATAAGGCAATGGGACCTGATGGCATACATCCCAGGGTACTTAAGGAGCTAAAGGAGGAACTAGCAGAGCCATTAGCAGAATTGTTTAGTGAGTCTCTGAGCACAGGAGAGGTCCCAGAAGACTGGAGAAGGGCTATGTGATCCCGGCCCCACAAGAGTGGTAGCAGGGAGGAGGCGGGACATCACAGACTGGCCGCCTTACCTCAGTAGTGGCAAGATTATGGAGGCACCCTTAAGGAAAGGATAGTGCAACACCTGGAATCCATAGGGGCACAGGATCCAAGATAGCATGGGTTTACAAAGGAAGGTCCTGTCAAACTAATCTCATAGATTTCTTTTGACTGCAACCAGAGTGGTGGACCAAGGGGAGCAGTTGATGTTGCCTACCTTGACTTCAGCAAAGCTTTTGACACTGTTCCACATAGAAGATTGATAAATAAGCTGGGTAGGCTCTGGGTGGGCAGAAGTTGGTCAACTGCGGCAAACTGGCTGACGGGCAGAAAAACAGGAGAGTGGGGGTAAATGGTATACAGTCAGAAGAAATGCAAGTCACAAGTGGGGTACCTCAGGGATCAGTCCTGGGGCCAGTCCTCTTCAACATCTTCATTAGTGACCTTGCAGATGGACTAGAGGGTAAGGCTTGTCTGTTTGCAGATGACACCAAGATCTGCAACAGAGTAGATGATCCAGATGGGGTGGGCAGAATGAGAAGAGATCTGGATAAACTAGCAGAATGGTCAGAAGAGTGGCAACTGGGATTTAATGCAAAGAAGTGCAAAATCATGCACATAGGGAAGAGAAACCCTGAAGCCACCTATAGGCTGGGAGGGGAGTTGCTAGCAGTCACAAAGGAAGAAAGAGACTTGGGCATCATCATCACTGATGACCTAAAATCATCCAAGCAGACCTCTAAAGCAGTAGATAAGGCTAGGGGGGTGTTAGGGTGTATTAGTAGGGGTATCACAAGTCGTAAGAGGGAGGTAATAATCCCTCTGTACAAGACACTGGTTAGGCCCCATCTGGAGTACAGCATGCAGTATTGGAGGCCACACCTTCACAAGGACATTAACCAAATTGAGGCAGTCCAGAGAAGGGCAACCAAAATGGTGCAGGGACTGCATCAGAAGACATATGAGGACAGATTAACGGAGCTCAATATGTATACCCTTGAGCAAAGGAGGGAGAGAGGTGATATGATCGAGGCATTCAAACACGTGAGGGCATAAACAAGGTGAAAGAGTCTAACATGTTTAAATATAAGAAAAATAGCAGGACAAGAGGACACAGCATGAGATTAGAGGAGGCTGATTAAGGGGAATGTGAGGAAATTTTTTCACAGAAAGGGTGGTGGATGATGAATGGTTACCACAAGAAGTGGTGGCTATGAATACAGTGCAGGGCTTCAAACAGGCATGGGATAGGCATAAGGAGCAATACAAATGACTACGAATAGATAGGTCACTGACAGAGCAAAGGCCAAAGGCACATTTATAAGGTAGAAAAAGAAATGGGCAGACTGGATGGGTCATGTCCTTATCTGCCGTCAACTTCTATGTTTCTATGTTTCTAAGACAACAAAAAAGGGCATAATTACATACAAGGATCGGGGATGGTGGAGGAATACATTTTATAACACAGTAAGGAAGGTGTGGGGGGGTACATGGTGTGAGGAAAAAAAAATGTGGGATCCCATGGTGATCCAGTAGCAGTTCCAGCATGGACATAATTTGCAACTGATGTCCCCCTATGTGATCCAGCCACTGCCCCACAGCACTCACCCTCTCGTTGTTATCCTCAACAGCACTCCAGAGAACTGCCAAGTCAGCCTGTGTTACATGCAGTTCTCTGGGGTCCACATGTTCTACAGGCTGACCTGCTGGTGGTGGTGGTGGTTGTGGGGGTGGGGGTGCTGGTGGAGCAGCAGGTGCTGCTGTGGCCCTTCTCTTCTTTGGGATGCCGCAATGCACAGCTGCACCCTCTGTCACAGAATGGCCAGCAGGTGCAGGCATGGTCCGTTCTGTGTCAGTCTGCCACTTCAACTGCTGGTGATTGAGCATATGGGTGTGCTGGCCCCCAGTCCCCAGGTGATTCCCCCAGGAGCCACGGCGCACCTCCACCTCACATAGGCGGCACTTGACCACACTGCTGTCCCCCCCGACACAGTCAAAAAACTGCCAAACAATGGAGGTGCGGGGAGTTCCAGGCACAGGCAGGGGATGGCCAGATGTACTGGCAGCCAGCTGGTCACGGTGCTGAACAGGGATGGGATCCACACCTGGGCCTGGGGGAACAGGCACATCCTGCTCCAGAGGACCTGGTGCTGGACTTGGTGGTGGTGGTTCAACTGCCTCAGAGTCAGGACAGGAGGCGGTGCTGGTCCTGCATCTGGGGGGTGGCACTCACAAGTTTTGAGTGGTCCAACAGGAATGGGCACCCATGCCCTCCACACATGTGCACGGTACAACACTTACCACTACCACTCTCTCCCAGAGCTGCCCCCGACATTCCCTCACCCTGGTTCAATTCTCCTACTGAGCTCCCTCAGTCTGAGCAATCACTACTCACACTGTCACACAGCACACATACACAGTCACACAGACAAACAACTAACTACTTATAAAGGTAAGAAAAATTAAATTTACAGAAAGAGCAAATTAAGTAAAAAAAGAGTACAGAAAAGACAAAAAAATGTAGCTTTTAAAAAAGCTGTTGGGTCTAAATCAAAGTTTAAATCTCCTCCTCGCTCTGATCTCAAAGTATCAGCAGTCACAAAACACACCACTCTCTGTCTGCACAGGAGAAAGTAAAAGTGTCTGCTTGTATGACTCACTTTCTTCCTGCCTAGCTAAAGTGCATGTGACTTACAGTACTGTAAGCCATGTGATGGGTGTGGGGGGGGGGGCTGCTAAATCTGAAACACCAAGTGGGTCACTTAGAATCATAAGGAGGAACGCGAAGTCCATTAAAAACAATGACTTCGCCTTACTTCACATTGTCATTCCACCTTAACGCTAAGTGGTAATGACAAGCTGGAGTGAGCACTTTGCATTGCCCACTCCATGTAGCAGAGTGGCAACACGAAGTGGCCACTTCGCGTTCACTTCGCCGGAGGAATATAAATTCGCTGCATCTCTATGCATGAGTAGGCCATGACCTTTGCAACTAAGTCAAACAGGTTTTCACACCACGGCAGAACAGAGTGAAGCAGCTTCATTTACATTTATTAGGATGAAATTTGGGGGTTGGATGGGGGGTGTAAGCAAGAGAATCATTGTTCATGCCTTCATACTACATAGGTATTTAGAAAACAGGTAGCTGGGACTTTCTCTTTCAGAATAAAAATAATTAAATTGCTCTTTCTGTTAACAGTAAGTTGGAGAGCCTGCAAACATAAGTGTGGATTTGATTATCTGTTAAATACATTAGCATTTATTTTTTCAGCCACTCCCACCCTCAACCAGATTTAATTTCTCAGACTTGCTTACCCTGATGGTGGGAATCATAAACTAATATAAATAATAAAATTGCTCTTTCTGTCAAGAGTAAATTGGACAGCCTGCAAACATAATAGTGTGGGGCTGGATTCTGCATTAAATATATTCGTGTTTATTTTTACAGCCACCCGCACCCTCAACCAGATTTCATTTCTCAGACTTGCTTACCTGATTTTGGGAAAACAACGTTGAAGATGTCATCATCTCTAACCTGGAATTCATTCTCTGTATACAGGAGGCTTCTGCAGTATAAGAGATTGCAGGGAAGAGAATCCCTTTGTGCCTCATGTACTTTTCTGACAGTCCAGCAAAAGGGAACTTTACTTCTGTATAGAGAAGAAGTAAGCAAAAAGCTCCAGTCAAGGCATTTATACTAGAGGACGGCTTTCTCATACTCACATATGCCATTTTACAAAGTACAAAACATGGCATTCATCCATGCATGTATGTGTCTGTGTCTGCCTAGCTAGCTAGCTAGCTATCTGTCTCTGTCCGTCTATCCATCCATCCAACTGCCTAAACACCAGTGTTAATATTTGCAGATAAATTATCACAATATCCAACCTCTAGCTAAATGTTTAGCTCATGATATTTTGAGGTAAGATGCAAAGGCATCACATTTTAGCTCCACTGATGTCACATAAATATATACGTTACTCCAGCAATGATACATCTGTGAAGGTAAGTTGTATTAAATTTGCTGATGACATACCCAACCACCATTTCTATGTTTGTGTGCATGTGCAAAAAAAAAAAGCACGTTGGTGCTGCTTGCACAATGTACAGGTAGGGAAAGTGTGGTGCTATAGTAGCCAATGTAGCTAAGCCTGCAGGAGGCATGCAAGTTACAGCCCAGTTGTGAGCAGGCTGGTGATGATGTGTCAGAGTGAGGCTGATGGGTGGAGACTTTTTTGTATTTGAAAGGATGCAGCTGCACCTGTCATAGTGTGGCTGAACCCTGCCATGGCAACCAGGCGTAGAAATCTCATCAGCTACCACCTGGCAATACAGGGAAAACCCATCTATTACTGCCAAACACCCCACCTCCTAAGCACTCTCCTATCCCCAGATGCACACAAACCCATCCACTACTGCTGAACAATCTGCCCACCTCCCTGAGTATCTCCCGATCAAAAACACAAACCCACCCACTGTTGCAAAACAACCCATCCATCTCCTGACAAACATACCCTCCACTCCACCATGACATTTTACATCACCAGGGTGCTTACACCCAGTGCTGCTGTGGTTTGTCCCCTTGAGAGACTCCCATTTGTGTGTGGCACCAGAGTGCCCACCCTCTGTGCCAAATGTCACTCCCGAAACAATAAAAACAGTTTCTCACAATCAATTTACTTTTTTGTTTTTAATACCTGTAGAAAAAGAAAATGGCCCATCAATGTCTTTTGTGGTCCCTGACCTCCCCCCAACCCACTGTGACCCCCCCTCTCAGCACGCAATCTATTTAGTCCAGCCTTGCTTCTCATAAATGTCCAGCTGCTCTGGAGCATGACTGCAAATGGACTTAAAACAAGG
This sequence comes from Neoceratodus forsteri, assembly GCA_016271365.2. Lineage (NCBI taxonomy): Eukaryota > Metazoa > Chordata > Ceratodontiformes > Ceratodontidae > Neoceratodus > Neoceratodus forsteri. Next base: position 236,319,452 of record CM057449.1, on the reverse strand, counting down.
CAAGTCCAGTTAATGGCTTTTTAATGAGTTTTGAACTTTTAATCACAACTTTCTTTTAATATTTTTACCCCAGATGTTCAACGTTGCCTTTTCTTGATCCCACCTTTAGAACCAGGGAGGTCAAAGATTTCAAATCCCCTCAAAATGTTTTTTTTACTGATGCTCTAGCAAAACACATTTAGGTTGGGATTTAATAAATTTCATTTGTCTTGATCAAATAAGAAGGGTTTTAAAAAAAGACTGTTATGAATTTTAGATAAACAATTTGCAAAAACAACAAAGTTATAATGTAACATTGAACTTCAATGTTTCCTCATAACTTTGCTATTTGTCCAGATTTTGACCCCAAATGTTCAAAATAACATTTTTTACCCCACCTCATGAATAAAGCAGATGTAATCTTTCATATCCCTTCTGAAACATGTTTGACATCTCTCCATAAAATCACTTTCCAGACAGAATTCAAAGAATTCCACCTGTCTTAATCTTAAGGTGGGGTCATAAAAAGCCTATATTGAAAAATTTGGTGGTAAAAATGTCAACGACAAACATGTTATGAGGAAACATTGAATATTTTCAATGTTTACTAGACAATATTTTTGAATATTTTGACTCCAAATATTCAACATAGCCTTTTGTTAAACCACCTCCTGAAAATGACAGATATCAGTTTTCAAATCCCACCCAAAACATCTTTTTTACACTTGTGCAACATAATGACATTTTGGGTTGAATTTCAGAAATAACACCAATCAAGTTCACAAGGCTGTATCATAAAAAGAATATGGGCCAGATATTCAAAGACGTGCTGGGTGCAAACCATATAGCACCGCATTTGTGCCTGGCTGCAATATTCAGAAGTGCAATTAGTGCTGGTGCAAAGTAATAGCACTAAAATTAATGTATGCAGGGTCCGAGTGGGCTGGGACATGAATGAAGGTGCACTGGGATATTACAAACAATTGTGCTGCACTATAGTCATTAGCGTGATCAGTAGCACAGTGCTAAATACCACTGATAAAAAGCATGCGGTAACTCAGGACAAACATGGACCAGTGACCCTTGCTGATCCCCGATACATGTCAAAACACCATACGCTGTCCCTGGTAGTCAAGTGGTTCCCCCCAGCCACAGTCTGACACATGTAATATTAATTGCAGTCCCCTTCTCTGGTAGTTTAGTGGTCTCTCCAAACCATGATCACTCACACATGTAAAAGTAATAGCAGTCCCTTTCCCTGGTAGTCTAGTGCCCCCCCCAGCCATGATCCTCAACACATGTAATATTAATATCAGTCCTTTCCTGGTAGTCTAGTGCCCCCCAGCCATGATCACTCACACATGTAAAAGTAATAGCAGTCCCTTTCCCTTGGTAGTCTAGTGCCCCCCAGCCATGATCCTCAACACATGTAATATTAATATCAGTCCTTTCCCTGTAGTCTAGTGCCCCCCAGCCATGATCCTCAACACATGTAATATTAATAGCAGTCCTTTCCTGGTAGTCTAGTGCCCCCCAGCCATGATCCTCAACACATGTAATATTAATAGCAGTCCTTTCCTGGTAGTCTAGTGCCCCCCAGCCATGATCCTCAACACATGTAATATTAATAGCAGTCCCTTTCCCTGGTAGTCTAGTGCCCCCAGCCATGATCCTCAACACATGTAATATTATAGCAGTCCCTTTCCTGGTAGTCTAGTGCCCCCCAGCCATGATCCTCAACACATGTAATATTAATAGCAGTCCCTTTCCCTGGTAGTCTAGTGCCCCCCAGCCATGATCCTCAACACATGTAATATTAATAGCAGTCCCTTTCCTGGTAGTCTAGTGCCCCAGCCATGATCCTCAACACATGTAATATTAATAGCAGTCCCTTTCCTGGTAGTCTAGTGCCCCCCAGCCATGATCCTCAACACATGTAATATTAATAGCAGTCCCTTTCCTGGTAGTCTAGT